>OX411278.1:5534000-6917500 GCA_948146005.1 Nomada fucata | reverse complement strand
GTTTAATTTAATAGTGTTATTAAAGCAACAGTAATTACAATTACCTACTACTTGCAGTAGTTAAAGTAATGGAATCAATTATCATATACAGTTACTCTTACCTACAGATTTTTTGTCATGCACCCATATATTCGCGTCTTGGTGAAAGTAATTAAATGATAATTAATAGAACAGCGATTACGCGAGTCTTTTGAACTAACAATTTCATAGCGCCTAATTAAATAGAAATTTACGATGGATGCAAAATTAATGTTCACATTATTCATTGCTGTGCATATTTTCAAATGCCAGAGAATTATTTCGTCTCCAAAACAATCGCATAGTCGGAACAACTAGTATAATAAATGTTACTGGTGTAATAACATCACTAAAACCTATTCAACCAACTCGTCTCTATTACTCCTCGATAAAAATAAAATATCCCCCGCCGTTCACGCCAAGAATTCTCGATTGTAATTCGTTGGAAAAAATGACAAGAAAAATCGAAATACGTAACAATAAAGCACGACAAATGAATTAAACTCGGAGAAACTATTAACACCTATCCATCACCAACGACGATTCCCCAACTGTCGTTCTCCAATACTGCCGGTGTACTATCTACGATACCGTTCGCTTGTTAAATAATAAATCCGTTCCTCCGCAACGGTGTTTACTTCGCCAACGTACGCATCTATATTACACACACCATCGTATAAAATTTTCGCAAGCTGCAGCTGCAGGCAGTTTCCCTAGACGGCACATCCGGCCGTGCGTAAAAATTGGTCCTCTCTGGAGAAAGAGAACTCGGTCACGTAGCGGCCAGGTAGGCAGAGATCAGTGGGGGCAAAGGTCGCCGGTTATTACCTGGCGAAGAGGTTCGGCCTCTTCTATTCGCGTGTTCGTTGCTAGGTCGACGACGAACCATTCGAACGGTTTCCTGCGCGAGCAGAAAGGTTTTCGCCTGCTTTGTTTGAAAATTAAAAAGGGAAACGGGGCGGCGACAGAGAGGTGATACTGAACGAAAGCCGAAGAGATAATAACGTAGGAACAAAGATGAACGGGACAAGGGTGGGGAGGAGACGGCTTAAATTTGATTCACTCCTCTAACGGTGTCCTCTCCCACACCAGTTGCTACTATTCTCTCTTTATCACTGGAGCATTGAGCACGGATGCGGAGGAGGAAGACCGCAGAATGCAATTTCCTTGGGGCACGAAGTAGATGTTCCACTGGTCTGCGATGCTCCACCACTGGCCAACTAATGCGTCGCGAACCCTCCTTTTTCCCACCGGAAATCTGCCCTCTTCTTCACCTTCGATCCGCGGTACGAAGTCTGAATACTCGGCTGGACTGTCCTTCTTGCTTGGCAATTTTCATAATTCTCGCGTGGACAGTGGATTAGCGATTGCTGAGGGGGATGCCTGTCTGTAGTAACGGAATTGCATTAGGATTTCGTGCGTGAGAAGTTTTCTTATCGTCGGTATTTCATTAGGATTCAATACTGAATTTAGATTAAACATTAACGGACAATGAATTATGTTGCACGATCAAAGCGTAACTTGTGAAATTTATGATTCTGCATCGGAACATTTTTAAATATAATGATCCGTCCACTTCCTGATTTGTGAAATATCCGCATACGAATTCTTTCATTCGTAGATATTATGTAAAGTTATGTGCGGTGGCCTGTTGAAATGTGATACTTGATAGTTGCGTTGGTTACGGTTTTATAGTTTGAGAATAATACATTCGGGACGGAAGATTGTGTTCGGTGATATGTATCGTTGCCAAAATCGATCTTGCTGGATTTAATAAGTCTTGTTTCCAAAAGTCAGCATTGGACTTAGCCCGAGATTCACCACTGATTGGTTTAACGTAGGCAGAAATAACGTTTCGCTATATGTATTTAGTCTTGGAAGATCATTAGTATTTGTTCTTAGTATATGAAACTTGGATGTACGAAAGTACTGGCAATGAGGCAGAAGAATTTAATAGTAGCACAGGCTGAAAAATTAAATATCCAGTACATTCTAAGAACTCTATCTGTTTGCGTTGCAAATGAAGACTTGTACGCTTTTCGTATGAAAATGAAGTTGACAAAAAACGTGAAATAATATTCAACTCGTGTGTACCTCTATGGGAAATATAAATGAAAGATCATATTCATTTTGGTTCTCTGGTTGAAGTTTTTAACAGAGTACTGAAAGAAACGGTCCATGCTTCAGTCGAGAGTGAAGTGTCTGTTTGATTTTGGGGAAATATAGAATTATATTTTCGTTTTGACGAATGAAAGAGCCGAAGTTTGATGGAGAGGAAATGTAACTTGTTTCGAACATAAAATAGAGCTTTCAAGAAGTTGTGTATCCGTAGGGCCACCAATATTCTTCCCCCCGGAAGTTGAATCGCCTGGAATGTCGTTTGGACGTGACGATAATGTGAATCTTCAGTTTTTCTTTGCGTTCCTCCGCCGTGTGCGATACCATCGAGTAGAATTCAGGACGGGCATGCAGGAAGATACTTTTATTTAAAGACAACAATAGGATGATGTCAGTCATTCAATTCATTCAAGACTCACGTGCAACGTTTCTTATTAAAGATCAAACCCAAAGATGTATGTGTACAATTGCACCCCTACAATTGTTTTACGATTCGTTTCTTTCCGTCATAAAGCTGGGCCTGAATTATAAATATAAGAAATGAAGAATGGGTAATGCAATAAACTGGGTAATGCAGCGTTCACTTTTTCCCTCCAGGCTACTTCGTAATGTTTTTTCGACTTTTCAACCTTATCGTAACTGAAATTCTATTTAATACTACAATTAATGCGCAACCAACTCCGCCGACGTTCATTCTCCACGGTTAGAATTGAAAACGAAAGAGCAGAAATAGTTCCACGTTTTGTCTGGTTTCCAAATGCGATTCACCGGAGGTCAGCCTCCAGGTAGCAAGTTTTTCACGGGAAAATGTTCGTACTAGGCGCAATCTGCGGCCCGTATTTTCACGTTCTTAAATAGAACTTGAAAATTTACTGACTCACGGGACGAATATCGCGAACGCAATTTCACGTGATCGCGGTGCGAAGGTTCCATCGAGTTTTAATCAGGTGAACCGCACCTGGAAAATCGAACCCTTTCCACAGAATTCGGGGACCTTTAAAATTGCATCCATAATATGGCAAGATGGCCGTTGCCATTCAGTTCTTCGAAACCGTAGAATTGTTGAGAATTGTTGAGAATTGTTGCACCTTGGAATTCCGAAACCCCGCAAAATCGTAGATATCCGCGATAAAACACCTTGTATTTTTGTTCAATTTCGATCGAACAACGCCACAATGTTCGACGCAATCAATTTTTGTCGTAAATTTGAGATTCGACTAGTTTACGCTCGAGTACAGATGGCACAGTAAATTTCTTATTTACGTTTGTGTGAAATCATGTGCTGAAACTTTGTGTGTGAAAATTTTCGCATGGTCACATTTGTAGACTGTACTTAGAGTTCACGTTTTACTTATTATTATTTTCTTTTTGTCTATACTTCGTTGGTGCTTTAATTAATTACTGCGCGGCAATTATACGACTGTGTAATATATGTACGTTTGGAATTCATTTGACAATCATTTCACAATTAAACATTGCGTTCGACGTATTCTTTTGAGAAATAGTAAATGCATGTAGCAACGGTTTTCCACTTTCGTATAATTTCAAGCAAACGTTTTGAAGAGACATGTATTCGGAATGTTAATAACAAGGAAGCTTTTCTGCTATATAAACTTTAACAAGAGCAAAGGATGCATACATATGCTGCCTTATGTATTGTGGAATGCATACAACAATTAATTGCAATTTCGACGAGAGTAACATTAAATAGAAACTCGAAATCCGTTTGCAATTTGATAGGAGGAGATTGTATGTGTGACTAATAGGCAATTCGTGTACGCAAAGCTCCTGAAACAAAGTGAAGTTTGCCTTCTGTTTCCCGGAACTATTGAATGAAAAGGTAGCAGTTTAATTTTTACTTTACAAAGAAACGGGAAAAACGTATATACAAAAATGCATTTGCGTATATTCAAATTTGTTATACGATTCTCATATTTAAATTGGAATTAAATTATTGCTCAAACAGGCTATTATGTTCGACAAGCAACTGCTAAACTAATTAATTTAATTGCTGGAAAACTGATATAAAAGGGGGGAGGGCAACGCATGCTTACATGAATTTCTGGAAACAGTATTTCTTTGGTTCTTTATTATGTATTATGTATCCGTGGAATGTATTCAAGAAAATGTATCGCGTCGATGGAAAATCTTCCATTCAAAAAGGAAAATTGCGATCGGTGTTACATCGGAAATGCAATTTTCTCAAAGAACGTGGTTATCGTTGCAAGGAATCGTAACTGCCTGAAACAAACCGGCGCGCTCTTCAGCACCATCCCAATATCAATAATTCCAATAACGCAACTACAACATTGCTCTGTCACACGCCCCATAATCAAAGACGAAGAGAAACCACCCTTTACTCGGAGAAACTGTCTGTCCATCCTTTAGGTCAACAATTGCACACTCTACAGAAGTTTAAATTCTAGACAGTTTTATTGGCAGAAGAAGTTCTGTATTTATGTTAAAATATTCTTGCTTGCGATTTCATGAAAATTGAAGACTCTTCACTGCGGTATAACATCACGCATATTTCGATTCCCAACAGTAATCACTGGCTAACTTGCAAATAGGTTTTTCCATCGTTGCACGAATCGAAAGTTGCGCAATGAAAAAATGCATTTGTATTTCGCGGGACACGTAACAGTACAAAGGTAACAAAAACGATATTTTTCTCGCGGAAAGTGTCAAGCACGTCGGCGACTTGTCAGGCTTTGCGAAAAAACGAAAAAGCGGTAGGAAAAATCACATTTCCTTAGTAAATCCCTCGTACGGGGAAATCAGGTCGAGTTACATACTGAATGCAATTTTCCCCGGTATGCCGTGTAACCATTCCGGCAACGTATCGATCCTGTTTCTTTTCATTTGAAAATCTGACTCGTTCGAGCACTCCGCGGCCGTGAAGATGATGCAAGTTGCATGAGCGTGTCAGCCGAAAAACGCGAAACTCGGAAAACCAATGAGAATACCTTCGGCCACTTTGCCGCTAGAAATACATGCCGCGCGTTCAATTGTTTCGCGGCAATGTTTATCAGAGTGTTTATCACAATTGTTGCAACTATTACACGGATTGCAGGCTTGCGCGCAAAGCTGTATACCTCGAAATCTAATCGGAGAGATAGACAACCGTTGCTCGTTTTACATCGGTTGCATCTTCGTTGATGCGCAAACAATGCTTTCGCGTAGACGTCTTAGCGATTCTCGTTTACCTCGCTGGACCGTGATTAAACTTCGATCACGGCTGCCACCGTTTCATGCAAAATACGTAATTTTCCTTTACGGGAATGGAAAGGCAAATGACTCGGTTTATTTCGCCTCGGAGTAATTATGCCTCGCGGAACGAGCGGTCGGTTCGTTTCGAAATAATTTTTAATCCCGTTCGAATTGCTTTACCTTGGTGTACACGTAATGCCGACGGGTCTCGTTACAAAAGTGTAACGCAGATGCAGCCCCGGTACTTGGCAGAAAAGAAAATGCTGTTTTTAATTTTTCTTTACTATACCATTAACTCTATATTGCATAAATTTCACCTTTCAACCTTTCGTCACGAATCTTTAATAACAACCACCGTTCCCACCTGTCCGTCCAATTATACTGCTTTCCGCACAAAAAGAAGCATATAATAATAGTAATAATAATAGTACGCTACAGTTTGCCAATCTCTGCCTGCAAGGTACACGACTGTCCGCGCGTTTAATCACCCTTATGCCCCCACCGCTCCTCGTTTATCAGACGATCTGACCCGTCGATTTCCAAAATGGTTTTCAGATTGCGGCTTGGTCGGTGACGGGCGAAGAATGAGCTAAAGCGAAGAACTCGAACGACGAGCAGAGAGCCAGAGAACCGCGGGGCCGCGTCATCGACGAATCTTCCTAGGCGCATATACATCTAGAAAAGAGGATGCAGCGGTCGATGACGTGAATCGACCGACTTCTCGGTCGATAACTGCGCGGCCACAACTCTGGCTGAATGGCTGGCCAAGTATCCGTCTGCTTCTGTCGGAGGACCGTCTTCTTTCCGCGGCGGTGCCGAACGAGCAGCGCGTAAAATTGTGTTCCCAGCCGATAAACGACAGCCTCGTCCATCATTCCCGCACCGATATTCGTCGATTCCGATTCGAACCGGCCCGCCACCAAATGCTGTTCGTCTACGGCTGAAATCGGTCGTCCCCGCGGAGTTTGCCTCCTCCTTCCCTTCCACGCTCAGTGCGGGACCATCGTGCCCGATCCCACCGATCCCACCGATCCCACCGATCCCACCGCTCCCACTGCGCGGGAGAGTTCGCCGGGGCTCCGCGCGATAGAGGGAACCGCGAGGAGACGCGTAGAGAGGATCGTCGAGGAAGAAGACGGGAAGCGCGAGCAGCGGCGTCGGTTCTTTTGGGACAACAGCTCGCCGAAGGTCGTCGTCGATCGACGTAATCAAGAAGTTTCGAAACGGTGAAGGGCGACGAGGCGAGAGGAGACGGCCGCTGCTTGGCCGCGGAGCGGATCGAAGCGGGAAGGTGGGCCACCTTTTTGTTTCAACGACACCGAAGGTAAGTGGCCACTCTCTGCAGAGGTCGGGCCCTCGTGGCGGATGAAGGCGAAGCGGACGGTGAACGAGGAACGCCGTGTCTACGTAGGTCGCCCTTGATCCAGAGGACAGCCACGTGCACCGTACGCGTCCACGATTATTGGTATCACGAGGATCACGTCGATTTCCCCACCATCAACGGCCACATGACTTGACGATCGCCCCACCTACCGCTGCTCGTCGTTCAGCGAAGGCGGTGACAGTGGCAGCAAACGTCACCGACGAGGGAACCGACTGGCACGACGACGACAACGACGACCACGACGACGACCACGACCACGACCGAGACCGACGACACCGACGACGACGACGACGACGACGACGAGGAGGAAGGAAGGAACAGCGCTGAGTGTTTAGTAGTCATCGGTTTCCAGAGTGGAGGTTACTTAACTAGTGACACTGGCCGTTGCTGTTTCAGTCGGCCGGTAGACAGCCAGCAGGTGCGAGGCACTCCGTCGCGTATCTCTCCGGTTCTCGTCTTCTTCGCGCGTCTGCTTCTACTCCGTTCTATCGTCGTTTATTATCGTGCCTCTTCGAAGGTTTCCGAACGACACGGGTTCGTTTCTATCGCGTGGTGCGATAGGTAGATAAGTGGGCCGGTGTTGATCGTGGTGGCTGTGCTGGTGCCGTTGTTTGTTGTCGTTGTTCTTGTTATCTTCGTTGGCCCCTCAGCTGGTAGCAGTGGCGGTTTTCGTGGATCGTGGATAATAGTGTCGAGTGTGAAACTGGAGCCGCTAGTGGTAGCAGTAGCAGTCGAGAGGCAGAGCTATCATGTGCCCGCAGAGGATTTTCGGACTGGCCATCGTCGCGCTGGTGACACTTGGTGGACGAGTGGCAGCCTATACGAACCAGTGGGCAGTGCACGTCGAGGGAGGACCGGAAGTGGCCCAACAGGTCGCGCGGGAACATGGATTTCAATATCTCGATAAGGTAGGGACAACCCTTATTCGTTTCTTCGCCGAGCGATCCATTCGGCGGTTTAGCAATGATTTGGAGCCACTCTGGGCCCGCGGCTGTACGGTTCGAATGATCCAGTTGAATTCTAAGCGTTACTCGCTCGCGGTTCTGACTTATTTAACACTGGAGCTACCAACGAAGTCGAAATGACTCGTATCAGATTTCTTGCTTTACTGTTATTAACACGCGCTGCAGCAATTTATGATGACTTTTAATCAGACCGAATTGCAATTGTATATCTGTATTTAATGTCCATTCAACGACCTTCGTGTTTATAATCTGTCCAGAGTGTGATATCTGAATAGCGCGAAAATCTATCGGTAGGTCTAGTGTTAGTATCGATGGATTGAAAGTATTCGAGGGTGGACGGATAATTATAAAGAGTCACTCGGATAATCGAGTGTTATTGCCAATAACCGAGCTACAATTATTACGTTGCTTCGTCTGTTAAAAAATCGAAACGATAAAAGATTAAGGATTCTTTATCTGCATAAAAACGGTAACCTCGGCACGTAAATTGTTTCGCAATGTTAACGTCAAATGTTTCTTGCCCGACGGCTTCGTTGCAATATCTTTCGAATAGTCGAAATAGTTTGCTAAATCTTTGAACGAAAGTAAACGATGGCGTTAATTCTTTAGCAAAACTCAATTGACGCAAAAAATTTGTGCTCAGTTAGTATCATATACACACACACGCGCGCGAACACACACACACACACATACACGCGTGTACAAACTCCATTAGCAGCAAATACAGTGCAAAATAACGCAGCAACGATTGCGTAAAACGCGGATGTATATACGCGCTAAGGTTTTCCCCGCTATGATCGTACGTTAAATCAATATTAAAAAAGCAACGCGTATAAATCATGTACGGAACAGTATCTCTTTCTAATTCTCACAAATCGTTCACAGACAGCCTGGAGGCTTTTTAGAACCCGTCCAACAAAGGTCAGGGTTTAACTCTAGACATTTGACCCATATTACGTGATCCGGTTTTCCGGCAGGATCTTTTATTTTTGATTTCCGCCTCGGCGTTCGACCAATGCCGTTCCAATTTGTATCCCGGGTTACAATGCATAGATTCCACGATAAGCATATCGTACGTTGGGCTTACGATCGATCGTAGATCAAAGTAGCAACGTGCCGTTTGTCACATTGATGCGGAATATAATTAACGACAGCCTGCCTCGAGTTCGTTGATATCGGGTCGTTATCAGCGGAGAAACGCGAGTGCCTCTCGCACGGGAGCGTTCTATCGGTGGCCAATTAATCCGTCAGGAAATGTACAGTAACCGTGCTTTTTTCGCACGGCACTGTTCCTCCGCGCTTCGATTATGTAAAACGCGTAACATCGCCAAAGGCAATCACTCCAGCCCCTTTCGATTGTGCACCGGGGATTCACCTTTGTTGGCAGTACGCGCTTGAGAAATATTAAAACGGGTATCGGGGGACGTTCTTTTTGTCCGCGATACGATTATTATCAGCCTCCGTGGATCGATCGGTGAACAAATCGCTCGACGAAAAGTTAACGACACTCGGACGGCGCGTAACGAAGCGCGTCGAATCGACGATTCGAATGAGCGATACGGAATCGGTTGTTTAAATGGAATTTTGTTTTTTCGTTAGCGCAGCACGTTTCGCGCCCGCGGGAACAATCGGAATGGTCGAATTTCTTTTCGTTTGTCCGCGAACGCGTCTCGCCTTTTTTCGCCGTATAAGCGAATACGCGTTTGCGTTAAATCTCTCGCATCGTTCCTTGGATATGCATACACGTGTAAAGTGTATATACGTGGACGGTTGCGCGCAGCTAGACTCCTCGAGTTCCGAAATCGTGCGACGAGTCGACGTTTATTTCGCGTACAGATTGCTTCGGAACGGAGTGACGGATCGGCCTTGATATCGCGACGAGAAATCTTTTCGCGATGTCGCGATCAACGCGAGAAGTTCCTGGAGAAGTGGGACTCAATCATGCGAGGCTCATCTTTCCCCGTGACGTGTAATATTGCTCGGCTAGACACGTAGGACGAGGAACGTCTTCCCCGCCTCTGCAAAGAGGGACGGGCAATTCTTCGGCTGCAATTTCGGGGATTTTCCGCCGTCCCTGTAACTCGCCGATTCCTTTGTTAACGTTTCGCGACGGGCCTCGCCAAACGGGCGATTTCGTCGCGACTTACATTAGGGGTTCGTATTAAAAATTTCAATCCAGCGCGTTTCATTCGTTGTACGCGAATTCAATTTCGGAGTAACTTTCGCGGCGGCAACTCCCTTCGTTCGATCTCAGAAGCAAATCAATTAATTGCAACGATCTTGCCGTTTGCAAGATAGAAATGCAGCACTGTTTCGCTGAAAACAGAACGGTGCGTATCCCGGCGAATATCGACGGCCCTCGGGCTCTTCGTCGAGCGAAATTATCCGGGTGGTAAAAACTGTTTGTATTCTTAGCATCGTAGTAACGAGATTTTCTGCGCTGGAAACGAGGGCGTGGAATTATGCCTGTGCATTTAATAAAAATCCCGCTCCGTTTCGGAGCAATTTTTATCTCCGCGAAACAGGCCCGGAACTGGGTCGCTTTTTAACTACTTTATGGGTTATTGCGATGTCGAGGAGAGTTCGACGAATTCGCGTTGAAGTTCATTAATTTGCGCCGGCCGATCTTTCGCCACCTCGTTTTCATATTTCCGTGCCGACTTTTCGCCAGCCCGTTGCCCGTTATCGAGGCGTGGCCGCGTCGAAACGTTCTCGTCGCGGAGAGGACGCGCGAGGGCCGTTCCGACTGCTTCGCATCAACGCCGAAGACGGAAATTAACCTGCGAACGAATCTCCTTTCCGCCTAAATAGTTTTCATCGAGGCTCGCCCCCTATCTTCGCTTTCCGCGTCACTTCTCGTTCGATCGCGAGGGCTGAATATGAGCCGCGCGATCCCCATTCGAATGAAACATCGGGCGGAACAAAGCACGAACGGCCAGTTAAATCATGGAGGTTTCGTTGCGAAAACGAAGGGCTTCGGAACAGAGATTCTATTCGAGCCGGCACAGTTCCGGGAGGGATTCGGAAAAAATCCTCAATTTAGCCGGGCCATTGTTTCGAATAAATCTTTCGACGAGGACGCAGGCACGCATTCCGCTGGCAGCGCGAAAAAAGATACTCGGAGCTGCACCGACGATTACAGTCAATTGCACGCACTTGGAGTCATGCTTTTACGAGATTTTGATTGTCCTCCGCGTTCTTCGGGCAGACGGGTTTAGCTTTTGCTTCGTCTCCCTCTTCTGTGGTACAATTAAATGGTACAGAGGATGCGAGAGCTGATTACAATGTTAATCGCGCAGTACCTTGGTACGAATTGAAAATGCGCGGTGCAACGGCGATATAGATTGAACGGAATCGTTGCGAATAGTGTACGCATCTGTAGAAATAATGCATGGTGGGTAAAACGTTGTATAATATAATCATTGTTAAGTGTTCCACGATTTTCGGTTTCAACCGTGTCGTATGTACTTTGCCGGTAACGTAACTGCAAGAATTGGTCAAGCTTCCATTTTGCGATCCAGCGAAATGAAAATACGGGAAACTGGATTGCGCGTCCAGTTTTTTTTCCTTTCAAGTGCGAGCAAAGATGCAATTTATGGTATTCGCGACGGTCCGCAGTTTTATGTTTATTTTCGCAAGCCTGTAACTTCCGGCTTCAATTGGTTTACTTTGCACGTCGCCGTAAATTTAATTTTGCCCATGCTTGCTCACGGGTTAACTTCAATATACTCCGGTGACCCGTCTGATGGAGTATATTTACTTATTTTTGCTAACACACCGGGCACCGTGCACGCGTTCACCGGTTTATCCGTCGTGTTTTCGCGTGTACTGGTTCTGCTTTCAGGGGCAATTTGCGCCACCTTAAATCTGCGCCAGATGGGTCTACCCGGTTGGACAGATTTTACGTTTAAAACGTTCGAACGACAAATTAAACCGTCCGCAGGAACGTCAAACTTTCTCGATATTAGCGATCGTTCCCTCTCCTTTTATTAAACGCAGACGACGCGTCGGTTTCTCTGCGAATTAACGTGGAATATCGATTCCGGTCAATGTCGTTCGCATGGCTGCTTCGTTTGCAGGTGGGACGCGAATTTGCGTAAACTGTCGAAACGAAGAAGGAAATCGATACTTGTTGGCGGCGGAAACAATTCAATTTTTCGCATGGACAAATTCCTACAGATTTTGCGCGCGTCAGCAGTGATAACGCGTAGACGTTCCTTCGGCGTTCAGTGTTTACGCGTGTCGAAACCGGGAAAATGGCAACCCTTGGCGATAAAGCGGGTATTCCCGCGAACGTTTGCACGCGATCATCGGTTTCCTTGTTAACCGCGATATATTTAGCTGTCTGCGGGAGCTTCGATATTTCGTAAAAGAAAAAAAAAAAAGGAATGCCCGTTCCTCGTTTTTTCCACGATACTATCTGTCCGAGGAAAGTTCGTAGCTTCGTGCAAGTGGCCGCGCGTATTCATCGTTGCGCGATTAAAGGCAAGCACTGAACGTCGAATGACAGTACCTCGCTTTAGCAAATTTCGTAACGAAGTTCGGCAATTGTACACGCAACGGAAAGGTGTGTCGCGTGTCGCGCGAAGCAACGCGGAATTACGATTTCGAAACGAACAAAGCGAGGCGTTGCATGCGTATAGGCGTGCAAGATAATATTCGATAACGGCGATGCGCAGAAAAATGATTTCGATTAACTAGTAACTTATTATCGTCGTCAAAGTTTCGAGCAAAAGAAACCAGACTTCCTTTCTGTCGTTCGTTTCGGTTCTTCGTGCTATTGATACAGGTGGACGGTTGAGCGGGGCAATTTATCACGGTTGAAGGTTTGCGTCGTCGAGATATCGATTGTCTACCGTTATCGAGATCTCTGGGGACGGGGATTAACCGAACGCTGAGCATTCCCAAGTTTCGTGTCGTTATCTGGTGGAAATGAATCGAAGGAGAACATCCCCTCGTGACAGCAAAGTTCCGCGAATTTCCCAGTCAGATTTTCCCCTTGCTTAACTCGTGTCAATGTGTCTGCATCTATTTTATGCTGATTCCTTGGTGCTTCGTAATTGTTCGCCGCTAACGGCGGCGTTTCCCATAATTGAGATGATACTTATGAACTTGGATGCCTCCGATGACGGGGATCGGAAGTTCTTTGCACGTTCGATTGATTATCTTTTTGAATTTTTGCAGAGGGTGCATCGCGTCGCTTGTATTGGCATTTTCTTGGCGTTGTATTTCGAATGCCAAGTAAAATAAAATTTGTGGGCCAACGATAATGTAGCAAGCTTCGAAATATTAAACGCGATATGTACGAAAGTGTCTCTTTGAAATTATTCATCGGCAAATGCATCCTGAAACGGTGCATTTCTTTTTCCCCTTTCTTTTATATTTATTCGTGCGTCGAGCGGTGTTTAAAATTTCGCCAATACCACTGCTCCAAATGGAATTTACGATTAATTTGTAATTGTAAATCGAGGTGTAATTCGATCACCCTCTGCAATTGTAGGGCTCAAATCGAAGAATATAGCAAAGGGGCGAGTCATGGTTTTCGATTTTTCCCAGATTCGCACGGGGAGCAAACTTTCTCTCAGGGACTCTCTTAGATTTCCGTTAGAACGAAATACGGGGCATGGACTAGTGAACGTAAATTATCGTAATGCCTGGAAAAGTCGGGGAACACTGCAAAGTTTTAAAAGGCTGGAGTTCTCGTATGAGAATACCTTTACTCCAAGAGAAGCTGTTAATCTTCCAAATTGCAAGTTATCCGAAACTTTTCAGATTCGTCTAAAAATTTCGTCACAGCGTCATTCGATTTACAAATATTTACAAATAATTTGTATTACAAAACCATATATAACCACGGTGTTTGTATAAAAAAAAGAAATATGAGCGAAGAGCATCTCTGCCCAAAGCGAACGACGCCAACGGGTAAGAAATAACGATGAAACTTTCAGATATCGTATCGTTTCTTAACTCGACCTTTCGCTAAATCTTTTAATGCCCTCCCGATACATTCGTTTTATTTCTCCCCGATAGTTTCATCAAATAAAGTGTCATGTCGCGCGACCGTTTTTACGTCTGGGAACGCAGTTTTTATCTTGTTTAAAAATGATAACGTCTGACATTGTGCCGTCCCGATTCACCCGCCGGGACGTCCAAATTTAATTTCACCGAACTGTCCGCCGTTCAAGCTTCTTTAGCAGAAAAGTTTATCGATGCGTTTACAGGAACACCGTCCGACCGTTATAAAGTGATTCCTCAGAATTGTTACGGGAAGCTCGGGAACGATTTGTCGAAATAGATGGAAACATTTATACGACGCGTCGTGAGAAGTTTCCGTCTCGAAGAAGTTTCGAAAGGAAAGGATTATATTCTCAACAGTGAAATCGTGCTCGAGGTCTTGCACTTGAAAGCGGCTGAATCTCCTTTTCACGTGGCGACGGATACGGAAAATAAAATGGAAGGTGTTACATTTGAGACGACGGGGGATTTCGCGCAAACGAAATAAAAGGAATAGGATTAGTAATAATTAGATATCACTCGCAGGTTGGGGGCTGCCTCTTGATGTCTCGTTGATCGTCGCTTCCCTCGAAACGATATATCTTTCGAGGAGTCGGTAACAGGATGATTACGGAATTAGTTCAGTCCCTTTGGAAATGGTAATGAATCTCGCCCCCTTAAACGTTGAACGGAGTTTCTAATTAATTCTAATTAATTTCCATAATCGGAGTTATTTCGCCCGATCGTTTGGCCCATCTATTGATTCATTTTTGGCCCCGTGATAAATTAATACCCCGCTCTGTGCGCCGTTTTATTGCCACGCATAACTCGCGCATAATCGATTTAACGCGACTGGACGAGCGCCAGTTTCGCTAAATACGTACCGTTCATTCCGAAACAATGTTAAGCCGCGAATGTACACAGAGATAAAATTCATTTGCGAAACCAGATAACGACATCCAGACATCTTAATTCTCTTTGCTTTCGATTTATCCCTGTCCCCAACCCACCCCACCCCTACCCCGTACCCTTATTGCGCATCCAACTCGAGCCATCGATTTTTATGCATTAATCGCGTCGCGATCGATTTTGAATCGCGGATGGAAAGAGAAAGGGGAAGGGATGTATGTAAGCTCGTGGACGTCCGCGAGCCGTTTTGTCCTGAGTTACGTTACCTGGATTTCTGTTTCGTCGTTTCTCCCTAGTCCACGATGAAAAAAGGCGGAGAAGTTTCACGACAGACACTTCCGCGAGGGCACGGATCCCGCTGGTTGCGTCCTCCTAGGACGATTTCACGAGATCCATCGTTCCGCCGGATTACCGACGCGCGAGATAATACTTTCGGGGCGCGCCTTCGAGCTCTTCGCCGAGGGATCTTCGCGTGTCTCGAATTTGTGATTGCCGGCGAGAAGCGCGACCGACCGCTCTGAAACACCTCGGTGTTTATGACACGGGCGAGGAAACAACGGTTTCCGAATTGTTTCGAACTGACCCGACGCGGAGTCCATCGAAACGCAGGGGTAGAATCGAACAGGGCGGGGGAAAAATTTGGTCAAAATATTTCCACCTCGCAACACTAATTCCTCCGTTGAATATTTCTGGAAGCGTGACAACAGATCGCGATGTTTCGTCCAGTTGTCAATTGCCGCGACAATAATTATCGCGCACGAAGGATAATCGCAATTGTTTGCCTCGCAAGAAGGGGTTACGTGATTTCAGTTTGAATATCTTTCTGCAGCGCGACATTTCTCGAATTTGCGATAGTAAAGAAGAATTTCGGGACACGGTGTTGCGTAGACCGCACCTCGGTCTCGCGCCATTGTTTTATGCTTTGCACTACATTTCAATTAGTGAGCCAATGAGGGCAGTCTGCATCAGTTAGCATATAATAATAGCTCGATCCTGTTGAATGGAAAGCACGTATAATCGCGAACTTTCGAACCGACTGCGAAGTTTCCTCGGTAAGGAGAAAAAAAAAAAGAAAAGCGCGCATCTACCGTCCAGTAAATTCTACGCGGGCAGGAAATATAATTTGTCGTTAAACTATACCAAAGCGTTTGCCAACAATTTATATAGACCAGAATCTGTACAATTACCGCTCTATCTGTACAATACAATTACAATTTCCTTCTCAATAGTAGCAGAGAATGCGTATTTCTCCTTCCTCTCCTTTATTCGAAATAACGCGTCGAATTATGCCGCGGCAGAAACATATTTTCGCAACGGGGTGTTATACGTGAGAATAATACTGTACAGGTGT
This sequence comes from Nomada fucata, assembly GCA_948146005.1. Lineage (NCBI taxonomy): Eukaryota > Metazoa > Arthropoda > Insecta > Hymenoptera > Apidae > Nomada > Nomada fucata. Next base: position 6,901,551 of record OX411278.1, on the reverse strand, counting down.
GGCTTCTGGTGTCACGTCTAACAATTTTACGAATACGTTTCATCGACGGTGTCGTCCGCGGCAATGTCTGTTCTAGTTGAAGATGTTTCGCGTCCTGCCTATACATTATAATATGCAATGTATGCACATGGTATATACCAGCTTTGGATCACTTTGCCCGGTACTGCGTAATACTAAGTAAAAAGTGCTGCTGCATTGTTCGAAATGCATTCAGGTGAAACGTTGAACCGAATGTATGTATGTAACGCGTGTTCCGTGCGAATGAATGGTCGAGGGACCCTCCAGAACTATCGCATTTTGAGTGATCCTAGGAGGAGGTGAAACGCATTCACAAAAGAGCATCGTGCCCTGATATTTGCAAGTCGTTTCCACCCTTGCCACTTTAACGGCGAAAAGGGGGACTGTGCCACATTAAAAGAATACTCGAGCAAGGCTAAACGCACCCTTTGTCTTTCCGCGGTTCTTATAGCTCCTCGAGATCAAACGATCGAGGGGTGGGGCGAGCTGACAATTTTCAAGCGAAAAAAGCGCAAATACATTCCTCCCTCCGCGTTTCCTTTTTATCGCTCGGTAACGACAAGCGCAAACACCAAATACTGTTGCACAGCTGTGCAGCTACATCCGCGGGCAGAAATCTGACGGCGCGTGCAAGCTCCAACGAATTCTCGACGCGCAACGACAATCGTGAACGATCCCAATAGTTTTCTCGCGATTCCTCTACAATTTTATCGCGCGTACCCAGGACTCGCGAGCTGGAGCATCCGAGAATTCGATCCAAAATTTGCCCACGGTTCACCGATATTACTTTCAATTGCCGCAACAGGACAAACGGATTCCCGTGTTACTTTATCTCTCCCACCTAAATTCAACTAGAATTCGAAATTCGTCCAATTACTCTTCCCTATCCGAGTAAACGCAGCGATCGCATAAATTAGAATTCAAATTAGACACGATATCCGTAACATAATTCACCCGGGCCACGATCCATCACCCTCTATGAATAGACAGTCGGCGGTCGCGTTCGCGAGAAACGGGAGCACCGCGAGTGGAAAAATATAAAACAAGAAATATCGATTTATGTTTGAAAAAAAAAAAAATATACCGAAGCCCGTCGAATTCGTCGGGTCGCAGACACCGCTGTCCAGAACGGTCCCCCGGATATTCCCGTAGTCACGAAACTACCCGTAGAATTTATCTGCCATTTTCCGCGGCTCTCCATTCTCAGTCGGAGATAGGGGCGGATTCTCTAGCGCGGCCTACCTGGCCACATCTGTGTCCCTTCCTAAATAATTCACTCGTGGCACGTGGTGAAATCGGGTAGGTTTACAACGGTGTCATTGAATTTGTCGGCGTTCCCTCTCCGTGCCGGCGACGTTCTCTCATCAAGTATTTGAACGGCGACAGAAATACCTGGCCCGCAGGTAGCTGCTAGGGGCGCAGGCCATTCTTCTTTCAGAGCGCTGCGTCGCCTACCCGACGTTATGTGGTAACGTACGTGTGTACCTGTTTGCCCTCTTTCTATGCCCGTTCAGGATTTAGTACGCGGGGCGGTTCGCGATGCAACTTTAAGGATTCCTTTCGATACCAGTTTCACGGTGGATGCTTCGCTTCCGTGTTCCATGGGGGATCCTGGGCCGGGGGTTCTTTCTTCTTTTTTCGCGATTGGCACGTCTCGCGGCCTTGCGCCGTTCGCAGGGCTGGGAAATCGTGACTAACCGTTTCTTTCTGCTCTTAATGCGGGAAACTCGACTAAATGGCTTCTGGAGAAGACGCACGTCTCGTGTCGGTTATTCGAGATATTTACGTGCAACGTATATGTTCGATTAAGTGCATGCGATTCTGTATTTGCGGAGACTTTGCGTATCGTAAAATATAGAGAGGTGTAGGATGTGGGAAATGATGTCCGAGGAACAGATGGCGAACATGCATTTACAGTATTTGGATTGCGAAGGCTCTTTTTTCTCTTATCCTATGGTGGTTCGGGTCATATTTTATTTTGTGGCGGATAAAAAAGAATTGCGGCGCGCAAGGAAGATTGGAAATGAAAGCGCCCGTGGCTGATTGCTTGCGCGTGTACCTTGGAATACGTGTCGTTAATCGAAAATTGTTCTGTCAGACGATGGACGTATTTTTGGTTTTATTTAAATGACACGCTCCTCGTATTCGTCGATATTAAATGGAATGTAATGAAAGTTTGTTTTTCCGGGGAACTTTAATTTACTCCAGATTTGTACATTTCTTTAAATCCTTGAAATATTAATTCTTTTCTCGAGAGATTGTCAGCATCAGCGCAATTTTAATTATCTCGCACGTACAGAAAAACGTGCATGGAGAACAATAAAATACCGCAACCACTAAATGTTTCTTAAACATCTAAAATCTTTGACTTTTTCTTCTCGCTTTGCCTAGAAATTTAATGGCGCATTACCAGGAAATTCTCGCGGTGCAGCTGTTCAAACTTGTTCTTCGAAATACCGAAAAGTTGAGTTACATTTTCACAGGCGTTGCAGCTAGAAGGATTCGTGCGTCCGTTCGGGAAAGTCGCGAAGAAACGAATTAGCGTTGCGGTTTCGCCTAATTAAATTTTCTCATCGCCTGTTCCATTCTCCCGGCACAGCGACACACTCTCCTAATTAATGATCATCGAACCTCGATCGATCTATCGGCCAAGTGTTCCGTTCAATTGCCCATTCGATCGCCGCGTGGCGCGTGATATTCGAAAGCCCATTACTCGTTGCATCCTCCGGCGATTATTGTTTCTTCGTATTAATTGCCGCCCTCGATCGACTCATACTTCCTGCAGAAATAGCGGCCCGAGAATATTTTTCCCTCGACGGTCCTCGCTCTTCAACTTCTCCTCACCGTTGTTTCACGGGCAAGGGGTCGATCGGCTGCGCCGAACCGAGTAATTCACCGATCTACAAGCGAACGCGTTCAGGAAACAATGAAATATAAAGGGCGATCCGCTCCTTCAGCGTCCATTCATCGTCCATTCATCGTCCATTAATGCCTATTACAAGGCACAATCGAAGTGTTCGCGGTCGAGTTCTCTCCTCGTCGGCGCAACGTCTTCCCCCGAGGAGCTAAAGTCGCCTGGAGGAATTTTTCCCTCCTCTTCGCCTCGCCCTCCCTGTTCCCCTCTCCCCATCTATCCCTCGGCGACTCGAAGTGTCAATGGCTACCGCTCCAACCCCCGTAGTGTTGGGGGGACCCCCCCTGCGTTTCCATCCCTCGTCGAGTCGACATTGAAACGCGACGGAACGTTGAAAGCAAGTTTGCCTAGGTAAAGAGGTGCCCGCGGTGGGGAATACGAGAGGCTCGGCGTGGAGGGCCGCTCGAGCAGGGAACGGCGCGGAGGATAGTCGAAGAAGCGGAGCGAGGCGAACAGAAAGGGAAACGGCGAAAAGGGGGAAATAATTGAAGGAAGACAGCGGCGCGGATAAGCGGGTAAGATGCGCCGAGGGAAAATAGAGAGAGGGATGAACGGGCGGAGGGTTCGAGCCGTGCCCCCCGTCTGTTCTGACTTCTTTATCCGGGTGTAACGAAGAGAGCCATTGCCGTTGCGACGCCGGGGGGGAAATAAGGGAGGAGGAGGGTTGGACGGCACGCGGCAGCGGGGGAAAGTTTCTTGCAGGGGAGAGAAAAGGGGGAACCGGTGGCTCGACCGTCCAGACTTTTCCACCCTTTTTCTTCGACCCCTTGCCCCTGCACCGTCTTACCTTACCTCGTCCCCCTAAGTGACTCTTTGTACCTTGCGGATCATTTTGTTTCTTTATTGCAATTGCGGCCCGGCCGATTCAGTCCGACCATTCGATTAGGTGTCTCATTGTGGCGGCGAGAAATTGGCCTCTTATTCGCTTTGCAGTCGCGCGGACCGAGGGATCGGGATTGCTTGAACGCGATTGAGATTGCCGAGCAACAGTTTGGAACACGTGCATCGCGGAACAGACGTGCGCGTCTTTTATCTGGCTTGGTCCGACGTTCCACGATTTCGATGGCAGTTGGACGTTGCGAAATATTCGGTTGTTTCGGTATCAGGAATTTGCTTATCGCATAGTATTTAACAGGTATCGAGGTCGGGATTAAAAATGTTACGTGGCCGTCGCGTTTGAAATATTACGCTTCGATCCCCCCGTTAACACGCGACTCGTTTTAATTTCTTCCAGTTTCGCCGCAGCGATATCAGTCTCGAAGTATGCGAGCCATTTTCTTACAGCAAGGTGAATTTCGAACGCGTCGACATACTTTCGGCAATTGAACCCATTTTATTCGACGCAATCTCTTTGACATGATAACGCGGGTGTCTGTAAATTTTCGCCAATTGTTTCGCTTTGCTCGCGGAACCTTGCCCCGGCAGTAACGTTTCGCTACTGCGCCAAAGAATCCATTTCAACGCCAGTCGAAGATGTTTCCTCCGCGATAAAGCGTCTACCTCGCGAATTATAAAATTACCGCCGGATGATATCCTAAGGTCGACGCGCTGTGCCCGTCACTCGCGTCATGCCAAGGCCAGTTGTCGGGGTTTAAACGTAGATTTCTTCTTAATCTCGGCGCACTATCCCGCCGAACAATCAATGAGCCGTCTAATCTGCCGGCCATTACGGGCAACGAATACCTTCCGGGGAAACATAGGAGTGGAAGGAAAAAGTTTGAAACGCTGGAACGATCATTCCGGGAACAGATTATCGCGACGGAACATGGAGAACGTACTCGTATTCGTGACGCGTGCACTCTTGTTCGCGTGATCCTCTATTGCAAAGGCACTTGCGCATGCGAGCGTCTACGCGTCTCCGTCACCTCAATTATTACTTCACTCCTCTGCCTCAATGTCAAGCGTGCCGTTCTGGCGTGACACCAAACATGAAAATCGAGCGCACTAATTGTCGTCACACGGCTCGCGGGCCGTCTTGAGCCTCGGTGAAATGTTAATTAGCGACGGATGCGAGGCGAGCCCCTCAAATGAAAGCGTAACGGGCGAACGGAAATGGCGTTCACGCTGCCGCCACGATATCAGAAGTCCCCGGCTACCGATTGAACTCCCTTGGGCAATTCGGGTCCCGTTGCCAAACGTCGAGAGGTCCGCGCGCATCTGGCAATTTGTTTGAACAAACTGGTGTATGGACGACGTGGTTGGTCGAGCGAGATGTCCGAAAGAAACGAACAGTAACAGAGTCGGGTGTCTCTGAAAGAATTTGCCGGAAGATATTGCTTATTTTCGGCCGAGATTCCCTCGGTAAATTGGAACGTTCGGTTTCGGTGTACCCGCGTGCTACTGTCCGCTACGTTTCCCCTGCAAGAGGCGTTAAAGAAAGTGAAATATATTCTCCGGTGGCTCTGGTGCGCGATTACTCTCCCGGGAGCTCTTCTTCCGGGAGTTTCTGGCTGCGGTATCGCGAACGAAGTTGCGAACTCTCCGTTTCTTCGGGCGGTGGGTCTCGTCGATCTCCCTTGGTAAACAGAGGCGCGTAATCACTGCTTTATCCGTTCTAAATTTCAAATCTTTCGCCGATCGGCGTGCACTATTCGCGCTTGCCGATTCGTCGCGTATACTCGTACCTCGTATTTTAACAATTATTGTTTCATCGTTCGCGCAACTATGCAATGGCACGAGCCAGGTGCCGAACCTGGAGTCTCGTTTCGTTCCTCGGGTTAAATAATACTGCAGCTCGGCTTTCGGTCGTGGGGAACGACAGGTTTTCAATCGCGCGATTTAAATTCGGTAATAGGGAAAAACGTTGCCGGCTACCTTTGTCGTTTGACAGGCTGTTTCGCCGGCCGTTCGGCGGCGGAAGGATATCCGATGATTGGAAATCGATTTATTTCACCCTTGCAACGCGCTGCTAAGCCCGGAGACGCGCGACGGAAGGTAGCACCGCCGAAATACCATCCCCTCCCTCTCACTTCAGTTCCTCCTTTCTACATTTCTTCCCCCAGATTTACACGGCACATCGGAACTACCTAATTCGTCCACGAAATATCTGTTAGCGATGCTCGCGCGGACACGCGTGCCCCCTGGACCTCGACCCTCGACGAACCACTGTACGCACATGTGCACAGGTATCCATTGTATCGAAGCGGAGAATCGATTTCCGGGTGCTCGGCTAACCTTCCTCGTCAGAAGCGGTTAACAGCCACGCCTGACACCGTTCCCGTGGTTCGCGCGATCCTCCGATACGCGAAGAAACGGACGCGGCGAAGAAACCCTCGCCGATAGCATCTCGTTCGGACGCATTGAAACGATTTGCACGCGCACAGACGCACGCGTGCGTCGACACGAACCCACCACCGTCTTGAAGCGCGCACGCACGAAACAACGCCGTGCACACCGGGCGCACGCAAACAGCCGGTACAAATGCGGAGGCAGTCCGAACGGAGTCAATGCACCGGAGTAGCTGGATCAATGAGGCTGATTACTCGGCCCGATTCTCTCGTAGACGCGGCGCAGACTTCGGTTCGTCGCGTCGCCCCGGTCTCCCGCTGGCTGCTTATTTTCCGGGTGGAATGCCGTCTGGGGAATTAAATCGGAACGAATTGAGAACGCTTCAATTACGGGCCAGGGACGTGTGTTTTCAAGTGCAAGGCTCCTGCCTGGCTGCGCCAGGTCGAGTGGCGCATCGGTGAAAGGGTGTGAATTTATGCAAGGCCGGAGGGGATCTTGCGCGCCGCGGCTCGCGTTCCTTCGGCTGAATTCAATTTTTGCCCCCCTTTTAACCCGGGGAATTCCCGGCGATGCAGTTGCTCGACATTCAGAGTTCATCAGCAGTTATTTCTTTTTTTTTATCTTCTTCTCCTTCTTCTTCTTCCCGCGGGAGATTTGCATGGGTCGGAAATTTTTACAGCCGGACCGTTAACTGGGTCGTTTGTTAATTAAGCACTTGTTTCTGCGACGCGAGGTGAAATATTAATGAGGATCGAGTTTCGGGGTGTAAGTTCTCTGTTGCTTCGGGAACGGGTATCGGGGGCATTGTTTTGTAGCGAAATGGCGTGTTGCCGTTAAATAAGTACTACGGCGTTGCAATTGTTTGAAATTTTACCACGAGTTTGTTTCGAGGCGGTCCCATTAACAATGAAGTCGTCAGCGACCACCGTCAGAAGTAGATAAATGTGCGTTACGCGCTTGAAAAATTTGTTGTCATTGCGAATTACGAAGTAATCGGGTAGGCTCGTCTGATGGGAGAACTCTATCGCGTTAAGGACGTTCGCAGGATAAATTTAGATTCGACTTCGTGTCGGTGTTACAACGCAATGACGTCGTACCGTGAGTAATGTCGTTGTCAATTGCGTTTAATTGTTCGGATGTAGCGAGTTCATACATCTGTAGTAATTTTGCCGAACGTTTCGTTAATTTGGATTTCCGCGTTGCTGAATATTCTTAAATCAACCTCGCTGCATTAGATTTGTTGCGATGGGATTGAACGGCGAGACAATTCTTCTACGAATTGGAAAACACGTAATCGCACCGTTTCGTAACTTGGATTATCGAAAGTTCGGGAAATTGGTCTTTCGTTCGTTTCATTGTGCTTCACGGTCTTCGACGGTATCTCCTCGTCCACGATCGTCTCGGGCAGGCTGCTTGCACAGAGGTGTTTGCTTTTAATTACATTCACAGCGTGGGTTTTAATCAGCCGCCTCCCCCCGTCCCCGCCCCGCGCGTGGAAATATTGTCCCGCGATCGAATATTTTTCTTCCGGAGAACGTAACGGCCGTAAACTTCCGCGACTTCGATCAACGGAAAAGTAATCAGAAGTTGTTGATTAGGGGCGAGGGATCAAAAGTAATTCGTCCGATATCTTCGGTTCCCTCTCGCTCCGACAGTTTTATTGTTTTCTCGCTCGTTTCGCGCGACTTCGATTCGACGTACCGTCAGTCTCGTTTCCAGTCAAGGTTCGATCATGCCCCCGACGCGTTCCGTGTTCTCTTTGCGACTGGAAAAAGCGGCCCTGGGCGACTTCCGGGGAGATACGCCGGGAAATGGGGATTTCTTCGCCATTTCCGTTAAATGAAATTCACGGGCGGATATCGCATCAATCCGTTTCGCGATGCAGCTTCGTTTCCCCTCGCTGTAGCCACGAGGAGCATTCGGCGAGGCTGTCTATTCGTGAAACGTGAAAATTTATTATCACGTACAATCACGTAACCGTGCACACATTTCTCGACGCTTAAGGTCGTTCGCGTTCGAATATGTCCGCAGGTTTCACAGGTTTCGTCGTTGGCAGACGCGCGCGCTAGATCGGAAAATTGTTCCACGGATACTCGCCGATTAGCGTTGAATCATTTTTGACTTGATTCGTAATGAAACTTGGAACAGCGAACGATCGACTTCGCAATCGAGAATAGCGGACAATCGCGTCGGCGATTTAGAACGAGAAATGAAGGGGAAAAAGAGACTCGAGGGATTTGCTTTCTCAACCAATTACGAACATTTACATTTTTGTTTTCCCCTTTGCCTTTTTGTCAAATATTCTCCGCTCTGTCCATAAAATCGGCGGGCACGCAACTAGTTTGGCTTCGCTGCTGGTCAAACCAAACGCAAACAAAAGTTCCATCGCGATCTGGATTTCCTTTTTTTCCGCTCTGTGTTTGCTCGTCGCTCGCGTTCATTCAGAAAACAACTTTCTACGAGCAACAATGTCGAACAATTGCCCTGCGATGTCACGGTATTTAAATAAAAGGCGTGACCCAGCTGAAAAGTTGGATAGACGCACTTGGTACGCAGGGACTGTTAATCACGTTCCCGAGCACTCCGCGATATACAACGTTCTTTTGCTCTTTGCAACTTCGATTCATTTGCGCAGGCACGGAATGGAACGAAATTATTGCGGAGAATTATCGCGAATTGTGTGCGCTAAATGAACTGTCGCGGTCGGTCCAATAAAGCGTAGCAGATATTTAGGTGCGCGAAGTTTGTTTGGATATAGCTAAGAGAATCGCAAGGTAAATCGTTGCCAACGTCTTCGTTACTTTCGTAAACGTTCACGCTTATCGAAAGAACGCCACGTCAGATTTTACTTAACCTACATAATGTCGGCTCTTGATACAATAGAAGATAGCAGTTATTGCATTTGTACTCCCCGGATTACATCCTCCAGCAAACAAATGTCTCTAGACACGTCGTTAATAGAACTCCTCCGATCGCAAGCTCCCAAGACAAATAACGCTTCAACAAATTTTCATCAAATTAATACCGCATTGCGAGCGGAATGAATTGCAACGAAGAGTTAAGAAAAATTAAATTCTTCAAATTAAATGAACGCAATTCGGACAGGCTTGTTCACGACAAGCAATTATTCGTTTATCGAGTCAGCTTCTGTCGCCTTTGTACTGTAGGTGGGTGGGGTGGTGGAAAATGATTTTTAACGAGCCAAGACAACGACGCCGCCGCCGAGGAAAGAGAAACCGTTCCGTTACTCGAGCAATTAAAGCGGCCGTATTAAATAGACGAACGACTTTCCTGTTTTAAATACGGCCGCCGCCGTTTGCGCCAGGCCCGTTCTAGAAACTGGCACGATGCACGGAGATCAGCGACAGCCGGTTTATCACCGAGACGAATGAGATTTCGCGTGGTATAACGCCTTGGAGCGCTCGATGCCGCGTCGATCGGGACGCGGACCGAACTTTATCAGTCGTCCGCGCTCCAAAAGGAGGAGCACGCTCAGCTTTCGCGCCGATCGTTCCACCTTTTATACGTATCATCGCTGCCTCGATTTTCCGTTTCCCCTCGATGTTTCTTTCGCCGTGTCGCGGTGCTCGTGTTTGTCCCGACATCGGTTCGACGAGACGAGTCGCGTCGAAACGCGAGGCGTCGCCCGCATTTTCCACTGGCCCCCAAAACAGAGAAATTCTCGCTTTCATCGTCGCCCATGTGCTCGTCCTATATATATATATTTTTTTTTTCTTCTACTCTCTCGCTTTTTGCAAGCGACGCCGTATAATTAATGGCCGCGCGTTCCTCTTCGCCTCGCCTTTTTCCAGTAATTGCATCCACCCAGAGAGATTCGTCTCTTTATTGCGTTGGGAAAGGACGCATTATGCCGGACCGTTATCGTGCTGTCTGCAGCGCGACCGTGAAGAATTGTGTTCTCCGTGGTCGTTTTTTTATTTTTCTTTGTTTTTCCGATTTCTTTTCGGGAGCTCGGTTACGGCTTCGTAGATACGAGTAACGGTCGAGATTGAAGCGTATCTTTTCTGTCGCCCTTGCGGACACCTCGCCGGCGAACGTTTCTAAACTACATTCCGTAATTGTCGCGTCGATCTGCGAACTGGTTCGAATATTTTTCGCTGCTAGTTTTCTTCCGACAGGGAAGGTGGCACGTTTGTTTGCTAGGGAAAGGGGACCAGGCTTGGTGAACACATTTTTGTCGCTGCTCTGCGACGCGTTCGCGTTGCTGTCAGACTCGCGAGACTCGCGAGATTGAACAAGTGTCATGAATAATTGTTTCTTCCCCAGATGTTTATTGTTAGACGATGTAATACTACAAAGATTTGGCCACTTGATTTTCTTGTCGGTGTTGACGCGTCGTTCAGCGCCAGGCTGACTATTGTCTGTGTGAAATCGTGTTCGATAATATATTCGTGTTACTCGTGAAACGTGATACACTGTGTATTTTGTATAAGTCCTAATCCATTAACTGTAGTTCGAGAAACCAAAGTACTGCTATCGAAACATTGGTTTCTTTGACTCTCACTGGGCAGCAATAATGACGATAATTAGTTAAATGAAAAATATGTACCCTTTCTGTGCTGCGTGTTAAACGTTACACCTTTTTCTTCATAGCCGTGGTTTTCGCAGTCTAGCGAATACTGCAACGCGTACGGGTCGTAAACGAAAATGTTGTTCTTGACAACGCGAGGCGCATACAACCCACGTGGCGCGGAGGTGTTAAAGAAAACTGCGAACTGTCAGCGAAATTTTCGTCGAGATGCCGTCAATCGATACACGAGGAACCAATGGCCGAAGGAAGGGTTAAGCCGTGGATCGTCTGTGCGCGAGTTAAACGAAAGACACTCTGGAATGCGCCGGATAACTCTCGTCATCTCGTAACTCTCTTTGCGATGCGCTAAAAAAGGATTCCAACGTATTTTCTCATCGAGTCTGTTCTTCGATTCCTGCCATATTTTTATTTTCCCTGCTATTTTCCCCCGTTTCTGCGGCACATGCATATATGTATACACGCTGGGTGGGCGACTTTCATCGCGACTTCGGCATTATCGGAATCCCCGTCGACCCACCAAGCTGTAAAATCCTCTTCGCGAATATTTCGCCGGGTTATCCGACACCTGTTCCGACTTATCGATATAAATCCGTGGCGGGCCCGTTCCGTGGCCGCGTTTTTCCATACGCGAGCGCTAAGAATGATTTTTCTGGACGATAAGCCGCCAAGACGAGTTTAGAGAGGATAACGCGGAGCCGTGGGATCGCCGTGGAGCGTTCGATTCGATTTCGTATGTAGGCAGAATGGAATTATCGACAGGAACGTACGAGAGTTCCATCGGACGAAGAGGTGCAAACCGGTCTGGCGTGTAATTGGCTCGCCCGTTGCGTCGACGGAAAATTAAATTAATAAATCGGCGCTGAATTCGTTTGCTTGTGCGTTGATCGTCATCGGGCGAGCATTGCTAATTGCTTTCCCCCGATGCAATCGAATATCGATGCTCGTACGGCGGCGCGTTGCTTCAAATCTGAATTCGGAGCCGCGAAATTTTACGGTACACGGATCGCGATTGTGGATGTCAGAAGCGAGGCGAATGAAGCCGCAGTCAAATGCAATTCGTGACGTCTTAAGCGCGAAGTCGAATCAACGCTGAAAGCAAATCTGAGGTGCCGATAGCGTATCGCAGCAATGAAATTTCACGTCGCGGTAATGACACGCAGACCTTGCTGTCGTCGATAATAATGACGCATGCAGCTGCGTTTCAGGTACTCGTTGAAGAGAAGGGGGATAGAAGATCGTTAGAAAACTTAATCGTTTTCGTTCAATACTAACAATAATACATGCCGCTTGCCGCGACAACGAGGAATTAATTATCGGCGAACGATTTACGAAAATTCGATTCAACGTTTCTCTGAGGACCTTTCGCTGTTTCTAGTTCGTTGGCCGCGTTATTTTCGCCAGAGATATGTTCCCTTTATGGAAAGCTCAGTCACGCATAATAAATCACGGCGTGGCTCGGGGCCCATTCGTCTTTCGCGAAAACACCTTTTCGTCGTATTAACTATTCCAGAATTGCGAGCGCGGCGTGCCATCATTTATCATTCCATAACCTTCCGGTGTTCATAGGTCCGGTAGCACTGTATTTGTTCCGGTGATGTATTCATGCTTTCGTTGTTCATTATCCCACAGGTTACCGGTTTCCTTTTTTTTTCCCTTTGTTTTTTTTTAGCGAGGTGGATAAAACCTGGTGTATTTCAATTGCAAATCGGTAGTAAACATTTTCGAGAACAGAGACTTACGACGAGCAGGGCGATAGGAGTATTTGTAGCATTCTGCAATGTGTATACGCGCTTGCAAATATTTATATCTACGCGCACAGCTGGCATTCGGAAGAAATATTTGCACGCGTTGTTCAAACGATATTGTTACATCGTAGCGCGAAGTGATTGGCGATTATTGGCCCACGCGATTACTGCAGCAAGCATTGTTGTCCGCGCAATTTGATCCGAGCAATTTTATAAATTCCGCCGTCGGTGTTTCGCAGTTTGCGCGATTACGTTGTTAATTAATACGATGCCGCTGATCGCGACTTACGAAGCCCGCCCGCGTACTTAATAGCGCGGGGGGTAAACTTTATTCCCCGCTTCGACCTCTTCGAATCGCCGCGACGACCGGGTCCCAACAGCGTGCGATTATCCGCGAAAGTGGAACTCTTCGGGACGCGTTAATTATTTGCAATTCGTTTCGCTGAATTCCCGACGGCCTATGAAACACGACGTTGCATGCTAATGCCGGTATTTGTCTCGCGCGCATCGAAATATTGAACGTTAGTGCTTTACGCGGCGTTCGCAAATAAGATTTTAATTTAATCGTTGCACGCGCAGAATTTCGTAAATAAGTCGGGACAAACAGAGTGCGCGCGTTACAATATTTATTAATTCCCCTACGGGGAAATCGCAATTAGCAAGATACACGCGCAACGCAACACGGGCATTATCGTTTTCCGGACAATAGTTATTAAGCAGCTGCGTTTCGATGCGCCCGGAAAATTCGGGGTGATGTTTAATAATCGTGCACGCGTTATGCTCCCGATTGAAATGTCGAACGGGCGACGGTGAACGGGGGCTGCGGGTATAATGTCCGGAATTTTTTAATTAATTTACGATCCGCCGTGTGCCCCGCGAGGCGGCAGGTAGTTTCGTCGAAGAGAAATCGAATTATCTTAAGTTATGGAAATATTCAACTCCAACTCCCCGTGCCCTTTTCTAGCCGCCGCCGCCGCATAGCGAATTCGGAAATCGATCTCATTGGGCGCAACGTATTCCATAACTTTGCATAATTCGTCTTGCGTTCCGCGGGGCCGCACCGACGATATTCAAAATAGTAACTTTGTTCAAATTCAAGACGCAAGAAGCACTCCGATAGATAATTTCGATCGTTTTATATCCGGTTCCCATGAATAAAAATGTCCGTCGATATTCATCCCTCCCCCCCTCGAATCAATGGATCCGCGGTGGGTACTCGAGAATATTTAACGAACTCGCCCGTTCAGCTGCCGGCACAAAAATCATCCCCGAAACACTCGGAACGAATCGTCCCTTTCCCCGTCGAGTCCCGACGCGCCTCGACGTTTCCCTTCCCCCTCGGACTGTCGTTGTAGAATTCTCTGGACCGCGAACTCCCCCGATGGTTCCGCTTTCGCCAGCTTCCAGTCAACCGGATCCCAAGAAAGCCTGGTCGTCCAGCGTATCGTGGTCGTCGCGTTCGTTGTTACGCCGGTGGCAGGGGCAGGAACGACCGCGCAATTATTCGTACCCGGCCAATTCGTTCGCCACGGTTACGTGCGTTTCGCGGGCCGGGTCCGGTTTGCGCCCGGAGAAAAACACGGCGACCGTTTCCGTAACCGGTGTACGTAACGCGGTCGCGCGAGCAAGAGAGAAGGGACCCCGGTGTCCTTCGTTAATTCCACGTCTGTACAATGCCGGGGAACGCTTGACCGTGGAAAACGTCGGAGGCCCTCGACGGAATCGAGAATGGAGAAACGATTTCCCAACGAGGCGTGGACGTTTTATTTGCGCCGCGGTTTATCATTGGAGCGCTGTTGACTTTTCTTCTTTTTTTTTTTTGTTTTTTCAAGGGGAAATCTTAAGTTTCCCGCGACAGCTGGAAGTTACGTCTGCGGCTGTTGCAAGTAATTGTCAGGACTCGAAATTAAGGTTTTCAGGTTTTCGAGAGGGGAGGGGAGAGCGTTAATAATTTTCACGAGCTTTCAGCATCATTTTTCGTGCACGCGGCGCTGGCTGTGCGAAACGATTCGAGACATTAACGAGAGTTTACGCAATTGTTAGAGGAGACGTGGACTTTTTTACGATGTTTCGGGGTAAAAGATTGGCAAATTTTCTCGTGCCGGAAAGATCCTTGGAAACGGAAAAGTGTCTGCCTCGTGGGACCTCTTTCGCCATAGTGGCTCGCTGGGGGAAATATATGTATCCCTTTCAGAGGGAATCCGGACATTCTTGTGATATTTTTCTCCAGAAAATAATAAAAGAACTATTGCCATAGACAAAATACTCTTGGATTTGTAAGCGAAATGTTCGAGCTTCTCAGCGAATTAATAACCGCTTCAAGTAAAACCTTCGAATGGAACGAGTGTTCGTGGCGCGTCGTTCGATATAATTGCACGGTCACGTTTTGGAAAATTGAAACCGTCGAGTCCGTTGACCGAGAGAACGTGGAGCTCCAGATGCGGCAGCTTCTTTCCGGAATAAAGAGCTATTAAGAGACCAACTTCTCCCCGAATTATCATCGATTTCCCTCGTACCTGAGCAAACCACCAAAATTTTCCAGACCTTTCCGGGCATCCTTTGAGCGCGAGATTTCTGTACGGTTTAACGGAGCGTGCCCTGGTAAATACTGGTCCCGTAATTATCGGAAGTCGCCGATTTATTTGTTACGGTTGCTTGAACCGTAGAAACGGGATTCACGATGGAAATGGTACCAGTTGGACGAGCACGCAACGACGAAATTATATATAGGTTTTCGTAAATCGTACGTAGACTATTAAGTGGTCAATCCCAATGCTAATCATATTTCATTGACAACGATCACTCGATGCAGCATCGACGGTAATTTCGTCCCGCGGTGCTTCGTATTTAGCGCAGGTGCATCGACGATGCCGGATCGAATCTCTCACGGCGCGATTCTTTCGACGAATTTTTATAATCTTCTCTCGTCGTGGGCCGCTGTACCGATACGAACCGGAATCGAGACGCGACCTTTCCCCTAGTTTCCGCGGTTCTCGGATGTTCCCTCTTGACGAAAGAAATTTGTCGAATTCACGACGCGCACGAATTGAGCATGAAAGGGAAAACGGAAATAAACGAAATAGGAGTACGGAAGCCTTTCAGAGCGAGTCAGAATAAGTAGGCTCGTGCAGATACAGGGCGATATGGACACTCGTTGAATCTAGGGCTGCATACTCTATTTCAGGCGGATGAGTTTTAGGCTTCGTCCTTGGCACTTTGTACTTTCGGGGGGATCGTACTTCGATATGCCGTCCGTACTTCAAAATTGCGAGTCCGATCGTACTTTGTTCCCTTAATATACATCGCAAGCGATTGCCAAGCCAAAACTAGATCGTACATCGTTGTCTTTATGATCTGCGCGTTAGATCACGACGAGAATGCGAAATCTATTATTATCACTCTGCACGTTTCCTAACAGCACTCAGTTTTATGTACATAGGTAGGTATAACCTTTCTCCGAAATTCGAAGAATTTCTTCATTACTCTGGGGATCAATTAAAGGGGGACGGAACATTTACGGGACGCGGAAGAAAATCACGAGCAAAGAACGACGGAGGAGACTTAAGCTACAAACTGGAAGGAAATACCATTGCCAGAGAACCGAGTGAAAAGTAAGGGGCGTCGTAACTGAAAGACGACGATGTATCAAATTTGATTAGTTATCTGGAGGAGATCCTTCAAATTTCATTTGTTCCAAAGAGGTCTCTATGGAACAGATGAAATTCCATCGTCGCTGTTACATTATTTATATCGTATCGTTGCTCGAGTGATCCACAGCCGCTGATGAATCACCGCGAAATAGTTTACGGAGAAACGAATTCGAGCGAAGCTTGCCTTCAGATGCTAAACTATTGGAATAAAATTGAACAACTTCTCTCGTCAACGTCAACGTTCCCCCTCTCTCTCTTCGCGATCACTTCGAAACGAAAATCTAGCGAAAATCCATTGTATCAAAAATCACGATCCCGAACAGAGGTTGCAGAATTTTCGAAAAAGCGAGCACACCCGATGAAACTGGGTTGATTTAGATTGGATTCGAAGTGTCCTACCTCTGCTTGCGCCCTCGATGGCCTCTCTCGTGTCCTCGATCACGTTCACGTGCGCACATATAGTCGTGTGATGGTCACGTGTTATCGAGTGCGAACCACCCTCATTTTCGTCCCTTGTTCCCTGCAGGAACGCTACGGGTTCTCCTTTCGTAAACATTCTAATCAAATCACCCGGGCTACATAGGTAGTAGCTTCTTTGCGGTTGGCAGGGGGGTTGCCTTCAAACGGGGTGCAATCGTTAAGGGAGCGCTCGAGATCGGAATGGATTATAGAATATCGTAGCCGAACCACTTCCGGGCAAATGATTGGACAAAGGAGTTTATAATTCGTATGGATCGCAAGATCTGATGTCGAACATGTGAATCGTATGGGATGATTTCACGCGCAATTGTTAAATACCCGCACCTGTTTAGGATTTCGATTAATTTTTTTTTAGAGGGTGGTACGAATATGCGACAAGCTCTTGCCAGGAACTGGATAAATGTAACGTCGCTATGGAACGTTGCTATAAATGACAAGATGGCAATTCGTTATTTTTGAAACTGAAGGAAATCGAGCGATCACCAGGACGTTCGAACAGCAATCAAATAACATTGTCCTAGCTATTTCTTAATTATCCAACGCTTCATCGACTCGCTTTAAGAATATTAATATCTCGCAATCGCGGCAATAGTTGGAACCTCCAATTCCAATTTTCCACTAAAAAAGAGTCTTCTTCGAAACCGATCTCGTTACGTATATACATATATATATATATATATATATATATATATATATACAGTGGTCGAGAAAAATATTCATACGGTGCGTTACTTTCACTTGCAACTTCATTATTCTGGTATCGCCAAAATCTCGGCGTCCAGACAATCACTCCTAAAACAGTATTGTACACGGATACGAAGCACATCTATCACACTTTAAAATAATATATACCGTTTTAGAAATAATTGTCTCAACGCCAACATTTCTGTCGCTCCAAAGCGAACTACTTGCAAGTGAAACTAATGCACCGTATGAATACTTGTTTGGCCGACTGTGTATGTGCGGCGATGCAGATTCTCCTTCAGCGAAAAGTTATCATCGGTCAACCTGGATGACATCGCCCTGCAAGCTCATTAAACCGAAGAACAAATTTTTCCCCGACCCGAAGCCTCGCCCAACGACGATCTCTGCCAGCCAGAGAACACTGCGTGGTTACCCGGGACACGAATCAATTCTCGCGTCTCCCGTTTTGTTCGCGACCCGGGGACGAGCGAGAAATTATGTGCGGCGCGTCCGAGAGTTTCTAGCCGCTCTCTCTGTGCTAGCTTCGAGGGCGGAGGGACGGACGATGTGATGTATGCTCGCAAGTTGAATGAAGATGGCTGATCTGTGGCCGTGGTTCTGTCCGCTTCCGATAGGATGACCCGTTGAATGTTATCCCGCAGGGATTCCCCGAACTTTCTGTCACAGGGAAAGCCGGACGGCAAGTTGGGCGAAAAAATGTTGAATGGCTCGCGGGGCCAAGCTGATTTTGAAGTATTAGACAGGCGATTGAAGCTGCCTCGACCGGATTCCCGGTGCTGCGAGGAGAGCGAGACGCGGAGGGCAGCCTTTGTGACTGTTTCTTCCACGAGGATGCAGGAAGGGGGACGCCTTCGATCGCGACTCCCCCGCAGTCCGCCGAGCTTTTCGCCGAAGCGGACACATTTGTCCTGGAGATGTCCCCGGGTTCCTTCGTTTATGCGATACGGAATTCGCCTCGAAGGTGCCGCGACGAATTGGGAAATTCGATAGATCGGGATCGTATGTCGGGACGCGTTTGTTAGCGGAACATCGAGCGAGATTTGTACGCGAGACGATCGTTATAATAGATTTCGGTATGCACGAAGTGGTGAATGTTAACCCCTTGCACTATTTTGACTGTCTGACTCGTGATGAAACTTTTAGACCAAACATGAATATCACGAGCTTGACTCGTACTCGATATGTAAGTTATAGAATAGATATAGACGAGGCAATCTTAAAATATGTACAGCTACCTGACTATATAAGACATGGGAAATCAGCAGAAATTCAAACAACAATTAATGTTAGTAATTAATTATATTATTATAATTAATCGGAATTTGTGTTCATCTTGTGTAATAATTAAAGTATTTTTTTTTAATTTTTGATTCAAATTCATTTGAGTTTCACAAGGGTTCCATCGCGCGAAGTAAATACGGGCACGACTGCCTTGCGCTCGGTCTTAAGAACAGGTCTCAAATTTCGGCACGCGCGCTTCATCGCTCGCCTTTCACCGCGAATCGCATTCGGTTTCTATCGTTCCGTTCAGTCCAGTCGACGTGATAAACGAACAGCGCGTTAAAACGTAAGATACTCGAAGTGGTTCCTTCGAATGAGTAGCGTTCGATACGCTCGAAGGGGAAGCGCGGATGAATATTTTCGTTCGTCGATATCTACAATTTCATGGAATTTCGCGTGTCCGTCGCGCACGAGTATCGCCATTCCGCGGCGATAAAGCTTTCCGCGATAAAACCTTTCGAGCTGGCAGGCAGTTTTGAAATCGATCCAAAAGATGCGCATGGACGGCCGGAGACAAATGCGCGTGTCTTCGAAAATCGACGACCATACGTACGCTCGTAAGTTGAACGAGAATTTGCGGCTGACGCGTTCGAAGTTGGATTTCCTGGAATCGGTTACTGAATATTTCTCTCCGGGGCAAGGAAAATCCTGAGTCTTAAATCTAATAGCGCGACCGAGACGCGAACGGTTCACTCGATTCTCGATCGCTGCTCCGGCAAGTAGCAGTGAAACGTTTGCACTACCTGAGTGCATATTTGTATCCAACGATTTCATTCGCGAATGTGCTTCGCGCTGTTTCTAAACAGGGTCCGGTCATTATAGCCTGGAAAACATTACACGTTAAGCGAAAAATTCATGCTCGCGTGAATCGCGGCCGTACTGTGCTCGCATGAAATATTTAAACGTTCGTGTCACTCTGAATTTCACGGTTCTTCTGAAACGAATTTCATCCTCCGGGCGCCGCTGAAATTCACAGGGCGAGGAGTAGGCACTAGTTATTTCAGCAGGTGTATTTATTGCGCACCGGGGGTATGCGCTATGCAGGCGCGGGTTCGGTGAAATTTTTCGAAAAGGTATCGACGTTCCGATAAAGTAATTGGGCGTCGCAAAATTCGAAGATGATATCGTCGGTTCGAGTAGTATGGCCTGCGAACTTCAAGCGTGGTTTAAAAGTGAAGTGCCCAACTATACGCGTACCGCGTTGAATATGAAAATCTATTTTTAAATAGATACGCGGTTAAGCGGGTAAGAATTGATGCACGATGATTGGAAACTTCTGTGGAAGGTGTATAAAAATATAATAGGAATAAAATAAACATTCGAGAAATCCTGCTTGGTAGGAACAGTGGTACAGTAACGAAAAATTATTAACCCTGACGAGAAGGGATGCATAAGAACGGAGCAATTCGTTTTTGTTCATTGATATATATCAATGAACAAAAACATATGCATATGCAAGATAACACTGGAGGGAAATGTAACCGGGTTGCAGTGAAATTGACGTTCCATCATGGTTGGATCAACTCTTCGATGTATTGTCATATGCTAATTACGTTTTATTCTCTGCACGATCCAGGTTGAACTTATTATTACGAGGAATTGGCCGTGCAGTTAACGTGCATTACGATTAATTTGAGAAAGTGGTCCATGGGAAATTTGTATTCCGTTCTTTTTTCTGCGCGTGTAATTATTCTCCAAAATCATTAAAAATTTCCCTTTGTCGTCGTTGTTCGGATAATAATATTTTCCATGCCGGTTATTTAATTCTATAACGATATTATATTATACTTCATATACATATATTTATATGCTGCTGGTTTCGCAGCGAATCAGAAGTACGTTTGATTTCTTGCGTTACATATATTTCGAGGGTGCGATTAGTGTCTTTGCGATGAAGCAGGAACAAGTGTTCGAAAATGCAATAATAAGACGAAGGTAATAAGAAAATCATATTTAACATCTGTTACATTCATTGCAATACATATTTTAATTTATTAGGGAGCGAATCAATCTTCACTCCGGTTGCGTTGCGCGTCTTATAAATTTAATATTGCGGGAATCGCGTGCATTCAAATACAAGCACCCTCCGAAACAAAACGAAGGCCAAGAGCAATTTTGTCATTTATCCCAGGTGGCAGAAAAGTTCATTCGTTCAGAAAAGAAATAATGGCCGGTGTTCTGTAGCTGACGTCGAGTAGCCAATTCACTGAGATAGCTTTAATGGAATTTTATGTCTTTTGTGGCTCGGCGAGGTTTTTTAAGGCCGAGCACCTGGCAACAATCTTTTCAGCTGAATAAAAGTGTCATTCGCAGGTACGGTAAATGTTTCTCTTATCCGGCGACCTAAGAAAGTCCACTAGAAAAAGAATAAGCGTTTCTACTTAAATCACGTTAATTAAAGCTGGCATTGACGACGGGCCAATTTTATTTGCCCGATGTCGAAATTAACCTGTCGGAAACGCTCCCTGAATCCGTCCCTTTCGATATCACGTCAAACGGAACGACGCGACCGAGGCTTTTACAATAATACGTTCATATTTCGCTACGGAAGCACGAGATTCCTCGAGAATTTCTCGATCACTTCGTTCGGCGGGCCATTCGATTCGAACGAATTGCGTCGCGAAAAGAAACCTCTATCATGAATATTGAAAATCGTTGAACGACGAATTTCCAAACGTCCACAGCCAAAAATTTTCGTTCCGATGCATCGCGCGATCATTCTCATCGCGTTCACTGGAAATTAACAATATATTCGACAAACACCGTTTCATCCCTTCGTTCCAACGCGGTGCTCCGCTTAGAAGCGCATTAAATCGAATTTGGTGTGCCTCAGACACTTGAAACAATGCTCCGCAACGAAAGTACTTCTTCGAAATACTGTAAATAACCGAGACCATCGAGTCCCGACATGCCGTACGCCATTTACGATTTATAAATAGCAAAATGCCTGCCATTCTTCACGGTGCAATCTCTATTTCTATCAGATCGATATTCTGTCCCACTGAATGGCCCCGAAAGAGCCCGCCACGCATCGCGATGGAACTCCCTTATTGCGTCCTTTGTATTTACTCGGTCACGTTGCTCGCCGCCGCAGGAATTTCATTAACGAAAAGACCAGACCGCGGAAAGAATGCCGGTTATCGGCGTCGTCTGTCGTCGATGATCGATCTGCGAACAATGGGGCAGATGAAACCGGGGTGAAAAAAAAAAAATCGACAGCGGATCGAAAGAGCAAACGGCAAAGCACCGTTCGAACGGGTCGCCCTCGAAAGTTTGCGTGATCGAGCCTCGCCCCCTCCCAAGGAAAATATTATTTGGATTGCTGTATCTGACGTGCCGCTGCCGATTGCAGCGGGCAACGATAATGGAATTCCGTGCTCTTCGTCGTTGCACGGGCGGTCGTTCGCCGGTAGTGTGCCGCGGAGTGAAAACCGCCGAAGTGTGTAAGCGTTTATCGACCATCCGTTCTGGATTCTAGGGGTAGTGATTTTTCTTCGGGGAAATCGGACTTATCCAGCCCGGTCAGCGTCCCCTTGGGCGGGATATTTTCGACGAACCGCGCCGCTTCATTTCCCGGAAGTTCCTACTCGATCATCCGGCCGTTGCCGAGTTTTAACGGTTCAGGCTGGCAGGGAACGATAAGGGGAATTAATTAAGTCGAACGAAGAACGTCGATGAGGTTCTTTTCGAATCTTCAATTGAATTATCCCCGGGGGGTTATTTTAAAGGAAATATCAACGGTCCTTTCCGATCGTTGAACCTCATCGCGTTAGGATAATAATTGAGCCGCTCCTATTTTTCTGCGTCCCTTAAGTCAGGTCGCAACGATCGAATAATAACGCGGCCTAATTTGAATCGCGATTTGTCGGCTTCGTTTCGGTCGTTTTCTTGGCACGTCGTTTCTTAACGCGATGAAGTGCGAGGTAACGTTATTCACGTATCTCGGGCTCGCTTTAACGGTACACACTGGTTAGGACGATTCGAGACAGCAGTCTAGACTGTTTTCGAGATAATTTTTCACGCGTTGACTAACGGGTCCGGTGTGTACAGCGGTAATTATAATTGGACAGATGACGTACGCTTGCGAACTTATTTATCTCCACACTTTTTGTCGCTGTAAGTCGGAAGAAATATTCGGCTGGGCGATTTATACAATTTCGTTGAACAGGAAAACCGAATCGCGCGACTGCAACGCGGCTATTTACAAAACTATCGTCTGCACTTTCGTAACATCCAAACTTTTAACTAACGCGAACCGCGACTTCGCTGTTCTGTTTAACAGTAGAGCTACCGATACATATAGGTAGGTACATACAGGTACCATTTAGGTAGCATACCTTAGACACATTAGGAACGCGAAAGTCGTTGAACGAACATTTAATAGAAATACACAATCGTCATTCTGTCTTATCAAAAGTCGTAATAAATTGCCCACCACGGTACCTATATATTAATCATTTCAAAGTAGAAGATCTGAAGCGGGTCAGATTTACGCGCTCGGCAAATAAAATAAAATACGCGCCGGCCTCTTAAGGAATTCTATTCTCGCGCAACGAAACGCCAAAACTGATAACCCCCGTCGAGGTAGCGGAATCCTCGCCGAGGACGTCCAAGAAACCAGGGAAATAATGCCGCTCGGTTTGGCACAATTAAAGCCCGCCGGCAACAATAAGCGAGCGACAAACTACCTGTTGATTTGACAAAACGAGTGACGCGTGGAATCGCGCCGCGTTCCATTTCCTTCGTGGCATCTTCGTGGCATCTTCGTGGCATCTTCGTGGCAGCGCACGTGCGCGCGATTCGGCCGCTCGACAACTTTGACCAGCGTGCCAATTTGCCGATTCGCGGCGGCGAACGGCGTCGCGGAACGTCTCGTTTCGTTTTCTGACGGCAGGTCGGGTCAATCGCGGCCCGCGAATTAACGGAAACGCGGTTAATACGACGCTCCGGGCATCGATTCGCGTACCTGGCGGACGCGGATTCGTCGCGCCACCGGCGCGTTACGGATGCCTGCGTTTGTCGTGGACGTTGTCCGACGATTTTCCACGCGTCGGGAAAATATTGTCGCGATCGATCGATCGATCGTTCGGTTTGCGGGCGCTCGCCAGGTGAAACTGGCGGAACGTGCGGCACGGCCGTGCTCGATATTCGCGCGGCCGTCGGTGTTACGAAAATCGCACCTCGATTCGCAACTCGATGTTGGCAGAAGCTATTGCTCGCTTCGTTCTCGCGTGAACTTGAAAATTAGGTACGGAATTTGTGGCCGGGCAGCAATTTTCTCGATATTTCGGGATTCTCCAGTTTGCTGCTGCAAACGTTTGCTGGACTACGTTACGTGTACCGTGGTTGTTCGGACGAAGGGGATTACGTATTAGAATTTGTGTGTGGTTCATTGAGAATTGTGTTATTATTCGGACTGAAGTCTGTCGATTTTTCGACGGCCGAAAGTAGGCTGTAATTATTACCAGTGCCAGAAGTAAGAAATCTGACTGGGGAACTATGAATCGTTGACGCTCGTTTGTAACGTAGAAGCAATTAATAAAGTATCCTCGCGTCGTGTCGGCGGATCATCGTCATTATTCCAATCGATTTGTCGAACAGTTCCAAGGGTATCGACGCGATCGGGGCGATACGAAAATCGCGGTCGCAGTTCGGGAACGTCGAATACCGGAACACTGCTCGAAACTGCTTTCCAGGGCGCGTAATTGCGAGCAAACACTTGCCACTTCTCGTCCGTCATTAGTAACTTCGCGTTAGAAAGACCGGCCGCTAATGACAGGCAAATACGGCGATTTTAGGGGTCGTTGACTTTTTTTGTCTTCCCTGCGGTTTCGTTGCTCGCAGTTGCTCGCGAGTTAATAACGAGGAACTGCAATCTTCTGACCGCGGTGCTTCACCGATTCAACAATTTCGCGCGAGCGATTCGAAAGCTGCAGAATTTTCACATCATCCCGCAATTGCTTCAATCGCGTGCACGAAATTTGAATCTGCGATCCAATTACTAATGCAATTTCGGTTTTCGCGACGCACTCAATTCTCATAATCATCGGCGCGCCCCACGCCCCTCTGATTTCTATATTCTCAATATTTCCACCGCGTGGAATTAATTAATTGATACGCATTCCTGGACGCACACATTTGCCGTCCTTTCAGCCGAATTACTCCGCAAAATATCCACCCTCTTCCGGTAACTCTACAACACCGGCGGAAACTTGCCGAAAACCGCGCTCGCGTACACATACAGAGACGAGCACCATCCATTTGCATCCTCCAATCTTGCAATAAACAGCTGAAACGAAGTAAGATAGCGGCGGCGGCGACCAATGCTTTTAGCTATCCCGTTGAAAAAGTTTCGCCTCCCCGCCGCCGCAAAACGCCATGGATGATCGAATGTAACATTTATCCGCGCGAATTTATGGGAATTCTTCACCCCGCCCTCCCCCCGGGCCGAGTTTCCCCGGCGACACGTGAAACCAAGCGAGGCGAAAGTCCCGCGGTTTGATCCCATTCGCGCGTGCACGCGCAAAGGACGCAAAGACGGAAATACATTTATTCATAAGAACGGAAGGGTTGCGGCGGCGCGCACTCGTTCACCCTGATATCTCGTAACCCCCGCAGCATGCGAGGGTACACCGGAAAGAAACGGCGAGGAATTTTCCCCGGGGAAGTTTATATACAGTGCCGCGGGCTCGAGGAAATTCTGCCCGTTTCTACGCGCGCACGATGACAGTGGTTTTCCGTGCACAGTGTTGTTTCCAAGCGGTCGGCGATTTAGCGTGGAAACAATGCGCCCCGCCCTACCCCCGTGCAACGTCGTCGTAATTATATTTCCAACCGTGCACCCGCCCGTGGTTTCGACCGTTTAAACGCGCACGCTTACCCCCGCGCAAAGGGAAACATAATTAGGCGACCGAGAATTTCGCGACGTTCGAGCGGCCCGTTTCGTTCCGGCTCGAAAAGATTGCACCTTGATTGGAACGAGTTGTCGTTGGTACACGACGATGGAGGTGCGAGAATCGAATATTCGTGTTAGCGGGGTTGCGAAGGTTTTTCTTTTTTTTTTTTCTTTTTTAGAGAGACGGGGAAGTTGTAGTTGCAGAGTTTCGTGATAATATTTAGTATTTAATGTTGGATGGGACCAGGTGTAAATTCGAACTGCGATTTGATTTTCGAGCTCGCGAATGGTTCGGGATGGGAAGTTGAGCAATGGAATAATCGCTGGTTGATATTGATTCAAAGGGATATTTGAAATTGGAAATGCCCTGTCGAACTATCTGGGCCAAGTTTGACGCTTTCGGGACGAGATTTGTGATATTTGACTTGCAGGTAGTAATTGGCGGTGCAAGAGTTCCGGCGCGGTGCAATTCGTTAATCTCCATCCTGATTATTTCTAATCGCAATTCGAACGTTACTTTCGTTGCAAAGAATATCTTTCTTCAACGGCGCTACTGAAACTGGTGGTTGAAATAAGGTGTTCGTTTCATTCCATTTCGCGCCGCATCCCCGCGCGATGCATTGATACGTGGTCGAATTTCATTATGCTAATTGCAAAATCGATTCTCTCGAAGCCATTATGTCCCGTGCATTCCGAAGCTATTAAATAATTACCGGTGTATTCAACTACTCTCGAAGCATTCTAATGAACTTTTGCGACCCGTTCCCCCCGAAAATTCTCCATTACATACGTAGTACAACTTGCACGAGAAAATTCCGTCAAATTTTCACCGGATGAATGCGGTATTACAATTCTGTGTTGCACCATGTGCTCCACGGGCTGAAAACTGTTAACAACAAATTTTCTTCCCACATTCTATTCCGTTGCTTTAGATTCTCCAGCAGCTTTGTACCATGCCACCGCTATAATCACCCACGCTTTCTTTCCGTCCACCGCGTTTAAATTCCATGAATTTTTGATCAGCTTTCCAATAAAAGTTACTCGATGATTGTCTCCCCTCCCCGATAGCGCTTCTTCTTCTCCATCAGTAGGCATCTCTTAAGCGCACCAGAAATTCTATCAATTTTAAATTGCATTACAACATCGCCCAGATCTCGCCCCCCCCTTTCATCTTCTTCATCTTCGAATCGTCGCCGCTGATCGATAAACCCCATCGCACTTGGAACAATTTGTGGCTCGCGGTTCGGAAGCAATTTTTAAGCGACGACGAGCAAAGCGGTCCGTCGTTTCCCGTTGGACGTAAATTTATTCTGTCACGAATTCCATTTCCCCGTGATTCTCGATACATCGGGGAATCGAGGCCCCGATGAATTGCCCCGGTTTTCCTAAGGAAGGCAAGCTGACGGAATTAGTATCCCTCTCGTGGCGCCGCGTTTCGCGTTCTCGCTTGTCGACACGCGACTTCCCGGACGTCGAGGAAGTTTCACGGGAAGGCTGCATCCGTGGAGAGCAATCAATTTTTGAGCCACGGCGCTCGGATACTGAAACGGCGATTCCATCGTAGATCGGCCCCACGTGTATTTTGATAGAGCTTCGAGAAATTTAAATTGCATTTCAATTGAATTCGTTCGTGCTGGCACTCGTCGTGCATTACTAAAGATTATGGTTAACGGTGCAATTTTTTAATTGCGCTATTATTTAGCACAGGCGGTTCCGGATAAAGATGCCTCGGATTTTCTCTGGGTCTGTGGTGTTTATTTTGAATCTCTGTATGCATGCAATTTGTCATTCTCGTAGGTTCGTATTGGCCAAGAATTCATACGGTTCGTGGAATGTTTGTCATATATCTCTGAGAAATATAACAATTTTGTCAGAAATTTAATTCGGTACTTCGAATCGTTCTACTGCATCAGATGCCATTCTATATCCTTGTATAAATGGATTAGAACACTGACGAACGCAATTTATTGAGACTTTTAATCGTTTTAAGTTACGAGTGTAATATAGAAAAATATATTTCTCAATTGAACGGCCTCTTCGTTTAAACGATTCTTCTTTCGTTTTTCTTTCAATTTAAGACTCCCCATTATTCTTGTTCCATTGTTCCATGAAAATTGTTTGAAACCTTCCTCCCACCGTTTCCCGTTCGAACCGTTCGAGTTTCATCGAAATACAGGTCGCGGCAACTGCACGATCTCCTTCTGACACCGTGAGTCAGGCTTACAATTAGATCCGGATTGCTGTCGCGCGACAAGAAAATCACCGTTCTCTTACTCATGCATTATGTAATTCGGATTTCAACATCGAATCACGCGGTTCGTCGAGGCACACGCGTGAAACCTGTACACACCTGCGCTCGCGCTCGAATTTACGCACGTGTACGATTTCGTAGCCGAGCAGGGAAATTACGGGTGACACGTGCCGCGCTTATTGCGATTCCGTTCGATCCGATTTTGATGGCAGCCTTTGATTCAGACTACTGTGACGCGTGTTGGTCATTGCCAGCCACGTGTGCCGAATCGTTTGTTCCTCTTGGCGATCGTTTTTCCTCCATTTCCATTTTCGCGTACGATTTTCTTGTTTCACGACATCTCTCTTCGTTCCAGTATCGATGAACCAATGCAAATTAAGTCGCAACGTTCGTGCCGTTTTTTTATTTAATTGAAAGGTATTCCGAGATTCGTGTGCCCTCGGATGCGACAGGTGCAGGCAGGTAGAAATTAGTAGAATTGCTTAAGTCTCTAATCTCTAGTTTCATCTCAATTTAGATTTAAAGAAAAATTGTTATGACCTTAATATGAAAGGAGTTTTTTTAAAATCGCAAGTTGCTGCGCTAAGTTATAAGGAAGTGCAAAAGAAGATTTATAAAATATAGTATGCAATTTAAGGGGAAGATTACGGAGGGGTGATATTAGTTAGTCCTAATAATCCACTGCGAATCGCGGATAATTAAAATTTCATCTTCGAAATGGATCCGCGGCGATCGTAACCAACGGACGCCGTAATCAACGTGCATATGCGAATTGCAAGTGACGAAAAGAAGCGGAGATTTGTAGAGCTGGGGAGCGGGGCCATGCCCGTGCACTGTAATTGCAGTTCCAAAGTCTTCCTTGACATTCACCGACGATTACTTTTCCCACGTTCTTCCGTTCCGCGCGAATCTCGTTCCTCCTAGCATCGTCCCGATTCCCTATACCTTTCTGCAAACTTTCTTCGGAAGTAGTGCAACCGAAGTGGACATTTTGCACGTGCACACATTCGCCAGACTCGTCCCTGCTTTCTCGTTACTGCATATCGAAGTTTCTTCGAGGGTGTGCGGTCAGAAAGTATAATATTCGAATCTGGGAACTTTCAAAGCACTCGGATTCGTGGTATTTATTTTCCTTGTCCCCGCGATCCTCCTTGCATCGAACTTTAATCACGCCTATCGTTTTAAACAGTGTTTCGCAATCTATTTCTCATATCGTAGGATATATTTCTTATCCGTTGAATTGCATAGCGGTGAACAATATTCGTCAGCTTTACGCTGACAAATTCTATCGAGGGTAACATTTTTACAGTACTTATCGAACATATTAGTACGATTTTAATTCTTGAACACGGTATTTATTTCCATTTCCGTCCCTTTCACGGCGACGGTAAATTTCTATCATTCGTAATGCATTCTCGCCTCTGCGAAGCAGCGTTCCATTTTTAACAGAGTAAAATGGCCATTGGCAAATATTTAATACGCCAGATGCATATGCCGAACCATGCATCGGTTCTTTACTCTCGTTCGGTAGAACCGAGTCTAAACTTGTTTAGACTTAGCTCCGGTCGAAAGTGGATACGGAAAGCACTCTCCGGCGTAATAAACGCGAGGTTGAAACAAAGTTTTCCCATTATGATGCTTCTGCGAGCATTGGCTCTGATAAGCTTTCGCATTTTTTACGCAGTCTCCGCGGCCTCTCATTACTTCCGGGATATTAAATCTTCCCCTGTAAATTTTACAAAGTCGTTCCGCCATATTTCCTTTACACCGCCGGCAATCTCGAATCACCCGGAACTTTCCGTTGAGAAGAGAAAACCGTAGCTGCGCGACGCTGTCTTCAATTGAATGATACAATCGTTCCTTCGCGAGCATTGCATCCAAATAATAAAACCGACCGTTTCACTAATTTCTTGAAACAATTTCGTTAGATCGCGTCGTTTCCTGTTCGCTCGAAATCGGAGTAACGCACGAATCCCCGTGCCACGCGTCTCCTCGTTTCCTTAATCCACGAACGGGAAAGTGACGAACGGGGTAGGCACGGTGAAACGTTGCGGGAAAAGAAGGTTTGTCCACAGCCGATGCAGCCGATGCAAGCCGATGCATAATAACGCTGCGCGTCGACGGGCAAAGAACCATCGGATCCTCCGTTGGAAGCTCGCGGGGATGGACCTTCGCGTTTGATGAACTTTTTCTCCCGTAGCCGGGGAACTGACCGCAGAAATAATCTCTGCTTTTTATGCGCGACATCAGACGGCCCCGGAGGCTTTACGCGACACTCATTTCGTTGTATGCGCGATAAGGAAAGTTTGAATTACTCGGCGCGGCGTGCGCTTTATCTACGGCCGGCCGACACGCGTAAAGAACGGCAAGCACCCTTTGTTTTCACTTCGCATCGGGGTCGAACGGATTTTCCCGATGCCCGATAGCGTCCCCGTTTTTTTTTTATGAAATTATCCGGATCGTTTGTTATTCCTTGCGCTCGGCGCGCATGTTGCGCGAGATTGAAGGCAACTGTCATGTCTGCGGCGAAAGAGTGCACGGAATATAGAGGGGTTCAATGAGTATCATTAAGGGCAGCGCGAATGGGGTGTTCGGTTTGTATATTTCGTGCATGCTTCGGGCATCACTTTTGGCGCAGAAATGTTGAGCGGTATCGATCCAGTGTCAGCGTGTACCGGGAAGAACAAGAGGAGCTGGAAAAGAGAAAAGAAAAAGGGGAACACGCGAGACCTGGTGTTCAGCTTTTTGGAATGTGTCCAAACGAGTAAAAATCTTTCTCTCCTCACCGGCCACGCCGGTGTCTGGCAAATCTTGAATTATGTAGCGCCCACGTCCGCGTTTTCGAAACTACAGCGGTAAAATATAATACGTATCCGCGGTGCAGGGGAACTTTGCTCTCCTTTATATTTAATTGCCCGATTTTTTTTTTGTATCCCCCAACCCCCTGCTCCATTTCCGGCCGCGTGCAAACAGCCCCGCTCCACCCAACGCGACATTTCGAAGTTAAACGCGTCAAGCACCGCGAAATTTGGAAATTGTGCGAAACACCATCGACACCTCTGTACCCTTTCGATATATCGAAATCTAGCAACTACGTCTGCCTTCTCTACTGGAGTTTCTCAATTCGCGCAGCGAGATAACGAGAACAGTGTTCAATGAAACGCGGAATCTTTTGCACAAGCAATATTGTTCGTTCTTCGTGCATTTGTACGCTTGTCGGTGTCCGAGCAGCGTCGAAGTTTACGACGCTTGGAACGGTCGTGGACGCGAATTTAAAAAGGAAAAGGGCAAGGAAGGGAATAGGAAGGATGCGCCGTGACGAGCAATTTGCACGCGGTATATCCCGTGTCGGGCATGTAAAACACCACGAAAATTAGTCCGCGGGGACTAATTTTACGGTTAACGCGAGACGCGCACACGCGAGGAGGCGCAGTGTTTAATGCCACGTCTGCTGGGACTCGATGCACACGTGCATGCTGGCCTGCGGTGACGTTTACAGAGAAATACTGCAGTTTTACGTGCCCATGCGATTTTTTAATTAACCCTTCGGTGTCCATTAAAAACAGCCCACGCGGGTGTTTGCATGTTCGACCGCATTTTATCATCCCGCGGCCGAGATGTTCGCGGGCGCGTCACCTTGCGCGGACTGTACGAACGTGAAAATTAGATTTTTGTGAACGATCTGCGCTCGACGGTGCACGGTAACGGGGGTCGCCGACCAGAGAAACGTTCGAACCGCGAGAATGGTACGTTGAGGTTCAAATGCGATGCCTGGCATTCGATTTGCGAGGTCGCGAGGTTTCCAGTTTTTATGGGACAGGATATTAACCGAAGTTCTGGTAGGTCGATGGAAGGTAAATGAATGGAAGAAAGTAACCGAGAGATTTGCGATAGAAATATTACTGTGACGTTGAAATGTAATGCTGCTTTTCTTTAATTAATTCATTTATTTAATGTCACGGAGAATTTTTGCTGATTATTAGCGACTATCCAGAGGATACACCGCAAGGGTCGTTACTCTAGGTTAGATTAATTGCTAATAACGAATGTTTCTTAGAAATTCAAGTAGGGACTTGGCAGCTTTAATGTTGATGCAGCATTTGGAGTATTCTGTTGCCCTCTTTCATTTTGTATAATATTTTTGCCTGAGTACCAATGGCGCTTCCATATTAATTAGCGTGCTCGTTCGTTTGAAATAAAAATTCAATACAATTCATAACGCGGCGTTCAAATTATAGATCTTTTTAAATTCAATGATTAACTCGGTGGCCGATCTGTTCGAAAGAATGAATTGCATCGTATGCAATTCAACAACGAATTTGAAATTAGAAGTCATATTTCAGTTTACAAATTGATGAATGAGCTTGCTGGGAAAAGTTCTACACATTTTTTCATAATTTACAACATTTGTTCCACGCTTTCACCAGCAGCGGTATTGGACACAGCGAACTGTTGAAGCTCACATTCGTCATCGTTAAGTAATCGTCTTTCTTCCAGAGAGTTGTCGTGCCTTTTAAGTGTGCGGTAATCCACAGGCAGTAGAAAAGTCTAGTGAATGGGACAAGATGAGGAAGAATTTCATTACCGACCATTTAGAGATCCTCGCAGTTCCCCTCGCTGCTTCTTATACAACTTTTTTACGACGATTGTCCATTCACGATTTTATCTCTGCTGATCGCCAACGTGGGACCGCCCGAACTTTCTCACGAAAGTTAATACATCTTTTCGAAATTTCAAGTAATGAAACTTCAACCCTGGTGCAGTTTCACATTGACGTTCGAAGTAACAAAGCATTATTTGCAATTATTTAATTTGCCCTGGTGCGTAAGAATTGTAATAACAACCAGCGATCATAGAAGACAATAAAAGATTGGATTAGTCATTAAGTCGCGGCCGAAAAATTTCTATTCAGAGACTCAAACTTTAGTTGCATTAGGTTTTACAAAATCAAAGATTTCTAGTACCTGTATACCATAAGTGTTCCTTGCTTGCAATCAAGATAACCGAGGGGGCGGATTTTCCCGAAGGACGCAAGCTTGAAAAACAAATTTCGAATGCTAAGCTTCCGAAACACGTCGAACGGATAACAGAGTCGGCGCCCCTTTGTTTTCGGTAAACTGAAAACGAGTGTTGCGCTTACGGCGGAGCAGCTCCTTCCGCTGAAAGCCGTGCTTAAGTAGCAGCTTTCGCGTGTCAAACAATGGATCGAACCGATTGATCGGTCGAGATGCTCTGGACGTACGTAAGGTGTATAGTTAAACAGCCCTCGAGCACGTACCTGGCCAATATTTGTTGCTCTCCAAGCCTCGAGGACCTGCAATTTCCTTTTATATCGAATTCCCGTGGCACGGATACGTATCTGCCCTGTGAAGATTGGTTTCGTTCAATACCACTGAAACATCGTTCGAAAAGTATCTTTTAAGATAAATTCCTCCGCGTGTCGAACTCTCGCGCAGTCGAAACGAAACCAACCATTCCCGCTGATCCACGACGCTACAATGAAATCCAATTGTCCAATCGAACTGATTAATCACGAAAGAACCGTTTCATTTACTTTTCCGCCGCGCGAGAGACCACCCGCGGACACGTTGCTCCACGAAATATCTTCTCGACACGCCAGAAACGTGGCCGTTTTTGCTTCGATCGCGATCATTACATCAAACGTGGCTCGCGTTTTTCAGCTGCGAAAGGGGTGACTGCGAGGAAAGGGGTTCGCCAGGCGAGGAGTCGCGGCAAGAAGTCGGACAGGAGAACGACGATATTACCCGGGGGAACGGTTTCCACGGGAATCGAAAGACTTTGGGCCACATATTTTGAACGCTACCACTGAGCGTCTCGCAAACATTCTTCTCGGCTGGACTCATATGCGACCGAAGCGTTTAGACTTGTCAAGGCACCGCGTTGACGGCGTTTCGCGTGGCGTATAAAAGCGTGTCAGAGTCGCGGTGAATAGGTTGCACCGGACAGAATTGCACGCAGGAAATCGATCATATTCAGCACGGTCGTCGAGTGCCGCATGGGAATAAAAAAAAAAAAGGGGGAAGAGAAAAGAAGGAAAAAGAATGGGCGGTAGTAGAGCAAAAGAAGGAGCGGAAAAATGGGACGCCGGCTGGAATGAGAATATAGAAAATTCGCCGGGGTGAGACGGGTTCCATTGCGAAACGCCGAAAATGTAAAATAAAGTGCTCTAAATCGTGGATGGTTTCTGCACCGCGGAGAATCTGTGACCGTTTCGCTTCGGTGAATTTCCTGGAAAGGTATACGTATTCGTCGGAAACAATTATACCATTACCGTTGATCTCCCCGCGGATCTTGTTTTCCGGTGAATTCGTTGCACCGCACACCTCTGTGCGGATGATTTCGCGGGATCGTTTCGTCGATGGCCCCACGCGAAATAGAATATTCCGAAGTGCAGTGGTCTCGACGCGGACGCGTCTATCTGTACACGCGGGCGTCCGGCGCAATCGTTAGAATTCAAGATTTTCCGGTTTTCCTCGTGACGTTTCTGATTGGTAGATAACGTTCTGCTAAATTTCAGCGGGGAACAGTGTGTCTGCTTTTTTTTACCTTTTTTTTTTTACGCGTCCCGACGTCGGCCAAATTGTTTCGCACGGCGTCGCCAACGATTTCGTCCGGTTTATTTTCCATACGTCCGGCTGAACGGTTTCGGTTACGCTTCTTTGCGACCGCTCGTCCTTCTAACCGATGAGATATAAATGGTGACAATTTGAGTCTCGTTCGCGAATTCTGCGAATTAATTTTTTAATCGCGCGAATCGTTTCGACCGCCTTGCGGGCAAAGTAATATTTGTCGCAGACTCGCGAGGTTTCTAGGGTTGCGCGTTTTACGCCTGGTCGAGTATTCCGTTACAGAACGAAGCTGCTTGAATGTTGTTAACAATTCACGCTTCTTCTAATACGAGGGAAACAGTGTGACCGTGGCGTACACTTTGCCGTGGCATATTTTATCGGTGCATTAGTTGCGTCACGAATTACATTGCTCGAGGATGGGTATAGAGCATGCACAGATATGTGTTACACATTTATAATTCGCTCGATAGCGCTGAACGGGATCACATGTCCCGCCACACGCTTTCGAATTCTAAACTGAGCTGGTATAGACGCGGCTCGTATGAATACGTGTCCAATAACTAATGGGAGAATGTGGCAGTGCTATGGGCAGTATTATTGCGTTGCATTTTCTATGAGTTCCCATTGGCGAGGGGGAGTCGTTTCATTAAATCCGAAGCTCGTGCTAACAGACGGTGCGGACAGTCTTTGATTATACATGGTTCTACCTGTTTCGCTTCGGTACGGTCTTAACCGCTAATATTAAAGAGCTTCTAATTGTCACTTTAATTGTGGGGCTTCGTTTACCGCGAGATCCAGCTTGGAACGTGCGGCGAAATTGGTATTAATTTTTCGTCGGCGTTATTAGCATTAATTGTTGATAAATCTGGCGAAGAATTTTTGTGAATTATGCCGGAAAATTGTTCATCCGATTAACGTATTTCAGTCGTGACATTTTTTAATTTGCGAATCGCCTGGAAAGGGTTGCGAGCCGCTATACTTAACCTGGTTAATGGTATTGTTTTTTTCTCGAATCCACATTTTGGAGTTTTCCAATTAAAATTATGGATTTTGCAGCTGACGCTTGTCAAACTAACTGCAAATAAATTTCCGCCTGTCACAGGAGCTGTTAGGTAATTTTCCATGATTTTTTTTTACACTCGCGATAAAGGAATTGAAATAAAAAAGAGTTTACGCCAACTCCGCTATGCTCGAATATCTGAAATCAAACTACCTGCATCCAGTTGGAAAACGCTGGAAATATATTTACATGCGCGAACTTTATTCCCCTCGGTGGCTGCTCGTTATTATTTCCGTTTCAAACATTGCGGTTTGAAAATTCGACACTACGCAGCCCTTGGTATCTCCGATGGAGGAGTAACACCCTTTTTCCTTTCTGAAACACCTGATCATCGATATTCTAAGTTTTGCCAGCTAATAAACGTTTCACGGAAAGGAGCAGTGTGAAGGGCGGCGCTTCTCGATGCACAAAAATAATCCTGTGTTACTATCAACAATTTTTTAGCAATTTATTAACAATTTATTAAGTATTCAAATTGATTTACGTCCATGTATATTTTCATTTCTCATACTATGTCACATACGTTTGATTCTGCCCGAACTCGATTATATTCTCTCGTTTACATTCGATTATTTAAACAATTTCTAATTGCGATTGATTTTCTTGCACGCTTCCGATTCTCCGTGCTCCGCCAAAAATCGCAACTCCTCGCTCGCCGTCCCGTTTCCATTTTTCTGAATTCCACTTCCCGCCGAACATCGAGCGGGGGACGTCGAAGAAATTACAGCTCCTCGCCGGAGATCTGGAAACAGCTACGTCTCCATCATTTTTCGATTCGCTCAACTCCATCGAGGAGTTCAAAGGTCGCTTGAGAGTAAGCCTGAAAGAAATTTTTAACTCGATTCCCAAGTGAATGACGTGGCGATTGGATGGCCCCCGTTTGATCACTTTCGAAGATTGCCTCGCGTCCCGAAACGAAATTCAGCAACAATCTCTTTCGCGTTCCCGACTTTGATTAAGTAATTGCACGGCGTGCAAGGTGATTCCGTGGGTACAGCGAACGCCGTTGAACATTTCGGACGGCTCGTGCGATCGGAGTTTTTCGTAAGCGGAACAAACGTTGCTGGTCGACGCCCGGCGGTCTGCGTTTTCTTTGACGGACGATCGTCCCTTCCCGTCGTGTTCACTCGACGGCATCGTCATTTTCCCGGGGCCGCCGCTTAAAGTTATGATAATTCTCGACGATTTGCGCGTTTAATCGACGACCGATGTTACGCCGATTGAATGGTGCCCCCGCGACGCTCAATTGCCTGTAATTTGTCGAATTCTCTGCTCGAGACGGTAATCGCGGAGATCCATCGTTATGCTCTTGCGTAAATCTCCGTCATTTTACGAAGGACGCGCTCGAAGTTTTCGTTGCGCCGTGCAATTCTGTTTACTGAACCATTGATAAAAATGTGCCAGCTTACAATGAATTCTCGTTAACCGTTTCCCGGCCCTCGAATTTCTAAAGATTCTAACAATGCTTGAACTTACACGTCAATGGGAAATTGGAATTATGTTAATGGGTGGCGGAATTGTGTAATCAAAATGCTAAATAATCGAGAACTGTGCGCGAAACGTGCACAGGGACGAAAGAAGTAAGACGATAAAGCAGTTGGTCCTCGACGTCTTGCGTCGAAGTAAACGCCCGTTTTAAAATCACATACGAATACAAAATTTACTTTCGTTCATGGCCAATAAAAGTCTTTGCGGGGAAGACCGGTGAAACGTCATCGGTGACTATACGTATTGTGTACATCTTGCGTTCTGTTCTGAATATTTCATTATGGTAGAACGCGCAAGCAGAGTGATATCATGGTACGATATTCACCTATTCGTGGCCTTATATTTAGGTGTAAGGAAGCCTATTAATATTTATACGCTCCTGTGATTTATCACAATTCTTTTCCCGGAATTCACGGTTCATTGGGTTAAATAGCAGGATAATTCTGTCGCATAAAATGGTACCGCGAAGAGAGTTTTAGTCACTGGACCGGCTAATAACCACGTTAAAAGTAATTGGATGTAAAATTTGGTTGTCCCGATTGGTTCGACTGTATTTGATGTATGTAATCGGAAAATGGTAAATGGTTGTAGGAAGTGATTGAGTTAAATCATACATCATCTACCTGGTAAACGTTTAAACCGGAAAGGATAATTAATTCTGTATTTTTAATTTTTCCTCTCCCGTAATATATGTCTGTTTCTTCATTGTACCTGTTATGAATTTTATTATACATCTACGTCGAATAATAATTCCACGAAAACGATTAGTAAAGACTTATCCGAGCGGTTCGTGCAACTGAGGAAATATGGTAATAGGGTATTGTGCTCGCAACAGATTTCCATGAAAAAAGTGTTCCGCATGGGATAGAGGTTTATAAATTTCCGCCACCTGTTCGGCTTAAAAACATCGTGCCCCTAAAGACTATATTTCGCCGCAAATTTCCGTACAGGGCGAACGACGACGCTGTACGCCTTGAGCAACATATCAATAATTAACCAATTAATCGTACGCGCGTCGTCGAGATTACTCTTCCCGACAGATCGCCGGTCGAATTTGACTCGGTCACGATCGTTGCGTGGGTAAGGAAATTTACGCCCTCGTCGCGAAGTTTCCTCGAGCCGATCGAATTTTCAATTACAACAAGGCCGACGTCGTTGTCGGCCGCGCAGATCTCGGACGTGTCGTAAATTCCAAGCGATAAGCATTCTGTTTACTGGAACAGCATCGATAATACCGACGATCCATCGATTTTCGCCGCTGCCCCCCCCTAAATAATCCGTTGTCCGCGGTGTAGATCAATATAATTTCATGAATATTCCAGCGCGGACGTGTGTCCGGCGTGTTATAATTTTCAATCCACGTCAGGCCGTATTAGTGTAAACACGCGAGCCGTCGTTTCACCGGCAAATCCTTCCGTATACCCCGGTCCGAAAAGCCGAATTACGCGCAGCCGAGACCTCGGTCGAAGTTTTTTCTTCGTCGATTCCAAACGCCGAGCGCGACAATAATAACGGTGGATGATTTTTCTTCAATCGCACGGTTAATTATGCGCTTCGGTCGGCGGACCTGTATTGCATCTCGATATTGATATGCCATGGAGGCGTTACAGATTCTGCGTTCATTATTGGATCCGACGATTCGACGCTCGAACCGTATACGTATACATCGTTGCCTGTCAGAGGATACGAAAATAATAACGTAAATGGTAATAAAGAACGAATACTATCGCAGTGGCACGAATTATATTAACAAGAAGTTGAATTAATATTGGATGAACGTTTGATTAGTCGAATATAAGTGAAGATTTATATTATTGGTATGAAAATTAATTGATTCGCTGTTAACAATTGTTGGATATTTGCTATTGATAGGGAATACAAAATATGCTGGAGCAAAATTGTCTCAACGTTCTTAAAAATGGCTTACTAATAAAGATAGTAAGAGAACCAGATCGGGCTCTACTCGGGGAGTCAAAAAGGGCCCGGGTTGTAAAATGAGACGACGCGCATTCGTAGGTATAAGTACCCAGTTCTTCTGGGTGCTTTATTCGGTTCAAGGGAATATTTCATGGCGATAAGACGTTCCTTCTGAGTTGTTTTTAAATACACGGATTCTGATAAATATAATAGTTATTTCATTTAACACACCATTTCCAATAATAATTAATTATATGTATACGTAATTTGTATATGCATATATTAATAATGTCAA
Source organism: Nomada fucata (assembly GCA_948146005.1). Taxonomy (NCBI): domain Eukaryota; kingdom Metazoa; phylum Arthropoda; class Insecta; order Hymenoptera; family Apidae; genus Nomada; species Nomada fucata. The sequence goes on along the minus strand of OX411278.1, from coordinate 6,862,482 downwards.
CCTTCGTACCAGTCTTTTTCGGGCAACTTCTCGTATCTTTTTTGGCTAAAAGTAGCTAGATACGCGTGAGCACGCGAAACGCAATAGATACTTTATTTTATCTTCAGACAAACCAATTACATCAGGTTTCTGCATCGAGCTGCGCGGTACTAAAGCAGATGTACAATGTACGTGCAAACGGTAGAACGGGGGTCGTATCTATTCCTTGATTATAAGTTCTTCAAGCTGGAACTTGTCCCTTTGAGGTCTGCCTCGCAATTACGACGAGCTATCATTTCCCACCCACTGGCCGTGGCCAACGGTGCATCAGGATGATAGCGTGCACTTACGCCGGCCATAGCGGTCGTGCTCGTTTAACCCTGTCTCGTGGAAAATGGATTCTCCGCTTTCTTTCATTGATTCGAGCTGCGGATATAATTTAGTCCGCTCGATACTTGGCGCCCCGCTCGCGGCACCCGTGATCCGAACATTTTTTAATCTGCTAATGTTGCTCGCGGATGATGCTGCGCGGACGATTCCTCGATATCTCGAGAGGAATTATCGCGGGGATGAAAAACGGGGGGTATTAAATGGCACGTAGATTGGAATGGAGAATAAGGGGATAGAACGTTTCCATTTGCGATTATTCAAGATACGCGAAAATCGGATACCGACGAGCTCGTGGGAAGATAATTTGCGATTCACGGAATTGAAATTTCTATGTATCCCGCCGATGCCAACGAATTTTATCCCCCGCAATTTATTGCGGACAAATGTCAGATTCGAAATGGAATGATAAATCCGCGACTGTTATGTCGGCGCCAGTGATTAAATTAATACCACTGTATAGTTAGAAGCGATCTTAATGACACCCCCTTCTCGGTTACCGTTTATGTCTCCGCGGAACGTGTTCGCCGCGACCAATGATCCATTTGGCACGAAAATGGATGCAGATTGGCGTTGCTCGGACACGTCTATGCGATCACGAAACAAATCGATTTAATAATCGCCGCTGTTTGATATGATAGAGCGTCGTCGCACATGGCGCTGACGCGAGGCCGAACGTTTCGGCTCGCTCGGTTACAGGCGACGCGAGTTCTGAATTCATCGGCCGGTATATATTTTGACCAGTGTTACGTAGACAGCTACGTTACACCGGAACGCCGCGTCCCGTGAGAAATCGGCTTAAAAGTACGACACTGCAAATGGGCCGCTCGAAATGACTGATCGTTCCAACGACGTCATTGCAATTATCGAGCCGCTTCGATCTTGGCTCGTTCGACTTGCCAAAGTTTCGAACGATATCACCGTCGAATTCTTCTCGCTTCTTCCTTGGGAGCATGTCGCTTTCGTGCCAGGCCCGTCTTTGTTTCTCCTTCCATTTCCACCCAGTTCGCGAATGACGATCCTTTAATGACACTGATGATTCTTTTTGCCCCGGCGTATTCGTCGATGGATGAATGTGTATATACATATAATTATATATATATATATATATATATATATATATATATATATATATTCCTGTGTCATCGAGTGATTCACCACAGAACTTGAAACTTTCTTTCCTTGACAGTCGTCAAGGTTGCGTATCGCGAATACAAAAATTCAGCATCTCACATTCCGCGCGCTGCATTATAACATCTCGTACGGATTTCTTGTAACGCCCAATTAATGCTGCGAAGGTTGTGAAATGTTTCTTTGATAACGGAGCAAGCGGTGTCGGGAAGAAATATACAAATAGCATCTAATAATTGAAGCGAGTGTTTCAGGAAATAAATAACGCTTTTGTAAGATAAATCACTAATACTCGAATCGAAGTCTCGTTTAGATATTAGGCGTGTATATATTAACAATGTATTCCGTTTATTAATACTTATTAATAATATAATACTTATTATTATATTATATTATTCTCTTATTATTATATTATTATTATATTATATATATTCTCTCGACCGTGGTCTATACAAGAATGCCTTCCTCTGCCAAAAGCGTCGGTCGCGAGGACGCCCACGTCACCATGGTCCTTTTTAACCATTTTAGGGTTCGCCCCGAAAAAAAGCTACGCTAGACAAAGACAGCGTGCATCGGCGAAATGCACATGGCCCGCCTCGGCCGTTCCTGTACCTCGAATATTCTAACACATTCAATTTCTGCGCGCGGAAGGCAAAGCGAGCGCCGGAAAGGTATTGAATTCCGGTGTAACGAAGTTTCCCGATGCCAGGTGTTCCGTCAAACTTTTTAGACGATATATTTTACGAATTACGAAACCCGCGTACGTTCCACGGCGTTCTCCAACGGAATACTCCACGTGAAACGGCCGATCGAACGGCCGATGCTTTTCCATGCTGCTTTCCTATCTGTTCGCCCGTCTCGATTGCCCACGGGCAAGCAAAATGCACCCGGTCGAAATTCGAGGCAACGAAATGCAATGTAACCGGGAATCCGGTCGAAAACGAAGTTATCCGTCGACTGAGCGTGCTGCGTGCTACGTGAATCGGGTAATTAATAGGTGGGCGAAACACGCGTGGCCGTGGGGCTCGTTCATTCTCCTGTGGCGACCGTATCGCGATAGCCGCCGCTACAAAACCGGCCGCTCGCAGTGAAAACCAACTTAAAGTGCCGATGAAAGCCTGCAACATCCGGGATACAGATTCGATGTGCCCGTTGTTGAAAACGGGAAATGAGCGTGGGAGTTTCGTTGTCGCGATGAAATCAAAGGGAAACCGGGAATTACCGACGGACGGTGTGGAAATTGTCGGAGGGGGGAGGGTCGAATTCGGGAAAGGAGATTTTTTCAAAAGAGCACCGGGTAGAAGTGATTGGAGATCGATTGTCGATATTGCGATATGTATTATACGTAATTGAATCTAGGAGAATGGAAGTCGCGGATGACGTGAAAGTTATTTTCGTTTGCCATTGCTGGATCGTTTTATTAATTATCGATGCGAGACGTTGTTTATAGAACATTTTTCTATCGAGGGTAACGAGGCGTCCAGTTTTACGGTGTTTTGTCAATGAAGCGTGATAGTGCGAACGCGATAGTGATGCCGGATCGTTAAACAAATTTCAACGGAACGCATTCCGTGAATTTTAGCAATTCGGTGCTCGATATCATGATCTAACAGGATTTCAGTAAATTGCGGTTGGGTGCGGCGCGAGGGGCGCATTTCTGATTCTACTAAAAGTATTTATCAAAGGGATGACAAAGCGAGCAAAATCTGAAGTTCGATCGGGGTCGAGCGGCGATTAACTTGACTGCTCGTACTCCTCTTACCTTGCACTTATTTTTCTAATTCGCGAGTGCTATTCAAATTAGCGAAAGGGAACACGGAGAGCGAGGGAATATTTAAGCCGATTGATAGGGGCCGCTCAGTCTTTCGTGGAATAACGGGGTCAATGATAATGAGCCTCAGTGTTATCATCGTGAGACTTCAGCGAGATAAGTTCATAGGTCACTACGCGATTCCTCATTAATAAGCTGCCACGCAAGCAGCTATGCATGTCAATGTAAACGCCCGCGGTTCGATATTTCTGCGCTCCGATGTTAACACGAACGGATTTATCGACGAACTTCCAAGCACCGGAACCGTTGCAGCCGCTTGCGAATTTCTCGTTCAACGAAACGAATGGTTAAAAACCGTAAATACATTCGTCCCCTCAATTTCTGTTTACCATCTGTTGCATCGTTTCACAATATCCCCTCGTATCGTGCAATTTTCTTACGTTTGCGAAAGTTCGCCCATTGAGATTCAAATGTATGCATCCGCGGAGTCCTGATTCAAATTTCGCCGCCCCTAAATCCCCGTACGTCCGTTCGGTGTCACAATTTGCCACGGCGGAGCGCAACCAGGATTGTGCAAGGGCGGATCGACGGTTTCGCAACTCGTCCGTTCGATTTCTCCTCGATCGCGCGAAAAGTCAACGGGCGCTGCAGGATTGCGAGCGATCGATCGACGCGGCCTTCTAGGCTGGCTGTTTCGGAAACTCGACGAAGAAGTCACTGCCGTGGTTGGGGTTCGTTGCTGTCCCATCGCAGGAAATTTCAACGCACGACCGCGCGGAACAGTTGTTAATGTTTGTGACAAAAAGGAGAACAGAGACCATTAAACCCGGCACATTCCGCGGAAACGATCCACATTTGATCGCCTTTCATGGAAACTTGGCTAACCGCGAGTGCGCAGAAATTTCTATGCAATATTCTTGGAAGGCCAGCTGCTTCTTTGACGTCTTCCTCGTAGTTCATTATAGTTATCATTTTCCTCGCCTCTCTTCCCCTGCCGTGGGAAATATTGTTAGCGGATGCGCCGTTATATAATCGACAACAGCCATTAATATAGTGTTGCAATAATTATTCGTCGAAACAGAAAATGAGCAACTCGATGCACATCGTCGATGCTCCATGGACCTTATTCAGAAGGCGGCTCATTAATTTAATATTAAACCGCTGAACCTTTTCATAAAATAGAAACCCATCAAAGTCAATTATGTCTATATAAAATGGATCGCATTACCCTCGACCGACGCTTTCTAATTCTCGACGGCGAGCGGTGGCGCGCCGAAATGGGACAGGCTTTAAAATCGCAGAAACGAAAAGTTCAAACGCCACGAGGATTTTTCTAGTTTCAAATTACTATCATCTGGTAATTACGCTCTGCCAAAGGAAATTGAACTAGTTTTTCGACGGCTACCACAGTAATTACCAGATGAAATCGGCGTCAAAGGTCTGCCTGGAACTTCGAGGCTCGTATATTATCGCCGCGATAAGGACTTGTTGACCGGAAGGACGTGTGATATCGCGCAGGTGTTCCACATTTCGCTCATTTTCTTCCGCAACTCTTTCGCCGTCATAGACCGCATTTTCCCCTATCTTTTGCTCCTTTCCGTACCCCCTCGCCCTCCACATTTTTGCCTTTTTCTTCGTTCCGCGTCGAGCGGGTTTCCGGTAAGAGTGACGCGGATCGATCGTTAATCAAAGCGGCGCGGATCGTGGTGAAAAATTGATGAATTTCCGTTCTAATGGAAACGCAGCGGATCGTCGTTCTCCAGTAACGTTGCTTTAACGAGCCCGCGCCTGGAGAAACGGTCTTCATAATCGAATATGTTTTAATTGCCTTTGTTATTACCAGGCCATCGCCAGTGTCGACGCTTTTTATCTTCCTCCGCCGGCCGTTGTCTAACAAGCGGGGTGCGCCCCGAATTGTCGCCCGTGACAAAAGTAATTTATCGTTCCCGGCTGTCGTTATTTAAATGGCCCGCCGCGCGCACCTCGTTCTCCCGTGTAAACGTATCTGATCGGTTATTGGATTAAACGTTAATATTTATCGATAAATCTTGCGATCCCCTCAAACCGCGTTCGAAACCAATGAGAATGAAAGCATCCGCGTCGAGCACGGTCAACGCGTACAATTAACCGGCTACGAATAAATAATCGACGAAGTATTTGGGAAATGTTGATTATGATTTTCATTTGCCCCCCTACACCTACACCCCCCCCCCCCCTCCCACGTATAATTAAACTTTCGACAGCCTCCGAAACCGATTTTCGCCGCCCGAACGAACACTCGATCATCGACAATGCCCTTTCGCAAAGTTCATAGTTACGGGCTCGTTACAGTTAGACGGTCCTAGGGTGCAGCTCGTCACTACCGAGTCAAGCAAAATAATTACACCGGCGCGAGTTGTTAAAACTCGCGTTCCTGTATCACAGCTATTCTTCCATTGGTCATCGATGATTGCGCAACGGCCGCCTTTGCGTCGTGACTCTTTCAAGCGACGCGAAGACGAAGCGTAATCGTCGGTATTACGCGACGAATGCTTCTCGGCGATCTTGGCGAAGCCGGCCCGCGGACGTTTATCGTCGCGATTTCGAAAGGGAAAGTCCTGCGGCATTTTCGTGACGATTGCCAAGGAGAGTCCCTCGGCGCTACGTAAAGATCATTTCGTTAACGCGCCTTGTAATCGAATCGTGCGATTCCTGCGCACGCTCGCGCTGCCTTTAAGCGGAGCGATGCTCCATGTTGCAGGAGAGTTTCGCACGGGAATGAAACGTAGGCACATTTAGTACGAGTTCCCCATGATCAATGCGGAAAATGAATATCGTTGTCAAGGAAGAGAAACAATCATGAATATCGATTTAACCGACGACGAGCCAGATCTCACGGTCCGCGGCTATCTTGCGCATGAGATTGAAATCATTGAAGCTCCGAATCGACGGCACTCGTCTGTCGTATAAGAAACTTCGTGCCGCGCACTTCGTACAGTTTCTGAATTGCAGTTCACGCGCTTGTCAAACGTGAGTCATCTTCCGCAAGCTACGCCACAAGTACACGTACGCGTAGATCGCGTACATTTCAGCGTTGCCAAGCTTATCTTTGCGGCGGCAGCTTTCGTATTAAACAGCGTAAAGTAAAATGCGCGTCCATTCTATTTCAAGGCTCTACGAATTTCGCCTATAAATAGATAAGCTGCTATTAACGTACCTTGACATGTTTCAGAACGGTATCATTAAGTACCATTAAAACTTCCGTTCAATTGCAGCACGGTTAAGCCGCCAATTGAATACGTGAACGATTCGGAGGAAGAAATCTGCTGTTCATTCTCGCACTGCGGGGTTCAACGTTTGAAGCGAAGAAATAATTCTTCGAAAATGTTGTCAATGTCTCGACGGGCACAGATAAATCCTGCGAAGATCGTTACGTTTATTCTATCAGATCGGATTTGTTCGAGCGAGAGACTGATACTGGAACGAAATCGGTAATGAATAACGCTGATAGGCCGTCAGTCATGAAAGTCAATTCGGTGGCGACCGTGCCGATAAAATGTTGATTTATTTCACACAGAATACGATGTAATTTTTGTCTTTCCACGCCAGCGCAGCACAGTCGATCGCAACGAAACAATAGCGTGGGTTTTATCGCCGGTGCTCATTTTATTTCAGTCTCTCCATTTTATTTCGTTGCTTTCGGTTTCGATCGATCGGCGTGCATTGCAAAGATCCTGCGTTACATTTCCGTTCGTGTAATGCGTAAAACACGCGTGGAGGTTTGATTTTGCAAATTCCATTTGGCAATTATGGAGGCAGAGCGCGAAGCTCGCGCATGCTTTTCGCTCGAGGCCAGATTTTATTATTACGTTTGATTGGCAAGTGTTTCGATTAAACCGACACGCGCACAATAGCTCGAACATGTTGTGTCCGTTCGTATTTACTTTAAACGAAGGCCCCGCGCTAATTAATCGTCCCCAATTTGGATAGTAATTCGATACATGTTTAATTTAGGACAGTCAGCGAAGGAGTCGCGTGAATTTTTGATACATTGCAACGGAACGTAATTAACTTGGCACGAGGTAGACATTTTCTGTACGCAGTAGAAAGCGTTGCATCGCTAGATTTTCTTCGAAGCGTTTTCATGCTGTCTATAAACAGCGTATCGAGCTTCGACAGAGGCACTTATATCTTTATGATGCGTCGAGCTGCTACGTGTAATTCGTTTCAAAAATAATTCGAGCCACTTGATGCGTTGCATTTGCATGAACGTGTGCACGATGTGTCATGCGCTCTTTGAATATCACCAGCGCTTGGGTACGAAACTTGTTAGTCGTCCGGAACAGGTTTTCTCGAGTAAAAGTGCACTAGGAAGAGAGACACCTGCGGTGTTCGAGCGAAGGAGATACAAGAAGGTTTGGAAACAAAGTTGAATCCGTCAATGATCTGCTTTCCCGCGATACGATGGAAAGTCTTAGTTGAATTTGCAGCAAAGTAACGTTTCCCCGGTGTATCGACGTCGTACACGCGTCCACGTCTATGCAGTAAGAGGGACGCAGCTTCCGTCTATCGTCGTCTTCGATGGAAAGTGTGCAGCATTATGGCACATCGGAATCGAAACATCGGCACATTTTAACCGAAACATTATTGCAATCGTTATTCCGTGGCGAAACGTTGAGTGATTAAATTTTTGCGACCGTTCTTTGACGTTGAACGAGGGTGAAATGAACACGCTTCGGGCCGTTTCATAATTTGCAGAACACTTTTGGAGCCCCGTTGCGGTCAGCCGGCATTTCGGTAACTTTTTTTTTCATTCGTACGCTGCGGTACAAGAGTACCTCTTATTGTTCATAAGCGAAAGAAATGTTAAATCAGTCGCACTTTGCACGATCCTTACGTGAAATGAAACGACGTTTCACAGAACGTATAGCATATTTAGAGTTTGCTTTTTGGGGAAAATACTGCATCGACCTGCAGTATTTCAGAATTACGATTCGTATAAATATATACAATATTTATGTTCTGAATTAATTATTTGGCAGATACCTGCGCTCAGAACTATCACATGTATCGAACGAGTGAATTAATAATAAGCAATCACTAGTGGGTTAAATGTCTATGTTTGAATTAATTTTATATATATTAGTCGGTCAATAATTCGTGAGAGTATTATCCCAGCTGCACGAACGACATACTGCAATTGCAATTTTTAATCATCGAAACGGTAATTACAAGGCGTTGCACAAAAATATAGTAAACGTCAATTTCATAGAATTGAAGACAATACGGTAATCGAAATTTGTTAACTTATTTTTGGGCTGCGACTACGATTCGAGTGTTTCGGGAGATTCAGCTCGCAGTCGGTTACTGTAAAGTATTCAAATAATGCCCCGCCAACGAATGGGATTGGAACGAGGTACGCGGCGAGCCTGGTTAATTGCAAATTAGCTGATTTTTGATACAAGGTTTCATCAGAGTAATGCATCCCGGTCAATATATCACTGGGAAAGACACTCCCTTCGCTATCAACGTTTGCGCTACCGCTCACAAATAAGAGAATCCAACCAGCGAAATTACTTCCCGGAATGTGGTGCGCGATTTCGATTTCGTTTATGCACGATATCAAACGTGAACAACTCTTGGATCGATTCTGTCAACATATCTTTACACTTCACTTCCGATAAAACGAACCTCGTACATGTTTATTGCCTCTAAAGGTGTAATATTTCGTTAGCAGTAACTTTTGAACGCTGCTCGTAATTATTCATCCGCATTCAACAGAGTTTAATACAATTGAATGCATTATTTGAATCGCTCCATCAGACATTCTTTTCATTCAGTTACCGCGACGTTCATGTTTTCCGCTGTCCTGGCAAATCAATTTTAGCCGATCGAAAGGAGTAGAACGAACATATTGAGCATTTATATAACTTGAGATTCTGTCAACGGGAAACGGGATACGAAACTAGTTATATCTTAGAATTCTGAACGCAGAGTTTAAACGAACGTTCTTTCATTCGTAGACGTAGTTGTGATCGATTTTCTGAATTCGAGAAAACGTACTTCGTTCGTTCCTTTTCGCGGAGAAAGTGGAGAATCAACGTTCCATCTTGCGGTCCATTTTTCACACCATTCGCTTCTGAACGATTAATGGTGCGCTTAATCCAAGAATTTCTAATGGCGATTAAACGGTAATACGACAGCGAGCGTGTACATTTTTTTTATGGGACCTTTACAAATGAATTCGTGCAATGATATAAAGTTTTCGGCTTCGTGAGTATGAACTCGAAAACGGGAATTTTATTGTCGCTGAAATTTGTTGCGTTTGAAATATTGACGCATCTTCATCAATTCATAAAAATAAAAACAACGAAAATCATTTTGATTAAGTAGACAGCTAGTTTTTTTCGTCCTTTTTCCTGAAAATAAATGGCTCCGTACAAATCATGCCAGATTGACCGTTAGCTGCAAGTGTTTCTGTATACATTTTTGGTATCGATGAATTACCTGTCTCGACTATTAGATTTCGCGACTGTCTTGGAAAATACAATCATTTTGATAGATTACAGATGATTATAAATCGACAATTCAAACACTTTACCGTTATTAATATTGTTGGAAGTGATTCTTTCGATTTTCTTCCTCGTCCCTTGAATACTTCGCACGATAACTGTTTAATATTTTACGTTAGGCCAGACTTCACCAGTTGCGAGTGCAGAAAACTTTTCGTAAACAGGTAGTTAAGAAGCGATAACGTGTTACCCAACGTCTTCCAAATAGGACTGGGGTAATTAAAGGCGGAAATGCAAGGTTGCCCTGACAGCAACGTTATTAAGCTTTAATTATTTCGTATCCAACGTCATCGTTACATCGCTGCGCTGGTCATTTCATCGTAACCAAAAGTTTACAGCGTCGTTTTAACAAATGCCTTCACACATTAACAATAGATAATCGAAAATTAATATCAACGAAGGAATTTGATACAAGTCGTTGATTATTCCTGCAAAAATACAATTCCACGCGGAGCTGGAGTTCTTTTTATTTCGCGACAAGGACGAAGGAGAATTGTTTATTATTGTTCATTCTGTCGAATTTTGATAACGATTTATAATATTGCCATCAAACTTTTAATGGAGGCAAGAAACGCGATATGAAGAAAATAGAAACGTGCTTCTTGAAGCAGGTGAAATCGATTAGGCGATTAATTTCAGTTCGATTGGAATCTTGATTTATTATAGAAAGTGGTTCGATTTCGATGATTGGAAAACTCTTCTAACTGTTGTGAAAGATTTCGCCGGCAACGGTATGGAAATTATTATTGCATCACTGTACGAAGCAATCGATACGCCAGTGCGTCGAACACCAGTGTGATTTCGAACGTGAATGATTAGTTATCAGCCTTTTTGTCACAGAAGCAATCGATTGGAAGAAAAAACTGTATTCAGAGGATATTATTGGAATAGCACAAAGGGAAGTGTTGATTAACTCGTGGCTTCCAAATATTCGTAGAATTGATAAACCATTCGTATTGAAATTGTTATTGACAGAGACCGAGCATGGAAAATTTAGAATTTCCTGCCGATCTGAAGCCGGATCATAAATTAATTATTCTCCGAATTTTCGAAACATAAGTCAATCTTTTTTTTTCACCCTTTCTGCGTTCGAAACGTCCACAACTCAAACGATCAATTCAACTGAAGTTGCAACCAATAATACGATTTGAGCATTCATATATTTCCAGCAGTTGAATTTAATTTTAATTCGATTGCAACGTTACTGCCCTAACCCTGCAAACAATAAATAGAAAACGAACTGATCCCAGTCTTCTATCGATCTCCCATCTGCCGATCTTTTCGCACATTCGAAAATGAATCCTTCCTCTGCCGTATTAACGAAAACACGACGATCCGACATGAACTTGTTGTCCAATCGTAATTATTTCGCCTAACGAACTCGCGCCTCGTTCAGGAACGAAGAAATTGCGGGCGGTAGGTGTGCGTTTGCACGTGCAAGGTAAATTCCGGTTGCTTATTCATCACACTCAATCGTAAGCTGAATGGCAGAGGCGCGGATAATTGGAAGCTGTATCGCGGCCGCAAATATTGTGACGGCACGTCATTTCCCTGGTGTTCGCGACGATCCCGCGGAAACGTACACGGTAGTTAGGGATTTAAATGGAAACAGAGACTTGTCCTCCTAGCCGGAGAAAGCTATTGTCGTTGCGCTAAGAGGACGCAAGAAATTTAGCCGTGAATTTATATTTATTCTCTTCTCCTCTTTTTTTCTTTTTTCTTTCGCTTCTCGTTCGTTTCGCCCTTTTTCTTTTACACGACCGCGTCATTAGAATAGAAAACGAGCGACTGCGCGCATAGAAAGACCGTATTTTGCATATGCAACGCGACGAATTGCTTTTTCAGTTACGCGCCCGGCTATAGCTTTGCGATTTTCGTCCCGTGTTTGCGCTGCATTGTTTTTTGCCACGCGAATTTCGCCCGTCCGTTTAATTAACGTTCCATGCTGTGCTCCAGTGTTTCAGAATGTTCGCCGCCGTTTGTTTGACGAGGGGTAGATATTAGATTTACGACTGGGCATGATTTTAAGAGAGGCTTTTTCTTTTTTAATCGCCTCGCAAATTGGAGGGAAAGAACGGAGAAGTGCTTCTGCTTTCGGATGCATAGTTATTATATTTCTTCGCGCGTACAGTCAAGGTCGTAATAAATTGACAAGTATTGAACGCGATTGTTGTCTAAGGTTCATTAAAATACTACCTGTCAGCGTTGGTTGATACCTTATTTATTATCGCGTAGAATTGGGAATTTAAATTTAGATTCGCTTTGATAACAGTGGCATCAAACTTGAATAACAGAAAATTTAATACAGAGAGAGAGAGAGGGAGAGATAGAGAAGGTTTATTAATTATTTGGAGTATTGGACGAGAGGTGATTGAAATGAATTAAAGGAATTAATGTTGAACTAAATACTTTGTTATAATTATACTCACTTTCCAATTGAATTTCTTGTTCAGAGGCATATTATGAATTGCTCTTGGCTATGTATAGTATGTGTCAGTTTTTGACGGGCAAATGAAATGCAGTTTAATTTCGAAATAGCGCTTTTATTCGTTAAATTGAATGATTAACTAAAAAGAGCAAGAATAACAATTACTTAAACTATATATATATATTGAATAATATTCATACCTGTATATTGTCCTACAATTTATACATTACAAGTTCCCTTGAACAGGAGTCATTCGGTACTCGATCAACACTGTTTTTCAATTAGACATTGAAGCATTTCCTTAGTTTCATATCATATCCTTCGTGCGTCGCATCTTCTGCGCTTCCGAACATTTACAAATTAACAAACTATATGAAACAAATTACTTGTCAAATAATACACTGATACAAAATAGGTGGTCAACATATATCACTGCTAGCATTGGCACTTTGCGTTACAAGTGTCCCGTATCTACGATTACTTAATTTCAATTAAATTTTGCATTAGTTACTGATCCACCTTCTTCGATCAATATCAATTGAAACTCCAATACAGCGCGTTCACAGTGAACGTGTTCACATTCCGGTCGCTGTTTTATTTCGACTTGAAACGTTAACTTGCATCGACGTAACCGCGACGCCCGTATATTGTACCGTAACATCCGCCACGCGAGATATAGCCACTTGACGCTTCGTCTTCGACTTAACGAGTCGTCTTTACATAGCTCTCGGCTCATAAATAATTCCAAATCGAATGCCCGACGCGATCTTCCGTTGCTTGCGGGGTGATTGTGTGAAAATCCGTAACGACCTCGGGGGATGAAGTATATTGATGCTTTTTCTCTGACTGGCGTTCTCCGTAGACTTCGATCGCCCGCAACGAGTTCAGAGGTGCTGATCCCCCGATGTTCCTGTCTCGTCAAACAAAAGTTTAAACCATCGCTTTTCCCCCTTCCATTGTTCGCCGTGAAGCTGCGCGCTCTTGGTCATTAGGATTTAATAAAAACCGATCCCCCCTCCACGAGGTGGCTGGCGAAACGTTGATTTTTCACAGCGTCCATCGGAGAACAGTCTAGCCCCGGTGACACGGTTGACAGTGTTTGTCATCGTTGCCGGCGTTCGTCGTAGTAATTTCATTCGCCATTTGTCAACGGTCGCTCGTTAATTCTGTTATTCGTTTCTATCGATGGACGTTGGACGGCTCGTTTGCTTCGCGTTGAAAATGTAACGATGTTTATAATTAGATCAAGATAAAAATAATGAATATCGATAACGTTTCTAATTGTTTCCCGATGTTTAGAACGTTTCTTGGAGATACTTCTGGAATACAATTGCGCGTGTCGTTCGATTATGTTAAGCACGTTTGAACGTTAACTCCACGAGGATGCTATCTACGAATGAACTGCTGAATCCCATGCTTCCAATCGAAGTGTTTCAGTGCGGTAGTTTTGAATCTGGATGCATTTTCAACGGATATTAAAATGAGGGGGAATTATCGTTTTATTGGAGAAATGTATCTATGCTTTCTGCGTCGTTCTCCGTTACAATGCTCGTGCTCGTGTGACATTGTTACATGACTCACAGCTGTAATATTCCTAAACGTCGTAAAATGGAATTATATAAACCGCCGGCGATTTACATTTTTATCGTCGCATAAATTGCATGCAATTTGAATAATTTTAGGATATCCCGAGAAAAAACGCGTAGCGTTTTTTCGCTACTGGTATGATACTCTGCGAATTGAAAAATTATGGACCGCTTTTCTAAACGGAAAATATATGTGGCCAACATTCTTCGTCCAGTTTTCAAACTTGAAGATTTTATTTCTTTTGCACTTTCTCGTGTCTAATAATAACAATAATAATAACAATAATAATAATAATAATAATAATTCTAGTTTAACAGTAAGAATCTGAGTGTCATTCCGTTTTTTTCCTTTTTAAATCAAAAGCAACAAATTTCTCGAAAGCTTGTATAATATTATGCACATCCATTTCTTTTACCGCGCTCTTTTATTCAATCAGAAATTATTCTGCCACTCTTCGATACACGAGCTACCGCTTTAGTTGTCAAAAGGCTGCAAGCACAAACGATATCATTGTTGAGTGGCTTACCCGTGCTCTCGTTTGTGTATTCTAATTTTCAGCATGAACTGTAGGAAATTGTGTACCCCGTGTTGCATAATAGGCGTATAGTGCGACCATAATTTCACCAGAGAATTCAGGAGCGCGAAATTTAGGAACCGCTTCAAATTTCAGAATTTTTTCCGCCAGTTATCATTTGTGCAAACATTTCCACTGCAAAGCGGATGCCCGCCGTGCGGATCTAATTTAATTAGAAATTTCGCTGGCTGTGAGCGCGACGCACTATGTAAAACAACGATGAAAAACGCGTCAACGAGAAAATCAAAAATACGTTCAAAATGACACCTCGCGGGATCAGTATACGAGCATGGAACAAACGTGAATCAATACATTTCTTGATTTAAAAAATTTTAATGCTTAAAATTGTACAAAGCGCCAACGCTGATTTGCCTCGTTGTGATTTTGATGAAAAATATCAGATTTACAATTTATTATTTTCACGGGAGCAAAGCTTGTATTAATAGACTAAAAGAAGGCACGTGAGCAATGAATTAAGTAATATCCTTCTGCGATCGGATCGAATTTGTTATCGGGAAATTTCTGGCCCTTTAATTCATAGTAACCTTAATGTTTGCAGGAAATGTGAAGCACAATATCTTACAATTGAACGAAAAGGGAACAGTCTTAACTTCGGTATTGTGTTGTAAAAACGAAGTCATGATGCCAACGAATTTAAGCGTTTACTCTGTCGAAATTGGGTCTTTCCTATAAACCCCAGTGCTGCCTTATTGGTCAGCAGTTTTCAAACTTTACGTGTATACTTTTCCGATACGACTGTTTCGTGACTTTGCTTTCCGTGGAGCAGCTCAATGAAATATATTAGTTGCTTATTTGCTCTTCGAGTGATTCGCTAATGTTTGTTCCGTGATATCATATTACAATATGTTGCAGTTACATTTGTAGGAATAATACCATTGAGTCGTTATTTGTATTAAAACCTTAATTTCCATGAAATTCTGTAGCCAGACAGTAAATAAATATAATCTGCGAGAATTTTAGTACAGTGATCGCGCAACAATTATTTTTCAGAAGACGGTAAACATTTCGTTGCAAGTTTTAATTCATTGCATCAGCTGCTGTGGTCTTAATCCTGTTAAAGTCAGACATAGTGTACAACCTTTTAATTCTGGTATCAGTTTTGAGCACAGAACCGAGCCGGCAAGAATTAGGCCCCTGGAGTGTACGAGTTGATTAAACGAAGCAACTTTCTACCTACAATTTTAGACAGCTTTACAAAGTTTGGCGTTATAACGTTGTCCCATTTTAGGTCTTCTAACGGGAGGCTACAAAACCTCTGCAAAGTTTATACATACCTATTACGAAAACTGAAATTTCTATTAATAATCACTGTCGGTTCGCTCTTTCATTGAGGTCGCAGTCAGATTACAGGATATCCCTTTTCTTCTGTTACGTTTAGTTTTATGGGATCCACCATTCAGAAAGAGGGTGTAAATTAATAGCAACTTCACGAGAATGTAAAATGAATCCGGTCCCTTGCAAGTACGCTGTTCGTTGTTAAAATTTCCAGAGCAGTGGGAATAAAAATTCCTGATCAAATTTCAAAGCTGAGAGAACGTGCAAAATTGACCTGTCATTCTTTAAAATTGAAATAGTTGTCACATTGGGGGGGGAAGAAATTTTGCAACGGGCAAAGAATGTAATATTGTTCCATTGTGTAAGTTTACACTCGAAGTGTCGTAAAAACGTTTCATTGTATTGAAAATTTCTTGCACTTGCGCAAAGGTGTGCGTGCCACTTAACCCTTTGCCCAAGGTACCCTTAAAATACAAGCCGCTTCTATTCATACTATTATGCAATTAATGCGCCTGTTAATAATCTTTATAATTGACATTAAGCGCAGTTCATCAAATTATTAATACAAATCACAGTGCACTCTAATCGTACAGTATCTATTGTAACGGTACACGCGCGTAATTTTTTTCCATCGCATACCATTTTCTAATAAGAATAATGCTGTAAACGTAGCACAGCATTAATTAACATATGGCCGATAAACTGCGAGGTGTTAATTATTCAGTGATTTCGATATTCGTTAAAGTTGAAAAAATATTGACAGATCCAATACGAAGCCAACGGTAACCCACAATTTTATTCCCTTCCAATATCGTACAATTCCTGTTACAGTTTCAATGGTAAGTATATCGCCGAGCTGAACATCCCGTGTGTGCTTTTTATAACAAAAGCTTCAAACCTGCACGCTCAACGTACTTCGCATAAAAATAAAAGAGCGCCCCTCCCACGCAGGATGCCTCTTCAGGCTCACTCTCGCGGTACAAATTTTCAAAACGATCGGCCCGTTTGATTTCCCCTCGGTGGAGATTTCGAAAAAGGAAACAGGATACATACGTAATCATGGAAATCGCGGTGCTCGGTCTCGTTTACAACAATCAGAGTGGCGATATAGACGGGAAATATGTATGTACACGTGTGCGCACACGTATGTGCGGGGCGAGCTGTTTAATCGAAACTGGGTCGCCTTTCGTTTCGTTTCGTTTCGTTTCGTTTCGTTTCGTTTCGTTTTCCATCCCGTCTGGTATTCGCGAGTACATTTCTGGCTCCTTTTTCCCCTACGACCTGGTTGCACCACGCAGACATTCGATAATTAAATATGTAACTGAAATGGCGGAAGCGATTTTCTGCTGGC
The DNA here is from genome assembly GCA_948146005.1 of Nomada fucata. Lineage (NCBI taxonomy): Eukaryota > Metazoa > Arthropoda > Insecta > Hymenoptera > Apidae > Nomada > Nomada fucata. The sequence goes on along the minus strand of OX411278.1, from coordinate 6,845,427 downwards.
CGATTCGGCGTTTCGCCGCCCTCGGTCCACTTGTGAAAACACTCGAGCCGACGATATTTTCGACGCTCTTCGCGTTAGATATTCCGGTGAAATTTGGCCATCGGCTTCGAGACAAAAGTATGTTTATCAGGTTGCAATATTTTGATACGGCGCTCCCCGATCTATATTCGTAGGCCAGTTAGGTCTTATTACGAAAATTCAAATGTCGAATCCTTTCGAACGTTCTTCGTTGGCGTTAAAATAAAAATCACAATTGATATTCCACTGGAAAAAAATGAAGAGAAACAAACAGGCTCGCCCAGACCTTATTTTTATAGAACGAACGATCTTAAACGGTATCGATCAAAAAGAGTGAATATCCTTCTAGCGGGGTTCTTTCGCGTTCTATACAACTTGCTCATTAAGTCAATTTGCCCGACCCTGCACGCCATTCTTTCTTTCTCACCCGGCTAATCGTCCTATAAATCCTTGTTGCTTTAATGCTGCATTAAGGGCAGCGCAACGGTATTAGGCCGTCGTGTCTTAGGGCATAAATCTCGGGGAAAGATGGTGTGTGACGCGGAAGTAAAAATGTGCCGAGGACGTGTCCGACCCTAATGGATTCTGCATGGAAATAAATATTTGTTACACGCTTCGCCGACGCGGTCCGCGCGTCGAGATTTACTTTGGCACTATTTGTTTATCGGCCTGCATCGGTTTGGAAAACCACGGACTTCCGCGATGCGGGCGTAAAAGAAAAGAAAAACGTCGAGATACCAAAAGTGGTTCGAAACCAAAAAAAGTTGTCGACAGTGGAAGGTATAGTTTAGTAACGGCCATAAATTTTGCCGCTCGCATTAATACTGAATCGCGTCGACAAATATCCACCACGATTCACAGAAATGTGCACAGAGATTCGCCTCTTTTCCGTGGAAAACTCGAACAATAAAAGAATCACGCGGGAGAGGAATGAATGGGGGGTTTCAGACGAATAAGGAGCGCCTTAGCAAAGGTAATTGTAATCCTCCGGACGGGGATCGAAGACGGGAAGCTCGTTGTATTCAAAGTGTGAAACTCGAGGGTCGAGATTAAGTTGGATCCGAAATAAACCACTTAAGAATTAACTACGAAGCTTAGAGAAGCGCGCCAGTTCGCTACCCGCCCCAGTCAGATTTTTCAGCCTCTGCGCGACTCTAGTTCCTACTGTTTAATAACGCCGCGAGCTTCCGGGTTAAATGCCCGGGCTTCTGTTTTGCTGGAAGAATATTTCCAACGTGTCAACGGCATTGAAGCCGCGGTTCATCGAGGTATCATCGCGCGACGGTGGTATTAACGCGTCATCGAAACACCGACGAACCTGCACTGCCGGCGAGACGTCAGAATGCTTCCCCGAAAAGAAAAAGAAACGAAACGAGGAAGGTTGTGGCGCGAGACACCTCAATAGCACTGGGAACATTGAGTATTCTGAAAGAATTTCTAGAGATTCCTTTGCTGGTCCTCTTGGATAACTGCGACGTGCGACAAGCTCGCGATAGGTTTGGACGAAATGTAGAATTCGAGAACGACGGACTTTATGAACACGGATGTTCAACGTTTAAATAAAAAAGAAGCCGAAGAACCTTCGCGTAGAATTCTCCGTCGCGATGTTTCTTAATTTAACGATCGCAATAGAAATGCTGATGGTTATTTTAATATTCCGTCCTCGCAATTATTGTACAATTATCGAACGACCTTTAATTTCCTTATAACGACGCAGCATTCTTATAATATTCTGTCCAGCGAACATTTTCATACCAAACCGTTCATTCTTGACGAACAAATAGCACGTTGCTTATTCGCACCCGTACGAATATAGCCACCACGTTATTAATATCTTTACCATTATCGATTCGTCCGCTTCGCATTACGCGGCGGTTCGAAATTAAATAATCCTAACCGGTGCGCTTTCTTTCTGTTCCAGGTAAGACGCCACGTCGAGTCACGCCGGCAGCGCTTCCCCGACCGTTAGATATCTCGATTTCTTCGCGATATTCGCCACAGCGGCCGGCAAACTTGTTCCTGCTGCCGGTGAGCGTGGAATATTCATGTTGATGGGAAAAGTTTAAGTCTCTCTCCGCGCAATTTAACGCCGTATAATGGTTGTATTAGTGAACCGCGACCAACTGTCCCGTCAAGGCGAACGCCATTACCCCGTTGACCTTAATAACACACTTATGATAGCGGTTTACAAGCGAGCAGGGGGACACCGCGTATCAAGATATACGTAGCTGATTTATTATGCCCGGCAACGATTCCACGAGATAGGCCGGTGCGGCGTCGTTATTTCTCTCTTTTCCTACCCATCTTTCCCCCGATCGAATCGATTGCATGCACGCATTGTCCTCGAAGCTACGCGAAATCTCGTTTAACACGGGAACACAGATCGTCCTCGATAAGCGTTTAACGCACTGTCAGTTTCGTTTAAATGGCATTCTCCGTTCTATTATTCACGGCGATTTCATTCCGCGAGATTTCATCGGACGATCGGTTCGAACCTAGCGAAACAAATTAAACGGGGCGGAACCAGTTCGGCGAACAATTTTCGTAACGGTATTCTATTTAACGTATTATATTAAGCAAATTCTGGGCGAAAGTTGCGCACGGAGCGGTCGTTGCTGGAATACCTTCCGCGGAACGAAAGTTCGAAGCCCATCGTCCCGGTATATCCGTTTCATTCGGCCGCATAAACGATTCGCGAGACCGCGAAGGTATGCTCCGATCTACCCGCGCGTATAGAGCACGCATTCTACGAATGTACACGCAAGAAGTTGCTCGCTGTAACGCCACGACCGAGATGATCCCGCGCGGTATCTCGACGAGATTCTGCACGGTTCGAAAATGAAATATCCCGACCCCACCGCCGCCTCAAATGCGATTCTATGCCGCGGCGTAATCGTGTTCCGCGTGTGTCGTCGCGCAGACCTTTTCGTCGCTTCGAGAGTTTCCGTCGCGGCGATGGAAATCTCGTTGGGGAAGGAACGAGTTTCGAGTGTTTAAAACGCTTTTGCGCCCGCGCGCGGCCGTGTAACGACGGCGAGAAATTTATGCGGGGAAGAGCGGGCGTAGGGTTTTCCCGTGGAAAATTCTGGGGAAACTGTAAATATCTCGCGCTGTCGACGTTTCGAATATTGTCGCTGGAAAGAGTATCGGCGAATCGCGAGCCCCTTCTTTCTTTTTCCACCTTTCGCGGTGAAACGGGGGAGTTCTCCGCTCGGGATCGACGAAGTAAGCCGCGCGTAACGATCCGGATGTCCGGCGACCGCGTGCGGTTTACGTTTGAGAAGGATTCGAAAGGACTGTCATGAGTTGCGATGCTCCTGGCGGCGTTACAAAAACGCGTTTGACGCGCGCGTATGCGGAATTCGAATTGCGAAAAGATCCCGTCAGAGTTCCGGATTCTTGTTCGTTCACGTGTCACCGTGTTCGTTTAGACACGGTTTCATTGCGTGGGAAGATCTGGCAGTTTTACTTAATCGGTCTACGACGGACCTTCGGCCGAATTTGTTCGTCCCGGATAAATATCGGGTTAGAAATTTCGCTGGGACGGTGGAGAGATCGCGAGAGGAACGAATCGGTTCGATGGCTCGCTTTCAATTTGAATTTCCGTTGGAGAATGACGGCCAGGCGATTTTTAATGAATTATAAGTGCACGAAGTTTGTTGCCAAACGTTCGCCGTATTTTAGGGAACGAAATTGGACGTTGAACAATTTTAGAGCGAAACACAGTTTAACTAAAGTAGAACGGAGAGTACTTTCAGTGAGATTCAGCGCAAGGTAGCGGCCTTGCATTCGTCAGATAGTTACTCACCTGTCATCGGCGACGACGTTACAAAAGATCGTAATCGCGAACAGTTGCGACGCGGATGCGCGCGTGTCGATCTCGAACGCGAACGCGACCTTAATTTACGTTTCACGTGCACTACAGAAAGAAAATAAAATGTCCCACCGTGCGATGAAACGTTCGCTTCGCGATATTTATAAAACGTGACAAGGAAATTGTGCCCCAGATTGCAAACATTTCGTCGCGTTATAAAAAGAAAATTATAAAAAAAACAATGCACCATGTGCATAAAGAAACGTTCGCGCGCGCACACCTGATCATTGTCCATTAAATAAATCCTCGTCGCCGCGCACAGGTCTATCCAAAAGGATAAGCGAAGTGAGAACCGTCGCGGAGAGATTGAACGAAATCGAACGTAATCGAAGTCGGGTATCGATTACGCGCCGCTCGAAATCTACTATCGGGCACAAAGATTTCGAACCGCGCGCAGAATGGGCAATTGGCACGATGCGTTGGGAAAGTCGAATCGCGCCGTACCCATACGTCTGTCAATTATCGATACATCGCTTTACGCGTTCGATGGGTAACAAATGTAACCGGCTTTCCGCCAGAACTGGCGAACGCCTCGCCCGATACATCGCAGACCCGACGAATTCACCGATCGCCGCGGCGACCGCGTTGCGGAAAATTTTCTCACCGCTTCCCCCGTTCCGTCATTTTCTATTTAAAGCGTCGCCCGCGCGTATCCTGCGCACTCTGCGCTATTTTCTCCCTTAATGTCGCGGTCAGTTGCCGCTCGCGGCCGGGCAAAGGGGACCTGTTCGATTAGGAAAAAAAAGAGCCCGGGGCTCGAAAGAGACATCGGCGCAAAGTGGAAATACGCTTTTCCGTGGAGGGGGCGGAAAGGGGCGAACCGATCGACGCGACCGTCGAATGGAGCGTTGGAAGTAAAGGGATACGGACTTTTCAATTGCGAACGTTGCGGTAAGACTCGGCGAACACCTGCGGGCCGCGACCGTCCACGAGAATAAAGCCGATCCGATTTAGATCAGCCTGATTTCGTCGCGGTCGATGGCAGCTTGGTATCGACCGCTCGATCTGGTTTCATCCGAATTTTCGTCGGCGATCGGCCAGACTGATTCGGCTCCTTGTTTTACATCGATCTCCGGCGACGTTCTCGGGAAACGAAGTAACGATTGGATCTATCTACCCGGCGCTCCTAAAGAGGGGTTATAAAAGGAAAGATGGCGAGACGGGGAGACTTTGCTGGAAGGAGCCTGAAGGGGGTGAGAGGGTTGCGAGTGACGAGTAGCTGGAGAAAGGGATGGGCGGTTGGTTTAGTCGAACGGTGTTGAGCATCGTGGCTATTCTTGTATTTTGCGCGTTATCCGATTCAGTTTATCTTTGATGCTCGGATCGGATTCATTATTTCAGTTGGAAGCGGTGGAACGATTTAATCGATGCACGTGGTGGTGGATCTTTCGAACATTTATTTTTAGACCGTCTGTGCACCTATGTACTTGATACGCGCACGCTTCGGTTAAGCGGAGCAGGTGAATTTATTATTGATTTAAGGGGGAGTTTTTTAGGGGCGGAGGGGGAAAGGCGTTCGACTCTTGGAGACATTACATTTTAAGTGGCCGTCAGACGGTGAATTTTGTTTGCCAATTAACGGTGTCAAATGACGGGCCGTCCCGTTCGATTAACAATTATAGATGATGTATGCGGCTTTCGTGGCAGACAGACATTTGCATAATTATTGCACCGAATTGGCCTTAACTGGGGAGACTGTGAAAGGTGGGATTCACTTTTTTGACACCTGTTGAACTGTCGTATAAATGTCGGAAATATTACCATTTAATCGATATACTCTTTTGACGTGACCGTTCGTATCAACGGACCGAAAGAAATTGATCGAAGTGTTTGTGATAAATGCGTGCGCATTCGGAAATACTTTGTCTACATTAGTGCCTCGATATACCGGTCATAACAATCAAATAAGTACGATAGCTGCAAAATCTTGCACCCACGATTTCAATCGGTCTTACTTACAATTAGCGTCATTCCCTCGCATCTTCTCGAAGTAAAACAAAACTCGATCAATAGATAATAGATAATTGAACTGAATTAGCGCAGTACACGATAAAGCATTCGATGGAATAATGATCAGATTTTTAAACGGAAATCGCGCACAGAGATCCACGTTGTTGCGCGTGTATTTACACCGATTTCATTGCTCCCCGGGGAAACAGTGCCTTTACTGATATCCCGTATTCAAAGGTATAATACACTTCCTCGAATTCACGGAGTACCGAATATTTTGTTCTCCCCTTTCGTTCCTTTTCCCCTTTTGGTTTTTATGCGCATATAGATACGCACATGCATAACTTCCTTCCCTCGCCACCACGATAGTCCATCGAATTCCTTTCCTATTTTTTCACGGCACAGAGATTTACGGGCCGCGCTCGCGCACTGTTGCATATGATTGTTCTATGACCGAATAAGTAAAACGTGACCGCCGAGTTTCACATCCGAACCGAACACTCGCGAGATTTCACAGTACGCCCGACTAAATTGCTCTTTCATTGTCCCGTTTTCCGTTCGAACAGCACGGCGCAGTCTTCCAGCGCGTTAGAAGGTCGGAAACGACGGAAAGAGGTTGGTGTATTTCACCTTTTTCTTCCGGCTTTTTTACTCTCTCTCCCCCCCCCCCCCGAGTTAGTTATAATAGAAATTGCGTGGTCGGGGGATTTTATTTTTGTTATGCTTCGGTGTGGTCTTGTTCGTATATGCCGAGGGAAAAGAAGTTCAAAGTGCTTCGGGAACTGCGAGGAGGGAATATAAATGGAGTAATTTGGCAGAGAGATTGGCTAACGAATTGAAGTTTCGTCTAAGGATTGTAGGAGAAAAGGATACATTTTTTGTACCCCCCCCCCCCCCCCTAGGGAAATTAATTAATTCGGAAGATTATCTTCGTGCCAAGCCCTTACAAATATTCTTCCGTACCATTCGTCACTTCGATCTGTGTTATTCAATCTCGGCGTAACATTCGAGTACAAACATTTTGTTCGCCATTTCCGTAACGAAATATTCGTTTCGTGGCGATCGCGTTCGAATTACTGCGAGTGCAGAGTTCGATACTTCGAATCGTAAGATAATTTGAACGATTAATTTATCGTATTCGAGTATTCGTGAAACATTTGAACTGTGCATATTGGCAAGTATACCGAGTTCTACTCACAGCAATCGATTCCGCGCGGGTTCGAAAACGTTTTTTTTTCAAATTAGATCAGTGGCTGGGGCGAATTCTCGATGGACGATAACGGAGGGAATGGGGTATCGTTGATTTATTAGCGTTCAATTAATGTTTATCGGAAATGTGGAGTAAGGACGCGACAAGCTGTTTAATAGGATGACAGGACGGTGTTGGTGAAAATTATACAGTCTGTTGCACAATGTTAAGTCGGAATATAAAGTGGCATCATTATGCGATTGTGGCCGTTGAAAAGTTATTTAACGCATAGTAGGTAATTCGCACGTGACATTTATGGGACGATAAAATTCAAGGTTGGAGTGAAAATTATTCTAAGGAAAGCAATTTTGTATACATATGTTCTTTTATATAGTGAACTATAATTCACCGAAATTTAAATTACAAATATGCTTCTGTTATTGGAGGTATAAATTATAAAAATCATTACGTATCATTATTTTTGTAACTATCGCTGTAACGAGAGGACTTGCATGATATTATATCACGCTGCAAAGCAACGTAAAAGTCAATTCAGTGTACTGAATTTTTCTAAGAAAATGCTTACCATTTTACCAGTTTAAGCAAACTCGGTAATTTATTGGAACGAAATATATGTAACCGCGTGAGTTATGTAAAATTCACTTTTTCTTACATCGTGGTGTCTAAATTCTACTTGCTACAAGTAAGCATGGAAGAAAGTTAAGTCGTATCAGTGTAGCATGAATCTGATTAGTTTAGCACAGCCATCACATTCAATGGAAAGAGCTTCATTGCAAGCAGGTACCATGATTGTAGGTGTTAGATTTTCGCCGTCCACTCGCGGGAATTTCAAAGCTAATTAAGTGAAATCATTATCCGACGAAGCTATTCTCAAACACGGTGATTATCCTGCCATTTAATCGGCTTCCAACGAATACACGGCACACCTGGAATAACCGAATTGCCTCACGGTTATCTCGGCGCAAGCTTTTCCATTTCTCTGTTTCCTACTGTTACGAACATGGGCGCACCGCATCATCGATATACTCTTTGTATTCATAATAGAACACGTTGTGATTCAAAACAGCAGGTTAATTTTCCTTGTTACATCTCCATTTTTGTTCTATTTGAATAATGTTCCCCTTCCGATCATGTTTTTATTTCGAGTTTCCTTTCTTCATTTCGGCAGGTATCCTTCCTCGATAATGACGTATTATTACTACGCACTGGTGCAACTGTTGCCAATATTATTGCACTATATCTGTGTTGGATATCGACGATTTTTAATTCGTTCAGGTTCAGCATCCGTTTTTTGTATGCTACTGATATTTTATCCGTTATTCTCTATTTGCACCGAGTGTATCGAACACTTTTCGCCACTGTACATTTCATTTGATACACCTGAAAGTAATATCTCGTCGATTAATCGGCCCTCGGTTTTATATGCCGCGAATATCTGTTTATTTTTCCGTCGTTTTCAATATATCTTTTTTCATATGTCCGCTGAAAATTTGTACGCAATCGTGGTACATCGGGATGCACTGATGCGCGTGCATCTTTCATAAAATGCGAAGCTAAATCGAAAGGTAAGGAGTTAATAATTAGCGTTGATAGCCGCGTTAAACACGCCTTTCGCTTTTCCGTAGCTCTTAATTGTACGATGTCGAAACTGAAAGGCAAATTAATTGGAATATTTTAGAACCCTTTTTAACGAGTCGCTTTCAATTTTTGCAGTCACTTGATTTTGGTACGGCCAAATGAACATTGTGCGATGCACGCGGACTAATTAAATTTTCTACAAACATTCGATAATATTATGCTGGGATAAATTATAAATCACTCAACCCGCTTGATTCAATAAATTTATCGCAAATTAAACTAGCACCAGCTACGAAATTAGCTTTACATATTTTCTATCCTGTTTCGGTGTAATATTTATTTATGTAATATTTATACTCGGGTATCACGATGGATTATTGTCATTTTTAAGGGAAGAATAAGCCGGCTTTTATTTAAATAATCCAGTGATTCGCATGCGTATAGAACGAAGAAATTTCCTTAACGCTTCAAGTATAGTGACATTACGTCGTTACATAGAACACATTATTTGTTGCTATCCCGTTGATATTATGTGATCAAGTAATAGGAATATATAGCAACACGAATTTCATAATATTTTCATTGTCGATTAATTTCGTTCCGCGACGAAGAATTTAGTTGACAAACTTACGCCATCAAGAGCTCATTAATCTAATTAGATTCACTATAGTAGGTACTAATTAGCGCAAATGCGTTGATACATTCAAAGGAAAACTTTCAATCGAAATTAATTTACCATCGCCTGGCAAAATTTGTACGCATAGAAACAATTTCCAATGACTCGTTAACATTATCAATATTTCTGTAATTTGCATACCGCACACACCAGATGAATATCAATTCAACGTTGATCACTATAGATACGCGACGATCGGTAAGATCGACAGGAAATTAAAAAGAAATATTTCCTCCACCAAAGGGTTAAGCAGACACGCGTCAAATTCGCAGGGTAGCAAGATTCCTGGAACGTTTGTGTTTATTTCGTTCTCAACAAGCTGAATCTCGCACCCCTAATTACAGCGTAATGTCGATGTCGCTGATGAATCGGGCACGGAAACGCCGCTGATTTTCATTCCAGATAAATTCACTTAGGGGAATGCGCACGATTCGACCGGCGTGTTTCCGTATCTTGATCTACGCAAATTCCTCGGACGAATATCGATTCTGTCTGGTCTTGGAATTCGCGTAATTTCAGCCAAGTCACGGCCACTTTCGAGGGTTAAATAATTCCGCGGGCGTAACTCGGGACGATTTACGAGGGTAAATTAAGGGGACGTATAGAGAATACAATTGTGTAAGAGAAATCACTAATACTCGAATCGAAGTCTCGATTAGGTATTAGAATAATTGCGTCGGCATTTATATATTGACAAGGTATTCCGTTTATTAATACTGTGCCCTCTCGACCGTGATCTATACAAGAATGCCTTCCTCTGGCAAAAGCGTCGGTCGAGAGGACGCCTACGTCAACGTCGCCCTTCTTAACCATTTTAGGGTTCGCCCCAAAAGAAAGCTACGCTAGACAAAGACAGCGCGCATCGGCGAAACGCACATGGCCCGCCTCGGTCGTTCCTGTACCTCGAATATTTTAACAATTGTCAGTACGAACATATAATATTGCAGGTACTTATTGCATACCTATTGCAACGACGGGCATGGAAACCAAGCTATCGAACGACAATTCGAGGCATTGAAATAGACTGAAAGGAGAGAACGTAAAAGTGTTATTTCGATACAGTTTCATTGTGTAGCCGATGTTATCGGGTGAGCGCAACATCGTCCAAGCAGCATGTTGTTCCTCGAATTAGGTTGCCGGCCAGATTGCCACGCGCACGGTTCTAATCACTATCGTTGAAACATCTTGCGCTGGCTTAGTTCGCAAAGTTCAGGTACACGTAAGTAGATACAAGTTGCGCGATCGTATCTTTTCATGCCGAATTGTTGGAGAACGAATTAATTACCGCGGCGTTCTGCTGATAATTAAGTTGAACTGTATCCCGAGTATTTTCTTGTTTCTATTTGAGATTAATCTCTTTAATGCCCCTTCGAATAAAATCTTTACGACCGTTCGACTTTCCCGAAGTTTGCATTAATATCTGACAGTGCGCGAGAGTGCCGAGGAACACGCGACGGTTATGCATCTATTTTAATATTACATTTTAGCTAATTATCGTCCGAGTTACGAGATATTCCGTCTGCCTGCGTTCCAGCAGTCGTTAGATGTATAATAGAATCTGCGAATTTCTTTATGACGAAAAGTGGCAGTGGTTTACTACATTATGAGGGCTGTTCTACTGCGTGACGCAAAAGTTATGGAAATAAATTCAGATGTACTTCGATTGAACGTACTTCCCAGTGACGTAACGAGCGTAACCACCGCAAATGAAATTATTGAAGCCGTCTACCGTGTCTGCGTTTCGTGTCGCGGTGCATTTCTCTGCGCCGTTGGAAAATTAATGACGGGATTAAAAAATGACAAACGAAAAGCCAAACGAAATGATCGTTTCGAAGCGTGTATCTTGCAAATCCACCAGCCAACAATATAAATCAATCGGATTCGCGGTGAGGCGCGTCAACGATTCTCGAATCCCGTCGCGACATCTACATAGTCGGCGTTTAATGCTTTCAATTAATTCCGTCCGTGTTGCCGATTGCCGCGGGATTATTACTTATTGAATAAAATTGTGTCCTGCAGCGGCGACGCGACGAGGCCAATTAAAACCGGGCGAGGAGGCGCTCTTAGTTTTCTGAAAACGCGAGTGCGCCAGTTTAATGCGGCGCTTCCGTTTTACGGCACGCTTATGAGCTTCGAGGATGCCCGCACACGTTCGGCTTAAGGGACGGCTTAATTTCACATGGAAAACTTGGGTTCACGTTGCACTTTGCTCCGTTTAAGGATCACAGCGGGTTGGAAAGTTTCACGTGATTGTCTCGAACTCTTATTTCGATTATTTATTTCGATGCGATCGTTACTTTGTCGTGCGGCGTTTTTCGTTTGATATTTTAAATAACCGAGAAACAGAGTTTTCGATTGAGCGTTTCGCTGTCGGCGAGTGTTCAACTTTCGAGCCTGTTGTCTTTTCTAAGTAGTATAGAACGACTTGAACGAGGAGGGTAATAAATCACGACTGTTACGAGAATGAAGTATATATCTTTTAGTACACGTTGCTGAGTGTAATGGAAGTGCGGTAATTAAATGGTCGGCGGACAGGTAAAATTTAATTGTCATTTGTTTTATGTTTGGCCAAACGGAGTTAATTCGCGTTAAAAATGTTTGTTACCACAGGTCAACTATTTTAATGTAACACTTACATCTTGTTCGTCTGTGGTTCATTATTTGCGTGCATAAGTAGAGTATACCGCATAATTTGAAGTATTTCACCATCGTGTCGTGCAATTTAGTCATCTGCGAGTCGCGGACATAAATTTTGCTGCCTCGGGGGAACGTTACGGTGCGTAAATCTCGTTTTATCCAAAATCATCAACGGCAGTCGCCACGCGACACTTTTCATTTCGCTAAACTTTTTCGGCCAGATATTGGTACACATATTGCTACAAACACATGAAACATCCCTCGATACCGCGTAACCGTGCCCATAGAGTAGAAAGCTCACAGCAATAGGTGTATGTATGTAAATACGTCCATAAGTTGTCACGCCCCCTTGAATATAGGAAACTTTTTCAATAAAAAAAAAGAACCGCATGAAAAAGACCCACCGGCTTTGCTTACACGAAAGAAACTTCTCCTCCAAAAATAATGCTTTCATTTCTCTTTTACGCAAACATCGATATATATTCTGGGGCTGCCGCTAACTTTTAAGCACAAACGATATACCACTTTTCAAAGTATTCCATCTTTCCACCCTCCCCCGCCTTTCCTTTCAAACGTACGTATATTCGCATTGTATTGCAAATTGAAATGCCGATATCGAAAATTCGTCTAATAAACTGACAATGCTATAATAGTATAATAGTCCTGTATACTTTTCTACGTAATTACATATACACAACAAAGAAATATTGACCACGAAATATCCCCCGTGTTAATTAAGACATCGTTGCACGACGAAAGGACACCCCATTAATCAAGGGACAACGATAAATCCGATTGGTCGTCCGGTAAACAAATAACCCGTTCACGGTTAATCCCTTATCCGTTGAAATCCAATCGTCTGATCGACAAATTATGCGACTGGTTAGCGGTCGCCTAGGTTGCTGTCAGTTTCGCTCAATCTGTCTTTCGTGAGTTTCCTCGCAAACCCAGCCGGTGGCCACAAAATCGATTGCGATAAACCGGTTAACGATTACACGGCCCTCGATCGTGGTTTACGATCGAGTCTCTCCCACGAGACCGTCGATTCCCTGCGTTTTCCAGCAAAGGTGAACACCGATATAATTGAGGACGAACGGGATAAGGAGGATTGGCCAGTTCGACTTCGCCGCGGCTGACTCACTTTTCGTCGGGATATAGAATCATCCCTTGCTCGTTCGATTCAATTTTTTGGGGGGGAGCATTTCGCGTCGGGTATTTCTCCTTTATTCTTGCCGGTGGATGTTCGATTTATTTTCCTTTTTGTTGCCACCGGTGCACGATTATTGCTTTCTTCTACCTCGACGGATATTCATCGGGTTTGTTACTCCGTTTTTATACTTTTTCATTCCTCGCAATTACTGAAGGGCGTGGATGTGTGTGTGCGCGCGCGCGCGTGTCGTTATTTTGTTCCGTTTGATTGGACTCTTTTGCAAATTGATTGCACGGGGACCAGAGTTTCGTTTCTTTTTGTTTCCTTCCTTTGATTTACCGCGAACAGCCAGTACCAACAGTTGCGCGATATATTTTATTTCTTCGTAGCGGTCTAGGGGAAAACACAATTTCGATGGTTTTATTAAATTTTCCGCTGGTCGAACGACCTCGGCAGATCCGTTTCTTGTTAAACGAAGGTAATAGACCACTCGAGGTAGCCTGTAACTCTATTTCTGGCATAGATGTTCTTTTTTTCTTTAGCTTCTACGTCGATGAATCTCACCGTTTTTCGTCCGCGGTCACCTAGCCGGCGCAATTACTGAATGGAAATGTTCGTGCTCGATCGAAACGAGAGCGGAAGTGTTACCCTAATTCGATATTATCGAGCCACCGTAATCGATCGTGGTACTCTATTCCGTAACATGTTATTCTGGCTCGCCGTTATGGATGACTCTAGTTTGCATGCGTTTCGTCGCTGAACTTTCGTGACTTTCGTGAACGAAGGCCTTCGATAATTTATTTCTTAATATCGCGGCTATCGGGACGCAAATTGTCAACGGGAGTTGCATTGTCGAACATCCCGCGGCGAAGTGCTTCTGTGTAGAAAATCCAAGTTATCGAGAAACCTCATTTAATGTAACGAGCTATTCTACACGTTACATTAAACGAGCTTGATTAGTTGCCATCTTTTTCTTGTCATAGTACAGTGTTCCGAATTTATGTGGGCAAAATTCGGAAAATTCATTTTGGAATTTCGAGAGAAAAATTGTTTCAATGTAATCTCGAATAATCATACATTAATACTCCAGAATATTAAATCATTAAACGTACTGGTTAAATGTTTACAGAGCGGCCAAGGTACGACTCCTAGCAAACAATTTTTTTAAGAATCGATCGAGCACATTTCTTTGGTCAACGGAAATGCTCTGCGATGTTATTAATGAAGCATTTAAGTTCTAAAGTCATGATAGATTTAGCATCTCAAACATTTATTTTACCTTAAATAGCATTAAATTATTAATAACTGTTTTGTATTGCTGTAAATCGAAGTTCCAGCGAACCAATTAATTCTTAGCAAAAATTGGGATTATGTTATGATTCTTCAGTCATGGAAAATATGCTTCACTCGGCTGGAGCCGCGTTAATAATTAACGTAACGCAAAAATTATTTAAATGATTAAATAATTAAATTATTTAACGAGCAATAATTTCTAATCGTTTACTATACTTTTCAAATAGATTCCAGGATAATATCGACCGCGTCCCAGTTCCTTTTGGACACTAAGAAAGCGTTAACCTCTGTTCATAAATAATGCTTTCAAACGCAACTCGAATTTCGTAACTATTTACTGCAATTGGAAATATAAATCAATATCGTAACACATCGTTCACAAAGAAACGAGGTAAATGATACAAACTTTTAATTACTTAATACTTGCTGAAAGAATAAATAATAGCCGATAAATGAGCCGAAGCATTTGTGTTCCGCTAAGAGACAATGCCAGATCGTGTCTGAGCCGTCTTTTTCCGTGCTTTATCGATCCTTGGATGTTCCTTCATGCCTCGGCATCGGGGTTCATTCATTTTCAAGCCGGTAAGCAGATCGCCACTGCGGAATTCGATGCATCCTCGAAATCGAACCGTCAATCGGCCGAGCTTGCGTTTCTTCGCGCTTCCTCGGACGTTCAACTGCCCGGAAAACACAGAAAATTGCGTTCCCGAGCTGTGCGCGACGCGAAATTGTAATTAATAAAACGACGGGTCTCGGTTCGTCGTCTCGCGCGATTACGCTCGCAGCAAGCGATTTCACGTACATCGGAACACCTCGCCGACTTATGGCACTCGAATTCAATGGACAATCGATTTGCTAAACTCTCCGTGGAAATCGTGTCATTTGCGGTTATAATTGGCCTTGTATGTAGCCGCGGCGAGATGGACTTTGGAATTTATGACGCGTGCGTACCGAAACAGTGGTCGTTTGCAGGTGGAAAATCTTGATCGCTTCGCCCAGTTGAATTATATGCACACCGTTGTCTCCATTACGATTAGCTGAATCGGCAGTGTTAAAATAGGGTTGACACGGTTGGTTTCTCAGAGCATGTTTTCTTCATTATATTTCATTTATTCATTACTAGTAAATCGTACCTGGCGAATAAATTATTTAACTAAATATGACGAAGATAAATGAAGATTGTTAACGATTACATTGTTGGTGAATCAAGCAGCGCCTGTTCGATGAAATTAATAAAACTTATTAGAGTTTCGAGAGCGAATGATCGGGAAGGAATGGAGGCGATCGTTGCACGAAATTATAACGGCCGCAGTCTCTTATGTTGATCGGGGCCCTCGTTTTATTCGTTCAAAGTAGCCGTCCCGGCTCTTTATCCTTAATACTATAAAATGGGCGCAATTAATGACGGTCGTATCTCAGCGGAACTTGGCTCGTTAAATGTTTGACGAGTACATTACGGGCTAGCCGTAACGACTCGTGCAAGTGAAAACTTTAAACGTCCCCGTACATCTAATTGTCCAGCTAAGAGGATTTCGTCGTAATATCTAATCTGTTCCGTGCTAAAATTTCATACGCCCCCGGTGTAACTAGATTTGTTGCAGCCGTTGGAGACGAGCGACGAAAGATAATGCTTTTCTGCGCGCGGATCGCGCTGGAGCGTCGCTCGATCTTTAAAATGTCGCGCGAATTTTCTTCAATTATCGCCGTCTCAACCGTCGACTGACCCCCGTTGGATATATAAGTCGCTGGTGCGAAGTTATTAAACAGCGATATATCGCTGCGAGGAAAACTGCAATTACGACGGGCTATAAAATTTCGTTCATTTGCTTCGCCGCCTCGAACAAAAATTGGCTTTCGTTGCCGCCAACTTGAAGGCCATTCTCTCTGAAAACTCGTTACTCTATAACACTCGCACTTTCCGCATTTTCTCGCGTGCTTTCCTCGGTATCGAATCGCGAGGCACGTCTCGACAATCGAACTTCGACGGAACTGGATCCCGAGGTGGCGACGCTGCGCCCGGCGCAATTTTTAAAATTCCTCGCACGGCCCGCGTTGCGACGACGCCTAAGCAAGATCCGGAGGCTTCGAAATTTCTGCCACACAGAAACCAGCTGCCACCGCGTGATTCGCGAACGTCCAAAACATGGAACACCGTTGATATCCCCCCGTCCAATATTTCGACGAATTAAAGTTTTACACGCAAACGCGTGTACTGCCAGACGCGTTCACGAACGTTTTCACCCTACAAATCTGACCAACTCGGCGGCAGGAGTTAGTTCCCGCGGGGGTAAAAGTAGAACAGACCTGTAAGAGATTTCGGCTGCGAGCGCCCTAGCTGGGCATCTTGTGTACGTCAGCGCGGGGCCCGATAGCGCACGTACCCACAGGACACCGTAGGCCGAAGGGAAATACACGACCAAGTGTTGGAAATGGGTTTATTCAATAACTCTCCTCAGCTTGTGATTTTATAATATTATTTTATTGACCACGCAATAAGGGTGACTTCCTTACTGCATCAATGGTTTGAAGGAACTAACCGCATCCAAATTAACGGACTGACCTGAAGCATAGACGACTAATCTCGTGTGCGTGCGGGGCCCTATCGGTTCTCATATAAACAACAGTTCAAACCTTATAAACAGGATGAAAGGAACTGTATAAGGCATCCCCTCTCACACGAGAATGAAACGTTAATTTTTGTATTGATTATTATTGAAAAATCTAACACCAAGGCCCTTGAAGCCATGGCCCATGAAAAAAAAAACCCCCGACAACGGGTCCTTCTTGGCGATCACGATGCATCAGGGCATTCTTGCATCGATCGCCGTTTGGAACAGTCCTGACAACAGTTAACGGAACGGTTAATAAAGGTTATTAAAGAATAGCTGGTTTAAGCGTCTTAGATACAGCATCCTTATCTACTTACGCGCAGCTACCTTCCAGAACGTCTTATTATTGTATAGCTTGGAATAAAGAGAAACAGTACTTTTACAGACCTTAACACCTTTCCGGGGAGAGGCGAATTCGATCGCGGCGATTTCCAGGATCACGAATTCGCGTCGCGCACGAGTACAGCGTTCCCCGGGTTTTCCGATGCACCGGTACACACCGCGTTAAAAATGCGTCGCATTCCCTTCAACGTTGCGCCGCGTTTCAACGGACACGTAGCAAACTTCCAGCTTCGAGGTGCCGCGCAACGTGTACCGCGGTATCACTCGCGTCGAGTTTCGCCATAATCATCGGATCGGGGATCAACAATTGTTCGCGACGCCTCTAAACTACACCGTTTCCGCGAAACGACGTTAGAGCGTGTCGTTCAGAGGCGCAGAAAATGTGATTCTCCGTGCCAGCCAGTGGGTCAAACGTTCGTCCCGGTTAATTTTTCGCAATTGCAAGGCTGGCGGATAATGAAACGTGAAACGTCAACAGGCTCGAAACGCGGATCGTGTTCCCTCCGATTTTTTTATTCCCCCCCTCCCCCCTCCCTCCCCCAGCGACCAGCGCAATTAACACATTCGAGGGTCTAAACGAGCGGAAATCCGGTGGCTCGCGGCGGAGCAATTTTTCAAACACGAGGACGTACGTATTTCGTTCAATCGCGCGATTTAACGCGACGCTCTACGGAGGACGTTCGTCCACGCTTCTCACGGACACGCTTGCACGCCTGAAAACGCTCGTACATCCATGAATCGTGGCGGCAGAGCGTGCGTCGCCGTTCCCTTTGGACGACGAGGCATTCTGAACGATGAACAGGCACGATCGTCGGGCGATTCGCCGCTTTCTCGGAGGGGTCGGTATTTTCGATTTCTCCGCGAGATAGATTTCCCAGCGTTCCGTCTGACGGGCTGATTCTCGATACACGCCGTGACAATGGTTTCGCGTCGCGTCGCTATTGACTGCAGGCTGGCAATTATTGGACCGCGATTTTTGTTCTCATTCGACGGTTCGTCGCGAAGAATATCCTCGCGGAATAATCGTTTTAACCGTGAAGAGGTCGGAGGTAATTAGTTCGTCAAATTGGTATTGTACGAGTTACTTCCTGCAAGCCACCCGCGATTGGAATGGAGGACAGGTAGGATAATAAGGCTTCGGTTTCCTTCAGCAATTAACTAGCTTTATTAATATTTGTACGTCGACGCGCGATATCGCTCTCAGAGACACGAATCTCACGCGACACTATCAATACTCTCAATCAGCTCTTCTTCTACTCTCGATACGACTCACTTCAACTCTGCCGACGATTCTCTCTGCTCTGTGAATTATTCCTGTGAATTATAGTATACATTCTTTCACTCTCAGTTACCCTCTCATTCTGTTCCTCATTTGCTCTCACTCATTTAGGATACACACCGCGGACATTCGTTGGCGACGGTCGGTCGCGTCCACCCGAATCCTTGGGTCGGTGCACCCTACGTTCACACGATCTTCCCGAGTACTTAGCTCCAAACACATATCCCTCAACAGCCCCACCCCAGAATCATTCCGAGCAGTCATTCAGCGCGTATTTCCAATCCCACGGTGTTTCGAACTAAACCCAGGAATTTTCATAACATTCCTAACAAATGTATACCAAATAGTCAAAGATCCAAATTGCTGTGCGACACTCAACATATCTCAGCACTGCCGTATCACGTCAAAGCAAACCTGGATCGAAATAAGCTGCTCAAATTATCCGGCAGCTACGCTTCCACGCCCGTTCGACGATCCAGGAATTTCGCGAGCCACCGATATCGGTCTCGTTTCGAGTCAGAGGAAACGGGGTCCTCCGCGACACGCGTGCAAGCTGTCAGCGACGAGCGGATCGCCCGTTAGATGAAACGGACTACCGTACGCAAAAGCGACGGTCGAACGTTTGAGGCCGACGGGTACGACGGGTTCGCAACGAAACGGGAAAAATTACGAGAGCGTTGCGAAACGCGGCGCGCCGCGGAAGAAACGCTTGGAACAGAGGCGAGCCCCGCTTTCGAGCGTCCTGTACTCAATGCACTTCGCGACGCAATTGCTAATTCAGTTAGAGCGAGATACGAAACGGGAACTCACTCTGGCCGGGAAAATTGAATCGAGCCCGGGCGCTTCGGTAACCGAAAGGAATTAAGGACGATCCCGTGGATCGTCCGGGGGGGAAAATAATAGATTTCTTTGCGGCACACGTGTACGCGTGCACGGCTCTTCGGGTGATCAGCTTCGGGAATATCTGTGTTTCGGATTTGCAGCGAGATTGTGCAGCCGCGGTTCCATTTTAACGATCGATATCGACCATTCTGTAGTCCGTCGCCGCGGTTTGTAAAAAGTGGACGACTGAGAATTATTCAACGTTTCATGGTGGTGCAGCTTGATGCTAGAGAATAGGTGTATTTTCATAGCGAGCGTGCTGTTTATTAGTTTTTATTTAATTGTTCGTGTCGTGCCAGTATTTTATTTAACGCGGAGTTGAAGCAGCATCGTTGCGCGATATCCCCTCCGATATTGAACGCAGAATTTCGCATTACAATTTTAGATTTTTCCGTTGCTAAAAAAAGTGGCAATAGCCTGCAGTAGAAAGTAGCGAATCGCTGCAACTTGGCCGGCATAGAAAGCAAGAATAAATGATCGTGCAACATATTTTCCCGACATTTCTGGGACACCGGCGTTGCGAAGTATTACAATCACGTTCACGTCGATGTATTTCGAAATCCTGAATCGTAGTAAATAAAAAAAAAAAAAAGAAAAGGCAGTGACCAAATAATGTACGGTAGACGATGGGGATTATCCATAGTGGCACGTGAATTTAAAGGGGAAACCAGAGAGCGCGGATAAAACATCGACGAACTCGATGGTAAATGGATGGGTTTAAAGATGCATTTTGGATCGCTCCGAGACGACTTCCGGGGATTTCTTGGGACGGTTGCCGCGTCTCCAGCCAGTTGTTAACTTGTAAATCCGATTTCCGGAGCAGTTAGTAGGGTATAAATTTTCCTTTTCGGGATTTCTTAGATCGGTGAATTGGAAACAGTTTAGTTCGTCATAAATTTCACCTGGTCCTCAGATTTGTTTCCCGTGCGTCGTGCTCGTCGATGCAATTAGTAGATTAAACGGATGTAGTTTGTCCAAATTTCCGTCGATAAATAACACGCTGAGCAATCCTTAAACTGTATCATTTTCTTTACAGAACGTGCTAGACGTTTACTACTAATACTCGTAATAATATATCTAATAATCGTAAAACGAGAAAATTCAGAATCTTTGACGAATCGTAAAATCTGGCAAAGAAAATCGATCAGGGAAGAACCACTTCTGGCACAAAGAGTAGCAATACTGTTATAAGCATCGATATATTCGGATCATTTGAATTCTGCCCTGAAACATTTTGCGTGCTTCGAAAATCGGTCTAGTTTCTAAAGAAAAAATTCAACAAAACCAACTTCCCTTTCGTACCCCGAATATGGTACCTACTACGATTCTAAACAGCCAGTTCGAATGCATCGTCGAAATCTGGAAATATAAATTCCGTGGAAAATCGTTGAACAGATACTAAAACAATAGCCACAATGTTCTGATGTTCAAACGGGAAGAACGCCGGAATCGTCCCGCGCATCGGGCGCATATTTTTCTGCCGCCGCTTGTTCGTAAACAGATTCGAAATAATTTTGTTTGCTCGACCGGGGGGGGGGGGGGGGGGGGAGAATTTACAGCGTTGCGCGCGATCGGTGTAAAACGGAAAAACGAGGAGAAAAATAGCGAAGCCGCACCATCGGTCGGGATAAAGCGATAAAACGACGGGATATCGGGGCGAAACGCGTGCGCTGTAAAGCAATCAACTCTCGCGACAATTTCGGTATTTCATTGAAACAATGAAAATGAAGTTAGAAGTAACGCGGCCGATTGCACTTCAGGGATTGCCGTTTACGTGCCCCCCGCGGGATAGAAGTGCGAATAACGGAGGGCCGGCCCTGATTCCGCGAAAGTTTCGGGGATAAATCCTTTCGCGTGAAAAGCAAACCGAGCCGAGGCGTTTGTTAAACCACCGAAATCGTAGGAATTAAATTAACTAGACACCCCCGCACCCACCTTCCTCCCCCGCAGCGCGTTATATCGCGGTCGGAATAAAAATTGCGACGGTGGAGGATTAACGAATATTTTTCCCGGTCCGGACGAAAGTTCGCTCGGGGATTCGTTAAAATTTTCGCGCTTCACGTTTGCAGTTAGCGACGCGATTGTTCTTAGCGCGATCGTCTAATTAGTTTTAGCTAGGTGTCGAGCATAATCGTTACGCGACCGCGGGCACGCGAAAATATGATTTTTTGTAATCAGTAACTGCGCGTAATCGGAGCAACGGATAATCGATAAGCCAGCAGTGACAGTAACTGCTTCGACGAGCGCATTATTCTCTTTAACAGTAACGGGAATAACTATTAGCAACGAATCACGCGATACAATTAATATTAATACCGAATAAAAGGGACGACCAATTAACTTTCCCCCGCGTCCGATAGCACGTGCGCGAGAATATTAATAGAAAATAGAAACGCCTCGTTCTCGTGCGCGACAATTTAATAGATATTTATCGTCGATCCACTTCTATCGCGCTCTCCCTTTCAACTCCTCCGAGCTCTTTCTTCGCACGTTAATTGCGCCACATTTCTCTCGTGTATCTTGCGCGACGGAATAGAGAAAACGACAATAGGGGACCGGCAATAGCCATCCGTTTATAATACCTGAGATCTTAAGAATTAGACAACTCGTGCATCACTCGTTCGTTTTTCTTCGTATTTCGTAATATTGACCGTTGTGCCTTAAATATGGAGAATTTCTTAAAGAGTGTGCAAAATTTTAATTTGCAATGAAAAATATTTAATGTTTTCTTAAAATTCGATTTGCAGCAAAGCGGCTCAAAACGTCCTGCAGTTTCTCTTTCTTTGCATCTACAAGGTGTTGTACTACATTGCTATATAATTTTTATCTGCCAGTACCTGCTACCCTACAAGTTATTGAATTTTTTGGACAGACCAAAACCAGGCTTTGACTCACCAAACGACGCACAGTGGTCCCAAATCCTGGAACACAACAGTATGTTAACTATGCGTCGTTCATTCCACTATGTATTCTTTTTATTATAATATTCATGTTTTACTTATATTTCGTTACGTAACAATTATTTCTTGTTATTTGTTACTATGCGTTATTAATTGTTAGTAATCGTTGTAATTATTATGATCATGTTACGTCATACAACGAGCTTGACCTTTTCCACTGTAAAAATGTTCATTGTTTGAACCTTATACGCGTTTTTTGAATTTTGTCCCGGACGCTCATTGAACGCTCCGCACCGTGCGGCGTGACGAAAAAAAAGCTCTTCCTTGTTCCCGTTTAATATGAAACGTCAAACGCCATAGGACACCCGAGGGTACTTAATACCAGGCTGGCCTCTCTCTTTTTTCTATTTCGCTTCAATTGCGTTCCGCTACTTTCGTTCGACGGCGTGCAACAAACGAGACGCCGCGAAAAAGTAATCGCGAAAGGGGGACGCTTTGTCGCTCGAGAGGGGACGAACGCAGCCCGGGTAACAGAATAATTCGTCGCCGGTTATAGCGAGCTTAATTACAAATCCCTCATATTAGGAACGACCGATACAAAGGGCCATTGCCGCGCGCAAATAGCCAGAGGCTCCTTTTCGACCTCGAATCGCAGTTTCCGGCCGTTCCGGCGACAGGGGTTGCGTTATTTAAATTCAAATGCGACTGTCCGCAGCGGAAACGGTAGCGAAAGGGCGGCCGGGCAAATCGTGGCCGCTATCAATGACACAAAAGAATTCCAAATCGGCGATTTCTGATTGCGCCCCTTTATCCGGCCCTCTGCAATCTCGAAATCCATGGGAAATTTCTGTGGACGCTTGCCGGTGCGCTTCGATACTTACGGGGCACCGTAGTTACGTTTACTCTCGAATACACTCGTTGATAACCGATTCGGTCGAAATATTCCGTTGATAATATTCGATTCACGTTGAGGATAATAGTTTGCGCCGCAGGGCTGCAAAAATTGTTCGTTCATTCTGACGTAATTATAGTGTTTCCGAATTACGGTTTAATGGTGTCGGCGTTTTCTTTAATTACTTTCTGGCATTCGTCAGGGAGGTGAAATCCGTTGTATCAGGTGTATCAGTCTTGACGGGTGCTCGGGAAGTTTAAGGGATAAATCAGCTTGACGAATGTGCTGTTTGGCGAACAGTTAACTAACACTTGATATCTTAATTAGCAGGCAAGTGAATCAAAGTTTGCGCGCATTTGTACAGCGCGATAGGAAAGGAGCGTAACGCTAATTAATATCTTGACGAGTAATTAGCGAATACGCGTCCCGAATAAAATCCTGACGCAACGTGACATGTATTGTAACAATCAATTCGCAGCCCGTGAAAGGTTGATAATAATTGGAATAAATGTAAGAAAGAAATATCGAAATATTGTAGGAGCTAATCGTTCGTGGAGAAAGGAAGTTGGTCCTGTGCTGATAATTATTGCCACGTTGCCATGGAATGCGGGCTTTATGCTCGCTTTAGTACACCGTAACCGTTATTAAATATTTGATCATGTTCAAGACTTTCGGAATGCAATATAATAGCACGCAGCCATTACTCGCGTAACGTCATCCCTTTAATGATGCACTGCTCCACCATTGACCACCTAAATATTCAGTAAAATATCCTTGAAATCGGTCCCTCTGGAAGTTTAGTCATTTCATTTTAATTCTGAGATAGTTTGATCTGTTTGTTTATTACGGTACGATTTAGAACTGTCTTTAAATGATTGAAAACCTGCCAGATTTTGTATTAGCCCTTTCATTGGTTGGACGATTTTTCTGCAATAAATCTGTGTCCGTTCCATGATCGCAATAATTGACGGCGATAATGTTTTACAATTATGTATCCCTCGGAAAGAGTTTTCTCTACTGGAAATTATGTTCTGATGCATAATTGGAAATCAAATTCCTGGCAAAGTTTGTGTAATTTTTCCAAAGCGAAGCTTTAATTTCCCTGCGCTTGCAGCTCTTCTGGCGTGCATTCCGGAATATTTATTTCATTGAACAGACTTGAATTATATTTGTTTACCATGAGCTTTTGAATGGAAGATGATTGCGTGCTTGATTGGAAATATTTTTTTCCCTTCCTTTTCCCATATAAAAAGGAAGGACTCGTTTGCCGGCGGTAAATGTAATTAATTTCTGCCCGAACGGGAACGCGAATGTGAATGCAATATTTATCTCGGTTGTTGAAAGCGATTTATTAATAAAGGAGGAGCAGATAAAACGTACGCGCGAATTCGATTGGAATGGATTGATTCGTCATTTCTCTATGATATTTCATCCGGTACTGCAATTATTGAAAGGGGCAGATACAAAACAATTAATTATCCTCCGTTGTTCAGAAAATTTGGAAATTACTTTCTATACCGGCGAAGTAAAATAATGAAAGACGAAATTAGATCTATTTTCTGCCACGGTATTTCAATCCCACGCATATAATTACCGATTTCAGTATTCCGATTATTAGATTACTGTCTTCACTATTAAACTTCTGCATTTAATTAATACCGAAAACGTATCTAATATTAATTAAAACGAAACAAGGGTCTCATACGCCGAGTGTTAACACGATCTACCTAAGATCGTTGAAAAAATTTGCACAAAAATCTCCTCCTCGCTGCTCCATTTAATCAAGGAATATACAATCCCCGTTAAATCATATCCTTGCGTCCTCGAACATGAAACGTCTCGTCGGCTGCGATTTCTACAACTTTGAGCCACACCGTAACGGCGACACGCCAAATTAACGGTTAGTTAACGAGCCAATTGCGTAAGCAACGCCCTGAAACGATCGACACCCCTCCGCCCTTCGCAGCCGCAAAGGCTTCAATCACCGTCCGTAATAAACTAGCCTTAATTTACACCTGTTAATATGCACGGGACGTATTTCCTCGTGGCGTGCATCTTGCGTAACGTACGCGGAGGAACTTTGGTGCCCTTATGGGAGACGCGTGCAAGATTACAGGCTACTGGAAAGCGTTATTTAGCCTGGTCTGTAATTACACTCAGGACACGCGACCCTCGCCTCGGTGTGCCTCCTTGCACTGTACACCGGTGTGTTCGTGTCTGTCTACGAGTGTGCGCGGAGTGTGTTTTGCGAAGCTTCCGTTCCGATTTGCACGTTTGCCATCGAGCAGAGCGGGGCTGATTTCGCGATGCTTTTTTGCATCGCCGCGGGGCTATTTATTTATTTATTTTCTTTTTCGTTTTCGTACGCCCGTCGGCGAACGCACCCCTTGATCGTCGCAGCTTTACCTCGTTACGCGAATCACCGTCGCCCGTCGGTCGTTCCCTTCTTCCTTTGCGAATTGAACGCGAAAATTCGGTAAAATCGGAAAGCCTCACGCGTGGGAAATTATTTCCCACCGCCTCGTTGGTCTTCTGCCGATGTGAGCCGCGGCGGCACGATGAAATTATTCAGCGTTCTCGCCGCTCATTCTCAGGAAATGAAGAATTTTGTTTTTCGCACGCGTGTTCGGAAGCTGTCCCCGTTCTCGCGACATTTTAATACCGGTGAGGTAAAGGGAGAGAAATTGAGAAATCGCAACGTAACGAAAAACTATTTGAAGCTCGCTCGTTTCAAACGTGCAAACAGTTACGTACAACGGCGATTACGCGATCTCCTCCGCGTATACAGTTCATTACCGTCGCGGCCACGGAATAAAAAGGACGCGACGGAAATATTTATCTGGCGACAGCGTGTGATTCTCTTAGCGTTACAAACGACAGTCTAAACGACCGTGGCTCCCACATTTTTCATACGTGCCGCGGTGGAACACGAGTCAAGTTTAATACGCGTTTCCGCGTATTATAAATTCGGCTGAACGGCGTGCATTTTTCTCCGCGTCGCGGCGCGGCGTCCCCGTTCAGTCTCGTCTTCCCGGTCTGGCAGGAATTTTCGTCGAACCAGGTCAATGTTTCGCGGCGGTGCGAACTGGATCGAACGTTGTTCCCGGGAGTGCTGGCACGATGCCCAGAAACATATTATGACCCTTTGAGCGGGGCACCGAGACGTTTCTACGGCCCTGTTGGCCGAAATCGTCGCGTTTCGGGCGCACGGTTCTACGTGTCGCCGATCAACGTCCGTGCACGCCTGTCGGGGGTGGAGTTCTCAGTAATATTCGATGGAAATATTAGATACAATTCGTGTCGTTTCATTAGTTTCATGTTTTATTTACCGAATTATAAATATCTATCGTAATCCTGTTTCGACTGCTCTGATAACGTGTGTTATTATTAATATGCTGTACAAAGGTGCAGAAGAAAGATTTGATGTCGCGAGCGAATTTCGCAGAGCAAAATCACAGTTCTATAAGTTTGATATATGGACGTATCTATGTACTTCTAGTATTAATAATTAACGTCAATTTCCTTCATAGCGAGGAAGCGATGGAAATCTTATTTCGGTGAATATTAATTTCAAGTTCTCCCATTATTGGTTTCCATCCAACGTACTCTGGAGTGTTACAAATGCCGGGATAATAAAATGCACTTGATAGTTGAACCAGTTACCGCGCCGCGGAAAATTTCCATCGAACGTACATCGGTGTCAGCTTTCACGGAGGATGAAAAAAATGTTACAGCCTCGACGCGAATAAGACGGCCAAAATGTTGATTCTTTCGGGCGGTTTTCAAGAAGATTCGCGGAAGCCGCCGCGTTGTTATGATCTTCCAGATGTAGGCCAGCAGCCTAGAAAATCTGCTTTTCGTCACAGTGGGGCTGGGTTTATTTCGTTGCGGGATGGAAGGTCTCGAGAGTGTGTCGCGGAGTGCAAGCTTGTTTTCCCGTTGTGCACTCTCGAGTGCGGCGGAGATTTGAGATTTAATTGGCAATATTCTAGAGCACCACCTCCCTCGCATCTCTGTTATAGATGCACGGTTGATTGCAGTTTTATGTTTAACGCCGTGTTAAGAGCGTTGCTGACTTCCGAGGATATTGAACATAATATTCTGGAGATTCAAGATTTATGTCCCTTCGACGAAGGATGATAGTATTCGACACAAAGCGGGCCAGAAAAGTATTTATACGGTGCAACCGTTTCACTTGAAACTTCTTTATTCTGGGGTCGAAAAAATGTTGGCGTTAAGATATGAAGCGCATCTATTACACTTTAACCCTTTGCACTCCGAACGATTCTGGACGTTGGCTATCAGCTACTCAGCGCCACTGTACGGCAGAAACGAACATTTACAGACCCTCGTATTATTTATTATAATTTTGGAAATAAGTAACGTATTATAATGATATTGGACTTATATGAATTGGTTAAAATCGAGGAAAGTATATTTGCAAGAAAATGAATATTTTATTGTTTATAATTTTGTACAGTACGATAAGTTTTGAAACACTCCCCAATATGCATTGCAGGCTGATTAGTGCATGTTTCACAATAATAAGTTGTTTTGACGCCTGCCAAAATCCCGCTGACATTTCTTGTATATATCTTAGTAATTTTACGATATTTTGATTTGATTTCTTGTGCCATTTCAAGATAAAACTTCAGGGAAACATGCATGTCTCAAAAAGTTGCGCTGAAATAACTCAATTCCCCGTAATCACTAATAAACTTGAATGTCCCCTGAGAGGGGACATCCGAGTGATATGCTAGAATTACGATGTCCCCTGAGAGGGAACATCGGAGTGCAAAGGGTTAAAATAATGTATATCGTTTCGGGGGTAATTGTCTTAACACCAACATTTTGATGACACCAAAATAAAGAAGTTGCAAGTGAAACTGATGCACTGTATGAATACTTAATGGCGCACTGTAGAAATTGCTATACAGTGTTTGTTATTGTGCACGTGCCACACCTTGAGCGTACCGTTGCTTGCCAATCACTACACCCCAAGTCTTCTATATCAATCATTCTTTTATATAAATAACTGTACGCCTCCAATTAGATTACTCGCCGTACACATTGCCCACGATATCAAACCTGCTGCAGCAAGATATCGTACCATCGTCAAACAAAAATCTCTGGAACGATTCCTTTTTCTGCGAACCGTGAAAATGAAGGTGCACAGGGGACGCTGGTGATCTCTGTCGAGTCGTATCGCGAGGCAAACGCCGCGCAGCACGACGCCACGTAGAAACGGGACACGCGTCCACAGGCTCATCAATCCACGTCGACCGGTATCATATCGTCGTTTCGATTTGCGGCGACCGATCCTTCATTGATTTTGACAGTGTAAAAGGAACGCCGCGACGAGGCGACGAAACAAGCCGGCCCGAGTGCCCCTCCAATTCTAGGTCGTTCGGGGATTCGATTTCGTAAAACTTATTCGCTGGCTACTTGACCAGCGCTCAATCTGAACGTTCTACGAAAAAGTTCACCCGACGGTGAACCAATAACGGGAGAATGATAGACATTCTTCTCTGTTTCATATACGTACCAATGTTCTATGCTTCGCCATATATCAATTAAAACGGGTATACATACATTGATGATGTAGAGACTTCGTAGAGATTTTTATGTGGTCTATACTTTGGTGTCCGATACTCTGCAACTAAATATTTCCTAATTTTAAAAAGATAGAAATGAATGATTTATTCGGTTCAGCTATTAATAAACTGTCGGACCACGTAACTTGCATCTGTCTCAAGAGAGAAACTCTAATTACGATTGCACGCATCGAACAAGCAGTCCTACGTACTTTTCACTGGCAACCAATTGAGAGAAAAATTTCGTACAAATATGTCCCCGTAATATTGCGAGTTGGAGATTCGTTCCGAAGCAACAAGCCGTCCAATTGTATCGTCCTCGTCGTCGCAATTAGCTAATAGTTAACTAACAATTTCGCGAAACACACTATCGGGCAACGCGCTGACGACTGCTCAAGACTGTATCGCCTTAGCGTAACGGATAATTAATTTCCTCTCCGCTTTGCCGTGTCGCTCACGGGATGCTCCGGTGCGAAACTTGGATGCAAATGCGTCTCGATCGTTGCCCTAAACGAATTCGACGTCAGATGGTACGACCAGGCGTGTCGAAGTTTATAGAGGGTTGAACCTTAAGTCGAAAACTATGTTACTTACTAATGAGAAGTTCAAACCCGGGAACGATGAAAATTGCGTACGGTGAACTGAAATTAGTTATCGTTTCACTTGTCTCTGGCAGCGATTGAAAAACTCTACGATTATGGATTACCATTTTTCTTGAACGGATCGTACGTGTTCGGGGACACCGGGAGTTTCGTAAATTTTCGAACCTCGCGTTACACCCGTCGTAGGGAAGAGATTCAACGGGGGAATCGAGATTATGTTATAGATAAAAGAAATATGAATTTTTTAATGCAAGATGTTCGACACTAGATTTACGGACAAGGTTGAACACTTGTTTGCATCAACTTTCCACAGATTAACGATTGCCAATAAGAACGCTCGTTTTCTTTAAAAAATTAATTCGATTAATTTAGAAATGAAATAACGTTAATTTAATTAGGTAATATTAACGGACCTTCATTTATTTCTGTCTTTCGAATTACGAAATGCGTCAGATTGACGCGTTCCGTAATCCTAGCGTTAAAGGTATTGCAAACGAACAGAGATACGATATTTTCGTTAAGGTACATCCGTGGAAATCATGCCATCGCGGACTACCTTTTCACCGTGGCAGTAAATAAAAAAGAAATGTCATTATAGAAATACAAACGTACAATCGATTATGAAACTTTCACGCATGAATAAAGATCGCGGAAGGAAATGCAGCCGTAATACTCGGCGATGAAAAGCGATGGTAAAAGATGCGAATAAATATTCAATTAACAAATATTCCCCGTGTCTACGGCGCTCAACAAGAAGTTGTTCAGTTAGTGGAAGTTCCCCCGAGCTATAAAGTTGAACGGTGTGCCAGTAAGTACGCATACTAATAAAAAGTTTGAACGCTGCACGACGAGGCACAGAGGCGGAGGTGAACCGAGTGCCTGATAAGCGGCCGCGTTATCCGTCCACAAATGGTTTCTTGTTAGAAACGAGTAATATGAGACACGGTGTTCCACGTGAAAGTTGCAGTTAGAACGTAGCATCCGGCGGAAAGTTGGCCGGTACGTAATTGTAACAACTTGCTGGCATAATAATGAGTTTCCCGATAACATAATGTTCGGGCCCCGGGCACATTGGAAGTATCGATGAATGACTATCATTCCGCCTCACTTGTTGGCAAACGTACGATTAGGGATGTTTCAGTGAAATTGTAGTAATGCCAAAACTATTTTCATGAAACGTCGTATCCTCTCTAACTTTCTCCGTGACGGAACGTTCGTTTCAGTTCGGTTACAACGAAACGTTGTTGAAATTGCAACGGAATGTCACTCCGCTCTATTCTGTTGCACCTACTACTTACATCTTTGCCGCAAATTCGGTCCAATAAACTGGTAAATGGATTGCCACTGGTTCCGGTAATAAGTTCTATACGACAGTGTCTGTGAATCTCTTGCGCAAGGGAGCTGCGTCTGACCAGTGACCGCCGTATACTACTTACGCCTCCGGACTGGTGGTATCGCACGCGCGTACAGATATTTAATGAACCGCTGGCAAAATCGCTTTTTCCAGCAATATGCCTGCAGAATACTTTCACCTTTGCTGTTAATTAATGCCATCCAATACTGGTAAATGGAATTACGCGTATCTATCTTGTGACAAGCGCCGTCGCGAGATTTAATCGTGAAATCTGAAATATCGTGAAACCAGTTCAACGAAGCGCGACGATTCGCGTTCTTATAATAAGCAAAGGAAGTGCACGTTAAGAGGCGAGAAGTAACGCGATCGTTTACTGTAAAGATAATGAACAAAAAATCGTGAAGCAAGATCTCTTTGCACTATGCGCTTGAGCTCTTGTGAAACTTTTTCCCCCCTGTGCTATCGTTAGATAGCGAGTCATATAATCTGCCCATTAACCCGAAGAGCCAGAGACAGCACCGGCAATAATGGCACGGCACAAAAGATTATTAGGTTTTCCATTATATCCCTATAATATCGCTTGTCTGTTAGTTAATTGACCATCCCTGGCTATTGATGTCGCCTGATCGATTACGCCTTGTATTGCCGATACGTTACGATGATGTAATCTATCCTTAATTACTGGGCTAATTAATATACCGAGTTGAAATTTAGCTCGATACAATTTTCGTTGGGTCTTGTTTTACATTGTATCGGATGTAGGTCGTGTTCATGTATCGACACTGTTTATTTGAATTTCGGGCGAGGAGAGTTTAATTTTAATAATCAATCGCTTTACATTTTATTTTGGTAATTTGTGACTGGGTTCGGCCTATTTTGTCCGTCTATTTTTCATACGAAAGTTATGCCAGTAGAAAAATTAATTCGCACGGTTCACAGACTACTTGCACGATATGCATACATTGTGCGTATTGAGCAAAGTTAGGACGCGGAAATTTCGGTTTAATTGCTGTTTTCAATTTGGACACACTCATCTCGGTTTATCGTAGCGCAGTTAGTTACATTTATTATTTTCATGGTGCGTACCATTGCAGATTGCGATCGGTAATTAATTGTTTGTTACTCATTTCAGAATCCCGTCACGTTATTTGCACGCATGCGAACTGAAAACACGCATTTTACTCGCAATTTTTTCTGTACTATACATATATTACGAATTTTCGCTAGTCTTTCATCACTTAATTGATATTTTTGCGCGGATGAATGCAAGAGCGTGAAACAGCATTAATGTCAAATTGGGGAGTAGAACATCTATCAAAAATATTAATAAATGACTCTTCGTAACGCTGGAAAGATTTAATTTCGATGCTTTCGCATTCTGAGAAATAGATTACTCACAGAGATGAAATATTACTTCGTTCAAAATTTCATTCTAAAAGTTGACAATTGGTCATGTTTCGCTGTTAAAAGAGAAAAAGAACACTTGCGCTCAATTTGCCGCGTACATAATGTGATTTTATGCAATTTGGATTACGCCTTGCTGATATAATGGATATCGGATACCGGATAAGCGGATGAACGACGATCACGACCGACTGAAAAATCCTCTATAGTAGAATATTATGTGACGAAGCCACAGGTTTGGACGAGTGACGTAAATAGTTCCTTTACCAACAGGATTCTTCGATAATGCATGCCGATTTCCAAGCGGATTTGTGGGGACATTTTCGGTAAACTCGAACGCTCAATAACGTGTAACATTTACCTAATGCATTGCGATAAGAAATTATGCTGTAAAAAAAGGGTATGATTGTACACAGCACTCTGAATAGCGCTGACACTACAATAAATCTTATTAATATTGAAGCACCTCAGCGATATAAACATCAGGATGGTACGCTATCCT
Source organism: Nomada fucata (assembly GCA_948146005.1). Classification (NCBI taxonomy): domain Eukaryota; kingdom Metazoa; phylum Arthropoda; class Insecta; order Hymenoptera; family Apidae; genus Nomada; species Nomada fucata. Next base: position 6,812,681 of record OX411278.1, on the reverse strand, counting down.
GTATATCATTTATGCTGAAATGCATCGTAAAGAAATGAAGTTTACAATTTTTACTATGTTTACATCATCTTAACAATCAGTTAATTACGTAACTATATTTTGAACCTTTTGAAAAATATTTAGACTAATTTTCAAATTGTTGTCCACGCGAACTGTAAAACAGCGGCACTTAATTTTCGTCCACAGATTCTTCTCGATTTAGAATACGATTAATCTTCGCCTGTTTCTTTCCGCGTAACTTCGTTCGTTCTTTTACGTTTCACCCATTTCGGCGAGGCGGATCCTTTTTTCCCCCGTGTCAGTGTACAACTGTGATTACACGGTATCAGCCAGGCGCGTGGGAAATTGAATTTACGGTATTTGGACGAAAAGGTCCCGCCAGCTACGTATGCGTAAACATGATTTACATAAAACGATTTTCCCTCCGAAGTTTCATCATTACAGATTCAATTGCCTGGACTTTAATTAAAAGTTTCGACGGAGAGCAAACTACTCCGTGCACTTTGTACCGATATTATAGTCGATTATCTTCGATTATTCGCGGCGTTTAAATATTCTACTTTTGTCCCCGTAGAAATCGTTGCGCTTTCAATTAATAATCTTCCGCGTCCGGTTGTCGATGAAAATTAACAACGGCAAACGAAATCGGAACAATTAATTACGCCGCAATATTATCGAAGATATTCCCCCGGGACAGACAAACATCGGGCATTATACATTCCGATTTTCCAGGAAAGTAATATTTCAAAGGTACGGCACCGGGCGGAAAAGTATCCCCGGACACAAATAACGTACTTATTGTCCTCGAACCCGTACCGAACATCCGCCTGGATAACCCGCGGTCGTGTCAAATAAATTCGAACCGAAAATCCGCATCAAAAACGCGTTTCCCACCCACCCCCTGTCCCCTTCAACGTACCCGCAAAAGTCTCGCGGCGTACCTCGAAAAGGTGAACCCTTCCAATTATCCGCGCCGTGTCCCTATCGGCGTTTTCAGAAAGGTCAGAGAGACAGTTAAAGCGTGCGAAGGCGGGGTAAAGTCGCTGGCAGCACGGCACGATGAACGCGCAACGGTGCGCGAATAAAAAGACGGCTACAGCGGAAAAGGGCGATTAAGGGGATAAAGGAAAATCGCGTGTAACGCGTACAGGAAAATAGGCGAAAGATTGCCGCGGTGCACGGGGAGGGAAACGGGAACGATGGCCGACAGAGATCGTACGGTCACGCGGAAACGGGCGCGCACGAGCGAGAACGTTCGAGATTTATTCGCTTCGAAGCGAATTCTTGAACCTGTACCTGCCGTACACCGAATAATACCCACCGCTGTCCAATTGATCCGGACAGTCCCCGAATCCGTCCACGTAAATTCTTCACGGTGTCCCGCATTTTTCTGCCCATTCCCTCTCCGTGCCGGTAATATAGTCCGCTTGTCCCCGGTCCCGATCTGTGCGCGTGTGCGCGACGAAAATGGAGCTCGTTTCAGGTGACAAGCCGGTGTAAACTACGATGCCGGAGATCCGGTGACGTACGGACAGACAGTTCCATTAATGCCGGCCCTACCGTGCTTCCCCGAAATTAATCACCAGGTCGCTGAACCTGAACGTTCTTTGGTTTGTTATACTTTTGTTTGTTTGTTTGGGGGGGGGGGGTTTTTTACACGAGAATTTACTGTTCACCGCCGGCCAACTGGCGTTGCATGTCCGGCCGTTCATTTCGCTCGAGCGTAATTTATGCGACGGATCGACGTGTCGTTGGGCGATTTTCTTTGACGTTGTATCTCTGGTTTTCTTTATTTTTCTTTATTTTTTTTGTGTGACAGTTTTTGGTAGGAGCAAGTGTGCGAGGCGAATTTTATTCCGGGAGGAGGGGACGGTTTCGATAAACGTGCTCTATTTGGCCTGGTGAAATTTAAGAGGGGTATTGGCATATTGGCAGGAACCAGAAATGGCAAATTATCGGGGCAATGATATATGGTTTCGTATGGTGTGCGTGCGTGTGATCAATGACTTAAGGGACGTCTGAGGTAAATGATCTGAACAGATCAATATACCCCGTGGTGCATTAATGTATTGACGGTCGTCCCTGATTTAGGAGACCATTTTTCAAGCCACGTGATATCCTTTCAGTGTCGAATTTATGATTCCAATTGCGGGGCGCCTTGCTCAATTCGGTTCTGCGAAATGCCAATTGACGCGTCGGTAAATACAGCGAACACGTTCATTTATAGGCGATTGCCTCATTTTCTACAAAGTGCTAGTTCAATACTTTGTAATCTGTATCATAATAAAAATTACGAAGCACTGCAGTTCATTGTATAATACGATACAAATAATTTTCTGTTGGATATTTGCTGTTTATAGTGAATATAAAATACGCTAGAGCAAAATTGACTCAACGTTCTTTAAAATGGCTTACTAATAAAGATAGTAAGAGAACCAGATGTGGCTCTACTTGGGGAGTCAAAAAGGGCCCGGGTCGTAAAATGAGACGACGCGAATTCGTAGGTATAAGTATCCAGTTCTTCTGGGTGCTTTATTCGGTTCAAGGGAATATTTTATGGTGATAAGACGTTCCTTCCGAGCTGTTTTTAAACACACGGATCGTGTTAAATATAATAGTTATTTCATTTAACACACCATTTCCAATATTTTCTGTACGAAACGAACATTTTGCTCCGCGATTTTATCATTCCGTAAGCTTTCGCCAATTTTTCAGATACACCTACCAGAATGCAACGCGTCATCTTTCATTCCGCTCAACGATGTCATTTAGTAGCTGCGCGCTCGTCTGCCTTAGTTTTTTCGTTCGTCTTTTCCCAGAGGAACCGTACCTCGCAACATGCTCTCATTCCGTTGCGGCACCGTCAGCAATTTTCCTTTCTCCGGCTCTCCTCATTTTTTCCCCGAGCTTCTTGGTCGCCCGGCAGCTTCTGCCGATGCACGTCCTTTCGCCCTGTGCAATTCTAGCCGCAGTTCGAACCACGCTACCCATGGCCTGGCGTTTTTCTTTTCGACGCCCGAGGAATCATGCCGGGGAAATGAAAAAGAGACGCTCGAACGCCTCTTGAATTCAGAATGTGGCGCACAAACTCGGTGGTAAATCTTGGAAGGGGCCAAATGTTACTCAGCCCTTTGTCTCTGGCGGATCTTATTTTACTTATTGGATTCCATCGTGCACGTTTCTGCCGCCGCGTGGGAAATATGTTACTTTTCAAAACTGTACGCGTAAACGTACGTTTCGTTATCGATACTTGGAATGATCGTGTCGTAATTGAATGGAACGAATATTTTATTTGATTGAGAGATTACTGCTTTATCGAGAAAACTTCGATTTCTGCGAAGTTTCTTATATTTCATATTTATTTTGTCGTTGAAATAAAAATTGGAGAAACCTTATATATCGGAAAATTGGTTTTTCTTCAGGAAAACGAATTCTCCAAACACTTCTGCTACTGAACGCGAGTTACTATATTTCTGGAAAGTGTTTAAATCACTGCAGGCTGCCGGGAGCATTATCTTTATACGATTTCTCCGCGCGATCTTTCCATCCCTGCGCATAATTCTCTTTGAATTTGCGCTCCTTTTTCATTCCATTTCGAACTTCTTCCATTTCACCGACGTCTCCCTTTATCTCGCAGAAATTCCGCCCCAGTTGCACTTAAGAGCTGCATACTTCTTCGAAACAATGTGTCGCGTATCAAACGTTCTCCGAAGAGGATACCTATCGCACTGAATCAATTAATTACCACGACGAAATTGATTCACAAATTGCAAGTTCGCGCAACTGCAAGCGGCAGCGCATCTCTCACGCAATTCAATTCGCTACAATTTATTGCTCCACCTGAAAAAGCGCTCGGATGATAAACAAATGTAACATCTTGAATAACGGAATTGACGCACGCTCGCCTGTGAACTCTAAAGAAACGGCTGAAACATTTGCGAACCCTCATTTAATTACGAAGAAACAAATCGAACCGACAACATTAGTTACCTATGCCCCCCTAAATGAAACCCCAAACGGAACATCCCCTTACTTACAGAACTTCGAGCCAGCCAACGAAATTCACGCGCCGCGCAACGTTTTGTTCGTCGAAGAAAAAAATTCTCCCCACATCTTCGCCCGAAGAAACGTTCGACGAGACCAGTCGGATCGCTCGAGACGGCGCAGCCCGGAGAAATTTCGGAAACTCGCCCCGTAATTCTCGATCGGTCGACGATCGTGCGGAGTGCCGATGCCGTTCATTCGAATAGCGCCGGAAGATTTAGCAGCGTCGGTGGTCCCTTTATCTGCAAGCGACTGGCTCCCTCGAATACAAACCGGTAAACTTTATCCCCTTGGCGAAACGGGAAATTTCCGTGGAGGTAAACGAACGAAATATAAAAGGAACCGTAACGTGGAATAAAACTAAGGAATCAGGAACGCGAGAGCTCGGAGTGGTAGGTAGAGGAAACTTCGGAAGGGGTTTGGTTAAAAGGGGGGTGAACGGGGGACGGGGGAGAAAGGAGGAATTGGAGAAAGCAACGACGCCGAGGGAAACGGGGCTCATTTCCAAGCGATCCCCACGGCAATCCGCGAGCGTTTTCCGGCTGATCGACGTTCCCTCGATTTTCCAGGCCCCCTCTCGCCCGTTTCCGCGTCGGCGATCGGTTCCACCGGCTCCGCCGGCGTCTTCGTGGTGCGAAAATTCGATTTTCTGTTAAACCATTAGGACGGCGGGCACTTTATTATACTTTATTTATGCCCGCTGTAATATTTCGTAGACACGTCTGGGACGGATGTTCTTTATAGGATATTCGGACCGCGACAAATCAGTTTTGAACATATTCTTGGATCGCTTGTGCTGGCTATCTTAACGAAACAAAATTTCTCGGTTTCGTATTCAATGAACGGTACAAATCGAGACAGGACGGAGCGATCCGTTTCCTCCGTTTATCGGCAACGAAATAAATCCAGCCCTTTAATAACGATTATCCAGACAATCTGCGAATCGACTGAGAAATATTTCCAGCGCCCCACCGGCACCGGACCCGAGCGCGTGATGTAACGTCTCTGTTAAAAAATTGCACCGCAAATCTTCCTGCCGCGAATTATTCAAGTTCCGAAACGCTCCCGGACAAAACTCCGCTGCGGCAATCTCGGCTGCAAAGTTCCTCGAGTTGCCGGCAGTGTTTTCGAAACGATTTGTCCGGGGAAAAAGCCGCTCGAAGAGGGTGGAGAAAAGGCGGCGCGCGGCACAAAGTTGCCCGAAGGAGAAACGTTTTACGGGACTTTCAAAGGCGAGCGCACTTTTTTTCGCCGCTTCCTCTTCTCGTTCGAAAGACAACCAGGGTCGGGGGAGGCAGAAAAGAAAAAGAGAAAAAGAAAAAGAAGGGAGAGAACAATTCGCCGGAAGTATTGCGCGCTGCGTTATCCAAGTGCTCGTACAAGCGATCCGCGTGGGGAAGGTTCAATCGCGACCGGAGAATCGAACGGAACGAGATTCGTTTTGTATCGATACGTGTGCCGCGTAGGTGGCGCGAAAACGAAATTTACGCCGCGCCAGAAATACTAACTTATTTGCCTGACTTCCCTTACAATCCTCGAATCTCGTTGTCGTATTCGTGGTGTCGCGCTCTCGAAAATTTTACGCGCCGCCCCGTCCTCTTCCTCGATCGTCGACCTTTCGCGATATATGGAAATATCCGGATGACTGGGTGCCGTGAAGAAGGGGGCTGGTGCTTTGCGAGTTAGAGCGAAATTTCGTTTCGACGAACGGCTTCCATTCGACACCGTGTATTTTCTTCGCCGTCGTCGAATGCCTCGAGTTTATCGTTATGGATTGTAGGGTATGTAAGAATTCCGAAACGATGCGGAAACAGTCGGGGTAGTGATGGCGGAGTCGTTCAATGTCTCGTTTAAATAGCATTTCGAAGTTCGCGTTTTATTCGACTTGGATTCGTTATGATGTTTAATGCAGTGGTATGGAGAACGAGAACGAAAGAAGCGCTGCGATAAAGCTATATTAATTTTTCATTGAATATTTCTGTTACTGGTTCGAAGTAATAAGCCTGTGCAAATTGACGCGAAAGGCATCGCTTTAGTGACACTTCTTTTGAATTAAAACGACGAATAATTACGTGTCCCTCGAATTCGGGTAGAAAGACCGTGCATGGGCGTGTCTGACCACGGCGCGCTTTATCTACTAATACCGGCGCTCTGTACGAAGCCTTTAATATTCATAGAGATATTCCAATATAATTTTATTAATGTACAGAATTTTTCTTTGAATTCTTAATGCGCTTCGAAATTGCATTACAAATTTTTCGTCATTGTGTCAGTATTACCAGAGGGTACATTATCTGTTCTTTGTAATAATCCTCTGGATGGCGAAACGCACGCAATCTTCCCGATCTAAGAAGGCTCCATTGATCCTTTTATATATTTCAAATACAAGCTCTTCGTGTTTTTAATTATTCCCTGTTTAGCGCAATATCGTCCTTTCGCAGGAGTTTATTCGAAACGTTTCAAAGTCTTATTGTTTCTCGAATACCTGCAATAAATACTTCGTAATATTTTCTGTCTGCGCCCTGAGCGTTGAAACTTTTGTTCACGGTACTGCGGACTAATAGAAACGGGCAATGAAACATTCCGCCGCAATTGAAGATAGCAGAGGAAACAAGGTAAAGGTGAAAAATGAAGAAAGAGCACGATGAAGTATTCATGTTACAACGTCTCGGGTAACTTTAAACTTGGCTCCGCGTGGCCACCTTTTTCTTAGTCTTTTCTTCGCTTGTTGCTCTGGCCGTTTCGCCTTAGAATTCGCCACAGTTCGCATGAAAAATACGAGGCACGGAATGAGACATGGACGCGGCATCATTCTTTTATCGTCGACAAGTTTCCCGTGCATTCCTCAATTAATTACTGGAGCTCTTAACGGTTCCGGAAGGGAGTCGACTTTATGAAACAATTTCAGCATGTTTGAAAGTTTCACAATTATATTAGAATACAAGTTTATCATACTTACCTGCTTGTAATACTGTGAAATGAGTAATCTCACGAAATCGATGAGATACATAAAGTATATTTCCTAATTTAATTTTACCCTCAGCTGTTTGATATTTGTACAGTTTTGCGATACTGTCTGAAGTCGAGCCATTGAAAAATCAATTCTAATTCATAGTCAGAAAGGAATGTATTGATTATAATGTATCGATAATGTTTAAAATCGGCAGTCTTCTAACGCGATCCAATTTTGTTTGTTTCAGGTAAGGCGATATTTTGACCAGCTTTCTCCTCCAGCTCAAAAGAACAATCCCGATTCTCAAATCTCGAATAACTTGCGCGAGCATTTGCAGCGAAGCAAGGACCTTGGAGGCACGTGTGTTGTATTAAATTGTTAATTATTAATTCGCATTATCGTCAATTGCGCTAATTATGCAGCGCACAAACGAGAAGGGCGACACCGCTATAAAACGCAAAGCAATAGGACGCGGTATTTTCTATAATTAATTAACAATTAATAATTAATAACAATTTCGATATTATTGCAAAATCGTCGCGCTAATTAATCGACATACGAAGACGTACCTGGTGACCAGAGAAATGTTCAAAAGTAGGATAAAACTTTTAATGATTTTCCACGCTGGAAAATAGGCGTCGGTGATATTTAGTCAGAATATTATTACCTCCGTCGCCTCTTTTTCCACGGTATCCAGAACTCAGCGACGTAAAATCCACCGTAATCGCGAGGACCGAATTCTCGGACACATTTTCGTTCAATCACCCGAAAGCCCGAAAGGGAAAATGATTCCATTTCTAATTGCAGCTCGGAGCCTGGTTATTTTTCAACGTTCCATCAACCGAACCCGGGATTTCTCTTCCCCAGAACGAACTGCGAACTGTTATGAATCCTAATCGGAACCGTAGATATTCATTCTTCCCGATCGCGACTGTTAATTCCGTCGCGAGCGTTCCGCTCCTAAACGAATGGCAATTACTCTCTTAATTGGTTTTTGATTTATCGCTGGTTCGACTGCTCCCGCCGATATATCGAGGTTCCGGTTGAAATTCTCATCCAGTCGGGCTCCCCAGTCGACGATTAAACGACATCGGCCCGATACGAATGACAAACGAAGGCGGGTCGGATAATCCGGATTGATCGGACGATAAGGGGCGACAGTGGAGCGGCTCGAGTCGGGGCGAAACGTAGAGATCGACGGATAGGTATTTCGGGACGCAAACCGCACTAATCACCGTTACGACTATTCAAAAGAAACATCGGTGTGCTCTGATTTCCCTATCGATCGCTCGGTAACGTTCGTCAATCGTCGCGCACTGCGCCGCATAACCAGAGAAGCAGTGAAAAATTTAGTCTTGGTCGAACCGAGTACAATATTTCAGAATGCGTATAAATAAAATTTACGAAGGGACTGTCGCACACCGCTGCCACGTAGATATAGAAATTTTAGGATGGTTTCGTAGTTACGAGACGCAGTGTAGATGTATCTGTCGCGGAACACCGCGGGGTCGATTTAGTCATTGCGAAGATGACAATCGATGAGAGGTTCGTACGAAAAATCGGTAGAATTAAGAAGAATTTCTGTACTTTATATCTTCTTTCCTTGCGTTTATCGTTTTTCGGTGTTTCTGCAAAATTGTTCTATCGTGAAATGTGATCGGTCGACGTTCGTGTTCTTTTTCGATTTTTGTTTCGACATGGTGTACGTTTCGATCAGCAATCTTCCTGCAGAGATAGATTGTAACCCAATTAATGCACAGATGACATTTAAGGTGCGCATCGATTTTGCAATGGAGAATGTACGATCCGTTGAAAGGTCAGGAGATGGAAGAGCCTGTACACGTTATAGAACTCTCGGTGCATTCCATTGCGCGTTGAATATTGCAGCCTACGGCCGAGGCTTTCAGTTTCTGACGGAAATTCGCAAACTGGCCGCAAAGAAAAATCGAACGACTACGAGAATAAAGATGGATGATTAGTTATTTCTCAACGTCATCATTTCCCCCAAAATTATTCCATCGCATACACCCAATATTAAACCAACTGCCCCCGCTTGGAATGCCGCATATAAATCTGCGTCGTATATTTTGTCGAGTTAAAAATACGCTCGCTTCCAACGAGAATTCATATAATATACGAATTGCTGAAAAAAACGTCAAAGCGTTTCATACCATCCGCGGCGAAATGAAAATCGTACAGAAACGAATTCCCGAATAGAAGCACCGCGCGAACCTCGAAAAATCCAAAAACTTTCGAGGCTTCGAACGAAAGTAATGACTCCTATAGAACGAACGGACTATAATTCGCCCAGTAGCGTCCTCCTCGGTTCGAAACTGTCATCAACGTTCAAACGAGCAAAAAAGAAAGGGGGAAAAAAAACGGGGTAAAAATTCGCGCTGAATAATGCACGAGGGATAAATAAAGCACGGCAGAATCGTTCGGTGTGTGTTTAATCGCGACAACGCGGGGATAGAGACCCCGGCTCGGTGTGCGGGGTTACCGGAGTGGCATCATGATCGATGGCGTAAAAGTTCGTTTAAGCGCGGTGTAAAATCCCACGTTGGCACGAGACGGAAGGAACGGCAAATAAAAGTGTGTACTGTTATATACAGTGAGCCTAGCCGTAAGTTTATACCTCGTAAGGTAGCTCCGGTTACCTGGCTGGCTAGGTTAAATCAACAGGTAGCTCCTGTCAGGGCCGTGCCTTGGGAATAGTTGGCGGACCGTTCAGAAATTTCAGGCGATTCCCTGCATACCGAAACGCCGCGGTCCGGATACGTTCGACCGGATAGTCTTATTGAATTTCCGGCCGGTTTTTGCTGGGATTCACCTGCAAATCGTGGCCACGACGTTGATCGATTCGACGGGGACACGTGGCGAATTCAGGGTTTCGCGTCGAGCGTTGGAAATTCGATGGACGAGACGGGGAAACGCGATGGAGATTCGTTTGTTTATTGGAAGATTTCTGTAAGAGAATGATTCGCTTGTCAGAGATTCGTCGATACATGCGATTCGTGAAAGTTTGTGTCACGCAATATGGAATTTCTATCTGAATCTGCATCGTTCGTGAAACGTGCGAGATTACATTTCATTGATACGGGAGCCCCATCGAAATATTTTCTTAATATAATATTAATAATATTCATAATATAATAATATAATATTTTTTTCTGCCGCTCGAAACGCGCTGGTTGAATATTTGAAAAGAGAGATGGACATTTTGTGGACTTTTTGACGAGCTGCAGAAATGGCAAAAACGTGATGAAATATTCGTGGAGAATATTTTATGCGGAAAAACTGTTCGTGCTATATTATTTTTTTGCGCGAAATTTCTTGCGCCGCTTTTCTCAAATTTATCATGTTCAATGTTCCTGCGTATTTTTATGTATTCGAAAGACGTTAATTTTTCAACGAAAATTAAGGAACATTTGGTTACCGAAATAAGTGGTGAGACAAGCGTCAAAGAAGGTCCCCCCGTAAGAATTAAATGCGCTCATGACGTAACGCCATGGGAAAATTAAAAATCTCTTTCTGTCCTTCAACGTGATATTTAAATCAACCTTGTTGCATACGCGAACATTTCAGTACAATTTACCACGGGAAACGAGAACGTTCATCACTACAAAGCTATGAAATGAACGTGGTATTAATACAACAGTGAAATAAATTCCTCTGTGAAACATAGGGAAATGATTATTCAGAAGGATTACATTTATTTTCGTTCGTAATAGTAGCCTCACTCGCGCTAACATAACTTTCTGTTAAGAGCATCGAATTAATTCCACCGCGCGTCGTATTAAAACTAATAACATTAATAGGTTTCCTGCAATAATCGCGTGCGATAATAATAACAACTACTCCCATCTAAATACATTTTCAAGTAGTAAAACGAATCGCCACGAAATGTTTCGCGGACGCAACATTTCTGTAATCTTCAAAGGGGACGAGAAATATAGACGGCAGGAGAAAATGAATAAAAATGATACCGCCGGGTAGGAATCTCGTTGCTCCGTAATTATCGGCAGGAACGGTCGGCGACGTAAATTCGAACGATACGAAGCAATAGCTGTCGAGGGGTCGCTCGTTCGTCCGACAGAAATCGTCGAGTAATCGACAGCACCTTCCAGCCGCAATAATGAGCGGCCGGTGTCTATGAGGTCCTCGAATAACTCTTTCGCAAGTTGTTTCGCAAGACCGTGGTTGCCGACGATCCTCGTCTAAAATAGAAACAATGCTTTTCCAATTTCCTTCGCTGTTCGACCGTGGCTTCGATTTCTTCGCGGCGAGACAGGCGAACCCGAAGGAACGTACAAATGGCATCTGGCCGCCGCAGTTACCTTTTATGAACACCGATATCGTTGCTCGTGGCAAAGATAGAGACTGGTATTGTCAGAAGGGAAACCTGGAGTTCGATTCTATTCCCGGCTATAAAGATGCATCGTGCTCGTGCGAGAAAACGTTCTGCCATTTCGAACTGCATGTCGATCGAATGAATTAGTCGTTTCAATTCTATCGATGAACGTAATTTCCTACACCTCGCAGTTTTCTCTTCCCTTCGGGGCCAATCTCTCGTTCGTTCTATCGCGAATGTTCTTAGCAACGGGTTTCGATTAATTCTGCATATTGAACGAAACCTGATCATTTTATCACTGACCAGTGTACGTTTCAGTCATTTTACACAAAGCACAGTTTTTCTGGAATTTGCATAAAGAATGAGTGGAATGTTTGATGGAAGAAAAATCGACGCATTCGGGCAGTACTATATTATTATTACTGTGATGATAAATGTTGTGAAAGTTTAATTGAGGAACTGTTTATGAAGAGTTTTGTTTTAATCAATATATCAGGAGTGTTATTAAATCGTTCACTGCTATCAATGAATAATTTGTACTGCACGTATATTAATTCCATGGGTATCAGCGAGTATGATCGATTAATCGTCGAATTAACTTCATTTCCCTTTGCATGGGGAAACAGAACTCATCCGGGGTGTATCTCCTGCTCGTCGAAGCAACTAAAAGGGGTCGTGCTTAGGGTTGAATAATTTTGCGCTGCGAAACAAGGGGTTGATATGAGTCTTCCTAACTGGATGTTGGACAATAACGAATGCAAAGTACTTTCTTTCTAACCAGTTAAGCTCGTTACAAACTGTCCCTCGGCTTTCCATTTGCGTACCTGAAGATAGGAATCTCATTTGCGCTTTCTAGTAGCTCTACTACTTTTTTATTACGCAACTGCACTTACTTCCACAATTCTTCTTTCCGTTATCCGAGTGCACAACTGTAATTATCATTGCGGTAGATAGAAAATAGTGCGTAAATCGTGCGGTAAATACCTGCTGGCTGATAAATAGTTAAAGAAGAAATTGATAACATATTCCATTTATTCTTGTGATCTAAATTCCCCGCAAATATCGGCTTCCATGCGACTCATTATTCCTTTCATTTCTCCATCTCTGTTATATAAATATTTCACCTGCGTCGTTAAAATATAGCGTTCAAACAGTTAACCAGGGGAGGCAAATTATGACTTTCTTTGGACGGCCAATATATTTACCCATAGTAATCGATTTATTTGCAAGCACTGTCCGCAATTCTCCCATATTTCATTATCGTATTTAAATTCGCAAAGTCTGAGACGTAATCGTTCCGTTTCATTAGCCGCCGATTGATCTTTTGAGAAGGGAGACCCGCGCTCTCCCGGGAAACAACCGAAATATCTTCACCCCGAGAACGCTGTTACGCAGAAAATTGTCCAATCGAAAGCGAATATCGATGGCTTCGTCGTCAGGGATATTAATTTCCCCTTCTATATTCCAATACTTCGCCGTAACGTCCCCGTGGATCTCGTCTGGAGGCTCGCCATTCATCATTCGCTTATACCTACCTCCGTCGGGGATCTTGATTTATCGTCGGGGAAGAAGGCGCGGCGCTCGATTATAGTTCCGCTGAATTATAGTTGCACGTGTCGCTGCATCTCGGGTTAGTTGGTGACGCTGCATAAGTTCTCGCGAGAAGTCGATTGTTCGGTCGAATTGATATCTTTCGGTTGGCCGGAAACCAACGCCAGTTCCACGGGGCCTTCTTCGATTCGGGGATGATAAACGGAGGGCACTTTGTCAGGGACGATTTGCGGCCTGCGTGTAACTGACCGACGCGTCTTTACGGGGAATGCTTTCTGCTTAATTGCAACGTTTTTGTCTAGCATCGTTGCAAGCTGATGGCTACAAAATTCAGGCGTGAACAAATATAGGTCTGCGACTACGTTCCAGAAGCTTGGGACCCTTCGTTCATTGCGTCGTGCCGTAAAAGCGGCTTATTAAACGGCAACTTTCGATCGTTCCGCGACGTTTATGAAATCCGTCGCTTTCGCGAGCTTGCGGCACGCAGCATCTGTAAGCAGCTCGAGAAACTTTCCTGCGAATTAACCGAAAGATCGGTTCCGCGTTTGTTAGAAACCGCTAAATCGAGTCCCTCGGTTCGCTTGAGCGTTGCCGCGCCTCCGAAACTTTCGCCGGTATTAAATGAATTTATATTATTTTTCGATGAACTCGGGTGTAAAGTACGGTATAGAGATTCGCGTAAATAGGTGCATCTTAATACCACCATGGTCGAACAATTTGAAGCAGTTGCGGTTAACAAGTGCTGCAACGTTTTCGGTCGTTGACGCCGCGGACTAATTATTTGCTTCGACATTAGGTTGGACTTAGGAAAGGGATTTCTCAAAGATTTTTAATCTGAAAAAATCTGAAAGGACTTACATAATCGTTTAAACGATTGCTAACGTAGTGACAACACATGATGCAACGATGAAAATTGTTTCCATCCGTGGGCAACATCTGCTCTAAATTGTTGAACTTATTTAATGAGCACAGCGGCATAAAAATTTCAAGCACAAGAAAATTTATTTAATAGGAATATTTATTAAATTTGTATAACAAATGAATTGCAAATGCAGAATCGCAAATTTCCCAATGCGTCGAAATAAGCTTCCCCGTCCCATTTTTTCCACTTGACATTTTGGATTAATTAATAATTCCAGTGTTTGCCGTGTCGCGTGTCACGTTCGCTCCTTTAAGACACGGCCGCTTCTCCGTTGCCGGAGACATTAATTAATTAGCTCGAAAAACAGCGTCGGGATCCGTTTTGAAAGAAAGGGGGATTCGTGACGAAATTTACACAACAATGAATTTGCGACCCATATTTTACGACTACGTATATTTAAATAATAATTAACAAAGCCGTGGTGGTTGTGGTAAAAAATAATTTCATAAAAGTGTTATCATAGCATAATTATTACGAAGCTTCTGTATAGGCGGGGATGCTTACCTTTCGAAGCTTCAGTTATTCATAGCTGAGAATATCAAAGCCCTCCGAAAAGCTCTGTCGAACGATTAACTGAAACGAGACCATCTCGTTTGCGCGAAATTTTGCTGCATTATTCGTTTGTACACAGAAATTGTTCGTTAAATCGGCCAACAGATTATCATATATTATGTTATCGCCGGTGATTCAATATTTTCTATTACATTCAAATATTTGAAGCTACCGGCGTATCGAAATTCTGGTATATTCGTTCGATAAATATTTGCGGGCATGCCAGTTTTTAGTGGCGAAAAGGCCGGCGTTCAAACGCAAGATTAATTTCTGCGTGCAACGAGAAACCTTGGACGACTCGTCTCCGCGTTTAATATTTCGCGCACCGTCGTTAACGAACGTTACCACTCGTCAGATAATTTTCGCGTCGCGATCATTTCCGTTGCCATTCGGCGCAATTTAACGGTCCGCGCAAAATTCATGCCGCGCGTATTTCGCTCGTTACACGTTACCCGGGTTCTCGTGGCGGTGAAAAAAAAAAAAATAAAAAAAGTAGAAGCACGAAATACACGGCGAGGCAAACGCGTTCACGAAAAACAACCGCATGAATGTCCAAATGGTTTATCAATATTGAAAATCTTTTAGCGTATTTCAAACGTGCACGCGCCGCGTGCGTACGCGCGCACCGTTTTATCGGTTTCACGCTTTCGACGACGAGCGTCCTCATTGCAATCTGGGAATGTGAACTATCCGTGTAAAAACGGAACGTTGTTAATCGAACAAAAGAATGAGCTACAGATGGCGGTTTTTCAATGTATTTTTGTTGTCATTGTTCGACTATCGGTCTGCGCGCATCTAATTCTTCGCGTTTCGTCGGAATTGTTTCTCCGCCATCCGTAAATAATAAATAATTCTGTGCTTTATGAATTGCGCTCAATTGAAATGTGTGCTGTTAATCATCCTTGGTGTCGTTATTGAAATGTACACGCTGCGTAATTGGCGCTTCTAAATAACAAAGAATCTAATTATCGCGGGCAACAGCTACTTGCAAGCATCCCGTTTTCGTTCATTAATCTTGCGGAATAATTTATTTCAACAGAGTTACAAATTTCCTGCGAGATGCGCGATATGAAAATACGAATCACGTTTCCCTTTAATTGAATTATTTACAGCATCGTTAATCTTGTAATTCAATCGAACTTTATAATATCCCAGTGAGTATTAGAAAGGTTTCTGTATAACTTTCACGTTATACTTGGACATTCGTTCTGCGACAGAGAACATTTAAGAAAACGTTCGTGTCCGTACCGTTAAACAATAGCTTCGGAAGTCTTTCAAAAATTACTCTCGCGCTATTTCTCTTTCCTAAACAATCGAAAATTCGAAATACACTATACGCAAGTATATAGTAAAGATATAAATATAGTGTTCACGATAACTTCTCTTGAAAATTGCCACCAAGAAGAGATGGTTATTAATCACCATGGTCAACCGAAGGACAGGAAATTCCTCTCGCGAAAATTTTCACGATGGCTCGCCACGATTGTAGGTGTCCTCGCGCCTGAGCGTCCTGAGTTAATTAATAATCTCGCCGTCCGACGTGCCCAAGTGCTCGTCCTTTTCTTGGCTCGCGATATGAGTCTCGAATAATTAACTGGAAGGGCGGCCTGTTTATACGTTTATCCGCAGAACGACGGCACGTGAAGCACGCGATTAATTAAGAAGTAGACGGGCCCCGATGGATAATTAATCGGTTGACGGCGCGTGTCTTAATTCGATCGTCTGTCTATCGCGGAAAAAGTCGGTCGCCTGCGACGGTTCAACCGAAAAGAGAAGAGCGCCAGGTGATCCGTGATCCGGGGCTTTCTAAAACGATTTAGGACGCTCACTGATTGGATGAAACGTAGTAGAGAGTAGGTAAACGAATTTATGGTGGTGAACGTCCTACTGCATCTGTATTTTCCTGTGTCTCTTTAATTTATATTACTATACTTGGTTTTATATTTCTTATGTTTTGATGGTACGCGTGCCCGCGTCGCAGTTTATGCTTTACGCAAGAATCATTTGTTTGTCGTGTATCAATTAAGTTACTTGCCTAGAACGAGTATTCGAGTAAAATATTGCATTTGTGTGTTTAACTACTATTATCGCACTACTGCTGCTTTTTCATTTTTTAGCCAGCTGTAACTTAAATAGTTGACACGTTAAATAGTGGACATGCGATTGGATGTTATATTGGGAAAAAACGACACGCAAATCGGTGTTTCGTTAAAGTGAAGACATTGATCGCTGTGTGTACGTATGTCGTGGCAAACGTTCGGATAGTGTAGCTCCTGGTGAGGTGTCAGTAGAAATTTTGTAACGTGTCACTTTCCAATAGTGCATTTTTATATTTCGTCACTGTACACGTGTACACGCATGTCGCATTAGCCAAATAATATACTTGTCTAATACAAAAAGCGGCGCGCGCTATAATTTCTCTAAATCGGCACGAATTTATTAATTCAATTAAATTGAAAAGCACTCCGTTGAAAAAGTATTGCTAGGGCTAATTAGTTGGAAGCAAGTTGAACAGGTACAAAATCGAGGCTTGTTGTTTCTCAACACTACAGTTTACCCTTCGAACATAAAATAAGCTACCGAGCGTTCGAACAATATCCCGAACTTCCGTAATCAAAAATATCTGTACCACGATCCAGCGCAAACTACTCCCCCCCATGGAATAAACCTAAGCCGATAAACAGCCAAACCCATGGCGGAAAGTAAGCAAATACATGGTGGAATTTCTGCCATGTGCCCCTAATGGAGGCCGTTCCATGTAAATGTAAAGTAACAGTTGCCGTGTTCTGAGCTGATTCCAACACGTTTCTCCGCGCTGATCCAAAAACGGTAGATCCGTGCTGGTTAACATCTACGAATAACAAACCGTTGCAGGGAAGTAGTTACAAATATAGACTCCGCGCGGCGACCATTTTTCGACTACGAAATATTGCGCCTAACGAATTATAGAGTGCTCAGATTTCCGACGGCAGAAGCATTTAACAGTGCCGACTGTGATGACACGAACAAAGTTTTCTTTCTCGTAAACGCTACACTTTTTCTGTACCATTCTCGTGCTCTCTGTGCGGTATTCTCGTACTTCTTCTGTTCTATTCGCGTACCTTCGCCGTATTTTTGTCGCGCTATTTCTATCCCGTGGCCAACACGTTTCTCATAACACACCGTAACGCCAGTTGCATATCCCTCGGCGTTTAACCGTGGCACCAGAAATATCGGCTCCCTTTTTAAATTCACAACGGCCGAGATATTATGCCGAGTCTGGTTTCCATTATCGGCGCGGTGTCGGTTGAGTCTGAATTAATTGACCCCCCTTTCATCGTTTATTTTCGTCTGCTGGGAAGAAAATGGACTGGTCGTTGCTGTTGGCTTTGAAAGTGTTCCGTTTGAAACGTCTGCCCATCGGTGTTACGTTAGCCAGCGGCGAGTGAAGTGTAGCTCGTCGGTAATAATATGGGTAGGAAGAATTGTTTTTACTCGTTCTTCTTTGACATTCTCCATAATGCGATACGGTCAAAAATGGAGTCGCGCAGATTTGCAACGGCGGCGGCAGCGATATTCACCGACAGAGTGGTAATTCGCCAAGCGATTTTCATCGTTGACAACTTTCAATTGGACACGGTTAATCATTGCTCGGTACAAACAGCTGGATTTCTCCGGCAATTAGGTACCACCGATGGCCGGTGAGAATCGATAAAGTTCTCGGTGCTCGAGTCGAAAATTGCACGGACGGTAATTTAATCGGCTAGTTTCGGCTATCGACGTCGACTTGGCCCCCCTCTAGCCATTCGGAGAACGTGCACACGGTTTGCGTTTGACGGTGTATCGTGCACGACCGACACAGATCGAGTGGACAATTAGCCGATGCAAGTTGTTCGTAAGCATCGGAAGCACTTTAACTTGTGCAACAAGGCTAGATCCGATGGACGATCGACTGCGAGGTAATGCGAACAAGACAACGAAATCTATGGCACAACGACTGCCAGGCAACAGTCAATTTGCCATGGAGCCATTTCGATCGGGTGTTGAAATCTGTGGAACAAGTCGCAATCTTCCTGTCGATGAAATGCACGTTCTTTTCTGACAAGTACACGCGTATTTCTGTATGACATGTACGTATTATATCGTATAATATAATTGACAATTTGCATTTGTGGAATATTCAACAGTGTCAACGCGGTGGAAAATTGGAATCGTGGGCCCATTAATATTATTACATTAATATATCGCCTCGTGGAAATGTTCATATTAGCATCGAGTAATATTGCACCCCGAATGCAAATAGATATTATAATTGGCGTACAATGTTCACTTTTGATTGGACAACATTTCGGACAAGATTTATGTTAAACGATTCTTCTATTAAACGTAATTGAACAGTTTCGAAGGTGATCGCGAGAAGTAGATGTTGAATTGAAGACTGAGATTCTTTTCTATTGATTTGATTTGTCGTTTACTTCCGAAAATTGATTTACTACCTCTCTATAAATCGTCATTCGTTAATTTTGTATTGCTTCAGAAGAAAATGAAAACGTATTATTAATATCGACACCGGCTAGTAAATAGAAAGAATAGACAATCGACAGTATCAGAATCCTTGAGAGAACTTTGTGGTGGTATTACATTACATCGTGAACGTTGACTTCAGGGGAACGAAGTCAGAACTTCCGTCGAGTCTATTCATTTCGAGATATCTCGGTGAAATGATAATCTCGGTTAACTCGATTCCGCTTTGAAATTGATGTTTCAGTCCTCGCGAAGGCATCTTATTAGGATGTGCCATTCGTATCCGCGTATCCCTGACTATTTTGCATTTGCGATCGAAATGCGCAAACACAGAGCGCAAAGCCGAGTTGCAAATAAAATGTCCACGACAATTTCGCACCTCGTCAAGTCTCTGTATTAAACGATTCTTCGTATTCGCACCGCCCTGGAAGACGTTGCGAAATGAACAAAACGGGAAAGGAAGATCGCCATAAACTTGGACCATTTAATTGCACCGAATCGGGAACGTATTCAATTCTTGCGTGAAACTCACGAAGCGCATCGTCGTTCGAGCGTGTTTCTGTGTTTCGCGAAGATGAAACTCGAATGTTCGACCAGATGGACGAAAAAATCGCCGCCGTTTCGTGAGGAAAAGGGATCGAAGGCAGGATGAAATGGGGTAGCTGGGGCCAGGCCCGGAGCTGTTTGCGTGCGAGCTGATTGGGGTGGTCCTTTGAAGAAGGGAGGAAACTGCTGCAAGAAGGAAGTCGAAGGGTGGCGGGCCCAGAAACTAGCTTCGACGTAGAGAATTTCTCGTCCCTCTTGGCTCATCTTACGGTCGATAGTGGCAGCTGCTCACGCGAACCAACGCCTGAGGTAGGAAATAATCGGACCGGCGAGGTTCCTTTAATTTGTATCTCGCTGTCTGAGTTCATTTGCACGCGCCGTACAAAGCGGTTTCCTTGCGAAGAAATGTGTCGACAGAACGTCTCTTCGCGGAGATTCCTTTCTCCGCCGGGGCGATTGTAATTTTTATCGCCCGCGACATCACAATGCCGCTGTTGAGACCGATTTCCCGGGGATTTTATTAGCCTGGTTGTGCAGAGTGAAAAATATTCGTCGGGGGTTGTTACGTCCGACTGAAATATTTTCGGCCCCTCACTTCCTTAGCTCGACTGAAATTTTAATTGGCAATTAAAATTGTATAACTTGGGAACAGTTTAATGCTTCCGCCAGAGAAAGAGAGAGAGAGAGAGAGGGGGAGAGAGAGAGAGAGGCGCAGAACTAAAATGAAAATTTAATCGTTATTACCAATTGACAGTGTTGTCTTGATATCCTTGTGTACAGAAGAAAATTGTTACAATTGTACTCGGACAGAAGCTACGGCCAACTTTTGGCGAGTTTCCAAAACTTTCTTGCTTCCCCTCAAATTGTTCCGTTCGTGAAATTAAGAAACGAGAAGGATATTAAAGCTGCAGCTAGCCAATGATGTTCGTAAACAATTTCGCGATACCGAAATGCGAATACTTTTCTTCGTTTAAATTTCAGCAGAAGCGTTTAACTTTGCTCTTAAAAAAACAGAGAGGGAAAGTTAAATTAATTCTGCAAGGGTACACGTCTCATCGATCCTTCGATGAGACTATAAATACATAATATAACGGGCAACGCACCCTGAACAATACTCCCGTGTAATACCCTTGTCATTCGCGCGGAATACGGCTTATTTTTTATCCATCCTGAGAAGCGTCTAGACGAGAACATCTTAAAAAGTAGAGGTTCGTAAAGCGTCTGAAAAAAAATGTCGGCTCGAGCCAGTGCAAATGCGAGGCTTTTAAAAGGGGGGGATAAAGTCGTTAGGATTGTAAAAAATTGTTCTGTCCCATCTGCTGTTATCGATCGCCCCTACTTTGATATTAGAGGGGTGGAAAGTGTTTTACCCGGGGGTTGGAAATCCTTGCTTCTGGAAGTGCATGAAAAATGAAAAAATTTTCGTCAGTTGTATTTTCTTTTTTATGAAATCCACTTGAATCGTACAAGCTCGTTCGCCTCCCAACGAAGAAGATTAAAGTTCGGTGGATTTAAATTATTGGTCAGCGAAAGGATAAGTGAAATCGGACGCAGCTAGGAAGCAGTAATGTATAAATAAAGTTCGATTAATGGAAAATATATGAACGCGAAGATAGCAAAAATATATTCACCGCCTCGAAGAGCTGCTATAGATTCTAATAATGGAGCAACGCGAGTTTTGGGGTATTAAATTACTAAAGTTCGATGAATATATTATACAAACTCGATATTAATTAATTTGAGTGATAAAGCGATAACGCCAGGGCGGAATTTTCGGCAAGCATTGTTACGTTGGATAGCTAATAATAAGTTGGACCACCTGTAAGCAAAAGTAGCGCGCCGTTTCGGCTCAAATACTATAACCGGCATTGTTCTTGCATAACAGCATAGTTGAACCAAAATTTCGTTACCCTTAGAGAGTGCTTAAATCACAGGTTGCACCCAGTTGATCACGGCTGCGTGAAAAATTGAATGAGAAACGTTAGGAAGCTTCCGTTGAAAAGAAGAACAGTAATATCCTCTGCATGTTTTCCCCGCTGTGAAATTTCATTTGACTACTACTTTCCTTTTACTGCAGCCACTTAATCCTCTCTTTAACGAGTATTGTCTGAAACGGCGGATGGGAAGTTTCTCGCGAAAGGTTTTCTGGGCATTCGAATCCAGTTCTTTTGCTACAACGTGGAAATAACAAGTGCTTTTGAGGAACGCAATTTTAATTCGCTTCCGTAATTAATAGATCGACGATAGTCTTGTGTACCTTAAAATTCTGTTTCCCCCTTTTCCAAGCATTTTAAACAGCTACTTTAATGTATTTCTGGCTAACTGAATAATACGCCGAATAACGTTAACACCCATCGGGCGAATTGTGCTGAAATGCATTTACAAAGATTATTCCCGATCTGCCATTTGAACGACGAGAAAGTATCAATTCCTAAACAGATGTATTATTTCCACAAGCTCACGTTTCCTCGCCGCTTCGAACGCGCAATGAAAAATCGGAATCGAAGCTGAATCTATATCCCCGTCGAAATAATATCCCCGGTCTCCGTCAGTTAACGCAGATGGAAGATCACCGTCGACGGTGTCGCAAAGAGCGAGAAATATATTTGCTTGGGGCTCGATTGGTTACCGTTGAAAGGGGTTCGCAATAGGTGGAAGAGGGAAATTGAAGGAAAAAGGGTCGAATGTGCAACTCAGGCCATCTCCATTCTTCGCGTCGACGTCCATTCAGGGGGGCTTTGAAAAGAAGGGCAGATAATAAAACTGATAAAGAAATATTCTTCCTCTGCGCGTGGACGCTCCCGAATCGATACTGGAATCGCGGTCGAAGGGACGCCCGCACGTTGATGGCCCTCGATATAAAACCATCGTTCTCTTCCCGACCGGCAGCCAGTCATCCCCCTGTGCCTATGAAAAGGCAATTTCCTTTCTGCACGAGAAACTCCTCTCTCTCTCTCTCTCTCTCTCTCTCTCTCTCTCTCTCTCTCTCTTTCACACCCGTGGACCTTGCGACTGCCAGCTCCACGGACGATTCGGGGTTTATAATCGGAGGCATCGTCCGATTCGAAGGAGAGATCGTTCGTGGCAGACATTTTGGTGAACTTTGTTATGCGTTTATAGAGAATATTAGGGTGGAAGTTCGATGGAAGAGTTTCACGATAGCTTTACTGCCCGTCGGTTCCCCTTTCTCCAATTTGTCCACGATGTTTTTGTTTAGTTCGGAATCGATCCGCTGTATAGGAGCTCCGGCTAACGAACTCGGTGCCTTATTAAAATTACACGCTCGAAAGTTTCGGGAATACAGTTTGCGCTTAACACAGTCCTGTAATAATAAATTCGCTTAATAATTGCGACAGCCTGTAAGAACGAAACAATTGTAATATAATGTGTTCCTATCGCGCGATGAAATTGTTAAAAATGGATCAGATTGATGAATAACCGGTGAATTATTTCTTGGCGAACTGCGTAAATAGAGTTCTAGCATGGAAAGGAATAATTTGCCTCTCGCAGACACGCACTTGAAATCGACTCTCGAGGAGAACGTTGAGAAAGAAACGGAAAACAAAAATGAGACATCTGAGACAGTTTCTCCGTAAAACAACTATTGAACGTTATTCCAAGAAAGGCACATTTCTTCTTCTTTTTTTTTACCTGGCGTCGTATTTCCGGCGACGGAACGTTTACTAAAGTGCATGGTCGTTCCGGGAAAAGTTCGAAGAAGAGGCGTAAAGCGTCCTTTAAGGAAGTGACGCGAGCTCGTCGCTTCCGCTAAAGGCCGTTTTCATACTCGTTATTTAAGATTACTCTCGGGTGCGCGCCCTGTAATTTATGAAACTTGTAATGGCCACCCCTGGGCGTTACATTTCGCTGGTGTATAATGATTACACGGGGCGCCATTGCCGCGAAAATAAAAGCTGACAGCGTTTCCTTCAATATATTGAATATCACCCTCTCATTTACGGGGACTGGCTGCTTCGTAGTTCCTGTTTTCCCTCGGCTTTGACCATTCCGTTCCTGCTTGTTCCTTATAACAGGCACTTGATAGTTCCCTTGTGTCCATTTGCTCGTGGCGAATGTGATTTTGGGACCAGCAATCAAGCGGAAGGGTCATTCGTTCGTAGATACATCGAACTACAATTTCCAATTACGTATCCCCCGAATTGAAACAAAGAACGAATTTTCTGGACAATACATGGAATCTATTTGTTTCCTTTCTAAATGGGAAAGTGGGTGATCCAAAGTTGGCAGAAGTATTTTCAATGGTCGATGCCATCGAAATGTCTACGCGTTGACGAGTTACAGAAATTGCGGCGGATAACTAAGCGAGTTTCGTTTAACCGGCCGACGTTGCCCTTTCGACGTTCTATTTCCCCGATCTGTACATTTTTTTCCCCCGAGCTTCCCTTAACACCGCGTTTCTTCGGAAGTGAGACGCGTTGCCGATCAAGTAATTGCTAATTCGCGTTTCCAACGACCACGATTTCTCGCAGGAGGTACGTCCTGCATTTCGAGCGAGAAAATTCCACGGATAGCTCCGTAGCTCCGATACTCGTTCCCCTTTACTGCGTCGTCCCGTCGCAAATGAACGGTCCCGCGACCCAAACTGAAACGCGAATTTATTACCCCGCGAACAATTACTATCCGCCGGCGAAACTGCCCGCTCTAACTGTCCGCGAATATCTGGACATTTATCAGGTTCCCGTCCGCCGATCGAGACGTAACTCGTCAGGAATCGTCGTTCGCGCGGGGTGATGAACCCTTTCGCCTCTGAAACCGTACGTACGGCAACAAACACGGACACAGTCGGAAAATCGCGTTTCGCGTGTAAAAAGGCAGAAATGGGACGGCGTCTGGCAGACTGGCCAAAGAAAACATTATACAGCAATTGTCCCTTGCGGAGTGTATGTTTATAGTGTCCCGGGGATCATTTTTCTTGTCGATGCCCGCCGGCCATTAACAAATTGAGACAGCCGAAGCACTTGGTGCCTTGTCGCCGTGCGGCGGGGGCATGGGGCGTTTTGAACACGCGAATTATTGAGCAATAAAGAGAGGAGATGCACCGTGTAGGGAGAAGGGGGGGGGGTCCCGTTGGCTCGCTTTCATGGGAACGTCGTATTTCGATTGCGTCTGATAAACGGCAGCTGGCAGGATCAACGGATGCTCGTGTGACGGCAGAGCAGGTTTTACGTTATTTCGAATTGCCCCGCGTAGCGAGCTTCGTCCTCCTTGGAAATGGCCTCGCTTACGAGGCAGTTGATGCCCGGCGGGAAATGCGACCACGGTGATTTTGAAAATGTCTTTTCGTCGGGTAGCAGGTAGGTACGTACCGCTAAATAGATAGGGGAATGGTTATGCGGGCGTGGAGGAGGTAGGGCGATTGCGAAATGATTTTCTGAACTGTTGGATACGAATTATCATCGTACGCGTACTAAACGTTGTATGAAGAATATTAGAAATATTTCTCGAATCGCGAGTTGGTTTGCTTCGTTTACTTCGTTTATTCGTTTATCGGGGTCAGCTTGAAATTCCTCGAACCCGGATACTTCTTCCGTTCTGACCTTATTCATCGATAGAATTTCTCGTTCATCGTATTCGAAATTCTTTGCCGTTGAAGTATCTCCTTGAAGCTGGATTCATGTCTGGGCAAAAATATATTTCAGGCGTGCTCGATATTATACGAAACCAGTTTATGTTTTTGTGATTTCCGTAAACGCGTCGATCCCTCGAATGGTTCGGAATCTTCCGTTTTCCGGGATGGATCTTTGTTCTATTGGTCAGCGGAAGTTCCGGCCGCGTCTTTGGAACAATTTCGGGATCGGCAGAAAAGTTTCGCGAGCGCGAAAACCGATGCTCTCGAGTCGAACGACACGCTCTCGGGTTCGTCTTTTAGTTGGAAGAGAGAGAAAGAGAGAGAGGCGGAAGTCTTGCCAGAGAGATTCTTTGGCAGCTGATGGTATCGCGAATCTCTCGTGCTCGAGACAACGAAAGTTTCCCGTTCAAACGGAGAGGGATTAATCTGTTTCCTGTTTTCCACTTCTGCTTTCTCGGCCGTCTTCTTATCAAATTTCCTTGAGGTCGATTTCGCGAAACAGAGTTCCCGTTTTAACGCTTCCCTCCGGGGAGAAGTTCGGCTCGCTTTTTAACACCTTCGACGGTCGACACGACGACACGTGTTACATTTGTTGGAAGCTTAAAATTATGTATCGTTGAAAACAGATCGGAGTCAGTTCAGGGAAAGTTCTGCAGTGATATTATATTCTTGTGTATGTTCACGTTCTTAATTATTATCGTAGTCATTATTTTGTTTACATGCGGAACGTCTGCATTCTATATAGTAGTTAGATTTTTACGCTGCGTTCGCCAGAGGCAACGGAAATTGTAATACCTACCGCATCGTTGGATGTAAAGGAAAATGTAAATGCGATCGGAATATGCAGAACTGCGATAATTATTATAACGAATGCTACTAAAACATTGTACGAGAAATAACAATCGCGTAATTTGAAAACGATACGTATCATTATGTTGCACTGCTCAACAACGCGTCCATTAATTCTGTAATCGTGTGGGCCCGAGAAAAAACAATACGTAGCGAATTCATTTCTTTGAAACGCGTCAACTTCGACGAAAATTCTCAACAATACTCGAAACACTCATTGGAACCAATGGAGTATCCGAAGCCCGCGAAACTTTCGAGCGAGCCGGCAAGTTTAGTCGGTGCGGGCAAAAAGTCGAAAGATTTTCCCAAGTCTCCTTATTCGCCACTTAGAAACTCGATAACTGCCGTCGAATCGGGATCGCCTGATCCACGCTAACGTCACCTCCGCTTCCGGAATCCGGATAGCCGGATATCGCGTTGAAAAGTTGCTGTAACACCGAATATCTGGGTGTTTCATGCGAATCCCGTTTCCGTTTCGTCTATAAAAGTTATTTCACAGATAAAATCGGGAATCTGAGTATCAAGCTTTTTTTGCACTGTACACGGTATTCCCAATCGTAACTGAAAATAACGGGGTAAGTTTCGAAGAAGGGGGAGAAGATAAGGGTAGTTGGTAATACAATTACTGTGAGACATACTATTCCCGAATAGTATTAAACGGAACGAACTAAATCTAACCAGAGGTAAAACCGAAAGCTGAATTAAAATGCAAAATTGAACTGACTGTATGAGAGAAATGTACTTATGTAATTAAACTTTCCGAACGCGTGATCAGTATGAAAGGAATGGACGAAAAATTGTCGATGTCATAACTTGTGTTCTTCACAAAGGATAATTGGAAGATTCAATTTTACCGTGCGAAAATGAAAATGGATAATTGACACGGTGAAATGAAATGTGCTTCTAGCTTCCTGTGTTTTCTGCGCCAGTTGAATTTATCGGAAATTATTTTCGTGGAAGTTTCATCACGTGGCCTGCGAATATGTAGGCAGTAAAATTACTCATTTCGCGATCGATCAATCAGAGCGGAAGCTCTGTGTACCATGTATCACCGTTGATTTACATACGCTACTTTCCGGCGTGAAGCTTCGCGTTAAGCGTGAAGCACAAAGCGCTCACGAAAATGTGATCAAGTCGTTGTCGACGGTATGCTCATTTTTGGAATTAAAATTCGTTTAATCGCTGGATTGTTTGAAATTATTCTTCCGGGAAATAAAAGGGGAGACTATACGGAAGAGAAATTTGATTTGGGCATAAACGACGAAGGTATTCTCATATTGATATTTTTGAAACATCGCTATTTCATCAGTCATATGCAACGAATGATTATTGTGTAACAGTTTTTCGTATGCAGAACGTTTTTAATTACACGAAACATTCGATATCGGTAGTACCAACATGTTTGGTGGACAAAACGAGTTGGAAGGGAAATTACTATTAAACGAAATTGTTTTCCGCATTTACATGGTTTCAGGCGTATCACAATTGAATTGTTCCAATATCAAAATATTGGATTGCATGAAGCAAGAGAATTATCATTTCACGTTACTAAGGTTGTACGTGTAAAATTATATTTGATAACATTCGACACGTTTATAGCAGTGGTGGTAGAAGTTAATGACGCCTATCATTAGGATTGGCGTGTTGCCTGTTATCAGAATCCAACAGGTTATCGCGGCACCTTAGAGATTCTCAGCAATTATCGTGCTCGCGACTCCTGTAATTGCGTCTGACACTTTCCATGCTTATACTACTTGCGCACTATAAAGTTTTCATTATGGGAACTGTACACGGTTGGACGGAAACTTTACAATTTTATCGTTCGCTCGTGTTTAACGTAGGCGTTTCTGTATTAACATTCGCAAACAAAAATATACAAACCTATGAGCAAATTAAAATTATTTTATTCAATTCTACTGTTTAATTCTGCACATCGTTTATACATACTGTAATTTCGTATAACATGTTTCTTGCCAATTTCTGAATTTTGGCGAGTTTTTGTGAACGTATTAATAAGTACGAAATATTCACAGATCAATTATTTATTTACATTTATTCGGCGGCCTGAGATAGTAATCAATTGTGTCTTCCATTTTCATTAACCGATTTCATTATCAAGATTTATCATCGTTACTATCGTTTACATCGTTTCTAATAATATTTCACCATATCGCAACACCTGACTCGCCTCCAAAACTTTGTCACGACCATCCATGTGCACATACTTCTGCAATTCCACACAATTACATAATTACAAATATTTCCATGTGTGAACGTCGCATACCGTACCACGAATACGCCAGAGCCGCCGTCATTTTAATTACCCTCCGTTTGCCACGATCGGTACTTATGTCTGACACATCACGTACCGTTTCTACTCGCAACAAAACTGCGCAAACCTCGATCTGCTTAGCAGTAGCTTTTCCCCTCGCTTTGATGTCGATTCGTGCGACGCGAATACGAGAGGCTTTTGCACAACCATCAAAAGTTTTCCCGATGTAATCCCCATAAATTTCGACGAAAGGCGAACGAATGGCGTTTTATAGGGATGAAGCTTCCGCTAGCTTGCACGCAACTATCATATAACGGCTTCTGTGATCGCAACTATAAACTTCACCTTTATTTCACCGGAATGATTGGAAACCTTCCGAATTTTTCGTGCAAAGTAAAAATCTGGCAGATGAGACAAATATTTCAGTCACGAAAAAAGTGACACAATGGTGTATTTTCGGTACGTCTTTGACGAGCACGATTTTGAGTATAGAAACGCTACAGCTGGATATAATGACTATGGCTTTTATATCTGATCCATTTTATATATATTTTTGTTGTTGCGGTTGGTCTGTGGTTTGAGCAAACATTGGGCTGCGTTAAAAGTTTCTCGTTTTCCGTACTGGTGGTTTAAAGGGCATTGATAAAACAAGTTCCCCGGTTTGATAGACTGATCTCTTTTAATTTATGCAAATTAAAT
Organism: Nomada fucata; assembly: GCA_948146005.1. Classification (NCBI taxonomy): domain Eukaryota; kingdom Metazoa; phylum Arthropoda; class Insecta; order Hymenoptera; family Apidae; genus Nomada; species Nomada fucata. The sequence goes on along the minus strand of OX411278.1, from coordinate 6,783,849 downwards.
ACTGTTGTTCGCGTGAGATCACATATTCCTTTCGAGCAATTACGTGATTGCTTCTCTACAGTATTTATTAATTAAGGGGTGGAAGTAATTTTCATTCTTCCTATCATTGGATCCTGTGAAGGATTATTCGTTAAAAAATATATGTGCGTGTATTGAAACATTACGGAAATATTGATCAAAGATTGAAATATTGAGCTTTCAAAATAATACAAATTTATTTCTGATCAAAACAAAAATATAAAAACGTATTCCTGGCATTGATTTTCAGAACATACGAGTACACGTCGAAGGAATTTGCTGGACCGCAAGTTAGCTACATAGTAGTATTCACGATAAACTGAATCACTGATTCTCGTTATGTTAAGAAGGTTATTTCATCTATATAGTTTTCGACTTAGCAGACTTTATTGGTTCGCTGGGAATCATAAAAGTGGAAGTTTGATTACTTCATCTGGAAAGTATTGGCTTATTGCTCGCATAAAATCTCGAAGATGGAACGACGACCAATCGGGAAGCTAATCTTTACATTAATCAGTATCGGTCCTTGGGCAAACTATCCCGCTTCGTTTGCTCTCCGTAAACGATGCGAAGAAAATATAATCCATAACATCGTATATTCGAGTAAAGAATTGATTAAATAATAATGCTGGAAAACGAAAATTTCACACCACAATTCCATTCTGCACAATGCGAGAATGAAACTACAAACGTTCCTTAATATAAAACTAATTCGTATAATGTTCGCGTTAAATCTCCTGCCAATCACTCGTTCCACAATGAAACGTATTCAAACGGTTAAAAGGAACTAATTCAACGTACAATTAATTTTACGACGGCAAAGCACAGCGGCAATACTGAAGAACAGAACGGCGACGAATACAAAAATGCAACGCACCAAAATAATTGTTGGAACAAAGAAGAAAATTCAGTCGAATAACGTCACTTTGTTCTTACAAAGAATAACTTTGTTTCTATTCACAAAAGAGATTTCGCGTCGTTTCTCTGTCACGATTGTGTCGACGTTCCGTCGGGCGCGACAGTTTCGATTTTCGACCCCCTCGATTAAGTAACGTTCCAGGGGTTGTTACCCTGCCTCGCGTCTTTACGACCCCACCACCCTCCACCCTGCCTCCCTCCCTCCCTGTCATTCTCGCGATATTTCGCAAGGGCAGAAACCCTACAAAACACGGTTAACTTAGTGGAAGATATTAGGTACGCCCTGAAAACCATCCATCCCCCGCCGCCCCCCTACCAATCCTCGAAAAAGTCGTAATAGAATCGGCTGGCTCCGTTGAATGGGAACGGTCTGCGTGGAATTTCTGCTCCCTCGCGTTTCGAATTTTCGATGTTCCGCGTGGCTGACGCGGCGTAGCGTTGCGGGCTTCGGTACGGGGTTGCAAGATGATATTTTTTTACGACGAATTCAATTGGCGTATGGAAAGATTGCAGAGCGGCCGATGCAAAGTTTTGCACGCTCATTGTCGAAACGGACAATGACAATCCGTTCCACCTGTGACCGCCAAACTCGGTCGAGAATGATCGGAAAATTGGACGCCGCCGCGCGTTCGTGCGGGAAACAAAATTCGCGGAAACTCCGCCCGTTGAAACGGCAAACAAGTAATACAGATTTTCGTAAATCGTGCGAAACGGTAATCGTAGGAACGCGGTGGGCGTATAGGCACATGTTATAACTAGTCGCGGCGAAACGTTATAGCAGCGGCGAGAACCGTAGTCCCGCGTCGTTCAATATTTATGAACGCCGCTGCACTCACCGGCGGGAATATCGAAACTTTATTACCTAAATGTATCGCGTCGCTAATCAAAGCGATATAGAGGGGGGATAACCGCGCGAAATATCAGCCGGAAACGCGGTTCACTGCTGCGGAACAGCGATGAAATTTCACCTGCCCCGAGATTCGGGATGGTGCACCGTTCCGGAATTGTTTTTAGTTATTTAGTAATCGCGCAATTAGACGGTGCAATTAATGGCTCGAACGTGCCACGAGCTCATTCGTGCAGGAATGGACAGGTTTTTTTTAATTTGCAGATTTATTGGCGAAACGAGCCGGGACAGTCGTTTGAACAAAAAAAAAAATGATCTGTACATAATGGAAATTGTATAACCGTGTTAGATATTTTAAAATAATTGCCCCGTTGTCCGTGTAAACGACAAGGAATTATTGTTGGGTTTACGGGTGTCAGGTTTGAATTAAGGTAGCAATAATCGCACGACAAAATTGTTGCACTAACTTGAGCAAATCAGCAATTGTGTTCGTACGTAATATTGTAATTGAATAGTAAAATTTATATTCGTGCTGGTAACGTAAAATAATTATTTGCGCCGCTTGTCCATAATAATATCTTGTTTATTTTCGTAATCAGGGATCACTGCAATATTTCTCAGGAAGGGTGCTCACTACCTGCTTTCATATCCTCGTTCCTAAAGTACTTGAACATTTACTGGAGCTGTAATTTCCAACTCGAAATCAACTCGAAATTCCGTTGCTCCTACCGTCCCTCTACCTCTCTATCAGCATTGTAAATGCGTTCAAACTACTTTTTTATTTATCCGTTTTTCGGTAGACTGGTTGCTATGTTTTTTCGGTCGTTATCGGGGTCGCACTTTAACTTCCTTTTAATTCGTCGCTGGACTTCTTGTGGAACGTTGGCCAGCCCGAAGCTGGTTTTCGAAGTTGTAGGATTGTTCCCCCTTTTTTCATTCTTTCGGGCTGATTGTTTCACTCTTTTTTTTTATTCAGCCTCATGAAGGACCACGGTTTAACTTCTTTCCCCGTGCAGATTTCCGTATTTATTCGTCGCTGCACTGGGGCAAATTCTTCAGCGTCGAATAATTGAGTTCTCTGCGCGAAATATTTAAAACTGGTAATTCGTGAAATACGATATTTACACGCAAAAACGAAATGGACATTCCTCGCATTTTATAATCCGTATACTTACTGTGCAAATTGACGGGAGGTGGCTATAAAATTGTTCCAGAATGTGTTCTGAAAAATCCTAACAATTACGCCACCGATAAACGGAAAGCTGAAGGTAGGAAGGGTTGCGAATGGACACCCTTCCGTCTTTATAGAAAATGTTCCGCCTTACGGTCAGCGTCGTGTTATAAAATGCACAGCACGAAAGGAACTCTGACCTACGGCGATGTGCCATCTGAACGGTCGCGTAGCTAGGTGGATGCTGCGTTTATGAACACGTCAGTGTAAATACAATCGATGACGGTACGGCAGTCGGCCACAACGAATGCTCCAGAGGGGTTGCAGCACACGTGTGGGCGTTAATGACTCTTCCGAGCGTCCGCCCGCCATTGTGCAAACACATTTGCTGTATGATCGAGTCGCGATGGCTTTGAAAGCAAACAGAGCGAACCCGTTCGGGGACTGGACATGATAATTTTCGGTTAAACTGACACGGCAAAGTAGCCCGCGGCGCGAAGGGCGCGTGATTTCTTGAAATTCGCTGCAAGTCAATGAAACGAACGTTGCGAAACAATAATTAATTTGAAGCTCACTTAAGACAGTTCTGTTAATTCTAATGTTTTCTTTACGTGTCAAGCATTTGAGACTAACGCGCGACTGAAAGTTTCATGAGATCGAAACCGATGTAAGTGCAGTATGAAATGCATTTTTATTTAATGTATAGAAGGGTGCTACACTGGATTGCGGTATATGTATATACCTTCGACACTTGAATAAAAATATTGTTTATTTCACATTCGTGCAGAAAATGTATATCCCTCTGTGCTAAATTGATACCGCAATATTCTTATTGTAATTATATAATGTTGGTACTGAATATTTTCACACGATTTGCCTGGCAGATGTTTTAAAATTTTTATTTAAGAAAAAATCGAAAACCGTGTTGTTATATTTGTTTTTGCGCCTGGCAACACGAAACGTTGCATGACGCGAAATAGCCAATCACTGGATGCGTGACTTCGTTGTAACAACCAATCAGGAAGGCCTGGACGGTCTTTGCAAACAGTTTCATCATTGTTTTAGTCAGGCATTGTGTTTGCACAAACAAATGGTCTTTTACTAATTTGACTGTAAATAGTCCTTTTACTGATTGTTTTTTCGTACAAGCGACGCTTTAAAATTAGAAAACAATGATTAGAATATAGAATATAAATGATTATGCATTAAATAATTTGAGTAAACGTGAAATTTAAGTAGAAATATAAAAGTGTCCCAAATTAATTACACTAGTGTGGACTTAATAAGACTACGCTATTTCTCCCCGTTCTACACTATTCCGCCACTCGATTCGCAGCGTCTCGCTGTCGAATCTACTCTGTTCCTTTCCGTTCATTCGTTCGTTCATCCAATCGCCACCAGTTATTCCCTTGAACCTGACGGCAGAACAGGTACACGGTTCCGCACACCAGCCGTCCCCAAGGTAGCCCGGTCATAAACGACTCGCAGTTCAAAGCTGCGCACTTCCGAGCCAATTTGTTTCCCAAAACGGAAAGCCGGATGGTCAAAGTATCAGAAATCTCGTTTCAATTCTTTCAATGCCCTGCTTCGAGTAGCAGCTTCGCAAACAATCGCGATTTACACGGAGGTCGTGAATATTATAGAAAATTGCGTCCCCCGTTTTACACGCTTATTACCTCCAACACTCTTAGCTGGACAAACCGCTGTTTGCCCGTCTCGCTCTCCCTGTCATGGGATTCCACTGCGAAGGATCGATGGGGGAACGTTGAGGGGGGGAGAAAGCGGATTCGCAGTGGACGTGGAACGCGACCACCCCCCCTTGCAGTTTTATTACGGTCCTGGACCGGTATTAACGCACCCCGGCTATCATTACGTGCTCCGATCCTCCGCACCCCGGTGTCCCTTCGTTCTAACTATTCGCCGTGTAAAACGGATACAATACTAAAGTCGACTATTAAGGGAGAAACGAGCCCGGTCGGGGCTCTTATTGGCCGCGAACCTTATTATTTCCCTTCGCACCCTTGTTTCTGCGACAATATGTCGCCCCGTGCCATGGGAAATTGGGCATTTTCTCCTCTTATATGATTTCTTTCGTGCGCGGCGTTCGTGAAATGTATTGGACATGCCCTGAAAATTGCAAGGGCGGTCTATGAATTCCGACGTAATGGGATTCGAGGCGGTTCCGCGTGACTGGCGAAATTATTCGCCGATGGGATGCTTTCATTTAATATATTAAATATTTGTTTAGCACAGAACAAGGAGGTTTCGAGGCCTTTTCTCGGCAACGTGTTATCTAATGCCTGACAACGTTAACGCAGAAATTAGTTAATCGATAGTAATAATTAATGTACAGCGCGAAGCTTTATAGCGCAAACCATTACGGTTTGTCGAATATTTGTCGTAAACATTTCCTCGTTGGTCCATCGAAATGAACCCGGTTTTAATTACCATAAATACTTGGAGGAAAGAAAGTAGTGCATCTTGTGTATTCACTTTACTCCTCTTATAAGTTTGTCTTTTGTTGTGCGATGCTACTGCCGCAATCAGTGCGATTCGTTGTACAATTTGTTGTGCGAAACATCTCAGAAGCCTATCGGGCATAACGTTTTATTTTTGCCCGCTGCGTTGCCGCTACGCGTAAATTAATAATAAATCCTGAATCGTGCCGCGATACGACGAAGCGTAATCAATTAACGCAACGCAACCGCGAACCGTATCAAACGCAGCGTTACCTAACGTTATCGCGGTAATGCGTAATCCAGAAATATCTGAAAATTCGTAATCCCCTAATTCGGGTGTCACGTAACTCATTTCGCCCAGAAGAAAATCGATTCCACAGACCGTTGGATAATGTTACTCGTCAGCGGTGGATTCGGTGGGGAAACACGTAGCTGTCCCGTGTCAAACTTACTTTCAGAGGGAACAGGGAGAGAAAGGGGAGGCACATGGGCTGGAATTTCGTTGGGCGAAATTAACGTGTCCCAGCCCGGCTATCATTTCGCGGCCGGTCCTGTGTAATTTCGTGCGGTACGCTTTTACGTCTTTCGAATCCGGACGCCGTAAACATGGCCGGCTAACAGCGGCGGTTCTTTTACGATAGCTGGAATAATGGCCGACGCGACTTTCGCATCTCTGGCCATTTCCGTCGACGATTCGGCGAACGTCTGATTTAAATTAGTGCCACCGTGTATACCCTCCTTCCGCTCCTTTGCCGTCCAGGCTGGCCTCCTTCGCTGATACCGTTGTTGGCACCGTCGCTGGATCGTACCATGGCTGGCTGGCTTCTCGTGCCACTCTAATGGAGAGCGAACTTCTTTCTTCGAGTCCTCCCGCGGACAGGGAAGCGTACACGCGTGCGTGAGAGTGGAATGAAATCGGCGGCGGTGCGAATCGCGCGTCAAACATGAACGTCAAATCGATTCTATGGTTCGAAATGCTTGGGAACGTTCGTGTAATATCGGATCGAGCGTTGCCTCGTATTATTTTAATTCATTCTCAACGAGAGAAAGAACGTTTCCGTGTACATTGCTGTCGTGCAAGATCCCAAGCGAAAGAAACGGAGGGGAAAATGAATTTACGCCGCAAGCGTCGGGCAACAAAATCGTCGAATTGAATTTAGTTTCGTCTCGCGTTATTTCTTTTTCTTTTTTTTTTTCTTCTCAAATTTGCGTTCACCGCGAGTGGCTGAGAAGGGGAGGGAGCCACGAGCCCGTCTTAATTAAAAGCAGCACGAGCTGTGCGCATCGTTCGCTTTTACACGACTCCAGCTCGCGGTTTAATTAATTCACCAACGTTGAGCCTGCCGCGGCGTTATTCGAAGGAAATATTTCGGAAGCTGCCAGCGGGATGTACCCTGGTAAACGTATCATGACGAGGTGTTCGCGTATCGAGCCGACGATCGTCACGGCCGGAGGGGACGCGGCGACGATCGCCATCCACTTCGTATCCAGCTGGCGTCGGTTTTCAATTGAGAAACCGTGGGTCGAATTGCGGCGAATGATTTTCTAATTTCCATCGAAGCAACCATTAATCTTCGTTACGACACGAGCGTGAAGAAGTACGTCGATCGAATGGAACGGCTCGGTAGACAGAAACGGATGGATTATTTCTCGTTCGCGCATCCTGTCTCGGGTTCTTTTTGCGGGCAAACAGCCGGGGACGTAATCTGTAGGCCTAAAACAAGAGAAGATTGTTGCATACAAACGCTTCTTTACAGCGTCGCAAAGAAATGTGTAGCAATACATTTTCCGTTACGGCACACGGATTCCGACTGTCTTACTTTGCCAACGCCCGTTGACAATTCTGTGTTGCTGCTATTTGGTGCAACAAAACAACGATTCCTTTTAGTATTTTTAATTCCCCAGTCACGAACTTTCTATTCCGTTCGTACAACATTTCTTTGCAACTATCTGCAGTGTCCATTGACAAATATAACACGCGTTTCTTGTATTCGCCGACAGATTCAAGTGCTCGCGGTTTATCGAGAGAAATCTGTAACATCTCGCGGGTATATTAGATATTTAATTTACTCTAGCAATATTTCAGCGGGGATTGAAAAATTCCTCGATGAATTTCTCAAGCAATTCAGGTCCGCAAAAGTATGCTCAAATTCCCGGAAACCCTGACACACATCCGAAGCGCTTGCAATTCACCTGACAAGAAACTTGCGCTCCCTCGCAATTACTGACAGCGTGGAACAAACGATTCGGGAGATAAAAATTCCGCGCATCGTCGTAGACAAATACGCGGACACGACGGCGGGCGGGCGCTGTAACATTAAACAATGCAACTGGTAAAATAATTCTTTCGGAGGGAACGGCGGGCGCGATTAATCGAAAACAACGCCAGTGGAGAGAGAGAGAGAGAAAAAAAACAACCAACGAACAAAGCTGCCACGATACTTATTGTTGAAACGAACAAAGCCCATCTAGCTGGCTTCCCGCTAATAACAGAAACAGGAACGTGTTTTCCTCTCTTTTCGTTTGGTGGCGGAACCGCGACACTGCGGAGCGAGTTACGCGCGATAATTGCGAGCGTGTTTAGCGAGGACGAATCGGCGATGAAGCTGAGCCCTCGAGATAATCGGCCAGGGAAAATGACTGAACTTGCTTGTCGTGTTATGACCACGCCATTTACGTATTTTTCTTTTTCTCGTTCTTCTTCCTGTTTTTTTTTTTAGGACAGTAAACATCATATCCGCGTCTCAATTACTATCCTTGGACCGCAATAATTATCTTCGAGATTGAAAGAAATTTCATTTCACTTGATTCAAATACACTGGGTCTACGTCGTTCTCGGCTCGTTTTATTTTCCACTGGGCAGAGCTTGTCCACGAGGCTTGTTCGTGATACTGTCTGGTGAAAGTTGCCGCGGATCGGGGGCATATTTTTTTTCCACGGCATCCGATAATGGAGAATCAATAGAGCATCGATACGTACACGGTTCGTTTGCGAACAGGCGGTAATTGGCCGCCCGCTAATGCGAAATCGATGCACGCCTCTATTCTTCGCGACAGTCTGCCTTCGCAGAACGTCACGGGCACACGACAATCGTGATCGGAGAGAGCATATCGACCCTTGCGATTGATTGCGAATTACGTTGAACGATTTTTAACACCCATTTCGAATACGGCCGATGAATTTCTGGTTGCAAAATGTAAAACGCACTGGATTTGTATTTCTGTTTTTTAATTTGTTGCCACAGGGGGAGTCGGTGCTGACCGTTCAGCATTTCTATAAATTACAACGTTTATACGAAATATACATGGAACGCAGAGTGATTAAAAGATTACTTAGTATGCACAGTTAATTTGGATATAGTTTGAAACAAGTACAGCATAGACATGTCTGTCGATACGCTCGTCGAAACTTTCACCATTCGGAATAATAATACTGGCACTAAAACCGTAAATGTATTTCATGCTCAAATCATTTGATTTTACCGCAACGAATCGCAATAGAATCTTCTTCCATTACTGTTATTTCTTTTGTTTTTTTGTTTTGTTGAAATTTTAGTACGAATAACTGGTGGGTATGAGAATTTATTCTTCAGTTACGAAACAGACTTGATATCGCAGCCGTAATCTGAGAGAACGTTGCCGTGATGCCTAGATGTAAGCGCGTGGTAACACATGTACAAAAGGATATGGCGAATACAGGGATACGCATAATCATAAGCGTAGTTATCACGAGTGCACATTACATTCGATGGTTCATACCGTGATAGGCTTTCAGGATTAATACAATGCAACTAGACTGTACGATCTTCTGATTGAACCAGCATAACCCTGTGATACGTGTTCGGGATCACCGCTATTGCAATAATATAACCAACTACTGCACTTGCAGACAGCGCAAGTTCGAATATTCCTTCTCGTATCGATAACCTCCCGCAATTCGACCAATGAATTTCACGGGAAAGATCAATTGCGTGCTATTATATTAGAGGGAAATTCAGAAGTGGTAAAGGATATTAAATTGAATTCGTCTGATTCGGAATATTGAATCAAACAATATAATATTAGTTGGACGAAAATAATGAAAATGTTATTACAGAAATTGCTTCAGCCAATCCATTGAGTATCAAAGAAATTATTATTAGAGTAAGTTGACAGGCTACAACTGAACCAAGATAAAGTAAACAACTTTTTTGTACCTTCGTTTTACTTGCACTTCGTCATTTGGTATTGAATTGTATTAAAATAGAGTACACGTAATCTTTGATAGTTTATATAGGGAACAATTTAGATTGTTCTTGTTAAATACTCGCATGTAACGAACGGCGAAGTAGGTTGGAAAAGGATGCACCGAAGGAAACTCGGATAAACGTACCTAACGGCGAGAACCTCGCGGCAAGTAGTCTTGGCCGCGCGTGGTCAGACGTATCGATTCCAGGCCTTGCTTGCGCCCAGCGGTTCCTAAGTTCAAACTTTATTTTTATTTCAATAAATGCATCTATTTTGCGTACTTTGGGCACCCCATATGATTTTTCATAGTGCACACTCCTCGTGTACTGCATATTTGTCGCGCGTACCCCACTTTCACACACATTTTCTACATATTTTATATATCACTCTTTTTCGTATATAATTCAGTTCACACTGACTGGACACAATCATTTGCAGCCAACAATATTGCAAATGCCATTCTTATGTATTGCAACGGAAATTACAATAAGTAAAATGATTAATGCTTTCTACATACTTGTCCATTAATTGAACCCTACTTTAACTGCTTCCAGTGAAACTGTTTTGCATAAAATATTGTTTCTGGACATATTATGATGAAAGATGCCGAGATTCGCGAGGAACATCTTTTTTTACGACGTTTCACGCCACGTGATATAGTCTATCTGCAGGGGTAAGCGAATTTAGGCAGATCGCTTTCTCGTTTCCGTTAAGCGAACACGTCGCATCGTTACAGCGGCCATTAGGTGGGCATAATATTCGCCGGCGACTGCACCACGTCCATAAATTTGGTCCACGTATACGTAAATGTATCCGAGCCTTGTCTTCCGTCTGTGTGCCGAGCGTTCCTGGACGTCAGCGGATTTGCCAGCGTCTCCTTGAATGATCGGCATACGCCCCCGGATTGATCTTAGTAAATTGCAATATTCACTGCCCGAGGCTGGTTTAGTCGATTATAATCTGAACTTGCATTTCGAGTGTAACGAATTCAAGAACTGTAAATGCGTCGGTACATTTTTTCCCACGTCTCTCCCATTTCAATTCATCCTATATTGCGTTCATTTCCGTCGCTATTTATTAAATCTCCCTCTCCGTCACTATTCTCCAGTTTATCTTTCGGTCAGAGAAAACCAAATACCAAATCCGGTCTCCGGTATGCTGTAAAAAGTGCGGGCACGAAGAAGTATATTAAATATCATTTGTGGTATACAGAAACGAGTTATGTAAATGAAAAGTATGAAATGGAGGGATTAAAGTTAATTTATTAAATTTATCTTTTGTCTGTTAAACGAAATTTTTTATTTTGTCGTGTTTCAGGTGAGTGGGTCGACTTAAAATAATGAATTTTAATTGCGGCTGGTCAACGTTTCCCGCAAGTAAGTACCGTAAAAACAGTAGTGTAACAATATTTTACGACGAAAATCCGGAATAATTATTTAGTGGTTCGGTTCGTTGCATAATGTTTCGATGAAGTCAAATGTTCGTCAAAATTATACTCCGAGTTTAATTTAGCGTGGTTGCACGATATTTAGCGTAAATCGGGTTAATTTATGTCCCGAAGCTAATGGAAGCTAAAGAAAATGAAACACGACGGCCATAGGATGGTTAATAAGGTAAAGATAATAGACGGCTTCATTTAATTACACCATCCATTAGAACCGCATTTTTTTCTGCTTATAATATTGCAATCTAAATTAGAGAACGGGCAGAACTTAAACACAGTTCGAATATCAAATTATTTTTTATACCGAATCATACTCGGACTTAACTGCTTGGATATTAACCAAAGTATTTGTCTCTCCTCTATTTTATTGTACCAAAAGAACTCGATGCAATTATACATCTCGATTTACAATCATATAATTCGACATAATTACAAAAATTGTTTCATACACTACTCTTAACGAACGCCAATGGTGACAACATACGTATAAAAAAGTCAAACCAAAATCTAAATCACCGTTCTATATTAATAAGAATGTATGATTACGCTGCCATCAGACACTCGCCATTAATTATCTCGTTGTCTACCTGCAACTCTCCTTTTAAAGCACACCGCGGAAAATTATTATACGTATTATGCATGCGAATACTTCTGCACGGCATACCATCTCACTACGGTATAAGCAGAGATTTGTAAAGGAAAATCTCCTTCCCTAATACGCCTGGATAGCCCCATTCGAAGCGTTTATAAATTTCACGTCGACATGAAACAACAATCGCGAATTCAACAGCGTTGTCCACAAGCAAAGAAGCAAGGGTCATGTCTGGCCACCCTTTGTACACCCCCATAAAGCATTGCCCCTGACAAGCCTGGGATCCCCTCCTAGGCGAATGCCGTTGACAAAGACATATTCGTATTATTGTTCGGCAGCCGGCGGCAATTCCTGGAGGAAAGCGGCGTCTCAGTTTCTACGAGCATCCGATGTGTCCTGTTTCACGGTACAAAGAGATTTCCGGCGATCGATGACTTATGCGACAAAATATTAGGACGCGAGAATTCTTTCTCTCTTTCTTTTCTTCTTTTTTTACCAAAATGTGACGATGCTTTCACTTTTCAGGCACATAGCGCTACGTATATTCTGTACGTCGTCGACTTGCACTGAGAATGTAATACGGCTGGGCCACCGAAGTTTTTCTACTCCTGAATACGGAGTGGATAAGGGGGCAGAATAAATTGATTCAGACGTGGATAGGTAGATTAGTAGAGCGGGCGAAGAGCCGCTGCAGCCAATGACAAAGATATTTCATGTAAATTGCTTTACAGTGATTTCTTAAAAGAGCAAAACTATTGGAATTACTCGTCTAGTTAGGTCAATGATATGGTCAGCCATATTTTTGTCAAGTAGTGCGGGTCAATGTATTAGCAGTACCTCGGTTGAAGTACCGAGCGCTCATTGCAATCGCGAACATCTTGATTGCCGACAAAAGGATTTAGGTTTAAATAACCATTCAATTCTGCCGGCCCTCGATTTAGAATTACTATCTGTATTCGTCGGTGGACAGCAATTATCGTGTTGCTTATTAAAATATACATCTTCCTTGCTCTTCCACGCCAATCGTCGTGGCTCGATCAATAACTTTCGACTGGTTACTCTATTATTACGCAGTCGAATCTTGCCAGGCTACGAATAATTTCCCGGAAAATAATGCTGCCCATAATCCGCGTTCTCGTTTCTGAAACGAACGACTCGAATTTCGCCATTCTTCCGACGGTGTCGCGCGTACGCATGCACACGTCAATGGAGGAAGATTAATCCTTCCGGAGGAAAGAGTATCGGAGCAGCTACAGCACTCTTCACTCCATGAAGCAGTGCGTTCTACGACACTCGGGGACAAAGGGGGAAGCATCGTCGAGGGCAATAGCGTCCAAGATCCATTCATCGTTGTACAATGCGCACGGTGTCGCATACCTTACCGCAACCCCGAAGCAGGAGATCCATTTGCATAAAAGCGAAGAAACAAGCCAAACACGATTCAACTGTTCCACCGCCCATGGGAATCCGCGAAGCGATACAGCTCTTGAATATGGCGGTCGCGTTCACGCAAACTTGGAAGCCGTTTCGAGTGAATTGTCCGCGGGGCCCGCGAGATGAACACGCGAATTTGTTCGAACCCTTAGAACTTCCATATTTATTAGAAGATCTTGGAACTTGGTACTTTCGATCGATCTTGGCCGCGCGGATGTAAGCGACTAAGATTATTCACGGTTTTATTGTCGCGTATACTTGGGCGAAAATCTGTTCGACGTCAGTCGAGCGCGGAACGCGAAGACAGACGCGCGTGAAAGTCATTAAAATAACTACAAGAGCCGTCGGCGACGCGCCCTCCGTCGCAAGTTTCGGAACATCGAAACTTCGGAGCGTCGTGTTGAACCTCGCGGAACTTTCAGCCGGAGCAAAGCCGTGTCCGTTGTGCAAAGCCTAGCGACAAAATCGGGACCCCGTCCAACGGATCGCGTCAACGCAAACGACGCACACGTTTGGACGCCGGGACAACGCGACGCTTCCGCTTTCATCGGGATTTCAAAAGGGGTATAGGAGGCAGGGTTAGCGGGGTAGTTTACAATCGGCGCAAGCGAGAAACAGCCCCCGCGAGGTCGTCGATTCTGTCCGCGTCGGGCTCGGTCTCCTCGTTCTCCTCGTTCTGTATTATTTTACACGCGACCGGTTGTCGGCGGCCGCTTTTCTTCCCGCAAGGGCCCACCCGTTGCCGCTGCCACCCCGTTGATCGTTCCCGGAGACCCGGCGGTATTCGTGCCGGGAAATGGGAACGAAGCGGACGAGGCAAAGTCGCCGGAGAACCGATGGAATTCGTTTGTGTGGCGTGGTGGGTCGCGTTGCTCGCGAGATTGCCCTTTTGATCGAGACCACGCTGAATTAAGGAAGAACGCTATAGATGATAAGTTGACGGAAGTATTAAAGCCGCGACGCGGCAGTTGGAAGGAGTGGACGATCGAGAGCGATAAGAAAAATATTTTGCCGTCCGGGGCACGAAATGTCTGACGACGGCAGTCGCGGGGGGAAAAGATAGATTCGTTAAACTGTCGTGGCTCGTTTGTTACAGCTCTGCGAAATCTTTACGAATATATTTCGCGTCGACTAATTTCGACTGTCGAGGCAGGAAGCATCTTTCGATATTTGCCGTTAAACGTTTATTTATTCGTAATTTTTATTCCAACGGGGATATCCTTAATTAATTTCCGACGTCGCACGGTCGTCCTCCCTCGAAACTACCGAGCAAGGGGAAAGGGAAGTCCGACTTTATCAAACCGAGCTGGCAAATAGTATTAATAATTAATTGAACTAAAATATAATTCCCTTCGCGCATTGAAACACTTGGCTCGAAATTGTAGCGTCTCTATTGGAATATATGGAAATGGTGTGTTAAATAAAATAACTATTGTGGGATCGGTCGTCTCCATCGAAGAACGAAGTTAAGAGGAACAAACGAATATCGAATATCGGGAAGGGGCCGTGGCGTAAATGGACTGATGATCAGTGCCTAGTAATACGAAGATCTCGGTGTTCGATTCCCGAAGCCTGCCCTTCCTTTTTATTCGGTTCCTACACTATTATATTTCGCACAATCCGTGTATTTAAAACAGCTCAGAAGGAATGTCTTATCACCGTATAAGATGTTCCTTTGAACTGAACAAGGCACCCAGAAGAACTGGGTACTTATACCTACGAATGCGCATCGTCTCATTTTACAACCCGGGACCTTTTTGACTCCCCAAGTAGAGTCCCATCTGGTTCACTTACTATCTTTATTAGTAAGCCGTTTCTAAGATCGTTGACACAATTTTGCTCTAGCATATTTTATATTCACTGTCAATAAAAAATATCCAACAGTCTCTGTTAAAAGCAATTATTAACGCGAAAAGACACGATCGTAGTAATACGAGGCCGGGTGAACGCAACGCAGGATAATCGCAAGCTCGAAAATTGTAGTCCTGTTCTACGTGTACTACCCACGACGCGACCGACGATACTTAAACGCAAACCGAAACCGCAATATGAAGTTAGCGGATAGTATCTCTTTATATCCATCTAATCCCTCGAGCAACATCTGCAGTACATCGTATTACCGCATGCCCCATAAATCGCGGAACTCTTCCGCATGAGCAGACCGATTTGATACGGCCAATTTTGTCCGCACAATGGAAAGCTCGAGTCGCACCATGGAAGCCCATGGCGTTTCACGGAATGATCTATCGCGCGACAATTTCCATTCCAGCCAAGGAAATCGCTCGCCGACCCATGGTCGCATCTATCAAAATGTCCCCGACTAGACGAGGCAACTGGATTTTAATTGAAGTCCGTTAATGAACGTATAGGACGCGGGACTTTGCGAACTTCCGCTCTGCGCCAGAGTTCGAGTTGTTCTTAATTCCATGGCCGGCCCGACCCTCTGGTCTTCGTCGCTGAATTGTTATTGAAATTACGGAACCACTCAAACTCTTGCCGGAAATTTCGACCTGGACCGACCGGCCCGAAGCTCGATTAGCGAACCACGCGCGCATCCATATAGATATATTACATTTCGAATCGCGCATAATTTAATCTACGTTAATGAAATGCATTGTGCCTGTCCCGCTGGGATTTGTTGAGTGCGCTGGAAATTACACCTTACAGGAGAATGTTCCTCAATTCCTGCAGCTATTGCATATTCGACGCTCGATATTGCAGGGAGTAATCATCCTCGTTGCAAAAATGTGTCGCTTGTACTTATGCGATCCATAGCTTGTTACTACCGAAGGATGGGTCATTCTGCGCGACTGTTCAGAATATATTCCGAGGTGGGAATGATACGCGTTTGGAGCCGAGTGCTTGAGAAGATCGTGCGAACGGAGGGTGCAGCGGCGCAAGGACTCGGGTGGACGCGACTGACTGTCGTCAAGGAGTGTCCGCGGTGTGTATCGTAAATGAGTGCGAGCAAACGAGGAATAGAACGAGAAAGTAACTAGGTGCGAAAGAATCTATAGAGTTGGCGATACGTGCGCGAGGCAGAGTTAGAGGAGGGATGATCGAGAATAGAGCAGAATAGTTTGAAGAATTTAAGAGAGTCGTGATTATTTTGAGTATCGCGCAAGAGTCGCTCTCGCGTGTCGACGTTTCATAATAATAAAGTTAATTGATAATCGGAGCACACTAAAATCGTATTACCCTACCCGCCCTCTGTTCCAAAACTTCGCGAGGTTTACCGAAAATCATTTCTACGCGACCCTCAACCTCGTGTCGAATATTGTTCGTAGACACTTTGCGCGTTGTTTCGTAATACGCAACGATACAAAGGGTAGCGAAGCTCGTCCCTTAAATTCTTATTCCCGGGGCCATCTACGTGATACTGATTGCGTGCTGAACGAAAACGAAACAACGTGCATGGAACAGGGGACGGTGTAGGGCCAGGATTGCGGAGGGCAAAATCGAATTCGCTGTGTGCGAAGTAAGCGCTTTAGGAAGTGGCCACCGGTGTACTCCGCTGGACCGGACATGCACTCGATGTCGGTGCATCTATTGCAGCCCTGTTCGAGCACGGTGAACGCGTGAACGTTCGTGTCAAAACGACGTCCCACACCCCTTCGCGACTGATCGAGTATGTGCTTACACCGGTTTACGGGGAAATTATCGATAATTACTGGTAATGAGATGGATGGGACGTCCGTCGCAGATGGCACCGGACGTTTTCGAATCGGCCAGCTCTTTGATCATCGGGAACGTTGAGAAGTATCCTGGGTATTTCTGTTGGCAAATTTGTTGTTTTATTCCGAGAACGGTGAGCAGAGTCGGATGGTCTAGAACGAATATAATTGCATCTGGAATACCTCGCTCGTCGTAACGTCTGTGCGTTTCGCATATATGTTCGTACTTCAAAGTGCACGTAGATATGTGCTTTGCGAAATAGCATTAGCAACGATGGAGATTATACTGTTCGGCAGGCATTAATGAACGTATCGAAGACGCATTATTTTCTGTGAATTAAACAACGGACAGAACTCCTCGGGAGACCTATTAATGTGGTGAGTTAGTTCGAATTTTGTATACTACTGTCGTAAATATCTGTTCCGCGGCAAATCCTCGGAACCAGCACGCGGAATGTATTACCCACCTAATAAAAAGTCGGCTAACAATCTGCAGAAAGAACAACCTTCGACATGCAGATGGTTAAGGCGTTTATGACGCGCTAGCAATAAAACTGTTTTTGAGATAGCCATTATTGTTCATAATCCATCAGGATATAACTAATTAAGCATACACGGCCTCAACAGTCAATTGCATGGGTCATAAACGTGAATTTCTAAAAGGGCCCACAGCTGTGTCGCAGCAGGCGAGACCAGGTCAGGCTCTGGGACCCTGGCGGAAATTCCCGTGCGTTGCCAGGTCAAGACGGTCAGGATGCACCCCCCCCCCCTTTTGTGCAGAGCGCAACGAGCGCAAAAAGGGATGGGGGTGTCGTCGTATTAAAAAGCACGCTGATTGGCATTTAGTCCCTTTTTCTAATATCCAATAAGCGTGCCAAAAGGTTACTTCCGAGTCGACGTGATGCGATGCACTCGACGAGGAAGTCAGTCGATCATCAGGACTCCTAGAGTCGTGAACCAAACTCGTATAATAGTTACCAAGGACTCGTACAGTCGTCACAGAATTCCGTCGGTCGTTCCACTGAACTACGTCGGTTGTCTTCCAGAACTTAGAGTCGCGAGTTAAAGTTCAAACGGTCCATACGTAGAGTCCAACTCCCGTTTTAGAAACTGCCACTTGACTAGCTACATTCAGAGTCCATGACTCAGTTCCAGTTAAAGTCTAGCACTCTCCATAGAGTTTTGACTTACTATAATTAGAGTCCATTACTCAATTCATTATTCAGATTTACTACTTTCAATTCAGAATCTATATAGTCCACATCCTACGTCTAAAGGAGTCTTTGACAGGGTCTTGTACAAGAAACGGAGACACCTCTCCCTTTTCTTGCCTGAGTCCGTGACTCAGTGGTACGAGAAACAGTATACTCTCCTACTGCAAGACCTCAGTACATTAGACAAGGAGAAACAGTATACTCTCCTTCTTCTTCTGTCAGTCTTTGACTCTGAGGTGCGAGAAACAGTATCCTCTCGCACTGCAAGACACCAGGTGACGACTTTGATTCAGAAATTAGAGAAACAGTATAATCTTTTACCTGAAGACGTACGGGAAACAGTATCTTTCCCCAACATTATTTCACTAGATATTACACACTCAATAGATCCGTTTTATTATTACGTTTTCCTTTATTATCAGTCTATTCTTAGTTAGTCAAAAATGAGATTCATTAATTAAGTTAACATTCAAATCAATTTATCACCCCTATCTCCGTAAAAGGTCGTAGGGTCATACGCGTGCAACGGTGTCGATAGAAATCGAAACGGAGATTTACAACCTCCGTATACTGAGCTCTCAACGCATCCTATAGTATCATCGAAGCCGCGTATCGCGTAAAAACAATATCAAAAGGATGAAAACTGTGATTTTGGGTTGAACTGCGAGGAATTATTGCAGGAGAGTGGTGTATTTCTCCGTGTTTCCTGTGACGTCTATTTATTATTCTTGAAGAAATATCGCAGGTGCCATTGTCGTCACCATATTTCCCTACTCATTTCCATAATACGAACCAACGAGCCTTCTTTCGCCCCCATGGATGCTCTCCTTAATGCAACTCACTGCCAGGTGTTAAAGAACTGCTTGCACAGAAAACTAGACGCACAAAGGAGTTTCGCAGAATGCAGCCTTCTTCAAGTTTCCTAATCTGTGGGGCATTAACAAAAATGCTCTCGAACGACACTCGAGAATTTCTCGCTTATCGTTTTCTATGAACTGCGAATACCGAGATTGTTATGTAATAATTATTAACGTAAGCCTCTTTGAAATATCTCAATTGTTATCAATCTCCGTTACCAGCGGAACAAAATGTTAAATAAAACGCGAGCATGCCAGATTCGACAAAATTGTTGCGATACGATTTTGCCTTTTATACTTTTTAACTGTTTAACATCTAAATTATTAGATTATCGGAATGCGGTTTCGAATCACGCGGCCACTTCAATTACGCGTCTCTTAAATTAACCCTTTAGCGCACAATGCGGCTAATTTCACCGGTACTTTTTCCGTCAAAGTACCTCAATAACTTATACAAACTTGCTCCGGGAGAATGAAGCGAAATCTCCACTGATGCGGACCGGCCTCATTAAGAATTTAAAGCAACCACTGTTCCTTTAGACCGAAAATTAGTCCGCTTTCTTCAACTTGAAACCACCGACTGGTGAAGTGCCACGGAACAAAACCAATCGCATTGCCGTTTAAACGTAACAACGTAACTGAACACAATTTGGAATATTGTTTCTATTTAACAAGAACGCGAACGATATTTGCTTGCGATTAGAAGAATCTTGATGACGTATGTCCGTTCGCGGACAATTCGAACGGTACACACTGTCAAGGGAGCTCAAAAGTGAAGAAAAGTGAACCAGCCCTTTGGTGAAGGAGAATAGAAAGAAGAGGTAGGCATCACAGATGACTGAGAATGAAAGGAAGTTTTTATTGGCAGACAACGGGGATTATTTTCGGTGATAAAATGCTGTCGGTGTAAATCGACGTCAAGCGTCGGCGTGGATCCAGAATTAGGCTGTCCATTTGCATAATTCCTCGTGCACGAGATTTGTTAACGTCTACTCCGTATCCAGTATTGAGTGACTGCAATCATGCGTTTCATCGTGTTGCGATCGTGCTGAATACGTGGCCCACGATCAGTGAAATTAGAAAATTTCTAATTTCCCATGTGCCTACAAATGTACCTTTTACTAAAGAAATCGTACAAAAGAATTATGGAAGACCTCTGAAAGAATATCACGAAATGAACTAAAAATGCAAGACTGTATAAGATCGGTTCTTTGATAATATCAAGTGAATAGCGTATTAAAACGCTAATTAATTTTTGACGGTGTATTCATACTGGGTTTCCAATTAGTTACTCGATCCAGTGCTCCAGATTCTGTAGAGGATGTCGAAGTGGGGTTGGCATAGCTTTCAATCAAAAATAAATTAACGGAATCGGGACTGGATGACCATGGTTATTTCAACCAACAACTTTCACTCGTTGTCGTACTAGCTTTTCCTAACTGTTCCACTTCTATCATTAGAACAGATTTGATTCCTTTGAGCCTTTTGATACGGCTTGAACGTGCGCGGTTTCTAGCAGCGAGGAGATTACAGTGACAGTAGCAGAAGACGTGACAGTAACGAATCAAAGTGCATCGTATAATGCTGAAAGAAGTCGGCTCTTCGCTTCGTGTTTTCCAGTTTGTCACATCGCTCTGCACGCCGCAAAGAAAATCGGTGGGCAACGGAATCTCGACGCGTTGAGTTTCCTTCCGTACACGATGGAAGGTACGCGTCTATTTTACGATCTCGACTAATGATTTTCACCGTGAACATCTTGAGCACGTGAAAATGGCGTAATGATTTTTGTAAATCAGTTAATATTCTCATCCAACTCTTCCTATTAGAAAGTACAAAGAAATGTTCTTCAAATATTTTAACATTTCAGATTTAACTGTTACCAGTTACCGTCGCCAGTTGGTATTTGTGGTTCAAATGTTATTCGCAATTAAAAAGTCGGCGAAAATGCACGCCGAGTCATTGCAATTATCTCGGCTTCTAGGGGCACTGGATTAATGATCGCGTGGTTACAATGAAGGAAAATAAATGCTCCATGCGCCGTTTACTTTTTATATACAATATAAATATTCGATTGAAAAGTACACCGAAACTATACACGAGGGCCATTTTGAAAGTAGAGCAGATTGTTCCTTCGATCGAGACCCTTAGTTTGAGACGTCGTTGATTAAAGTCGGCCCAGTAGAACCCGAGTTAATTGAATTTGTTTACAGAAATGATAAACAAATGCGTTACTTTGGCTTCTACGTGAGTTATATCAAATCATCAAAGGATATAAATTAAAGCTAGGAGTCTAAGCTATAATTTCCAATCGGTTTTAACGATATTCCATGCGCGGTTCGTTTGTTATAAATAAATCTAATGTTTAAACAATTATTACGGGCAAGCGAATATAGTTACAGCAACCGCATATTTTTTTCCGGGCAGCTTATTCTGTTCCCTTTCATTTGAGACCTCGTAGATCAAAAACCAATCGTCAGGAGCCAAAATATGAATGTTTTAATTTATTTTTATTTTACTACCGAAAAATACACGTGGCGCCATCTCGCGTTTGCGGCTATTCGAGCAGTTTACCGCGCCTTCAAAACCAAACTTCTACATTACATCGTTGATTTAAACAATTGAGTTTTTCTCGGCTTCTAGTAGGTATTTTTTAACCGGACTCGTCTCAAATTAAAGCTGAGGACCTTACCTTTAGTTTACAACAGGTTTCAACAATATAGCAGTTGTGGTTTAAAAGTTACAAAGAATTAAAAAATCGGCGAAAATGTCCTCCGGGTCGTTGCGATTGTCTCGGCTCTTCGTGTTTATTATTTAATCTACGGTTTCTCAAATGAAAGGGAAGAGATCAAGCGACACGGGAAAAATAATCCCATTGCTTGTAACTTCATCCCGTTGCTCGTAATAATTATTCGAAATCTATATTTGTTTGTAACAAATAAACCGCGCATGGAATATTAATAACATGTTTCGGGAATTGCAGCTTAGGCATCTAGCTTTAATTTATCGCCATCGTTCACTGACGTAGCTCGTCTGCAAATCGATATAACGACATTTGTTTATTATTCCTTTGAACAAATTCAATTATCTCCCGTTCTACCGGGCCGATTTTAATCAACGACGCCTTAAATTAAAGCTCTTGCGCCCAGACACACTCTCCGCTTTAAAACATCCAGCGTGCACAGTGGCAGGACTGCATTACCGGCCCCGAATCTGTTAATGGAAAGTTCACAACAGGTTGTTTCAGACATTGCATCCGCCCACTTTCAATTGACTAAAAAACTAGATCGTCCTGTGACAAACAAAAAATCTCTTTCCCCTAGTCGAAAATCAATAGCGCACCAATAGAACTAGTAATTGCGCGTTTCATCGGGTTTTCTGCGCTGTAAAACAAATAAAACGCAATACCGTTCTACACGGAATGACCGTGCAATTGGCCCGGATCTCATCTACGGTCAACAATATCGCAAAGTGATAGAGAAGAAACAGAAATAACGGAACGATTTACAAACGTCTGTTTGCGTGGTGCTTGAACCTCTTTTGCGAAATTATTCTCTTCCTCCTTGCACGAATTCACTTTTTCTCCCCGTCGACGGAGAAATTCGGATCGCTCCGATTCCAAATTGACGCGAAAATATTTCCGTTCTCATTTCTGTGCGCGCCGTTCGGTAATCATTAGATAACTCGATGATCATTTTCTGCAGGCATCTGCAATTCCTACGCATTCCGCTTACCGCTGCGAACGAGTTCCTCGATATAAACGACGATTGGCCGAATCTGCAGGTGCACGAAACGCTCGGGCACATTTCGAAACCCCGGCACCGCTAATCGCGAAACAGCACCGCGACATTAATACAATCGATACAGGCTGCACTGCTCGCCTACTGGACCAGATAGTCGTGGATTACAATGACCAATTTACCATTTAATCCGAGAAGTTGATATAACGCACAGGAACACGTATTCGTTCCCGTCTGTTAGACACTCCCATTATTTATTAGATACCGCTGAATTACCTGTATATCCGTGAATTGACATTGCTTTTCACTGTAGAAATTAGTCACTCTTATTGTTCCGTTCGTTCGTCCATCGAAAAATATTTCAACGCGATACCTTAATCGATTATTCGATGATTAAATAATAAAATTGTACAGCGTACTTGAAACGATAAGATTTAGTTGCCGACGGGGGAAACGATATGGTTCAAGAAAGTTTTCTTTCGTAAGAACCCCTTCGTCCATGTAAATATTTTTATTTCACTTCTCGTTTCGCCCGTTGCAACAGTCAGTAATAATTACTGGCTCTGTAAGTTGTTTCGCAATCTTCCTCGGCGGATGCTTGCGGGAATCCTGTCTCCATCGTTAATTAATTTCGGCGATTGAATAAACCATGCAGCAATCTGGTGCCTACTATTTGTTCCAGACGCATTACGTATCGTAGGATCAACATATTCTCGAAACTGTCAGAAATAGAAATAACGGTGGACTACTTGGGCAGGTTCAGGCGACACTCGAGTGTCGAACACCTGCAGGTAATTGTACCGCGAATATAATAGCAAGCTATTTACAGGAAAGTGCTAAAGAAATTACGAACTCAATTTACTACGCGAACTTGTACAATCGCATTCATAAAACACATTATCAGTATCAAGCAATACTTCCAAAGTCCAGGAACTATTTTACTCGCCCTTAAAAGAAAAAATTACGAAATTCGATTCGACCAACAAACAAAATTATCGACGTCCACGTGTTTCCTCGAGCACATCAATTACACTCGTCCCGGTAAATGACGCGACGAGCTACTTTTTGGTCGACCGGCAAACGTTTAAAAACGTACGAACCACGAAATTGAATATTCTCTGCAGCAGGGGGTGACCGGGGGGGGGGCGGTGATTACGACATGCCCCGTCTAGAGGCGAAAGATTTGCTCGCTGGATACGACCGTGAATCCGTCGCGGAATTTGGACTTGGTCCAAACGTTTTGCGAGCCCCGTACTTTATATCTGTATCCCACTTCCTTCCGGACCCCTTTTCGTATTTCTCAGCGGCGGTGAAATATCTTTACGCGCATTAATTGGCCATATTGCCCGCGCAAGGATCGGATTCCGGGGAACGAGGATTATCTCGAGGGAACGGAGAAACATTGACGTTGCCGCGGAGGTGAAGCTTGCGAAAAGCGAGGGCGTACTCATTTGGAAGCGACCGATGAGCCGTCCGTTCGATGTTCAGAAATATTAATAAAGATCTGGTGAGAGTTTCGTTGCGACGTCGATTTCGGGGATCCATTTCAACGAAATATGAAAAATCGAATTTCATGTTGCCATCGATTCGAATGTTACAGTGAGTGGCAGTTTCTGTTTTTTTTTTTTTTTTTATTATAACAGTAGAACACTCGGTTCACTTTGAATATACTCCACGCGCTTCGCTTGGAAATATTTCAGGCAATCTGGCATAGCCTTTTCGGTTTGCACTGTCGATTTATAGAACGACAGAAACGGCTATTTGAAGTGACATCAATCGCGCTTCTTCCTTCTTACTGACACTGGGCTTTGAATCCATTCGATGGAGACTACCGTGCGTTTGTGTATAAGTTACCACGGTATTTCGGAAGTTGGTTCGGACATAATCGGGATAGAGGGAAGGAAACGGTTTCTTGCGTTGCTGGCCAGAACCGAGCATTTGTCGTTACATCTGTCTCTTCTAATTTATTGTACAATGTTTTTCGAAGTACTCTGAAAGGTTTGCGCAAACTTCTTTCGCTTCGACCGATCCTTGAAGTGAAAACAATTATCTTCCACGGTCTAAGACGCATTCGCTCATCGCCTATCTCGGCTAGAATATTTCACTTAATCGCTGAAGAAACGTGAAACGACGCTACCCACTAATCCATTATCAATTTTATTTTCACTAAACTATTACACGTGTCAAGTATTGGTTATTTACATCTGAATCTTATACCTCGTTAATCGCAAATTAAAATTCCACGGCGTGGCGATTTTTTTTCTTTTTCTCTTTATGTCGTAGTGTACAAACTCAGCTAAAAATACCTTCGCTCCCCGCAAACATCGAGAAAAGAAGAGAAAGAAGTGGAAAATTAGGAAGAAGGAACATCCCGAGGAATTTCATTCAAATTCTCTCGGGGAACAAAACGCAACGCGGCAAATACCCCGTGAAAAATAAAAGCCATGGCACGGTCGGCATGCCTCCACGGCGGACCAAAATAAATTGCACCGTGCAAGAGAAACACCGTTCTAAATTACACAGTTTATTAACGAACCGCAAACTACCTAATATAACTAGGCAACTAAATCGAAATCTACAGCGTTAAATCTACGACTGGTGTTTAAAGCTAGGCGTAAAGTTACAGGTACGTGCTACCCACGTCACGGGTGTCGTCGAAATCGGGGGCAACTGTAGGGAAGAAATCACCGAATCGATTACCGATTGTCACGCCGTCGTTTCCGTATCTTTCGAGCGTGCAAAGTGGCACAGGCCCCGCAGAGTGGCATCATTCGGCTGTCACTTGGACAGGTGGAACTCCGAAATTCGTGGATAAACTCTGCTACGGGAGGTTTCGTACTCCT
Organism: Nomada fucata; assembly: GCA_948146005.1. Classification (NCBI taxonomy): domain Eukaryota; kingdom Metazoa; phylum Arthropoda; class Insecta; order Hymenoptera; family Apidae; genus Nomada; species Nomada fucata. The sequence continues at coordinate 6,758,415 of OX411278.1, read as the reverse complement.
CCAAGTAATGTCTGCCCTTGACTTCCTTCTGGGGCAGTTCCAGTGCAGGGATATTGTGAATCTCCGACAACTGCTCCGCGATCGACTTCTCCTTTGGTAAACTGCAAGGCTCCGCAATAACGGGCCGAATTTTTACTCTCCTACGGGGAACTTTTTCTTTCTTCCTAGATTCCGGTTGGTGTCGAATTTTGGGACGCCTAGCGCCGCGTGGCGTTGTCGGACCCTTGACTCGACTGCTCCTACTTTTGGAAAAAGTGCAGGGGATTGGCGAAGTGGCGATTGGACAAACAAATATCGTTGGAAAATAGGGGCAACAGATTTGATCGAAGGAGTAGCACTTCTCGGAGTACAGGAAATATTAATTTCCCTTGGCGCGGGTAGTCTGAATGTTTCGAGACGAATGTAAAGCAATTGACGACGGTTTATATAAAGCAACGGGAATGTAGGGAGGGACAGCAACAAGAGGAGTTATCATTCGGTGAAGGCCAGAATGTTGAAATCTATACACTCGACCGCGAAACACGCGACGGTACACGGAATAAAAATAACTCGAGTCTACTTTGGAACAGAATAAATCAAGAATTACGTCCCGGTACTCCAATTCCAAATAGGGAACTTGTTACGCGACCTGCAAGGAAGGTTGGGCAGCTCAAAGATTTCGAAACGTATGATGCAACCCTATTTTCCGTTCGTGCCAGCGTTCGGTTTTAAGGGGTGAAATCATTCCTCCAAAACAATTCAGAATGTTCTTTTTCATGAAATATCTCAAGAACGCTGAGAGATATTTAAAGGAAAAGTATAAACAAAACTTGCATTCCTGTATTGCGTCTATCAAAACCGGGTAAACATTTTTTTTTTCTAAATTCACGAGAAAAAATTGAGACAAAATCAAGGATTTGTCAAACGATTTGTTCACGCAATACGCGGCTACGCGAGTTTCGTTGTTACTTTTATTAGGTCGTGTCACGGATGACGTACACTTTTACTTGTGCGCCAAGTTTCGTACGTTTCTGTATCCTCGGGTTGCCCGACCTTCCTTGGCGGTACTACGATGCTAATCGAAATTATTTATCGTATATCCTACTCACAATATCTGGACGCATCGTTCAATGGCGAGGTGCCTCTTCGCCGCCGACCAATTGGCAATCCTGATTTCTGTGATAGCCCGAGCGACTTCTTCCCTTAACACGGTGGGCGGTTCACCGAATTCCGCGAGTATCTGTCTCCTCTGCCTTTGGACCAGCGAATCATCCTCGCTTTCCTTCGTAGAGATGCTGTGCTCTCTACCTGCCCTCGCTCTCCCCTTTCCCCTTCGTTTCCCGTCGAGTCGCCGGCAGCAGACCTTTGGCTTGCAAATTTCATCCTCGCAGGGGCCACGTACCTTGAAAGTGACCTTTCCTCTTCCCTTCTTCCTTTCAGTTTCCCCCCCTTCTTCGGGCTCCACATCCGCCACTGGTATCGAGCTGGTTCGCTCCGTAATTGCCGAAGGCGGGGAGCTTAATTTCTGGGTGTGTATCTTTTTCTTCGACTCCGATGTCGCGTCCCTCGACGCTTTCGAGCGACCCGAATCGTGCGATACCGGGGCGGTTTTAACGGGTTTTGCGGATGGTTTACTGGGCTTCTTAGTTTTATCGAGCTTCTTCGTTGCGACTGGCTCGGGTAGGGTAGGAATGACATCCGGATCGTCGCCGCTCTTGAATGCCTCGAGTCCCTAAATTATTGATAAAGATGTTAATACGTCGAACGGCGTGTACGTCGTGTACGTCTCGTCGAATTATCGATGCTTTTGAGATGATCCGAATTTTCTGTCTTTCTTCCTTTTCTTTCCGAGCTAGATACAGATTTCGTCCTCGGCTTAGAACTCTATTCGAATCTTTCGCGTTTAATTAATTAATTAATGTTCAACTTTGTCTTTTTTTTATCGTTAAGGGAGATGGATTTCATCCATGCGTTTAACTGGTAAATTTAATTGGCCCTTGGAAATAAGAATGAAGAAATGTCGCGTCTAATGTCTCACTTTATATACAGCTTCGAAGTACTTCGCCTCTGCCTCTATAACACGGGGGGATTCCTCCTTGAATTTCTTCTTCTCTTTAACACGGCTCGTTCTTGCTTCCGCGCTTTTCTCCTTCTTTTTCGCTTTGTCCGCCGGTGAGTCTTTGCCTTTCTTCTTTTTCGTAATCGGCTCAACCGCCACTACCTCGCTCTTAATTGGCTTACGGACCAGATTAAGTTCCTTTAATCGTACGTCCACCGCCTTCGTCCCCCTCGAGTATTTTTCCAGGATCTACGAGAAGTCATAATTCTATAACGCATTTCCCGTTGCGGGCGTATATTTCGAAGGAACGTTTGCATTGTCCGCACGATTGAGAAACTCAACAGAAACGGAAAGGCGAACAATATGCCGCCTGCGCGTACGCCCGAAGACGTTATTAACGATTGAAAGTGCAAAGGAAACTCATCATTCCGAGTAACTTGTCAAATGTCGAACAATTTTTCGCTTCGTTTTAGACAGCAATTAATTTCGTTGGCGTTGCTCAATGTGTCCCATGCTTTCGTGCTTCCTTACTTCTGAATAGAGTGCTCGATCCGTTTTGTCGAAGGAATTGAAGAATTCCGACGGTTCGACGAGGAACACGTCCCCGGTTCTGTTACCAATTGTCAGAAAGACCCCCTCTTCGCACGGGGCGAGGCAGGTGAGCTCTTCGTGGCATAATTGCAACGTGAACACAGGTCGTCGAAGGGTCTGAAGAAAGTCCCATACCAGCAGCTGTCCAGTGGCCGTTATTACGTAGAAAGCAGAGTGTCTTATCTTGTTCCAGCAGCCACCAGTTGGATAGTCTTGCAAGAATCTGCCGGCAAGATTAATATACGTAGAGCATTACTAATTGAACCATTGCGATTACGCGTTTTCCAGTTTCGCGTTGAAACATTGTCGATTACTATTAGGTTGTTGCAGACGAAGCGTCTGTTCATAGATTCATCACAGTCCGTTAGGTTTAATCTACTCGAGTCACAGGTAAGCACTGGTAGATAATTCCTGTAGCATTTTCATGAATAATTTTCTAACTTCTACGTTTTCCGTTCGAAATTATTCACACCGCTGGCAGATTGTACCTCATCCGTTCGACGTGCAACAACCATAATACGTAGTTCTCGGTGCGAATGAGAAACAATCGCGAGATACTGAACAACTTTCGAGTGATAATATTACCGTCTCGAGATTGACGACGCACAGTGGTACAAAATTCCTAAGACGTGGCAGAAATTCGTTTTTTATGGACATTCTAAACAATTCTCGCGGCAGCATTACAATACATCGATCGTAGATTATAATATAACTTCAAATGAAAGAGTGATTTTAAAAACAACTGCGATATATGTTATTTAAGAACACAATCTTTTTCATTTTTTACATCTTTTGAGTATAATCCTTGATTTTATAAACCTTTATCGTACAGATAGTATTCAAGGCGTTGAGTACTTTACTTTAAATTTAAAAAATAAAACAAAATATAGATTTGAGCGCTAATTATTAGTTTTTTTGTTTATAACTGATGGCCTTTGAGTAGCAACAAATTTTTGTTGCTCTTAAAACTAGACGTAAATACGAACATTATGGTCTAACAAAATTCTGCGACTTTTTGCGACCTTTCTAGAAATAAAGTCGAAAATTTGATAAAAGCTGCAAATGAGCAGCTATTCCTCCAAAATAACTCTGGAAGTTTGTGACACAAGTATCGCTCCTCCACAGACAAGTCACGATTCAAAATAATCGAAGCTATCGAAAGAAATATGAGAAGCAATCTCATTTTGTTCTGTTCTTTCGTTACATTCTCTATCCCATTATTTAATGCTTCCATGTACGCGCTTTACTTTACAACGACAGATCGCCAAATATCGTAACCGCCGCCGTAGAAACATCTTCTTCGAACTTTCGTCCGCGTCCCGGGAATTTTGTACCGCCACGCGCCACGTCCGAGCGTCTCCGGAAACGTGCGCAACGATCATCGAATGCAACAAATTAGTATCACGCGAAAACTAACATACGGAGTGGAAACCAGACTTCCTTCCCTGGTATCTTCGACCCATATCCGTGCCCTCCAATCGCCGACACTTAGAAATACCGCCGGATTAAGTACGGAGCAATCGACAGAGCACACGCGCCCATAATGACCTTGCAGCTTCACGGACAGCTTCTCCGCGTTCGTCTTCCCTTTCCTCGACCCGATCACGATGTAGCCGTTCTCCAAGCCGAACATGAACTTGGTGCCCACCATCGGGCCGTAGTTCAAGCAGGAAACACCGATCGACCTGTCTATGTTCGGATCGTTCGGGTGTTCCAGATCGAACATCATCACTTCTGTTGGCTTTCGTAGCTGCCGCGTGTCCCACCACATTGCACGGCCGTCGGTTGACGTTGAGAAGCATTCCGAGTGACTCTTCGACGGTAGCCACTTCACCGAGTTCGCGTATTCCCTGGAACAAACGGTTGCGCGTGTGAAATTTTAGGAACTGGTCTGCCCGGATATTTTGGTGACGTTTGTGCGCGGAAGCGGACGTGAACTGTTTGAACGTGGTTGTTCAACGTTAAGCCTTGAAATTCGAGTGAATCGAGGGAGATTCGTTACGCGAAGTTTTGTATCGCGACAAGAACTACCAGTCTGTGCTGCGTTGAGCTTGGGTCCACAAGAAGTGGCGGAGAAATGGAAATCTTGAGTTTCGGGCGAAATGAAACTTATCGCGATACCTGTTTGCGTAGATGTAACACAGTGTTAATCGAAGTTTCTGTAGAATGATAATGTAATCACCCGGTAGGAAGTTCGTCCGAGTTTTTGAGCTTGGCTTGGGCGACGGTGATCCGAATAGAAATAGCTGTGGTCCTCGCGAACCGTAGTAATCGTTGCGAACGAAAATCTGTTATCGTTTCATAGGATTGTGTCCAGCAATCGTTGATGACGATGTTAGATACTTTTAAGTGTGGCCCTCGTGTTTCCTCAAAGGATGCATACCGTGTAACAAATCGGAGACTATTCAACTTATTTCTTTAATATAAATTTAAAAGACGCCCGAAAGATTTCTCGTTTAAGGGATCAGTTATTTTGAACAATTTTTCTTTCAAGTATTGTCGCAATTGGGTTAAATGATTGGCACACTTTCCGCGACCCTCCGGAAGTAAAACAAATTGGGTGAAGTTCCGAGAAGTAGCAAGCTGTTGCGTTTCAATTACACAGATAATATAAACCGCCTCGAGAAGTTCCAACCATCACTTTCTTTTTCGAAACTCCCGAACCGCATCGCTTTGACTTGCAACTTTGACAGTCCTCTAAGTACCTCGATTAAAGCACCGAAAGTAAGTTTCCCCGGCTCGTCGATTCACGATAACGAAAATTTCAACGTACAATGTACCAGCCCCCGTCTTTCGAACACTGGAGTGCATTTCGGATACTTCTTTCCTTCATCGCGCTGACGTAATAAAATAAAATTTTAAGAAGCCGAAGCGAAAGCAATTTCCCCGTCCCAGACGTATTTCATACGAGAAGAGAATAAAACCTGCAGGAAGTATTCCGCAACCTGGCATTTCAATGGTTGACCGTAGAGAAAGGAGAGAAAACAACCCCGAAAAACCGTCGACGATATTAAAGCTCCGAGCGATTTCGAGTGAACGTTCCCCAATACAAGCGCAGAGGGACGGGCAACCGTAGGAAATTTGGGACCAAAGTCTGAAGAATAGATGGGCGGAACGCGTTTCTTCTGTGCTTACCTGTGACTGTACTGGAGATGAGATGTTTGAACTGCGTGCTTGCCGGCCCTGATATCCCAGTGGCATACTTGGCCGCTCATAAGACCGCTGATAAGGACGAAAGGATCTCGAGGATTAAATTCCGTAGACACACACGGGCCAAAAGGCTCCAGTCCCATGTATGGCTTGTTCGAATTTTCTGTTCGTAAAACGGTGGAGGCGTTTCATAATCCGGATTAAATGTACGAGAAAGAAAAAATGTGCCCTCGTCTCATCGTGACTGTTCGCTGACATCTTTGCATTGAATGACGGATGGATTGCATTGAAACAGCCGAACAGGATGGATTTAAATCACTAAGAAAAATTATATAGCGTGCTTGCTCGTATCATTCACAATGAAGAATATATTATTCGCGGTTCGGACATTAAAGAAATCTGTAGGAGCCGGCAAGCTTATGTTATTGGCAATATTTCAATATTATGCGATACTTAAATGGTATATAAAATCGAAAGCGATGTTGCACCGAGGTAACTGTAATTGCTAATGAGTGGTGGTTCGACAGGTGCGTTTAAAAAATGAAGAAACACATTATAAATTAAAATACCCGGAATCGTAATTGAATGTCAATGAATGAACGATAAAAATTTAATCGAGATAACGTTACGAACAATATATCTGCTAGGCAATTTTTCAATTGAACCGAAATTTTATTTTCATTTCATGACATTCTGTTTGCTAGCAGACTTTCATAGAGGTTCCTTTCGATCGCGAAAAGATATGCAAACGAATGCGAAACGATTGCTAATGCGATGGGAATAAATCAAATACTAAAAGCTAAAGGCGTGCACAATATCCCTTTTCTACCTACCGAGATCCCAGATGTACACTGTGTTGCTGCAGTCTTGCAGTCTCCCGTATTCCAAGAAGCAGTAAGCAACCGCAATCCTGTTGCTGAGATTTGGGGCCCAGGAGATACAGGTGACAGGTCGCTTCGGCGTTTCCGGATCTCTGTACATGTTCACGGTCCTGAAAAGCGATTTTCTAATGATGATCGTCTGTGGATCTGCGAATTCCGCCTCTGCATTTCTAGCACTGATTACAACGGATGATAAGCAGCTCGGGAGGAGACCGTTTGGATCCAGATTGTAGCCGGACGGAACCGAAACGTGAAATAATTTGTGGCGATAAATCACGCAGAGCGGAACGGTGTGAAACTTTGCGAATGTTTAGGGCAATTTTTTCGAGTGAATTGGGAATTAAGCTTCGGTGTAGCGAACATGGATACGTGTTCAAGTTTTGATAGAAGCTATGAAGGTTCGATTTCTGTGGTGCTGATTTTTTATACGCGTTCGCGATTTTCTATATTTGTTTGATATTAATTGTTGGTTATCTTCCCTTTCGGTATTATTTTTTAAATGATTAGTCTGGTCGAAATATAGCTTCCTCTTGGAAGAATTGAAGCGCGATTGTAGCAAGATTGTTAAGTCCCGGTTAAGAAAATTCTTTATTAAAAAAAGATAGTTGTATTACAATATACATTAACTCACCTGAGACCTATGGGCTGCACTAACTTCGTTGCTATCATGTCGTCGAAATAATGCTGGTAAATATTCACCGTGCCATTTTGACGAATATTATGCTGCATCACCTGCGGGAGAACTTAATTAACCTTCCTACTGATCACTGACGCGATCGTATCGCTGAACGATTCTACTGTGCCAGAAATTAATGCTGCTCATAATTGTTACAGTAGAAAACAAACGCCAACGATTCATCGATAAACAAATGTCAGTACTATAATATTGATCTTTTGTGTACTCGTTGCATTTAAGTTTATCGTTCTAATGATTCATATTTAGTCAAACGCCGGGCACAAGCAACTCCGAATTATAAATTCACGAAATCATGAAACGACGGTTCAATCTCGTACAGACATCGAGCTTGCTTGCAATCGATCCGACGATTACATACCTGGAACAAGTTACGTAGTTTCGGTGCCCAGTTCTCATCCTTCTCGACCCTTCTTCGAAATCTCAAAGTGGCTTCCTCGTCTCTTGCATTGATTTCTTTCGGCCATCCACCCTCGATGTGCGACATTCCGCTATCTTTTGTCGCGAAAGAACTGCATTGAATCTACATTTCAACGGAATTCGTTTCGAGAAATCAAAACCTTCGAAGGCTGAGGCGATTTTTCAGGAGATTTCGACGAGGTGAACTGAATGAACAATTTTTTGATATATTCTCGTGGATTACTGGAAACTTTAGACATCACAATTCAACAGAAATTTGTTCCATGGTTTCAAGTTGCATCCTAGACGCGTGCCATAATTGTATAATTGTTAACGACTAAATTGTCTAGTGTAGACTCGTACGTTGAATGGATTGGTGTGCACGATACCAACGCTTACGTATAACCATTGGCCAGACATACTTCTTTGCCTTCTTTAACAGCATCATTCAAGTAATATTTAATATTCATATTTTATATGCCCCCTAATTCAGATGAGAATTATTATTACTTTGTAAAAGTTCGAATTATATTGCTTCCCATTACGACTTGCGAGCAAAATCACAACTTTTAAAGTAGCATATCGCGCGATGCACAGTCTCCTCGGAAAGTAAGTCAACGCTATTACCAACAGCTTAAATGTATAACAATAATAATAAAATATATGTTTATACGTTTGCATGTACTCTTTATGGCATAAGTACGTAAAAAAATAAATCAGAAGAATGTACATACGTCGTTTTCATTTGTTCAAAAATACCAATCGTTAACTTACTCTCCGAGGCGACTTTATGCATATAAATGAATAATTTCACGTCGAAATAAAATCGTCTCCCGTTTCAACCCTTGACCACGCACAGCCGCTCCCTGAACCCGTAGTGTTCTTCGAATAATTAACAAAATCCCTGGCCCCCCGAAGTATCAATCAAACAGGCACATGAAATTCAATAATCACGTCAACTTTCCGTTCGGTTGCCAATAATACAATGGCTTCAATTCCAATATAATTTCAGTTGCCGAAACTTTCCAGCTCGACGTTTCCCCCGTCGACGCTAACCGAGGCTGTTACCATTTTCTATAGGGAGAGAACGGGCCCGCTTCGAGCCCGGAAACGCCATAGAAATCTAAACAATAATAAGGAGAGAAACGGTAGTCGAGCGCGAAATTGCACGGTCGATGCGTCAGGTAACAAAGTTTTCGGCAGACTTGTACTTCCGGAGTCGTATCTGTTTGGCCGATAGGCTTTCGAACAAATTGACGGTACTCGCGTCGCAAGTAACGCGAGAACGCGCACAGTTCCTCGATTCAACGAACTTATCCACGGTTTCCACACTAATTCACCGATACCGATGAACCGGCACGCTTGCATGAATTTTACTTCGCCGTTTGGTTAACGTCCAAGACAATGATTTATAGAAAATGTACAGTCAATAATACGTTTTGGAGTATCGCCTGGGGTCTTCTGCATTCGTTGTACGTAGTTTACGTGATACGGCGTGTACGTAAACATACGCGCACGGATATTGGACGACCTGAATAAAGGTTCAAAGAATTTATGATTGTATACTACTTATTCAAATGCGCAGAGGGTTTCCTATTGATATAAGTCTCTCAGAGCAGATTGCGTAGGACGACACAATACTATAAGAGTATTCTGAACGATTAGATACGAAGTGGGTTAATACGATGCTGGCCCGCGTTATTCGTTCCCCAAGGGAAGAGAGAGAAACAAGGTTTCCGCAATTTTCTTAATGCCGTCGATCTAACCTGGTGTAGTGCAAGTTTCTTAGCGTATTGCACCCCGACGTGGCAGTGATTCCTTTTGATCCACTGCTCCATCTCGACGGGATTCGGCTTGATATCAACGTCCAAGTTCGGCGTTGACAAGTCGAAGACGCATTGTTTGCCAAATTCGGCCCGCGTTTTCACGTACACCCTTTGAATATCCATCGTCGCGCACTGGTCAGACCTGAAACGATAGTGAAACGGCTGGCAACATTGTTTTCGTTTTCGTTAACTGTGTTTAATCGTAGTCGTACTGTAATTTGATTAATCACAATTGAAAAGGTGATTTCAATGAAACTATAAATACGGCATAAGCAAACGATTACAGCAAGATTGGAATTAACAATGTTTCCGCGCGATTGCGAGCAACGAAATATCTTTGGAACCGACAATATTTACTTCCTATTATATCGTCTAGCTTGTTCGAGGAATGGGACAATTTGTTACACCAATTCACCCCGCTCTGCGTAACGAGCGAATCGCCGACTCGATGAACTCCGCATGATTCAGTAGCGATTCATGAAGCGCTATTATTAAGAAAAAACCTGCCGCGAGAAAGTAATCATCGGAATGGTTTGCACGAAGCCTCGACACCGAGCCATTCGTCGAGGGGAAATAAATGCTGGCACGCGAACGTTAAGTTAACCAATAAACTGTCACGCGTGACACCATCCGACCAACCTTCTTCGCCGAAAAAAATAGAAATGCAATCTTCCGACGGCCGTTCGTTGAGCAGATCTTTTCGTGAACTTCTCTTCCGGTTCGATACACTGTCGGGTCCAGAGAGTGACGCGATAATTCGTGCGCTTTGTAACGCTCCCACGGCACTGGCTCACCGGGAAGGGAAGAAGAGCGCCGGCAGGTTGCTGAAAGATTCATGAATTCACGAAGCGAATAAAGTTGCAGTCGAAGCGATATTTGCCTTGTTTCGGCAAACACGCGAGAACTCGACTGAAGGTTCACGCGTGCAAACGGCCCCGTCTGCCGTTCATCCTTTCTCGCGTCGGGGATCCTCTTTACGTGTGAATCAAGCATAAATAGAACCTGGCCATGAGTTAAGGGGCGAGGCAACGGCCCGATCAGACTTATCTCGACGAGGATCAAACGCGCAGCTGGCTTTGATGCCACTGTACACTTGAACGTAGCCGCGATTTTGTGAACTTTCGAGTCGATCGTTTGAATGCTGATGTCACAATAGCCAGGCGGTGAAGTGCGCTCGGAGCTCATCGGCGGAACTTCATTGTGAGGATGAAGTTGAATATTCGCGCACAAATGTTTGAATGACTTCCCGTTCGCGGGGGAATCGACGATTGGAATTACCGAGCGGTTCGAGTGGATTTGTTACAGAATTGCCAGCCGGCCAAGTTACTCGTTCTGGCACCCTTTTGTTTTCTACATCCGGTCTTGTAAAATCGGAAAGGCTAAATCAATTTTACCAGCCGATAGTTTAATCGCCGTCGATCACTTTTTAAACGAAACTGACCTCTTCAATCGGTAACTCATGTCTTTGCGCATATTTTGTTCGTGTTAGCTGTTTCTATATATTTCCGATTAGCTTCTCGGTTTTCGTTCTTTGAAAGCTAATTATTTGGAAAATTAGATTGCTATCAGGGCGCATCATTTTTATCTCATTTTAGCGGGGTCTAAATTCGACGTGTCCTTTATTGCCTTTCCTTAAATACTGACAATGAGACGGCGTTTCCTATCCGCGCGTTACTTTCTATTGATCTCATATTATTATTAAACGGAAGTTACAGCAGACCAATAATAGCATAGCCCCTCCGTCGAGTAAACTTGATTTATTTTCCAATATTACACGCGTTACGTTTGCGTCATTAAAAGACAGCTTCAGAAACATTTCTGGAATTAATTCGAAAATATTCTTCCCATAATTTTTGTCAACCAATGGAGTCCCATATTTGCACGGGATTCTGATATCAAGCCGTCAGACTTCCATCCCGCGGAGCAGATTAAATATCACCACAGGCAAACGGAAACCCAATTTCATCTCGGATATTTATTTGTTTCTGACAGCAATTCTTCCCGTCGATCTATAAAACCACGAAAGGTTATAGTCTGCAATCTGTAAAACTCTCCCGATCGACGAGAAAAGGGGATTTCGGTTTGGCAGAAGATTGCAATCAAGGCTTCTCAATTCTTTGCTAATACTTGGTTCATCAGGAACCGCTGATGCAATCATTCTGTCTTAACGAATCGATCGTTTCACGTTATTGAGCCCAGTTGCCTGCGCGTAGAGTTGCATTCGCGTCACGATTCGCACGATAAAAGGCTTTCCTTTATAACTTAATACTCCAAACAGCCACGACTGAGAATGTCGAAAATCACTCCCTTCGTTACTACTGATGAAGCTATTCCGCGAGAACGTTGCCTCTCATTTGTGATACACAATGGAGACATCGAAAATATCATTTCAATTATTGCGCACTAGCCTGGCAGAAAATGGCCGCTTTTGTGACGCGGAAAAATTGTGAACCCGTGGAACTACGAGCGAGCTTCGCCATTCACGAATGTTCGAACGTTAAATCGCCTCCCGTAAACGAGCACGATGTAAATTGCAATTTCCTGTGGCACGTGTGTAATAATACGCATTCATTGATTGGGCATTGCAATACCATGAATCATACTGCTGAGCGACTCATATGTGCAAATCACGTAACAATTTCCCTCCGTTCCAACTTTATTTTCGCCGATACAGCGACAATTGCCGGGTTTCGGTACAAAGGCGCGGCGGCACAAAAGCTTGCCCCTAATTGCCGTCGACTGGAAGACGAGTGACTTTGATGCGAGATAGATGTACGTATGTGCGTGCAATTTGTTGCAACACGGGGCGTACGTAAAGGAGAGAAAAAAAAGACTTCTACGTGCCACTAGTTCATTGCGCTGCAATAAAAGTATTGTATGGACGAAAGTAAATGGAACGCAATTGGATCGCTAAGAATGCTGTTCTGAAATATTCTGCGTAATATTTTCGAGTAATCGAAGCCTTTTCAAATACTGCTTGGAATAGGAGAAATCGTTGCATATTTCTTTTCAATTACTTTTCCTACAGATACAGTTGAAAAGCTTCGATACACAAATGTCAAGATTCCGCGTTGGCACATTGCAAACGATAATATTGCAACCATTATTTCGAATTCCAATAAATATTATTCAGCATTCGCGATCCATTCACCGGCATTGTTAAGATTATCCCCTTTACCTGTCCGTTCCCACATATTTCTGCCGCTAACGATCGAAGGGTCAATTAACGTCAGCAAGTCCTGCCACGAAGTGAATGTCTAAAATATGATCGGACAATCGTCACGCGGAACAATGCCGCGACACGCGTATCTCGTGGAACGTTCCACGCAGTCGTCCGCAATACCGAAAAGCAGAAGGCACAAATCTCGAACGAGTTCCAGCGGAACCCGGTGCACGCCAGTCGAGCACACCGGCGCATTATCCTCGAGATACGATCACGCGAATCAACGGTTCGACGGTCGACGATTCCGAAATCTCGCATTGAGGCTTGAAATCCGAGACAGAATCGGAGCCGATCCATCGAAATATCCGTGCAGATTCTCCGACCCCGTTCGCGCACCTCTCGTTGCGCCCAATTATTTACGGGCACCTGTTAATCGCGACTCGTGACGACCAGTTATTTGCCGTCCGGGGTCCGCCTGTCGCCAACGTCGACGCTCTCGTTACCGTTTTTATTTTACGCCACCGTGTTGGCAGCGTTTTCGATTGACCTTTTTCTTTTCTTTCCTTCCTTCTTTCCTCCCCCTCAAACCTCGACGACGACCCCAGCGAAGCGCTCGCGAGAACCGGATAAACCCTTGCTCTCTCATCAGCTAATGCACGCGTACACCCAGTTTGTCGGCTGAGCGCAGCGTGAAGCGGAGGGAAAAAAAGGATTCCGATTGTTTCGTACGACTGGATCTTTTTTTTTCACCTCCGACCGGATAAGCCAGCATAATTGAAATCCGTGCAGGGGCGATCGAGCGCGTACCGAGTTTTGGTCCCCTCCAGGATTCTGTGTTTGTTCGCAGGGTGACGCCTGGACCGCGGGGGAGAGCCTCGTGTCGCAAACGTTTCGCGAATTAGTGCGTCGTGGCGGACAATGTGCCCAGGGTTTCGCCGGTTCGAGAGGCGATCGAGATGTAATCGCGACTATTACTACTGTCGGTCTAACGAAGACGCTTCAGATCGAATATTTTGCGGCGTCGTTCGAATTTCTTCAGCTCCTCGGCTTCTTATTTGGTTTGTTATTTTCCGCGTTTCGCTCGTTCGAATTACTTAGTTCGAATTTACAGTAATGACACATCGATGTCTGAAAACTTCTTCTATTCAATATATTTATTGATCGTTTGATCCTTTTTTTGTATAATTACATTAGAAGATAGAGTCGCGATTGACGTATAAAAATACAATTATACTTAGCTCCAACTCCGCCCGCTGTTATTATAAAAGAATACTAGATGTAAGAAGATTTATTTAATAAATTTGTCGTTCTATCAAAAAACGTTATCACTAATAATCGCGATAAAAGGTACAGTACATTCCGATACCAATGAACGGTATAAAGCGCCAGAAAAAAAACTGCTTTATCTAATTGGACATAAAAACAGCAAAGCGTGAGTCGTTTCAGTAAAACCTTTCGAATGGTCCGTGTTAATCCGTAACGAGTATCGATAACAAGTACCTGTAACGTCAATGCAAATGCACGTACATCTTCGACGAAGGAACAGGAAGAATCGTCTCCGCGTAAAATTTCACTTCGATTTTTCATTTCATGCACCTCCGGAACTTCCTCGAGTTCAGTCGGGGAGTTTTTTTTTTCTGCCGTCGTTCCTTTGTCCAATAATTTCTCCATCGGTCACGTGCGTGCCACCTGTTTCTAAGTAGAGTTCGATACCGCCGCGAAAGGCACAGCCGACGAATTTCCGCAAGAACAATGCCACCAGCGTGAAAAGTTTCCGCGAAACGTCGAATGCACCGCTCGTCCGGCCGGGTCCGGGACCATTGTCATGCTCCCTTTGCACCGCTGCATGGTTCCTACGACGAATGAGCAATAACCTCGAGAGGAGTCCTCGCGAAAGGCAACAGAAATATTCCTCATCGAGCTACGTAGATCTCATCCAGACGGAACTTCTCGACGAGACGGTTCGCCCTGACTCCTAATTTCTTAGCCAACCGACAGGCATCCTTGCCGACGAAGACGCCACGACGAATGCTGATACCGTTTTTACGTGTCTTCCGAATGCACGAGTCAATCGAGACGTTTCTATCGCGATACTCTTGCGCAGAAGGTACTCGAGAAGCTTCATTCCCATGATTCCGATACATTTCCGTTCGCCCGCGGCAGATTCGCGTGTAATTTTTACGTAATTCCTCGTCATGGGAGCGTTTTCCTTTCCGGTTCATCCGCGGCCACGTCCGCAGACGTTCTCACGAATGCAGCAGATATTCTGGGATAAAATTCTTTGTGCTTGCAGGAGTCGTCGTCCTGCATGATCTTCTTCCTCAGCATGTCCCACAGTTCCTTCTGTTTCTCTTCCTCCTGCCTGTCTATATCTTCCTGCGACAACGGCAGATTTTTATTCTTACGGGACTTCGGTTTCCTCGCAGGCTTCTCAGCGATCGGTTTAACTTGCACGCGGGCAGGTTCCTCGGCGACGACCGTCGCTTGCGACATCTCGGACCTCGTTTCCGAAATCCCGTCCTGCCTGCCGCCGAACAATTCCTCCGCTCGCTGGTCCAGCTTCCTTTCAATAGCCCAGGTGCTGAGCTTCTTCGCGATTGCCCTCTCCTGCCAGGCACGCAGTTCCCTCTTGGCCTCCTCGAGCTCGCCCCGAAGGATGTTCGGCGGGGCGCTCTTCATCGCCAAGATTTTTCGCCTCAACGCGCGTGGCGGGGACGGGATCACGGCAACGTAATCGGACAACGTTCTGAACCATTTGTTCTCGGCAACGAACGATCTTTCCGGGACTATTTCCCGGGGCTCGGCCTCCTTTACCGGTGTCTTCGCGACCTTCGATTTTTGTTTCACTGAAACACAGGGGAAAGGTTGCCTTTCTGAGCGTACGATTACAGGGGCGAGTGAATATCGAATTAATTGTATCGAATTCGCGTATGAGCAGTTGACTTTGTAAATAATATTTCGTTATGTCGTTCGGGTACTCTATGCGTGCGAAATTTTGTAATTGCGTCAGGTAGAGAGATCTGTGAGACAGATAAATGATAAACGATATATGAATGAATGCGGGTAAACGAAACATTCGTTGTCAGATCGAGAACAGAGCGTTTCGTGCACACGGTTTTTCTTCCTGACGGTAATTAATTCCGTTCTACTTTGCAATCGCGACACTCGCCTTTTTTTAATTCCCGTGGATCAGCCAATATTCCGTTTGCACAGTTGCGTAACGCGAATTGTCCGTGCTACTTAAACAGGAGGAAGAGGAAAAGGAAACGTGGTCGAAAATATAAATTACACTATTTCGGTGAACGTCCGGATACTTGAATTAATAGCTTCGACTGCTGACTCCCGGTGGCCGGATTCAATAAGTTAAGTGAAACAAACAAGGATAATATTCGACGAAATCGCCGCAAGTACGAGATTCCAGATTGCCGTTAATATCGACGCGCGGTCGCAAATGTTTTTGTCCGCTCGGCGCATTCGCCACGATAGGATAAGACAGTATTTCCCCGAACTCAACGAGCTCTCGTGCTTGCGAAACAGGATTTCTTGGCGTCCCATCGTTTTTACCTTGCCGACGAAAAAAGAAAATCGCGCACCGCGTTTCCGCGAGCTCGCGGTGCATCGTTTTTGTCTCGCGGATCGCATTTCCCACATAATTCTGTGCAACGAATGAAACGTCGCGCGAGTCGGATGAAAATCGTCTCCGATTCTTTGATCCCCGATCGAACACGCCCGTCGACGATCCGATAACACGAAAATCGTGCGTCGCGTCCTGCGACATCTTGAAAAAGATAACACTCGCGTGCACCGGGTATATTTAACAGCAACGATCTCAACGCGATTACGGCGTTTTAATTTTCCGCGAGCGAATTAGTTCGCGACGGTGATACCGGCAACCGGCAGCTCGTTACTTTTATTAACTTCCCAGCGATCGTTTAAGTGGCTTCCGACGCGTTATTCCGAGTTAATTGTAACTAACGGAGAACTCGACGAGAAGGCGACTTGGGTAGTCGTGGAATACCGGAAACACGGAAACGGAATTAATTCGCCAGCGGAGCCGTGATACGACCGCGGCAGAGCGTACACCTTGTTTGCAGTTCCCCTGCCGCGATTGTAGAATTTACAAGCGGCGTGCACCCGCGGCGACAACTTGAGAAACTTTCGAAAAATTTCAGCCGCTCTCGGGGAGCGTGAAATGAAATTCCGCGGAAATTATTGAACAGCTCCGAGGCAATTGTAAGGGAGTTGCTACCCTGCTCATCGAGGGACTCATTGAACGTGCATACACTTTCAACTTGCGTACATCTTTAAGGTTGCGTACGGTTTTGCAAGTGTTTTTTGCAAGTGGCGGTCGCGTTCCGAGAAATTCGAATTAATTTGAGGAAGTGTGGGAGGGGGAGAAAGATGTGGCCATTTTATTCATATCTACTTCGAGGAACTTTCACGTGCTCGGATATTTCGTTTGTCAATTCGAATTAAACGAACTAGGTTCCTGCTTTCCTATTTAATTCTGCGCTATCGGGATCAGCATTGTCACGGTTACGCGTGGATTAAAAGGACAGACGCGCGTAGAGAAAATAACCTGGTGGAGATGCTTTCATTTTGAGGAGCGCGTCGTAAATGGTGATTTCAATCGAATCGATCATACCTTCCATGTCCGCGCAACAAATCGCCGGCTTGCAGACTGTCCTCGCGCAACTCTTCTTCAGGATCTTCGATGGTCGTTGCTTTTTACCCCCATCCTTTGTCGTAGTTAACTCGTCGGCAACAGGGAGCGGAACGTGCGATACTTTGGAACTCCTTCGGATAGCTTTTATCATTCTCTTTCGACTCTTTATCGTGTATATCGACTTGTGCCTCTTCACGTCGTCCTTCTCAGTGTCTTCCTCCTCCTCTTTCGGCGCTATGGCGGCTATTTTTGCCAACAATATTGGCTGAGCTGATTCCACGTCCGCCTCGTCGAGTGGTTCGAATTTTTTAGATTCCTTTTGACAACAGAGCAATTAGTGTTCACAATTTATATATCCCCTTCCCCTCCTTAACGTGCGCGTAACGTAAGGTGACAATTGAAATCGTAAATAAAATATTGATTAGCAATTGGGTTCGTCCTTTTTCTCTTCTTGCGCGACTGAAAAGATTAATACGGACAAGGGGAGAAGGGAACGTGCGATTATTTGAAAACCACGAGTGCCAATACAGCGTTACATTTTACCTGCTCGATCTGTTCAAAATAATTAATCTCGACTTGAGTCAGCCGAGGGGAACTCGACCTCACCGAGCTCTTCCCCTTCGGCTTTGCGATTTTTGACTTCTTCCGGCTGTCGCTCCTTTCCTTCGCTATGCTGACGGGCCTGTCCTTCCGTTTCTCCTTCGGCTCCTTCTTCTTAGCCTTGGCCTTCGTTTCTTGTACCTGCGGCACAGGATCTTCCAGGGACGACGCTTGGAGGAAACGAACCTCCTTCAATCGAGAGTCGAGCGCCTTCTCGAATCTGCTACATTTATCCAGATACTGCGACCACGAGCAGAAACACGATGGAAATATTAGTGGAACATCCCTCCCTTCGGAGCCGATCTCCCCGCGAAATATTACGGTTCAGTCTGTCCTCTCTGACATTAAGTTTCCTACGAATGTGCACCGAACGATCTAATTTCGCGAAATGCGTTTCGTCGCGAGACGCGGTTTAATTAGAATGTTATGACGCCGACGCGCGTGCGGTAAACTTGCGCCGTTTCAGAGAATCTTCGGATCGCCTTTGGAAATCGTGGAAATCACATTGAACATGGGGATATAAATGTGTTTGCGGGTCGAGCACCGATGCTGAAAGCGGAATCTTACGTTACTGAGGGCGGTCCTCTCGTCTTTCGAAAACGCTTTAAGGTCTTGCGAACACTCCAGAAGGTATATTTGCCCGGTAGTACTTCCGACCGCGAGCAATTCACCGTCCTCGCGGGAGTTAATCGCCGTTAAGCTATTCCTGCTCACGCGAATACTAGTCACGGGTGTTTTCACGCCTGCCAGTATGTCGTACGCGTGCAACAAGCCGTCGCTGGTTATGGTGTAGAAGACGGAACTTCGTGTTCTACTCCAGCAACCGCCGCTGAGATGGACCTGTTTGCTGCACGCGAAGAAGAACGGAACAATAAGTCTATGAACTCGTTTGATTGGAAGGAGTTGGGGTGCTGCAACATAAACGATAAGTTTAAAGCAATTCTCGACCGTTCTCGGTAATGTTACAGTATATCGTGGAACGATATTGGACAATTCTGTAACGACATAAAAATGATTATAGATGCATTATTATTATTATATGCATCCTCCTGTTCCGCGATCGTGACCAATGAAATCATTTACTGAAAGACCGAACTGAATCTGAAAGGCCTTCTTTATCTTTAGTAATTAAACAACTGGATGGGCCCCATTCATTTCCGCAAGTCGACGAATTCCTACGGGAACTATTAACCGTACCGTGAGGCAGTAATGAACGTTTCGAAATTGAATCTCGTCGAACAATCGTACCAAGCATTGAGAAAATATCCCTCCTTGGTGTCGTCCGCCCATACTTTGGCACACCAGTCCCCGATCGTTAAGAAGCTCTTCGTGTAAGTGGGATTTCGATCAATGGCGATGACAGGCCCCGTGCAGCACTCGAATCTCGTGGCTAATTTCTCCATAGGATTCTGGCCCCTTCTGTTCACGCTCAATACGATACCGTTTTCTGTGCCAGCCAAAAATCGACTGCTCATCGTGGGTTCGTACTGTAGCGCCGTAACGCCGACCGCCTGTAGAAAGCTGGCTCTTGATGGATTCTGCAGGTCCATCACCACAGTTTCAATAGGTCCTCTATCGTGCCTGATATCCCACCACAGGACCGTGCCGTCGGAGGAGGACGAGAAGAAATCTTTGTTGGTCTTGGAGGGGATCCAAAGGGTCTGGGTCACCGGCTGTCTTAAAGTTTTCGAAGGGAAGGAAAGGAACATCGCGATGTTATATTCAAGCGTGGAGATACTTTGGGGAAATCGCGAGGCTTCGTTTTAAGCGATTTGAAACTTCCAAATCTTTCACCCGCCCGTGAAACGTTTCGTTATTTGTAAATCGCGTCGCTGTCGCGGAAAAATGTTCCGCTCGGTCGGTTTCGCGTACGCTGGACCGTCTTAAAATTGTCACAATGAGTTCGCAAGATCTGTAATCGATAATACCTGTGGCTGGTGTAGGGATGAGACGTGTACACGGGCTTTTCACTCGCCCGAATGTCCCAGCAACACACTTGGCCGGTCAGGAGGCCGCTTACCAGCATTACCGGGTCACGACTATTGAATTCGACGGACATCAACGGGGAGGGCGATTTTAACGTATTCAAAGCTTTGTTGGGATTCTCTGCGTAAGAAAAATGCACGTATTTCTACGATCACTGATGTACGCGCACGCCTTTGCTACGCTTCTTCTGCCCGCAAATTTCTCATCGCCGTTCATGGAATTCGAAATTAGTTATTTCAGAGCGACGGGCAGTCAATCGCGCTTGACAGTGACAGAGGCCTGTCGGGTGTTAAATGCTTTCCACTAATTGGCCCATAGATATCGAGGAAAGCAATATGCGGAAAAAATGCCGGAAGATCCGTCGAAATTCTAACGTTTAACAGCGGGACGACGGTGCGAAATTTCGCCGATAGCACCACATAGCGTCCACTGACTGCGGTTCGTTATCGAATAACATGAGGAATAACCGAGTACCGATGTCCCATACGTAGGAGTACGGGCTCACGTCCGTCGGATGCTCGTCGAATTCCAGAAAACCGTAAGCAGCGGCGAATCGATTCGATCCGTTGGCGGACCAGGATATATTCCTGATTGGCCTCACCTTCGATTGCGGATCTTCGTATAAGTTCGTGACCCTGAATGAAAGAAGCGAAAAGGGAAACGTGGCGATAAGAGGGGCAGGAGGGAGGCGTACCAATAAAAACGGAACGGGATATACAGTATGGCCCTTCGATTTTTTCGGGAATGGCGGTCGTATATCACGAGGCTGATGTTATCGAGACAAGGCACGCACCAGTCGTTAATTTTACGAGGGGCACGGATTTTCATTGCCAGATCGGAACGATCGCGGTCTGTGTACTCTTTGCTCGTGAATTTATGCGATGGTTTTGCAACGCTTGTTTTCGTTTTAGCGGCCGGGGCCGAACGTGAAATCGTTTTCGAAGCTCGGCTACCGGATTTTAATGGAGCCGCGCGTTTCGTTGGCGCCGATTGTTCATTTCGGTTGGAAGAAAATAGGAGGCAGCGTACCTGATATCGTATTCCTTGGCCATCGCTGTCGGGATCAAGTCGTCGAAATAATTCTGATAGATATTGACCGCGCTGTTTTGCACTACGTGGTGTTCCATGCTCTGCGTATGGAAGATACTATTATCGATAGTTGGGCTCGCAATTTAACGAGCAACGAATACGACGATGTTATCTCCCGTATTTATCGAACCATCGCGCTCGTCTGCGTATATTTTTTACGGAACGTATTGTCCTTTATTCTCCAGAATTCTCACCTTTAATAACTTTCTCATGCATGTTGCCCAGGCGTCACTCTTTTCCACGCGTCGGCGAAATCTGTGGACAACCTCCTCGTCTCTCGAATTGATATCTTTATTCCAACCTCCTTCCTCGTGCAGCACCCCGGTATTCGCAATGATTCTTGTTGTTGCTTGCGCCTGAAATGACGATACGATGTGAATACGATCGCGAGTAAATATAATCCATTCCTGAGGATTTCGTATGTAATCATTTCAGAAGGAGAAATTGAAAGAATTCACGTTGCAGCGTAAACCGTGAAATAATCGATGACGTTTAAGGAGAGCATGGATTAAGGTTATGGATCGCGTTAGTAATTAATTCTCACTTCGTGGGCCGCATGTTGCACGGACCCCTGTGTATACTTGTTACAATGCGTGCGATGCACATAGTCGTTCATCAGCTCAGGTTCCGGCCAGATATTTACTTCGGCTATGTTTTTGGTGTGCAAGAATTGGCATTGCTTCCCGAATTGATATCTCGGCTTGATGTAAGTGTACTGCGTTAACATTGTCGTTACTGGCTCTCGTTGAACCGGCCTCTCATTATAAAACGATACACGTTAGAAAATAAAACGCCAGCAAAAATAAATCATCGAAAAAGTTCCCGACGCGAAAACCCGAAGACTTCTGAACCGTGCGGTGGTTTAAGTCCAACTGACGATGTCGTTCGATCGAAACATGAGAAGGTGGAAACGTAACGTGTCCGTAAACGAGCAATCAAGGTACAACGAAGGGATTTCGTGTCATTGAGCGACTGCTCGAAATTTATTTTTTGAGCCATATATATGGATACACGATATGCCTTGAAAAAAATAGTTAGATACATGTACAAGGATATTTCATTAGACGAGACACGCTGTTCGAAAGGGATGTATTGTTTCGCAAATGAATACAGTCCATTCATACAGGTTTTTAAATAACGAAATGACGGAAGCTCGTGAATGAAACAATTAAATAGCGTGAAATTGTAAATTGCAATTTACATTTCTCGAATTTCACTGCACTGCCGCTATTCCGGCAGTAGCGATCGCAAGAGGAACCGTGTCGCCTGATACATTCGTGAATGTTTCAACGCGAACCACAATTTCCCCTTCAATTTCCATTCTCGAGAGATTCGACCGGCTGAAACCGTCTAGAACGAAGAATCTCCATCTATTGGCCCTCTTGAACCTGGAAAAAAAGCCTCCTTCCGGACGTCTTTACCCCCTCCTCCGTCGAGAACATTACCGATTTCTTCGGCCCGCTAATTTCCTGAACCCGGAACTTCTTTTGTACATCAGAAGTTCAATTTTCCATCGACTCGCTCGCCAGAAACCACTTTATGGAATTACCATCGTACCATGTACGCGGTTGCCCCCGGCACCGTCGCCGCATTATCTCTTCGTGACCTTCCACAATTTCTCCTGCCCGCCCGTTGCATCCAAAATCCGGCAATCAATGCTTTCGCACGGATCCGTAAATCGCATAAGCCATGCGGAGGGCCCTCTTCCTAGCGAATCATATTTGATTCAGTCCCGTCGAAATCGTGATCGATTGGCAGGACTGTGGCGACGCGTAAACCGGAATTGATCCGGGCTAAAATTCTGTCGAATAATGCGCAACCGTGTACGAACATTTACGGGGAAAATAAATTCCCCGTGGATGGACGATTCTCTTAGCTTGAACGCCGAGCAGGGGCATTTTTAACAAGCGGACCTCGTTCGCCGGTGAACTGTGATTCGTCCGTTTCGTCTTTCGCGAGATAAGTAAACGTGCGAGCTAATAACGAAGGGATCGTGATGTTTCTCGTTGACAGTAACCGTGGACGAGGATGTTGCAGTGAAATTTGCAACGAACCCTTGGCAGCGCGTTAAGGAAGATTTTTCGACGTATCTTGATCGGCACTTGCGATTCCCGTAACATGTGTTGCGTCGTTCTAAGGACCGATCGGTGTCGTCGTGTTTATGGCACGGGGTCGGAGAAGTTGCACGTAATTCATTAAATCCGTTGAAATGAAGATCGAACGGAGCACGCTCTCTACGTGTGCGCGTGTCGAATGAATTCTGACGATCTCTGGGGAAATTATTGTTCCGGAACAAGGCCGAACGAGACGCGGGTAGCTATTTTTCGTACGAACGAGACAATAAATTCGAAAGTGTATAAAAGGGCACAGATGCGTACGAAAATCCTACCCCACCAGATCCAACGTCATGGATCATCGCGCGATCGATCGCGCGATGATCGCCAGCCCGCGATCCGCTGCAAACCGTTCGCAGTTTCTCATAGGAATAGGGGACGCTAAATTTCCAATATCCTTTCAAAGTTTCGGTCTAGATAGTTTGAAGGGGCGCCGTCCCGGGCTCACTTAGTTAATTGCAAATTCAACATGATTGTTGAACACTCAGACATGACTTTGCAGAACGCACACGTTAACGCGGAGCTGCTTCTAACGAATCTAATTTGCCACGATCTGCATTCTATATTGTCCGTGAATAAATACGCGTCCTAAGTGACGCCGATACTGTATCGGAAACGATCGCGAAAGGTGTATCTGTAAACACTTGTGGGCGTCTGTTATTTTCCCGTAGAATTATTACACCTCGCTGAGGAATAATATGAAGCGCGTATCGATGAATTCGGACGAACAGAAAATTCACCGTTTAAGTGTGTATTAAAGGGACGGCGTATTTCTCCATCGATTTGCGTCCTCGCGGTACAAAACGGAATTCGGCGAGTAGGAATGCCTTTGTCAGAGAATTCTGCGGTAGTACAAGCTGACTCGATGAATCAAATCGATCAGTGTCTGCGTATGTCGCGAGGTACATATCGAAGATAAACTCGCCTACTGGAACTAAAGCAATCTGGGATTGGATTCCAGAACGTCCAACGGTGGCAGAAGTCCGAGCAGAATTTAACTGTCCAGTGAAAGGTATAAATCGTTGCGATATGGGCGTATTGTGCATTGCAGTTTAAAGAATGAAATTTCCAGTGGACAGAGAATTTATACTGTATAAATATAGCTTTTTTTGTCCATCGAACGATCGCCACTGCGATGCTGGGTGTGCTGGTTGAAGAAGGATGTAAATTTTACGACACACGGATAGAGAATAACATTATTTATCCTCGAGTGTTGAATTCGCGGAAACCATAGCTTTTTCGGAAGTGAATAAAGGCATAAAGCCGCGATATGGAATCAACCGAAACGTTCTGCGAACGAAAGGAATAGGTCTGAATATAGTTTCTGTGCTCTGAAGATATTAGAAGATAAATATTCCTTAATCATTTGGAACCACTATAACATCATCAAAATTTTAGTAACTCTGATCAGAAAATATTTCTATTTTAAAAGCATCGCGTCGTAATAACTAAATTTCTTGTTCCGAATTTACGTATAATACAGGGAAATGGAAAGTATCGACTTTTTGCAACCGCGAGCCCAAGAAATAATGTCGGCATAAATTGACAAGTAACTAACCTACGACGCAACAAAGTTTCCTTCGAATACTTCCCCTCGTTTCGCAACATCGGCCCGCACGCTAACGATAAAAGGAACGACAATTCAGATATAATTCGTAGGAACAATTGCACTAGCAAATAAAAAGAAGGGAAAAAAACAGAAAATGTTAAAAAAATAGTGAAAAATAGAAGAAGCTTCGACGTGAAATACATCGACAATTCATTACAGGAAATGTTGGGATTTCTACTTCGAAAGGTAAAGCTTTTCTTCGCATCAAAGAACACGAAAGGCATCTTGACTTGCAACGGTGCTCCCCTTAAATCTACTGGGGCTCTCGGAAAAAGCTTCGCAATTAAAGACAGATTTGTTTGACAATATGCCGACAAACGTAAAAGAAGATCAGTGACGCTCCGATGCGACGTTTTTAATGAAACGCTTTATTTCGCTTGAAAGATGGACAACATTTCATCTCATGTAAATAGGCTGATCATTAGGGAGCAATTGCTGGTCGGGATATTATGTACATTTCAAGCTCTATTTAGCTTCCACATCTAATTAATTCGAGTACAGTCGAGTGTAGATAAGAATTAATTGACCTTTCACCGAATGATCGACCTCTCAACAGGATTACGTTCATCTAATTTCACGTTTCCATTAATTGCGCGAACGATTCCGCTTCTTCCAACGTTGTTTCGTAACACTGATTTACGAAAATTTATCGCATCCGACAGGTGTCCGCAAATGTAACATCTCTGAAGCAACTAGCCCGGCTTGCCGTAAATAATGCACGATGCAGTCAAGCGAAACACGGGCGAAACAATTCGTTCGACAAGCCCGATGAACCGCCCCAGCTCCGTCAATTCAACTTGCAAGAAATTATACCGCAACTGCGCCAACGGTGTCAAAGTCTCGATTCAATCCAGCAACATATATTTCCATTATTTGCGAATCTGTGCGCCGACGTTCCTAAGGGGCCTGCCCGTCTCAAACATTTGATCAATCTTCACGCAGTAAATTGCGTCAGGGGGAAGCACGCTAAGAGATGCTTCAAGAGGGAGCTGAATAAACCTAAACAATCCGATAAATCTGGCTCCGACGAGTCATCGACGCAATCGAACCAGGCGAGCTCGGAGACACGAGATCGCTCCACGGCACAGGCTTCCAGAAATGGCTGTCGCGATAATATAAAAGATTCGAACGACGAGTACTACGAGTCGATACAGAAAGATGGGCCTTCGTATCCGGGCAAACCTGAAGGATACGGCGGCCAGCAGACGTCCGAGCAGTATTCGGACAGTGCTAGGGAAGTGGACAGAGGCGACTGTCAGAGAGTCGCGCAGGCACACAAGCAGTCCGACGTTAAGGAATGCTACGATGCCCAACAGCCTCCAGCAGCCCAGGTGACAAGCTACGAATACGAGAAACAGTACGAAAAGTATCCCACCGATACGACGTTTGGCGACGCTGGCGGCGGAACGACGAGGAAAATACGCCAAATGATTTCTTCGATACAGAAACGCGGTTCTAAGTCGCTCAAGGCGTGCAGGCCTAAAAGGTTCACGCGAACGAAGCAATCGGAACCTGGTGCGGACAGTTGCCGGACGTTGACAGCCTCTGACTCGTCGGGTCATCCAGACGAGACGGAAGTGAAACCGGACCCACCGCCGCCGAAGTCCGTACACTGGTCCGAGAGCAAACAGATGCATCGATGTTACAGGCGTCGTTGTTCCCGTAGCAGTTCGTCGGACACCATCGTGTTCGTTCCTTATCCAAAATCGGTTAAAAGCAAGGAGAAACGTAAGGAAGCTTTAAAGCCTCTCAGTCCGAAAACATGGAGGCGGGACTCGTCGTCGAGTTCGAAGTATCCAGCGAAATGTGCTTCGCATCGCCAGTGCGGCAATGATCGTGGAAAACGTACGTCGAAACAAAATTGCCCATCCCCTCAACCGAAAATGAAACGCGCGACTCCTATTAACGACAGGCAAACGAAGTGCGGCAATATTTCGTCGGCAAAAACGGGCGCAAGATGCGAGTCGCGCCGTCTGGACCATGAAAGTAGTAGTTACGCTCGCCCAGAAGAATCGAGCAAAGAGGTGTGCCCGAACGAGGGGGTGAAAGTTGATGCGTCGACTTTGAACTGTCAGCCGAGCAAATGCGCCGAGGAGATTGGAGCGAGGCGAACCGATGATCGCTGTACGCCTAGAACGGAGCGCAAACCCGCGAGAAAACCGCGAGCATCGTACTCGCTGAGGAGGGAGAGAAGATTTTTTAAAAGCAGCAAGAATTGGAAGAAGCAAAAGTATCTGGTCCGACTGAAGATTTTCAAAACGAATCGCAGTTTGGACCCGTGCCTGCCCCTGATGATGGAAGTCCGACGTGGCAATCGTTGTTACCTCGAGGACGTAAAAATGCCTCGGTTCGGTGCGGCGCGTCTCGAAATAGCAAAGTCCCTGAAGTATCCGTGTCCGCCGAAATTTTGCCCGAACGTTGACGTTAGGAAGTACAAGCTGGCCAAGGAAATGAGGGGACGCGTTTAGAAGAAAACGAAAGGGTTCGAGGGACGCCCGCTGTGTCTAATGTACTGCTGTAATCCGTGTTCTCGATTGATCGAATACAGAATCTGTTTAATAAAACGATCCTATTTAAACAGGACTCGTTTTAATTCTTGACTAAGACTCTCAATTTGTCGACTCGGATTTTAATGTCCTTTTACGGGTTGATAATATACAAGCTCCTGATGGTCTACGTAAAACATTAGGTGCAGTTATTTAGAAACTTTAAAGATATTGACATTTAAAGTTACATACCTTCAATGTGAGACCATATTTTCTATAAATAGGGAAGAATCCTCAAGAAGATTGGTAGCCAAGTGAGATGGTGCATGGCTTGTGCCGTAGAGGTCCTCACCGGTTCGATTTCCGGTTAATTGACTTTTCTTTTTATTTGTGGTTTCATTTTGGCGACACTGTGCACGTTTCTGGACGATAGTTGTGTGGGATTGGGCGCCTCCATCAAAGAACAACGTTAAAAGGAACAAACGATATAAGGAATATGAGGAAGGGGCCGTGGCGCAAATGGACTGATCAGTGCCTAGTAATACGACGATCTCGGGTTCGATTCCCGAAGCCTGCCCTTCCTTTTTATTCGGTTCCTACAGTTGTCATACATGCAATTGAAACCCAGGAAAGTGCGACACCACCAAGTGAGGTGAGCCTATACGTGAAATTAGAAACGTACTCTAGTTCATCTCCAATCTGATCATAAAGAGTGTGGACCGCACGTTCACTACAACGCATTGTAAAGAAATACTGTTTCAAAGTTCTTAACATTTGAAAAGAACTAGTTATCATCCAGAAACGTGCACAGTGTCGCCAAAATGAAACCACAAATAAAAAAAAGTCAATTAACCGGAAATCGAACCCGGAACCTCTACGACACAAGCTATACACCGTCTCACTTGGCTACCAATCTTCTTGATGATTCTTCCCTATTTATAGAAGATATGGCCACACATAGGAGGTATGTAACTTTAAATGTTAATATCTTTAAAGTTTTTGTATAACTACACCTAATATTTTACTTAGACCATCAGGAGCCTGTGTATCGTCAACCTGCAAAAGGACATTAAAATCCGAGTCGACAAGTTGAGAGTCTTCCCTCGTAAGTTTGCGGCAAACATGCCGAAGCATCGAGTTATCCTTTACACCTTCAGCGAATTATTATTATTTAGAGACCGAATTAACGCGCGACGGTAATAACGTTTCTGCGTTGGTAAACGCGCAAGGAGTAAAACTTTCGTCGCTGAACGTCGGCTGCACTCCCGAAACAAAGAAATACTTCGGATGAAAAAATGCAACTCGGATTGTCGGAAGGAGGAACGGTAAGAAGCTTGCATGCAGCAGCTGTTGCCAACTTTTCGCATTTATCATTGCGCTGAATCGTATATCTTCACTTTTGTGCATTGCCATACCGGGGACCGACTTGGGCATCGAGCAATCTTGCTCCGCGAACAGCGTAAATTTGTTCGTCCCGGTCCGAAAAAGATGAATACGAATCGACGAGACTTTCGTCTGTCGCACCTTTACCGAAACATTTTCCGAGGCGGCGACACGTTTGAAAAACTTGCAGACCAACGGGAGCGTACCTCGACCGTGCCAATAATTTCCGTGTACGAAGCTCCTTCGGGGCGAGGCTAATTTTATTTATATTCGAAACAAAATTAAACCCTGCACGATTATTTGCCCTTCCGCTCTGGTGGCGAAACGGGGCAGAATGAATGTCGCTAAATATTGTTCCAACGGCTAGATATACAGAGTTACTTCGCCCCTTGTGTAATGCATAGCCCGAATGAAATGGATGAAAGGTAAAAGGCAAATTATGTTCCGCGTAAGAGCGACCAGCCGCCGTTCGCAAAAACGATGCCCCGCGATAAACATTTCTTTCTTATCAGCGCGACAAGTTGCTCGTGTGTTCTAATACGAAATCTTTCTTTGCGTGCAGATAGTCGACGACTGGTACCACATGGTGCACGCGTCGGTCGTGAAGAGATCAGCGGAGCCACACCTCGAAGTGCACGGGAGATTAATAGAGGACCGCAGGGTGCGTCGTGCAGAACAGCAGCGGGTGAAATCACGAACGAAGCGGGATCTGATAATCAAACGCGGTCCGTCCAACTTGAAAGCCGTGCTGAACGACGAGATGTGGCCTCAAATGTGGTACTTGGTTAGTGGAGTTTCATTTCATTCGTTGAACTTATCGACCGCCGTGCAACGGGGACACGAATCAACTCTCGATCTTCAACGAGGAGTCGAAATACTAAACTCGTTTCGTGTCCCTTTGTTGAAATGTTTTACGTCGATTCGAATCGTCAGCAATAACAAGCTCAGTGATGAATACCTTTTCTCTTAACAGGAGAGAGAATGTTTGGGAAATAATTGTTAAATCTTAACGTAAAATCGATTGTATTCTATGGATAGAATTTGGGGGCTATTTGTGTTCGCTGATTGGAGGAAAACGTCTAACGAGTATAAATATCTGCGATACGTTTCAGAATAGGGGGAAGGGATTAGATATGAACGTGCAGGAAGCCTGGGCCGAAGGAATTACAGGGAATGGCATTGTGGTGACTATCCTCGACGACGGATTGGAGAAAAATCATCCCGACCTCTACAGGAATTACGTAAGTCCTACTATCCTAAGCCCATAAGACCTGATTGAAAGGACTAAAGAATTCACTGTATCCCCAACACGCGAAAAACTAATTTACCCACGAAACATCGTCACCCATTCCCAACGCGAACGCGACAAGATCAATTCAAACGAGACGGCGACCGTAAAGCTAACGCGAAGGGAATAGGAAACGCGACAAAATTGAATCACGATCGCAATGATGCATCAGTGTCCCTTTCGCTCGGTACAAAGATCGGTAACGCCTTCGAAGGAAACAGGCCAAACTTGAACTCTCCAGAACAAAACGACGCAGCGGAACTCCGCCGATAGAACTGCGCCGACGTTTGGAAACTCTCGCGAAGTGTCCGACATATTAAACGCCTAATTCCGACCAGCTGTCACGTGGTACTGGAAATTATCGTAAAGAAACGTGTACCGCACGACTTTGGCATACGAACTAACGACAACCGGCCCTAAAGTAACGTGAGAAATGCTCGAAAAAACTAGTTGCCGGACTGCGAGTAGCGAGTTCGTGCCGCGATACCGAAATTGCTGAAGTTACTGGCAGTGCCCGAAGCCAGCCAGTAGAGTCAAACAGTAGTCTTGAACGGCACGAGGGAACCGCGTGTGTTTACCGGTGAATGCTCGGAGTTAATAAGGCAACCGCAGAGAAATGTGTATCAAGCTCTATAATCTCGCAGTAGATACGGACGTTCCTGGTCGGACGCAGGCTGCAGACCCAGATATTGATCATTCAGGATGCAGGATGGAATTTCAAATTGGCTATTTGCTAATGGAAAACTACTCGCAGTATTCAAATTGACTGTATCCGAGTAAACTGATCCGTGGAAAATTATTTTTCGTTGTCCCGAACTGTACGTTGTTACGGCGTTGTTTCAATATTCGCGTCTCCGCTGTAGATTATTTCGGAGAGTCGATTCATTGTTTATCCGTCGAGGTAATTGTCTACATTCTGATCGCGTCTCTTTCGACAGAGGAAACACTGAAATATTCGACTCTCACGAAATAGGCCGAGAAGTTTCGGACAATCTTTCAAACTGTCCGATGGAAAAGGCGATTGCTATTGGGTCGAGTAGGAAATCGAATTTACCCGAGAACTTCGTGATTTCGTGGCCAAGTTGTATTCAGTAATTATAATGGCTGTTCGATGAATATTAATTAAACGACTTGGTGGATGGTAGTGAACTGCGGTGCCAAATAATAATTTTGCTGGAGTGGGAAGAAATGCGCTCAGTTCACGAGAAATACGAAACGGCCTGTTTCAGGATCCGCAAGCCAGCTACGACGTCAATAACCATGATGAAGATCCCATGCCACGATACGATGTTCTAGACAGTAATCGACATGGCACCAGATGTGCCGGTGAAGTGGCTGCAACTGCTAACAATTCCCTGTGCGCGGTGGGTGTTGCATTTGGAGCTGGCGTTGGGGGTAAGTGTACTTGAAGAATGGAGTTCAGCTATTTGCCCCAAGCACAGCACGTAACGAGGATCATAAATATGCGCTTATCCTCCGGAATTAATTTCGAAACCAGCAAAAATATTTTCTCGATACCGAAACGTATTTCATTGCGCTATTAAATTTCGTCCCACAGAGATCAGATTGTGAGACTTTTTCACTTTACAAGTCAGTTTGACAAATACTACACGATAGTAAACAATTCTGTAACCGTTTATAGAATATTCGTGTTTCGCATGAAAGTGTGTACAGCATACATAGTAGATAGTGCATAGTATCGCAGAACAAGATATTACACTATTACAAGGCTCCGGAATTTGAATAATCATTTTTAATTTGGTCGCATTGCACAGGAGTGAGAATGTTGGACGGAGACGTAACAGACGCTGTCGAGGCGAGGTCCCTGAGCCTGAATCCTCAGCACATCGATATTTACAGTGCCTCCTGGGGGCCGGACGATGACGGGA
Source organism: Nomada fucata (assembly GCA_948146005.1). NCBI lineage: Eukaryota > Metazoa > Arthropoda > Insecta > Hymenoptera > Apidae > Nomada > Nomada fucata. Next base: position 6,726,563 of record OX411278.1, on the reverse strand, counting down.
AAACCGTCGATGGCCCCGGTGAACTCGCTACCAGAGCTTTCATTGAAGGAATCACGAAGGTTGGTACATACTTCACTCTACGTGTATATGATATTAAGTGTCGGACATCAGATAAATCCCCTAGAGATTTCTGTTGTACAAACATCGAAGTTTAATCACGTATACCTATAATCAGAACTGCGACGAATCGAGTATAGCATTAAATACGATGATGAATTAAAGCAAATGGCAGAGGCCACTGCATAACACTACCGATTCGAAACGTTTGTTCAAAGCGTAAAAATCTGCGAAATAACAAAAAAAAAAAAATAATCTGACAAATTCGTTTACCCAATCGCATTACGATATATGGTTAAAATTCTTGCGCTTCGCTCTTGGTATATTTTTTTCTTGCTCGCTGCTTTTCATCTGCTTTCATCTGTCGTTCTCTGTCACCGCACTATACAGAATACAATTTCGCTCCATAGAGAAGCGGACCCCCTCTCACGTTCCATCGAGATCCCATGGAAAATACGAAATTCGTTACTCCGTTTGTAATTCAAGAAAAGTTTCATCCGACCGTCGCGATAGCATCGGAAGGGCTGCTCCCCGGAATGAATTTTCCAGAAATATATCACCTAAAAGCATTCTCCGTATCTTTCCGCGAGACGACAATGGAGGAGCGGCTACCTCATTGTTATCTCAATGTGTATGCCTAGTAGTTGCTCGGCAGCGACTCTCTTCGATTGCGTTTGCTAGAGAAGACGCGAAGACCCTTTATCTCGTTCCATAGACAACGAATTTCAGCATGTCAGCCGACGTTCCGTCGACCTAACAGAACGGTCTTGGAATATAGATGCAGCCTCGATTAAAGCACCTCACTCCAGAGACAATAGCAACTATTGTAACAAAAACGAACCGCCCTCCGTTGTTCGAAACGCCCCCTCTCCTAAATGATCGTGTCGAATTTTATAAAATTGCAATTCGAGCCGCGATTTGAATACTATGCGCGCATTAAGCAGAGCACTTCGCGTTTTTTAGCAAGCAATTTGACAGCGACGCCACAGTTTCCGCACGTGAAATTATCGCAATAGAGGAACTAAAGATGTTCGAAGCTTTCGTACAAAGTATCGTGTAAATTAAAAATCGTTGGCATTCATCTTCCATATCGGTATCTTCGGCGGGGCAGTACACATACACCTGGACCTGCAAAAATTCATTAGCCACCGGGTGTAACCCCTTGTTTCCTCGCGAAGAGCAACGAACGATCGATACTCTACGAAGTTTAATCGCCCTATGCAAATACAGTCATTCGACGTAACGTCGCGAAGGCGACCGGTAATTGGCGTCACCCCGACGAACGTTAATGGTTCCGATAATTATCAGGCCGATCGAAAAATGATTCGTTCGTCCAGCGAAACGGTGGTTGCCGTGGACAACCGTGATTCGATTACGCCGCAGACCGAGGAAGTTCTTTGCCTAGAGCTGGCATTAACAGACTCAGTCAGTCGACGAGGTCAGCCCTCGGAAAGTTTCTAATTGGGTGCTTTTAAGCGACCTGTCCCCAACTTCACACCTGTACGCATTACCATTTTAAGCTTATTCACTGCGAGGTGGCTGTAAGACATATGCAAATATTGGGAGGCACTTTTGCCACGGGAACTTGCTCGAATGGAACCGCTCTAGGATAGAATTCGCCGGCGCGAGATTTCCAAAGCTGCAGAAGTAACGGGGTGGCAATTAAGTGCGGGTGCAGAATAATTAATAATTATTCTGCACCCGCGGCTTATGTTTTAATGTTTCGCGTCGTTCTTGCCTACGGCGGTGCAACATAAGCGGCCGATCGTCAACACCCTGCGGAAATAAAAATTGCAACAGTGTTTCTCTGCGAAAATTAAGGATCGTCTCTTTTCTTGCAAGCAGCTGCGTATAACGTTCTCCGTGTAGTATTACAGATTATATTGAGATAAATTCAATGATACGCAATGTCCGTATATTCGTTCAATAATTTGTGGAGAAAAATATTTTTAATCGACCGGAGTGCATGTTCGCCGATGTTTAGATTATTAATAACTTTGACACCACGGATTTTAGAAAGCTGTTTGAAAGTAAAGCTAGTTTAGCAGCTTTAATTCGAGGCCAGTCCGGTTAAAAAATATCCACCGGAAGGCGAGGAAAACGCAATTGTAAAATTTAACGATGTAATCCAGAAAGTTAGTTTCGAAGCTGCTCGAGGTGCGGCGAACGCGTGATGGCGTCAGGTGTTTCGTCTTCGTACGAAATTAAAATTTTGTATCCCGGCTCCTGATGGTTATTCTTTAATAAACGAGGGTTCAAATGAAAGGTAAAAAGAATAAGCTACGCGAGGGAAATATCCCCCTTGCTATAGTTTCATCCAGTTGCCCGTAATAATGATTTAAATTGTTTAATTGTTTGTGACAAGTCAACCGCGTATGGAATATTCTTAACACCTATTGGGGATTGCGACTAAGACTTCTAGCTTTAATTTCAGTCTTCGATCGTTGATCGAGCTTGCCTGGAGACCTGAATAACGGCGTTTGTTTATAATATCTTTATACGAATTCAATTATCTCGCTCGAAATTTTAAATCAAACTCTCGTTGGACATCGCTGATCTAAATACATATATACGTGCACGTGTACAGAACTGTAAGTGCATTTGGCGTCACAGAATTGCGTTCAGCACCCCGCGTTAACCAATCCAATAATTTCAAGGATGGTCCATTGATCAAAGGGGTAGTGGTACCAGAAGTGGTACAAACTTGATATCTAACTAGAAGGAGAGGCATTGGAATTTCGCCTCATATTGATATTTGATTAACGACAAGGACAAACGTTATTGATTCGCAATTAAAAATTTTCTGCAAAACCGCATTTCAAACCAGAGCTGTCCAATAAGTAAATACAAACGGATTCGTCTTCCGTTTCGCCAGCAGAATCCGTTGCAGCGAACATTTCTCCAAAAGATTTCGTCGAATCTTCCAAAAACGTTATAGAATATATCGTGCATACTCCAATTATAAATTATTTCGCTATCGAATTGACAAGTGTATTAATTCAATAATACAAATAAATCTGACATTCCTCTCCATTACGTGTCATTCCGAATACGATTACATGTACGTGCAATCCACTATCTATCATATCCTAAAACTGAAACCGAACGCTTTTAGTCTCTCAAGATGAACCCGATCAATCGAACCTTTCTACGTTCTATGAAAGGCTCTTTGATCGTACGCGTGCCCGCTACCTCGCTAAATTTGTCCCCTTTGATCGCCAGGGTCGCAACGGTAAGGGGTCAATTTTCGTCTGGGCGTCGGGAAACGGTGGCAGAGATCACGACAACTGCAACTGCGACGGTTATACGAACAGCATCTGGACGCTGTCAATCAGCAGCGCCACGGAGAATGGTCAGGTGCCTTGGTACAGCGAGGCCTGTTCCTCTACGCTCGCCACCACCTACAGTTCCGGGTCGTCAGGAGAGAAACAAGTGGTGACAACTGACCTGCATCATCTTTGCACGAGCAGTCACACAGGCACGTCCGCATCGGCACCCTTGGCGGCCGGTATCTGCGCCCTTGCCTTGGAGGCGAACAAAGAACTTACCTGGAGGGACATGCAGCACATCGTCGTAAGAACGGCCAAACCTGCGAACTTAAAAGCTCTGGACTGGGTGACCAACGGTGTCGGCAGAAACGGTGAGTTCAGAATACAGAAATTCGAATTGGTCTGTTCTTTCGATGTCTCGAACTGTTCCGTTGCGAGACGAAGTTTGGAGCGGATGGCGTTTAATCGGAATGCAAAATGGCCCGACGAACATTATATATCGACTGACACTACCACAAATATCGATGCGTTAAGAATTCTCGAACTCTTTGTTCAGTGAGTCACAGTTTTGGCTATGGGTTGATGGATGCCGCTGCTATGGTGCGACTGGCTAGACGATGGCGAACAGTGCCGGAACAACACAAATGTGAAGTTTCAGCGCCACATATGGACAGGTCAGATTAATTGATACTTAAACGAGACGTTTCAAAAAACAAAATTATTTAATATTAATAGCCCCGTATTTGCGATAAGGAATTGTTGAATCTTTTTCTCGGTTCCGACTCTTTTGCGTCAGTAGTTGATATTGGCCATTTAAGATCAATATTTCTATAAGTACTGATAAACTCTGATAAAAGAAAGGAGCACAGAAATGTCGTTCCTTTCAAGACTGCACCGTCCTGTCGCCACGAAGGAGGCGGTTCGTCGAGCGTTAGGCCGACGGGAAATATTAAATACAATTTAGAAGCAAGTACTTTCGTGAAATAAATGACGACGCAATGCGATCTATCGCTATTTCCGCCGCGCGCAGTTCGCACTGGCATGACGACGATAAACTGATCCCGGGAAATAGCTTCTGCAATGCGTGCACTTGATTTAATACGATCGATTTCGAAATTATTTGCCGTTGGAATCCGACGACACTGTCGACAGTCAAAATATAGAGCAGAATTTTTTTTAACGACCTCGATAAAGGAACTGTTTTTTAACGAAAGTCGCGAAATTTCGTGCTTTCCTTCCGTTATTGACCTGAATTTCACGTGTGCAGGCCAATACCGCCAAAGAGTCAACTAACTTTGGAACTGCACGTCAAAGAGTGTAGCGGCGTTAATTTCCTCGAGCATGTGCAGGTAAGTACCGTGTAATTCGCGTCAGCAGTAAGTTAGTTATTGGTTTTCTTTTTGCAAGCGTTTCATATTAAAGGCTTTAATGTCTGCGCACACAATGTACTTTGTAACGAAAAATCCTGCACAAGTGTCCGCACCGTTAAAGTTACAATGTTCATGAGAAATGTTATAATTCAAGAATTATAACAAATACGATTGATATCGTCGCGCAATTGTGACCCAACGAAACCGTAACTTTGCTGAAACATATTAACGGTATTATATTTCTGCGACGCTCCGTCACATTGGCACGATCGATTTATTACAGGCGAAGGTTTCGTTGATGGCCTCGAGAAGAGGAGATCTTCAGATACAACTGACTTCTCCGCAAGGCACGAGGAGTATCCTCCTCGCGAAAAGGCCGCACGACGTCTCGAAGGCTGGCTTCATTCAATGGCCATTTATGTCGGTTCACACTTGGGGCGAAAGGCCGCACGGCACGTGGAAACTTGAAATTCACAATGAGGGTCGATACCAAGGTAAGTTCATTCGTCTCGCCTTGCCCGTTTCCAGACGGCCATAGTGCGTGATCTTATCTACGCGACAAAATTCGCGGGGTCGCGCAAAGATTTTTTCACGAGCGATCGAAAGATTCGGGTTTCCCAAGCGTCGATATAAATGATCGAAATTCTTTGCCCGTCTGAATGGGATTCGACGTGAGACGAACTGTGTGTGTGACGCGGGTCGCATCTCCATCGGCGCGTATCTCGATAGCGCGGCGCTGCACGACACAGTTTGTACCAACGGATCTGTATGCTCTGAAGCATTGCTGAATCAGTAACAGCCAGCTGCTGTTTTATCATCTCACCTTCGAGGGCATAAATGGGAATTCTCGTAAACCGTGCACGTGGGACCGCGTAAGCTTCTGCATCACCTCCCAGGGGTATAATTCCATATTCGGGGCGTGTTCCCTCGCGATGCTATCCAGTGACAGCGGATCTCATGAACCGCTAAAGGGGTGTTGACCTTGCGGAGGGTAGAACCGTCAGGGCCATATCAAGCTGGGGGGGGCCCGTTAAAGCCGATATGTGCATAAAGTTCGAGTTAACCCGTGCTCGTAGTCCCGTGCACCGTTGTAACCCGGCGTATCTTGGAACAAGACAGAGCCTCGCCCTATTATGTCGCATAATATGCAGGTGTACATTCCAAGTACAGGTATTCTGTACCATTATACGTCGTATTTGCGCTGGTTACCTACACAATCGCACGAGATCCACTGCGTTGCCGTTGTCCAACCACAACATTGTGTCGCACGGGAATCGCACCTGTTGGTCGCCAAATGATTTTCTAATACCCAAGTCAGCGGCAATCCAGTCCCCGTAACGTCCGCGCGTGAATCATTTGCGGCCACGCTTTATACTTCGGGAAGTTAAGGCCAATTCGCCACGCGTTTCTAATTATATCGCATGCAATCGCCACTTTACTGCCGCTCGAACAATAACGAATCTCCCCGATTTTCTGCTGCCATTTCTCCGGACAAACGACGAATCATCAGGTCGGGCGACTCTGCACGAATGGGCGTTGATATTTTACGGGACGTCGACGCTGCCCGACCGCACGGAGTACGCGTTGTACAATCCGGCCGGGATGAACATTCCTCGAAGGCCGTTCGTTAAGCCGAGGGAGACCATCTTCTCGAAGGCACAGAACTCACTGACGAGTGCGAAGGGCAAGCAGGCCCAGCACAAATCGGAGAAATCTGGCAGCCTCAGCCCTCCGTACGTGGTGAACGCGCAAATACAATCGCAGAGGAAGGGTAAGGCGCGTGGTCAGCACAAAAATGGAAAGTCGGCCAACAAACCTACGCCGAGGCCCACCGTGCAAACTTTGAGGGGGCTGACTGTAGTCAGAGGGCCGAACGCCGCCGGTGAAGTTCGCCTAATAACGTCGAGGCCACGAGGACGAAGCACGCCAAGCCCGATCACGACCACGGTCGCTCGCACCACTCCCACGACGGCTGTGCCGACCGCTAATGCGACGAGCAGACAAAGAATCGTTGACGTAGCGACCGCGTCGTCCCTTCAGAGGGGCCTGATACTCTTGGAGCCGCCAGCGAAGCCTGCCATCAACAACGTGCCGGCAATTTTCCAGCAGTACCCCAAGATCCAACAGCTCTACCCGCTTTATCCCGTCTACGCTGGGGTCAGGGGAGCCGGGCAGCAGCACGCGACCAGGGCGAAGGGTCTGGATCTGCTCCAGGATGAGCAGTTCGATTCAAAGAACTTGGACAAGGGTATTCTGCTTTCCTTGACGTGAATCTACGCTCTTGTAATAAGCGATCCGTGGACAATTTATGTTCGTTTTGCGAGACAGAACTGAAGTGAAATTTCTGCGTTTCAAGTTGATCGAGTCATTTGCATGCGTCTACGTCCACGGATGCACGTTTCGTTGTAATTTTTGGTTCTTTATCGCCGCATCTCGTCACAGTAGTGGAATGCACAATATAGAAGTGCATCCGTGTATCAAATTGTGGAATTATGTAAATTTGGACGATTCAGTTTCTTGTTCCCGTTGTCGTTGTTGCTGTGCAATCAGTGTAATTGCATTTCGGTGTGAACCGTTCCTATATTTTTATTTCCTATGATTTCGCGACCTTGTTGCTTTGTTTCCACGCGGGACAAATAGTCCTCGGTTTTGTCGATGCTACGTAATAGCGGTGTTTCAGTTGCGTTTGTTACGCCGTCGGCAGACAGAGGCACAAGAGAGGCAGGATTCGCGAAAACGAAATATTTATGCGTCATGATACAGTCATGAATATGAGCATTTCAAATGCTCACAGAAGTCCTGAGCTCTTGAAATATCTGACTGGCCGAAACAATTTCCCCGTGTTTCTTATTTTACCTTTTTATATTTCCTCAAATTCTTGATCTTCTTTATTAAAAGTCTTCATTAAAAGTATATTTATACTTGGCTTCACGTTCCCGTTAGTCATTAGCGAACAGAGATTTTTTTTTTTCTGTCACAGTTCTGATTCAAGTTCACGAAAGTATTGTTTCATTGAAACGTCGAATATCTTCCCCGCCTGATTTGATTTTATGCATGACGGTGTGTGTTCAGTAGAAGTATGCTTTCAGTAATGCATAGCAAATAAATATTATTAATTATAAGCTACGTATACGGAAATTGATTAATTCTCGTAAATATCATTCGTTTATTTTCAAATAATACTTCACTATTAATTAACCGATTAATACCTGAGGCGGTCGAAAAGTTACAAGCGCAGCGCAACCTTTTTAACGCAAAAAACAACACTATTCACGACTTCTTTTCGCTTACGGTCTTTCCGAAATACATTTCTAAAACGATGTCGTGGGAGTAGGTTAACACCCTGCGACCAAATCTTATCATCCCGTCGACACGATAAATGAAAATATAGCTCGTCACATAAAACAGTCATTTGAAATCTATAGACATAGGTAGGCACCGATAATAATGTACAGATCATGTTATTTTTTTTTTTTTACAACAACGACAATATTCGCCTTCCCATTGGCCTCCTCCATTTTATCCCGAAGTTATTCTCTCCCAGTTCATGAAACACTCTCGGGCATCGTGATACTCGGATACTTTACAACCTCCGTGCATCGTTGCAACCAGAGAACTTTAATGCAGATTTTATTACCGTCAGTGGACAAAAATTTACGATCACCCGTCATAAACAGACGATCAAACACGAGCATCGAGCGTTTTGCCATTGAATCGGACAACAATGAAAACTTCAACAATTTCGAATGCCAATTTCCAACAAATTATTTACATCGCCCCCGTGAACTCTCATTTGAAAATTGAAGTTTACGCCCGTAAACTTGAAGTTATCGCGATTAAAATGTCGAAGCTGCGGACCCTGGTCGAATAAATCCAGCACGCGTTACCCGGGATTCGTCGCGGAATGATATAATCGCTCTTCATTCCGGTTTTCTTTATTGCGACTCGCTTGTTTCCGTTCTTAACGAAACGGCAATACGCGAAAACGACGGCGCGATATCCCGGCCGACGTCGTTTCGTTTTATTAATTTCCCAACGCCATCAACATTGGCAACCACTTCGCCTCCTCCTCCATTTCACTGTCACCATCTACCTAAGACTGTGCACGCTACGTGACACGTACATCGCGTGCATACACGGGTACACCTCATGGATGAAACATGGTTGTCCGCGTGAATGAAGGCAGAGATGCCGCACGAATTCGCGTATACCGGTAATGCAAAGTGCAGCCGTGACACCTGAAAAGAAAACGTCAGATGATGCATACATTCGGAGGAGAAAGCGGAGATACTTTTAGGTTCACACCGATTATCCTTGAAACGTTTCAATTTTTAGAATACCGTAGATGCGAATGTTTTTAAAATATATCAACGATACAAACGAACGCCTTTACAGATTCGCGTTTTTCGAAGGAGACTATTTATTGACGTATGTCAATTGTAATGCAACACTGAAAGGACAATGTTCATGTATCACAGATACGAAGTCACTTAAATGAATTTGCGAATCGAGCCGAACGTAAGATAGAAGGTTTCACATTCTTGATAATATTCTGTCGGGAAGAGGTAACTAACAAAGATGACAGTTTAGATTGCAAATGTCTGAGGATTATTTTCGTTTTTGTGAATGGGATTCCGCTAAGATAGACAAATGAAGGTGGAAGACACGCTGAAGAGATAAATGATGCTGTGAAGGGATTGCTATAATTAATGATTTCCTCTTCATTTAATTACCTCAAGGATTTCGAGATAACTCGAATGTCACTGTAATGAATTTCTTTTGCGCGAAACACGCACCTCAATAGCGCTTCCTGTATTTAGCACATAATGCACACGTACATCGCGGCATGTAAAAAAAAAGACAGCAGCACCGTTAGTATCTGTTTTTCCCCGCAAGACATTATTTATTGGCAGTAATTTAAATTTCCTCGAAAGTTGAATATGATTTTAGTTACACACATTACGCAAATCTACTGCTCGTAAACAATTATATCCCTTAAGATAATTAATTGTATCGTTTTATGCACTATTAGTACTGCATTGCAGCATACGTTGCACACGCAGACGAATATGCCCACCATTTTTCATTCCTACGAAATTCTGATTTTCAGCATGCTTTAAATGATACGTACCCGCCGCCTTTTCACTTGTTCGTATAAATATTTATTCCGCTGCACGAAGCGGTATTACTTTCAATAATTCTGCATAAACGAAACAAGTTCTCCAAAAAAAAAAGAAGTGAAAATCGGCGTGTGCAGTCTTTCCCAATTACAAAACGCTACCTATTCATTTCACAAACGCACAATCCCACCCCTCTGTAATCTGAAACGAGGAGCTAAAAGTATCCCCCGATGTTCCAGACACCCTCCGAGAATTCAATCTAGTGTTCTACGGCACGGAGACGTCATTCGAGTTCGACGACGACCTGGACCGCGACAAGCCGCTGCCCCCGGTGAATCACCAGGACGTCGGCCAGGACAACACGGCGATCGGCGCCAGGCACAACATCGTGGACACGGAGGGTGATCCGTGGACAGGTAGCCAGCAGGTAGAGCGCGTGTCCCATCCGGAAGTACAGAGACCGACGACCGAGAACCAAACGAGTGGTTGCAGTAGCATCGACACTGGAAGTGGCAGGTGCCTAGGTGGGTGCCTCATTCTACTCCTTCTAGCCTACCTGTTTGGTGGAGCCAGCTGGAAGAACCTGGTAACCAGCTGGCAGGGGCCACCGAGTGTACGGAACGAGAGTGACCTCGAGGTGGACAATCGCACCTCGGGATCATCCTCAGGAACGTCGCGCGAAAGAACGGCCGCGTTCCACGGGGGCCCGACGATCGGCAGGTCGTCAGGGTCTGTCTGGTGCTCATGATGATACCCGTGGACGACCGATTACCCTTGGTCCCCCTGTGCGAGGGTCGAAACGGATACCGAGAGCTCGCCGCCTATTATCGACGCGTGTCGCTCGAACATTGTGTGTTGTGATTCCGTAAAAACGCGAGCCGGCGGACGTCGAGGAACGTACGTCGTGTCAGCCGCTTTCACCTAGACTCCTTTTTGCCTCGTTCAGAGAAGGAACTTCTCATGGGTGTGCTGAACATCGAGCTTAAATTGTCCTGCGGGCTTGTCCGGGTGCTTTCGGTGTGGACACCCGATCGCTCACTAACATATGTCGTTCTAGGGTTAGGATTAGTTCAATTAAGTGTCGTGTATGAGAGACTTCTGTGACTGGGTATGCGGATAGAAAGATAAAGCAACAGAGTTGTCCGGGACGTTCGAGTGGGCTACCAATGGCGGCCACATTCGTAAGGGGATACGGAATTAGGATTGACATGGAGGCGTAGAGATCGAGCGCGGAGAAAATCGACGATCACCGATCGAACCACGCGCCTTTCGAACGCGAAACGTTTGCTGGCCCGTTCTTCTTGATACGCGGCGTTCGCTCTCGATATTTCGTCGCGATGAATTATTCGAAATGAGTGTGTACGGCCCATTGGCGAATACTCTGAAGGCGATACGCGGCAATAATTTCCGCGGTGTTGAACGGTCGGAAGTGAACCGATGTGTGCGTTGTTTGACTACCGCTGCCGCGGTTCAAGAACGTTGATTGAACTACGCGAAACAAAAATCGACACGTTTTTCTATGCACCGCTAATAAGGAGGTTTTCATTTTACTCGGCGGGGGGGCTTTCAACGTAGTCCAGCACGACGAATCTCGATTCTCTCGGCGTTCGATCGATAGAAGAATCGTTTCTTTTCAGGAAAGAGTAACCACGTTCGATATGTCGTTCCACATTATTCGCAAACATCTCGCGACGTTTTTTCTACCAAGTGTACCGAAGGGGTCAACCGCGAAACTGCCATACGAGCGAGGACAAAGATCGACAAATCGACGGCCCGAGAGCAAAATGTTCGATTCGGTTCCTCGCGATTTTCGCGCACGCGGCGAACTTGAAAACAAATTGCCTCGCGTAACTATAGTGTTATTACCGTCGTTGCCGAGATCGCACTCCAAATCGTTTCTATTGAATTTCCTCTGTAGCCAATTAATTTGTGAAAGCCGCGCGGCTACGCGGAGTGATTCATCGTAAACATTTAGCGAAATAACCGCCCCGTTCAAATTCCAAAACTCGACCGTATGCTTAACGCGCTGTTATTACGTACGTACAAAATATTCATTGTCTCGAACGTTTAGTATTAATTGCCCGGTGTGGTCTGCAGACCGCATGAATTGTCTCGATAATTCGACGATCGGGCAGAACGATACTTTAATAATCTCGTGCGTTTCGCGACGGCGTATTTAGCCAGAACAGTTTTTCTCAGCATATTGATTGACGAAACGAGCAAACGTGTTCCAGGGAGTTTCTCTGCGCGCCCCTTTCGTCCCATTCTCTTCCGCCGCCTTGCTTCTTTTTTTCCAGACGTTTCACTTTTATCTTTTCTCCTCTTTTCTTTCCTTTCTCTGCGCACTACTACCTACGCTCCCTTCGTCTCTTTACTTCATTTCCTTTCTGCCGAACTCTCTCCCTTGGTTTCTCTACAACTTTGCTTACTCAGAGGGGAACGCCAGCTGAGCTATCAGCACTGCCGAAACAAAAACGTAACGGAACGTTTACGAGCGTCTGATGCAAACAGCCGAAAAGAAGATACATAAGACTCGATGCTGAACTCAAAGGTACACATTTATGTGAGAACCGAAATCGATACTGCTACCGGCTTTCGATTTTCAACTATCTCGCTACTATCTTGGGACGCGATGGGTATTTGGAAAAATTCTCCAATACAGCGCGAGGGATCGGATGAAATGTCTGATAATATTTTGGCGGAGACAATTAATATATAAGTACTCAGCAGAAAATTCGACGGTGGAAAATATAAATATGCCGACAGACATGGCGATTCATTTTGAAACGAGATGGAAAATATACTCGCTCACGTGTATCTGTTAATTGTTTTTCAATTGAGAAATGAGAGAAACGCCTCTCAGATTCGAGAGAGTTCGGCGACACGAAACTTATTAGTGACGCGAAGACACGATGCAATCCGTGAAAAATCACGAAAAAAGGAATTCTTCGCCTCCATAAAATTTGATCGCTTGCGAATGTTCCTCTCGTCGACGACAATTTATTTACAGAGAGAACGAGCAAATAAGTATTACTGCCTTTCAGAAATACTCGACCAACGGTCAGAAATTTGTTTCCCCGCGACAAATATACGACAACCGAAACGAGGGGTTATATCATTTTGATAACCTGGAAAATGTGTTCCGCGCTACCAAAAAATGGTAGGTACTCATCATTATGAGGGGAAACAACGATTGCAGAAGGAGAACAAAGTCGTGTAAAGCCATCCCAGAAATTAACAGAGGAAACAGCTGTAACGCGCAATTGTTCCAAATGTTTTGTTAAGCGAACGTCACAGGACTCGAATAATCCAATTCATTGACAAGGGGCATCGTTTATGCGCTTCGAATTGAACCTCGAATTCGCCGTTCGCAAAGGTCCATAGAATGAGACAACATCAGGAATGGCCCTCCTTTATCGTTGAAGTGGCTTTTAGGGTCCGGACGAGTGAACGGAACGAAAGAGGCAGCTTAATCGTCAAAGTGTTCAGCGAAAACAGGAACTGCACATGGAAGTTAGCGAATGAATAGCGGCCCTGATGCTCTATTAATTTTTGTGAAATATCGATATCGTTAGGAAGAGCGAATAATGCAGAAAGTTAAGGTGCTCCGATCATATCGAAATTTATGAAATTAATTTCCGCGTTCAAGTGACGAAGATTTTAATGAAAGCATCGCCCGGTTTGCAATAAGTTCTGCTCGCAGGTAATGGCATTTTAAATATTTGTCAGGCTTATTTATTACGCGAACGTGCGCATTGATATAATTTAAGAACTCGTCTGAAACATAGACGAAACGGTATAAAAAAAAGACAAAAAAAAAATTGGAAACGATAATATTGGCTAGTAAAGTTTCGAGAAGCTAACCGGAAAGTTTCGTCATAGCATATTTTGTACAACACTGAACTTTCGTTAAAGTATTTTAATATTTGAATATTGCGACAAATATTATGCGTTTCGAATAATGCTGTGCCAACACTATGCAAGGGGGGGGGGGGGGAAATGTAGCGAGAAACATATCCAAAAATAATTTTCAAAATTCGACGAACGAAAGCAATTCAAGAGCGAACAAATATAATGGCCGTACAGGAGACCGAGACAAAATTACAGAAGGAAAAAAAATAAGGAGACAGCGGGCCACCAAAAGTTGGGATACCCTACTTTGCCGTTAATTGGCATTGCTGGCGGCCAGCCACAAAGAGTCGAATGGTAAATACTAATTGACTTCCCTCTCATTCAATAGAACTCTTGGACATAAAAGTTTAATTGCATCGATTAGGATTCAAGTCGCCACACGAACTCGAAAATTGACTTGCGCTAATTGCGTATTACTTTTCCCCTTGCTTGCGGCGATATATACGACGTTTTATTATTACATATCGATCTTAAATTACTAATAATTGCTAGCTTAGGTTTACATTGTTGTTTTAGGCATAACACGTATCGTAGTGAAGTTCATTGCAACTTCAGTGTTTTATTTCTTCGTTTGTTTTTCTTAGCAGCTATTACTATTATCGGCAATTTCGAAAGTTTGTCCTTCCTTAACGAGCAAATCACCTTGTTTCTTCGTACAACTGTTCAGGTCTACGCGCGATGCAATATAATACACATCTCTGGAAATAGTTAATTTTAAATAGAAAATAGCCGAGACAGCTAGTCTTCCAACCACGTCGTGGACAGTGAACCGATATTTTCAATCTGTCTACTAGTTCTAATCTATCAAACGCACAGATTGCGTGACGCAGCTATTACAAGAATGCGTCACACTTAATTATCGTCTGTGATTAAATTTTCCGTTTCGTACGCATTGTTTCCCGCAGATTCGAACCGCAATACGCCCCATCCGCTTTAACTTTCTCCAACTTTCTCTCGCATTCTCATCGCCGCGCACCCCATGGAATAATGTCGTACGTGCCTCGTCGTAAATTGATACGAACCGAGGCGGCTTCGCGGACATAAGGAAATACGAACGACGCGGAAAACTATACGTACAGCCATTGAATGGAAATATATTTCACAAGTGCAATAATTCGTGCGAAACAAAAAGAGAAAAGAAAATAGGCAGACGATATTATTCCAAAGCACTTGTTGCATCCTTTTCATAGCAATTTTAATAGCGTTAATCTCCACCCAACCCCTGTAGCCCTCTCTGCTACGTTATTCCCCTTAATCGAGAATAGTTCCTCTGTTAGTTCGTTTTTAAACAACACCGAACAAGTGATAATATATTTTTCTTCTCTAGCGTATAGATAAGTCTTGGTAGAAGCTGTCAGTTGTTATCGATCGTTTATCGTTTGTCCAACAGCATCGCCAGCAGCGTCGTCTATTTGTTATCCGTTGTTATTCTATTGCAAATCATATCATCGTGACCGGATGCTGCGCAACGCGAACGCGACGCGCTATATCGTCGTTTTCGCCTAACGTCGAGCATCGATCGATCGAAGTACGCTATCGAGCACATATCATTTTCATCTCGAGGGTACTTCCACGTTGGATTCAAGCTTCTCGGCTGCCCTCGAAAAGCCTGGGTTTCGTTTGCAGCTTTCGGGGCGGGTAACCAGCTGACCGCGGGCTTCTCTTTATAATTAAATCTTCACCTGCAACACTCGAACACAGGTTGACCGACGAGCTGAACCGAAATCGATCTCGCGTCGACCCACACTGGCTTCCTGCGCAGAGGCATACGCGAATAAACGTAATTAGCTCGTCGAAATCGAAATAAACTTTTCGGATCTCCGCCTTGAACCTCTGGCAATCGTGGACTGGGCGAAAATTCTTCGAAATTCTGTCTGCGCGGCCAGGTGAACGCGTGAAACACGGTAAACTTGACGCGATATGTTACCGTTCGATTCGTTGGATGATTGCGATCCCCGAGTATGACCCACGATTTCTCATTGTCGAAGGTGAATCCGGCGCGCGTTTAAATAACTCGCAGCCGAATGCGGAACGAAAGGTGAAAATAACTCCAGCCGATGCACAATTGTTATTCTATGTATTAATAGTTTGGTATTTGCTATTGCATTCGTAGTTAGACAATTATTACAGTTGATTTAAAATTAGTTGATCACGAAACGGCCGACGAGCCTGCGCTCGAATGCGTTGCGCAAACAAACCATTTCACGTACTTACGAAAATACCTGGATTTCGAGTGGTCCTCGTGCGCACAAACAATTCCTCGAATGTTTCTGTTCCGAACGATGACGAGGAGACGTTGAACTTCAGCGCAGCATTCGTTTACGAGAACGTTCAAGCGTAAGGAAACTGTTATTGGAGAAAAGTATCGCGACAAATAAAGCAACAAAATACGCTTCCATACATATATTAATAGTTCACGCTTTTTGCCGAAAGAAATCTTATATATTCGTTGAGCCTTCATTCGTGTGCACTTAGACACGAGTTAGTAAGGGTGGTCTGTTGTTCGGATATCATTTACCGTTCGTAACGATTTAACATAGAATATGTATTCCATTCTGAATATGTATATTTAGCTTTTAATTTATTACTTGTACAGGTATCGCAAGGCGACATATCGCAATAATCGAGATATGAGAAAGGAATAGAAGAGCAATACGTAATGAGCATAAAATCGGTGGGCATGATTGCAATTGTCATTGTAATATTTTACATGCACGTTAAGAGTTTGTATTTTTGACGTGCAAATTGTTAATCAATAATTGCATAATTGTGGTATTTCTTATAGGGTGCCAAACAGTTTAATGTTAATTATGTAACGAGTATATTACTGATCTGTAATTATTACAAATGTGTACAAAATTTCACCCGCATAATACTATACTAACCCATTTCTAAACTAACGTATCAATGCAGGAAGCTTAGAAGGAATTCTTTACACCTGCACTATTTCCAATATTTTTCTATGTCATTACGTATGAGCTCATGTTTAACTCTCTATAATCCACTGCAACCATATGATTTATCTTACGAGTCAACGCATAATGTTATAGCTTTAAAAAAAATTCC
The DNA here is from genome assembly GCA_948146005.1 of Nomada fucata. Taxonomy (NCBI): domain Eukaryota; kingdom Metazoa; phylum Arthropoda; class Insecta; order Hymenoptera; family Apidae; genus Nomada; species Nomada fucata. The sequence goes on along the minus strand of OX411278.1, from coordinate 6,709,769 downwards.
CTTATCGAGTTTCATTTGCTGAGAAACGACTGGTTTATGGAGGGTTAAGTGCGAACACGCTTAAGTGAATGTATAATAATTGTGTATATACGTGCAATAATGAACGAAATACCGAAACGAATCAAGCATACACAACGCGATTTCAATAAGGATAAAAATGAACTGCTGTCGTTCCTTCGGAATCACTAGAAATTCTGCAAGATGAAAAGGAATCAACGAAACCCAAAAACGTAATAAAAATAAAGTCAGGATATACAGAATAATAAGTTTGCCAATCAAGGTGCATAATAAAGTATATTTTATACGAGTTTCTCAACGTTGCAAAGCTTTCATAGAATACTCAATAACGCCGTAGGAAAAATCGTAAAAGAAAAAGTACGTCGAGAAATATAATTTCAGGATAATGTGTTCCAAATCGAATAACATGTTTTGAAAGGAAAATACCTTGAATCGGACACGGAACCTTAATTAAATATCTATAGGAGTTAGCGCCAGGAGAAGCGAATCGAGAATCTTTTATATCCTGCAATGTTCAACTCGAAACGATTTTCCTTGTCGCGGAAAATATTGCGAGAGAAAACAAACAAAAAAATGAAGCGAGTTGAGGGTAAAATAAAATGGACTCATCGAGTTCGAATCCTAAGAAACGAAAGTACATCCCGACTATATAGTACGTTTATATTGCGTTCTTATAATAAGAGTCAATTATTCTAATCAACGTGGAGCGGTGTTGGTGGTCAAGTGAAAGGGAAACGGATGGCATAAACGTGGCTACTTGTGCGTAGGATTTCGGATGTGTCTCGATTCGTTCAGGTGTGAAAAGTATCTTCCAAGATGTACAATACTTCGGACGACATGGCTGGACAGCGAATATTCCGATACTCTACGAAATCCTTTTCCCCCGCGACGATTAAATACAATATTTTTGCAGCGAACAGTTTCAGACAATAGAGATTTCTTCTTACTGCCAGAGAAGAAGTTGAACGCGCAAAGATAAGCGGCACAAGAGTGTCAGGTTCCGAGGAGACGCGTTGTAAAACAGTGATTTGTGAAGGACGATTGTTTATAATTAATGAAAACGTAGTCAAGGAATATAACGACGGGCTAACGCCGCGATCCATCACCGAGTACTTAATAGCTTGCTAGAATCGCTTTAGTAGAGAACAAATTGATGCTACAGAATTGTCGCGCGCGGTTTTCGCATGACAATAATAATCTATACATTTTACGCATCACAAAGGAGATTAATTTTGGCTGGGGAAAAATATTGTGCGGGGTTTGAAGAGCATCTCTCTGCAGCGTACGATGAACGTGTATGTATCTTGTTTGTAGGAAGTGCAAACTTTTATTCGAATTATAATCAAGATTGAATTATCTTCATCGTGTTAACGAAGTTCGCAGTAGAATAATAAAAGCAGATGGAAGAATTTGTTTCTAACCTATTCAATTCATATTTCGTCGAATTCAAAAATGATACTTCTTCGAAATCTGCTGTGGCATTCATGGCGTTTGAATTTTTCTTCCGCATTTACTTTACTCGTTAAAATACTTAATTGTATAACGCAACTTTGTACTTAATGGAAGCGTTTCGCTTTCTCTAATCGATTAAACAAATTTCTCTAAAATGTGTTTCAGCACAAATCATTCGATCGAACCGTATTTCCTCTGTCTCGTAGAACGCAGCTGTACAATTTAACGTAGAACGCAATCTATTGTCGAATCTCAGCAACGTTTCATCAGAAGGCTCTCAGCTTTTCAAAAGAAATCAGATTTCCGCGAAATCGGAACTCTGAAACTGTCCAGCGGTGGTTCTGTCCACCATATTGTTAATGTATCTATTGTAAATGTTTGTATATGTAATATAAAATGTATCTTTGCTTGAAAAGGTGACATATCCTAAGTTATAGAGTTCTGAGACAAGAAAAAACGTGATGTAAAAGGTGCGAATAGCCTGACGTATCCACACCTTCGTGCCATTCTCTTCTTTCCTGTCCGTCGAACATTTCCACCCCTTGAACGGTACGGCAAAGATCCTGCATCGTGTACGGAAACCAGAATGTTCCATGAGAGTCTCTTGTGCAATAACAAACAGTTCAAAGAACGACGAGATGGAAGAGAATCGGCAATGAAAGCGAAGTTCAAGGCTTGCCACGTACATTTATGTACACATATACATAATATATTGTATAAGTAACTGCAACTACTATGAACCATTATATGCGACATTGAAATTTGTATATCATGGATGAATTAAAAGGGGAGAATATCCTGAATAAGAAATTATCAGGCGTTATTCATATTGAACGCGTTTCTGGCAAGCACTATTACGCTATTCATTCATAAACGATTCGATCTAGACCTATGATGCGTACGCTAGCCTGCTTCTTTTGTTTGTGGGAGAGACAGGTATGTGCCAACAAAGCATGCTTCCGTCAAAGTTTATGTGGATGCAGTGAACGGCAAAAATGAGGAGCTTGGTCGGTTTGCATGTTTAGTACATTCGTGGTAGCTGTATTTCGTAATTTAGCGTAACTTAATCGTCGCATGGTCGCAAGCTCGGTTAAGAGATGAAAGAAACACCGATGGGCAATCAATTTCTCACGTAGAACTGTTCAGCGCCGGAGCGAAGAATTTCATATGAGATATCTGAACGTTTCTTATATAAAAATCACCTCTATGCATTATTTGAGGAAACTTTACCACGTATCTTTAGGAACTTCCAACGTGAATGAAAAGAGTCGACCTTGCTTTGGAACTGAACATTTCATACGCAGAGAAATGGAACGCAAAAGATGCGTGAAATATGTAGTCCAATCGAATTTAATCTTCGCGTAAATTACTTATATTAATTAATTGAGTGAAGGATTATCATTTCATACACGTCATCTTTCCATTTAATGTTTATTAAATTCCAATCGTATATCATTCGGAAGCAATTATTGCAATTATTAACCGTGATCCATGCTAGACCTTATTGTTGATCAAGGTACAGGCTATTATTAATACACATGTATTCCGAAGGTGCACACGTTTTTGCTAATTGCGTTATTAATAGTAGATGTAGACGTTCACCTGTTATAAGTCGAGTTCAGAACAAATGCTAGCAAAGGGATGCGGGAAGATTTATGTACAAGAACCAGGAGATAGAAAATGCCACCCGCGAAATGAAACTGTTATAAGTTAACATAGAAATAGATTTTAATTTAACTTTCGTGTATACGGAAAGTTTTCTGCTTGCAGTTCATGAATAATTCAGTGAACCTTAACCTGAACTTTGAGAAGGGCTCCATAATACCAGCATTTGAATAATGAAAACATTTAACAGTTTGCTTAGTTAAGCAATACATATTACTTAATAGCTCTAGTTAACGAAATCTTGTGCATGCATATGAGACAATGCATATCAATGATACGAACTTTATAATTTCATTCATTTGAAGCTTTAAATTCTCCTATGGGCGAATAGGTTTGGCTCCCAGCTTATCTAAATTCTATAATATTTCTATGTAAACAGCATAAATTTTTTACCAATTTCCCAGTAACTTTCTGTTCTATAGTGTGCTTATACCGCTGCTTGTTCAATGCTTTCGCAAGGAATTATTTTAAAGGGTGCGCTGCTACACTATTCTGCATGCGACTCTTGCCGCAAGAAATCAATTTTTTCTAAGCCATTGTACTATATTTTTAGATGTTACGTGCTGCATGCGATCTGAAGGTATGTAAATAATGTACAAACTTTCCTCTTTATTTATTGCGAACAATTAAAAATCATTATACTCTGTAATTGCACGTTATATTTATGCGACTTGCGCATAAGAATAACTGATACCATAGAAGATGCAAAAGTTACTGTAATTATGCCACTTCGATCTAGCCTCATATCAATTAATTTTCATCTAATTTTCCTTCATGCACGTCTGCTCGAGTAGTTATCACATATTATGTCTCGTTATAAATAATACCCATTCTGTGTTAATGTTCTAAATAATACAAACTCTATTTCGTTAATACAAAATTTTAATATTTACATATCCGCATAAGAAATTTATCTCGTTTGCGGTATCGCCTTATTAATTTTTAACAGCGCAAGTTACAAATAACTGCACCCGTTTTACCCCCCATCCCCCCCCTCACAATTCCTTACCGCCGTATAAATATGTATATTTATTTATTCTACATGTTTGTTCTCCCGAATTCCTTGAGCTATCACATTTCCATGAGGATCCTGTCCGCTAGATGATCCTCACAATGTTCTATAGATAAAAGTTTAGCAACCGATAACGCGGACAAATTGAACATTATTATCTCGTGGTTTAAACACAACTTACTGCTCCCTTCCCTGTTCATTGTCGCCGTATCTACTAACATTGAAGCAAACGGAAATTCGAACACAAAACTAATCCAGACGTAGAAGATCGAGGGACTTGAGGATCTCGTATACTCTGTAAAATGGAGAATGTCACACAAAACTTTCAATTCGTTCGCGGTAAATAGAGTTTTCTTTGGAAAAGAAAACTGCAAACCGTCCCTGCGAGGGAAAAAGATCATCGTGCCGTTTATCCAGGACATGAACATTGAACTCTATTCGACGGATCCAAAAAGAAAGATTACTTGTCCTAAGGTGTCACGAGTCGCTTTATCCCTCTACTCCATAGCAGGTTCCGAAAATGTATTTAGGTACTTGGGCTCTCCGTGGGGCGAGTTGCTGTGCGGATTTTCTCAGACCAGCCAACTACCACCACCAACCACATCCACATCCACAAACACACATGTACAACCAATATAAAAAAAAGACCTATCCCTGATCGTTTCACCAGCACGGTGAGTCTTACTTCTCTATCATTCTATAATGTTCCTATTTGTATCCTTTGGCTAAGTGGTACGCTTGGAATGATGTATCTTGAATCGTAGACAATATTAACGTGTCACTACGACAATATATTTCATGATAAATTTTGTTATCCGTAACACGCTTGTATCAATTTATTGTGACAATGCAATAATTTTAGTGAAATTTAGTTTAACGAATGGCAAATACCTCAGTTGTTGTGCTTTTTTCCTTATTTTCAATACGACAGAAATAATAGAAAGACATTTCACAGTATGAGAAATATTGGACAACGTTCGTCGAAACCAGTGAATTTTGTGGGAACGTTTAATAATATGAATTTTGATTTTACCTAATAGCCACGTTTTTATTGTGCTCCGAGCTTAACTGCTTTGGTCATGTTTGTATCTCATTCGTGCAACTAATTAATTTGCCTGGATTCACTTTGCTTCGACCCATCAAACTTCCTCTCTACTCGAACTACCCTCTCAGAATCTTAAGGGGTGGTTTCGAACTAGCATTGAAAAAGAATCGGTTTCTTTCTCTGAAAATTGTCACTTTTTGGAGGTGTGAAGAATATGTAGTTAAGAGAACATTTTAAAATAATCAAAATTGCTAGAAAGTGCTAGAAAAATCTGCTGCAAAAATCTGATTTTTGAAAATTGTTGAACTTTTTATATCTTCAGGACATATGTAATAAGACAATAGAAACTATAAATAGTCATCTTGTATTATTTAGCTGCAAGAGAATTGTAGAAAAACGAACTTTTTCCACACTCCTGGACTGGAACCTACCGTTGACGTCTTTTGCTTTGTGCTAAACAATTTTTGCATTCCTACTTTCCCTTAACCATTTTATTTCTTCCTGTTTTGTGCATGACTGGTCTTCCTGGAGTTATTTACTATATATATTTTTGTCTACAATTGAAGAAACGGTGCTGTCGATCATGCATTTTTCCTTCGTTACTCGTTGAAATATTAACGAATTGAATTCACCTCGTACTCAAGTATATTAAATTTTACGCAAGTGGCAATGTGTCCTATTTACAAAAGTCTGAATGTCCATTACGTTTAGATGCATCACTATTACCCCTTTATACCTTAAACGGTGGCAAATTGCGTTTGCTTGTTTACTAAACTTAAAAATATCTTCTACGCTGCGTGATTTTCTTCCCCCCCCTAAATTTGTGTATTTAACCCCGACGCATCATAAGTAGATATATATGCTTCCGCATGCACGGTAAAGTCCTTAATCATTTTATATGTTATAGCGAATAAAGGCTGGAATCGATGCTGATTTATCATTGTATCTTCCCTGCTTAATCGTTTTTGTACAATAACGCAATTAGTATTATGTGTGTAGTAAAATCGATATACGTTTACATTAGGGCTGGGCGAATGTAGAATCCAGTTATCCTTTTTATTTTTAAAGACGCTGCACCTAACAGTAAGTCGAAAAATTCGTTGCCGCATTCTCGAGCAAAGAATATTTAATTCACCGAGGCCTAATATATGTGTAATGGATGTATTTATTTATTGTCATTATATAGATATAGATCATCGCTTGTTGCATACATGTATACCTAGTTATAAGGATGAATTTAGGTTTAATTAGAATAGCATTTGTTGTATGAACCACGTCTATTGCGCGCAATGATTTAAGACAAACTGACACGAAACTACACATAATCGATGTTGGAGAAAGACACGTATTTATGTATGGATGAGAACTTGTTCAAAAAATCTATTTTTATTACCTGACATCAATTGAATACTGAAACGTTATCATGATATGTGGAAAACTGTGCCACGTAAAATCAGATACCATCGGTTCCCATGGATATTAATTTTAACAGTAATTCAGGCTTCTCGGTTGTTTCCCGTTGAGCATAGGTTTAGCAACATTGGCATTAACATCATCAACCTGCTCCGATATTACCTCCTATCCGGGAACTGTTCGAAACTTCGTCTCGACATGCTTCTTACTTGAAAATTCGAGTTACATTGCAAGATAATCGGAAAACTTGGCGCACCCACCAAGAAACCCGTAATCATAGATCACCAAGAGCGATCTAATAATTCTCCCGTGCATAACAAAGTTCTTATATTTTCCATTGAATTGAAATTACGAAACAGAAAAACAATGTTACAATTACAAGATCTCCTTCTGTATTTCTTCGAGAACGTTCCCGACTAAAGTCAGCATAGGTAACGCACGAATCGTTCAGTATCATCCATACAATATACATGTTCTCAACATCGCTCGATAAGCAACACGTCACGCCACAGTACACAGAAAACTATCAACGCCATGACGCAAGACGTCCACCCATAAATTGGAGAGAGGAAGGGCCATCAAAGATATGTATATGTCATTTTTCAGAATGCAAGCTGAACTGGTATTACTACGTTGGAATCTGCGTGTACGAGTGCCCCACCGGGACCCACGGTGTTTCCGACGACACGAAGGCAGTTTGCAACGACTGCCATTATACCTGCCTAACTTGCTCGGGATCTTCGAATACCGAGTGCACCACATGCCACGAGGACGCCGAGCTGTCTTCCAGCTTCAACGAGTCCCTGTGCGTCCTGCGCGAGCTATCCTGGACGATGCAGTCCACCCTCTGGTTCTACAGGATGACCATTCTGTTCTCGATCAACCTGTCCGTTTTCGTCGTGGCGATAATCTACATGGCGGTGAAGTGGCACCTGCGGAAAAGGGATTCCCTGATGTACAGATACAGCAAAATCTCGTATTCGACTAACGGGGACGCGCAAAAGGACGTCGACAGGTTGCAAGAAAACGCTTGTTTATCTGACAGCGAGTGAAGAAGGGAATTCGGAGGAGTGCTCGATGCGTCCCGCACGGATAGAGAAAGTGTCACCGTGCTGTCGACGCGTAGTCGAAGGATGGAGAGAGAAATTCGAAGAACCGCAGGCCGGAGGGATTTTCCAGCTGGTCCAGAGTGATATTTTGATCTTGGAAGGAAAGGACGCGAGAGAATGTGGAGAGAAAGCAGCGATCGGAGCGAGTGAGGGGTCGCTGTCGTGAAATTTTTGTGGCGAGACATTTCGACGAGGTGCTAGCGACGTCAATTATTAGTGACGTTGGACAGAATTTGGAAACGATGCTCGTCGTGAGAACACCGTCCTTCTTCGTAATACATTCCAGTGTATAATTATGATTTGTCAGTGACTGCCCAGTGACTGTTGCGAGCACGGAGGAAGAATCGATGTTTCGTAATCGAACGTGCAATTTCATTGATAACTATTGCATTTCGTTTCATCGAGCGGGTGGCAGAACAGGGCAAATGTTACTAGCGTAAAAGTAGACTGGATAATTTTTATACTTTTAAGATATTGGATCGTTTAAGCTGAAGTGAATCATTCCAGACGCTTGTGTTCACGCGGCAATTGATATTATATTCGTCGAGTTGATCGACGAACAAACTCCTATTTAGGTTTAATCCATAGATAATTGAAATCTGAATAGAGTCATTTAATTGCGGTGCGGATAATCGCATCTCGATAGAAATACGCTTATTAAGTATGGATCCTCAACTAACCAACAATTAAGATCTAAGTACGCGTAATCAATTTTCGATCGCCGATGCGGGACGAAACGAAATTACGCCGCCTAGTATCTTGTGCTCTGCGATAATCAAAATTAGAATAATTGCATTACATTCTGCAACAAACTGTAACACAATTTGCGCCGTCCGAGTTCCTAACTGCATAGGGCACATTGTAATTTGTACACCAGTGAAATTACCATGTGATACTATTTATGTATATTACTTTAAACATACGAGACGCAATAAATTATAATAGCAATTCCTAACGACCAAAGACTTTAAGAAGTTGCAAACTGCTCAGCTAGAGTCACTCGTAGACGTACACGTAGATAGAGTAAATATTGATACTAATAGAGTTAAATAGCTCACCAGCATTTTAGCGTAATTGTAATATTTTGTGTTTGTCCCCACATATCGAGCAACTGAGTATCGCTGCATTCTACTAGCACTGAGCTGCAATATTATCCTAATCTACTATAATACTAACGAAATGTTTTAATAAGTTCACTTTAATTTAATAAATTTATAATAACTGATCCGACGACTATTATTTTTCCGTTAGTGATGCCTTACTTTTTTATTTACAGCTTAATGCCACGTGGCGGATCGATCAATACGCAACAACTGTACAACCCATAACAACTACTACACAACAGTCACACACAACAGTACAAATATTTGATTCCAATGCACATAGCTACACAGGCGTGGATAGTGTAAAAGCCAGAATCCATCCGGAAACGATTATAATTATACTCACAATTATTTCTTGCCCCAAGAATCGCGTGGTTACTTTAACTCTACAATGTAATCGAAATACATTGCACTCGATAAGGAAAACCGATTCAATGTAAAAGAAAATATATAACCCTTGCAGAACGTGATTTTGATTAATTCGTCACTGAAATATCACCCAAGCAATAAGTTGCTTTTAAATATAATTTCCTTGCAGGTACGGACAAAGTGTAATAATCAAATGCAATGTCCACGTGGAGAAATTAACTTCTGGAAAACGTATTTCCGTTTCGCTTAACTGAAGAATAATTTCCGTTTGACGAATGCAACAATAGTCAAATGATTGCCGCAACTAATATTGGAAAATCTATCATAGTTGCATGGGCAAAGTTCAATTGCCCAATAGTCAATAACGAACATGATCGGCAGGAAACACGTCGTTATAATATCGTGTCCGCATGTCGCAATGTGGTGACAGACGAATAAGCACAGTACAGTGAAATTAATTGGCAATAATTAGCAAACTGTTCGCGATCGACCCCCTCAGTATTGCAATGCACTTGCCTGCATATCATATACTGTAATATTGCTAACGGTACGCGTTCCATAAATTATTCGACAACCTCGCATCGGAAACAGATTCCAGTAACCGCAAAACTATTGAAAAATAAACCACCAGAAATTTGTGGCTTTCACATTCAGTTGCTTAATCACCAAGCAGTTTTGAAATACGCCCGTTTGCTAACAATTCTGATAGAATAACAAATTTCCTCTGCATTAACAATCACTGTGCATCATACGTAAGGTGGACGCGGTGTCTGACTATACGCCGAATTTTCTACTGCCGCTTGATATTACTGACAGAACAAAAGAATTCGTCTACCTCTTTGCACAGTTTAAATATATCATTATTCCACGTGTAACTTTCACTGATTTTACTACCAGTAGTCCACCAAAAAATTGTTAAATTATCGTTTCGTAACACTGTTTAAACAACAATAACACAGTATGATTTTTTACAAATACTCAAACGGCTTTCCATAGGTCGAACACCACTTTCCAAACGGTTCACCTAAATTTCTAACCATACAACCGTTGTAAATCTAATTGCAAACTATCGCCTTCGCGCGAAGGATAGCCAATTGTGAGAGAGAAAAAAAATATCTGTCGGTTGCGTGTCCCACTTTTCACCGACGTGGCCGCTTTCAGGGTTGAAATCTCGTTATCGTCATCGCCTCGAAATAAGTTACGAGAATGATTTAAAAGGGGACACTGTATATATGTATACTCGCTTGCTTCCCAGCGATGATATACCTCCGTGCCGGTGGAATTTGGTTTCGTGCCAAACGCCCATGTATTCGGAGGCGACTCCAAGTATTTACTCTCTTCTTATTTCATGTCAAGAACCGGATCGCCGGAGAACAGACGAATCGGAGCGAATGGCCGCGCGTCGGAGTGGCGACGAGGAGGGACGAAGGAAAGAATAAGATACGGCTGCGATATCAAAACTCCTCGCTGGATCGCCGAGCTTTTCAAAGCTTCCGAGCACACAGACCCCTCATTTGTTTCACCACCTACGGAGCGACTTCTGTCTCCGCGTGAAAATCACTGGGCTCTACGAAATATTATGCGCGTACAAGAACACGCTGGAAACCGTGAGATCTGTCGTAACCAGCTTTAAGAAACTTGTCGCGCTTCTCGCGCCGTTTCACGTCGTTCTCCTCCGCAAGCTTTGGTCTTAAAAATTGTCGCGACACGGTTGAAAATGTAACGAATACGGTATTACTTCGATGGCAGCGATAATTTTTGATGGTGGACCTTCAAATTGTCAGCGTTATTTGGCTCGATGGTTTTGGAGTGTACGTTGCTCAAACGGTTGGTCACCTGTGAAGCTCGTATTTCAAAATAAGTCTACCACTTGTGTAGATCTATGGTACGAAAGCCGGTGACCAATTCAACATTAATCATTGATAAATTTTCTCGTACGTCAAACGGTGTAATAAATATTGCTTCGTTTATCTTTTTCCCTTCCTTTCGTACACGTTGGCCCATAAAACTTATCGATTACCATTAAACATCGTATTTCATCTTCGAAGCAACATTGCTGTTAGTACTTCGGGATAGCGCGAACGAAGCACAATCGATTGGACAGGATATAAGCTTTCGATAACTTTTTATATACCGATGACTGTTAAGAAGAAAATTACGAACAGTGTAACGATGAGTCAGATTGTAGAATTAAAACTTAGCCATATACGTTGGAATTGTATTGCCCAGAATATGATTACAAATTTTAAACGATTTCGCTGCCTCAGAATATTCCACGTTCTCGTTCACTACAAACGATTCCTTAAATATTTCCCGGCCAGATAATACGGAAATTACCCTCTCAAGGGTTAGACAATCGCATTAAATGTGTTTCAGGCGAGGTTCTTCCTACGTTTTAAGAGGTTACCTTCTTGCTGCTCATTAAGGACGAGGAGGGATAAAACGCATTGTAACGTCGTCGCGGCAGCAGAAGCATAACTTCGCTTGCGTCGAGTAAAGTATTCTTTTGCCCAGAATAACAACGGTAGTGCTCAGAGCGTGGAGTCTGAAAATTGGTAGGAATAGGGGTGCTTAGTAAGGTGGAGAAATTATGGAACAATAATTTAAGCCGGAACGAAATGTAAGATGGCCATTTGCAAATGTGCAAAAATGTAATAACTCATTTTGTGCCTGGACCTAGAGAAGTTCCTGTGTTCCAATAAACGAAATTTCAATCACTGTCGCCGGGTGCAATTGCACGATTGCAATTGGATATATTTGGAGCTAATCACTTTACGGTCCGAGTTCGCTCGTAAAACTTATTCAAAGGAAAGTAAATTATCGTCGGTCTGCGATGAGCTTTTGTAATAATGGCAAGAACCAACAAGCGGCAATAGAACAATGGGGGTCGCAATCATAGAATGGACTATTCGACTATCCGCATTCGTGGTATGCATTGTACACCGAGTGCAGCCAAATAACTGCACATTTCTACAAGGTCTAGATACGCGTGTTCTCGTGCATCTCGACTCCTTTCCTATCTATCTCCATCCCTCTTGTCGAGCATTCGAACAACGTCACGGCGGAAATGGAAACGAATTTGTACAGCTCCAGCGAAATTCGCAATTCGCGGCCACCGAAACTGTGAAACTGCAAGGCAGCCAAGATCCTTCTACGACACAATGATAATTTAGTGCATCAAACGTTTGCGCGCAGCCCTCTGATAATCTCGAATTTCCCTTACTCGTACCTGTATGAATTATGTATGATATCTCGGAAGCAATAATTGCTTCGGCAATTCTCTCCACGCTCTTCGGGAAGCTAACGTTCCTCCCCCAACCGGGCATTATCTATGGTAGAACACGCGATTACTATTTCTGGATATAAATTAAAATCCAGCCATTGGGGCGCACGGTGTACTCGAACAATCCTTCAACGAATTCAGGAACCGGTGATAAGGTGGATGATTAGATTCACATCGCTGTTACTCGTGACTGGCACCGTCTTAATCCACCTTGAATCCGTACAGAAACTACTGACACAGAACCCATTCCAATCTGACGTTCATCTTCGACGCACATAAAATCTGCCGAGGACTCTAAGCGTAGAAAACCTGTCGAGCGTCGATACAATAACGTTTCAAATAGAAAACCGCGAAACCCAATAGACGTAACGCGAAATTGAAGAAGATATTTCCTGGCCGGCGAGTAAACACGATTAGTGTCCGAGCATGTAACGTTCATGTGGGAGAGAATAATGTTTTTCCATCGATTCCCCTTTTTCCTGGCTTCCTCCCCGATATTTCCCAAATGGCAGAGGGTTGAGAACAAAAGCAGATAGAGGGTGGCCCGGAGAAACTCGGCTGATGGTAACACTGAGTTATTCAATAGGACGTAGAGAACGTTGGCGTACCGAGTGCGACACCCCTCCCGTAGGATCCGTATCGTTTCAAGCAGCCCCCCCCCCCAAGTTTTCCAGGTGCACGACGGTATTGTGACCCTGGAACGTGGTTTGCGAATTTCTCGTACCGATAACCGTACTTGTCGAACAGTCAAGTCATCGACTGCGACACGACTTCAAGGACAAAACTGATATGCGCACGATTCCGAGATACGCGAGCACGGAACTTCTATGGAACGAGAATTCTATTGTGTAGAAACTGAATCGATCAACGAAACAGTCTACGGGTGCTTCTGAAGCTTCAATTCCGCCGGCATTTTAACGTGTTGATTCCGCAAACACTACGCCCATATTGTTATTACAATTCCAAGTGCATAAACTGTACGAGACCTTCGACCTGCCCGTGTTCCCATTTCCATCTTCGTTCGCTTAATGCTTCTACCACTTGCGCAAAATCCAATATAATCCTGAATTCATTATATCCAAGTTGAAAGAAATCTCCGAGGCAGATTTAACCACTTCGCCGGAGTGTTTAAAAAATGATGCATCGTAACTCGTACGGAAATAATGCATATTATAGAGTTACGCGCATTATCGCGATTTTATTTGAACCAACGCAGGTAATTCACTGGGAATTATAATTTTCCTTCGGGTTCGTTCTGCGTCGTGTACGCGTGAAACGGAAGTTGAGTGAACGTCATATCGCCGGCGGCGAAAATCCGATGCCGACGCTTTCTAAGAAATAAGAATGCCGCCTTTGGTGAGCCACAATGAATGGAAGGGAGTCTACGGCAAGCTAAGGTTAAAAGGGTCCCTTCGTGCTAACTGAACACATATAAATAAGTAAGGGATCCCGCACTCGAACGAACGCGACGCGCCGGCATCGACGTCTAACAGGTTCTAGTCGAACATGAAACGAATTTTTCATGTAACGAATAACTGACTGCTTGAAATGGAAAGTTTAGGGGTATAAATTTGTCAACATTCAATTAAATACATACAGTCGCTAACAAGTTAACGCTCTTACCAACAGTTTAAATGTATAATAATTATGATTACAATGTATATTTATATATTTTTATGCATTCCTTATAGTATATAAGTACATTCGAAAATATGTTACAAGAATTTACATATATCCTTTTCATGTCCACAAAAATGCCAATAGTTAACTTACTTTCCGAGGCGACTGCACGCGTTACTTTAAAATATTAATCAAAGAAATTACCGCGGCTTAGTAACCGTGCCCGAAACTGATCCCGTCTTTCGAATAATAATTTTATCCCGAAACTAACGAACCACCCGGAAATCCTTATTACTTCTCCTCAGTCAATTACATTATTGAATTGGAAAAGTTCCGACCGTACATCAAAAGGGAAAAGGCTGCGGAGGGGAAATAAATAAGTAGGGATAAGACGGGGAGCTGAGAAGTGTGTAACGATGGAAAAGGAAAAACAAGGGGGGAAACTTGCATTATGGCTGCTCCCAGTTTCTCAACACCCATCTCGAGGCTAAACAGCATGGCCTTTTTTTCGAAACGATGCGTCAGAAAGGTATGAACGACGCGATTACGAGGAAAAGAAATAAATATCTCCCTCTCGATAATTGGAGAACTTCTGTCCAGATTACTGAGTCGGAATGCTCTGAAATGAAATATGGAGACTAAGCAAAATCAGCTCGATGCAATAAACAATATTAAAAATACGATCGTAGAGGCATATCTTGTTTAATTCTTGTGTCAACAACAGAAATTTTCACGGGTTTCTGCTCCAAGCTCTCCGGCTAACCATATCCATTGACCTATACTACTTAATATAACGATGGACGACGATATCATTGAGCTATTCTCCTTAAACATAGCTCGATCTACTCAACATCGCTTTACACATTTTGTTCATCGCTGTATCCAGTTTCAGTTAATGGAGTAATGTTTTCCTTATTGACTGGAAATTTCCTAACGCGAACGGCCTTAATAATAAACACGTGTAACAACGAAGGAATGTTGGTTCGTCTCGTTACCAGGAATACTATTACTTATCCTCATCAAAATTCTATTAGCTCGGAAGGACTAACGCGCTCGAGAAATTATACTGCCACGTTCCATTTGGTCATTTTCCTTCTCGTTAACCAATTACGTAGCCGTTAGTTCGCAGTGCCGGTAGACATATGTATCAAGAACAATATCAACTGCTGTCTAAACCAACGATATATAGGAAGGCGTTGACTAATTGTCGGGTTCGGTGTTGCTTGAATGAAAAATTCGCTCGGCGCGACACAAATTCTATTTAAAAAAATGTACGAACGACTAGATCCTAGCTGCGGCGCAATCACAGTAACAGAGCGCTACAAATCCACTGTGCAGCGCTCTAAACGAAAAATTCAGCCTACAGACTCTAATCACCAGCCAGCCTTATCCGAAAGTCTCTCACCTGTAACGAACATCCCGTTCGCTACCCTTCGGCTATTTCATCAAACGTTCTCCTTGCAAAGAAACTTTCCCCGCCCCATTCTTGTTCCCAAATTTCTTCCAATTGCCTCGAAACTGCCCGCTCATAGTACAATCGATGGACAACCGCTTGATGGAGATAGACTGTTCATTCAACGATACGGTTGTTCGAATAAATATCGCGAAGCTATCCAACAAAAAGAATTTCACGGTTCGAAATGATCCTCGATTGATTTCGTCGTTAATAACTATTCAGTCAGTCTGTCCGAACGGGCACACGCAAGGTGAGCAAGGAACGATCCACAATTAAGACGGAAACGTTGCTGCAGAGGTGGCGCGTGGAAGTCGGTGCGAAATATGTTAATGGATCGCCCAGTATGCAAATGAGAAGTGAGATCGTATCGGTGGCAGTTGCTTAAGGGACGGCTCGTAATTGACCCCGAAGGCCGGCAGCATCCAGGCGATGCTCGCCACGGCATCGATTATATATGTAACGTCACTTTGCATTATGAAGTGCGGGCCGTGACCGTATTCTTCTGCGCTCCTCCAAAAGGTGAATGCCGAGAGCGTCGAAACGACGGAGGACAATCGAGCCGTCGTGCGACGTAAAAGAATCTCGCCGTAGCCGAAGTGCAGTTCGAATTTGAGCGATTACCTCGCGCAAAGATAGAGGATAACGTTGGAACGCCACTTTACACCCCGCGTCATTTTATTCAACTTTAAGCCGGACGTCTTTTATTTTACCGGGCCCGGAATCTGCTGGAATCGGATTAATTCCATTGGATCTCGCTGTTGTTTATCGTTCTCGTAATACTCCAGCATTGTTTGCACCGAGAGGTATCCCGCGGCTACGCGTTAATAAACAACCACGCGTTATGGTACAATTGAAATTTCCGTGGCACGGTCTTTCAATATTTACGCGATCTTTGTGCAACATTTGTGTCCGTCGAAATGACCATTGTAACCCGTATGGCCGTTAACTAATTAATCGAGTGCATTCGCCGCAATTAGATTGGTTCGATTTAATTGTTGAATCGCCGGTACGCCAACGAAGTACCGAGTACCCCATAGAAATGTGAACGCGATTTTCGTAAAAATTAATATTCCCGGTTATTTGAATGATTGCAAGCAGCGGTGTGCAATAATGTAACACCCTGATTAAAATGTTTACGATCGACTGTTCCAGAACTTGCTAATTCGCCGCCCCTCTTTGATCATTTTCTCGTGCACCGGATAAATTCATACGGATAATGTTAACATCAATGCCAATTAATCCGATTCGTTAAACCCTTCGGCGTAATTATACAGCCCCCAAAACCTGTCAGCGCAAATGCAATTCAGAATTTTGATTGCATTATATTTAACGTTTACCGAAATCTAGTTACGCCCAGCGCAGCAAACGTTGCTGTTAATTAGCTTCTAAAACGTTTCGAATGCTAATGAATTTGCGGATTATCGAAATCCCGATAATGGATCTTCGAATTAGTCTTAAGCTCCTACTAATCAATTTTGTCGAACGAAATACGGGGCCGCAAGCTTCCGTCTGACAATAGCAACAGTTAATGTTCAAACTATCGCCAAGATTGCTTTTTAATCTACACAAGTAATGTTCAGAATTGACGGAGAAACTGCGCGTACGCAACCGCTGGGACTAAAAATTCTGACGAAAATAGAAGATTTTCGTTTTCGCTTCCCTTTTGTCTGAATAACCGGCATTCAGAGCCGCCCCTTTAGAATCGCGTTATGATTTAGCGGTGCGGGCCGCTAATGCTTTCGTTCGATAGAATCCAGACCACCTTTCCATTACCACCATTTTTATCGACGAAGTAAGAAATAAAATACGGCATACCTGGGCGAAACAAAAGAAAATTTCTCATAGATGCGGGGCCTGCTGCCGAAACTCGGAGCAAAAATCCGCCAAATCGGAGCAACGAAGGAAGCGCGTGATAAAGTCGGAGGGATTATTTCCGCACAATTTATCAGAAAAGTTGCAAATAGAATGTCCGTTGATTTCAACCGGAAGCACGCATACAGAGCGACATTTAAATTCGAAAGAAAGTTTCCACGGCAGTGAATCAGAAAGTTTGAATCTCCTACAATCTTCCGTGGATATCTCTATGGGCAATCAGTGTCGTATAAACATTATTCAAGTGCTCCGTTAGTTCAAAGCGGTGATGCAAGAAGACGAGATATTCCGGATGAATGAACGGAATCCTCAGCCGGAACTTGCAGAAATTATACCATCGCCGGCTAACAGTGTACGGGTTGGAGTGGAACGGAACGAGCGTACGAAGTTGGAAGGATGAAATGCCTGGAAAATAGTGAACAATATAGGTAGGTGGATGGTAAAAATAAAAATATTAAGACCTGCGAAAGCTTGAAAGAAGTATCGCCGTAACGGAATATGAAAGGCTGTTAAAATAATCACGAAAACCGGAATAATTCGTATATCACACGGTTCGCGATTTTAGAAGCCAATATTTTTTCCTAGGAATTCACGCTGCGCTCCAAATAAAAGGATAAAGTTATCCGTATCTCAGTATTGTCAGAAAATACGACACCCACCGTATTATCGATAATACTTTCATTTCCGATAACGTATCGCATCGTTTCGCATCAGTCCAAAGAGAGCACGTGTTTCTCACAATTTTATTGCCCTCTCGTACCCGACATCCGCACATCGTACACTCGTTCCCCGCACGATTGTCACTCCTGTCTAATACAAATCTAACATATATTGTAACGCATGTATTTCATATGGAAATATGAGGTAAAGATGACGTTACAGCGCGCAGAAGTAGATCATCTCGAAAAAAATGGCTCGGTTCGTAACCATGATACCGCTCGTTCTGGTCATCGGAACTAAGGAAACCAAAGAAATTCTGAGATTGTAAGGCTCTGGCTATCGCAAGCAGCAGTTTCGGATTGAAGTATTAAAATTTCTTAAAATGGCAGCAATTTAAAATGGATTTTTCGCTCTCTTTTGGCCTGAAAAATCAAAACAGACACACATTTTGGCCCAATTCTGCTAGGGACGATAGCGACACATCTGCTGAAGATGTGTGTACAAGATGGTCCCTGTCGGTTTACTAAAATTTGAGATATCATGGTTACCGTGTTATAGAACACGGTTTCGAGGAACAACGTCAAGGATGTAATACTATACAACACGTGTATTACGATAGTCTAGTCCAAAGCTGAGCATTCCGACCTCTGCAGCTCTGTTATTTTTATGAAATCAGACAAGTCCTTTTGCAGATCTATTTTCTCTAATATCCAATTTTAAAATACATAAAGAAAAATTGACTTTCTATCCGTACCATTACAATGTCCCCTTAACCCTTATGTTGGCAACCGAAATTTCAATCTCTGTCTCGTAACCGGGTACCCCGGTACCCCATACTGTTTCCATCGGCACGTTGGCCAAATTGGTTGAGTCCACCTATTAAATTTTTAAAAATTTTATCGTTAAAGCGATTTATTGACACTTAACTTATTATATTTCTAATAAACTTAATTCTTTTTGTTTTGTGAACTTAACCGACGTAGCCAATGAGTGGCTGAAATATGAAATTATATTCTTTCGAGACTGTTAGCTTTCGTTTCTATAACTCAACAGCTGCAGCTTTATACATTTTATGAAAATCTATTATATGTATATTCTGATACTGAAACGAAGTATCAGTTTTTGTTAAATATTTTAAGTACATGCTCTTCTACGAAGTCTCCCAGTTTCTCAAGGGTCCAGCTTTCGACTTTTGATTCTTCGAATCGTTCCTAGAATGGATGTTTATCTGGTTTATATAAACAAATAAAATCTAGTATCAGAGACCGTCTCCAATATGCATCAGTTTGTATTCAGTTTTCGACTCGAGACGCGCGATTCTTTGCAGTTAGGTGAAACGTGACAGTGCTTTTGTGAAATATAATTTGTAAGATTCAGCAGTTCATATTGTAAAAATGGAAGCATGATCAATAATAATATATTGTCTAGAAAATCAAATAATCGTCGCGTGTTTCTACGTCAATTAGGGGAAGATCTTTTTTTTCGAACAATTCGAACCCGATTGGCATATGCTCGAACTGTTGGATGACCAGCCCTTGAGTCACCGATAATATGTAAGGCCCGCGGTTCCTGGCCTAGTCAGAGTCAATATTATCCACTAAGGTAATAGTCAGCGATACGACTACAGCCAAGGGCCAGACTCCGCGTTGGCTAAGGCGACATAACAAGGGCTAAGGTCATCCTTCCGCCCTAAAACTCATAATATATAACTATATATAACTTGCAGTTAGAATAGTTTTGGACGCGACGCATACCATCACTCTGTCGCGCAAACTCGTCACGGTATTCTTATATAAAAACCTCTTTGCAAAAGTAATTGTTGCACACGATTTCGCTTACCTCGGAACCCAACAAAACTATGAGACATCTTTCCACAAAATTGGCAATGCAAAGCATGAGAAATAGTCAAGTAGAAATAAATGAAATTCTTTCTGCTTCAAAAGAAAGTCGTGGGATTCTGTTATATGTGTCAGACCGATCCCAAAAAGAAACGACGAAAAACACGAAAGCCTTGCCACAAGTGCGACCGTCCTATTTGTGATAAACAGGTAAATACTATAGTGTGTGATGGGAGGTTTTAGGAGAAATTAAGCGGGTGCAAGTGCAGAACTAGTCCACACTCTGTTACTCTATTCTGTTCTAAGCTGTTCTACACTATTTTCTGATCTACACTACTCTGCTGTTCAATCTACTCTCCGTCACTGCTAACTCTACACTGTTGTCTCATTCATATCCTTAAAAACATAGAAATAGAGGACACGGGTCTGCAGGCCATCGTTGCACGCCTGCAGACCAGCTGTGTCCCAGGTAGCCCGGTCAAAGACGACCCATACCCGGTCGTTGGGCGCTTCGCACTCCTACAATAGCAATATGCAGAAATTGTCCACAGAATTGTTTATTATTGCAATTTAATAAATAAGTAAATCATTTTGGTTAAAAACTGGTTCATGTTTATGCGCATAGAATGCCTAACAATCTCGTCTCTTACATGGGTACCCGGGTACCCCGGTTGCCAGACAGGCGTATAAATATGTTTGAAGCTTCACAACTTAAAAAATTGCGAATCAATTTCATTTAAAATCGGTATATCGACGTAAAAACATCCAAACAATGGGGATCCAGAGGGGTTTTGCGATATTGTTATCAGAACATAAAAAATTCTTGTAGGAAACACGAAATGGGTACCCGGGTACCCGGTTGCCAACATAAGGGTTAACAGAAACTATCACTGACGACAGAACTCTCCAAAGCGTCTCTCGATCGCGCTTGAAAATCTCCCGAGAAAGCGATCTTCGGGGCTGTCGTTCAGCCGCGGACTCTGTCATTTCGCCGTTTCACAATTTCCCACAGAATTCCCCGAACAATATCGCGCGATCTTACCGTCGCGTAAAGCGTTTACATCGCGTCCGTGCTGTACGCGCGATCAAACGTGACACTTCGCGCCGCGCAATCATTTTCCAGGCGGCAGAAAGCAATTCTACCTACCGGTTCGCTAATATTCCAACGACCCCCGGCGACCCGAGTATCTTTCGTCCCCCCTTTGCCTGCCACGAAATCCCATCGAACGCCCACGACCACGCACAGCCCGTTGCTCCAGTTTCGCCCGTTTTACTCCCTCGTTTCCGTTGTCGCGCGGCGACGGGGCTACGCACGCTTCCGGTTTCTTCTATCGCCGTCTCTGACCGCGGATCCTTTCGTTTCCTGCCGCTCGTAGATCAAGCAGCTCTGGTTTCCACCGCCGGCTACGTTACCGCGTCGCGTGCATCGGTCCGATCTAACTCACTTCGTGAGATACCTCCCCCGTACCTTACACGTATACAACCACGTCGTACACTTCGGCCAGAGGCTCACGGTCTGCTCGGTGGCCGGGCTGATTTATAACGGAGAACGGATGCGCACGGGTGTATCAAGCGTAGGGGAACCGTGTACGGCGGACGCGTATTTCACGCGGTAGAAAAAGGCGACAGAACGGCTGAAAGGATAAAGCAGCCGGGGAAGATGGAGCCGCAGTTAGCTGCGAATAGTTTCGCACTAGTCCGTATATTGTTCGATAAGCTTGCCCGGAGGGTATTTCGAAATTTTTGTAACGGCGCCGCGCCGTTGGACAACGAGCGTAGGATTATTTTACAGGGAAATTTCGACTTGCCGATTCTCGTAATAGTAATGATTCGTTGGAGAATATGTCTGTAGGAGTGCGTAGCGACCAACAACCGGGCACGGGTCGTCTTTGACCGGGTTTACCTGAGACACAGCTGGTCTGCAGGCGTGCAACGATGGCCTGCAGACCCGTGTCCCCTGTTTCTATGTTTTAAGGATATGAATGAGAGAGAGAGAGAGAAAGACGGGAATGACTGAAGACGAGTGGACGTATGAATGGCAATAGGCTAGATTGAGGAGCGAAGGAGTGCAGATTGCAGAGTAGATTGAACAGCGGAGTAGTGTAGATCGTAGAATAGAATAAAGTAACAGAGTGTGGACTAGTGTAGCAACTGTTTAATATATATATTCCTGTTACCACTCGTTCTACACTTGTACCGGCTTAATTTCTCCTAAAACTTCCAATCCCACATGTCGTAACGATACTCTCGCGTAACACAGTGCACCCTATCTCAACTCAACTCGACTCTGTATACTTTATGTGCAACTCACAATAGTCGACAACTCTACACTCGACTCGACACCGTTCGAACTCTTCCGCATCTGCCACTCGACGCTACATCGATTCTGCCTTTACTCTTTAACTCTGCGTTGTGTCCGACACGCGCACGCATCGTCCACTCCGTATATTCGTTCACTCGCAGCTTCCCTCTCATTCTATTCCCCGTTCGTTCTCAATTATTAGGGGCGGACAATGACTCACGCAGCCCTGCCACGTGTCACGGGTCGACCACGTGCCGTCATGCACTCTTCCCTTGAGATAAACATTCGCTCGATCCATATTCGACGTTAATGCTAACATTCTTCATTCGCACTTCGCGCCACACTCGATACTTCTCCAACTATTTGACATTGAACAGTTCGTACACCTTAGATCCGTGCGCACCGCTGTGCGATTGAGAAAGTTTATTCCAGTCGAATCTGTTTGCGGGATTTATTAAGTATTATTACAGAATGCTTGGTAAATATTAGGCTGAAGCTTGCACGTTCGAAAGTTTATCAATTCCTGCAGGTATGATCGCGCTCGTGCGATTAGCTTCCTTGCAAGCGGCATAACCGAAGTTAAGTAGTATATGTCGGCGACTGGTCGGACGCGACGGCTTCTGCCCAATATACGATGTTCCTGGCGCAGTGTCGGTATTGTTCTAGCATTTTAGGTAGACTATTGTGGAATTGGAAATACCGAGGTGCGAAAGATATGTATTTGGAGCTGAACACTTGGGAAGATCGCGTGAACGGAGGGTGCAGCGGTCTAGGATTCTGGTGGACGCGACCGACTGTCGTCGAGGAACGTCTGCGGTGTGTACCCTTGATGAGACCAAATGAGACTAAATGAGAAATAGAATGAGAGAGAAACTAAGAAGTGAAAGAATATGTAAAGTGGATCGCTGAAAGATAGTTGTATCGAGGGGACAGTTGAATTGAGAGAAGCGTTTGAGTATCGTGTGAGTGTCGCTGTGTTTGCCAGAGTGTTGGCGTGTGCCGACGTTTGACGTCATAATGACGTTAATAAAGTTAATAACAGGAAAGTTAAAGGAAACTGAAGTCTTATCGCCTTACTTGCCCTCCGTTCCAAACACCTGAAGTTCTCGAAAGATCACTTCTACACTTTTGTGAAAAAAAGGATTATCTATAGCGCGACATCGAAGTAACGAAATTCGACGAATATTCAACGCGTGTACGTATTAAGAGCAGTCGAGAATGCCGCGTAACAATCAACCGTGAACTATGTCAGAAGTAATTGCACTATGTACTTAGCATTGCGTGTTTATATCGCGGGTTAAATAGCGGGTGGACATTGCGAAATTGCTTGGACACATTATCAGAGGTCCTGCGTCTCGTATTTTCAAGCCAAAGAGGGTTTTCGTGTTTGCACGTTTCGGAACACGTATAAAACCGGAGTGGATGTTGCTACGAAATTTAAATTCCGCAGTCTTTCGGCGTCGGTTAAATAATTTCGCCGGACACAAATTTTTCAACGAATTCTTCTCACGGAACACGTTGCAGCACACACACACACACACACACGCATATCGATATTCTCGAATAAATATACACGAAAGTCGTGTTGCAGTACGCTACTCCATTTTACTCCGCCGTCGGGCCATTGATTTTTTTTTCTTTCTTCTTCCTCGTTCCACGTGCACGGCGCTCGCGACGTAAAAATACACACGTTTATAACATTTCTGCGTGCTTAAAACGGAGCTGGAGATCGTCAGCATTATTCAGGTTCCACGGATTACTCCGGACTGTGTGAAAGTACGGGTAAAAGTCGAGTGACGCGACGCAGATGGCATACACGAGCAGGGCTTGCTGTCTTCCGTTAACAGCCACCTGCCAAAGGGGTTTACTGTACTTCAAAAGTCGCTCTGCGGAAGCACAAAACGCGTAGATGTATGCGGCCGCCATTATGCCACGCCTTTGTTGGGACTCATTTTATTTTAAACTTCGCGGAGCCGACCGCAGATAGAAGCAGAGGCCGTACCCGCTCGCCAACTTAAGAAAAGCCCCGATCGAATTTCCTACCCCGTCCTCTCTTTATCTGAATAATTCTCGGCCACTGTTCACCGCGGGATATTTCATTCGAGAATTCTCGCTCGCGGCAAAGATCGGTCCGCGTTTATGTCAAGCAGCGTGGAAATATTTATTTGAAACGTGATTTTCTACTTTCCTCGATATTAACCATCTGCGCTCGATGAACCAAACCGAGATTTTCCTCCCGCGGACACGATAATTGTAAACGCGTAACGTCGGAAAGAATTTTCCTACGCTTTCGCGGTCGTAAAACGAATTGCTAGATGATTCTTTTTCCAAATCTAGATCGAGTTATTCATCGAACGAAGTTATTGTCCGCGGCAGCAGGCGCCGCCGTTCCGATTGCAAAGAGTCCGCGAAAACTGTCGAACGCACGATCCTTTTCAGCAGCGAAACATTTATTAAGCATCGACGCCCGGGCGTCGCGGCGAAACAATACGGCCGACCTAAAACTCGAATAACATTGTGCCGCTTCAAACGGACCGTTCTCGAGCAGGATCGCGTCCGTTTCGTACATGAAAATGCGACGCGTCGACGCGTTGACGCGTTAATGAAGTTGTTACTTCTGCCTCGTGTAACTAGTTTACTGTGCATTGTGATTCTGCTGACACAGCCAATTATCGAGCGCTGCAATTATACCGAATCGATAATTTCGTGCCAGCCGCGGTTCAGTGGCAGCTTCCTGGAACGTGAAGTTCCCAGGCCGACCGGAGGAGAGTTCCATCGATTCTGATGCCTAAGTTGACCCCTCGCATACCGTCCGTCGCGTCGTCGCCAACTTTTCGCCGTGATGTAATTAAAGTCGATCGATTGGCCGCCACGGAAGTGGCAATCTTTCGTCGAGAAACTGAAGTTACCGTCGCTCGAGCGCCCGAGTGCGTCGCGAGAGGTATTTAAACGGTAGCGTTGCCAATTGATAAGAACGAATGAGCAGGGATGATCGTGTGTGAGCGTGACACTCGCCTAAGTGAAATTACTGCGCCTTCGTTACTGTTCATTATCGAATCCCGACAAAATAAATAGAAAGGAGACAGAACACCGACGCTCGATTCATGACAGACGTATGCAACACCGACATCAGTATCGACGACCGCAAAGCTTTGCGA
Organism: Nomada fucata; assembly: GCA_948146005.1. NCBI lineage: Eukaryota > Metazoa > Arthropoda > Insecta > Hymenoptera > Apidae > Nomada > Nomada fucata. The sequence continues at coordinate 6,684,394 of OX411278.1, read as the reverse complement.
AACGCGCATGCAAAATGACCAACGAAATTGCTTTAATCTCGGCTCCCTTTTTTCCCTTCAGCAACGTGTACGGTCCGCGGCGCAGCAGCTAAGTTCCCTCTCTGCGAGCCGCCGTGCAGATTCGTTCGGCCAGGACAAAAGAGTTTTAAGGGATATCATTGAAAGATAAAGCGGCACGCCGCTTTGAAAGGAGAGCCACGCATGAAACGATAGAATGGCACTTTGGCGAGTAAAATAGGACGGGCTACGGGGCCGTGAATTTGTCCAGAATGCCGTTTCGCGAGTGAAAATATGTCTTCGGAGTTTCCCCACACTTCCGCCAAATAATGATTAAACTTTAAGAGGTCTCCGCGCGATTGAAGTTTTTCTCACTCCCGTCGTAAACGCGCGGGGAATTCGATTTGCTGTTTTAACTGCAACGGAAAATGATTCGATCGCAGCGATATCGATGCGCCGTGTTCTGGCGAAAAGATAATGCACGTGGTGTACATTGAAAGGAAGGTATCGTGGTGGAAAAATATCTGCACGGACATGTCTGTTTAATCCCATTCGTTTCGTGTTTAACCCGTTTATGGGAATCTAGGGGTAGGTTACAGTTTTGGACAACGCGGGCAGATAACGTACTTGAGGGACAAAAGGATCGGCCGAGAGATCATGGAATAATCCGATGAATTTCCTGGTGTACGCAACTGTTTGGAAGCAATGAGTAGCCTATGTAAACGGCTCGAACTTCATGGTTCAGAGCCAAAGTCTTAACCAACTAAATTGGGACAGTGGTATCCATCCTGGAACTTGGAAAGTTACCATTACAAACTCCCCAGAAACTTGGAATCATCCGAAGTCCACCGTATCTATAATAACAATAAGATGTAATCTAATCCCTTAATGGATGTGCATGTATGTGGGGGGACACTTTTCAATTAGAACAAAGTGGACGCCGTTCATTTAAATCGTGCCGAGCTGCGCCGAGAAATGTTTGAAAATATCCCTACTGTATGTTAGTCAAATATTTTGTAATTAAAGTTGGGAAAATTTGATTACCTGAATTTGTTTTTCAAGTTTTTACGTTCAACGTTCTTTGTACGGTAACAATCCAACGGTAAATATAATTGTTAATAAATTTGTGGGGAGAGAGAGAAAGAGAGACAGGGAGAGATAATGTGCGGATACGTCAAATGAAATTAATGGGAAGTGATGAAATAATAGGGGAGGCCATGCGAAACTTTACATGCACCAGTGCAAATGGGGAAGAATTTCTCAGCGAACTTCAAGATGCCTACGAAGTGCGAATAAAGTTAATTGCGCGGAAATCTGCATTCTACAATTTTCTCTTAAGACGTTTGAGCTTTACCGCACGCATTCGTCTGGCCTATTGTTGAGGAACTGAATGTTCCTTACACATTCCAAATATATGATATCTAAAATATTGTAATAAGTGTGACATAGAAAAAGAAATTGCAAAGCCAACAATCGATAAACAAACAACCGTGTTATGATATATAACCGTGTCTAATATTATTAATTGTACGTAATGTGTTGCCACCCACGCTTGCATAATATGCAAATTTATTATACATCGTAAGTGGAAATACGCCTTGCACATTCCTGCGAAAACTGAGCTCCACGTATATATGCAGCTTCACCTTTACGTACACTCGTACAAATGTAGTCAAGTCGGTCCTCAAGAGTTCATTATAAACGCCAACCAACCAACCAGCCAACCAACCCTTCCTCTTTGCTCGGCGACTCACTTCACCACCGGCAGGCAGAGACTGCCACGGGATTTTCTCTTGGATTGCTAAATAAGAAAAATTATTTAATTTCGCGCGCCGCAGAGTTCGTTGCAGACGACGAATCTACCCGTACAGACGCCCTGAAATATTTCTCCTCTTCTGTCAGCTACCCCCAATTTCGAGAACCGTTTAACCAACTTTTAAACGTTCCATCGAATCGTGGATAATTTTCGAAAAGCGCTGTTGAACCTTGATAAATCGTGTACGACCGGTTGAGAATTAGATACGCCCGGAAATTCCTGTTTCGTATACCTCGAGAGCATAAATGAATAAACGCGGTTGGCTCAAGCTTGTGTGAAACCGCAGACCGTATCACGAGGGAAGATAATATTAAAGCAAAGAAATGGATTACGTAACTTTATCGCGAGCATTGCGATACGAAAGAATGTTATATACAATTAGTGGCCCAGCAAAATGAAAAATGTGTTCGTGCAATGAAAAATATTAATCGTGCATCGACAATAGAATTATATTGTACGTGGTGTAATACACGAACACCATTGTTCAACTTGTAACATAGTGGCATCTTGCCTGGCGTTATTAGCAGGAATATTTGCTGGGACCAGTCTCTCATTATCGACCAAAATAATTATCCTCCCTTGAGAGAAGATCGAATTCGATACTTGTTCAAGGTGTTGCCCTTTCATCAAATTTGTAGTAATTCAATCTGTAAATTTTTAATTTCACCCATTAACCGTCTGTTTCTCGATTTAATTAATTAATGGGAATAAACGCAAGACATCGGAATGCGTGGAACGGAGTGTGTTTAAACTGATCGATCTCATCAAACTAGGTACATTTAATTTGCGTCAGTCGAGCTTCATAATTAATTGGCGCGATGATCCATGTTCGTTTCACTGGAAGAAACTGCCAATCGTTCTACTGTACTTTTCATTGCGACTCGAATAATTCGTTACGCTGCCAATTTTTTATACACTTTGTACGCATCGTGCAAGTTACGATCGATCTTTCCCTGAGGGGAATTGTGAGACAACGGAACAATTATTGCGGTGCTGTGCCTTTATCAAGATATCTTGCCGTGTAAATTAATGGCCGCAAATGTGTGACGAAATTATTACCGAATAAACAGTAAACAATATACGGCACTGTACAAACTCCGGCAACGAGTCTCCCGACAGAAATTTATTATAATTACGTGGGAGAGTTGGACCACCGAGTTTGTGATGTATAGAAGTTCATTTTAGGTCCATTAAAGGGTTGCATGGAAACTGAACGCGAAGTGTCGTTTTTGTTACCATATTGCACCAGAAACTTTTTCCATTAACATTGCGCGAACCCTCATATTGCACTCCGTGCCAATAAATCGACCCTCGCGTACGAATTTAGGGGACGGGAGGGCTATAAACGGGGTTGCAAAGACAAGTACAATTGATCTTTGCGAGCGTAGTACACGATAGCACTAGCATACTCTACAGATCATTGTAAGGGTTGAAACAACAATGAATTATTACGGCAATTTAAGTTCTGTCACTAGCTGTACACGTAGCGATACCGTATCCGCGAGTAAAAAATGTCTTTCGATACGAGTGTATTATTGTACCGTGGTGCACAGCCAGTGCATTATGTTCGTCGGACTAAATGTCTCATATTTTATTAACCATTATTTCTCGTTAATCGGATCAATTTATTTACGTATGCTTGCCGATATTTCGATACAAAGATCGTCCCATATTTTTCCCCCTGATTCGATCAACCATGTCACACCTTTCCCAGTGCTGTTTTATTGTACTCCATGACGTTGCACGTAACATTAATTCTTATTTGCCCATTGCCGCTCAGGGTTCGTTAGTCCGGTTACTCTCAAGAGACTGGTCCGACTACAATCCGAATACCTGAATTAATTTCGCCATATCCTCGAAACGTCTGTAGTGTGATAAGCTTCCCAGCACAAACCGTGTCCTTTCGACTAAATATCCTGTGTTACTGCAACCAACGAAACTGGCTTCGTCTGCACTCTTGCGATATGCTTATTCGATTTATACAGGGTGACAATAAACTCAGGGAACATCGATAATTAAGCTATAGCTGAGGGGTAGAAAAACAATATTTTCCTTGGCAAAAATGTCCTACATAGTTTCGTTTTTGAGTTATTAACGAAAAACACTGGCCAATGAGAGCGCCCGGCGGGCATCGGCCGACGCGCGCTCAGGTGCGAACCGATCACTTGCGGTAGGTCGTGATGGGGGCATCGAGGGTACCGAGGAAAGCATGTGGCAAATGTTACATCGTCTTAATTAAGAATCACGTGGAATTATTCATTATTCGTGAATAAGAAATACACTAATAAATCGTGTAATAACTGTGTTCGATACGTTTATTCATTATCCGAAAGGAATGAAGTGTTTTATTAATTATGAAAAAAATACTTTTTTTTATCAGTACGTTTTCAGGTGGATAAATTATGTATTAAGAAAAACGATTCGCATACTAATGTTAAGAAACGCTAGTTAAACTTACCCATTCGTTCACGAATTAATCTGCTTAACATTGTGTGAATTCAACATTTCACAGTGGCAAGTGAAGTTATCGTGAAGTGAAGTGATCGTGCAAGGATACTAAGCCGGCCATAACATCGGCTGTTGAGCGTTGCCTAGGTCAGGATTCACACAATGTTAGCCAGGTTAATTCGTGAACGAATGGGTAAGTTTAACTAGCTTTTCCTAACATTAGTTATGCGAATCGTTTTTCTTAATACATAATTTATCCACCTGAAAACGTACTGATAAAAAAAAGTATTTTTTTCATAATTAATAAAACACTTCATTCCTTTCGGATAATGAATAAACGTATCGAACACAGTTATTACACGATTTATTAGTGTATTTCTTATTCACGAATAATGAATAATTCCACGTGATTCTTAATTAAGACGATGTAACATTTGCCACATGCTTTCCTCGGTACCCTCGATGCCCCCATCACGACCTACCGCAAGTGATCGGTTCGCACCTGAGCGCGCGTCGGCCGATGCCCGCCGGGCGCTCTCATTGGCCAGTGTTTTTCGTTAATAACTCAAAAACGAAACTATGTAGGACATTTTTGCCAAGGAAAATATTGTTTTTCTACCCCTCAGCTATAGCTTAATTATCGATGTTCCCTGAGTTTTTTGTCACCCTGTATACCTTGCACAAGTTATCGTTCGTCTGCAAATATTTCAACGCAACACTTATGGAACGTGAAGTTATCCAGCGGAATATTATGGAATGGAACGTTATGCATATTTGTATGTGTCTGCTTCAAATATTGATGGAAACTGGCGGGTTGTCGGATTAGAAGGAAGAGCAGTGAACCACGGGACGTGCAAATAGTGTTTGCCGTGTAAAGGAGAATTGAATCATTCCTCACGAGTCTTGATCGAAACGTAAAATCTGATTGCCGATAATAAATGAAGGAGGGACGGGAAATTCGTACACGTCGGCGACAGTCGAAGCTTCTACAGTATTTCGGAACAAACGGTAATATACTACGTGCAACTACGTATGCTTGCAATTGGTACCCCCTGGAAAATGGTGTAGTGTAATAGCTGCGATACGATGCCCTACAACTGTGTGTTTCCTATTTCATTACGTGAGATTTAATCACTAAGCATTCGAAATTATGCAATTCCCTTTGTGCTACGAAATTGTTAGGAACGAACGGTAAACGATGCATCGAATCTATGTTGTGAAATGCGTGGTACTAACGGAGGGCTCGGAGCTCAATATACCTGAAAGCCCGAACCCTCGTACGTATTTCGAGTTCTGAATTATTGGAGAACCATTTACGTCGTGCGCTGTCTCTGGATTAGGTATACTATTCTTTGGATATTGTTTTAATGGATTAAAAAAACGTTTTAAAGTATTCGCCGATAATGGAAATTTATCAACTGCGCGAATAGAGAATAGAAGCTCGGTACAAGATGCCTGGTGAGCTTGGAAATGAAAGTACCGCAAACAATATACGATTTCTATCAAATGAATAACACAAGTGGACAGAAATATTGTTCCCTCGAATTCAGAAAATACATCGAATACATCGTCCTGGCGTTCAGCAATATTAAACATTAAAAACGCTCCACGATTATTAAAATAAACTATAATTAGTACGCGTTGCACACGCAGTCCCACTCAGCTTGATGAATATTCATCGCAATGGTTCACGAGCATCATTACACAAAACACCATGGAGAAAATACCCATTGTATCTGACTGTGTTGCCGCAAAGCAGAATAACATTGCTACCTGTTACATGCTGAATATTGCAAGCACAATAGGAATTATAATGCAAGTATCGAACAGTTGCCACGTAGAAGAAACGGAACACAAAGGTACAGGGAAACATTGTTACATGGATAGAAGGGGCAAACGAAACGAGGGGAAATCCATGACGATAATTAATTCCATGTCGCTGACATATGGTGCTCACAGTAATGCTATTTCAAATTACCATACGTAAGCTATATTGTTCAGAGTAGCGGATGGCTACGAGCTGTCGCTACCAGACAAGGCGTTTAATTGACTGAGTTAATTCGAACTAAACAATGATTAAAACTGAAACTAGACCCGCCGGATTATAGAACGCGATACCTGGAATGGTACATCAACCTTACACACTTACCGTGTTTAAAATTACTTTCGCCGCGATATAATTAAAATCTCAGTTATGTGCCTGACGTTCAATTCTTTATATCATCGCTTTCGCTTCGATGCTATAAAAAATGATAAAGTTACTTAAACCAATGCGTGTACAAATAATTGACGAAAATTACTGGTCCAATTATTATTTATGATTAATGGTTATACATTCCGAATACGTGATATGATACAATATGTACTTTCGAATAGTGATTCAAATAACATTACGATCATTGATGCATTATACACTTTTACTTATTAAACCAAACGGTTAAATTCTTTTATTAAAGAATTGTTCAGCCTATGTTACAAAGTGCAAATTGCAAACTGAATAAAGTCCGTGAGTATTCAAACCGCTTTATAGATATAATCTGTTTCGCAGGCCGCCGATAACTAGACATGTGGCGCCATCTCGCGTTTGCGGCCTTTTTCACAGTTTGTAGCGGCTTCAAAACCAAATTTCTGGATTACATCGTTAATTTCAGCAAATGCGTTTTTCACGGCTTCCAGTGCGTATTTTTCAGCCGAACTGGTCTCGAATAAAAGATACGGGGCATAGCTATTTTCCCCGACAGTTTCAACGATATAGCAATTGTTGTTTAAAAGTTATAAACAATTAAAAAATCGAAGAAATTGCACTCACGGTCGTGCCAATATTGCCGATAGAATAATGAACGACTGCTTAAAATGAAGGTAAAGGATTATGCTACACGACAATAAACGATTCACAAATGTTTCACGCCTAGTTTATGTTTTATAAACAATTAAAACATTTAATTCAGAATTGCGCAGTAACTATACATGAGGGTGGTTCCAAAATAGATAGAGATTCTTCTCCAAACAGAGAGCATTAATGTGAGATGTCGTTGATTAAAATCGGCCCATTATAACGCGAGATAACTCAATTTGTTTAAAGAAATTATAAACAAATGATATTATATAGACCTCAAGACCAGCTACATCGATGATCACTGGACATTAAAGGACATTAATTAAAGATACAAGTATAATCAACCATCTTCTATAGGTGGGGGCGCTATACGATTTCTGGTTCATTTGTTAATAACAGTTAAACAATTGAAATTGTTATTTCGGCCAACTACATATAGTTACCACAACGGGATATTTTATCTTGTCTAGCTAATTTGTTTCCCTTTCATTTGACACCCAGTTGATTAAAAAATAAGTAACAGAAGCCGAGGTAACAATTTTTTAAACTTTCAGTCGATAATCGTCCTTGTGGCGCCATCTCGCGCCTGCGGCCTTTTTTACAGTTTGTCGCGCCCCCAAAACCAAATCTCTGGATTACATCTTTAATTTAAACAATTGCCCTTTCCACGACTTCCAGTGCGTATTTTTCAGCCGGACTGGTCACAAATAAAAGATACGGGGCATAGCTATCTTCTCCAACCGTTTCAACGATAAAGCAATTGTTTTATAACAGTTATAAACAATTAAAGAATCGGAGAAATTGCAGTCGGGGTCGTTTAATTGCTATTAACAAATGAACCACAGATCGTACAATGTGCACACCTATTGCAGATGCTAGATTATACGCGTATCTTTAATTTATGTCCAGTGATTGGTGATGTAGGTGGCCTGCAAGTCTATAGAATCGCATTTGTTTATAATTTCTTTAAACAAATTCAATTATCTCGCGTTCTACTGGGCCGATTTTGATCCAAAATATCTCAAATTAATGCTCCTTGGTTGGAAAACGACCTCTATCTATTTTAGAACCACCCCCATGTATAGTTATTGCGTGATTATTAATTGAATTCTTTAATTGTTTAGAAAAAGTAAATAGCGTATGGAACTATTGTAGATCGTTTATTGTCGTTTAGCATAATCCATTACCTTCATTTTAAGCAGTCGTTCATTATTCTATCGCATCCAGAAGTCGAGATAATTGGCACGACCCTGAGTGCAATTTCTTCGAGTTTTTAATTGTTTATAACTCTTAAACAACAATTGCTATATTGTTGAAAGTATACGGGAGTATAGCCATGGCCTGTAGCTTTCATTTAAGACCAGTCCCGTTGAAAAATACGCACTGGAAGCCGTGAAAAACGCAATTGTTTAAATTAACGATGTAATCTAGAAATTTGGTTTTGAAGGCGCGACGAACTGTGAAAAAGACCGCAAACGCGAGATGGCGCCACATAGACGATTATCGACTGTCTGAAAGTTTAAAAAATTGTTATCTCGGCTCCTGGTACTTATTTTTTAATCAACTGGGTGTCAAATGAAAGGGAAAGAAATTAGCTAGACGAGAAAAAATACACCGTTGTGATAACTATATGTAGTTGGCCGGAATAACAATTTCAATTGTTTAATTGCTATTAACAAATGAACCACACGTCGTACAATGTTCACACCTATTGCAGATGTTAGATTATACGTGTATCTTTAATTTATGTCCAATGATCATTGATGTAGCACTCCTGCAAGTCTATATAATCGCATTTGTTTATTATTTCTTTAAACAAATTGAATTATCTCGCGTCCTATCGGGCCGATTTTAATCAACGACATCTCAAATTAATGCTCTCTGTTTGGAGAACGACCTTTATCTATTTTGGAACCACCCTCATGTATAGTTACTGCGCAATTCTGAATTAAATTTTTTAATTGTTTATAAAACATAAACTAGGCTTGAAACATTTGTGAATAGTTTATTGTCGTGTAGCATAATCCTTTACCTTCATTTTAAGCAGTCTTTCATTATTCTATCGCATCCAGAAGTCGAGATAATTGGCACGACCCTGAGTGCAATTTCTTCTTTTTTTTAATTGTTTATAACTTTTAAACAACAATTGCTGTATCGTTGAAACTGTCGGGGAAGATATCTATGCCCCGTATCTTTTATTCGAGACCAGTCCCGCTGAAAAACATACACTGGAAGCCTTGAAAAGGGCAATTGTTTAAATTAACGATGTAATCCAGAAATTTGGTTTTGAAGGCGCGGCAAACTGTGAAAAAGGCCGCAAACGCGAGATGGCGCCACATGGACGATTATCGACTGTCTGAAAGTTTAAAAAATTGTTATCTCGGCTCCTGGTACTTATTTTTTAATCAACTAGGTGTCAAATGAAAGGGAAACAAATTGGCTATTCGAGAAAAAATACCCCGTTGCTGTAACTGTACGCAGTTGGTCGGAATAACAATTTCAATTGTTTAATTGTTATTAACAAATGAACCAGATATCGTATGATGTTAACACCTGTTGCAGATGGCAGATTATACATGTATCTTTAATTTATGTCAAGAGACCATTGATGTAGCTGTCCTGCAAGTCTATATAAATGCATTTGTTTATTATTTCTTTAAACAAATTGAATTATCTCGCGTTCTACTGAGCCGATTTTAGTCATCATTGTGTTAAATTAAAGCTCTCGATTCAAGGAATCATCTGTTCTCCTCTAGAACAACCCTCGTGTTTAGTTTTGTTAGATTATTCAAACCAATGTTTCAATTGTTTATAACTGTCAATATAAGAAACAGCGGCGTTAATTGTTACAAGACCTATATCTTCAGACAGTTGAGGCTGCGTTCTTCATTTTAAGACCTAGATGAGGAAACATTAATCTTGAGGCCGAAGACAATTGCAATTGGTTAGTCCGCGTAGTCACAGAGTTAGTTCGAGAAATTCACCACAAGGTGACTATAGCATTTCAGGGTCCATAAAAGCATAAAATTTTCATAACGGAAATAAACAATTTTACAGCAACAATTTTGGAACTTTTATGATTGAATCTTCTTACTTAGCCAGCACATTATCTTTTGATACCAATAATGCCATCCTTTGGTGCGTAAAAAGCGGATTTGTAATAGCCAACTCTCTCGCCATATAAACGCCTAGATTAATGTTTCGAGTAACGCATTATTTATTAATTAATTGCCTTCTACGCTTAATTTATTAAATTTTATCAATTCTTTGTGTTCCTGAATCCTCAATCGTTCTTTCCGTACCAGGTCTGCATAGGTTTTATTCAAACGAATGGATATTTTAATTAAACAATATCGATCACACTGCATATGCTTCGACTTGAATCAATTTGCTGTTTCGAATTAACAATGTCTGAACTCTTTTATGCATGATGTTTCTAATAGATGGCCTCAAGAGGTTTATCATTCTTGTTGACCTGTTACTAATTATTAACTACCATGGAATAATTAATATCTCCTCTCATAAATAGTAAGCACTATTAGATGTTGACTCCATGTACATACATTTAGGCTCGATCCATTTCTGTGTAATCCTTAAAAATTATTTTCTGACTGCCTAATTGCAATATATGAACATTACACTGCGTATATATAAGACGTCTGACCTTTTCACTAATTTCAAAATATTCTTTTCTGAAAAAGTATTTGCTAAAGCTGAAACGAATGTAAAGTAGCAATTGTAAAAAACTGTTTTAACCGAATTACATGGCTTGTATTTAATATATATATGTTCATATAAATAATAGAGTAACATTAATCCTTTGGGTGATGAATTGCAGCAGGTGTTATACTACTTTCATTCGAATTAATCAACAGTTTATTGGTACATGTGAATAACCCTTTATTTCGGTCGTGGAAAAGGGCAATTACAATTATTCTCTTGTTCATGTACACGTGTATAAAGTAGATGTCTTTTATCATAACGCGTGGGCAGCTGCTTATACTCAACAAGCAAAAGGCGAAGGAACTTTCAATCAGACACTTTTGTATAATTCATCCTGAAATCAATGTTCGCTGATCACCAGAGCAGCAGAGGAATCGAGCATTCAATATTATACAATTAATATAGCGCTACAAATATTTTCCAGAAAGAACCCGTCCATAAAAATGATTTCACCAATTTGCTTGAGAAAGTGCTAACTCGACTACCCTACTTATTACACCGCTTTGATTTAAAATGCTCGTAACCATTCCCATCAACAAACTCATAGATAATAAATTTTGCATTGTGATCAGCGAACGTTGACGCACATAAACTTCGATACATGGGATAGCAAACTCGACACTCAAACAACCACCAAAGTGCGACGTATCGCTGTTAAGAATAATCTCTGCGTCAGAAGTGTGTCTTTAATCGAAACGCACACCTGCGACGTTCGCTCGTCACTTCTCAATTGTTTGAATTTACGTTAGGTATTTATTGACACAAGTTATATGGCGCAACGAAGAATCGCGAAGGATCCTTGTCTCGCAAGTAGCCGGGACGTTTTCGAGACTCGGAACACTTCGATCGAACGCTTAAAAATGTCCACGACACCAGAACGATCCGGTCTCGTTTCGAGAAATCGATGATCGGGTTATTCGCGCGGAAACAATTTCACGCGTTCACCTCGATCGTCGCTCTCGATTTCCTCGGGGATCCGATTCAAAGTCGGACACAGTATCGTTTATAATACGCGTAGAGGAGGAATACATACGCGCGATCGACACACCGTGGAGTCACGTGTTTGCACTTCAATCAGCCTTCCTTTCACGTGGACTAAAATAATCTTAATGCAATACGCGGTGGTAGAATTACGCTATCTTTGTCGACTAGCGTCGACAGACTTCGCTAGAGACGATCTTAAATGGGGCCAGATTTTGGTACGAGGTGTGTATATAATAGTACCTTTACCTACGTGTTTCCGATAAAAACGTGTCGCGACTGAAGTTTTTCAGCATTGTGCAATTATTCTGATATCATTTGATGACTAGACTTGTTTAATTTAAGCTACGAACCGCTTCAATCGTCTTCGACGCCGCAGAATTTTCTTCACGCAGCTGATTGAAATTGCTCTTCGCGTAAGAATCGAAACCGTTCGATTGCGTTGTCAAACGCGGTGCTTTTAAGTGGCGGTGTTTTAAATGCTTACGAAGATAATGGGCACCTAATCAACGCCGGAAGGATCCCTCGTCTTTGAGTGAAAACGTTGGCAGAACTTGCGCGCGAGTTAAGTAAACGACTCATCGCTGGTCGATCCTTGTCCGATGCGCAACGCTAGAAACAGTCCCATTCCATTAGGAAAGTGGCAGAGGATTGTTGTCCGAATCTCAAGTCGTATTCCACCTTCAGCCACCCCAAATTACTGGTTCACGAAATCGTGAAGTTCAAACGGTTCTCTTAACACTTTCGCACCTGGCTTACGTCACAGGACTTTTATACCGCAAGCCCAACGACGCTCGAGGAATCGCTCGCTTATTTATCCATCTACATCCCTTCGCTGATTCCTTCCAAAACAAACTAGAATTGGAGAAAGAACCAACCAGAGAGGAATCGTTCGCAGGCATCTTCGATACGAATCGCGCGACGAGTCCGCTGGAACCGTTCTCAATTTCGTTTATTCTCCACCGATTCGCGGTCCAGGCGCGACTATGTTAATTATCACGGCAACCTTTGACTTGCCGTCTCGTTATACAACGCCAGAATAATTTCTGCAGCTGTCGCATCGCTCGGCGAGAACTGTCTCGAAATTACTGCTTTCAAAATCCGAACTTCTCCTCGGACATATCACTCCGATCGAGTGCCTCCGCCGACGAGTTCAATTCGTTCGTCACCGAATACGACTATTTATTTACAGGGAGACATCGCCGCCGATGGAAACGTGCACTAGCAAGTATCCACGCGGGCAACCGTGCTCCGTATTGCGTCGAGAGGCTTCCGAACAATCGAATAACGGACGATGCGTTATCGAAAGAGGTGTAAAAAAATATACGATTTTCTGTAAAAAAATAAACCCACGAATTCACGGTCGAGCCACCGTCCGAGATATCGAAATCCCCCTTCGATTGTATCTGCGCGAGCCACGCCTGTGATACACCCGCGATATATCTGGGAATTCGCGTTCGCATGAATTCGGTTACGCGTTTAATATCGCGGATCGTTCGGCGAAGCGTTCAATGGTCCCGATAAACGGATATCCTGGAGTCACACGTTCGGGCGCAGTAGAAAAATATCGTTTCTCGTTGGTTGAATACACGCCATCGGGGATCCGCGGCGTCCGTTGCCGAAGCGTCGTCGATTTTTCCCTCGAGTCGTTCAACGAAGGTACATTTTTCGCGATTCCATCGATCGCATCGATCGCTCGAACCATTCGGGGCAGGAGGATCTATCGGTGTCGCGGCGCGCTCGTATCTTTACATTATTACCTTGCGCGTCGTTATAGAGGGACCCGCGGCGATCGAACGGCGAGCCGATGAAAAACAGGGATCAGTTTATCAAGCGCAAAGATTCGCCGGGTTAAAGAAGCGAAACGTAGTGCACCGACGTCCAGCCCTTCTTCCCCGTTCGCCGGGGTCCCTTCGGGACCGTTCGCGACGTCGAGGGATCCTCTCCCTCTCGATAATGCAACATTCTCCCGTTGTATCTTTCTCCAGGCACGATGCACACGCGTGTACGCTTCCTTCGATTTCACCGTTCTCCAGACCGTTCCCCTTTGCCTCCTTGTCCTGACCCCGAGATCGCAAGATTCCTCTCGGACAGGCGACAGCACGCCCAACCGCGCGGAACGGTCGGCGAGAATCGCGCGATCGAATCAACGACCGATTATGGTCGGCTCGTCCGCCATGGCGATCTCCTCCGTCGGCGCTTTGTCCCTCTTCCTCTTCCTGGAGAACAGCATGAAGGCGCATCCAGCCAGCAAGTTGCAGAGGAACACGATCCAGGCCAGGATCAAGGAGAAGTGGTACCTCATGATCGCGCCCTTCGGAAACGTCGCGTGCACGTGTTTGCTCTCGAAATCGATCGAGGAGAGAAGCACTTGTATCACCACCATGTTGCAGGCGCCTGTAACGAGACAAAGGGTGATCCCTGTTCGGCGTGTTCGTCGGTAAGGTTGCGGGACCGATTCGTGTATCGTTGCAGGGGTGGTCGAACGGGGGTAGCAGAGGGACAGGCGTAATATAGATAAATTTTCGTGGAATTTTTCGTTCAATTTTTAGTACGTCGCCGGTATCGTCGAACTGAGTGAAGAGATCACGTCTGGGAGGAAAGTGTGCCGGTTGGAACGCGTCGAATTATTTGCGATTACTCGCTCGATGGCGAACGAAATAATATTCGGGGGACGAAGGGGTGTACGTTGTGGCCGCAATTAATTACCGCTAATGAAATGTATTCCGCCGGCCAGCCGCTTGAACATGTATCGTGGATTGCGGAACGTATAGATCGAGAAACAGAAGCTCATTATCATGACGAACAGGCTGATTAGCGCGAACGACACCTGCGTTCTCGAGTAATCTGGAATCAGTGAGCGCATTATTGGCCGCGCGCTGACGGAACGAATTCGGCAGGCGTAATCGCCGCGAGTGCCGCGATCGACCTGCAATTCGGTTTCACTTACTGACGACGGTGTTCAATCCAGGGTCCAATTTGAATTGCTTCTCGCTGGGGAACATGTCCTGATTCTTGCACTGCTCTGAAAGAAGAAAGAGCGCGACGCGACGCTGTAAATTTGACATTTGAACGGACGCTGGTCGACGCGCGCGGAATACGTCCGTCGCTCGTAAACTACCAGGCGTGCATCGTCGCTGGGTTAAATCCTTGGTCCGCTCCGATTCACCCTATTCATCTTCGTTTCTCTCGCAGCAGCCGTTTACCATTTTCTCGTCGCGGTTATCTTTCCTTCTTTTCCCCGTTTTTCTTCCAACCCCGCCGTTCGCTCGGATACGTTCGCGTCATCGTAAGTTATTTTTACGCGCGGCCCTTAAGCGTATAGCCGGCGAGACAATAAGTTGCCGATCGATATTTGTACCGCGGCGGTGTTTAATCCATCGATCGCGAGAAACAATTCGACTCCCCGTTTCACCTCCTGTCCGCGCCGGGACGCAACGATTGTTCGCGTTAGGGCCCCGGGGACAACCATGAATCTCTCGCCTTGGAATACGAATTTAGACGATCCCTCTAATGAGCAGAAGTGGACACGTGCGATCTAAAAATATTCGGAATGTCACTTTTGCGATCGCGCGGGCGGCCCCGTCGAAGAGGATCGAGGGAAGGAAGGAAGAAAAAAATATTAAAAGCGAAACCGCGACGAGGGACGTGACACGTTCCCAGACGTATTACAATTATCTAATTTGGTGGCTCTGACGTGTGCATGATGAAGCACGCGTGCGGAACACTGGACGTGACGTAGAACAAATGACTTCGGAGCGACCGACGCCGATTCTGACGTGGAATGATTAACTGCAGAGCGTGAAATTAGCCGCCCCGCTTGCACCGCTATTGGATTGCTTTAATAGACAGCCGAAGGGAAACGAAACAATTTAGCCGAATCGAACGAACGAAACGAACGGCTGTTTTCGTTTGCTGTCGCGCGTGTATACTTTTTAACAATTCTGTGAGAATCAAAACCACGGGAGGGATGGAATCGAATCAACGATTCGATGGAGGCGTAAAAAAGAAGAAGTTATATTTCGCTAAGGCGATACAAGCTTAAAAATGCAACGAGCTCGTTCGAAGGTCTGTGCAAGACTGCCGCATGGCCCGGAAGGTCCTCGCGTTGACACAGTCAAAATTTCGCAGGGCCTGATCTAATTTATGGAGGGCCTGGCGTCACGTCGTCACGTTGTCCGGACCCGACGTCGCACAGTGATCCGAAACCGTAAAAACGCGAACTAAATTCATAGCACTGTTATTTACACATTATTCATCATGAATAGATAGATTTTAGGTAATTCTGGAGTTATAGAATATAATTGCGATTAAAAATTCTTTTTTTATCATTATTTTAACAATGATAATGGATAAAATGCTGTTTGGACGAAAATGGTTTTGATATTTTTTGTGGTGTGTAGATATCTGTCAGGTAGCAGTAAATAAAATTAGTTAGAGCCGATATCACGACCCTTGAAATACTGATTTCATCATTGAGATTCATAATCTGTAAAAAACTTAATTGAAATTATATAGTTAATATATAAATTGTTCGACAATGGCATGTTGAATCTATACATCCAAATGCGCGTTTATGACGTTATTTAATTGAACGAACATGTTAGCAAAAGATTTAAAATAAAAAGTATATACAAAATTATTTAAAAAATTTAAATTAAATAAACAATTTTTGAAAAGAAGAAAATAGCACGACGCGTCGTCGTGCTCGCCTTAGGGGCACCTATCCGTAAGCGGCTACGCCTCGTTCGTGGAGCGATTTTCTAACAATTCACCTCGCGATATGCAAGGAAGAAGGGCCGTAGCATATTATAGTGTACACGTACTTATGTACGCGTTATCGATTGATTAGTTGAAGCTATCCGGAACTTTTTATAAGGAAAAATGTTTCGATCGACCCTGGGAAATTTTCCAACCAACCTACTTTTTGTGCGACGAGTTCCAATAAAACTATTTGTTACGTTATATTACATGTACTATCGAGGTTCGACGTTTAAGGATTAGCGTTAGATACTGCACAGCGGCAAAATCTTACTTAGGAAAGAGGAAACGTGGTCCAATTTCATCCAAACGATTACACGAGCTCGAAGTTTAGGGGCCCCCGCGGACCAACGTCGATTACGAAATACAGAAACGAACAAATCGGATAGAACATAATAGTAAAAATCATGGAACACGGTGTGCAACCGTAGTGGGCAATTTTGCCCGCGACTGTACAGGTTGGCGCATCGAGGCGCGAGTAAACGGGTAAGTGGCGTATCAAAGGGGAGTTTATAATCGTGCCCGGTTTATTGAGGTATGGTATATCTCCTGATGACATATTGGATGAATATCTTGCCCTGTTTAAACGCGAGTGTAATAAATCAAAGTCGGTCGGGGTGCTGGGCGTGTTGATTTAGTTCCCGTGTAAATGATGGAAGCTGTACACGAAAGATAGCCACCGTGATCGTTTATCGTCGAAGGAACTGATTTGCGCGTGCTCGC
This sequence comes from Nomada fucata, assembly GCA_948146005.1. Classification (NCBI taxonomy): domain Eukaryota; kingdom Metazoa; phylum Arthropoda; class Insecta; order Hymenoptera; family Apidae; genus Nomada; species Nomada fucata. Next base: position 6,667,109 of record OX411278.1, on the reverse strand, counting down.
GTTCAACGGAAACACGCCTCGCCGAATCGCAACGAATTTGTTCGATTAACGCGATAAGCATCGTATCCGATGCGAAATTGATCGACGATCTGACATAATCGCCGCGATGCAACTTTGCTCGACGCCGCCTCGAGATGTGTCGAGATAACGCGTGGAAATTCGGGGACGCGACTAGATACACGTTATCCAGATCGACGATTGTGTCCGCCCCTTTTGAAACGAAGCCACTGTCGTCCCGACCATCTGGCGTTTCGTGACATGTTTTGTAACCCTTCTATTTACTACCGGCGGAATTCTGAGCCATTAACTTCACGAGGGCACAATATTTTTTTCGCTGGACGTTTTAAGTAGCCAGCAACTACGCCGCCTCTGACGAGGAATTGCCCGTGTTTAAATCGCGCCCAACGTGTTCGATTTGCCGAGAAAGTGGCAGCTGTATTAAAAAAAAGGAATCCAGATTCAAGATCAAATTTTGCCCCGTCTCTGCGGCAAATGTAAAATGAATGCTTCCGCTGGGTACCCATTGGCGTGCAATTTTACCGGCGCGAGTATCGGTCAATTATTTCCCATTAAGCTCCACTGGAGATTAAGCTGTTCAACGCGGCGCGAACGTGCGTCGATCGAATTGTGCGTTCGTCGAACGTTCAAGTGGCATGCACAGCGGACACGAGAGTTAAGAGTGAATTAGTCCATAGACATTGCGCACACTTACTGAAAGGTATCATTTCGGTGGAATTTTCGGACTTTGGCTCTATTCCACGAACGCAGCCTCTCCAGAGGCCCATGTGTTTGTAGATCAATCTTCGACCTTTGCTCGGATCTCCAAGGGGTAAACCGTCTTTATCCGGCGATTCTACGGTGAACCAGTGATCGGTTCCGATGGCGATCGACCATATGCATACCGACAATCCGACGAGAACCGTGCAACCAAGGAGAATACGCCTCTCGAAGATCACCTGTGCAACACACGCGCGAAATACGCATAGATTCCACTGAAAACCGTGCTTAAATAGATAACAATGTCGCCTCGCGGATCATTTCGTTCGATCATCTCTGCTAAAGATTTGTTCGGAAGCAGAGTGGCGAACCGGCACTGCGAGTTTAATCGGAGAAAATGGCCCAAGCGATGAAAGCAAGTGAGGGGTAGAAAATTTGGCACGAAGCGAGCGACAAGTTCGAAATGAAGAAAGGTGTGACAGAATATGTATGCGTGTTGGGCTACGTACCTGGTTGTACAACTCTTTCATACGACTCGCCATTTCGACGAATATTCCTTGAAGAAGGAATTTCTATTCGACAGACCCAGCGATATCACTTTCCTTCTGCGGCTCGATCTAATCGTCTCGCGAAATTAGTACACCGCCGCGTTGCATTTGCGACGTTTTAATGCTGACGTTATTGGAATTATCCTCGACCACGATTGTTCATTTCGAGCACGACGACTGAGTCCCGGCAGATTTATTTTAATTGGACACGACCTGGCCAGTTTTTCAAGTTAACGGGCCTCGATGACGCTTGTGTCACTTCATGAAGGCGCTGCTGCAATCTGTTGCACCTGTTCAGTTGCCCTCGCGTGATAAACGTTTGGTCCTACATCGAACCTCCTCGGTTTTACATTCCGCCGATCACACCAGTTAATTCAATTTCGATTGCGCCCTCGATGTATCGGTCGCGCATTGATTTCATTTCACGGGAACTTTGCCGAATTATTCGCGGGGATGTTCTAGCTGCGGCGCGTTTAAGTGAGAGACAACTTGCAACTTTTCTTTCCTCGCTGCTTCAGAAGGGAAGACTTATCCAAATGTTTTACTTCTCACCCCGTTCAATTGTCGAGCACTTTCATTATTCCGTTTAGACGTTCATTTCGATCATTCTTGTCGCGTCTTCGAGTGACGTTCCACTCGGTCGCTTCCATTTCCTTTCTGTCTCAAAGTTTTTTCCCCTCCGCGCACACGATTATGATTCTCTGCGAATCACCAGAAAGTATTATTCCCTATGCCTCGTTCCCCTCCTCCGATCGCTATTTCGTAAAGCGGATGCACCTGCAAAAATGCAAAAGAGACATTTCGTAATAGAGAAACAGAAGCGACAGCCACGGGTAATTGAAAGCTTCTCCGATCGTAATCAAACGTACACATCTTTTCTCGCGATCAGGATGGATATTGGTACGAATTGGCCACGCTTCTCGCGATCAGCGATTAATGCAATTTGCACAACGTTCGAGCAGGATTTGGCATAACACGTAAGTAAACATGTGCGTTGCGATTGTACACGGTGGCAAGAAGCGTAATCAAAACACGAACGACCACCGAGAGACTTGTGTTTCGTAACGAAACACGTCCAAGGGTATATTAACAAATCTAGACGGCCTTCCTACAATCCGATCGCCACGTACCAAATTTTACAATTTCCTAATTGAGCGCTTGCGTGGTTGGTATCGTTTATGGGCGACTTGAGTATCTCGTCGGGCAACAAAGGAAGTGCCAAAACGTGAAGTATTTCTTATTTTGAAGGCAAACAGGCGTACGAAAGGGGAGACAGAAGTATGCGACTGAAATAATTTGGCAAGAGTGAATCCTTCTGTCGGGACGTGTCATAATCTCGTTCGGCACGCCTTTACCGCAAGACCACGTCGCATCAACGTCGATCTGACGTAGCCAAATGAAATAATGCACCGGGCCAAGCCTGAGGATTCCCCTGTCGTGTTGTTCGAGACCGGGATATTATGGACGATCATTTAGAGATGAAAATATAGGAAGGGAACCGCCGTTCCAAATATCTTACGTAGATAAGAATTGATTGACGCGTCCGAGATTAGAATTTGTATCTCAATATTTTTAAGCGTATCGGCAACGCGTGTGATTCGATACGATCAATAGCATCCGTGGATTTTTCTTCGAATATTTTACTTAAACGTTGTTTTTCGATAGAGAGATAAATTGCGAGCTGAAACGAGACGCGAGCGAGCGAATAAATATATACATACGAAGAACTAGACGTAGCGACACAGAATTCGTGTACCGTCTGGTATTATTGTTCCGTAGAATAAACGTGCAGGTCGTAAATTGCATAATTGCTATCCAATCGATCGCACGTACGAAGCCTGACTGCGTTGGCGTCTCGATATCTGAACGGCCAATGCGTTCAACAAACAGAAACTGTGGCAACGGTAAAATAGAAGGAAAACTTTTGAGCCACGGTAGCACCAAGTTTTGCGCACGCCGAATAATCGCTAATGACAGCTTCTGTTCAGGCATATTCTTTGCGCATAAATCTGGGGACGACCTGGGCAGCTTGACGCGCGACATCGTGTGTAACAGCCGATTGCCGACGAATAATCTGACAACGCGCTTCAGCTAATTTGTTAGATCTATCAAGCACTCGGGAACACCGGCGGCGATGGTAGTACGGCCGTGGGAGTTCGGGCAATTCGACGCGAAATAGAATTAGGAAATCAGATATTCGAACGTGCGCCCGTGAACAGAACCGTAAAACCGTAAACTGGAAGATTTATGCGCGAATCCCTTTTTATTATTTTCCCTGTTAACGGCCGGTCGTTTGGGAAACGTGATTCGTCCACGGAGAAAATAGATACTCGAACGTAGGTATAATTGCCAGGATTGGTGAACTACATACGGATCGAAACGTTTCGTTGTCGAACAGAAACGGAGCATAAATTTGGCAAGGCAACATCGACCGGCGGACGGGTATTCCATTGTAATTCGAAGACTCGCTCTCGGCATTGTTTCGTAATCTCCTACGCGGCCTGCGTGTCCGATGCAACAATTTGCTCGTTAAACTTCTCCGAACGATTAATTCGTAGTCATTTCTGGCGGTATGTAATGCGAATGAATACAATCCGCAGATGGAGGCGGGCATTTGAATTTAGATCACGTGGAAATTAGATTTCGCGTGTCCGGTGAATTCGTACCTCGTTGTTACTGAAATTACGTATCGGAGCCGGTACCGAATTATAGACAACTATAATAGCAGAGATACTGCAATTGTCGTGATTCTGTGACCGTTACAGTTAGTAATATTTCGCTTGCTATTTAAACAGGTAACATTTATATATAAATTCAACGCGAGACTTGTAGCGAATTATTAATAGCAATGTTCTAAATGGTAAATCACCGGGAGCCTGAAATGAATCACTGAGAGAGAGAGAGAGAGAGGAATTCGTAATATGTAATATAGATTTGATTAAATTTGTTGATAAAAACGCACACGTACAAATAACATATTTTATTCAAGTACGCAAAGGGTACGCTTTATCGTTCATCGGAATTTTAATCAAAACTAAATTAATTATTTCACCAAAATGAATTGCGTTTTTATGCTTTTGCATAAAACTCTTCTCTCTTTGTGCGTAATGAGAAGCGCAATTTATTCAACGCGAGGAATACGCGCGAATAATCTTTCATTTCTGGAATTGACGGCAAGGTGAAACTGGGAGAAAATTGTTGCTCCTTATAGAAATCGTCGATTGAAAGTTATTCCGCCTCTAGGCAACGCTTCCTTCGCACTTATAATCATACGAAGTAGTATAGGGAGAAAAATTCTGCATCTTCGACTGCTTAACTAATTTTTTACTTTAACATCGCTGTCAGCCGCGGGACGGTCGATGTATCGCGCGAATGAACGCGATAATGGCAGCCCGGCGATCTCTAAAACTGTCTTAACGCCTCAGTTTGCCGATGGATTGGTTTATCACAGCGACGGATGCAGACCTGGATTTACGAGACCGACGAACGTTAAAAACGATCTACATGACCAACTTGTGTACATGAACCGCTATACACAAGCACATTACCCAAAATGCTTATATTAAGCCCAGCACTACTCCGCCCCCTAAATGAATCGTTTGACGATCCCCCCTGAATTGCTATTTTTATGAAGTTCTACGTAAGATCTCCCACGTGAAGCGACTTAGACAATCGTCGTACAAAGGACGTTCATTTCGCTCCATTATTTTATCCAATTTGTATTTCATTCACAGGTGTTCACGAATAATTCGACTAAAGGGAACCCTTGACGAGAGAATATTGTAGTACCGTGATGGCACTTTTGCAATTGGACATTCCGAATCCTATTGAAACATGCTTATATGGCTTTGGAGTGGCTCGGTATTCGATAAAGGTGGTTTAATGATTTTATTAAACGTAGAGGCGCACAGGTATGCCGTGGCGAAGACGTGGGCAGAAACGGTTCCATCGGGCTGAGGAATCATTGGTATTCGGCCTGGTGTTGCGTCGCAATGCTTTTATTAATTATTAATCGAGCCTCGCGAGCTATTGTTTGTGGCGCGATCGCGAAGCAAAGGTATTTTTCCGAACAAAGCAGTTCTTTCGTCGATTACTTTGCAATTCAGTTTATTAAACACCTTCTGAATATTCGTGCTTCTCGCTGCTACCTTGAAGACACCGGAAACCGACGAGTCTCCGAGGGCGCGTCTGGGCGTAACTTTTCGACAAACGAAACACCAGTCGACGGAAATCCCCATGATGGTCGACTTTCGCCACTTTGCAACACGGTAACAACCCTCTCTTCAAAGGACATCGCGCCGAGGGCGTACTGAGTGGCGGTCGGTCTTGCTAGATACGCTAATTAGCATTGGCAAATATAGACATGTCGGCCAATCGGCTTGCAAGTTAGAAAAACCGAGACTTCGCGGAAACTACAGGAGAGACTCGGAACAATAACTGGGGCATGCATAATTTTTATTTGATATCGAATACGTGCCGGGAGTTCTGGGAAATATTAAAATAAATGTAATTAAAATTATTCACCGAACTTTGTAGCCACGGCGATTTGTATGCAAAAACAGTTCGGTTGCATAATGTTCAAGCTTCCTTCGAAATACTTATCTCACGCTTCGTTACCTTATAAATTGAAACGGCAGAAAATCTCCACGGTTAAATTGCTACTTAATTCACAGTAAGAAGTTTCGAAATTAAATATATGTGTACTAATTCACAATAATTGTATCCCCTTGATATTTGCAAATCCGCTAGAGAATGATAGGGAAAGGAATATTGGGGCAGGTGATACGAACATTTCTTACGCTCATCGAAACAAGGCAGTAGCGTTACTTATTTATGGAACACCATGGATGAAGTAGAGTACATACACCGATATCCCTCCTATGCTGGCCTATGTGTATAATACAGCGCGCCCTAGTTCAAAGGTGGCCCAGCAATATGAACCTAGAGCAAGCTTTACCACCTTGCAAGTTGATCGTGAAACTCTTGTTAGCCGAGGAACAAACAGCTACCACTGATCTATGATTTTCCGGGGCGAAATAACCCCGCTAAATCATAATGCCCGAGCAACCTTTAATAACCATTCGCGGGGTCGGCCCCGTTAATAATTTATTGCCCCGCCAGAGATGGCAATCATTCTTACGGCAATAAAATCAAACGCCGGCACATAATAAAACGGTCGCGGAACAAAAGGCCAACCGCTGAACTCGCGAAGATACGACACGGGCGAACGTCTATCGATCAAGCTCGCCGCGCGCTGAGACAACTTGACGGACGCGAATCGATTGAACTTCTGCTCGCAGTTTCCGCTCGAGCCGGCGTAAATTTCTAATAACCGGGCGAAACTTTCGGTGGCTTTCGTTGTCCGCCGCGAACGTTCCAACCGGCCGCTCCGGAGAAGACGAACGACGCGCAAAAGCTCGAAGGCGGCCACGCGCGCCGACAGGCCGGATCCGCGAGCTTACGCGAGTGCCATGTGCGAGAGTTGCTCTGCCCCGAGGTGCGAACTGTGCGCATAAAAGACCTGCGTTCGACGCTATCGCCGCGGCTCGTCGTTTTTCATTTTCACGGTGACGTCAATGCACTCGCCATTGTTTTATTCGCTCGCGAGCACCGAGCGGGACGACGTTCGCGCGCGGTTTATTTAACCGCGGCTGCAGCTGCACCTAGTGCGCGCGGAGTTATAAATGCTGACAAAGCCGTCGCGCGCTGTCAGACGGCAGACTCGACACCCACAGAGGCTATTTTCGAGGATTCCTGCCTTTTTTTTCCCTCGACGCGTCGCCGTTCCCCGTCCTTTATCGGCCGGTGCCGCCTTCTAAACCGTGACGCGCACATGGATCACCTGTTCCACGGCGGGCAAATGAAATGTTGCCCGCGACGAAATAGTATCTTGCTAACACCTCGTAACGGGTCAGCTTGTTTATTTTTATTCGGTTTTTTATTTGTTTTGTTTGTTTCCTTTTGTCAAATGCGAACGTCGCTTGGGAAAGGTGCCGCGACACGACGGATAGCAAATTTATTGTGCATTTAATCGGGCGACGTACGCGACGCGGTGATAAATTTTGATTCAATAGTTTCGAACGGATATGTAGGTAATCGGCGAGGGCACGAGTGTTGCTTTGACGCCCCCCGTTATGCCGAATCTGAATAGATCCGGGTGGAAATTTACAGTGAAACGCGTGAAAATATACGACGACGGGGAAGAAATTATGTTGGCACCCCTCGAAACGGCGTTCCGCTTTTTTATTCACCGCGTAGTGCTTCTATTTCGATCGGGGCTGAAGCAAGTTCGAAACTCACCGATATCGTTAGACAAAATGTGGAGCCCCGTCTCCCTCGGGAACTGAGTACCCGGGCCGTAATACAGTATGCGGGAGGAATCGCTATTCTTCCCCGAACGTACGAAATTTCGTATGCATTCGAAGCTAAATCCGCATAAATGGTTGGTGTGTATACAATACACGTGTATATGTGTATATATTCACCCGAATACATCCGCGCGGATCTGTTTTATTCGGCATGTTCGACTTTATGAACGGCCATAAAAATACGGAGCAAGGTGGAAGGAACATATTTTGTTAGACTGGCGCCTTCGAGAATGGGAACAATACAATTTCCTCCGCGATGCCTGCGAGAACCGACAGAAAAATTATATTTGGCCCACATTCAGCTTCCATTCTAGCTGCCGCGAAACTCTTTTCAAACGGGCCATTTAATGTCGCCGCGCCCCTAGCAAAAACTTTTCGCGTTCGAGTCCCAAAGCCGAACGCTGAGAAAGGAGCAATTTCATAACCGCATTGTTTCATACCCGTGCCTCTCAGCTGGCATTTCATTGGTCATTGTCCCGCTCGCTCGATGTACGAAAAAAGGAAAGTAAAGTGCCGAATTATCCCGTTGCCTTTCTTTATCGAAATCATCGACTTTTCGTCGCCCTCTTAAAAGGAATAAAAAGAAGGCCCATATAGAGCGTGGCAAGGTAAATTTTTTTTTCCAACGGGATAGCGAAAAGAACGACGAGGTGAACGGCACTCGAACGATCCTCGAAATGAAATGTCCATCGATTTATCGTCATCGTAACGCCGCTACCTTTCATAACTTCACCGCCTTTCTCCTTCTATCTGTCTTTGTCGATGATTGATCGCCGCGGAGGGTGGACGGAGTTTATGGGGTCCTTCTGTCAAATATAAACGCGAAACACGGAATCGCAGACATTCCTAAGTTCTCGGCCCGTGCTATTTCTCGCCCTGGACCATTGAAGACACGCGGATATACACAGCCGTCCATTTGTAATAGAATCGGTGCCGAGAATCTTCGAATTTGTTTGCACATGGGGCGGAATTCGTATCAACGAAAATAACGACTGGCCGACACTATATCATTGTTCCCGGTTAAATGCACCGTAACAGCCGAAAATCGGCCTGGCTCCCGTTTTATTATTGGCCGACATTCCGGATTCGTTGCAGTAGAAAAGTCGTCACCGGTCAGACAGCGGTATTAGTCACGGGACGTTCGTCGTTCGCGTTAAGGCGATCTTAAATGGATCGGACGAACTAATGGATAATCGGCTTAAGAATAATAGTGATCGAACTGAAGATGCCGGAAATTCGACTGGAGCTTTTATCGTCGGGAATGTCCGATGAACGCCCGTCAACGGGAACGACCGAATTGTTTAACTTCCCCGCCGAATATTGAACGTGTCCGGGATCGTGAATGTTTAATGAAGCAACATCTATTCTGCGCGCATGCACGAAGCGAAGTTGATACCGCGATGTGACATTGCAGCGGCGCGATCTCATTAGAAAACTTTCGTACGAAGTAGAGTAAGTGCGACGTTGGCGTGGCGTACTGCGCTCCGCATAAAATAATTTATACACCTGGAAAGTAGTTATCGTCCGCCTTGCGACACCGTTTCCTCCAATTTTCTGCCGTTCGAGGGCCAAATAAATGTGGGAAGTGCGCGCGGAACGAGAAGCACGAGTGTTGACAAGAAGTAAAATTAGTAGGAAGAATAATAATCGTTCGGTGAATACATTACGCCAGAGCTCGGAACCTCCTGCGTCATAAATATAAACTTCGGATTCAGAATTCTCTTTTTTAACACGCGAATGCCAATCGGGCAATATCACTGTCCGGAGGAAACTGGGGTTAAGACGTAGATTCTTGAGTACACAGTCACCGGCGATATAGATCAAAGGAGAGAAAGAAGAAAAAGAAAAAGAAAAAGAAAAAGCTTCCACCAGCCGTTAACTTTATGGCTATTAAACCGTCCGACTCCTGGCTTTGAATGTGCCGAGCATAAAATATTGATACATCGCGTGCGACACGGCAAATCGGGCTTGATTAACGATCCACCGTCTATTATTGAACACCTTTATTACAGTTGCTTAAAGCCCCCGAAACGCAACGCGTGCGGGAAATGCGATGCAATTAAATTCCGCGCTACGAGAATCAATCTCGATACCAATATCCACGGGTTACACAATCGGACCCCCGGCGCAAAAAAGATCCGAGCACCGTGACTTCATTCCTACGGAAATAAAATTCGCCGGCCGATCGAACGGTTCGAATCGAGTCATACCGATGGATGAGCGGCGACGAGCGACGAGTATCTTGCGCATTACGTTCGCACGTTGCTCCCCGATGAATCGAGCAGACGGGGCAACGTTAATAGGCGTTTGACACCGTGTAAAACGTCGACACGTGCCAGTGTAGATCGCGTGTGCGTAAATTCGGTCCAACCGGAGACGACGGGCCTCAAACTCGAACGATCGGCCAGCCAGTCTTGGCCAGAAATAGGCTCTCCCCGTGTCCGTCGTATTTTTAAATAATTTCTCGACGACCTACGACAATTGTCGTGGCGCGCCGCACGTATTACAGCGATTAAGCTTCTCCCGTTGCTCGATACTTGTCACCCGAAGCCCATTTAAGTAACACCGACAGCAAATAAATTTCCCCGCGTCGCTGTTCGTTCAACGTCGCGCGGAAGCGCGGCGAATCCGTCCAATGAATCATTGATAATTCCTTTGGATTTCCAACGATGGCAATTTATTGCTTTCGGATTGCGGAAATTTGTATAGCGGCTCGTGAACACCGCGCACGAGGAAAGTTGCAAAACGTCTCGGTTATTTTAATATTGCCGAGGTGTCGTCTTACAGAATAACACCTGACGTCCCTTTCGATAATTTTTTCCGTGTAATCTCGTACCAAATCGTTGACGGAGTGGTAACGCGAACTGCGCCGTTACGGTGTTTTCGCGAACGTACGCGTAACGTTGAATTATATATTGGAAGGCAAGGTGCAAGGTGTACCTTCGATTCCAGATATTTCCGATTCCGCGGGGCAGAATTATCGCCGCTGTACATTATCTGTCGGGCAGGAAAAATGGTCGGCCATGTGTCAGTCAGGGAATAAAAAGCAAAAAAGCGTGGAACACCGTGGCGTGTCGGAGTGTTGTTGCATCGGGGAGCATCGACGAGAAATCTTTCATCGATTTACGAATAATTATACGCGATCGCTCCGCGATTTTCATAACATTAACCAGACCGCCGCCAACCACCTTTCGATTTCTCTTGTTTTTCGAACCGCTGTGTTTAAAAGGCTGATGTATGCAGTCCGTCTGTTTTGGTTGGACGGTATAAATACAATGGCCAAAAACCGGGGAGCTCTCCTCGAATAAACACAGACGTTTCCCGACTCCGTTGGCTGGCACGAGCATACGTGAGAAAATTCAGAGTATACCGGTGCCTCGAAACGACCGCGTGAATTCGCGCTACGTATACGGTGCAGGAGAGTGTTGCCGTCAGAAAGGGGGAGCCTTTTTATTCAGGAAACCACGTAACGAAGTTTTCCTAAGTATCAGGGCACGCCGGGGAATTTTCCCGAGGGTCGCCGCCGAACTGTACGAAACTGCGAGAGAGAAGAATAATGGAAACTTTGGGAAATGTTATTTTCTAGGCTTCCTATCCGCTGGTGGCCTCGAGGCTTAACAAAAATATTAACACGGGGGATATTTCGAAGTGAAGCGGATAATGAAACGGTGAAGATAAATGGAATTGAGAAACGGACAGCGCGGTTGAGACGTTAGATAATTTTTGGCAGAAACGAAACGCCCAGAGGGACATTCTCTTTTGTCACGTCGTCGCTTGGATTTTTTCTGGCGATCGTCCTGGCTTCGGTATATAACAGTTTGCAGTATCGAATGATAAAGGGTTGATTATTTTTTTTTTTGTAATCTTCTTATTAACTTCGAGTATGTAAGAGAAACATGAGCGCACTAATGTTACGCTGGCGTGACATCGTTAATGAATCGATTGCTGTTCAGAATTTTATCGATGAGATGAGAGCGATAGAAGCGTCGACGGGTAATAAATAGCCACCCTTTTCAATCTAATTAAGAGTCGGGTAAAGATCTTTGGTGCGAAATAATTTTCGGATGCAATTCGATGGTACTCGTGAAGATATTATTTGGCACATTTGTAAAACGAATCGCGTGACATTCAGATAGGAACGACTGGATTGAAATACGGATTTCAACGTTGAAAATATTGTTACAGAAAGCGACAAGAACATGCAAAGTAAATCCAGCGGAACGGAAATCTTTGTATTTATAAATATCGTAAAGGTGAAGTGGAGATACACGCACGTTCAGCGTTCAAGAAATAAAAGAGCGTGAAGCTCTTGTACCGCTGACAATAATTCGAAAAAGGATAACCAATTGTATTGTCGCTGAAGGAGAATTGTATACCATTGCAAAACGTTTCATCCAAACGTCGCATTAAGTATAACTGTTTCCGTTACTAATTACTCCTTGAGCGAGTAGCAGGAAGCGCTCTGGATAATTTACAATGACCATAAGCAAATAATTTGCGTACACGTGTACAGATCAAACGGATAAAACGCGTGAAATTTCACTCACACAAAACAACATCATCAAAGGGGTATATCGTGTGCCAAAATTCATCACAAAGTCGATGACAAAAATATATTTAAATGAATGATTCAGAAGGATAATAAACCGTCCCGTTCGATAACATTCGGTAATGAGAATGGACGAAAATACGACTGGAAAAACGATTTGCGAACGAAATAAAGTGCTACTCGTTGTCGTTGAATACTGCAAGTGCAGAAGTAATAATTGATCTCGTTGAACGGGCGCCAATTTTCTCAGTGGAACCCCTTTATGTACTGACACATTGGACGAGTCGCGTGTAATAAGCATGACATTTTATTCGATAAATAAGTATCAATCCTACTTAACATTCCAAGGTTGTACGGATATTTTTTTTTGCTACAGCCGATATTTATTAACGGTCTGGTTCGTGAAAAGAGTGGCACGCTATTTTTTACCTTATGCTTTATGACTTTTGTTGGCTACTACTCAAGAAATATCTGAGGCGATCTAATGGAGATATAAAATCTTTACGAGTTCTCGGGGTGGATTAGCAGGGAAGTTCGCCTATGCTTTCAAGCAGAATATATCAAATATAGTACGATGTCCCTATGCAGAAAGGTTAATAACATATTAAACAGCTTCTCCGTGGCACTTATTTTTCGCATATGAATATCAAATATCGAACGAGAGTGATTCTCGAATAAAATGTTAAACAACCAACAATTTTGTCGTCCTTCTCCGGCGAAGAAATGAATTTCTTGGTGTACTTTCAGAAGAATACGAGGAAGATTAATCTACCGATCCTTCGTAACGTTTACCTCTCACGAGTGTTAGCAAAATTTTACAGAAATTTTAGAAGATGACGGTAATTTTTCAGCTACAAAGCTGCCACTACTTTCGAATAGAACATTGAAAAGGTAAGGATTTTAATCGACGTTAAATGAAACTATCCGACAATGTTAATTGTTATTTTCAATTGGGCATTGTTGCTCCAACATCTATCTTAGGATATCATAGAAGTTTCGCCTTCTTAAAAGGAAACCATGCAAACTGCAATGCCAAATGACGCAAGCGCACCATAACAATTTCTATCAACCTTCAACTGTTGATTGCTTTGCCGAGTTGCATTTTCTGTTACTTTGTGAGATGAAATTCAGAGTTCCCTCGATAACTAATCAGAAGTCTCCAAATTCCGAAGGGCACCGCATAATTGTTCCGTTTCGCCGAAGCAGAATTTAATTAGCGATATACGTTCCTGCAAAAAGGGAAGCTCGTATGGTATAGCAATGCTTTTGAAAAAGTCATCGATCAGGGGTATTCTTCGTCGCACAATAGCGTTTTACATGTCCCAGAAATTCATACGTGTCTTCGGTGGATAAATAGCGAGGCGGACCAAAGCGTGTCAATGTCGTTCCATGGTGATTATTATCGATCTGAACTACTGGGCAAAGAAGTGCACTGCGTACCCTAATTCACTTTTTTAATATACTCTTCACGGGAAATAAGCCAACTACATTTTCTGCCTAGTTGAGAAATACTATATATATATATCTTGAAGAGGAGAAACGTGAAGGTGAAGAAATAATCGAGTAAAATGAATTACGACGACTTAAGCAGATCTTTATTACAAACCATTATCGAATTATTGAATACCGTTGCGATGAATTAATATCTTCGTTTCGTTAAGGAAACAGAACGCATTTTCTTCACAGATTATACTAATTAACTGCCTGGTTCCGTAACGATTAATCAAATAAATGAAGGTAATTCTTAATAATCCCAAAGGCAGTAATTCGTGTTGGATACAATTTAATTCTAGAAAATCCCTTCCCCAATGGTTCAGGGAATGGAATAAGGTATGTTACACGAAATGCACACAGGATATTCACGCATAAGTTAGGGGCGAGGGCCGGTCGACTATCGAACCCGCATTTGCGTTAGGGTAAAACTTCCAGACCCACCCTGTGGTCAATTTACAAGTTACGAAAGCGAGCCCAGACATGTGAAACTACTGTTTGTCACGTTATAAGGGTGCTAATTATTACACACGAAACACCAGCAACTTCGAACGAAGCGAACGCTCTGCGCGTAATGCAAAAGCCTTGTATTAAATTCTGCCGACTCGTAATAACATAACAGACGTACTAATGCAATATAATTTCGAACGATAATAGAAAATACGCGACGGACGTTCGCAAGCATTAAGATCACACTTTAAATCCCACTTGACCGCGACAGAGCATAAATTCGCTTAGGTATGCGCGTAACTTCGGATGTTCGTGCTCGCGGTTAAGCATAATCGAATTTAAAAGTTCATGTTACGCGAGAGCGTAGGGACAAGCAAGCTCAAACAATACCGTAACTTAAACGGAGAATGCGTTCCCGCGGTGAAGTCCCCGGAATTCTCAGGACTTCGCAGCGACGCGAGAGTTGTAAATAGAACAAAACTCGAGCTTCGCGAACAGAATGATAAAGGCATCGCGGCCCGCAACAAGGTGCAACATTTTAAACGGGGAACGCCGCCCGAATAATTTCAACGGCGCAGCGGCAAATTTTAATTCACGACCACCAGCTTAATTTCGACAACGTCGTCGCGCAACGCGCACTCCCGTCTCTCGTTATGAAACTACATTTCCGCGCACGGGCAAATTCGTTCCTCGGTGAGTATCGTCGTCCGCAAAATGTTGAAAAAGCTGGGCCAATCTATTTTCCGTGCGACCCAACCGGGGCAACCGGTGCGCGAGCGAGAGACACGGTCCCAGCGCTTCACTTACAAACGCGCCGAAGAAAGGAAAAAAGAAACACGCGTTACAAGGAAATGTTCAATAAAAATCTTTCCCTCGGTCCGTGGTACCTCTGAGCCGCGACGGCCGCGCAACACTCTCGTCTCCACAAATCGTACTGGGCCGAGAATTCGTTCGTCTCTCTCGCCGCTCCGATTAAACAAAATCCGCAGCGTGAACGACCACACGTGCGCCCACACGAATCCCAACGGTACCGCCGCACGTTTTCGGCCGGGCAAGTCGGACGGTTCGCTAGACGGGCAACATCAAAAATAAAGTCAAAGCGGCCGGAGCCGGTGTCGCGGGATAAAATACGGCGATCGCCTGGCGCGGGGACCGCGGGTGATCGCGATCGGACGACGAAAATGCGGAGGAAAAAGGATAGAGAGAAAGAAAAAAAAGAGAAGGGACGGGCAATAAAATACAATACGAGCACGCAGAATAAAAGCAGGGAGGACGATTCAACAGGAGAGCCGACAACACGTGTCCGTGTGCCGTTCCGCTCCGTTTTCGCTCGCTCACCTCGGTTCTACGCGCGTCGACGCGCCGTTCGTTCACGAAACGTGCAGAACTCCATTCGGTACCACCCCGAGTTTACCAGCTTCGTCCCGTGAAACTCGAACGGGTTCGAAATATAAACCGTGATGGGAAACGTCGCTCCTCCGCCTACACACGTTGCCGGTCGGTCCGGCACTGATCGTACACTGACTACTTGCTACGTGGCTTCGCAGCGGGAGCTGAACACTCAGTGGGGGTGGCGGAAGGGAAATGGAACGAGGGAAACATCACGAGCGAAGGACTAGAAGGGAAAATGTGTAACGACGGAAACACGTCGGCGGGAAGGAGAAAGCTGACCGCCACCCTCTGCGTATAGTGTTCACGAGGACTGCAGTGGCATTTCTTTGGCCTCTATGAGAAAAACTGGAATTTATCTGGCCGGCTAAAATTGCGTTCCGTTCCCCACCCACCATAAAGCCGGGTTCGTTTGAGGTGCCGCAGGATCGAGTGTCGCAATTTGCGAGGAACCTGCGGGGAAAAGCTGCTTCTGCCAAGTGTCACAAGGGCGGGGCAATTAGGAAGGGAATTTTTTATTGCTGAGAAAATATTTGCGCCGGGTGTACATTGTTGGTTTATTAATAGTCGTTTAATAGTGCACGGATATTGATTACGAGCGCTATTTCGCCGGTTCACTTTGCACCGTGCTTTCTTCACGGTCGGCCTGTGAATCCGTTCGAACAGAATTAACGCGGAACGCTTTTTAACGCGCGCAGTCTGTTTGTAATATTTGATTCGCCGTTTGTCGGATTCCGGTTCAGTTTCATAGACGAACCCAGTAACAATGCAATGCGGTCAAACGTGCCGAAAATAAGTTGGCATTTCGAGACAGTGCTGAGGTACAGGATCATTAAGTTCCGCCGTCCTAATATTAGATTGTTTAAATATTTCTATGCCGAAATTTACGGTTCAGCGAAACACCGGCGAAAAGCTAGCACGCGCAGTTCGAAGCAATTAACGGTGGTAGCGAATGTACGAAGAATCTTCTAAACGTTTTTCGTTCTCTTGCCGTTGCACGTACGATGCACTATCAATTCGCCAAGCAGCACCAGCAACGACACGAAGTAGCCACGCTCCGCAATGTAAATCAAATTCGACGCCAAAGAGAAACCGTTCGAATTATTAACGTTCATTGCATGAGTCTTTCTCAATAGAAGCCTCCCGACGTGATCGTGCACCCACTTCTTACGAATGCCCGCCCCTTCCAAGCGTATGATAATTTCTACAAAGTGATCCCTGTACACCGAAGGCTTCCCCAACAGATATCCGGCCGGTGGATTCGCGTAGCACAGCGTTTCGGAAATTTTTAACGTCGCCTTGTCCCGACGCATCTGCGAATAAATGAACGTGTGTGCCATTCGCGTCTCCATAAAGCAAGTGACATTCCTGTGCCGCGCTAAATAAGCAAGGCAGCTCATTGTACTCTTCGTTACCAACGTTTTGTCCCGCAGTGCGAGGAATGTATCGTCGTCCGTGATAAACGTGACGTTGAAAAGCCCCTCCAATACAACCGGCTTCAATCCAGATTCGTTCAACTCGTCGTAACTGTTGTAATCCGTCTCGGTTTCGCCTTCTAAGCTCGCTGTCGCCAGATCGGCGTACAGATTCGCCGAGTGAATCGCCGAGACCAATATTATATACATAAGTACAATCCTCTCGATTGACCTTCTCGGCCTCATTGGCATAGCGGTCGAGATGATCAGGCCGAAGATTTTCTGCGGCGGCCAGGTGTGCGAGTCGAACCTCAGTACGATCGATATCGCCCAGAATACGAGAACTAGACAGCAATTCACGGCGATTCCAACGAGTGCCCTGCCCTCGAAGCTCTTGTGTCTGTACGTGATCGGCACCACCGGGCACCAGTTCTCGAAGCGCAACGGCAACGTTTGCTCGGTGGCCGAGTACACAGAGTCCGGAAAGAAGGGCAGCATTGGGATCAGTATATCGAACTTTTTTTTTATCGCCGTGAGTAAAGTGTCCCCGTCGACACGGGGGAACATTTCTACGGTGAAGTTCATGACGCGGGCGAACACCTTCAATGTTTCCACGTCCGGTCCCTTGAACACGACCGGATACCCTTGCGAATCTCTCTCGACGTACAGATGCCCAGGACGCTCTTGCGTGTACACCTTCACCGGATAACCATGGAGATCCGTTACGTCGTTTGGAAACCAGCGTACACCCGGGCTGTACGGTTGCTGGCTGTGAACGTTCGTAAACGGATTGTACTGGTGAACCTTCGGGGCGTTGGAGCGTTCGCCGAGACGCGGCAGCTCTAAAACCGTCGCGTCGATAAAACGCTCACGCCACATTTGCTTCAAGAGAAGCTTGAAATTGCAGCCCTGCTCCTCCAATACGGCGATCAGCAGAACCTTCGGGCGATTATGATCTTGGACGATAACGCGTACGATGTCGCTTCCCCGACGACGGTCCGGGCCATTCTTGGAAATGTAGAGGTACAGAATCAGCGTGCTCTTGTTGTTGGACAGGCGGAGGGATGGCAATCTCGACGGAATGGAATCGTTCAAGGAAACGCAAGTTATCGGCACGTTTCGAGGGACAGTCCTATAGACTTCGTCGATTACACGGGGGTCCGTTCCTGGAGGACTTTGAATAATCAGTTGCACGTCCGAGGGTTTCACTGTTCGAAAAAGATGCTGCATCGGTTTATCAATCGTTGCTGCGTCTTTCGCACGGTTCATTTGTTGCAGCGCCAAGAGAAGCGTGTGTAGTATCATTGTATGTCGCGAGATGATTCGTCAGCTGACCAGCAACAATTGGAAAGTATTCAGACTAATATCAGTTTTGTCATTGATGTTCTTGAAATTTTCACTATGCTCTTATTTTACTTGATACATTACTCACAACTGGTATGGAGAGATGAAGGTGGATCGTATAAAATGTTGAGGACGACAGATACGGGAAATTTGTTGCGTCCTTTATTTCCTTTGCTTGACTGTGTTTCAAGTATCGAATACGCTGCAAGGGACTTGAAGCGCAACAATGCAGCAGACCTAATGAACAAGCTGCCATCGACTGAATGTAAAGTTCTGACTCATTTCAGTCCATCGTATGAGAGCATCATTTATCTTATCTTAAGTGCAGAAACAGTGTAATGCACATAAGCAGGTTCAATTGCATTAGCTTGTGGTAATGGTGCTGCTCGTCAAACGCTTTTACGCGGCATTAAAGGTAGGTACTTCGTTCCTGATTTTATTAATTCTATGATAACATAATATGTACAGATATAAAGTAATAATGAAATAATAATAAGATACAACAGTGTTCGTTTGTACGATTTATTAAATTAATTAAGCACTAGTTGAACTTTACTTTACGAACAAAGCAGTTGAATGTGTAAACTGAATTACATTAAATCGTAATCGTTTTACTCCAGTTATTCCATCGTGTGTTACGTATGCCGTGCATTCTACACATTTTGTTTATATCTTTTTAGAAAAATTTGCCGCTGGGAAAAAAGGTCCATCCTGAATGGTCAGTTTACCGTGAACGATTTTACGGAAGTTAAATGCTCCTCAATTGGGAGGAATTCGCCTGCAGTTGAAGTTATTTTAATTATTTTAATAGCGACGAAGGATTTTTTCATTAACTGATTTCATTCGAAGATAGCATGCAGGCGGAATATTCAATTAACTCTGACAGTATCTTCCATTTATCGGCAATTGCACGCCTAATGGAAATTTTATTGACCATAGCCCAGAAACGTATAAATTATCCTTGACGATGCCCTGCCCTTCAGAATTATGATAATTTTTATCAACCGCAATCATTATACTCTAAGAAACGGCCCGACGATGCTGTATTACGTTGATTAACACCCATATCTGCTGAAATTGTTTGCTTCTAATTATGTAAATTGAATACAAGGTCATAAATAAGGAAGAGTAATAGATGATGGGGAAGCAGTACTTACCGAATTAGGGTAAGGTTCTTCAAATCGTTCCCCCCGATTCCATTTCTCCTCGTTTGTCGTAATTTACCGAAATACCAACGACCAAATTTCTCGACGTGCCTGAAAATCGTCCCCCTTCCCCTTGTTGTTCATAACCAGCAGCAATAACGAGCCGGGTGGGAATAAACACGGAACGCTTATGTCAATATATTTATTCGACATTTATTCTCGACTTAGTTCCATTAAAATAAATCCAAGTTACACACGAATGCACGGATCGTGCAAGAAAGGACATTACACAGTTCGTATTTATATAATTTATTAAGCGTATAGAAACATTTGTTGCCCTTGCTTTTAACATGGCATTTTAAGAAAAGGAAAGCATGAAGATATTTTGTCAAGCGACGATATGACAATGATTGTGCATTATATTGTACGTATGTATATCATTACGGAGTTATCATGAATCGGACGGACAATATTCGGAAAATGCATAGTATAAATAATGTTTCGCTTACTCGAATTAATATTCGTGAATTATAAACAAATGAGGATGGCGATAAACAACAATAAATGCGTATAAATGATGTACACAGCAGTAGGATAGAAATAAATGTACTAGATGTAATGTTTTTTTGGCGATCTGGAAAGCGCATTGGAATGTTCGCGAGTTGAATTGTTCAATGGTTCAATGTTATCTTATTTGTTAGCCGCAATAATAATTAATTTTATGCGTGTTACCTATCGTTCAACTTATTATGCAGTTTGTTTTTTTTTTTTCACGAATTACGAACATCGACCACACGCATATAACGTTTTCCTCTTCCTTAGTTTCTGTTGAGGGCCAGAAAGAAGCTTAGAAGAAGGACAAGAATGAAATTGGGAATATGAGTGGCGACACCGTTCCCTTTCCAGCAGACGTTCAAACTGCAGTGTTTAAGGACCGGATTAAATTTTTGCTTGAAGTATTCCCAATCGCAGAGACCCACGTCACAGCCGTCGAGCATGACCAGCTTCTCCGCCAAGTAAAACATTACTTTGTTTGGCTGACTGCTACTGTCGCATCTGTGAACAAAAATAGAATCCTTTGTGACCAAGGGCGATTCATTTTGCTCCGATAACTTTTCTTTCATCTAATTTCAGGATTACCCCTCGATCCCCAATTTCAAACCATTCATGTAATTCACTTGAATTTAAACAGCACTGTGCCAGTTATCGGGACAGTAATTTGCAGTAATTGCCGACTGGATTTAACTGATAAGTAATGCCTACTTGTAAAACACCGCGACAAGGTTGGCAGCAAAAGATGAC
The DNA here is from genome assembly GCA_948146005.1 of Nomada fucata. Classification (NCBI taxonomy): domain Eukaryota; kingdom Metazoa; phylum Arthropoda; class Insecta; order Hymenoptera; family Apidae; genus Nomada; species Nomada fucata. The sequence goes on along the minus strand of OX411278.1, from coordinate 6,646,391 downwards.
ATTAACGACGTTCGCCAGTGACGTTTCGCCATATTCTTGTAATTAAATGGTGTCAGCTGCATTTGATCTTTGTTAATATTCAACGTGGTCAAAAGATTTTGCAGGCTAATAATGTCGCTGAAGTAGAATACGCCTTTTGGTTCCCTGGATTCTCTGTCTTGCTCCACTTTCCTGAAAGGAAAGCGTAAAATTCCTTGATATCGGAAGCCCTATGGCACTAAAATATTGCAGGATGGTGAAACCAAGAATAATACGATGTGAGTATAAAAATACATCGGGTAGAAGTCTGTTCAGAAGTATATGAAAGCAGAATTACCAAAAGTGATTCATCATGTCTTGCAAAAGCGTGCATCCTAGCTGTGCATTGATTTCACGCCCATATCCGGCTTTGTAATAATAGTGGAGATCTTCGCGATATTCCAACACGCGAAGATCTTCTTTACCGAAGACAGCGCACCATGGAGAAAGGTTCGTCACTCTCCAGGCCTTCTCGTAACGGCACATATTGTACATCGTAAGAATCGACTCTGGGAAAGTCAAGAGTTCAGCGAAGTTTTCTTATCAATGAAACTGCTGCAAGAACGAATCGGCCGAAACTCCAGCTTACCTTTAGAGATGTCGTACAAGAATCCAAGACGTCGGCTTACGTTCTGTATTAGATTCTGAAATTCGGGTTCCTCCTCGAATCGAATCACTTCTTCCATTGAAATGTTGTTACGTTCGTTGTCCCATACATTGCAGGTTTTGTACGCCTGGCGGTAATCAGATCAGTCGAAAGTTATTCTTCTTGGTGCGAAAGAATAAACGGAAAATTCATATACGATATTTACCGTGAGCATAGTATCATTCACGGAAACTTCTTCTGCGTCTACAGCCTGTCTGTCCCCAAACAACCCTTCCATAAATGACCCCATGCTGTCGCGACCATCGGTTGTTTTAAACTAAAAGCAATTTCGTCGGGCATGAAACAAACGGGCAAGTCTTGCGTTTCTTCGTAGCGTTGATCGTCATATATACCACATAATTTTGCGCTGTTATATTTTCGCTGCTCGGTTGAAGAAGCTGGGGGAAGTTGCTTTGCAATCGTCTGGCGAGCAATCTCATATCTTCCATACCCTGCGGTGTCAAAATTTCCGCCCGCGATACCTCGAGATACAAGTCCGGCTTCCATCTTTTTAAATTTTCTAAATCCCTGTTGCACATGCGGCCGTCTGCGGAAAAGAAAAGAAACGAAGGACGGTGTACTGGCGTACTGTGTGGCGGCACCGCGGGGCGATTCGCCCGACACAGAAAGCGAGTCGAACTTTCGGGGAGGATTAGCGATTCGCGATAAGGCATGTTCCAGTTTCGAGGGATGCACCTGCGTGTGGAATCAATAAATCTAAGGGTAACTGCAGCGAATGTGACTATTGATCAACATGTAAAACGACGCGTGGCAGAGATCGATACGAAAAAGTGTCAATGACCTGAATTAACGACAGACTGCTCCACTCGCGTACGCTTCGACCGGGCCACCGTTCTTTTTCTCCGCGATATTTCGACACGCGCAATGAAACTCGATTATATTCAACTCGTCTAAATATTAGTCGAACTGAAAGATCGAAAATTCTCGCACCAACTTTGCTTTCCCGTTCGAGGAATTTTGCGATACTCACTGTTCCGCGCTTCGTGATTATTAATTATTTGGCTTTGGATGTCTGTCAACGCGAGCATTTCAGAAATTTCCGTCTGGGATGGACATTGCGTACCCTGCGTACCAAGCATCCAAACTTGTTCTGCCCGACAATCTGTAAGATATACAGAGGTTTTTCAACTGCTGTACATTTTATTCGATATATGTGCATGCTGTTGCATGACGTTCGCGATACACTTACTAGGAACGTCCTGGAAACGAATTTTGCCAGCATGAACAAACTGATAGGCAGTTCTCGTTGCCATGTACAAATATGGATCGTCCTCGTCCACGAAGCAATAGTCAACGTCACGTGCATAGACGTGACTTATTAAGAGAGTCAGTAATATCACGGAAGAATGCATTTTTAATATCTATTGTCCAATCTGTAATATAAAGCGCTGCGATTATTAACTACGTTCTTGTAATTACACGTCGGTTTATTTATCAACTACATTAATACTATGATTAATCCTCTACGGAAAAATGATTATTAAAAGGAGAACACACGAACTCTCTTCATAACCGTCGGAATTCCTGAAACACATTGTTCCATTGAAACCCAGCAAGCAGTAAACCTACATTTTCCTGTGCTGATGTCACATGTTACATTACGGCTAGCTTTAGAAATTGCAACCAACTAAACGTAAAATAGATCTTGTGTAACCAGCAGGATTTTTATTCCCCTCTTGCGTTTCCATGGTTAAATAATAAGTATGAGCGGAAAATTGTCCTTCTATCCTTAAGACTTGCATAATCAATAAATGCGCGTGCACGACACTAATGGATTCAAATACCTAATAGACTTCCAGCTCGGTACTGCCTGGAGGAAAAAACTACAAAATCCACCGGTACTTTGTTCAATGCTCAATATCCTTTGCTACGTAACGTTACTTGTTTCTAATCTGCGATCGATTTTCTCGTGCCTGCCCGAGTCGAATCGACGTCCCGATTTTATCATCGAAACGATTCTGCAATGCCTGCCCGGTGTGAAATATTCCTGCATCAAGGTTAAGGATAGATGCAAGACGTGCACTTGAGTGTGAAAGTCAAGACGTGTTCACGCATTACGCGTACAAGCGGTTTATTGCATAATTCGCGGGCAAGAGAACAGGTTTTGCTAAAGTTCTAGCCTTCGCGAGGCCTCGCTGCGATTGCTGAATCCGCGAGCGTTCTCGAAGTGAAACATTCGAGCTTCGTTTGCCGAGACCGATCTGTCAAATTTACACTTTCAGTTTCTAATCATTGACACGACGTCTGAATATTTGTGCAACGATCTACACCTTGCAAGCGTTGTAATATTTTAATTTAAAGAGCGAATGGGTCGGGCGAAACGAGTATACGCAAGCTCGATGATTTTCCATAGGAGTACGCACGAGAGGATTCTTCGTTCGCGAAGAAAAACGTTGAAACTTAATACTCTGTGTCTGTCAGGCGTGAACGCAATAATGAGGAATCTCGTGAAATGAAATTCGCGGGGAATTATTAAGGACCTATGAAGGCGGGATGCTGTTAAAAGAGCAATTCAAGAGTAAGTAAGGTTGACGATAGCGTAATTGGTAGTGGCTCGATTAGCCAAGCCTTCTTTCAGTCTAATAAGTCTACTTGGCCTACTTATTGTTAATGCCCTGTGCCCGTAAGTGCCAAGTGTCGTGCAAGCCTGGTACCGATCTGATTCTTCCGGAATATCACAAGGATACCGTGCTGTATTTATCTGTAAAATTTCTCCGCTAAATTGTTTCCATGCGATAAAATATTATATTATTACAGAGTGCGCGCCGTGTTAAACGCGAACACGTCAACGGAGTACAACGGAAACAAACATAGCTGACTGGAGGGCAAATATATTTGTTCCTTCTAATTTTCGCACTGCCGTTCGTTATTAAATGTGGGGGACATCAATTGAGAATCAGTTTTATTGTTCCCCCTTATTCGACTGCAATCTGACTCACTGCTGAAGATGAATATAACAGACGACTCTGATGTTCTAAACAACAGTGGATGGTAATTTGTACTGGATAATTGACATCAAAAGTAGGCCGTTAACGTCACGCTTGACGATTACCACTACAGCCGAGGAACGAATTAATTATTCACAGACAAGTTCATTTATTCAAATGAAATTCCACTTGAATGTGTAAATGGCATTCCGTCGAAAGCTGAATGAAATAAATTTCGCCGCGGCGTTTCCTACTTGCCGCTTTCACGACCTACCTCAAACACCCTTTTCTCGCGTAACAAAATTCATCCTCCCGATACTGTTGCCATTGCACGTTGAATCGAAATAACGGTCTGCTAAATGTCACGCGAAATTGCCATTAATTAATTAAGGAAAAATAACGATTCATTGAGGCAATAGCTCATTACTCCGGAAAAGCGTGACAAAAAGAACAATGGTCAAATTTCATTTTCACTCGGATATTACCTGCACGCGATTCGGAGAAGCCGGTGTCTAAATTTCACGCCCCGTTCAGACTAGTTAAATAAAGCCAAGCGTCCGCGGAGAAATTCTAGGGAGGAGACAGCGGCGTCAGACAGTAACACTTTTCACTTTTCCGCGACGAATGGACTGCCCTCCGCTCTTCTTTCCCCGGTTTCGATCAAATGAAATTCAGCGGACGCCTCGCAAACACTTGGACACGGTCGGCCGTTCGGCGATGCTTACCGTATTCGTTCTACCATTAAATTGTCTTTCTAGCTAAAACGGCACAGATATTCTCTGGAAGCTACCTGTTCAACTGGTCCCCCTTAAGCTTTATCCGTATCAACAACAGGTTTCCATTCTTTTTTAATCCTCTTTATAATATGAGAGCTGCGCGACAGAATCGGTGGGCTACGCGACGCCTCGGATAACCGATCCTCTGCGACGAATAATTCGCTTGCAATACCGGCAAGCTACTCGCGGATCACTTGTCACTCCGTCGCCGTTTAAAATACAAGTCAGCTGTGAGAATTGCCCTCGGGTGAACGTAATTCTCCCGTCTTCTGTATGCCGATCGCGACCACCTTTCGAGGCGGTAGCTCGTGTGGCACTGCCGTAAGGTCGTCGAGCTCCGTTGCTCCGAGCGTATACTGTGTAAAAGTCGTATAGTCTCGGCGACAGGTCTGGCGAGCGGTGTCCAGTGGTCACTTCGTGGCCTATGATCCTTCGTGGGGCCAACGTGGTGTTTCATGCGTTCTATAAAATCGTAAAGGTTCGTTACTTTGAGCACGCGCGATCGATAAGAAGCTTGGGGGAGCAAAGCAACCCCCCTGCCCCCGCCTCCGCCCCCCCCCCGGGTTGTATTTAAAATACCCATGTGTATAATAATCGCCCCTCGAAAATATGCATTTAATTATACGAATTTGTCCCGTTCTATTGCTCCTCGGGCACTTTCTATAATTTTCTTTCTAATGAAATTGAGCGCATTAAGTTCGTCGCGCGGCCGTTGAGCTTCACGAAATGACAAAAGTACGGGTCGAATTGGATCCCCTCGCGTTCTCGGAGATTTTAGGAGGCGCGACTTTCGGTAGCAAGTTGCTGTGAAGCGTTACAACATTTTGACGTACATCCCGATTGCGACGAGCGTGTGTCATGGCAGTTCAGGTGGCAGCGGCATAAGGTCGTCAAGCTTCGTTGCTTCACATCTGCGGGGTCTACGCGGACGTTTTGTTCCCTGTTAAAAGCGTATAACGGTAACAAAAACCGGAAGAATTACAATATTGAGTATACAAGGATACCTATTATCAAATCGCAAAACGCCATGCGAAACGGCTAATACTATTCGCTGCGGTAAAATTTGCATTTTATTTATTGAAAGTTCGAGTAACAATCTGCGAACACTGATACGATAGATTTAGTTAACATAATTTCTGTTTAGTCGTGCGCAGAATAAAATTAGGTAGATTCAATATCTGCGGGAAACTAGGAAACGACGCGATTGATTATTGTAAAAGAATGGTGGCAATAGTTCTAGGCGAACGGGATTGAATTGTATGTTGTCACAACGCGTGAACGTATCGTTTATCGCGTTGGCTTACATGACAGTAATGTAAAGTCGTCTAGCTTCGTTGCGTGGAAATATGTAGGCACAGGTTGCCGGATTATAATTTCCTCGGCGTAATTCCAGACAAAAGCACATCTGTTATGCTTGGTAATCACTTCAACCCTATCTTTACGATTATCTTATCCCGTCCGTTTTCCATTACATAACGTTTACAATTAATGCGGCGAAGTGAAATCGAACAAAAATTGCGCTCTCACATTCCTGTGCGATAATTACTTCGTACAAAAGTCTGTGTTACAATTGAACGCATTGGGGCCCATTTTCTTCTTCAAATATTCCCAGTCGCACAAGCCCATTTCACAGCCTTCGTAGTCCAGAGGCTTTTCGTTCAAGTAGAACCTTACTTTATTCGCGGAATCGCATCTGCAAGAAATGGCAAAAACGTGTAAAGTGCTCCCAATAATTGTAGTATAGTCACGACTAAATATAGGCGTACTTATGAAAAACAGCCGCGAGATTTCCAGCGAACGGCGCAAGATGAGAAGTAGACCATTTCCTGTCACCCATGTTTTCATAGTTCGATGCTGTCAAACGTGTTGTGTCCTTCGCGACACCCATGGCTGCCAAAAATAATTGCAGCGAGCTACTGTGCGTGAAGTAAAATATTCCTTGTGGTTCCCCGCTCGTGTCCCCGTTCTCCAATTTACTGAAATATTATAATTACAATGTAACCCACATCGCCCGCGTGTATTGCGTGAAATGATTCATACGCACGAGAAATGATAAAACATGTCTTTCAACGGTGGACATCCGACGCGTGGACTCATATCTTGGCCATAACTGGTGTGGTAATAATAATATAGGTCAGTCTCGTATTCGAATATTTTCAATTCATCCTCTGTGAACGCAGCGCACCAGGGTGAACGTTCGTCCAGGTACCAGGCGTTCTCGAAAGCGCACGCAGCGTACATTATCTCGATATCGGCTGCAATTTAATTAAGCAATCTCCATTAAGGGCAATTAGGATGGTATTATTATTATTAGAAGTATCACGCATTATAGGGTAGTAAAGTCCTGATAAGTAGAATCGTATACCCAAGGGGAGGCTACGGGGGAAGCCCAACCGTTGACTGACATTATGAATTATTTGGGAGTATTCTGGACCATCTAGAAACTTGTTCACTTCGGCGGAGGACGACGGCTTTTCCAGTTGTTTCAACCACGGTTTACATATTTTGTAAAGCTGCAAAGACAGTATACCTTTGTGTCGTACGAATAATTTGCATTCCACATGAATTAATATTTTTCTAAACCTTCAGCAAAGTATCTTCGGAAGTCGGCACCACTTCGGTATTGTTAATGGTCACATTGCCGAAAACACCAGTGATAAAATGTCTCATGCTAGCTATTGTTCGTTGACTGTCCGTGGATCTGAACTGAACGAGTGTTAAAATAAAATAGATCGTATCGATTTTGCTGGAAAAATTGCAATTTATTCAGACGGCTTATTATAAAGCTTACCTTGTATTTCTCATCTAGAGTATCAACCGGATTGGACTGTAGAAGTTCGGGGAAGTAATTTTTAAATCGCTCACCGAGCGACGATAAATCTATTTGTCCTTGCTTTGTTAAGAATTTTGTCTTGTCTTTGTGAAGGTTTGGATCCAATTTCCATGTTCTTAACTTCTCGAGATCTTTTTGGCAGAGTGTACCGTCTAATGATAGGCATAAGTTGTAAAATAAAAAGACGAGAACAATCATTCAGTGATTAAACTAAATTCTTAATATCTACGATTTTAATAATTTTCCTCACTTCCATGTTCTTCGTGATTCTCGATAATAGTACGTTGAAGATCTGGCAGATCATGCCTCATATTTTTAATCTCATTCTTGCTAGGATTACGTGTTCCATGCCTAATTAGCATCCAGATTTGACTTGGCTTGCAATCTGTAAGAATAGAATATCGAAACAATGCTGCAATTACCAGTTGATAAGCGCGTTTCATAACATATGGTATTTATTAAAGATTTCTAATCTGTGGCTACAAAATATTACTCAATTCTTACTTACTTGGAACAGTAGTATTTCCAATTAAACCGTGTACAACCTCATACGCCGTTTTTGTGGCAGCGAGCAAATAGGGGTGCTCCTCATCTGAGTAGCAATAATCGTCTTCGGCATCGCTCAAAACTAATTGCGTTTTCAGAAAACCAAGTAAAATTAGTACTGCGAATACTTTTATATCCGCCATTCTTCCAGAACTTAATCGCCGTGTAGCAATGTCTGTATCGTATCTGAAATTTACAATGAAATTACACGCGGATCATTGGTACGCCGTGTAATAACGAGGAACGTCAAGATAAATGTATTTGGATAAAATACTGAGAACTCCTATGACCCCATAAAGAATGGAAGATTTTACAGAGTCGAATCAAGAAAAAGTATTGATAGAATTATTATACTTTGTAGGAGAAACTGATCAATGGGTGTTTTATGTCGCGGAGTAATAAAGTACTCACGTGTGAACGCTTCAGCGAATGTTTAAGCACTGTGCTGTACACGTGTGAAGAAATACCGATAATAATACTGTCACCTGAGCGTTCCCTTCCTTTATACGAACAAAGTAACGAGCCTGGGTCGTATTAGTCGCCCCGGGCATTCATTTATAATGAGAGGCGATGGTGTATGCATTTTCGAATGTATTGTATATTAAAATTTCTAAAGAACGGCAAGAAAAAAGTATATGTGTCCATATGTGTGAATCGGACAGTTGCCATATGAAATATCAGTCGTACGAGATGATACGATGAACTAACTTCGATAACCGGTTTTTCGGCGTTTATCTATTATAACAAGGTAGATTTTATCAAGCTGTACCGCTGCAAACACCGAAATGATTCGGTTTCATACATGAAGAATTTACTTAGAATAATGCAACGCACACCAAACGTGTATTATTTCTTAAACAAAGGTTTCGATTCTAGTTTGCAAAGTCATATCTACAATTGTATTGTGCGTATAGATGTATAACTGTGTATGAAAAAATAATTTTGCGGTTTCGGTGCGTTGAAAATGGGTTTGCTATTTCTTTATTAAAAAAATGTTATGGATATCAAACATGTAATGAAAATATTTTGTAAATGGTTATATACTTATGCAGTGTTATTGCATGGTCTGCAGATATTGATGTTTGCTATGGTATTTGTGAAAATGTACAATTAATTAGGTTAAATTAATGCATCAAACTTAATAATGTTCAAGCTTAATAATCAAACTTAATAATGTCTTGATTAATGCTTTTATTGCACACTGATAACATCTAAGATATTTTGATAAGTAGCGCGTGCGTTTTACACGAAATCGGTGACTGATAAAAGTAAATGACTCTTTAAATAGTAGCATTCAGTTCTATAGTAGTACAATTAATAACTGTATGTATACATTAAATAATACGCAAAGTATAAAATTACGTACCATCACAATAATGAAATTATGTTTTAATTATTTCAAAGGTTTCACTGAAGGCACTGTAGAAAATAAATGAAAATGGCTGTAATGTATGTATATGATTTATTCATAGTAAAGTCCGAATACACAGCAATAGGCGTGAAAAGTTCGAGCTTCGTATGCGAACGTAGAATAATTATCTCGATCGGCATCCCAAAGGAATCCTATAGTTGATTGCACGGCTTGACTTGCTTTTTCAATGATGGCCACGTTAACCACAATTTTGTATCTGGAAGTAAATATCAGTGAACATCTAGTAGCGCCAGTACTCATAAAGATAATACCATTATATTGTAAAGAAAAGGTGAGCTACCTATCGATGTTTAACTTTTTTATTTTTTCTTTAATGTCTGTAGCTACTGACTGCGAGATTTTTGAGCATTCCACGGCATCGTACGAAATATCTTCTAGTTTTGCGATCATAGTCATCTTTATGATCTTGTCTACTGGATCTACTTTGAAAGGATTATATGCTTGCAGACGATAAGTGTTTTGATATTTTATTGCCTGCAAAAGCACATGGTGTTTAAGAAGTGTCACGAAAACTTGTATACAAAATGAACATAAAACCTTACTTTCCAGAAAAAACTCTTCTATACTGATCAAATACAATGATATTATAATTTTTCTCACCTCGCGTTCGGTACCTTGATTCATTATATGTCCGCGTTCACTTGCAAATGCATAAAACATTAAACAATAAGTGCAATAAAAAAATAACTTAGCACCTATCCAGTTTACAGTGCACAAAGCAAAACTCGATTTAATAGTTAAATACGCTTTATTCAGAATGTAGAAATTTCTCGTATCTGGATAATATAATTTCGAACAAGTTGCTTAGAAACCGAACTCAACAGCGCTGATTGATCAATTCTATACCAAAACATGGATCAATAAATGTACACCGCAGATGTCGAACATTTAAGTACAAAAACGACATAGTTCTTCTTATACGGGGAAAATATAATAATGTATGTATAATTATCTGACTAGAATATAACTTTAACAGTACAAACATGTTAACTTATTGATCCATATAAATGAATATTTACATTTACTCCTGTAATGAACTTTTCAAATTGCTCTCATTAAAATTCAAATTCAAATCGTTATCGATCGATACAATATATCGATATTCTTTGAATTATCGAAGTGTTGCGCGGTTCTACGCAATTAAGGGCCGCGTCTTTGAACGTTAGTGTGTCCAACTTTTTACCGGTGATATAAATCAGTTAAACAGTGCCAATTAATATTCAGTTATGTATAATTTGTAAAGAAAAAAATGTAATATTGAAGGACGTGATACAAGTCGAGCAAAAAATTGAAGTTGTATTCACTTCCGGCATTCTTTGGTGGCAACATTCCGAACCGGTAACGATCCAAGGTTAGTCAAATGAATTCAAAGTTATATTTTACTTCACGTTTCTTTTCATAAAAGTTGATAATATTCCGCGAATGTGACTGAGAAGGTAATGGATAATTGGAAAAATCTGTTTATTGTTTATATTAATCAGTTTGCTCATACTAATGGTCTATTTTGAACTGTTCAAGTGACAGTCAAGTCAAAAGGAAAATAATAATTCTTAACAAATAAAATTGTACGATAACAAGCTATACAAGATTATTTAAGGTTCAACTGAACAAATGAAATTTATATTAATATCACAGAACAATGAATGTAAGACTTTAAATAATTATATATATATAACATATATGTTACTATAGTAACATATTTAAACGTTTACTCTAAAGAATATTGGTTAAATATAAATAAACTGCATCTATGATCAATTCATAGTTCTTTGGCTTTATTCAACAACACTGTGACGATTTTGCAATGTATTTCATTCATATTTAATTCAGTGTAACAATGTTTAAAATATTTTTCATTCGGATTCGCTGAATATATATATACATATATAAATCCTTTACTAGCAGTTACAAATGTTATACACCTGTAACTTTTTCTCAGAACAAAAACAACAACATAAATGTACATTTGACTGTTGAATAAATTAATTTAAATATCATTATTATAGTAGCCTTTCCAAGTAAATGCTCAATACTTTATTGTCGAAATCAAAATACACTACAAATAGAAATAAATAAATTTGGAATCGTTTGAACAGAATATTAAAATATAATACACAGACAGAAAGTATACATTCATGTCTGAGCTCAGCATTGGTAATAAGTTTAATCTGTATACCTTAGTTTATTGTATCATTTGTTTTCATTTAATGAAATGCTCAACGCACGACATGAATACTACCTCGTTGTATCCAATAATGTATAATACTTCTCAGCGATGTCATTTGACTTGCGCCATTTTAAAGACTAATACACAAAGTATATATCCGTGGTATGTTAATCTACACGCAAATCAGAACTCCAATAACGCTGTAAAAAGTACTGCGTCAATCGGAACCATAGCTTTTCCTCTTTATAATAAAACAATGAATGTATCCAATAACAAACAGCTTTATAAAGTTACATTTTTCCATGCATAAAGTTCATTAATCATCCTAGGACAATAATTCAACTTCGGATTGAATATTTTGTCGTGCTTGCTCTTCATATTTTTCACGAAATTCTTTTGTCGCAAAAATATTTGGAATCCGCACAAAATTCTGCAGCACCTGATAGGAATGCAGAATAGCAATTAGGAAATAATACATAATATAGATACTTATATTGTCAGTAATATATTATGAATGATTATTACTTTTAAACGTAATGCAGTATACATTGGCTCGCTAAGAAAAGAATACTCTCCGCGTATCTTTTCCCTGTATTCTGCATAAGTATCTTGAGCGGACCCTAACACAGCCATATCCAAATCTAAAAAGTAATGAGCGTCTTCGCCGCCAAAGGCACCACCAATTTTATGCGCATCAGTACTATGTGTTGCAGCCACTTTCAAAAGTTCACTAGCTTCTTCTCTTAATTCTCCACCCTGCGTCCATAAATAAGAAAGAAAAGCAGGATACATACATTCTGTGGTTTTTTGTCTATGGAAAAGGGAATAGCCAATTCGGCATTATGATATAATAATTACAGCAGGAATTTCAGCTTCGTCTGCAAACTCATTGAAATGTTCTAAATTCGTATTTTCGCCATCTAGAGCTTTGGGGTCATATTCAAAGCTAAAACATAATTGCCATTTAATTATTATTGCTTTACCATGTTGAGTGAATAGTGTTGCTTACTTTTGAAAAAATAAGGCAAGAAGCACAGCTTGCGGATTCTTTAAGTTATCCTTAATTTCGTAGTAGCAAGTCAGTTTATTGCAAAGGGAGTCCAGGTTGTGATAGGTACGTTTTTCGTCTGAATACGCCTCTTGCAATTTTGTCAACCATGTATCACAGACAGCACTGTCGAAACTCTCAGTTGCTTCCTTCCAACTCTCTTCTATTGATGCCATTTCCTCCTGAAATTGTATTAGATATTCGTAGATGTTCCTCCAAAAATATTATCTGTTGTCCTAAATCAATTGTTATTAATTCGCACTTCTGTAATTTCGAGTTCGAAATGAAACGCATTCTGTGCACACAACCGGGGGTAGTTCCTTTGGGTCAAAAAAATGGAACGATTTGCCGCAAACGGGAGGAAAATTTATCGGGATGTACTTTGTATTATGTACTCACAGTGTATTTAAATGAGTTAAACAATGCGATAGTTCAACTTACAGATGAAAAACAACAAATTTTGCTATATGTTCAAATTCTGATTACCGAAACATAGTGCGTTGCTGCGGGTGCTTACAGACTGAGTGGATTCTGCTTGATAAAATAAAGTCCGCGTCCAGTTATTGATCGGATTGTGTGCCTCCTTTTATCAATGAATTGTACCGCGATTTCTAACTAACATTGTTTGCGCAAAATGTAGCAATTGGGCTGGTTAAAATATTTATTTTGTTAAAAGACGACAAAAATTGGAAGGCGCAAATATAAAAAGAATTATTTATTCGTTAAAAGCCGATTATATTCGGTTGTGTGAATTGCGCGACTGGTTGGTCAGCCTTGTCGAGTATCTCGGACTTCTCCTATTTCAATATAAATTTAAGCTGGAGTAAATTCTATTCATCAGTGATCTATTTATTTCTATCACCGAGTGAATTAACTGTTATAAAAATTTTAACAACGATCAATTGCAGAAGATGTGTACCACTTTCGCTAGTTTTAGTTGCCTTAAAATTTACCGCCACCTCAACGGGTGGAGATAAGCGTTACGGTGTTCTAATAAAATATGGAAGTCTTTAATGTAGTTAGAAATGTAGAGAAATATTTGATTACGATTAAAAAGGGAACAGGGGAACGGCTAAAATAATTTGTAATAAATAATCCATTACGAAATAAGTTCTAAAAAAATGTATTCATAAGACAGATTATACTTTTAATCTCTCGGTAGATTAACCTTGCAGTTAAATACAATAACCGAGGTATAAATTTGCGAACAAAACTTATATTCCATATATATTTGTATATTCTCTTTTATCCCAATTACAGAAACAACCAAAAAATGGATAAAAATAGTATTATATTATTATATATCATATTTGTTGGTCCCTTGTCTATTATGTTGTTCCTTTATGGATTCTTTCCTTTGGTAACTTATGACAATACTATAGCAACAAAAGATGATATACCAAAATCTATAGAGAATGTGAGGTGAGTTAAATGATTCAAGAGACACAGGTGGATAAAATGGGGAAACACAATTAATCTTATTTCTATATTATAAACTTTACACATATCTTGTAGACTAAAGACAGATACGTTGTATCAGCCAATGGTGAAAAGATTGATCATTATGGTTATTGATGCATTGAGGTGGGACTTCATAATAGGATCAATTGGCAAAACTGCAATGCCTGTAACAAGTAGCCTTATAGCAAATTCTTCGGCTTGTCTGCTGCAAGCTAAAGTGCAACCGCCAACTGTAACTATGCCTAGAATAAAGGTGACATACTTAATCCAGTTGTTTATATCTTTCAATTCTTGCAAACTTATCACATGTAAAGAATAATGTTTTACACAATTCAGGCAATTACTACTGGTACGATACCAAACTTTATTGATGTAGCTTTTAATTTTGGAAGTAAACCAGTTTCTGGCGATAGCGTGCTGCATCAGGCAACGGAAGCTGGCTATAAATCAATATTCTACGGGGATGATACTTGGCTCACATTATTTCCCTCCATATTTGAACGTTCTGATGGTACAACATCATTCGTTGTAACAGATTTTACAGAGGTACTTTGCGATACTATGTTTGTTAGTAGCTCCCATATAACATTATCTATATACAGTAGAAACTTTTAAATTCAGGTTGATAATAATGTGACTAGACATTTAGATAAAGAATTATATAGTGCAAATGACTGGTCCATAATGATTCTTCATTATCTAGGACTTGACCATATTGGTCATGTTCACGGACCGTTTAGTCCACTCATCAAAATTAAGCTGAAAGAAATGGACAATGTAATTGCAAACATTCAGTCCAAGATCCAGGAAATGGTATGTACAGTAGATGCATAAAATTATGTTTCAATTTTATAATAATTGAGGAGGAACAACGCAGCTTGCATTTCATATTTAGGGAACGTAGCTTGAACTTCTTGTCCACAGAATCGAAATAATGATTCAGCTTTATTTATTATCTGTGGGGACCATGGAATGAAAGATTCTGGTGGCCATGGGGGTTCAACAATGGCAGAGACAACTGTGCCTTTCATTGCGATTGGCGGGGAATGTCTCCAGAATTCTAATCGCTTCACAGAAATATCCCAAATAGATATAGCATCCACATTGTCTGTTATTTTGGGAGTGCCAATCCCATTTTCTAACATAGGAACTGTCTTCTTGGACACCTTGTATAACTTGCCCATTTCAAAGAAATTATTTGTACTTTATTACAATGCAAGACAAGTGTTCTATCATTTTCGAAAGCTAGTTGACTACGAATCCGAGTGTGAGTAAGTTGATTGTTTTTGACAATTCATAATTCATCAGATAGTATGGTGTACAGTTATACATCATTACATTGTTACAGATGCGTATGAAAAATACCTGGCAGCTATAAAATTGCACAGGGCATGGTTAAATACTAAGGATCATCCAAACGAAATGGCTGATGATATTGTGCTCTCCTATAGAATTGCATTAAAGGGGATGAAAGAAATCCTAATAAATAGCACAATAAAATACGATTTCCCTGTAATAACAGTGGCCATTATCTTGTTGTGCCATGTAAGAATTGAAGTATGTAATAAGAATAAGTTACGTAAAGCTCGCTCTACAACATAGCTGAATAATTATTTCAGATTGTGTGCATTTTGGCAGGAGAAATGTCTTCTACATCACCAGCCTCCAAAAATATCATATTTATTATCATTTTAAACATTTCGTCTTGGATGTTGATAAATTACTTCTGCAACTGTGAAGATGTATCATTATATAATTTAAAAAGTTTATCGGCGATTGCAGTAACGTTGTGTACAATAATCATCTTAACTATAAACTCTTACATACTTGCCAGTATTAGAGGCCTTGACTTTGTCAAAACTAAGGTAAACGAAATCGCATAAACCTTGAACTAAAGAATTAGCCATACACTGTTAAACCTTCCTCTTAAACAATTAGAAATCGATAAGTGGAATTGGAAATCGGTTACTATCATTTGGAGCATTTGCACATGCAATTAGTCTGGGTGGTAGTAGTTTCGTGGAGGAAGAACATCAAACTTGGTACTTTTATTGGGTTACAGTTCTTATATTGCTCCTCTACAACTTCATTGCGAAATTGTCTTCACACTTTCGATCGTAAGAAAAAAAGACCTGTTACTTCGAGAACTACTAGATTACTGAGTATTAAGACTGTATATTAAATATCGAATTTTGCCTATAGAAATTACGAACGGTATTTACACGCACAAGTTTGCGCGAAGCTTTTCCTATTCCTGATAGCACACAGGATCCTTAGGAAGTTAAACAGTACCGGGGATAAGTATGCTCATCTTCCCGATATCGCAGGATATTTAATAGAACAGGAAAACAAGACAGGGATGACGATTCTTCTTGTTGCTGGTAATAAAATGATAAACTGTTATTTAGATTATTACAATACGAATATGTTTTCAAGCTCGCAAAATCATTTCTGCAGGTCTCGCACTTTTGACATGGATCGATTTTACTCGCGAGGATAAAAAGTACAAACAATTGTCGTTGATATTGAATACAATAGCTAGTATACATATTTATCTCCGTCATATGCACAACGATAGCGTTGTTGAAATACCGTTTTATCCCGAGTCTAGGTAAGCTCATTGCTTGCACTGAAAACCACAAGCATATATTTTGTAACTCAATCATTCTTTTTACAGAGGGATATACGAGGTCCAAATTTTCTGGCTTTTCCTCTTAATAAATTTCGCGATTCACAGTTATCGTTTGACAGAGACAATAAAATACAGTAGAACAACGATATTCACAAATACACTGTCTACCATTATACGAATGTGGATTATGATCGCAGCAATGCTTCATCAGCCGCATAATGTGATACTTTTGCCATTACAAATAATCGTTACTAACGAAATTAGTACATTAATTAAACAGGATATCGCGCAGAAAAGTTGTATATTCTTGTATGCCTTAATTGGCAACGTATTTTACTTCTACCAGGTAATAGTGGAATATAGTGACCAGTTCTTGGTGTTATAACGAATTTCAAATACGAATTTAATCTTCTGCAGGGAAATTCGAACAGTTTGGCTACTATCGATGTAGCTGCGGGTTACGTTGGTATACAATCGTATATGCCACTTATTAATGGTTCGTTATTGATAATTAACACTTACTCAGCGACGATTTTGGCCTATCTGTTGCTTATTTATCATACGGCGCTTCAGCATTCGGATGAGTGAGTATTTTTCAAGTTTCAGTTCTCAATCATTAACATTTGATCTGTATTATCACGTCCCAATTAAATATCGTTTGTTGTTTCTTTTTTAGTAAACGTGAGATTGTTACACAAATAAGTAAAGTATATGTTACGTGGAGATTATTACCAGTTACTATTTATACAATTATTATCAGTATTCAACGCCATCATTTATTTGTATGGTCTGTATTCTCGCCGAAATTATTGTATGAAGCCGTGCATTCCATTATTATTTGTTTCATTACATTTATCGTTCTGGTTTTGGTTACACTTCAAAGGACAATAAATAACCATGAAAGCTGATATCAAGGTTGGTCCATAGTTTTTCTCAATCGATATTTTAAATAAATATCTCTTCAGAAATGGCAGTGAATTGTTAAAAATCAATAAAAGGTACACGAAATTTAAAGAAAAAAAATTTATTTGAATCGTGGCAATTAGTTTACAATCATTGTATTTAACTAATTTTTAAATCGCCTCTATAAAAATTGAACGTATAAAATATTTTTGGTAGTATACATGAAACGGTCATTTCGTAAAAATGTAGATTTCAGGATGGAAATTTTCTATAAACCCAGCGATGCATAGATTTCGATAGAATTGAACGTATTTAGATTTTAATTATGTGCGGTTCTGTAGTATAGTGTCGCAGGCAAAATTGGTTCTATTACGTTTGTGAAAACCATATTCTTTACTATAAAACCAGGGCAATCATGTAAAACAATGTACGTTCAAATATTGCTAACATTTTTCGTATACTACAATGGGTCGTCTATCTTAAATATTACTTAAACCTTCATTTCTCTATAAAGTACAACGCCGCTTGTGTCAAACATTCAAACAAACTAATGCTTGCATATAATGTAATTGTAGTCACGCGAAGCAGTCATTCTAAGAAACATGATTAAAAGCAGCATTCTTCGATTACTAAACATAAGTTACTTTCTATAGGAACACAACAAAATACGTATTTACTAAGGAAAATACTAAAGTCATGAAAGCTGAATAGCTGTGGCCTTTTCATTTTTCGTACAGTACCTTCTGTTATGCTTTTTGTTGCTAGCGACCGGTTCGTATAATTATGTACTGTACTCGTTAGTAAATCAATTTAATGATATAGGTAATTTCTATGCATGTTGTTGCCATTATAAAAAAAAATGCATAAATTTGAAGTAGCAAAAACACTAAGATAAAATCAGGATAGAATATTGCACACCGTTTACATACAATATTTAGAATCCGAACTTAAAGTTACATCGTAACGCATATGCTTGCAATAGTCATGCACCATCTTTGCAACACGTTAATTTCAAAAATATGAAATATCGTATTGTTTCGTATTATACAAAAATATAAATACTTTTTTTTTATTCGGTTATCGAATTATGAAAACAATTATACACATTTCGAAACTTCTCGTTTTCGAATACTAATGTTAATTTTATCACGGAACTGTAGAACTTGCCCGTAATAGTTTCAATAGAAGATTTTAAATACTTTTGAAGTCTCAAACAATTTCTAGCTATTTTAATAGTTTCTTATCTTAAGCTTTAGTTATTATCCATATAAGATTACATTTTTAATAACTTTCGGAACATTTTAGAATAAATAACTAATAAATAGATTAAAAACCTCGATAATTTTCACGAAGTGCATCGTAATACAGCAACGGTATTATGCAAAATTTGTGTACTTTCTTTTCTTAACTGTGCGATCCGTATTTTCACATTTCATTATCATTTGGCTATCTGCACTGCCGCACTTCTCGTTACTGTATTTTATAACAAACTTTTTTTTTAAAATGGTGAATTCATTCCAAGTTTTGTACCAAATTCCAGCCGTGCTCTTTTTTGATACCTTACGTTTACCCTAAAGAAAAGGAGTAGAATCGTAATTTAATTAAGTTCTGCGCAATGTTTAAGCATACGGACACTTACTTAATCTCTTGCCACTTGATTAACTCGTTAATTATGAAAATCAACGGTAGTGATAGTAAGAAAAATAATGGAAGATGCAGAGGGAAGTTATCAATATTTCGTCCTTCCTCTTTCCAAAATTTGCAAAATACAGTTCCTGAGAATGCTGCTTGTGCGCATAATCTATAATTTCAATGTTGGTAAAAGCACCTCTATTAAATTAGTATTTAAAGAACAAACGAGCAAACTAAGGACTCCCATACTCACGCTATAAATGCACTTAGAAACCATACGTAATTGTTAAATGGTTGCTTCTTCCAAATGGAATATTCTCTATGTACAAAGCCTACAGATATCGTTACTGTGCAGAAAAGTAATATGATATGTTAGTACATAATTTTATTGAACCTAGATATTTCAGATAATGCGGAACGATAAGATTTACCTAAATGTAAAACTAACAGCGACAAGGCAAAGTGTTGTATCGTTAAAATAACGTTCGGCTTATTGCCCCAGCCACCCCATGAAATTTCTCCGTGTGCATCAGGATACACGTACAGGCACTTAGAGTCTGTTGTGTAGGTGGGACACAAAGTCAAGAAGGAAATACACTGCGACAGAACTATCGTTATGACTGTCGGTAAAAATTTACTGCCGTAACACCATAGAACGAATAATGCAATCTGCAACGTCGGGGATATATCTATGATGTATCAACGGGGCTGGTGCGAAAGTAGACAAGAAATTATCCTTTCTTACCTGTCCATTTACGGTACATTGATTTTTACCAGTTGCGCGTTGCATTATAGTAGGATCCATGGGTGTGGCAATCATGGATATAGACAGCATTGGAATGATTAAACAGCACAACCATAATACTTGGTCGACCGAGAATAGGGGCGGTAGCAGTAAGAAACCGGACAAAGCTTGTGTAAAGGATAGTGTTACTGTGCAGCACAGCCAGAATTGTACACAATTCCAGAGGTACGTCATGTAATGCCGGGCCTGAATACAAGACAATTCATGAATAATGACGGGGATGAATTAAAATTTGAAGATGTAACAATTTACACTTAAATACCATTGGGTTGTGCAAATTTAATTCCGATTGATAATCGAATGTTGTCAATATTTTGGTATACTTGATTGGTCTAATTTAAAACTGAACGCTCACCTCCATAATCAAATGGAAGATCGCGATTGGATCTTCCCGTTTCACGCTTAACGAGCAGGCAACAGAATTCAGTGCCCTGCTTAAATCCACTGGGGATGGGCCTTGGTCGTCTGTGGTCGGCGTCAGTACTGGTATTCTTTGACATACCTGCGGATACAGCGGCTCCACAGCGACCCTAAAATTTATCGATATCTTTGGATAACGTGAAAATATTTTCCGTCATCAATTTGTACTTGAACATTGCGTTCGATTCGTTGCGAAACAGTTGAGTCTACACGCTTATTAATATTTGGCACGTTCTCCGTGTCGATTGATTTTTTTATATTGTGCTATTTTTGGGAATCGAATTTTTTGTTAAAATGTCGTTCGAGGTCGGTTCTCCTCGTTGTACGAGGAAATTTTCAGAAAATCGTGAACGCTCCATATTGGAAAAGGAGAATCTATTGTATGTACAGCCGACGAAAGCCCCTTCTACGCAGTATAACAGACCTTACAAGAAACCAATCCAGAAAATTGACGCAGGCACAACGTACGGTTTGTCGTATCCGAAATTCGATTGCGAGTACGCCCATCCTAGGGCGAGGCTTGATTTGGAAAAGTATTATAAAAGGTCGCACACTACGAGAGGGAAATTTAATTTTAATACAGTATATAAGCTTTCTTATTATGCGGATTCGAAGGGAAAAGTACGGAAACCTTTCGTTCCCAAATCGTGTTTGTCTATAAATGGTTATCACGATATGACGACTACTCATAAATTATCTTATGGAAATCCTGGATACATGAAAACAATATCCATTAAACCGTACGAGGGGAAACTATGTCATTCGTTACCGATGGAGTCCAAGACAATAATGAAAGAGTCTTATCAACATTTAAATGTACCTAAAGTTAAATCGCAAGTGAAGCGTAAATTCTGGCAAACTAAGTTCAAAACGGATTACCAAACCACGAGTCACTTGTCGTACCAATACGTCAAACCATTTCCAAAAAGGAGCCAGATGCATTATAGACCTAAAGTTTCGGTTTCATTTGAAAAGAATACTGTGTACAATACGAGTTATCAAATGCCCGGCTGTTTCATAACTAAGGACGGTACAGCTTCTGCGTGATTTTTTGCATGGAATAAATTTATTAATTTATAAACAAAAGGTTGTTCGTTCAATATTTAGAATAATAATGTAATTACCCTGCATCTGCTTGCATAAAGATAGGCATGTTCTCTGCGTTGGCGGAGGAGCCAAGGACACAGACAACCTCTCCGTAATCCTGCATTATGTGCAACATTTCCCTTGTAACGGCAGTGTTACAGTCAGTGAATAGGGATACCAAAAGGGGTACATTGTCTATCAATTCTATATGCGGCCGGATCTTATCGATGCCTCGAGGTAGTTTTGCCTAAACGATACATATGGTACAAAATATTCGTAACGAGGATAAATTATTCTTACATCGTCGGAGAAAACTCACCCTGTTCGATAAATCAAAATTTACGGGGGCACTTTGTTCCGTGCTGTCCGTGAGGCAGCTCAAAGATCGCCATGCTTCTTGCCCGGAACCTAAATCAACGCTCTGCACGAGCACGCTATCCTCACTCCTGACAGTGTCCTGCTCCCTAATTCAAATTATATTATTTATTGAACGCAATACGGTCTCGTTGCAACGGCGTGTACAAGCTCGTTTATATAGAAAGCAATCGTCTACCGACTAGCAACAAGATATTTGTAATGAATGTGTTAAGAATCTGGCAACGAAGGTGGTGGACAGTAATAAATAATTCGGCAATTGTGTCAACGTTGGAAGGTCTAGTCTACTCAAAAGAACAAAAGGGGAGAACGAAAAATAATTACGAAAGGTGTGACGATCCCGTTCTCGTGATCCTTTGCACTAGGTGACTTAGACTGCCATGCGAATTCAAAATAACCATTACATTATTCGATTTAATATAAAAGATTTATAGCGGGGTTGACGACAAACCTATGGCTCATGGCGCTTTTAACTTGCGATGCTCCTGTGTCGTTCCATTCCGTGGTCTCGTCGTCGAACTTCACGGTAGAGAAGTCCGTGTTTATGGCGCTCGGCGCGGACATACTCATGGCCCGGCTGTTGTCCAAATTCGTGCTACAATATAAAATAGATCACACTATGGAAAAGTGGTCCTCCCGTGTACCGTTCATGCAAGATAGAATCCTTCGAACACAAACACATCGATGCAGCATATTTATGCGGCAATTAATGTTTGAACGCATGCTCTTAATATTTAGAATTATTGGCAACATCTTATCCGTGTATCGTATCGAGAAGCGTAAAGCACATCTCTCAATTGAAAATTGATACATGGAATAGATAACAATAATGAATGTTTCTTTAATGTTCATGTGTGATAAGAGGGTAAATATGTAACATACCGAGGAGAGACACGATTAAGCAAGTGGCTGGCCTCATCCATGCAGGAGTAATTATGCTGATGAGATTGGGCCGAGGGTGTGGGTGAGGACATGGCTGCTGCCTGGCTCACCCACCAACCCACTGGACTCTCGGACCTAATATTGGCGTGTTAGTTACATACATTTATTCGTGTACTTCATGTATGTCATGGTAAATAATGAGATATTAACACATGTGTATAGAATAATTGTAGAAGTGTACGAGAATATTGATGTAGCTGAAAGTTGTATCTGCTAATGAGGAAGCCATTAAACTAATAGTAGAGTAGTTTCGCCAGTAACTAGTAGCATAAATACAATTATCTTAATTTGATGCTCTAAGTGTTAACGGAATAGAATATATGGAAAATATCAGTAAGGGGTACCGAAATTTGAATATGTTCCTGCACTACGTATCAATCGATAAATCAAAAAGGGTAGAAGAAATCAGATCATGGCATTCGGAAGAACGTGTTCAACTCTACTTAAAACCGAGAATCGTAAGGGTGGGGAGAAAACTATTAATATAGAGCGTAACGTATAAACATGCAATTTAGTAACAGTAATGAAAGAAAGAGGTATAGACAAACATATACGGTGGGGGCATGTGTGGATATCTCTCCAGCCATTGCTGTCTCCTGTAATGTACATGCATAGTTTACATTCACATCCACAATTATGACGAATAGCTAGTTAAACAAAATTTATCATGTCACTTGTCACCATTTATTTTAGAAATATTATATAATCACAGATTAGAGAAGAAAACACTAATAAAAGACGATATTATACATATAAATATATATTCAGATTAATCGACATAGAAGAAATTGTAACACCAACAGCATACAATTAGTGTAATACTTTGTGTTGAATATGTTTTTGTACACGGACTTTACACGTATAAAATAGAGCATATGTATACTTTCCAACAATGAGGACATGCCCCAAACTTTTCAGATTAATCCAAAAGCAAAAGAAAGCAAAGCAAAGTAGTTTATGGAGACATAGATTAACGATAAAAAAAAACAAAATTTAGTACGGTACCTAGCTCGCTCACTGAGCAACGATATGTGGCAATTCCATCCGCTTTCCAGTCCCATTTTCTCCGAAAATACGCGCGATCTTAATTCGTTCTCTTTACTGAAGTGAACGAATCGGATGCAAGCTCTGTCAAGTTGCTCGATCAATTGAACCTATTAAACATGTTCTATGACTTCTTCGATACTCGATCATAAATTCCATATTTTCTACAAAGTGCATTACCATGTCCGTTTGCGCTTGATACTGCATAGTCACCATGCCGATGAACACTTGATTGCATTGAATTTCAAAGCAAGTGTCAACATTGTTTATATTGTCATCTTTGTTCTCAGTGCACAGTAAGGAATCTGCAGGCATTCGTTAGAAAAATAAATAAATATGAAACTATTAACGGGTGGAATCTGCTTTTACGGTATCAATACTTGCCGGTTGAATGAAATTGTCCGAGTATGCCTTTCACCCTGGGATCAAGAACATTTCTAAAATCCCAAGGTAATGGTGTGGGGCTTCTGTGGGGCGCATATAAATGCTTGCTATCTGCAGGTAATTCTAAATATATCTTTGACATCTTATCGCTAATCCCACGCGTCAGTGGTCTGTACGCAAATGCACTGCAGTATGACGTTAGACTCGTTCTCTGGTAAAAATCTTGCACCTTTTTTCTAGAATATATACATATACGATAGTTAGCAAAATATAAAGCCCCTTAGAATTCGCAAGATTCAGAGATCCTATGAATGTATACCTGTCTGTGGCCGATAGTGGACAAAGATCGTGACCGTCCCAAAATTCAATACAGGAATCCAAAATTATATCCGCCGTACCCTGTGTGAGTAATTGTAAGCCACCGCCAGTTCGTTCTTTGACAACCACAGCGACCATATGGGGGAAAGGAAACTTCAATTTCGTTGCAATGCTCAAAGATCGGGCAAATTTGATATCTCGTCGGACCATTTCCGGTTGCTGCAACAGACGGCGTAGAATTTTCGTTCTTTGCATTGTAAATAGCCAATAGGAAAGAATCGAATAGTGCTTACGACGTGTCTGAAGGTAGACAGTTGTTGCTCCAACTGGAATATGTTTTGTGCCTGGTCCTGGAAACCTATCTGCTTCGCTAATTCGCACAAACACCTATACGAATA
This sequence comes from Nomada fucata, assembly GCA_948146005.1. NCBI lineage: Eukaryota > Metazoa > Arthropoda > Insecta > Hymenoptera > Apidae > Nomada > Nomada fucata. The sequence goes on along the minus strand of OX411278.1, from coordinate 6,621,577 downwards.
ATATAAATCGACTTTGGCATGATTGAAATCATCCGAAGGAAGTAGCTTCGAAGAAATAACGAAGAAAAAGAAGGTAGCACAGAAGTGTGAGATTGTCCCATGATTAGCATTCCAGTGAATAGATGTTTTGGAGATAGATTCAGCGGTAAAACAGATTAATTATAAATATGGAGCATACATAACATAACTATGGACTGACCACATATGTCCAAGGCTCCCCGACTCGTCCACTAAATACACCTGTCTTGAACTTTGCATTGTATCTTTTGCCTGATACCCACTCTTATCTTCTATACTGTGATCCTGGTAGCTGACAAATGTGTATGATCAACGTTACTGGTAATTGGACGTGTTACCTCTGGATTGTCTTAGGGATATGCGCATGATAAACTGGATGTAATTAGCTTGACATTTGGGAGAATTAGTTCCAGTCAATGCACACAAAAAAGGGGGAGAACAATGCAATGCAACAAAACGCAAACCAAATCGTGGTGCTAGGGAACTTAAGTACATACATACCGTCTATTTGTAACTGGTACAAGATTTTCATTATACAGAGCCTCACACGTAACATGGCAACAGAACTGCGTGTAATGTTCTTGTGTGTCCATATTGCACGTGTTCAGCAGGATTGCTAAACCTAATGGTTTTAATGAATTCAAGTGTTGCCTCCAAGAGTGATCATCGAATTGTAGTCGAAATGGCAGAGCGTGATCGTGAGTGAGATCCAAAACTTCTGCCGTTGAGTGGGACATATCTGGAAAAGCGAAACGTCGTTTTTCAGATGATAATAAATTTTATAAAATTCAAATGATGATGTCTCCTACGTCTTCGATTACCATGCTGCACGTACGAAGTTTTGTTCGAATCCTGCTTGGAATCTTCAGTTTGTGTTTGATATTGATGTTCAGAGGCTTTATCTAAACTACCAGTACTGAAAAATGATTCGTGCGATAATTGGATAAGCTTCTTATGGGCTTATGGTATTTCGAATTGCTTGAAAACAATGTGTACCTCGAAGACGGGGATAAAGTATTAGCGTTTCGTAGAAAAAATACTTTTTCTGCAGTTGGATTAGGCCAGGAAAGAATTCCTTTCTTGTCCACGCAACACAAGGCCTGGAAATCAGAGTCCCTTTAATTATCCTTGGAACTGAATTGAACGGCAAAGTTCTTAGAATTTAAACTACCATACCGTGACTGATCCTAAAACATGCAGAATACTCGCAGATCTCGACATCATATGTTCTTTGCCGAGGAGAATATTAAAAAAGTATTCTTTCAATTCCAACCAATTGTACACAACGTCTGGATGATTAGGTCCGGTAATGTCTGCATCTTCAAAGGGATCCATGAACTGAAAGAAACACATTTCACCAGAAAGATGTCGTACGAAATATCTTTTCAATGTTCGACAAGAAATGTTCAATGAATCTTGAACGTGTTATTAACCTGAAGTTTCTTCGAGGACTGATAAAGTTTAAACAGTGCTTTGAAACGGGCCATTCCAAAACAGTTTAGGAATATCCAACAAGTCGGAAATATTAACGGAAGTAAAGGAATGCTAACAGCGATTGGTTGCAGAATGAACATTTCGTTCCAGTAGCCGACACCGAAGTATTCCGACAAATACAAATATCGAAATAAATTAACAACCAGGACAATAATTAAAAGGATTGGATAAGTTAACTGTTCGATGCAGCAACTCATTAGAAGATGTCGTTTACGATTATGATAAGTAACTGGTCTTTTAAGGGCTTGGTCGAGAGCCATTCTGAGATTCATCAAGTATGGAGTTTCTTGCAGTTTATAAATTTTATTTTTCAACGGCGTCCGTGCCTGGGGCGTTGAGAAAATGTCGTTTGCACTGTGAACTTGCGGACTGTATACTTCTCTTGCGTGTAACACGGGTGCCTCAGGGTCCTGAAATTATTCCACGTTACTATTGTCTATTGCCATGCAAAATAATATATAAAATGTTGGAAAATTTAACGTACGTCGTAAGCAATACAATAACCAGGTGCTTGCTGTCCAGGTTTCATAACAATCGTGTCTCCAACAACTAGTAATGCCCAGGGTAAATTAACTATGCACCCATCGCGGTAAGTCCACTGCAAAGTTAAACAAGGCGACAGTGGACTGCATAAATGTGGATAATTTTTGGGATCCCATTGGCACGTCTGTTTTGCAACTGAAATTTAACGTGCATGTTCATATGGAGGAAGTTTAAAGAAATACAGTAGGGTTTGAGCTGATTGCAGCCCCTAAATACCTTCTAATTGGTCAAGAAGAATTCGTACTCTATGTGGAATTTCCTCGTGTCGTAATTTATTATCCGATACGACTAAAATAAAATTTAATACTACTAAAAAACAGACAGTCAATCCTTCGTAAGGCAGTGTAGAGTACCTGTAATAATATAAAATTTTGTACTCTTTTGTATAATGTCCCTTTACACCTTACGATTTTCGTAAATTTTGATCGGATGCCTATAACACTATGTTTAAAATATAGAACAGGCTGATTTATTTCATACCATGTATCGTTGATTGTGAAGAATGCAATAACAAGGATAATGGCATTGATCAGTAGTGCAATTGCTGAGGTCCAACAAAGAGTTGTGTATTGGCTACTGTGATGTAAAGTGTCCTTTAGCCAAGCTTTATATTTCCTGAACATAATACATACATTGCATATAGTATAAAATGTGTGAATGAAATTTATTCCTCAGTATAAAAAGTAATATGTAAATAATAAAGTTACTTATTCCTCCTGCAGTCATCCTCATATTCGTGTAAGACTCTTTTAATGTCACGTTGCAATGTTTCAATTGCAACTTTTGTACTTAGCCCAGTTGGTTTTTCTGACTTATTTTTAACATTTTCCCTTGTGTTCAAATTACTGTCTTTTGCCTGATCGCCATCCATTTCCTATATAATAAGGAAATTAATACATATATCTTGCTGTATAAAATGGTGCGTACAGAAAAATCTTCCAATGCGGTTCCAAAAATTATAGCAAATATGAATATCTTTAAATCTTTCGTGCCTTTAATATACTTTATATAAAAACAATATAGAATTGAACTCAAATAATGAATATTATTAATAAGTAGTATTAAAAGAAGAAAAAAGTAAACATAAGTGAATAGCTAATAATAAATATATCATTTTATGATATATATATATATTTTTCAAACAGTAAATGTAGCATGCATAAAAGCAATAGACTTCAGTAAGAGTAAGATTTCTAAAAATCTTGTGCTCCGCTTTAATGTTTCTGCTTATAGAACATGCAAATTGGTTTTTGTATATTACTTTCAGTCACACTTAAGCAAAAATAATATTATAATTGTAATGGACCGGCTATTACAACACATATTACAAACAAATAAAAGAAATAAAAATACATAACAAAGTGCATAATAGTTAATGAACAATATATAAACAACGCTTTGTATATTTTTATTTAAGGCACAACTAGGTATAGGAAACGGAAATAAATAAGGTGAGAACGATGCAAAAGTATTTATTAACCAGTCAGTTTCGAGGGACGGAAGCAAATCAAAACAATTGGAGCGAGGTTAAAATGAATGAACATTTATATAAGTCGTATAACGGGTTACTCTATACCGTTTCTGTTTTCTCGTATTCAGAGTAGAATTTGTTGCTTTAAAATTCGGCCTTGAGACGGACAATTAAAAATAATGAGAAAAATCTCATAATTGTGAATGACCTATAAATCAGAACGAAGAATGCATTACTTCGGATGGGTCACATCACAAACCACAGTTGCTCACATGACGCAGTGCTGACGACTGCGATGCACGCGTCTATCTCTGTGTTGTCTTCCCGGTAGACCTCTGTTGTGTTATTTACTGTGATTTGAACGTCGTATACTACGCATTACTGTGCATTGAAATGCATGAACATAGTGAACAAAATAATTTGGAGTGTGTGCACTCGTGTTTATAGTTTTTATTGAATTTTACCGTAACATAACCTCGCGAACATGGATTTAGTGTACACTGTAAATAGAAAAGTGACACCAAAACCATTTCTGCATCAAGAAAGGTACGTACCGATCCTCTTTACAATCGCTCCTCGATATTATAGGTTTCTGTTAATTGTAGTTTTCATTCATAAATTATATTTCCTCGAGTATCTCGGTATTCGTATTAATATCAACATATTATCTGCAAGTGAAATATTGTGAGCCTGAAAGTACTCTGCCGATTTATTAGTATTTTATGGTGTTCGTTAAATATAATTTTATGTAGTTAATGTTCTCCAAGAATATACCTTTTTAAACAAAATTCTTTAATGTTTACACAGTAATCAAATTTTTAGCCTGTATGAGGGACAGTCTTTATGCACGTTATCTAGTCGTAACATAGCAGCCTTTACTACTACAACAGAATTAGACGATAACAGTGGAAAAACATGGGGTTCTCATGTTTATGTATGCGACCTGAACATGCCTTGGCATACCCACAAGTATGAAACATTTCCCCCAAATGCATTACCTTTTACACAAGAGTCCTATAAAACTAATTAATCGTATTGTATTTGATTAGGGTATTGTCAAACAAAAACACCATTACTGCATTAGAATGGGACTTACCAGGTGATAAACTAGTTGTTGCTGATTCCACAGGAAATGTTCAGTTATGGATGTTTAAAGATCATGTTCTTAATGATTGGGCGTTAATTGGCTCTACCTGTTTTGTTGGCGAGCATATATTAGGCGCAGCTTGGTTCCATAACGGGAAGAAGGTACTTGTGTTCTATGCTTAGGCTATTTGCAATGCCAGCTTTGATGAATACAACTCACACAACTTTACTTTAACTATTTCAGACAGGACTTGTGACAGAGAAGAAAGATAGTATTCATTACAGTGAAAAATTTAATCATTTACCCTTTGCTCCGTCTGTGAGACAATTTGGAGGCAGGGCAGCCGAGGGTGTGTTAGTTGTATCCACCACAGGAATGGTGGGTGCTGTTGTGATTACAAAGGATTTTCAGAATCCTGTTTGCTCCTCTACCGAAAGTTTAGGCAGTACAAGACACAGGATAACAGCAGTCGATTTATGTTATGGAAAAAGTACTATTTATTGATCAAAATATTAAATATAAAGGAACAAATAATTAACATTAAGTATTGAATTTAATGCAAGCTTAATTGATTTTTAGAGGGACATATTTTGGTTGCTGTAAGTAGCGGAAACATTTGTTTACCAATTAGGTGTTACAGAGTATTAGTGCGTAAAAGTGACGATAAGTGCACCATTACATCGCAGGCATTGCCTAGTTTTTTTCTGCAAGATGGTGCACCAAAGGACAATACATGTAAATGCAGACAAATATATGCATGCCACAATAACACCATTTAGTTACAGGATTTGGGGATTTAGAATAATAAATTTATTTTCTTTAGATACAAGTGTGACACACTTGAAGTTCGTAGTTCGAGAAGACGCGGATTCGTTGGTTGTTGCTGTTAATAGTGATAGTGGTGGTATAGTAGAAGTATGGGAATTGAGAGAAAAATCACAACCGGTTCATAAAATGTTTCAGCCCAAAACATTAGAACCATTTAAAACTGTAGTGGTATGTAAATTTTCTCTATATTTTCCTTAAAGTATTTTCGAAAACATCGAATATAAATATTACAAGTGCAGATTGAAATTATGGAACGGCCCAAATTAAAAGTAATTCGTATTTCAAGATGTTTATGACATACATTTTTAATGTACATTTTCAGGTATGGCAACATCAATCACAATATCGTTGCCAATCTCCAATAACAGCAATAGCAACAACAAAGTTGTCTATAGTAACTACACTGCCTCCTCCAAGTTACGTTGTAGTATCTTTGGCAGACTCTTCAGTGCATTGCTTAAATCGCGATTGTCTGAAAGAAATAGCTTTCTCGTCATTAAATATGGCGTGGCGACCTGAGGAGCCCAGTAACAAGTATTTTAAAAATTCAGTTTCTATAGCAAATATAGATCTGTCTTGGCTGGGTTGTGCTCTATTAGCTTGTGATACTCGTGGAAATTTATATTTATATAAATTACTACCCGATGGAGGTAATATTTTAAAACAATGTTGTACAAATGTGTACCTAAAAAAAAACACAAGAAAGTCGAATACATAAATTAAAATTTTCCTCACAGGTCCATCGCTTGCATTAAGTTACGCTTGTACATTATTAGAATATTGTTTAGTAACAGGATTGGACTGGTTAGATATACTTTTATGTTTGAGATCGTCAATGATCGAACCATTGTGCGAAAGACTGGATGTTTCTTTTAACAGACAATTACCACCCATACAACAATACCATTATATTCAGTTTCTATCCATCAAGACTTCGTTGTACAGGTTTTGTGAAATTTCATTTATTACAGTTCATATTAAACAAGATCGATTTTTAAATTAAATCCCTTGGCAATTTCGTTCGTGTAGGATGATTCCTAAATATGCCTTTCTTTCAGGATGCTAGTATCCGGACAGAGTAAAGCAGCGGACTTATCGTCTTTGCTTATGATACATTCTGTAGCAACCGCTTTCAAGTCATTATTGCGGCCGTCGGATTTAATTTCTCATGATAAGGGACCAGCGGAGAGCTTAGCAACAGTGATTAATGATGCGATTGCCGATGTTGATAAGGTAAAAGAGGAGACATATTTTTTATTCTGCGTTAACGAATCTATCAGGTTTATTATTGTAACGGATAATTAATATAAATCAACAGGTACTTTTGCACCTCGACCCTAAGGAATTTACCGTAGAGCCAAGCACGCTTCAATCGTTGCAACAATTAATTCAATGGGTGGCGGATCTTGCATTGAATCTCTTGGCGCGACTCCCGGAGCAACGGTTGCAAATGAAATCTGGCGGTGTAAGTATTATAAATAAATTTTATACAATATGATTAATCCTTCCCCAAGATAGAGAATTCTTATACTCATTCTTCCATTTACGTAATGTTGGCACAGTATGAACTGCTCAAGGATCACAAGGCCTTAAATACATTGAGGGAATTGCTGGTAATCATACGTATATGGGGTTTATTGCGTCCTTCGTGTTTACCAGTATTTCTTCGTAGTGCTGATAATCTTGATGTATTAGCCTTATTGTTTCGTTTGTTATCGAAACTGGTTCAGCCAAACGGAGATGCTCAGACTCAGCAGGTGGATGACGGTTTAATTGGTAAGTTTATTTTTGTCCTCAATTGTACGTAGTATTATAAACATTATTAATATAATCGTAAATGTACTAAGAATATGAAGTAAAATCATACGTGTTTAGCATTTATATAAGTAGCCGCCTGAATTTTATCGTAATATGTTGGTTAGTAGGAAGTGAGATAAACCACCACTTCCTCGTATGTTCAAAGGAAATTGCACATTTTTTCATTCAGCAGTATGAAATGTACGCCAAGCAGCGCGTACGTAATATGTTCAAGTGCAAGCAAATATATCGTGTAATAGTGGCATTGTAATTCTTTAGTTTTATTTCAAAATTGAAAATGAGTGAGAAACTTGCAGCGAAACATAAGAACTCGTTGGATGCAAAGAAGAACAAATTGTTGCCAGAGAACGAGTCGAAAAATTGTTGCTCGAATTCGAGGTCGAATAGACTCGCGATTTTTTGTATATTAACGTGCTGCATTTTTGTAGCTTACTGGATTATATTGACTCCATTATTACTTAATGTTTTCGCTGAACATCGTTCGAAAAATACGGACAAATCGTCTGCCTGGTTGTTCGTCTTGTACTGGTTCATTGCGTTCGTAGTTTGGCTTTTTATCATGTTATGTTTAGTTTTAATTTGGAGATGTTCCAACACTAAACACGATGATAATGAAAAACTGCAATCGTACGGGACGAATTGTTCATCGCTATCTGAGTCTTTGATAAGTAGGAAATTCGACCGTTCGAAGATTGTGAAATTGCAAGATATAAAAAAGGATGGATCTTTAAACGATCCCACAATTTTTTACGATAAACCGAATACAAATATTTCTGACGAGGTGCGACGTAACAAAATGAAGAAACACAAGGATCTTCCTCCACTTGTGATTCATCGTCGTAATTCGGGCAATGGTATTGAGCGCGTTGGCACTGTAAATGTGGAAGGAAATGATGATGAAAGTAACGAGGAAAAATTGGAATTAAAATCGGGAAATGATCATTGGAAAAATGAAAGGGAATCGATGAAAGAGTATCTAAAATTGGTAACAGTTACTCCACAAGATGAACTGGATACCAAGACACCGAAAGGTCCTCTTTCGCCACGCGAATTATTCTTCATCGATCTCATAAAAGAAGCTGAAAAAGCTGAACAAAGTAAAGGGAAAAATCCCGAAGGAAGGGGAGCAGAACAATTTTTCCCGAATGATTTTTGTCCGAGTAAGAAAGGAGGAAAAAACGCGTCCGGCGAACCGGAAAGACCTGAAATACCACTAACGAACAAAGAGCCAGAGGCCACCTATTTTATTGCAGATATTGAAAGTCCGAAAAGTGAAAAAGCAGAGGTATATTTAGAAATTGATCCAGACCCAGGAACTCTTAAAGAGTGGTCTATGGATTTGAGTAATGAAAAACCGGTTCTTATGTTACAAGGCAGTTCGAAAGCCGAAGAGAATAACAGCATAAATGAAAAAGTTGTTCTGTTCGAAGTATAATTCAAAGTACTGTACTTCGAAAAATGTTTAAGATCCATCATATTATAATTAATTACTTCTTTATTTATAATATTATTATAGTCAATATTATCGTATCGTTCGCCCCACGTTACCAAAGTAAATAGTGATTGCAACAAAATTAATCACGAAGACCCGATAACTTTACAATATTCCAAGGAAGAACAATAAAAGGATAAATTTAACACTATATACACTACGACAATGACTTTCTTCCAGATGACTGTTGCCTGCTACCTAATCAAATTATGATACCGCAATTACACCAGGGTAATAGTATAACTGGTATAGCAACCCCGGTACTCTTTTATCAAAGTTTCCCCTTGCAGGTAAATATACATGATACTACTTCAGCGATCGAATAACCGACTTTCGATTACCTTTACCTTTGCCTTTACTTTTATTGCAGTTTGAATACGGCATAGAACCTGAACAGTTATTATTTGTACCTGAACTTAATCCCGTTGAGGGTTGTATGCATAGCGGTCAGATAGTAGATGGTATTAGGCATTTGTATCTTGGGAAACAACCGTTACTTGTGAAACAATGTACAAGGTATTGTTTCCAATAAACGTATTATTATCAATTTTCCTCTAGAAAGAATATACAGCAATCACAACGAAAACGATTGGAAATTACAGGTGTGGCGGAAAAGCTCAAGTTCAAAATGTAACCAGAACAGCAGCGATTAGGGCATGGGATCAAAGGTGGGCACGAGCTTGTCGTTGTGGTGGTATTTGGCGAATTCACAAAACTTGTCCGTAAATAAGTAATCTTGTGATTTTGTATGTGATGAATGACATTAAACATTTTTATTTACAATAAATGTATTTTATTTGACGACCTTGATAATTCTTATTTAATCTATGTATATAACGAAAGAACATATTTATTAATTCGGTCATTTGTCTATTAGCAATATAATTTTTATTTTATCCAACAATGCACATAATTATAAGGCTTTTTGTTCATGCTAGCGTGCATGTACAGATTATTAAAACGAATCTTTAAAAAATAATTGCCCATATAAAACGGAAGGTACACAGTAATAATTAGTTGTAATTTATTTTATAGAAGAATTCGATAATCGATTCCTTAACTGACTTTCACAGTGTATGTATTATGAACATAAATAAATTATTACTTGTGTGTTTTATACTTGCAATTTTTTTAAAATTTGAATCGTTTCCTAGAGACGATACAAATATTCTGCCACATATATATTTTAGATCACGATCTAAGAAATCGTAACGAGCATTTTTGAAATAAAGAATGAAAAAAATGAAAAAAAATCCAGTATTGTTCAAAAATATGATGGCAATGGAAAGTTTATTTGACATAACATGCTCTCTTACAATTCATTATCTTTAAACAGTGTCTGTCAGTGACTCTCCCCTTTTTTACCAGCTACTCTTTTGAATTCTCCCATGTTCGTTGTTGAGATCGGTGAGCCTATTATAGCTAAATGGTCGATCCGTGTTATTTCACCATCACTCTGGTTGTTTTTCACAAATATTTGTAAATTTTGCACATTTTGAAACTTCACGTAACGCAACGGAATCGGGGTGCCCTCCTCGATATCTTTTTCTGATAATCTGCACGAAAATAATATAACGCAGTTAAAACAAGTGCGTCGAAATAAATACACCACGATAGGAATTAAGTATCGTCAAACTTACGTTAGATCTTGGACGCTTGTATTAGAATCTGCCATATCGAAATCAATCGTTCTAGGTTGATTAATAAATAATTTGAGATTCTTTGGTCCCAAATCTTTGGGAGCTTTGATCTTCAATGAATGTACTTTAACTGCTTGCGAGAATGCAATAGATAGTATCAATTGTTCATCACAGTCGCTTTCCAAATATCCTTCGTCGGCGCTCAGGCATTGTACAAAGTTGTGTTCGTCAGATTCGTTCAAACATTCGCATTGCCCCTTGGTAATGAATGTGTTTAAGTCCATCTGTAAGAGATATACTTCAGAATTTTTGTTGCGTACCAGTAGAGTACCATGTTATCTTTAGTTAATATTTATCTTGTATATATTAAAGTTGGGTACAAACATCCAGGGAAATATGTACACAAATAATCAGTTTTATTCGAGATGGGTGCACTTAAATCGGTGATACATGTTTTACATTGAAATATACATGTCATATATCATCCAAAAATCGATTTTAAAACATGATATATACAGAAAACTGTAACATTACAACGACATGCAATTGATGAATCGAGCATTATGATCTATATTGACGATTTCTCAATCGCCGACTAAATTTATTTAAATTAATAATAAAAGCAAACTGCTCCTCAGTTAATAAATGCCAGAATAACTTTGATATCCACTGAAAGAAGGTTACCACAACTTTTTTTATTGGTACATATTCCACAAGTACAGTATTGCAGCAAGAAATATCATTCCAAAGATATGTGTATAAGCGTTATCACTACTGCGTACATGTCCAGATACTGGACTGTCGGAATCCTCTGAATCTCCACTGTTGTAAAATTGTTGGATTTTCGATTCGAGCCCGATCGGATCGGCGCCCTGACACAAACCCAATTTTGCTTGGTTGCGATAAAATATAAATGTGGGCATCGCGCTAACTCCTTGAACGACTGCGATTTCTGAGCATTTGTCTACGTCAACTTTAAGAAATACTGCGTTTGGGTATTTGACAGATAGTTGTTCAAATACTGGAGCAATTCTCTGGCAGGGGCCACACCTGTGAATTAGCAAAATTTCGAAGCAATGAAGTATTTGTAATTTATTAATTGCAGGTCGTGTTTGGTTTTGTACATTTAGATGTGTACGAAATACGTTGCGCAAAAATGTAATTTATCGGGTGGCTCATTGAATAATAAATACGTGTAAATAATACACTGAATTAGCGATTATATTTTCTGTCGAACATTAGCGGACCAATTGCAAGTCAAATGAAGACTATTGTTCAAGTGTAACGACGTTAACTGTTTTATTAATTCCCGTGAAACAGCAAGTATATCGAAAACAGGCTTCTTTTAAAATTATAGGCAGAGATGAGTGAGACATGTAGGAGTTTGAAATCGGTATAGGTAGGACGTAGAAAGGTTTGAAAATTCGTGCTTCAATATTTATCATAACCCTTACCATGTTGCTGTGAAATCTACTACAACCAACTTTGTACCAGCACTTTCCATTTCCCCATAAAATTGGTCATCGCCGTTGATTACGCGTACAGCTCCCATTGTATGTTTTGATGTGATCTAATACAACATGAATGAAAGACGTATCAAATTGTATCGAAATATTGAATGACTGGCAGTTTGAGTACACAGAATTACTTGTTCGAATAGCTTTAACATTGTGGCTAATCCACAATAATATGTTTCAGGCACGCGATTGGCTAAGGCAGGCCGGGTATAACGTAGCTGGATAGGAAGACTTGAAAATGCGGCTTAACTTCGGCGCCCGAGATTTGGAAGTTCCAGCGAACGCGGAGTATCGATGTAATGTGTTAATTGCAGAATTTATAGGAATTTGCAACTATTCGGTGAGCGGAAAACAATATTAAATATTAAAAAGGTACTTTTGATACACTGTAATTAGTTTTTGTTTTGGTAATTCGTTCGTAATTCGTTAAAAATTGTCCCGCATGTGCACATGTTCAATGAACCTGTTCATTTCATCCGGTATTTGCCTGCATTAACGTATTCATTATTCTGCTTTCAAATATTAACATTTTATTTACAATAATGCGGGTGCAAAAATTAACAATGAAGGATGAAGTTTATAAATTTCAATTTATAATGATACATAGACGCAAATTATTGTTACTGTTCCTGGCAATCTCTTCTTCAGATTGTAGCGCAACAACGAAATACATTTCTGCCTGATCCATATTTGATTCCTAAATAAATGTTGCATTTTGGACAGTAATGCGCCGTATTTTTATATTTATTCGTACAGTATGGAATTATGCACATGCTGTGGGGACGTAATTCGAGTATTTTGAAAATACTTCACTGAGACATCTCGTTTAATATGTACTAACCCGATAGGAATTAAACATGCAGCTATTGCATGCGTCACGTTGGTATTGTAACGATGTATTTGCGTCATTATATAGCTTAGACAATTCGGACAAGTTGTCTTGTGCGAATATTCACCGAACTCAGTGTGTTCTGCGAAGAAGATATTTCAATTGATTTATACAATATTCAGTTAGCGGAAAACAGTTTAAAATTTTCCGCTTGCTCGCCTCTCGTCGTCCGAGGATATTTTCGTGAAACCGATCGCTCCTTTAAAATATTCGTTATATGACGTTTGAAATTGAAACGACGCCTTTTAGCTAAACTGGCTTCGGACAGTGGATACTGTTCTGTAACGCCGTAGCTCTCATCAAACGAACAGGGGTAAACGTCTTAAAAATAAAACGTTTTATATATCATTCATACATTCTTCAATAAATTTGAATACACAACTGGTAAATAACCGGTTTACTTTATGCGCATTTCAACTTGAATATTATTATTCAGAATTTGTTAGCAATAGAGGAAATGGCTTATCGAGAAGATATATGTAATTATTAAATTGTAATTGTGTCGCTAAAGACGAGCAATTGAAAAACTTTCAACACATACGTAAAATACTCTTCTGTGAAGGTTCCGTACGATCTTCTAACATAATCAAAGTTTCTTTAATATTTACGCGAGTTTCATATAACGGGAACGTAATTGTACGTGTTACACGAAGAGAATCAGGCACACAATTAATTCACGGCATCTTTTGAATCACATCAATTCCCTTTACAAATTTCATATCTATCATCGCAATGCCGTATCGCCATTTAAACAATTGGCATATCACGTTCATGAACGAATTATCGAACATATTCATACGGCCGAGCGAATTGAACATTTTAATTGCCGCTCGTATCTATTGCACGTTAAATGAAATTTCATTCACGATGCTTAATATCGAGCAGCGTACAGCTTTCGATTACAAAGTGGTCATTTTCCAGAGCTCCTCTCGCGACAAGTATGTAAACTTGCATTGAGACTCGCCGCTCGGTGCTTCAACATCCGACGTTTTAATAAATTTCATAATACACCTCCGCCCAGGTGAACCGCTCGTTAGGTTCTCCCACCGCTCGCACGCCTATGCATCATCGTTGGACAGGAACGGTTGCGTTATCAATCAGAAACGGGAAGACGAGACGCCGAGATGGGGCGTAAATTCGCATTGGGAACGTTGAATAAGAAAGGGAAGCGCGGTTGAACACAGTCGGGGTGGAAAACGACGAGGCGGCACCAATTGTCTGTGGAAGCCGATTGTCGAACCTCGTGGACAACGCGGCCCCCAGGGGAAGCCCTACACTTGACCTCGTAGTAATCAATGCCCGGACGCACTTGGCGGTATAATTTTACTAACACTCGTCGAAATTACCGCCGCGGCGGAGTCCCGTGGGAATCAATTAGGCGGATAATCGTCGCCGATGAAGTAGACCTGTGTCGGTGAAGCTGGGACAATTTTCTCGCGTCATCTTAAAACCGTAGATCCGCGATACGATCGAGTGGGCAAATTTCGTTCGTTTGGATTTCCGATCTTCGATTTCCCCCTACGCCCGATCGATTCGCCAGATACCGAATGTCATCGGGATCTAATTACGCGAGCTAATAACGGGTCACGGTGCGGAACGGAACTTCCCTTTAGTCGCAACCCCCCGCTAATGATCCCGGTAATTAATTTCTCTAATAAATCTCGAGAATCCGAGTCGAGGGTGAGATTACCGCGCGCAACCACCGGCGATTATTTGGCCGATGATTATCAGTATCGCGTAAATAAATCATGCGTGGCATAAGAAAGTAAAAGGTTGATTGGTTGTATTGAATAGAGAGGGGCACGGTGGTAGGATGAGTCTGCGAAGGGGGTATCCGGTGTAAGAGAAAACCATTGTCTGGGGAACGTGAACACTATTTGCTGGCAAAGTAGATTAGGTCGGTATTGATAGAGAGAGCGAGCGAGAGGGGCGGATAGAGCAAGGGAGGAGGAAAGATAGCGAGTAAAGGACGAGGGTAAGAGAGTGGAAATAAGATGGAGAGGAAGCACGAGGGAAACGAAGGAAGATGATGAGAGGAGCGGGATGAGAGAACGGTTGCGTTCTCAGAGAAAGGCCAATATAGACGCTCGAGATGGGATATAGCAATAGAATTTCGCTTACGAGGTATAACCGCGTTAGACGATGCCCTTTGTTGTATCAGTGCGCAATTGCCTTAAGTTCTGATCTTGTCCGATATTGATGTTCGAGAGGCCGGCGAAACCTCCGATAGGATACTAAGAGTTCTATTCGCCTTCGGTCGTTTCCTGTCCGTGCCCGGTTAGTTACGAACTTCATCCCGGGGGGGGGTTTTTTTTTTCTTCTCCTTTCGCAAATACCCGATAAATCAAATTTCATTCGTCGCGCGACCGAACCAAGTGGTCGCTCCCGTTGCGAAGATTCTCGTCGAAATAATTTCGACAATATTTCACATTCCGGATTGCGTTCACCGTGCGCGCGGGTTCGCGATGCCGCTCCGCATTCGAATTAATTGAAAGAAGTAAAACGATCGCGCGTCGATTTAACATTTTCGCCGGGCAATTTCAATGGACCTCCGATTGTCGAAGTTGCCTGTAGATTAATTCTCTTATTGTGCCCCTGTACAATACAGTACCGCGTGAATGTGTATATATATATATATATGCACAGGACCGACAATTTCGCGGAGCATTTCCCGAATAAGTAGAAACGCAGAATCCCGGAAGTCGGAATGTTGTAATTGAGGGTACATTCAAAGTAGAGAATATCATTAACGTTACACGTACACGTTGGACCTCGCGGGACACACCCAATTTTCTGCTCTTAACTTCATATCGCCTTATCTGGTATTTTGGGTTAAACTAGGAACCGAAATAGAGGGGCCAGGCAGTCCGATATGGGCGCATAATGCTGAATTTAATTAGGTGTCATTGCTGCAGCTTCCACAATTCCTTTTCTTCGTTTCACTTCGTCGTCGGTCCCTCCCCCCCTCGTTCGCCGAGCGAACGAAAATTTCGTGCAACTCGAAGTAATGGCAACGACAGTAGAAATAATGTAACTTAATAAACGTCAACGTGGTTGAACGCAGTGTTACAGTTTCGGTCATTTTCATTTAGACGCTTTACATTTCGCTCGATACCTCGCGACAATTTCGTCCGGCTCCAACGTTCGATGTAAGCGCTGATCGATCGATCGGGAAAGAAATTTCGCCCGAGGCCCTACGCGTTCTTGTTTATGCTTCATTATATTTTGCGTCTGAAAGTATATTGTCGGGATATGTGATTCGCGGGCTCTCGTATTTCGAAGAGTAAGACGCGGGTCCAAGCAGAAACGATTGTTTTCCTTGCACAAGAGTATCCTTAAATGTTGCATACAGCGTCTCGCCCGAAGATATGAGCTCGATCTCGCTAAATAAACACGAGGTAACGAACAACGTTGTTTTATCCGCTATCGGCGATTCGCGGTTGAAACGCGTTCCTGTGCCATACAACCATGTTGTGGCCGTAATTTAGTAATGAATACGTATGCGTACGTGAAGTGGTACCTGCTGATATGTAGGTACGTAACATCTGGCGGCCTATGAAATGCAGGACTGAGCAGTCTGCAGTTGAACGTTACGACCGGCAAGAGTTATGAGCCTCAACTCAATCTCCGACTAACCCTACCCCGATATAATTGCGATACTAAAATCCGTGAAACTTTGAAAACGCATAAATTTCAATCTCTCTTATTCTCGATATTGATCGGCGGGAAATGACTTATTCGATGATTGCATCATTCTTCAACTGAACACCGCGCAACTACTGCGTTCCGTATTAATTATACCGGGCCCCCAAGGCAGTGGAGAGTTTCAAATTCAACATAATTCGGGGGCCACGAGGAGAGATAAGGTCGTGTTTGGTTGCCCGAATCAAGGAATAATTTGCAAGTTACTTTGTTAGCGGAGTATCCGTGACACGAATTTCTGTTTGGTAATATTAATTGGAACGTAGAATCTCCTTAAAGGCAGCACATTATGCTTTCGAACTATTTGCGCGATGCACACAGACAATCCGAAAGAAGGAATTTATGCGTTTCGCGAAGCTTTCTACTCGTTGATTCTTGGATTCTCTTGCGTGGGGTAAAACTTCGTTCCCGGGAGGCAAAAATTTGTCAGCGCTTTTAATGGGTTCAGTGTCTCTGGGTCGACATATTTTTAATACGTCTCAGTTTCGTATTTCAATGGCTAATTAAACAGCCGAACGAATGAACGGCTGGGAAGCTGCACTCACCCAAAGGAAAAGTAAATTTAGTATGTACCGGCGGCCTTACTTGTGCCATTTGTCGAATGAAAAAGAAGTTTCTCAGCGCGATATCGCCGGGTAAAAAAAATGTCTGCGCTCGCAACGCTCTTTTCGTCGAGCTCGTCGACTTCCCGACGAGATTTCCGTGCTTCAACTATTCCTTCTCGGTGAAACGAATATCCCGTTCCCAACGGGGGATCTCTTTGTGCCGTATTTTTAGGTTATTTATTGAAGCAAACCGTGCATTTAATTAACAGTTGTTCGCGGCGCTGTAATATTGTTAAATTGAATTATTATAATATCATGAAATTGGGAGTATCGGTGCCAGGGCACAAACACCTGACCGAAGTACTTTAATTGAGGTTTTATTCAGAGAAGCGGTATCCAAACGCGATACTATCGTTCGTATGTTATTTAATATTCAAACCGACATTGGTTATATATAATTTCTCTATTTTTTATGTATCGTTATTATTGTTAAATATCATACTATAGGTGAAGGTTACAATTGTGTATCGATATGAATATTTCAGGCCAGTCCAACAGCAATATACGCGATTGGAAATTTGTTGAAACATTGAATAGATAATGGCATTATGAAACAATGACGTTATTAATCGTAAAATCCCCAAATTAAATTGGAAATTCTGAGCAGTGCAACCAGTTTGCACTAACAGCAAAACTAACTCTTGTACATCTTTCAACAAGTATTCAATATATTCAGTCGTCGAAAATGTTGGAACAATTGTCGACTTCGTTACAGCACGAACGTCCTAATTGTTACCGCTGTGAATGCTATCGATTATTAATCGTTCAATTATTGGCAATTTTCATGGAACCTATCAGCGATTACTGCGACGATGATACGACTCGATGATCGCGGTCGGGGGTTAATTGCCCAGGAAAGTGTAAGATGTACCGATGGGATAGAAGGACGAGCCGCCTTTCGCGTAGCACGCAATCCTTTACTACTTGGGCGATTAATTGATATTAATGTGACATTCCTTTCAAGATAGCTGATCGATATTAATGGGCCGCACCTTTTCGAGGAAGTGGCTATTAGGCCGGCAAGATACTCGGCTACTGTTTTATTGCGCGACTAAGAGCCTTCGTTTTTTAAACATTCATAGAGTCGCCTTTGGAAGCAACACTTTGCAAACAACCTCTATGCATTATTTTCCTAAAACACATACTTTCAATATCCAATTATTCATAAAGGGAAGAAAGCGTGTAACACAAAAGACGCGAAACACTTCTGCACACGATTCTCCCTTGGAAAAAGGAAGAAGACAAATTTCCAAGGGTATTATTCATCGGACACGGTACATTTCGAGCGAACGTCTCTCCGCCAAACAATAAAAAGGAAGTTTCCCGAGGTATGCGGTGCAGTACGCTCTTCGAAGAGTCACTGTAACCGCTTATGCAACTGCACGATTCATTTGACGAGCAAAGGAACCACGATGGCCATCCGAAAAACTCCAAACGTTTGCACAGGTGATAAATCTGCGGCACGTGCAAGCGTTCTGGTCCCAACAGCAAAATCGTAATAAAAGATATAATGGACTGCGCGTTGTATAGGAGCTTAAAATTAAAGTTGACTTAAGGATGAGCGATGCGCCGCAGGGTGAAAGGGGTTTTCAGCTATCGCAAATTAGCTTACGTCCGATGGTCGAACGAATGGGGATTAAAGTGCATATTAAGCCGGGGGCCATTACCGCGGATGCTTTATTAAGAATAATTCGGCAAATTAAAAAAGAAATCGAGCACAAAGCCGTCCGATCTGTTGCGGGGGCTATCACTTACCCCGGTTTGTCCGCTTCCCTGTTCGGTTAGCTTGCTCGGCCAACCGAGACCATTTATCAGAAACGCATAACACCTATGCAAGAAAAATCGACAATGTTTTAGCCCCGGCAAAGGGGAGGAAGGCTGGCCTGCTTATGACACGGGAGATGGATGTACGAACCGAAACCTTGTACATTCTACAGGATGGCAAGAACATTATGTATTATACGCTGGCTCGCGACGTACGGCGAACGCCGATGTTGTGTACTTGCCGGCAGAATCTTTTGTGACCGGAGGATAGAGACTTTGCAGCGCAAAATCGTTTAACGCCGACGATACACACGTTTCCCGAACGGAAAAAGTCGCAACACTTTTTCCACGCCTGCGCTCCTCGAACGTTATAACCGATAATAATCGACGGACGATTTTATTAGCCGTTGCCGATAGACTTTTTCTTATGCAGCTCTTGTTGGCTTCCGGGAATAACTTTTGCCAAGGAGTCGGTCGTGTCGCGAAGCCAACATTTCGTTTCATGATCCGCCGCTCTGCGTTCGTCGTTGACAGAAAATCGTCGTCCTTCGAATACGAACGCGTGGCTTGTGCTTTTACGTTTTACCGAAGAAATTGCACCGGGACGCTAGGGGAACAATTAGTTAGTTGAAAAGATCAACGGGAGTGGGACTTATTTGTGTCCGAAGGAATTATCGGACTCGAACGGTAGATTAAACGCTGTCGGATTATAGGTTGGGCGTGGCAAACATTTAAAGCCGACCTAAACTCGCCGGGTATAGGAAGCCTAATAAAATGCACCCACATACTGATGGATCGCAATACCGGCGCATTAGTAGCTGGCAGTAAAGGTTAATGTTGATTGCACGGAGTTTCGGTGCGGCCCGTAAAAATTCTGATTAACCTACCAGACGTGACAGTATGCTCTTTCCGTCATTAAGTGCCTGACCTGATAAAAAACACTCTTGTAAAGAGCGAAATATAAAAGGCACAACGTTGCCACCGCTGGCACACACGTTTACGACGGCATTAAAAAAAAATGCAACCGGAATGGAGATTCGGATTCTCAGTGGTTCGTTTAAACCATGAACGGGACACGGCCGTGCACCGGGTAGGGGAGCACCAACGTGAAAATCGATACAATTGAATTTGTTAGCGGGATACTTTAAACGAGATTCATCGATTAATAATCTATTGTTACGTTTCGACAACGAATTTTCGTTTTCATTTCCGGCGCGCCAGACACGGCCGTCTAAATTTACTTTGCAATTATATCCGCGATTTTCACGAAATCGATATCTACTCACAAATGAAACGTGAAACGCAATAGCTGGGGCTCATTGTCAAGATAGTCGTCCGACTATCTTGACTCTGTATCTACAGAGACCTATTCGTTGCTACCTGCGGATCCTTCATCGATTCCCGTTGTTTACTTTATTGGGCAACACGTTGCTCGACAAGGTAAATTCTAATCGTTTAGGTAGGAAGCTTTATCTCCTCTTCGAAATAAGAGGACCGGGCAGGAAGGGGCGATCTAAAAATTTTTTATTATTTCGACGTCGACGCCAAAAACTGTTCGCGGAAGATCGTGCTTAAGCCGCGTTGTAATTGCGTTAGAAAAATCACCGCGTGACTTTTATGACCGTGGCATCCGGCGCACGACGAATAAGGCGAATAGAAGCGTGGAATGGAAGTAAAAGAAGTATGGCTGTGCAGGTACAGAGGCGAGCTACTCTTCAAACCGTGGGCCGTAATTTTGACCTATCAGGAACATCTGCGTGGGTATCTGTACGAACGAGTCGTAGTGACCTGCAATTGACAAATTTCCAATGAGCTACTTCGTGGCATCCGCCTTCGCAACAATTAGTCGTGACGAAGTTTGGGAACACTTGGTGTGTGACACTGATCGCGACTTAACGAAGCAAGCGCCAACACTTTGGGTGCAGCTAATGTCCGACATGGTCAAAGAACTTTCGGTTGTGGAGTTTCAACGACCGGAACATTAAGATTGAACTGTCGCCCGGTGTAATCGACGTTCGATACTTCAACATTTTCATGTTAGTTACACGGCTGTGCGCGTTCTCGTTTCCTCTTCACCATCGTACCGCGGACATATTTCTGTACAACCGCGATAGTTAGGTTCCAGAAAAATGTCAATTCGAATTGAATACAGAACGCAGTGTTACGTTTCAGGAACGATGCTATAAGGAAAATAATTGATTCGTTTCAGTCATTAGCGGACACGAAAGTTAATTTCTGTTATTGGTATTGAAAATTAATTAATTAATGATATATAAGTAAGTACTGGGAATAATTTATGAACCGCGTTTTACAAGTACCACTTTACACAAGTTACGTATCTGTACTTAAATTTCCATTATCACTTTAACAAAGATTGGTACATCCGGCAATCTCATTGCCTCATTGACGCAGCGATCTCGCTGCACTAGAATCTTTGTCTCGCGGGGGTCGATCCCGAAACTACCCGTTTCGAGTCGAAAGATTAGTTGGGAAACGGGGTGAATCTTTTGAAAATACGCGATGAGAGCGGAGCCCGCTGTCTTGCTCGGCTTAATTAACAGTTCGTAAAGCTCGATGGCGGTGAGAAAATCTTGGCCGAAAATTTCGCAGATGCGCGGAATTGTTTCCAGGTTTGCGCTGACGCTATTTTCATCCGCGTAACTACCTGGCGGATTATTCACGCGGCTGTAATGTAATCCAGCTCGTACAGGGGAGTCCGGTAGTTTCGGTTAGAAATTGGCGGTAGTTTCTACGCGAAATAGCAGCCCTATTCTTCAGGCTGCGGTTACGTAGTGTGAATACCTTGTGGATAGATATCTGCGACTGTGTAATCCTGGCTCGATCTAGGGAGCCAGTAATTTGGATTAGCTATTGACGTTGCATATATCACCTGCCAATTCAAGGTGTTCACGCGTCGTACGGTCTTAACGGATGTTTCAAACGGGGCGGCCGATAATCACGTATAAATGTAAACGGCCAGTGCACCGTTACAAGAGATATTTGATAGAATATGTAACAATTCGTCGTATTCGTGGTGATGCATTCTTAACGTTGCTAGGCTTTCAGTTTTAAATTATATTTAATTGCTTGACCCTTTAACTGTAGCCGGTGTACCGGTACAGTACTCGTTCGCAGGTAACCGAATAACACGATACAACATATATAATGGTCAGATAATTACGAATGAAGGATTTGTTGAAGGTGTTATTGAGTTTATTGGTGCACATTGGTTATAAATATTAATTGGAAAAATTCATCGCGCCTTTCAAATCCATTCTAATCACGATTCTGTTCAGTACGATACAGAGATTTATTGGAAATGAGGAAATTTAGTTGGCGGTGATATAAAGTTCTTTATTTATTTTATTCCTCAAGTTTCGTACCTGTACGCGATAGGTGTATCTAATTGTTCGAGATGTTTAACAGAAGCGATTGGAGAACAAAAGCCCTCATTACTCTTCTACTCTCCCTCTCTCTCTGCCTCTCTCTCTCTCTCTGTACGTATATTGATCGATCTCACGCCTATGTAAGCAGCTTTCGCACGATCAGTTGATTACTGAAGTTCGAAAACCTTTGGCCTGTGTCCTGGCTCATGCTCTTCCACCAATTTCTATGCGTGCGTCTAACTGCCTCATCTTTGTCCACTGCACCGTGCCCGCAGGTGCAATTCGTGTTTCCTGCTCAATGTATTACGCTGCATTAACGAGAACGACTCATTTACAAACAGCACCACTGGGAATCGGAGGTTGAAGCTCTATTTTATCGGCTTATTTTTTTCGGACGGTTCGCGTGTAAATTTTATTCGAACGCGTTAGACGGCGTGAACCTTCAGAGACGACTAGCAAATAGTAGCGTATTGTCGAATGAAAAAATCTTTTTTCGTTCTTCACACCTAATTGGATCTGCCATTGACCTAAGATTAATTTTTCGCTTCTGCGAGAAATGTACGTAATTGGAGATTGGAAAGATTCGAAAATATTGGAAATAACAGGTAATACAAAATCGACGATAATCTCTCGTTACCTGCTAGCTGAAAAATATATTAAATAATACGGAATTTGATAAAATTATTCGAAGCAAACACCTATGGCACGCGCAGAACATTCGCAATCGTCTACCTGCCACATCTACGCAGATATAATTCTTCGTAAAGCTTAACCTGCTCGTTGGTCTCGGAAATATCCAAAGACTGTCCTTCGTTGAACCGCGTCCATCAAAAACCGTCGATCCCATTGCCGTTTCGATACGCGAAACACGAAAACATCGTTCCTTCGCCCACAAATAAGCTGTCGCTTAAATAATAATCGCCCACAGATCCCTCCCGCTTCCCTTCTTCGATCTCTCCTCGGTACCATTCATTAATTACACCCGCGTTGCGTTGAAAACCGATTCCCCTCTCAATCCCCGTGTCCCCGTTAATCTAGATAGGAAAGGCGCGTCAAAGCGCGCGTCCAACGACGGAATCCATGAAGGCAGCGTCCGGTGGCGCAGCAAACAATAATAATTATCGCCCAGAACTTTCCTATGCGGCTCATCGTCGCGCCTTTGTCGCGCTTAGTCGCGCCGTTGGACGTTTAGCGGCGTTACACGTACGCGCGATCAGCGTGCGTGTGGCCGTTCGAAAAGGGGGGTTGGTTCGCAGGGTTGGCGGTATCCGAGCTCGGGTAAATGTCTGAGCACGGCTGGTGCGAGAGAGAAATTCCCAAGAGGAGCATAAAGCCGTGGACAGCCACACCGACGCCACCCTCTTTCCGCTGGCATCCTGACGCGGATCTTGTGCCAGCGCGTTTACGTGCTCCGTCACAGTGCTCGGCTATACCGACGACGACGACGACGACGACGCTACTCGACGACATGCAACGACGCCGAGGAAGCCGACGCGGGAGGCGTCGTACGAGCAACTGTTGCATCCCTCGCAACGTTTCGAGTCGCGACGCCCTATCCGCTTTTTGTGGATGCTCGTCGTTCGATGCGACGAAAAATTGCGACGGTAAACCGTGGAAGAACGGTCTCGATTCGAACGATGCAATAATAGCGCGCACTCCGAGTCGCGCACTTGCGACGAGGACGATACGAGATATCGCGGGGAACACTCGAAACGGGATACCGATGATTGGGGGCGAGATATTCTGCGGAGCTTCGGGGTTCACGGTGGAATAGGTGAAACAAATTGCGCCAGCTCGGAGGCCTCGAGACGATTGTCCGTATTGATGGAGTTGCGAGGGAACCAGCCGGAGTACGTTTTTGGGGAATTGTTTCTTGTATCAGGTTCAGCAATGAGAAAGTCGGTTTATCGGGGTTTATCGATTAATGGGAACGGCGAGACGCGTAGCGGTTTGTCGAAGCAATGTTTTGTTCGTTTGAAGCGATACATTTTGCTCGCTCCGCCCAGGGAATTGTAGGATAATTGCAGGTCTCGCTCGAGGAGAATGCCGAACGGCAACATTATCGTAGCCTGCCTTTGAATGTTTGAAGAGTTTCTTAATAAGCGAGCCACTTCGGATTTCGATTACAGTTATCCGCGAAATTGATTAAAAACATGTATTCATGTATGCGCATACATTTGGAATTTAACATAAACCAGAAATAACGAGATCTCGAGGGCTTGGCGACAGGAGTTGGACGTTGCCAATCATTCCGAGCGCTTGTTCGATCGATTGAACTATTGCCCTCATTGAATCTTCAACGATAAGAAAATTAATTGAAACAGAGACACGCTCGCATACACGATGCGTCACGCATTCTATCGGCACGCCTATGTAATTCGTGGCGTGCAGGGCAGATGCAGGGAGCGCGTAATACAACTTGCGAATCGTTTCGCATCGTGATAAATTTTCGTCGGCCCCGTAGCACGGCGGAATGTTAATGTGAATTGAAAATAGTACGCGATATTACCGTGCCCGTCATAAATATTTAACAACGACCGTTTATATTTATTAATCGCATGCGAATGCGTTTCTGCAGCGCTGGCCACGCGGTTTTAAATAAAGCCGGGTGTATTATTTAGCGGCTTTATTAATTCGCGATACGTCGCCTCGACGTTCTGCGCGTTAGAAAAATAGAAAACGGGAAATACGAAGGAAAGAAGGAAAGGAACAAACGCTTAGGCGCGACAGAATTTCGTCTCTATCGCGCACGCGTCTCGTTCTAATACGCCTGCGAATTTCGTGCGTTATTTTTAGCATCTCCACAAAGCAACGGAAATGTTTGAGCAGCGCGGAGCCGCACTTGCCGGCGATGACGATTTTCATAAAGAAGTCGCGAACGCCGGGTGTTTTCAGCAGTTTTAGAGAATCCCCGCTTGCACAAATGCAGCAAATGAACAACTGTTGCACCTGTTCATCTTTTGTCCACCTTTCCATGCGTGACGTTGAAAACCAAACACCCCCTTTTCGCTGCTTTGCCTTTCATCTGTCTGCCGCGCGGGGGGCGGTTTGCGGCCAAGGATGTGTGCAGCGTCGCGACGTCAACGTACTCGAACGCGCACGCTATTTGACACTGACGTTATCGACGAAACAATTGTTTCGCGTTTCGCTTCCCGTCTTTTTGAAAGCACGGGGAATCGTAGAAAAGGGCATCACTCGACGTCACGCGAGAACGACAGCGGCGGTTTTCATTCATTTATTGGCGCGGCTTGTATCGCAAATCTACCCTCATAGATTATTTACATTGTCGGGCACCGAGGGAAGAATATGTGGAATTTTTCTGCGCACGTATCGCAGCGGTGTAACGTTCGAAGAACGTCTCGTTGATAATCGCAGACCGACGGGCAAACTCTGCGTCGTTCTTTTTCAGTTGCGTGAAAGATTCGCAACCGTTGCAAACCATTGCTCGTTCAGTTCAGCGCCCGTTGCGTGTCGGTCGGTTCGCATTTTCGTCGCAACTGTGTCTCCTTCGTTTCAAGGTGTGCACGTGCAATTTCGCGAGCACACTTTTTTCTGAATTATTCCGTCAGCGGTCTTTCGCATTCGCCGGGTTGAACGTAAACCCGTTATATCCTCTCGAACGATACAGCGATATCTCACGGAGCTGATTTCTTTCAATCGTCGCACGAAATATTGGGTCGTCTCGAAAGTTCTCTTTTATTCGCCGCGGAAGGCTCGACTCTTTAACTGCTCCCCGATCGATAGATTGCGGAGAAATCACTGAAACATTGGTCAAATGGTAACGCGAACCCCCTCCGGTGATTCTTTTACAGATAATATCTACTAACTAATCGACGAGATGTTTCGGGACGATCTAATTTCTCTCAAAAAGGCATGGGCAACAAGCATCGTGTAACAGCCATTTAAAAAATGAAACCTTCCTCTCAACCCTCGATGTTGAAGTAACAATCGACGGTTAAGCCGGGCATAAAACAAAGGGAGGGAGGAGGAAAAAAAGAAGGAAAGAAACGCTCCTTGTCGCGCCAGTGTTACGCGGCTAGCCCAGAGATTCGCAACTGTTGCGTCCGTCTTTGTTCATTTTTCCACCCTTGTTTCGCGCTCGTCCTCCCCGTCGCATCCTTCACCAGCAGCGAGAAGACGCCGTGAAGGGATGAGGCACGCGTCGACGTAGGGGACGGCCAGGGGGTCCCGACGCCGAGCGTCGCGGTGGACAGACCGTGCGCGTCGAAGAATCGCAAGAAAAGGCAAGGGGCGGAAAGCCACGCAACGAAACGGCACGAACGATCGCGAGCGCCCTCGACGAGCGGCGTCGGGACGCTAAGCGTCGTGGCGCGCCGTGAAAACCGTCGGTCGACGGTGTACGAGTCAGTCTGCGTTCGCCAGCCGTCGCGACGTCCTCGCATCGCAGTGACTTGCGCCGTTTCCTTCGTTCATACGTGACCTCGCATAACGAGGGAGCGACGTCAGCGGCTGAGAAGTCTTTCGAGGATTATCCTCCGTAAATTCACCCCACTGTCGGGGCAGAGTAGCGTCGCATGAAATTTTCCTAGCCGTTCGTTTTCACGTTTAACGTTCGAGTAGAATTGCGGCAATCGTTTGCCACTGAACACGCATGCATTCCGCACGCTTCTTTCACCGTGGATAGACATTCGTGGGGGCAGAGGGTGGCCGGTTGACATTGTCGAACGTTCAAACGTTCGAACGGAAGAACCGGAACTCCGGTGTGGTTGCACCAGTTGCACCGTGCATCAACCGGTTCCGCAGCCAGTGCTCTGAAGCTTACTTCGTTCGAATTGTCGCGACGTGGTTAGGTATATTCGTTGAGAGAGTGCTTTTAGAAGGGGTAGCTTCCCCGCTCGCGGATTTGCCGTTTCAAATCGGCAAATCGTCATCGAGGATCCTCGCCCTCTCCGCGGCTCCTTTGTGTCGTATTTTACGCCTTCTCTCTGCTTCACCCTTTTCCTCGCACCTGTATGTGGGCGCGTGTCAACCGCTGACTTGGCACCGCGGTGAGTGGGAGTGAGGTACCAGCTGAGAAGGAAAAGAACCGAGGGGGAGAAAACAGGAAACTCGAGCCTGCCGGTGGTGGGCCTCTTTCCGACTTTTCTCCACTTTTTCCCGTCGTCCCCTTGAATTCTCGAGCAAGTTCTGTGTACGCCGCTGGATGGATCGCCAGCTTTGATAACCGAACTCGATATTCGCCGGCTACCATTGTTCGGTGAGTAATTTTCAATAGCGGACAACCGTATCTTTCGCGTGACCGACTCCAAGTTTGCGATTGATTAAGCGGAATCACCGTTTCACTCGACTTTACGCGGATCCTTTCAACCGCTTCGGCTCGATACTTGACAATTTCGAATAGAAAATGTTCGATTACCAGATGACGGCGCTTTTTGAAGCATACAAACGCGCGGAGAAGATAAGAGAAACTCAATCGCACCCGAGTCGCTGTATCGCGTTCAACAGTTGTTTCGATAAATAATTTTGCATTAACATTTTACCGTGTGCATAGAGCTTGAACATTACTTCGTCTCCTTCATGTTTCGTTCTCTCGTTCGCGTATAACGATTAAGGCAACAAGACACCGTCGACTGAAATATTTTTAATCGTGGTCCCCCGTTTAAGTCGGCGATTTCGATTGCTCGGATACTTCAATTCCATTTGCCATTCGGCTGCACAACAATGGCAGTCCGCGTTCCGCGATATCACTCCGGAACGCTGGAGAATTAAAATAATAGACCCTTGGCGACAATCGCGTTGCATATCTCAGGAATCGCATCGCTTCTGATTCTGTAAAAAATCTGGGCTACAGTTAATGCCCGGCCTTTTCGCAGACGACAATCAGCGTTGGATTAATTTTCACGGGGACCAGTGGTATTGCCGCCGCCGGCTTCGAACAATTGTAATTAAATTCTTTGAACGCTAATGACCGCGGGCACTTGTGTCTCGTGCAAATGATATTTAAATTAGTACGCGGCCCGTATATTAATCGTGCCAAACAGGCCACATTTTCGTGACGATTGCGCGACTTCCGGAACATTGTTAACTGATCCAGCAACGGTAATAAATATTTTCGCGTAATTTACATTTTACCTCTATCTCGGTCGACGGCGGCTGAATATGTTTGGCAAACGAGTTACGGTTGCTGATAGTTAACACAGTTCTCGCGTAACGAACGAAAGAATTGAAGGGGGCGGAAAAAAAAGAACAATAATTTACACACGGGTTTGTACCTACGCGAACATTGCCCCTGCCTTTTTAAACTATAATTACAACACGCCGTTCGGAAAATAATAAAGGCCGGAAATGTTTTTTTAACGCACGCGTTAAAGGAAGCATTTATGCGTCTGGAATATCTTTCGACCGAGCATTCGGATGCCGAAATTCGTGTCGAAACCAAAGCCGACGTTTTTCCTCCCTTTCGCAGAAATGTGGGAAAGCGAAAAATAATGTCCGGCAAAAATCGGCGTCGACGCAGCCTTGATACCTGTTCGTTGTATAATGTTGGAAAATATCGAGTCCGCTCGTAAAAGATAAATGAAAACGAAAAACTGGCGTAAGAGATTGGCGTGTCGGTAAACGTAAAACAAATTTATAAACGTCATAGAAAAATAATTACTTAACCATTGAAATAGTTATCGGTCGGTTGTTTTTCTTCCTTTTATTTTATTCGTACGCGTTGAAATAAAAATGATTTAACATTTCGTTTTTCATTTCCGCGTGGCTCGCATGAAGGTTCTGATGCCGGGGCAATTCAACAACGTTTGAGTCCCTCGTTGCTTTTGAGCGTTGCAGTATTCCTTTTTTCATTTTTGGTACGTGGCATTCTGAAATGACGCTGGTGTAACGGCGGAGGTATTTTAAAAACACAAAGAACACATCACGGCGAACATTGCCTGATGTACCTATATGGCGTGGAAAAATTTTTTTTCTTCGGTACGTGGGTCCTGTCGCGTGCAATCGCTGTACAAATATTTGTAAGGTACGTTTACAATAGGAAAATATAAAGTAATCGATAGTAACAGTATTGCACCGCGCGAAAGTTATCCGCGACGATTAAAAAATCAGTTCGTTTAACTTTATTCGATGGTCAATGCAATGCAAATTACAATCTTTCGCAGATTTTTCGAATCATTCCATCACGAATTCATTCGACTATAATAGCCGAAAGTGGTTAAATAAAGTTTGTACGCGCAATCGTGTTAAAAAGTTTCATGAAAATTGGTTCGTCGATTCTGAATTCCTTTCGCAACAATGTGCGGACTGCAAATAGACAGGAGGTGAGAAACTTCCTAAATGATACCTATCCCCTAAGTTCATAACGAAGGGTTCCCACCCTCAATCGTAACTTACAAGTTATCAGGTGAAGGAAAGGAGTTTTCCAGCCGGTTCTGGATTATAAACCACGACCGTGCCTTCGAAAGACCATCGTAGCGCATTTATTTCCTTATTTTTCGCAGCATCTTATCAGTTTTTCGTATAGGCGTTCGATTGTGATTGCTCGTCGTTGCCGAGCCTTCTTACGTATTTGCTAATTAAGTAATAAATAATTAGTAAAGCGATGCAAATTATTACTACTATTTTAAAGATACAAATATTCGTGCAGAGATGAAATCGATTGAATAATTTAATCTACAAAGTAGAACGGAACGACAATGAAGAGTGACATAGTTTATATGCATCGTCCGTGATTAATTTTTTAACATACAGGTCCGACGAAAATAAGTATTAACCACCGCAGTGTAATATAATAATCTTTTTATTATGCGTATACAGTACTATATACCTCATTCTGTCCAGGATTCATAATGAAATGAAAACATTAATATTGATAACCATTCGCGAATATATTAAGCTGAATAGTGCGCCAAATTTATGCATCCGTTGCGGAAACCCATTAGATTAATCGCTTATTAATCTATAACAAATATTTCACGTATATTTCTCTCAAGAACAGATATACGAGCGTTGTTGTATGAAATATGCTGGCACTGTACTATAGCTGAACAGACTGAACCGATTTCCAACAGATTCTATCTACATGATATATCGTATTGCTCTGATGAACAATTCATTTCTTTAATTCTATATCAAAAGGCAGACCTCGAATTAATTAATGTTTCGCACCCAAGCAAATCTTTGCTTAATTACTCGAAATACAGTACCTGCACCGCAAAGAAGCCGCCATTTCCTTCAGTGGCTCCATTATATAAATATTATACCTTTAATTTCAAATACGACACCGATACGATGAAATTCGCACGCGGTTTCGATCGTATGTATTTCTTCAGTTTATTCGCTGTTACACGAGCTCAGCCTTGGCGTTTCAACAGGCCAGTTAACAATATTTCCACGAAATCGCGGCTGGAAATAGGGAGGCCCGATTCCTGAAAGTTTGTAGGCGTGTGAAATAGACACAGCATGTAAATAAGCACAGTCTTTCTCTTTCTGTCGAACAGGTGTTCAACATTTCCCGGAGATCCTCAGAGAAGCAGAACGGTTCATCGATAAGGACATTGCGGAGCTCATTAGGACGGGAGAACCCGGCGGCACCAGACGTCGACGTACGCAGAGAAAAGTGACGAAATTAAGTGTGATAGTGAGCAGAAACGGTCGGGGAAAAGTGCAAGCTTGCAGCGGGCCTACGGCTTCTGTTTCGATCATCGATATCCTGTTCGTCGCAGCGAAACGTAAGTTAATAAAAATCTGGTGTATCACTCGAATGTTCGATCGGATTGTTAACCCATTCCCGTTGCACTGATTCGTCTGGCGCGACCAGAACGCGAATACGGTCTTTCGTAATGAGATGGACAGATCTTTTTGCAATTACGGCATGGACGATTCGAACGTGAGATTGGAAATGGTTAAACGCGCGATTCGAACTGATATTTCTTTTCATTGTTGAACGCGTGCGGTCGCTTATCTCTGTCTCTGAGTATATATTCGATCATTATAGTTTATTGAAAAAACAGGATGCCAGTTATCAGTCAGGTGGATATTACGTATGTTCGTGAACGGTATAGAAGGATTGCGAACGATGAATTTTCTCGCGAAAAGTGTGAACTGTGCGTGTGCACAGTCTTAATGTTGGAATACATTTGTGTGCTTTCAAGTACCACGTACTTACCGATATTTCTTTGAACGGTGTATAATACGCGGACATTTATGGGGATAAAATGGATCATGGTCCTTTTGGGAAATTCGCAATGCTTCGGTACCGCAATATAATCGAAATACCAAAATGAAGGAACACGTATTGCTCGGGGAATACTCTCTTGTTTCGTTTCAGAAGTTTTGCATGTATATCCTCGCTGTCCTTTTACGTTTATTTTATATTCCGTCGCGTGCATCGGACGAACGATTCTTAAACGTTGTTCAAACAAATTCTATTTTCCTTATTAGCCGCGGATAAATTTGCGCTACAAACTCGTGACGGCGGGGAATTTCTCCCGTTGTATTTTTGCTGCGAAAGTTAACGCGAATTTGCATTGTGCACGGACGAGCAATTATAGTCATCATTTACGTATAGAAACGCGTGTTAGTATTTTAAAGTTGACGCACACCGTCGAATGAAAGCAATCGAGACAGTAAATTCTGTACACAAAGCGTGTTTACGCAGTATCGATAAGTGCTTCTCGTTTTGATGCCGATCGTTCGAGATACTGGGTTGAAAACGTCGATAACTATTGTTACACGCGGTAAATTATAACTACCGCGCATATGTGTCATACAGTGTTAGAGGAAATGGACCATTCGTAGACGTTCTTCCGCAAATGAAACCAAACTATGTCTGTGAAGTTTTCTACTCCACGCTATTACTATTATCATTATTAATGTTGCTATCGAAAAGTTCAGTTTCGAATCACATAAACACCGTTTAAGTTATTAAAACAATATCCCGTAGAATAATAATAATAATAAAGGGTTCATATTTTGAAAACGGCGGTCTCCGGAACATCTTCTTGTTTCATGTTTGCCGTTTGTTTTGTCATGGAAAACTCTGTTATGCTACACGCGTGCCTGTTAATATCCCGCGAAATATTTTGCAACTAAATAAAAGTCTCCGTTGAACCGCGACAGATCGTCAAATATTGACACACTTTTAGAAATTCAGCGAACCATTTGTTGTTGATTTCATTTAACTATGGATGTTCTTTGACTATTTCAATAACGTCAGGGAATTAATTGATTATTCAAGAAAAAAATAGATAGTTAACACGTTCGATAGTCGAATGGACGATTTATGAAAGATTAGTTTCACAAATCTCTCGGCCATTTACTAATTACACATTATTGCCCGATAGTGTAGTGGCTTTATGATGCTCATTAGTCGTACGTGTGTGCGAACGTTCGCTGTATCGGTTTTGTCATTAGCAGAACTTCTATTTTATGTTACAAGCGAACGTGGCGAGGGGAATACTTTGATTTTCCCCTCCCAGACTTAATTTTGGAGTGCAAATGGGAAATGCTGCAATTTCAAAAAGATCTAAAATTATGTATTTAGTAAAAAAATGCTAAAAATAGTGAATAATAATAATAATAATAATAATAATACGCATCGGGTAATAAAGACAGAAAAAGAATAATTGTATTGATAACTATTAATTTTGCCACATCACATTATTTGCCATTTCAACTTCACAGTTACTAATAGAATTGCAAGGCCTTAATGCAAGTATAATCCCCACGAAACATATTGACTAATTAAATGTTTGGCAAAGATCTTATGTGCATGGTACATTTTTGTATGAATTTATGATTCAATTATTCTTTATTATGTTGTATTATTTTTAAACCACATTTTGGTTATTAACGAATAAAATTTTGCTTTACATCCGAAATGTGATCAACACTATTAACCAATTTGAAATTAATTAATGAAATCTTTGCAATTATTGATGTCACCTTTCACTCCGATACCAAATACATTCATTACCATGTTATTGAACGACAAACATTAATTATTAAAGTAGAATTCGCCTGCAACTAAACGTTACACATGTATCACTTGAAAATTGATATTTATTCATAATTTTAGAAACGTCCATGTTTCACGGGATTCTGTATAGTAGTCTTACATATTCTTGAAATATTTCACCTTGATTTCGAGCTTTAGCTTTTCACTTTTAATACTCCGACTTATAAAAGTATACATTCATTTCGAACTATTCTCAGTTATCAAACTTTTTAATACGTAAAGTCAGCTTACAAGCGAAGGGGGTATTATAGAAACTGCGCGGTGGTACATAAAATATGGTCGATTAGAAAAATGGAAAACCTTCTCTATAAATAAAACGATAGCGATTTCTGTGGTACATCAACGAATAATAATTACATCCAAATCGCTGCTTCTCCCCCCTTTAAGAAAATAGAAAATAACCACCAACTGTCATAAACCATGTTATTACTATATTCCACGAAATTCTCCGCTGTCATAAAACCAACAATACCTCAGTTACTCCTCGTCGAAGTGAAAATTATCATAAATGTATCAGTACACACCCTTCCTGATTGTTCTTCGTTGTCTCTACCGTCTCGCGTGCGCGCTTGTATCGCGATCTCGCGATGTGTAGCTTCCCGCTCTCTGAAATCCAACGTGTTAGTATGGTTTACTTTGAAAAAAGCTTTCGTGAAAGCTTGTGCTTGGATAAACCTGAAAGCAGCACGGGGCGTAGTCATCTTTCAGGACTAGCTCGGCAGCAAAATTGCCAAATGGTGTTTCTCGTTTCGACGCCCACGGCTGCAAAAAGCGATACGTTTGGATTGAAATGATCCATTGTATTGCTTTGTATGCGAATGCTGCGCGCACGGCAAATATCAGCCGTCCCTACATAATTTCGTTTCACTGCGAATAATGATGTGCTGTTGCTGGTATTTCGTGTGTCGCGGCGTAACGTTCCGTTCTGTAATATCGCAAAAAAGGAGAACAAAAAAAAAAAAGGAACGGCCGCAACAGAAATACATTTCGCGGTAAATATTTGTGCAGCAACTTACGTGCCTCCGTGCACGGCTAAATTATACGCACGCGTGCGCGCACGCACGCGTTTAATTCGACCGGTTCACCATGGAATTTAAGCACAAAGATAAAGCCCCGGCTCTTCGTCGCGTCTCTGCTCGAACTGTTTCTTTAAACATTCTGCCGCCGGTTTCTTTTAAATTAGCGTTTTCAACCCTTATAAATAGTAAATACGCTGTACGCGGGAATTATGAAATACTTCTTATTCAACAGCGAGAAGTACTGTAATTAAAGGGCCCCGGTGTATGTTCGCGTGAAGGAACGATATTGTATTTGTGTACAACGGCGGGCAAAAACAGAGGGGCGGATAAAAATCGCTGGGAGAAAGGGGAACGCGCGGAGGCAGAGCGAACGAAGCTGGAGAATAGAAAGATGGAGGAAAATGTAGGAAACTTGGGCGGGTTAGTGCGGGAAAGAGGACAGAGGGACAGAGGGATGAGGATAAAGAGAGAAAGATCCCAAAACCCAACGGAGTTGCTCTGGCGCCACGAAAAATAGGTCTCCGGAGCCCTCTTACTATTTCCAAGTTACGGGCGACATTACCGACGTATCCCGCATAACACAACGCCGGGCCAAAAGACGAGGATAATCGAGGGAAATTCCATGGTGGGATAGGTCAATGCGAGAAGAAAAACGGATAGGGAAATTACACTGATCTGTCGCTTGTGTGTTGTTCGTCAGTGATTGAGGGGTGCGAAAATGATATTGCGTTATCGCGATGCTCTCTCTGCCTGGGATCACAGTTTTATTTGGCCGGCGTGGCACAGCGGTAAGACGTGCGTTGTATTCGATACGAGGAGATTTCGTACGGTTTCGAATTCGTCTTCTTTTTTTTTGTTCGCCGCAGACACGGATTTTCCTCGGATTTTCTGCGCCGTGATTCGCGGCCTTTGTTGAATCTTCGTAGCGGTTATTAATTGCGTCGCGCGATTGATAATTATCGTTCGTCGTCGCGTCGGTTTATCCGTTTGCGACCGGCACCGAAACGAATTTCGCACGCGCATTTTTATTCATCGGGCTGGCGCCTACCCCCGATGTGTATTAATTTTTGAACCTATTGCGGCGACGGTGATGGATTAACTGAAAAGTTCAGCTTTCATGTATCGTCCATTTAATTGGACGGTCGGGGGTTTTCAACTGTGAAGCAATAAATTGTCCGGTCAGCGTGAATTACGAGGACGTAAAATTTTAATCCCCTTATGATGATCGTTTTGACGCGGCATTAAACGGGACAAGATTATTACAAGCATCGATGATCGGAATTGTTAAGCGTCTGTTATTAATGGCCCTCCTGAGACAGAGATAGTACCGTGCATCCTTCGAAACTGTCAGTGCAATCGGAAAATAACATTCGATTTCCAGAAACGACAGTTTATCGGCATGTAACAACGTTTCAACAGAAACTTCCGCGTTTCTGTTTTCGACGGCAATATTTCGTGGCAGAATTACGTGAGATATTTATCATTTAAATATATTTCATTCGCACGACGATTGTAACTCCACGGAACAATAATACAACGGCGGCGAAGAATCATCGTTATCACGTCGTTTACTCTTTCAAAGTTTTCATCTCCCCGCGTCTACTTACCTGCCACACCTGGCAAGTTGCACGGATTTCCCTGTGTATTAAACCGTTCCACATTTCATCCCCTCGGGCGTGTAAAATATTTAAACGTATCCAGAACGCTCGAACGCAAACTTATCAGAGAATATTCCTTTCTACAACGGCGAACGTTCGGTATCCGTGAAGAGTAAAATTCGATAATATCGTTTTCACGTCGTTCTAGCGTAAAAAACGTAAAGCAGTAATCGGTTACGTTTCGCGGGTCCTCGTTAGCCCTCGCGATTAATCCACGATGAAATCGTTGTCGACTCGCGAAACGAGGTTAAACGAATTCGTAAACCGAACCTACAACAGAAGAGAAGAAAACCGATTCGGCCGGTGCATCAGATTGCACTTCCACTTTCGTATTCGCGTAAAAACAGCGAGCCGCGAATCATTTCTCGCCGCTCCAACTTGAACGCCGCGGACATCGGGTGTTTCTAATCTTAACCGGCTCGTTCAAATCCCGCCAAGTAAAGGGATAACATTTATCTCCGTCCCCTTTTCCTTAACTGTGCGCCATCAGTTATTTAAGCGCCGCGTACCGTTCATCAAATCCGTGCCAGGGTGATAGCGAGCACGCGTTGGCGCGGTAGCGGTACACCCGCTCGCTGCTTGAAACGCCCAGGCGATACAGGGTCTGGCCGATTTTATGCAATGCATTTTAATCGCGAGTTTAAACGTTACGAGCTTCTGAAACCGGGGACCCATTCTGAAAGTTGAGCAAGTCCTCGCTTATGTACGGTCGAGAGGGCGAAACATTTTCTCCTATCCGAAGACTTCTCCCCTCGATTATTTCCCTTCCCCTTTTTCACGGTCGCCGAAAGATCGGACGGCTCTCTTCGCTTTTTTTATTCCGTTCAACCGTGTTTCGATGCGATTTCGATTTTTACGGTCGCAGACATAGCGATCGTACGTTCCTTCGGCGAAGGGGTGGCGATCTTCGTTCGCGCCTCATAATTAAAGTCCGGAGACAGCGAGCATTTTCTATTAACATTCCTGGCTAACCCAGCGTGGCCAAAATGACCGCAGTCAGTACGGTATGTTGTAGCATGGCCGTTGCACGTCGTAGACACATTTCTGGGCAACGGGAATGTCAGGACGCTGTGCCAGTCTATCCTATATACGTGTGCCCATAACCTATTATGGAAAGGAATACTTAATTCTCGCGCTCGATTTGCTTTCCCTATCGCGGCAACTTCGAAAGTATTTAAATCTGTTTAGTCGATCGTCGGAACGCCGTGAATGAAATGGAGTTCGCGAAGAATCTAGCCCCGTCTGCATTCGATATTCGTCCGCGCAGGAATTTCGCTATTTTGTAAATCGTAAGTGGAACAATTCGTCGAGAATATTTTCTGAAACGCCCGGTACGATTCGGATACGAATGATTCACTGTGCTCACTTGTCCGATCATTTCGGCGACAGGATTAATACACCTTGGAGCAGAAATTATCGATCGCTGTGACGGGCGATAATAAAGTAAAATTTTCGGGGAAGCTCGTTAAGTTGGCTGCGAGTTGCCACTATTTTAAGCTTCCGCTTCGACTGGTAGAGCAGTGCACGAGAAAGTTCATTAATTACACATTAACCCCGAGAACCAATATTCGGCATTTTGTTTCGGACCATTCGCAGATTGCTCGACGTCATCGATCCGAACTTTTGTTTCTATGTTTTTCGAGATGTTGCACTTGTACACTGCACTGTTACTCGATAACGGCTATAAATCTCTAAAACGGGCGCTGCGTGTCACTTTGTCTTCTGTAAAATATTGCCGTGCAACCTCGGTCGAGATCCGCAATCGAATTTATTAATACGTGTTACCAAATACGCGCAGGAAAGAACGGTTCGAGAACAGTTGATCATCTGTCGGGTAATGGTTTCGGGATTCCTTTTCAATTTCTCGCATTGACAGATTGCGTGTCCGCTGCACGATTAAAAATAAGGCGATCGTTTTATTGAGACACAGAGACGTGTAATGCAAGTGGGTCGAGCATCTTTCTATGCTCATTCGGGGTGAAAATACAATACGGCTAGCGAAGTCTGCATATTTTGCACTTCGATAGTTGCTGTCGTTCGACACGTGAGTTTGACACTTGCCTCTCTGCCGATCTGTTCGCTTATCGAGCTATAAATTTCGTTCTATTTGAAGCGTGCCCTGTCCTAAAATATCTCTGACACGAACAGTGATACAATCCGTGTATAATCGGACACCAGACGGAGACCGAACTGCACCGCGCCAATAAGTATAAAGTATGAATTTGCTTAAAGGAAGAACAATTAGAACTGCAGGGTTTCGTTACTCGTGATTTCCTTCCGTTCTTGCTGCAATGTTTGCTACAAATTTTGATCAAATTCCGCTTCACGGTAGAATTAATATTGCACGGGTTTCACAATTAATTTCCTTCCCCGTTGTATCTACTAATTTTATCAAGTAGGTTCTCCCCGTTCATTTCGATGCTTACGTAACAGTTCGTTACAGTAAACAGTCGAATAGAATCGTATTGATCGAATCTTCAATTTCGAACGGAATTTATTTCGCATCACGATTTGCATTATATTATTGAAAGCATGAACGTAATATTATCCGTTTGTTCAGTTATAGTTGCAACTTTACTGGAAAGAAAAAAATCCTACTGATCGGTACCTCCTTCCTCTGACATCACCAATATTAAATCTACCCTTAAATAAATTAGACTTGTCGTCGCGAACCCAGAGCGCAGTACAATTATTTAACGCACGAAATCTATCCCCACGGTAACGACGTTAAGTCGCCCACCGATCCACGGCGGATCCCCTTATTTATACAGCTGTCGGAAAATTTACAGGGAAGTTCGAAAGTAAAATCGGGCTGCCTCGTGGTCCGTATTAATAAGTGGCATCATTAGGGAAACAAACCGTACGAATTTACAAGTTATCGAGTTCCTCGCGGCGCACCACCTAAATAATCAGAATTTAGTATACGTTCACGTTGCGCCCTCCATCTGGCCTGCTTATCCAGGTATTGTTGGAATCCTGGAAGGATGCACGCACCGGCACAGTAATTACTTACACGAACGTCTGGAACACTGTTTCACCTTAGGTCTACTTTCTCCTGGAGGTTGGCATTAGTTTCTTGGCGCCGCAAGACCGCCATGGTATTTCGTTTTAACGAGATGTCTCCCTTAAAAAGTTTCCCCCATTAAAAGTGTGTAATTGCGGGCCTTCTCTTGTTCGTCCCTATACTATGCCGGGGCGCGGCGCGTCGCGACGCTGTTCAAAAACATATCCAGCGTCTTGATGCTAATTGGAATTATGCCTATTTTGTTTCACCCGTCGCCATTGTCGCGCCCTGGATCCGACCCATGTGAATCTTCTGAATGGAATCTGTATTGGGTTTCATGCGCGTTGTCCCCCTTTCGTAATTAATTTTGATAACGTTCGCCGAGATTTTTCATAATTGTATTGGACGAGTCGCCGTCTTGGCGAGATATGTGTGCGTGTGCGTGTGTGTGTGTGTGTGTGGCGTTTCAATCAATTCGTTGCATCGGAAATTTATCCCGGCGGCATTTAGCGAAATTAAATCGATAAAATCTGGGTATTATTATATTCCAATTGAACTGCGTGTAATTATCGTAATGCTATTATTCGGGGGTGAATTAATTAGACGCATCGCCCGCGTAAACGTGGTTTATCACGGTAATAAATACCGTATTTATTCTGTCGATTAGTGTTATATTAATTCGAACGGGATCGGCATACTCTGCGCAGTATCGGTTTCGCAATTTGATTAACCGGGATCGGGTTGAAGTACGTCCGCGCAATAAGAATTCGTTTAATGGGCGAATAAAGGACCCGGGATTATTAGTTAATCGTTTCTAGAATATATTTCCGTCGGTCATTATTAGTTCATACGACGTTTGCACGAATCGCAAATTTCCTCGTGGACTTTTCACGACCGACTCCGGATGTGGACGGCGAATAATATTCTTAAAATTGTAGGCGAACCGGGTACACCTCGGCGCAAAGAGGATTTGCAAACTCGAATGAAAGTTTCTCAGCCTGTCTCTTGGAACCCGACAGTGATCTTCCGAGGAAAGTTTCGCCCGGTGATCGGTGATTCGAAATTCTGTTGGAAACCGATAGGCAAGAGTTACATGCGCGCTTTTGGACGGATACGTAGTTAAAATCAATTACAGGGGGATAGACGTTTGTTATTGGCCGAAACTTCGATTTGATATCGGTTCCGCTTCCGAAGAATTCGAATCGCGAATGTCAACTTCATTCTTCTAGAGAAATAGAGGCTGCACGTTCCCCTCGAACCACTTTATTGTTCGCTTACTGTTGGGTGACTCGTTCCCATGCGATCGAAACGCAATATTAAAAGAAACTAACGCGCACGGGGCACGACGAATTCCGTTAAATATATGGAACACATTTTCGTGCAGGATAATTTGTCGAACGAAGGGTAAAGGTTTATTTTAGGCCGCCCTGTTTGAACGATTGTTAATACGAAAGGCGTGGAAACTTTTTTAATTTACCCCTCGGCAAATATAATACATGTTACGAAAGTTAACCCCTTCGCCGTTTAATCTTCGATCGATCGTCCACGGATTCCCTTATCATTCCAGAACTTGGCCCGGGTTTCATTATTCATATCTGCAAGAAAATCCCAGAATTCGCTTTAGCTCGGATACACTGAACTTTGCTGTTTCGTGAAACTATCCCCCTCTCTCTGCTAAGTATACGAACGCTTCGTTGCAACGCCTTTCGAATAATGGGCGGATATAATGCTGTTTCGGCGTTTAGTGCCTGTTAAAGTTAAACACTCGTCTTACGGGTATATATACATTTAACGCCGCGATAACGATCTTAGTTTTATAATTGAACAGCCGCAGATGTTACAGGAGAGATACGTTTGCGTTCTCAAGTGCATACGTCGGCGACGAATTGTTCCATGAAATTCTGACGCGTTACTTATTCGCGGAAACGTTTTCGCAGGCGAGCGAGTACGTTCGCGTCCAACACGTTTCGTATTTTAAACGGGGATGATTTTTTTCTATCCTCATGTTTTAACGATACGAGGAACCCGGCTTTTTTTTTTATTTTCAGAATTCGTGGGATTCGTGTGTTTGATGGGAAGCGTTTGTTAGTTAAGCTTCCGTACGGTTACCTTAATCAGCAAATTTTTTAATTGCGCAAAACGCTTTCGCTGACGATGGAAATATCAGGCACAATTTAAATAATGCACGCGTTTACCTGAATACGTGAAAATTTCGTTCGCGGAGTAATATTTACTTGTACCCGTTGAATGCGCACGGTTTTATACCGCGCGAAATTAAATATCTATGTCCAATTATGTTCGTTCAATGGGTCAACGGTTGCGATTTCGTGACACGGATACCTGAAATTTTCATCGCGGAATGTGCCCCGATAAGGTTCGAACGTTTGTACACGTCCAGAGGTAGCGTTGGTCAACGTTCCTTGAATAATCGAAACATTAACGAATAATTAACGGCGCCGACATAACATGTGTCATACTATCACGTAATTTGCATCGCGGACGATGAACGGCATTTTAACAAATTTTAACGCGGCATTCAAGTAAGGATATTCAGTTCCAAAACATGATTCACTCGTTCATACATCCCATTCGTTTCTGCCCAGTTCGGTACACAAATATTCGCCCGGTTCGATCAATTCGGTTCAATTCAGTGGCCGCGTATGCAAAGGTAATACCAGTAAACAATTTCGTAAGATTCTCCGAGCATTAAAATAAGTGAAATATCGGGGTAGCAGTTTCGTAATTACACGGAAAAGGCTCGTCCGTGTTACGTAATAAACTGGTGCAAGCATCGTAGACACGAAACAGAGGGAAAGAAACGATAATAAACCTGTGTCTCGTGAAAGGAAATTTGTTTTCGATAAAACTCGAATAAATTCAACGTCCACCGATCATAGCGGAGGAAAGGTGAGCTCAATGTTTTATCGCCATTATTTCAATTTCTATTTTCAATCAGAATCGTGTTAGAGGGCGGGTTATTTCGTTGCGCACATGCGTCCCGTCGTCGTACACACTCCTAGCTGTTAAAAATAAACGTGAACCGATACACCCACGCTATATTGGTTGCCCGGTTTAGTCATACGTACAATAATACACAACTTTATGCCCGTCTGCACATTTGGTACAATCGTTCCGCCAAGAATAAAACATTCTTATTCCTTCTATTCCCGGCGTTCCCGTGCGAGAACGATTCGTCGCCGTTCGAAAAATCTTAACGTCCTCGATCTGCAGCAATAATTTCCAACCGTATTACCGTCGCGCCAGTTTCACCGGAATCTAATTCGAACGTTTCTGATTACGCTCGAGCGTGTTTTCGGACACGATTAACAAGAAACTCGGCGACAACAGGCGCCGCAGAGTTCCCGCGGCCATTTTACAATCCCTCGCCGTGGGACGGACTCGAATTTTCGTGCTCGTCGGCAACAGTAGATAGCAATGAAATCACGTTGGCAAATCGCGTGCGAAAGTACATTTGTAAGCGACACGGGGTAGCGCGATGGGGGCATGGGGAGCTGGGAAACGTAAGGAAAGCGCAAGGGACGATCACGAGAGGGAAAACATCTCGGCGGCGGAGATACACCGTTTACTTAAGCGCTCTTGAGATATCGAAAATGGTATGTACACGCTATCGATTGCTTTACATGTACATAGGAGGCGCGGGCTGCTAGTCGAATGCTTCCGATACTTCAGAGAACCGGACAGTTATTGGTACTTAAAAGAAGAGCATCGGAGAACCATAAACTTGGGTGGTCGATGGGTGGCGGATGGGTAACCCGGGGGGTACGGGCCGAGGGTTCGAGTGAGTAAAGGTGATTGTGGAGTGGAAGATGTCTCCAGGTTGTGCAAGGGTGCATCTGCATTTAAAGTGGCTGCGCCTGGCAGCCACTCTTCCCCCGTCAAGTCAAAATCACGCGTGCTCTTCTACGTGTGTCGGTGTATCTGCATTCCTGCCCGGGGTTTCGTTCGCGTAATTTCTTTCCCTTCCATTTCGCCCGCCGCCCCCTCGGTACGGTTGTATTTCGCTGTATCGGATGCGAGCGTTGTTCCTTTTGCCGCTCGGCTGGAATATCTTTCTTGCGGAATTTCTCGGATTCGGTGACACGCGGTTCAACAGGATTAGAGGGGAACGTGATTTCTCGTGTACGGTTGTTGCTCACTGTTCGTATCACGGGCGCTTTCTGTCGTCGCGACGGTAATCTTATGTTTGTCGCGAATCGTCGCCGCATTCACTTCGGGCTGTTGCAGACTCGCGCGAATGATGGAAATTCGTTGAACGAACCGAGTCTTCTATTCTGGAATATCTGACCGGGGAATATCGCGCTGCGTTCTTCGGAATCGCTGGGCGCCGCTTTGTCGACGCGCGAATAATTCTTTCTCTGTCGGTACGCATCTTTTTCTGCTCCGGCGTGTTTCGTTCGAAAGAATTTTTTACGCGCTTCTAACCGATGCGCGCTTCGCGAGCCCCACGGGGAACGTCTGCGGCGATCGCACCTAGGGGCACTACAGTTAATTAGAGCCGTAAATTAATCACTGCGCACTTTTAAGCGCGATCTGGCAAATGTGTTAGCCTCGTCAGTGCACAAACGGGGAACATCGGCGTCGATACGAAACTTGCGTTGACATTCTTTCTTTTAATCGCCATTAGATTCAACCTTTTTGTTCGCCTTCTATTAATGTATTCGTACATTTATATCCTTTCGACATTTCTGCCGTACGTACTTCTACTTCAAGCAACTCATTTATATGCACCAATAACTAATTCCAATAAATCATGCTAAGCCAGGATAGCGGTAAACGGTTGTATCTTTATTTCATAAAAACGCGAATCCTGGTACTGTGGGATTAGAGTAACGTTAATCCGCGAAACGAGCGCGGCAATTTCCTTTATGAACTTTTCATTCAAGTCGACGTCCGCGAATGCGTCATTCGTGTAAACCAATTTCCGTGTAAACTGACACACGCGTGCCACGATCAAAGACACGACGAGGAAGAATATCGCGCCGCTTCCGAGGCGCCTCGGTATTTCGTACATCGAAGGGTAGATTAACCCTGTACACGACAACTATCGATGGGGTTAATCTCGCCGGCGGTAGGCGGCTTTGTGCGCGGAAAAGCTTGAATGCCGGTAACGAAAAAAAAAACAAAAATATGAGAAGACAAAACAGGATATGGAAAGGAAACGAGAAAGGACTGGAGACGAGTTTATACAGTCCGCGTCGCGATCCCGCAATCCCAGACATTTTTACGTTTGATAATCCCGCGAGCGTGGCGCAAGCTGCAAAAGGTCGACAAAACTGTTGCAAAGTTGACCACCGAGACTGCCGAGCTAAGCCGTACCCGTAACGTAAGGACGCGACTGGTCTATTGTTTGTATTCCCATGTGTGTATGGTTCCTTGAAAAGCCAGGCCCATAATTTTAACGTTTTTTGCTGCCCCTCTACTCCTGCGTTTCTTTTTCCGCCCCTCTCCCACCGTATCCCCCCCTGTTCTCCCCGTCTCCGTTCCTCTCGAGCCTTTATCATTCGAGACCAGGATGAAAGCGCCGACCGCATGAAAGCCCACCTTTTTGCCCGGGGAAATAAAAATTACCATGTCAGACATAAACCGCTCTCTCACTCCCTCGCCCTCCTCATCCCCTTTCGCTTTCCCTTCTTTTTCTCCGCTGTATTCTTTCCACACTTTCTCTCTCTCGCGCTGTATCGTACCCTTTTCACTCTTTCGCTCGTCCTCTTCACGGGAACAAAGGTTCCCTCGCGGAGCTTTATTAACGCGGTATTCAAACCGCAACGCGTGCAAGGATTTTCAGTTTCATGTAAAGCTTGATATATAAATAATATTCGTATATATGGACGTCGTTCCTAGCACGGTTCCGTAAACCTTCGCGGGGGGCATTCTGCCTGCGTCTTCGCTTCAGTTCGTCCCGTGGCGCAGGAGTAGTACACTTTCTTTCATTGTTGTGCGGGTAACAGCTGGTAGCTT
Organism: Nomada fucata; assembly: GCA_948146005.1. Taxonomy (NCBI): domain Eukaryota; kingdom Metazoa; phylum Arthropoda; class Insecta; order Hymenoptera; family Apidae; genus Nomada; species Nomada fucata. The sequence continues at coordinate 6,576,685 of OX411278.1, read as the reverse complement.
TGAATTGCGAATCGGCTTTCTGGAACAGCGGTGAAGTCGTTACGGTTATGTGGACGATACACCTCGTTTCGTAATTAGAATTACGATGCTGATGTTTTTACAGTGCCAGTAATTTTTAGTCGTATTAACGTGCCGCGATGACGATGTACACAGGGCCCGGGATCTTCCGGGGCGAACGTTGCGTTGGCGTGTTCTGCGCACGAAAGTAAGATACAAGTGTTACGCGAAAGTCGACGTTCGGAGTAAAGTAAGGCTTCGTTACAAAGTTGTAACATAAATTGTACAACCGTGTAATTTGTCTGCTTAAACTGACGACACGGGCGAATTTCTCGACGATTTCTATTCATCTCTGCAACTGCATTCTTAATTCGTTGCATCGGTGGTAGCCCTAGTAGCTGTTGCAGTTGCGTAAACCTTTTCTTTCGACGTTCCTCGGAAATAAAAATTCAAAGGCGTAAGATCAAGCGATTTAGGTGGCCAGACAGCCATTCATCTCGTCCAATCCAGCTTCGAGGGTAATGTTCATTGTACAAAATTTTTTTATCGATCGAGCAGGAAAAGTAGGCGATTCTTCGATTTACGTTATATAACTTTGTATTAAAGACTCGTCGGTCGACTCTCGTACAACAGTATTGCCTTATTTTCGTGCTAAGAATATGCTGACTGCTATTATTATTGACTGCTATTATACACGTTCGTCCGGAAAAATCCCGGACACCCTGTATAGTTAGAGAGTTTATTTCATTTCCAAGATGCATCTTGCTGGATGTATCTCGCATGATTCTTCTTCATTCCCACGCACTCTTGTGAAAATGGATAGATTATGGAACGAGGACTGTCGCGTAATCTAAAGTAATGGCGGCCGAGGCGACTATACCCTTAGTTCGCACCAGATTTCAAATTGGTTTCCTCTGGAAATCCCATTGCAATTTCTTTGCACCAACTGCTTCTGCGAGAAGTCAAACGGTATTATACGCGGGAGAAGCGTGCGAAAAAATTTAATTAATTTTTGTGCACCGTGCAGTGCGGTTTCTTTTTCTCGCAGAGTCGGCACGGATGGCGATTCGTTTGTCAAACATCTTTTGTCCTCGTCGGATAGATTCTGTTTGCTTTATTGCTCGACATTACGATTTTAAACGAGCCCGTGTCAGATTCGGGCGAATTGCGATGGCTTTTGCCGGGCCCGCGAAGATCCGGCGGAAACTTTCGAGCAAACTTACTTACTGTTAGCCTTCCGGGGTCCATTAATACTCATGTAAATTTTTAACGGGCATCCTTTATCACCCGCTGGACTTGACAGTTAATGAACTTTTATGTCCATTGAGAAATAAATCCCTTCGCCATTTTCCACGTAAACTTCATTGCGAGTGTTGCAATTCGAAAATTCTGTCTCGCAGCACCCCGGAAGAAAATCGTTTCACTAGCGTTAATATTATTGACCTAGAATTCAGGCGCGTTCGGGAATTTCCTCTCGAAACGACACACCCAGAGTTTCTGTTTGGATATTTCCATGTATCAGGAAGCAACAAATTCACCTGCTACCGTATAAAATTCTATCAAATTCTGCCAAACAAATGAAAATCTCGTGAAGCAATCAGCGGATAAAAATTCCTGCTCCATTACCTTGATCTTTCTCAACCCCAGAAATTTAATTAACTCCTTTCATATTCATTTGCTTCGTTTTCTCATACATTATCCACCTCGTTTCCACCAGCTGCCTTCTCAACAAATATCGTTCTCAAAATAAATACTAATAATAATGCCCAAGGAGTCGTACACAGAGTTTCGATACTAGTCGAGCACAGGCTGGCAGTAAATCATACCCATAGGAGAGTCAATCCCAAAAACAGGTTCCAGACGTCGAACTAATAAAGACCGGAGTTTAATCGCGCGTCTATCCAACGCATACCTCTTTGGGGCCGTTAGAGCCATTTAACTTTAAGGTAACAGAGCTCCGCTGGCGCGGGGAAACGACGATGGAAAATATGGGGAGGCCAGGTTGAACAGAGGTGGGTACCCTGCTGGAGGTACCACGTGCAACCGGCTAGGTGAGAACCGGGCTTAACAGTTGAATGAACCGGGTTTTCTTCTCGTGCACAGGGAAACGCGACGCCTTTTCCCCTTGCTTCTGTTTTCCGGCCGATGTTCCTTATCCGTGCTTTCTTCAACCCCTTTACCTCTTGGCTCCTCTCGCCTTTGTTTTGCGCCACTGTATCGCGACTACTTGCACACGAGAACCCATGAATATTTCAACGATCGAACCTCGACGGCATGCTAAATCGTGTATGTGGATACATATGCCTGTATAATGTATGAACACTACTAGCTCTGATTTCATTCGTCGCGTGAATTACAGACTGTGGACAACGTGAATCGGTCGCAGATCGCGCGAGTAGTACAAATAGCCGAGGTTCGATTGCTCGAATGTTGCAGTGCTTGTATCTTTTTTGTTTGCGGAGAAGTCGTAAAGTGAATATTACGGAGTTTACGCTGATGAAGGGATAGATGGGACGAAGGTGATGGTAATTTGTTTGTAATAACCTGAGGGGGTCGTAATTAATATAACAAGAAATGTTATGCAACTTGGAGAAAATGTGTGGAAGCCGGTAACTGTAGACGAGTAAAAAAGTACGTTTGAAACATTGGATTCGCGTATGCAAGGAGAGGCAAAAGAAGAAAATTGATATAAGTAGTGTCCTGTAATATTATTATGCGAATTACAATTTACGGTAATTACCTTTGTTCTTTCATATCTTTCGTTATTATCGTTTACGAACGATGTATGGTTAATATCGTTATTAAATACATTTCAATGTATGTAGTAACGACAGATCAGATAATAAAAAAATCGTCGACAGAGAAATATAGCCACTATTATATCTACAGCTTACCCTACAGATACTTTGTCCTCACGGCATACATGAAATAATAGACAACAATTTGCATATCATTTGTCTTGCGGATTGTTCTCGCAGTGCCGGTCGTTCAATTATTCAAAAAATTCATTTACTCCCACGTCGTGCACCTTCATTAATTCAGGTAATCGAGTTTCAATCGTACTATAGCAGAAAAAGAAGTCTCTATCGACATGTCGACGGTGCACCGCGGTGGTTGATTCTTCGATTGATTTTCCCATCTACTTGCTTCAATTTGCGTTCGTTTAGTATAGAGGTTTTTCATGTACGACGATGAAATTGCTTTGTGATGATGAGTGGCGGACTGGATGGGGGTGTAATCACCCTAAAAGTGCTTCATAAAAGAGTCATCGTTAGCTGGATGACCCTACATTCACCCACCCATATTATATCCGTTCCTCGTTCGTATGCTCATCATGCAAATTACGCCGCATGGTGTACTTAGTTATTTTATTAATTCCATATATTGTTTTTTTTTTCTTCAACAATCCACGCTCTGTTGATAACGGGGCCTCCATTATGAAGTGAACGTTACGATTGTAATGCATATTTAATCAAACGGGTATGAATAAAGCACGTGGAATTGGAAGCGACGAATAGAATTGTGAAAAGTGATGAAATACGACGAATGTAACGGGGCGAAAGTAGAATAGGACGCGTCCCGCACGGACGAGCGTTCTCGAATCGAAATTCAAAGAAATGTCTGCCCGTCTCTCGTTGGTTCAAATATAACGCACGTTTTAGCGTGCTTACGAGGGCGATTCGTATAACGCATCGAACACCGGCGAATACCATTACAACTCGGTTCGTTACAGCGGCCCCGTGTTATCTCGTAAGACCAATTTGCAAAACGGAACAACTGTAATCGAAATGGAATTCATTCCACCGGGGGAATTATGCGGTTATCATAGCACTAATACACTCTGTTGCCGCCGTTGTTTTATTAATGCCCCCCCGCGCGCTCGTCCAATAATACACTCTTTATTATAATTACCGCTGAATACACGCATGAAAATTGCAACAAATTCGCGCGCCGGCGATACATCGCGGCGCGTTATCATATTAATGCGCAGAGTGCTCGCGGGTTACCACGCTCCGCTTAATTCGACGATTCGGCAAACCGGGAAATTGAGTTAACTCCTCCTCGTCGAATCGCTGGAAAACGAACGACGTCGCTCGCGAGAACGTCGAGGCCCGCGAAGGAGTCGCGCGATGGACGTCGTTATACGGCGGGGTGGCATATTTTTCGCGAAACGAAACGTCCAGCTTCGGAACGCGCCGTTTATTCCGTCGGTGAAATATACGGACGGGATCGTTGTAGTGCCAACGCCATTGTCCACGGGTAATAAACTTTCGGCTAATCGAAATCCGGGTGTAAACGGAATCGCATTGTGAATTCCTTGTACGCAGAAATTTGCGTGGCCGGCTTCGAATTTCCCAGGCCGTCGTTATACCCGGGCATAAATTGCCCCTTTGTGTATCTTCCGGGATTGTGTAACAGGTTGTTGGCAATGCTGGATACGCAATGAACGACTTTGGCCACCCCCCTGGTACAAGAGCGGAGAGAAAGGAGAGACCGCCGCCATCGGATACAAAACGCCGTTTCACTGAACCGATTGCTTTGACACAACGACCGCACGTAATTAGAATACGCGGAACGGCTGCCGCGTTGTATTATAGTTAAACGCCAATGGAACAACGGGAAATACAGGAAGAGTGTAACGAAACGATCGTTGGCGTTGAATAAAGTGTCGCGGCCCGGAATGCACACGATCGCCGGTTGATATCGACGCGCGAATGAAAGCGGTTGAGCGAATGATCGGGGTGCGTAGCTACGGGGGTTGTTTTAACGAGCCGTCCGGTCCGCGCTGATAATTATGAGAAACGCGGTCTCTCGCGAGCGTCGAGGCCGCGTTTCACCTGGAACGATTTCGAGGAAAAATTGAATGGGCGTCTAGAGGAGGGGCGTGCACGGTACATTTCGTCAAACTAGCGGCGAAACGTAAAAACAATTCATCGCTCGTTGTAGCAATTAAACGAAACGACTGGTGTCGCACACTTCGAACGCTCCAAAGGAAAAGCGTTATTCCCATGCATTCGGAAGCATTGATACACGCCGGTAAATAAACTCGGCTTTCCCATTATTCGATTATTAGTTATTTCTCAAAGGGGGTCGGGGGTCGGTCTGCTTCTTTAGTTGCCACGCGAGCAATGAATTGTTCTCGCATTTTCCTGTCCACTTCGCGAAATGTACCGTACCGCTCTTCCCCCACAGATCAATCCGCCATTCAATTGACTTTGATGAGCGAAGGAATAAAGCTTGTCGGGTAGAGAAAGGGGGGCAAAAAAAAATAGCCGAGTCCGTCGTTCCCTTTCAGCTGTGCAAGTCGGAAAAGTTGTGCGACGAAAGTCGCTGGGAAAATTGGCGGACCGTTTGCATTCCTTCGGCAACCAAATTTCCAGCGGTTCCATTTCCTAGACGTGTGCAGTACGTCGGGCGTGCTCGCCCCCCTTGGCAACTTTGCCTGTCGATGACGTCGACGAACATCCGAAAGTTTTTCGAAGCAGTCGCAAGCACCGTGACTCTTCTTCCTTCGATCTCCCCGAGCGTAGTCGAGATATTATGCGGCGCGGCGGATCCGTCGATTGTTAATCCTTTGCAGCCCGGAAAATTTCCTTCCTGCAACTCAGAATTCGGTTGAACCTGATTGAATTTCCGGAACAGTTTCGTCCGCGAACGACAGAACGTAACGTTTCGGTTACGCCGACGTAATCTGTTCGCCGGCGAAATTTATAATCATCGCGTACGCCCGAGGAATGCCCGAAATGGTTCGCGAGCGCAGATGGTTGAACCGCACGCGGAGAGCAGGAACAATTTCGATGGCTACGCTGGATGTTTCGATTCTGAAACAAGGAAGTCAATCTATTCCGGTTTCTTTTGATCCTGTCCGCGATATTTGTGGAATTCAATACGCGCTTTGATCAACGTACCTGTTACGCCGTGAAGAATTTACAGCGTCCATTTGCTCGACGAAATAAATACGCTTCGGGTAGCCCGTGGAAATAAACAGGGGGCATTTTATAGCACGCCATTAATGCGCACAATCATTTACAGGCCGCTGTCTGCTAGGCAGCCTCTTTAAAGCATACTTCGTTGGATTTTCGAATTACTGGCGCACTTTGCAAAACCCGAATAGCGGTGAAATAACATTGCTAATTGCTTTGAGGTCTGTAAAATGTTTCGGCACGCGTGTCTACGCTTTGTAGCGGGGAACAAAATCGATATCCAATTCCGCGTACAATTTCGCCGGAATTATTCATCAGATTACAAATTAATTGAAATAGATTTTTCCATTCGCGCGACGGCCTCTGTCGTTGATGTCGCGGTATTCGTAAATGCCGTTGACAAAATAGGAACTGTCGGACGGGGCTTTTCCCCTCGCAGGTGCATAAATGTGCTGGGCTCGGGGGGGGGGGGTGGTTTACCGTGTTCTATTATCGCGGGTGTGTATGATCGATGGGGATTCCGATCAACGAAACGTAAGGAAGAATGCGGTTTCAATTTTGTTTTTTCTCCGCCGCTGACAAATGATTCTCGCCATCGTCCAATCGGAAACGTATCCGAAACGTTATGTATCATCACTTTTCGCAACAAAGGATCGCCCGTTATATGGATACGATTTATACCTCGATTTATTTATTACGACCTTTTGACGCGAAGTCGCAGAGGGATTCCTCTTTCAATGTTCTTCTGTGGTGAATTTGTGGGAGCGGAACAGGCAACCAAAGTGTTACTTTTAACCGGCTTCATTTGGTACATTGAAATGGCAGGATTTTCAATTCGGCTTGCGAGAGAATTTGGATTACTTCGGGCGAGATGAATTTATCGAACGATACGGACTTCCAGTTAAGCGAAACTGCATAGTTTTATTGGTAATAGGAAATGTGTTGAAGATGTCGTGAAATAAAAATAGGTGTAAGAGTAAATAGACTTAAGCTGAAAACTGTTCTCATTTAAATCGCAGAATTGTTTCTGTGTCTCTGAAAAGTAGAAGCGGTCTGCATCCTGTGCAAATTATGGAGAAAGATGTAGCAATTAATTTTGAGTCAGTTTTCAGTTTAAAGCGGAGACATCGAAAGAGTTTGTCCATTGTAGTAAAGTAATTGGCTACTTCAATTTAGTAATTAAGTTATTAATTGATTACTTTAAATCAGTGTTTTGTACCTCTTTCACAATCACGATTACGTGGTGAACGGATATTTATGACAGGCAAAATTACCCCAGGAAGCCTAAAGAAGCTAAAAAGGGGTTGTGAAATCATCGAAGATCTAAAATAAACACCACGGTGTATACTTTGCTTAAAAATAGAGATTTCAGCATGAAATAGGTACGCGAGATAAACCACTTTTGCAGATGGCTGAGGATACGTGTAAGCAAAATAATAAAAACATCTGAAGCGGAAAAATGATTATGAAGCAGCGGATGTTTATTCAAATATTAACACGGTGTATTTTTTCAAAGAGTAGATAGAAAAGAATAAACTGGAATAGAAATTTCGCTATTAGAATATTGCAAAATGTCTTACATTAATGTCCACGTATTGTGCATCATGCATACCCTTTGCATATTTCGTACATACGCTACATCCGATTAATTTAATTAGAAGAATAATCCTTAAAAAAAGTACCTTGAAACACAATTAAAGAAAATATTCAAGAACACACGGACGTACGAATAAATAAAAGCAGGCAGATTGAAAAGCTTTGTTTCACATATTTCCTCGAATTCGGTAAACGAAATTGTCCTTCCGACAGTGTACGATTGCAAATCTCATAAATTTGTTGAATATTATTATAGAAGAGCGGCGTATAGTCGCATGAAAGGAGGAAATGGTCATGGTTTGACCGGCGAAACTATGCCAGACGTTATGCCCAAGGATTTCTCCGTTCTTGTTCCGTCGTCTAACTTTTTTATACTGCTCTACGCAGTGAATTGGCCCAGTATATTCTCGTTGCATGAATTTACTTTCGTCTTGTATAATAAAGTAGACGTACTTTCTGCTCAGTAGTTTCACACGAGCGGCAGCACATTTCTGTTCTGAAACATTGCGTTCACTGTGCTTCGAAACTTGTTCGTTCCATGAAACGATTATATTGTTGACGCACGAGACGAAGCATATAACAGCATATCATATATAACAGCAACAATCTCTAGATTTTTATTCGAGATTATAATTCGAACGTATAATCTCGAATAAAAATCTAGAGATTCAACGTTCGAACGTGGAGTTGAAACGACGAAATGAAACGGAACGGGAATATTCCGCAAAGAAACGAGAAATCTGCCCGAAAAATTACTTCCTAATATTGTTCTCGTTACTTCTCGTTGGGACAAAAAAAATCGGTTCTTGGCTCACCGGACGCCAGTTCGTTGCCCTTAGCTACCATCGGCCGGCCCGATCGATAGGGAGACATTAATCTTCTTAACAAAATCTCACCTTAATTGCAAATTACCTCGGAGAGTCATGCCGGCGTGTAATTCAATCTCGATGTTTGGCCACAAAAATGGCGATTCATCGGTTCGCGGCAGCGTTGCGACAGTATACTTGAAGCTTAAGCTACTAACGCGTTAAATGTGGGCGAATTTGTATTTGCAAATAAATGATTTGCATCGTGCAAATAGACGTTGCTGTTTAATACGAAACGAAGATAGAGCCGTGCAGAGTCGAGAATCAGTAATTTCAAACCTGCAGCTACCGCAGGCTTAATTAGTACCTGAGGCTTTGCAAGCCACGAGTCTTTTTACTGCATATTAGGCGGGAGTAAAAGCGGTACGACCTGGTACGGTCTAACCACTTCTCCTTTTTTTTTTCTTCTTCTTCTTTTAGAGTGGAATGCGGTATTAGCGCTGTTTCGCCAAGGCACCCTTCAATTTAACCCCTTTCATTTAAAGCATACACAGGCGGATCCACGGATTTTGTCGTTGAGGGAAATTCATGCTGAAAAACCAAAAAGTTTGATTCTGAGACATAAAGGAGTTCGTTCACTCATAAACTCCTACAGAATTGCGGATGTTTTCAATTAATAGAGGTTGCATAATAGGTTGCCTGTTTGATAATATTTGCCGTTAAATTTCCTTTGTTGCGAGCTCGCGCGATAACGCGTACCCCTTAATATAATAATGAATACCTTAGTTGATAGGAAGTTCGCGTAATGTCAACAAATTTATATAATTATGTTTGCTAATGTGACTCCGAGTAGCGCATGGGAAAACGGTGGGCAGCCTAAGTAGTATTCCTGAGAATCTTAGTCTACCAGAAACCCCGTAAGCTCTCCGCACGGATATTTAGGTAATGAACACCAACATACCCGCGTTAATTGCTGTTTGTAACCAGCTTCTGCAAAGCCATTTCTCCCACTTTTCTTATGCTGTTCCCGGCGCAACTACCAGGGACGCCACAGCGTGAAACATTTGCGTTTTATTCCGAAATATGAAAAAAGGACACGGAAAAAAAAGAAGATCGTAAGTCCCATGGTTGCCGCAAATTCTGCGCAACACGGTTAAAAATGTTACCGCCGCGAAAAAGCGTTTAATGCGTTCTCCGAACGCGTTTCGATGGAACTGTTTGAACATTTCTCGCATCTGTGAAAAAAACGATCGCACGTTCGAAGTAATTCGCAAACATTTATCTCTCCGCGTGCGTACGGCGACTGGCGAAGGGGAACGAAAACAGAAAGAAAATACGAAGACAATCGGGAACGCGAAAAAGTCAATCGTAAACGTTCCCGAGCGTCGATTTGTAACATCCCGACATCCGGGCTGACAGGAAGCGCGGCTACGAGGAAGAAACATGTTTCACAGATTAATAGCCGGCGTACACGTTACCATCGAGATAATTAACATACCGTATTTACATAGACATTAGACAAACAGTTGATTAGAAAGATATAGGCGCGCCCCGACGGTGCATAGGCACCGGTAAGGGTGGCCGACGCTCGTAAGGGAGGGTTAGCGTGCCGTTGTAAATACAGCCCGTATTCCAGCAGATAGGGGTGTGATTCATGGGGGACAGGCGCCACGATCTATAGATCCACCCCGATACCGAGACATCTCCCACCCTGCCACCCACAATACCCTCTTACCCCCTTGACGATCCTAAACCAAGGCTTTTCCTCATGCACGCAAACAGTCCATACGTTTCACCTGGATAAGGCGCGTCCGTAATGTATGGAATCCTTCAAGGAGTTAATGAACGGGCTAACGGCCGCAGAAGGGGTGGGGGGGGGGAGAGGTAAATGGAAAATTTTCCTTTCGTTGCAATTGCTTGCCCATAGATATTCATTTCTCTTTGTTTTTAAGAGTTCGCGTGAAATTTGGAAGCACCGCGATCGATGCAGGTATACTTGTCACGTTATTCGCAGCGTACCATTCTGCCGGCTAAGAAACGACGATAGTACAGTCGGAGTTTATTTAGAGGCCCATTAACTCATGGTTGTCAATTTGATGAAAGATTTCTTAATAGATGATGCAGAGCTCCTTCGCCATGGCAGGTGTTCGATACGTTTTCCTCTCATTTCGATGCACATCTCGGGTCCATGGGTTGTCGCTTTGGACCATGGTTTTCGACCGCGCACTGTCGTGAATAACAAAAGTTGATCTTACATGGATCTTTCACTCCTTTCGGTTGGCACTGTTTCGAGCCCTTGAAGTTTTGTCATCTTTTTCCATCGCTCCGTGCAGTCCGTTTCCATGGGTTGAGTTTCCCTCGGTGTATCTCGTTCAATTGAAGCGCAAGGGGGTTATTGTCTTTCTATAATCTGGTCGATCAGTAATTTGTCTGATACATTTGTAAGTGCGGCGCGTTAATTATCTTGATGGTGACGTGTCCCTCGACTATTAATCCGGGAACGTATTTCCCCCTTGTACCTGCTACTATTTTATTGCCATTGGCAGAGATTGCGCGATCGTGGCTGGATTAAAGAATCGCGCGGCCATCTTGCCGGTCGTGTTACGCGCACCCACGCGTGCACGCATAATTAATTCGAATAAGGTGCAATAAACGTGATTTTTTGAGCAGCTTCGCGACGAGGGCTTGGAGGCGGGATCGATTTTCCTCCTTCGGAAAGAAAGGAAAGACCGTTTCGACAACGTTGACGCGCATTCCCCGTTAAACGGCATGGGCGTATTTTGCGAAGCACAACCATTACCGCGACCCGCAGCACCGTCCGCCCACGTTTCTTGAAATGCACTCTGCTCATGCAAACTTCATCGAGTATCGATTTTGCAATAACAGGCAGAACTGCGAAAACCGGCTGACGACTTCGCCAATGCTCGTGATATCTGTTGCAATGGGTGCCTCGCTTATAAAGCCAATTCCAACGTGCGCCGCTTTCTATCTCGAATCGTTAACAACAGGCCCCCACCCAAAATGGGTACTTTCTTAATATCAAATATACGTTACCCGCCGTCAATTTCGAATACGCCACGAATGCAAACACACCACCGTCCGGTGTTCCGGAGTTGTTGAATTTTCCACGGATTGCGTCAAAGTTACGCGAAATCCCAAGTCTAATCAAGGTGGTTGGATCAAAGTTAATAACCTTAAGTGGGAACAGTTCCATGCAAATTCAGCGAGGTGCATTAAAAAAGCAAAAGTCGATGCGAGAGATTACGTTTTATAACTACGGTAGATGTAGCGGGATATAACAGGGACTTACAGCTTGCTACGTTGCGGCTGTCTCCGGGTGTTTTGCATAGGGTGTATTTCTGAGGGTTTATTTTTTCCTTCCTTTCGTTTAGCCGTGCCGCGAGCCCCCACCGTTTCTCCACGCGAACGCCGTGTGCACGCATTGCCGCGTGTCCGCAACGGTGCCGTTCTTTGTTTTAATGAACGTACTTTACGCCGGTTTAAATTCCGTCGCGCAGGATTTTTTAAATATCCCGCATCCGCACGCCGACGTAATTCAAGTGGCAGTTCAGCACCGCGTTGATTAACGAAACGAAAGTTTCCTCTCTGCGGTTGAATCCGCGGACTTCTTTCTCTTCTTCCCGATATCGACGAGGAGAATTAACCGGGCAGTGGTTTATTAACGATTGGATTTCAATTGTGCGACGTTGCGTCGATGAACCGGGCAAGGTTAGTCGTTTTAGTTAGTCAATTTTAGTTGACCCGCGTTCGGGAGCACTCGTCCTCCTCGATGCGAGCTTATTCCTGCGACGCTGCCGCGAAATTACTTTCGCACCGCTATTGTGCACAAAGACGTGCAATTTCTAGTATCTTGACGACACCCAACAGTGTCGTAACGCAAACCAAAAGTCCCGTCAGCTCTTCTCCTTTTGTTTTCTCGGCGCGCTTTTAAATGTCGTTCTTTTGTCGCTCTCCTAGAAGAGAACGGCAAAGAATGTCTAATGAAGCACCACCTTGATCTTACGGTTAAACAAAAAGACGACTTTGGAATCGTGTAACGAGGCGCCGAGGGCACACGTCTCAAAGTTACCCGAGGGCCACTTTTCTCCTCCTACTCTTCCTTTCTTGACTTAATTTCAGCGAAATAGAATTCGCCAACGGTTGCACCGTGTACTCACGGCGGTGCGGAATAGCGTAATGCACGCGCAATTAATTGACGCGCTTATCGATTGCTACGGAAAAATCGATACGTATCCCGCCCCAGTAATTGCAACGATCGACGGCGCAATTTATCCTTCTTGCGCAACAATCGGTCGTTCCCGAAAAATCAGGTCGACAACATAATACATCCTTTTTCGTGTCCTCCCAGCTTTTTTTTTCATCTCTCCGCCAAACAGTGTATTCTCTTTGTGCGATAAATTCGCCCGCAAACATTCGTCCAGCAAGCTTCCACTTTTTCGGCAGGAGGGTGAACAATGTGTAGCCTCTCTCCGGCGACAGGTGCGACGAAACGAATAAAAAAAAAAGGTGGAAAAAAAAGCACGAGGAAGAAGAAGAAAAAAAACGCGCACGAAATGAAATTGCTGTTGATTAAATGCGAACGGCGGCGAGCTCAAGACAATTCACGGTGACGCGGCCGACGTGCGGCATAAAAAGAATCTGTACCACGAGTTTATTATCAAAAACGGGGCGTCGTTTCATTTATCCGCGGTTCATCCGGGTTCACGTGTTCCGACAACACGGAATTGCCGTGCACCCGCGAAGACGCGGCCGCATTTACCGGATAATGAAAACTTTAATTGCCTCTAAGCAGGGCGACACGGCGATTCGTTCGCCGGATGGAACCTGGGGAAAATTGTACTCCCTAGCCCCGGCGCGAGAGACAACTTCTTGGCCGGCTTTCACATAAATGAAGGAATCCCACCGTTTCGGCCGTCTTTGTACTTTCAGATACAACGATGTCGTATTTTCCACGGTGTAATCGTGAATGAATTCGCGTTCGCGTCTCCCTGTCTTTTCGAGAAGAAAACGGGTTACCGTGGAACGTGGCTAACCACTTGATTAATGAACGACCGCGGAGAAATTGCAAAACTGTTACGCTCGGAATTCCGTTGCGTTTTATTGTTGCGAATAATTTGCGGAATCGGGAAAGTATTTATTATGCTTGTCGACCGGAGGGATTTGCGTACCGTTCTCTTCGAGAAAGGGGATCGCCATTAGAATCTCGCCGAGGGCATTTAACAATTGCTAGGGGTATTCGGTAGATGTTTATGATTTTTCTGATTTTTTTAAATTGACGGCGCTATTTGCGCTCGTTTAATTCCTTTTCGCCGATTCTGCCGCGCGAAATCCTCTCCGCTCGACGGGCGGACGTCGTGCATAAAACAGAATTCAATTATGTACGAGACTTATCGCTTCTTGGAGTCGAGATAGGGGAACAGAGACGACTGCCTTTGACGGTGCACCTTGGTATTCAATGGCACTATCTTCCTCCTTTATAGCCGAACTTTGGAAAAATCTGCTTATCTGCGCGATTTCCCAGCGAATTTAGTTAATCTGCCCTGGGTAAACATTATTTGTGCCCAGGGAGAAATCTTGAATAGCTAGTTTTCCGAACAAAAATTGCTTTGCATTCCGTGTTTTTGTTTTTTTTTTTAAATTAAAATTCTTCCCTTTTCAACAGACATTTCCAAGTAATCTTAACACCTCTTCGAGATTCGTTATTTTAACCACCGTATTTGTAGCAAAAGTTTTCTAAACTGTGCCACAAAAAAGAATAAATAGCAGCGGGATAATCATTTGGAGCCATCGACAATTTTCGTTGATAGCGTCGCGGAGGGCAGAGAAAGATAGGCGGAATTAAATATTCATGAATCAATTCGCGTAAAAGCTTGCATCGTCGTTATCCGATATATCGTAGATCTGTTATGCAGCCGCGAACAAACTTCGCCGCGAAACAAAACGAGCGACGCGTTTCGCAAGTTCGAGAAAATGTTATGCATTTTAATCTAGGCAATTTTCCCGCAACTTTGTCTGTTACGTAATCAACGAAGGGGAGGGGACGCGAAAATCTTTTTCTCGCGGATCAGAGTTGCAGCTTGTTTCGGTGCCGTTTGTTCGGAAGAAGGGTAATTCGAAGGATTTCTCCGTTGAAGAGGATTCAACTCACGGGAAAGGAAATCATTTGTGCCTCTTTTATTCTATCCTTCCTCGCGTTGGCGTGAATTCTAGTCAGCTGTGATAATTACTTATCAGAAACGTGATTGATTGTTTGCCACGAATCGACGCTTCACGTTCTTAGATCTGTCTCGGTTCTATTCTTTCCCCAATGCGGAGGAGGACGAATCCTCGCGCCTCGCGCAATCTTTTTTCAATGTCTCGCCGAAGGCAGGAGGACTCGTTGGGGATATTTGAGAATACGTTACCTCTGGAGCGCCTCTAACAGCGTAAAAATGATATTTCACATGCAGCGTGTAAGATCGTAAACGCGGGGAACGATTCACGAAACGTTTAACCGTGCTCATAAAACCGGTTCACGTCGACGAAGCACGTACGTGTCGGTTTTCATCATTTACCTTATCACTACAATCCTTTATAGCTCATGAACAAGCGTTGACCACATTCGCCCCTGTGATAGAGTATCGGATTTGTACATTATGTCAAGTAACTGTAACACATATAAGTACGATATCACGATCGTATTTAGCCCTTCTTGTCGTCCAAAGTGTTCCAAAGTGTACGGGATGGCCGACACGAGATGGTCGGTGTACATTTTAACCGTTGGCGTTCGGTTAGGCGATTTTATGTAACTGATAGCGCGAGACAACGGTTGTTTCAGTGAGTTACAGTTCTTTGCTGTGTCAGGGTAGCTCTACGTTTAGTGCACATCCATATATGTATATCGTTTAAATCAATCGCAATACTGGATCGGTTTCGATCTTACTTCACCTCGTTCAACAGTTTTATGTTATTCTCGAAGTTAGTAATATAAGTTTATTAATTTCTGCACCGTTGGAATTATTATTCCAGCGAATCGTGTATATGTCTGTCTATATGAGGGAGTATATAAAACTTGGACGCGCAGTGAAATCACGAGGTAAACAATCGTCAAAAAGCATTGTATCCAATTCACAGTGTTTTCACCGTTGCGGAAAATTGATTATTATTATTTCCACTATTAGACTGGAATATTCTTCAACGCGACTGAAAATAATACTTGAAGGATCAATATTCAAGAATCATAGACGACATCACTGGCCAATTGTACTTTCTCAAACCGGGTGTATCAATTAAAGTAAAGCAGTTGGAAGTAATACAGCAAACGAGCAGCAGCAATTAGGGAAAGAGAAGTAAGATCGAAATGAAAGTTAGGGGTGGCCCTAAATTAATCATAGTGCATCAGAAACGCAAAAGCGGAGGAAAGTCAATAGCACTCTGATATATAAAAATATATATACGTATATTCGATAAGGCGGAGGAAATAAAATGCGGTATAGGGCGTCCAAGGAAAATTCAATCAGCTTAAATGCACCGAGATAAACTTAGCTGTAAAGAAGTCGTCGCAAGCCACCGGTGTTAATCAATATGGACTCCGAGATAAGCTTTTACTATTTGAAAGCTTCACGGTAAAATACAAAGTTTTCTTTTTTTCAGTTGTCATAATTGGATTTCCCCCCCCCCACGATTCTGAATTATCATTGATCGTTTCGATCATCATTCTGCAACCAATCAAATTGATTAAACATCTTCGATCCAGCTTCTATTACTTCAATTTCGATGTCACATAAGTTTTATAAACATAAAATAATATACACACCGTTACCTTGGAGTATTCTGAAGATTCTTACTTTGAACACGACATGCGAGGAACCAAATTGGCTTCGCCGAAGTTGCATAAAGTAGTTGGTACATTTTCTAGAATCGTAAATAAATGATGGATGCATTACACGTTTCAAATCGAGCGTGCAATTTTCTCCTCATTGCGGCAGTTCGTGGAGAACCAAAGCAAGAGGGAGTATGTGTGTGTGTGTGTGTGTGTGTGTGCGGGGAGAGAGAGAGCGAAGGATATTCTCGAAAAGCGTGGCTGTAATCTAACAACCCCTCAATTTCTGCACGCTTTATGGTTACAGACGGAGATGATACCTTTTCTCCCCTTTCACATTGAATATGCAAGAAGAGCATCGCTTGAAATTTACATTTACGCTCAAACTCCTCGAGTAACGGCGAAACGTTTTACAGACTGTCCTGTCCGTATCTGATTCTGCTGGCCATTTCGGAGCACGTGAATGATAATCAAAGTAGAGGGATGAAATTAGTACGGGAGCGAATTCATTGAATAGTCAATAACAATTACCTTTGGAATCTAGATTATCGGGTTGAATAAATGGTAATCGAGCGGAAGGTTAATCGTTGCTTGAACTGGTGTCAAATATTGCATGCGATATATCTTTAGCGCCGCGAGAATATCTTGCGAAAAGTGAACGTGTTCGTTCTTCAGTTTCGATCGTTCGGTTTTTATGAAATGAAATACATTAACCACCGAAGACACGTGGTGAATAATGCTCGAGTCAATATTAACACTGCCCATTTGATTGCACGCAATAATAAACATTATCACTGGCTGATCATTTCGCTTGCAATCAAATGAAAAATAAACTTGTGTCAATTTACGATAGGAATTGCGTGCTTAGCCGTCACGATGTCGAATCGTGTTTTTTTCTTTCTACGAAATTGTTGCGACCACGAAGAGTCATAGATGTTATCGATTACTATTGATCTGTATGCTATCGGGCGTCACGTTAACACGAAGTAAATTAACCTAACGAGACTTTAACCATTTTTATAGAGTCGAACTGACAGCCGCTGGATGAAGAGCAGGCTAGATTTTAATTGGTTTTTTTAATGTCTATGCAAATCGCATCCTTCGGGCAATCTTCTCTGAATCTATTGCACGGAAGATTTACCACGCAATAAAGCACTTTATATTTTCCCATCTGGCTTTCGCACGTTTCCGAGAATCACGGACGTAAAAATGGTAACAGGACACTTATTCCTGAAAAATTTTTACCGTCCCCGCTGTAAAACGAACTCGCGGCGTATGTTATATTAAATTTCCGCAGCAGGCTAATTAAAATAAACCACTCTGCAAATTGCCAGCCGGAAAACTCATTAACAGTACAGTATTAAGAAATTTGTTGTTGCGCGATTCAAATTTTCCCACGTTTCGCTTCCGCAAACCGCTCCAACGTGGCAACCTTCTTCGTTCTTTCCCCGGTTCCAAAAATACCAAACAATCGTTTTCTTTCTCGCTAAAAGTAACATCCTTCCGTAGCCGTCCCCCAAAGTGTGCGCGTCATTTCATCTTCGTTTTCTCGTCGAGACAAAGTTACCAGAATCAACGCTCGACGATATTTGCCAATATAATCCTCGACGATCGCGAACGAAACGTTTTCCGTCGGCGGAGCTTCTAACGCCCTCCTTGACGCGAGTGGTCGATTGCAATAGAGTCGACATCGTGCGCCACAGCGACTGCAACGGACGTGGCCATGTGTCGCCATGGCCCGACAATTGTTTCAGAGCCGGCTCGAAATATTTTCAATCGATTGTTCAATAAAATACCCGCGAAACGTTTGGAACAAACGCGACGGGATAACGGTGCGCTCGCTATTTAATGGACCGCGCCGACATGAAGCATTTCCATGGCATTCTACGGGACGCATTATCGGGCGTAAATTCGTTTCATTAGACTTTATTAGAACGCACACGAACGTTTCCACGTTTCCGCGTTCCCCTGTGCGCGACTGTGCGCGTTGCCGTCGAATAATCCATGACGGCCGGAACGAGGGCAGTTTTGCTTTGACACTCGTTTAAACGTCCAGCCACGCCAGTTCCCGTGTCGCTAGATCCGTAAACTCGTTCTTGCCGCATCGACGACGGCGCGCCGTTTCTTCTTTCTTATTTTCGTTGATGTATTTGCTCGACGTATCGCTGCATCGACAAATATTCCTATCACGGCGAAGCAACTTTGTTGAGCAATTTTTACGCTTGGTACTCTGTCGTGCACAATGACGTTTCCCAGGTAATTCATTCTAATTGCGCTTTTGTTCAAGGATAATCTGAAAGGAAGGGTGGTACTTCCTTCGCGACGATTTTTCAACATTCTGCGCGATTTTACGTTTTCCACTGTTCCTCAACTATATTTGCCTCGAAAATAAATCGGGACGGTGGAATAGTTTCAACATCCCGTTCAATACGCAGAAGTCTGTTAAAGAAAGAAACGCCGCATTGAACGCCACGAACCTATTCCGCCAACCGATTCATTATTCTATCAAGCATCGCGACGAGAGATCGATTCGAGCGGCGCCCAGAAATATCCGCGAAAGAATGCGCCCGATCGATTAGGAGTCACAAGGGGCCCCCGGTGTTTGTGATTAAGTGCTCCGGGTGAAAAAGCACGGATGGAGTGGAATTTATGCACGCGGCCAGGTAGTACACGGCTTCACTTTGTCGTTTAAACGGGCCGGCGTGGTACACAAGCCGCCACGCATAATATTTGATTCATAAACCCGTTTTTGCCGGCTTGTTCTGCCTTCCACTTCACCGTTCCTCTGCGGGCCATTGTTCGCAAAGCACTGTCCTCTTTCATGGAATGCGTCCGCCATGACGGCCGGCAGCTGCATTATATTTTCGGCCGTCATTCCAATTATTACGTGGCCGTCTTGTCCGGTCCCGATCCCCTTCACTCGCGCGAGACCGCATGATTGGATTATCGCCATTACGAGCCGGCTGCCGGGTGCAATGGAATTAATGGAAAGGACACGGCGATATTCCTTTCATACCCTATACCTATCTCTCCACATAACGATCGTTTTCGTTGATTAAAATAGGGACCACCAGCCGGGATATTAAAACGATCGTGAAGCTCGCCGCGTCACCGATGAAGTAAACGATAGGTGGAATTATGGGACGCTGTACGAGCCGTTTGTATCCTCCTTTTTTCTTGTATGGTAAAATGCAGCGAAATAGGTAATCCTTGTACAGCATGGATCGTTAATTATTCGCAACACTTGCACAACGCGGTGCGCTGTTTTGCCGTAATTAAGTAGATAAATTGTTTCGTTTCGAGAATCGCTTCTGGGAGGCAACGCTACAGTTTTCGGCGATCTAACAACCGCGTTGGACAAGGGTTACGTGTAGATTTAAGTTGGTCATGGAAAATTTATTGCCATACTGATTTTCACATTTCGTATCGTTTGTTATCACAAGATATTTTCCGTATTCGTGGAACGGAAGGAGATATTTGAGCGGTCCGTTTTATTCCTGACGTTCTGTATATTTTAAGATACACTTACTGAATCAGATATTCTGCATTAAAGTAAACAATTGTTGCTGCCCCGTTTCACCAGAATTATATTACTCCCTCAGACTATATCTTAGCAGTATTGTTCTTTAAATTTGTCTTCGTCCTAGGATCTCGATATTAGCAGGAAGTGGTGATTCTGGTATTTGAAATCCGCCTGCACAAAGGACGCGCAATAACTTCAAATAATTCATCGAAAACTTTCTCAATAATGTCGCCACCATTAGTTTCGCAAAGTCTACAGTCCATCGTACACCATTTATTTAATAAACTAGTCGAGGAAATCACGTGGAGCCTCGCACACCGTGTGCCTTAACGTTAAAATCATCCTGAAATTTCGAAATTTCTGTAGTCACAATTGCGGCGCGGTTTGCATTGGTTTCCGCACGCATGAAAACGTGCGAGATATCAGAAATTTATTAGAAACCATTCGCTGGTTCTGCAGTTAAGAGACGAAGCTTATCCGCGGCCAACAGCGAGCAACCCCCTTCACACGGAGTGAAAAGTCTCGGTATCGTGTACTCGAAACAATTTCCAAAGAGGCGGCCGGGGCGGTCACCGCTGTACCTAATTTTATTGCGCCGCGCGTTCAACGAGGTAACTAATATCCTTATTTGCGTTACATCGTACGAGCGAGAGCGCGAGCTCTCTGCGCGATTAAAAGAAAAACGAGAAGAAACACCGACCGGAACCGGCTGGTGACGCGGAGCGTTCGCCCATCGAGGCTCTTTTTTCTTCCTGGCGAGAAAATATGGAAATATCGCGAAAATCTCGTTTCGTCGTGGCGTTGCTCGCAAATCCACCGTCTGAGCAGTCCCCGCGGAGTGCCGTTACCCTAATAAACGACCGGCGGAATCCAGCCAGAGAAGCTTTATAATCGTGGCTCGCGCGAAATGTGACAGAACGCCCCCCCGCTGGCCGTGTGTGTGTGTGCACCGAGAGACAAGTAACTGGGCTGAACGCCTCTTGGCGGCACACAAAGCAAAATAACGTTAGGCTGGGGGTAAACGGCTGTTTATTAGGTTCCTGGTGAACTCGGGGGCGCGTGGCCCGAAATGAGATGGCACTGCCCACGTACCTACAAAGTCGCCTGCGAAACGATTGTAATCCCTCAGCTTCGAGCTTCAACGTTTACACGTTAACAGCTGCGCGCCCGCTTTATCAGCGGCGACATATTTGAGGCCTTTTGCCGGTGACAGTGTTCTCTGCCGCGTGACGGAACGTTTTCCAAACGTGGCTAACAAATTCACCCTGTTCCTCTTGTTTCGGCCGGGTTACGGGCTGTGCTTGTGTTTCCAGACGCGCTGAAATTACAGTTTCAAGAAAACACCCGACGAGAAATTATCGTCAGATGCGAGCAATATGCTGTCGTTGCGCCGTTAGGTGCGAAATTGTTTGGATAGTTTGTTTGTAGAGAAAAGCTGTTTTGTTACGCAACAACGAAGTCCGGGTGAATGATAATTGGACGGGCGAATTTAGGGGAATCGCATGGATGTTACACCGGTGAGATTCGTTTAAATATTTGCTACCCTTGTAGGAAGTGTGGACTGTTTTATGGGAATTTTATCATAGCGTTATGTCCAAGGTAATAGAAGTTATATTATTTCATCGAAGCCCGGGCAATAATTCTTTCCGCTGTTTATTCATTGGGGAAACGCGCGATTGAGTTCACAATGAATTACTGCAATTAGGTTTCACAATTATTGTACTGGTGCGCGTGCCGTAAGGTTACATGTAATTCCATTGACAAATTTAAATACAGGAAATATTATATATTTTCTCCTGCGCGAATAATAAAAAAAAAAAAAAGGAATTGAACGACAATGTCCTGCCGAATGCACGATTTTTAATTTAATTCCACGGTTAACAGTTGCAGAAAAATCGGTCCGACCGAAGAGAGGCAAAAAGAGGAACGAAGGGAAAAAATGAAAATTGATTCACGATCGAACCGTGTAACGTTTGCGATAGAAAACCTTGAACGCCTCGCGTATCGAAATTTGCATACCCGGCCTTATCAGTTTATGATATTTTCCATTCGTGCAATCGCGCAAACGAAATCGCCGGGCGAATTTAAATTTCACTCCGCGCTTCGGTTTCATAAACGTTTTTTTTTTTTCAACGTTGATTAAACATACCCGTGCGATCGGTTCCGGTTAATTTCATGAGGTGGCGTCGCGTCACCGCCGAAAGGCAGAACCTTTAATTCCCGAGCGTTTACAATTGTAATTCGCTTAACTGCGGCGTTTTAACGTAATTCTCCGGAACGCAACGGTAGGCTGCGGCTGGTGCGCGATATTTTCCCTTTCGTTTTTCCTCTTTTTCTTTTATAACATTCAAGATTCGCGTATCCGAGCGGCGGGATTTTCCACCCGTTCCTTTTTTTTCGCCCTTTCGCCCGGCCGAATTAAACGTTCGACTGCGCAGACACGACGTTTTATCTAATCAACAGGTACGAAATTCACTTTGCCGTGGAATATTACACACAGCGGAAGCCCCTTCTCCGCAAACGGACGTTTTCGTTTCCTGTAGATATTTTGCAGAAGTGAGGAGGGACGTTTTTTTGCCCCATCCTGGAGAAAGGTTCTTAGGGATTTAAAAAATTAGCGGGTGGGGTAAAAATTTCATTGGTTAAGTAAATGTTGAAGTTTCGAGCGAGCTCGGGCGGTGATAAAATTTTTACGATCCTCGATGGAAATAAGAAAAAAAATGAACAAACGTTGTGCCTTTCACTTTGATGAGGGGGCAAGTAGATCGATAACTGTCACGCGGAGTAGGCGTGGTTAATAAAATGATCAATTAAAACGAACGAATAATACGAAAGTAACAATAAAGCGGCCTCTGGAAATCGAACATTGGGCATCGACGACGCACTCGATTTCTCTTATTGTATATCAGGTGCAGCGCGTTCCCGGGTCTGAAAATTTTCAGGCCAATGAATTTTCCCTACCACTCTATTTCATGCAGCCGAGATAAGGGAGGCGTTGAGTAGAACAGAATAGGGGTAGAGCGTGAGGGAGAGAGAAAGAGAGGAGGAACGGTTACGTAGAATGGCGCGGGGAAGCAGTTGAGGAGAGAAAGAAGATGGGGCAAAATCCTGAAGCACGATCTATGCCCAAAGAGTGCTTAATCTAATTCACCGGTGCCTCGTGCATTTAATCGCAGGCTCAAAATTCCGCGCGACGACTAGTTTGTTTTTCCACTTTGCCGGAAAAGCGGACGACGACCGCATTCACCGATAGGGCACGACACTTCAACGCGTCCACGCGCGACGCGCTCGTGTCGCGGAGGACAAATTTACACGCTTACACGCGCCGACGGGAAACGGCTTTTCTCTGTTCCGGGCTCACGTTCGTCGTGAAATCTTGGAAAAAATTGAAACGCCCCCGCGGAAGTCTTGTTCCCCAGCCTTTGTTGCCGGTGTGCAGGTTGAAATCTATTGGCGCGTGTGCAGGTAATTTTCAAACTTTGCCCGAATGGAAGCGGGGAAGAAGAAATGTGCTCTGCGTTTTGACTTTCATTTTTCGCGATGGTAATATTGAGTTTGGTGGATGTTCGAGGAAGGAACTTTAAAGCTACGCATAGAATGTTACGGTTTGTTGGAATAAAGTGGTCGCGGAAAGAGCTGCATACAATCGTTTATTCTGCCTTCCGATATAGAAACGGAACATTCGATTAATATAATAAATTAATCGAGTAACACGCCGACACTAAATTCCGGTACTAAAGAATTATGATCATACAGCAGCAGGCGATAATTCTGTCTGCAATAGAGTAACAAACACGGTTAATGTCCAATCGGTAATTTATTTAGATGCACAACAATACAGCGGCATTCTCCCCTGCACCTCTTTCAAAAAATGCCACCACGAGCCATCGAGTTATAGGTAATTGTTGTCACTTTATGCAAATCCCGGGTGCCTCCCTGCAACTCTCTACCGGGGCCTCCGATCGGGCTCGAGTAAAATAAAACGAACAAAAAGGGAGCAAGAAAATTACACGAAGCATGCCCTGTATCTCTCAGTTCCCTCGGAATTGAAGAAAACACCGGGCTCCAGTTAGGTTCAATGGGTCCAATATCTCGGAATCGATTTTCCGGGAAACGGCCGACGCAATAGTGGCGATCGGGCCCCGGCCGAGTGTCAAATAATTGAAAAGTTATTTTCGGATGAGAAATTACCAATCTCCCTTGCCTCGAACGGGTATATTTTTACGAGCACTTGGCCGTATTAGTTTCCCGGGATAGGGAGCCCCCGTTCTTCTCGGCAACCGAGTCATCTCGTTGCACGTTGGGGCCGCTTCGCTCTCGCGTACACGCGTAACGCAATCCGAATAGGTATACGGGGGGCGCAGGGGTTTGGGTTGCATTCCGCCGATCGCCGGGGAAAGTGGCGACGAAGAAGGCGGCCGGAAGCGTGGCACGGGAGAAGTTGTTTTGAGCGCGTGCAAATGAAATTCTGGCGAGGCTGCGCCACGGGGGCGTCGCGTCGATACGAGCACAACAAGTAGCGCAAAATTCGATCGGCCGGCTAGCGAAACGTGAAGCACGTACTCTCATCTGCGTGTGCACGTTCGGCGTGACGAGTCGAGGTTGTCGAAGACGGGCTCTATCCCGTCGAGGTTCTTTGAAAAATTGTTGTCAGGTGGTGCTACCTGAAATTCGATTGTACAACCCTCCACGCCCCTGCACAGCCCCTTCACCGTCAACCCCCGTTTCGTTCGCGGCGGTTCGAGGCCTCGCGCTCTCGCAATTCGGTTCTCCGTCCAATCCGCCGCGACGAACTAAATATTGGTTATATTGGTTAGCGGTGATTGTAATTTCCAGTTTAAACGAAGAAGTTTCGCGGAACATTCTGCGAACGATTTAATAGTTCGGCCGTTGTTTAGAATCGAACCGGCGTAACTGTTGTTTCGGCGCTCCTGTGCATCGTAAAAGCATTAAAGTACCCGCCGTTATATTTCGTTATCGCGGGCGAATATTCCATCAATATTGGCAGCTCGTACCGGGGACAAAGAACGGGGGCAAATACGGGAACAATGATATATGGAAGACAAACATGCCAAGTTGCGCGCAAACTGTCGCCACTCGACTGCCTGTATACGTATAATATTTTATAGTAAATGGAACGGTGGATTAATTTGCCGTCGACGATCCTTTTTTATTTCGGCCGGTCGAGAGGTGCGCGAGCAGTTCGTCAGGCTTGTGCAGCAAAAAGGAGGATGAATGAAATTCGCAGTATTATCGAAATGTTGAACGGCAAGTTGAAATAAATGTTTGTCGTCCAGCGGGAAACACGTTGATCCCCGTTTATTGTTACTAATTTCGCCCTTGATTTTTCGTCGTCACGAGTGATATGTTTGGACCATTCGTGGCCCGTACCATTTATTTGAATCGCGCTCCGATCTTCCTTAATTCTTGATAATTTGTCAACTCCATACGCATAGAACCATTCCGTTCTTTCATTCAAATAATTTGCAGTTGAAATGAAACGAGTCGAGCGAATATCGCGCGCGATAAATATTATTTAGCACTAAACGCGTTGCAAGGTACGTTGGCTTCGAATAATTTCCGTGCGGAAGAGACGCGAGCCTGTTTCATTGTTCTTCTAGAACCATCGCGATTTTTGCGGACATCGCAATGCCGCTGACGGCGATGTAAACCAGCTCGTTTCGATGCGAGGTTTCATCGCGTGTACAAACTGTTATCTTTATTACGATCGTAACGGGGCGAGAAAATCGTACCGCAGCGATGATTTCGAAGGAAGAATTTCGCTGCTATTTTATTTATCCCCGCCGGTCAATGAAATATTCAAATGCTTCGCATGAACCGGTGGCACAATAGAGGAACGGGGCAATACGGCCGCCCATGATTTATGACTTTACGTACAGAACAATCGACTGACTGGCTAGCTCATGTTTCTGAGCTTTCGGCTCTAAAAGATTTATAAGAATACGCCAAATGGTTCGCAGCCTCGCGCCCCCGCGTTTATGCCCGCGCTACTTTTGCACGCTCTAAAAACAGCCTGCGGTTGCTGTTTATATTCGTCACCGAGCGAGGGCTGAAATATTTTATTACGGCACAGTCCCGAATAATTCTTAAACGAAAACCGTTTCGCCGCGGGGCATTCAAGAGCATTCGGTATCGGGTTGTTTTATGGTCGCCGGGACACACACAGTCGGCCAGATTCATGGAAGACACTCTCTGCGGAGGGTTCAGATTAGCCGTTTGAAATCTTGTTGCCGTTCCACGAGGGTGAATTAATTAGCACCCCGGAACAGCGTAACTCAGGGACGACCATTTTGATACAAGCAGAGCGGTCCATAAATTTCCCCCACGATGATCTTACTTGCTGACAAAAGTAGCCGCTACTGTTACTATTATGCATAGATACACTTTCCTGTACTATCTCGTTACACCTCCGTTATTCCCGAGTAAAATAAAATCGTGTGCCTCAGTGCCGCCAGGCATCTCTGCTTCATCATTTCCCGTTACGAGTGACCTCTCTGCCAGCCGACTTTACTCTATCTACCTATCTTCCAGAAGTTCGATTCATCGCTTTCCACGAGGAAAGTGAACGTCTCAAACATTCCGACCCCGTCGCGTCCGTGCCCCTCACAGTTACGAATCGATAATTAAGCGGCGAATGAGCGGTGAAGCGAGCATTCGCGCTTCCTCGAAGATAACGCGACGCCAAGAGAGGAGCGAGAAAGATATATATATATATATATATATATATATATATATATATATATAGAGAGAGAGAGAGAGAGAGAGAGAGAGAGAGCAGCCCGCCAGTATCTTAGCAAAGGATACGTAAAAGTGTTTCTGTACGTGGACGATAAAATTGTCGAGATTACAAGCTACACCGACACTTCCTTTCCGCGCTCCCCGAGGCGTTCCCTTATCAGCATAGTGCGAAGCGGCACAATAAGACGGAAATCTGGTGGAAAGAACGGATACCGTTCGCAACGAGACCGAGCCTCTATCGTTGGGAATAAAAGTAGCGAATAACGGCTCGTAGACGGCACAAGAATAGGGTGCTCGGGATCCACCGTTGCAATATGCGATACGCAAACACCTAGCGCGCGACTCGATCGCGACACTCCCTTTCCGCTCGACGTGAGACGTCTTCGAATACCCGGGGCCACGGTGTACAACGGTTGGGAAACAGTCAGTCAGCAACCGGGCTATGCAAATGCGCCGCCGCCTGGCCCCGTTGTTCTTCCGGCGTGACATTACTTTTCCCCGCGGTCGGATGACGTTGCCACGCCTCAGACCACCGATGCCCACCATCAATTACGAAGACATTGATAAATCCCGTGGCATTGTCGGGCCAATCGTTCCGGCGTGCCTCGCGGAATGCCAGCCGTGTAGACGGACAAGTGTTGCCCGGTTAACGGGGTGCACACTTTCGGGGGGATGTTTACGGCATTAAGCCGGCGCGATTCAATTCGCTCGAAGTTACCCTGACGCGCGTCGGCTCCGACGAGCGGAAAGTCGATAACCGATGAGTTTCCCCGTCTGACGGCCTTTTGAAACCGGAACGAACAGCGACACGATGCTCGCTTTATTGGCAGATTGTGCCGGGATAATTGCCCCGTGGCAATGATATTTTTTTTCCTGTCGAAGAACGCTTTGAATTGCCGTCGCGGAAATTCGTTCCTGACACTTGTTGTTTTCTCGCTGCCCCATTTTTCGGCGGGGGAGGGAACGGTACTCGATTCTGCCCGAAACATTGAGACGAAAACGGAGAGGAAAGTTGTTGTATCGCAAGCTTCGCGTTTTTAAACGGAGCTTCGTGCGCAACAATTTGATTCCACATCTTTGCCCGACGTATCCTTATAGAATCATCCCCCTTGCGGTTGTACCGCCGGCTAAATACCACCCTGTATACAGTACAGTATCGTTCTCGTAACGCATAGTGGCTCGCGAAAGTATTCGAGCACTCGTATTCGAGAACCTTAACACCGTTGATAACAATGTTACGGCGGTGTGGTAATAGAGTTACAGCACGGTGCGCGACGTTAACTCGAACAGTTTACCGATACCAGGGACTATCGCGAACCCGCGCGAGCGTCGTAACCTACGAATTGAAACGTCGCGTAAGGGAGTCGTCGCCCTACCGAAGCACCGAACGCGTGCATATTTTTTCCTAAACAGAGGCCTTCGTTCACCTGTCGCCACTCTTCGCGATCGATTGTTTCGCGGCAAGGGGAGGGGCGAGTCTTCATCGAAAGCGACATCGAGGACCCGAAAATTCTCCCGTTCCGGATAACAGAAAGGGTTAACGCCGCGCTGGAAGGAGCGTTCGTCGGTTGATGGGGTGCAGCAGGATTCGTCGGCTAAGGGCGGAGGAGAGCGCGTGCGGGCTAGACAGTAAAGTTCCTTCTTTGTCGGATGGGCGCGGTGAATAGCGTGCAGAGGCAGACGGACGGGTTAAATTTGCATGGACGCTTGTCTGCGTTTCCAATTTCACGCATGCACACATCCAGCAGTACCGATAATAAACGGCGCCAGTTTTGGCATAAATCAAGGCCACAAATCCTGGCGCGCCTTCGTCAGTTGGGAGAGCCCAGTGCCCCTTCAGGACGTGTTCGCGACTAGCTCGCGTGCTACTACTATTTTCTATCCCTCGCTCTGTCCCCGTCCCTATTTCTCGCCCACCCCCCAAAACCCCCCTCGTCGTTCCCCTTTCTCTTTCAATCTTGATATTTTTTTTCCTCTCTTTTTCACCCCGCCGCGCAACGCGTCCTTCTCCCTCGCTTTTCATCGACAGACGGATTAATCCAACATGGAGAGCTAAACAAGCAGAAAGTACGCTTACCTGCCGTCGTTCTGGCGGGCGAGAGGAAATATCTGTAGAATTTCACTCTCGGCCCCGTCCGGTAATCCCCGGTAGGCCGTTTGAACTGGACGTTTGAATGGCGCGGCTTATTAAGATCCGTGTTTTTTTGTGGCAGCCTGGACGCAGCTCTGGCCCCTCCCCTTCATGCGAATTTCGCGAATCACGAGCAAAAGAGCGACAGCCTGATAGTGTTTGAAGTATTATGCATTGTTAGTACGGATTACCTATTTCGCGTTTTCGACTGCCGCCCCTCGTCTCTTTCTCTCCTCCTCCGTTTAGTCGTTTTTTCGTTTCTCGTTTTTATCTCTCTATTGTCATTGCCTTCTGTTGGCTTTAATTAACGGCTCGACCCTACGCCGAGCTGATGCGACGAAAGTTTTAAACGGCGCGGCCGGCAGGCGGAAACCGATCGAGCAATTAACGGACGGATCGTTCGCCGGATGACTCTGAAGTATTCGAGTTTTGGTGATCGCTTCTGCCCGCGACGCCCGTCCTCGTAGGAATGATTTGCCCGCAGGTTCGCCGTAATTCTCTGCTCGGATGCTCGGAAGGATACCGCGTGGCCGGTTTTGCGTGAATAGCTGAACATCGAAAGGAGCTTTGGACTTGGAACAATACGCAGCGCGGAGTAGTGAGGTCGATGTGTAAGACAGTTGCTTCGTTTGAATGCTTCGAAGGAAGCACTGGCCTCTGGAGCGAGTATTTCCCTTTTTTCTTTTTCGATCGTTGCGATCTATATTGTTCTTCTACGATTATTTTCCAATGCGATTC
Source organism: Nomada fucata (assembly GCA_948146005.1). NCBI lineage: Eukaryota > Metazoa > Arthropoda > Insecta > Hymenoptera > Apidae > Nomada > Nomada fucata. The sequence continues at coordinate 6,547,389 of OX411278.1, read as the reverse complement.
GCGTGCGCGTCTTCTAATTCACGCGCGTAGATTTCCGTGCGTACCTGTCGAACGAATCGGTATTTGTAGATATAGTTAAATTTAGCGTCCAGCTATTCTGAAAGATATAACGCACGCGGTGCTCGGCAAATTAAATGTCGAACAATCCGATTGCGCGAAACACATATAAAGGTAAAAAGTGTTTGCATGGAGAATTAATATCACTGCCTCTTAAAAATATTTCCAGTTCAAAGTTTACTTTAAAACGAAAAAGAAAGAAATATTTCGTAGACCGCCGAGCTTCGCGGCTGGCCAGTTCCGGCTAATACTACTTCACGCACAGAACGTATCTCTGGGATCGTATTGCCCCGCTGAAAATATACAATGCCGCGGGCGGGTTAATTGATAGTCTCTAATCGAAAGGAGGGTCCCATTCATTCGTCGCCATCGGTGCGGCGCAATTAAATAAACATTCGAATCAATTTCCGCGCATTTACGAAACGGCCGCAAAATTTGCAACGGTTTGGCCCCTATATACACTGTCATCGTGTATTTCAAGCGGCCGTGTATTTACTGGGCAAGCAGAATTTTCGCGGTTACCATATCAATGGATGGGCACAATACGCGCCCTCTCATTAACGTTTTATGATGATCCAGCCGCTTTGGAATGACCCGTCGCCGGCCATAAATTCCCCGTCACCATTAACATTAAAAGAAACAGCTGCGCGATACGTCTTCCTGTTATACGACCCGGCCGCATTATAACAACGATATTCAAATCGAGCTCATTGCGTGTCGAGATTGTGTATTCGTGCCGTGTACAAACATAGTTACCGGGGGATCAGTTCCGGCGAAGATGGCGATTGGGGTGGATCGTAGTTTGGACGTGCTCTGAACGACGTCTAATTTCCTTTAGCGTGGCGGCGGAGATTTTTCGGATCGCTGGGGGGGATTCTTTCCCTACTTTTTATTTTCTTCGCGAACTCGATACCTTTTCGATTGTTTTCTCCGGCACGGAATTAACGTTGAAGTTAAATTATCATCCCCGCGTAGAGTTTTGGCGCTGAGACCGGAATTATTGAGACCCCGGTGCGTTGGAAACGCCGAGTTAAATATCGCAAGGATAGCTGAAGTTCCTCGAAGTTCAAAATTAAGCGTTTCTTGGATGCGGTAATTGGGTATAATTTATAAGGAGACACGGTTTTGCTTTCTGGACACAGTTTGTCTGGGAATTGTCTTGCCACCGAAATGAAAATTAATTTGCGGCCGGATGCAGGACAGAGCCGAAACGCTGGATGCGTGTAAGCACGCGGTACGCGGAAAAACCTGCTGTCTTTTTCTTTCGGCGAAGTTGGTTAATTGTAAATGGTGGACGTCCGGTTAATTGCTCGCCGAGAAAGGTGCGCCGTAGTGAAATTAATCGGACGACGGTTTTTGTCCATCGCGCGAGCGAAATTTTCAAGGAAATTCACCAGGTCCGATAAGATTCCTTCTGAAAGTTGACGACGATGGAAAATTCTACACTCGAGCGTCGTATTTTCCATCCGTATACAGACGATGAAAAGAAAACTACCCTGTCTCCGCTTTCTATTTTTCTACTCGGACTCCGAGGCGGGATTAATTCTGAAATTAAATTCGTCCCCGGCCATTCCCCCCCGCTTCTCAATTAAAATTTGTCGTTTCTTTTTTCGAACCACGAAACCAAGACGTCGACATATTGTTCGAGCCGTTGAAATTACAGATCCGGCTTACGACGTTTCGTTCGCGCCGCGATTACAGTTCGGGGAGACGGAATACATATCTCGAATTGCAATTCGGTTCAATGGAATATCGTGCATCGTTGCGAACTGCGCGCTGCCTCATAAAATTTTAACATCTATTCCTCTCGATCCCCCCGCCCCATCCCCTTGATACTCTGCCGATAACAGACCCTCCACGGGAAACACTCGTGCACAATGTACTTCTCCTGCGAAGTCGGAACTTGAAACAGTTGCCCCCATAACAATTTACCGAGTTATCCCGGGAACTCTGCGTACTCTACGTATGACGCGAAATTTTTCTAACTTTCCTCTAAACATGTTTCCACCGTTTCCTGGCCGTCGACGTGCTCCGTTTGGGCCTGGACAAGAAGGGTCACCCGACTGCCTCCACCGCAACTTACTCTAATAAAGGATTTACTGCGTACTCCGCGCAGGACCTCAATTTTTCCCAACTCTACCGTGAACAAGAAACGAGGCACTCCTGGTTCGACAGATTTACCCGAACGCCGTGCTCGGGGCACCACGCGTCGAAACACCGAAACGATGGAATGGAATGCAGCGCGCAATTGAATTTTCCAGAGAAACGAAAATCAGCAACGCGATCCGTTGGTTTTTAGCGCAGAGATCAAGTTGAAGGTAGTCGCCGCGGGACTCCCCGACGTTTTAACTTATTTAAAGTACACCCAGACAGGCGACATCGAAATCAGCTATTTTTGCAGCGAAACTTCTGTCAGGCGTCCGACAAATTTATGAAAATCTACTTAATTATTCCAGCGGGTTCTACACTGGACGTGCGACGCGAATTAAACATGCGTTCCAGTCTGAAGCGCTGAAACAACGGGACCATATTACCAAGGTATCGGTGTCAGGCGAGAATTAGTTTCAATTTCCTTCACAACATAATTCACCTCGTTCTCGCGTGTTGCATGCATAACCATATCGAAAAGAATACGCTGAAAGTCGCACCGTAATTCGGTTCACGCTCGACCGTGTGTTGCGACGGCTCCCCCCTATGAATTGCCAAGTCTGCTGCAAACGCAATCGAGGACAATGAAACGTCTAATTTTCCGTGGATGTCGGGCGCACAAGGTATTACGGTGATTCGGGCACAACTACCTACCCGGTGACATACACGCCGCAACCTTGGTGGATGACGAACACACTGCTGGGAAATGACAGTAGCTAATTAATTAGTATCAAATGTAACTCCCCCCCCCCCCACTCCCCCCCACCCCCGCCTCCCGAAACACTATTCTATCCACCGTGCCGCTTGTTACAGTGCACGGCATTTGATACAGCCGGTGATTAAGCGCTGCAGACGGAAAATCCTAACTGCCGGTTCGCAGTTGCTGTACACGCGAACTCAATTTCATACAGATTGCAAAGTTATGGGGATACCTTGACGCTCGGTGATTATTAGGCTTGCCAAATGGCGGGGATTAAACGGGGCTTGAATTATACTTCTTCCTTGAGGTGTTAGGAAATTGGCGACTGACCCGCGGGTTTTGCGCTCGGTCCAAAACTAACGGCCATTAAAACGACAAAATTTGTAGCCTTTCGGGTGTACTTTACTTTCGCGACGTTGGACAAACGTCGGAGGAGAGATAGAGTTAGTGTATTGGTAAAATATTTTCCTTCGAGCGATACGCATCGCTGATATCGATCCGTGTTGTCGATGCAGAAACGCTGGTCCGTTGCGATTAGCATTAACGAACGATTCGTTAATTCTTCCTAACTCGCGAGTGACACAAACGATTCGATCAAATCACTCTTACATCGTCCTCATTTTCGCGATATTATTGTTCACAGTTCTAGTACATCGATGTGCGAAATTATTATACGTTCGATCGAAATGAATCTTCGTCGAATTAAAACGCGATGAGTATTTCGGTCTGACTTTAAATGTCATGTTCCAGCCGCAAAAAAAAAGAGTCAGAGGTCATTAGACAAAATACAATATATATCTATATAATTCGTTAGATAAGTCTCAAACTCACATTGTTCAATATTCTACTACAGAATCGTCACACAATTTGCCGCTCCACCTAACGCCTCCCATACTTCTCCATAAAGAGCTCTCTTTCTCCACGAAGAACTCGAATTTCCGTCGAAACGCTCGCGCACGCATGCGACGTTAGAACAGCGGCGTCGATACATTTCGGCCGTCTCGAATAATTTTGGATCGCTCGTTCAAGTCCGATTTGAAGGAACGCGCGAACTATTTGTATCCGCGGAATGTCGACACGCAACACGCGCAAATTTAAGACGCGGCTCTATAATTAGTCCAGGCGTGAGAACGAGAGGTTTCGGGCTGCCGGTTAAACAGGCTATTAGCAGCAGCTGTTACGTGACATCGGCCGCGTCTTGGACAGCATTTGATGTCGCGGCTTACACGCTCGAGCTCTTCTTCTCCTGCACGCTCTCCTGTCGTTCTCTTCCCTCGCAGCCTCTCCTCCGTCCTCGCGCGTACCCTCCGTCTCTCTGCCTCTTCACTTTTCCTCTGTATCGCGTGCATCTTCCCCCTGCCCTCCCCCCACCCCCGGAGGCGCCGCGGCCGTAGCTGATTAACTTGCTACGAAATTATCCAACGACTTGGCCGGGCCTCCGCCTCTTCCACCGCTCACCCAAACAACGAGCCACCCCTTTCTACCGTTTCTCCGCTCCGTAACCGTTCCACACCCTATGGCCGAACTATCCGTTCAGTCGGCCGTTTGGCAGGCCCGAGCATACCGTGGCGGTTGCTTGTCCGGTGCAAGCCACTGCAGTTGCAGCTACAAGTCCCCCGTGTATCGGTAAGGAACAGTTTGAGTGCGAGAGGGGCGGAGGGAAGGAGAGAATAAGAGGTAGAGGGGGAGGGAGAGAGAGAGAGAAAAAGAGAGGGAGAGTGAGATAGGGCGACCATTTTGAAGGGAGAGCGAGGGAAGTGTGATGCAGTAACTTGGTGTATAGGTGTAGCCAACTGTACGTATGACCCCGTGACTCCCGCGTGCGGTAATAGCGGTGGCTACGGTGTACCAGTCAAACGCATACTGTATTGATTTTAATATCTACGCCACCAAGACACAGGCAACTACGAGACGCTAAGAGCCTGGCGGAAACCATGTCGTGTTGCCGTGTCCGATGGAAGTGTTGTCGCGATTCAGAATGGAACCTTTTTTTTTTTAATTAATAATTATCGATTGTCGATGAATAACAATGTTGTTTGTAGAGAGGATCTGCTTTGTTGAGAAATCGGCACGGCGATATTGTTATCTCTATGCGTGAAAAAAGATATGCACAATAGTAGAATATTTCTGGTGAAGGATATACTTTTGAGTGGAATGGGATGGGAACGGTCAGACGCGGGCGTTTTAAGTGGAACTGCGCGCGACTGGTCGGACACGGCGGCAAGTAGAATAGGACTGTCACGGTCAAACCGTTCTTCGGATACAATGGGGCACTGGTCAGGCACAGCCTCAAGTGGAATAGAACAGTCACGGTCCTGGGCATTCGCGTTTTCGATGATTTCTCGTGTAGGTATAAATGCAGGGCTCGATCTGACCCGAGCATTAGCCTTTGCACTCGACAACTATCTCCGCGTCTTCTTCCGCGGACTCGATAATTACATACTTTATCAGACAATCGCAATTCGCTTTGCACATATTAGGAATGGGGTGTCTTCGATTTTATAATCAACGCATCAACTGTTCAAGAAGTTCACTGATTTAGACACTTTACGTGCGAATAGAAATACAAGTTGCGGCGACAAAATTTTACACGAACCTTACCGGGCCTCCAAGTGCAAGTGGTCATCGGGGTTAATTGTACAAATGATACGCTCGCATCGGTTGCTCGGCCACTTCGCAGAAGTATCGCGGCCACTCGATTTCTCGTCGCCGCCTCTCGTCCTCCGTTCTCCACGGGGAACGGTCATTCAGTGTCTTCGTCGCCGTCCATCGACGGGTCGCACCCAGGGTTGCGGGGAACGGTGGCGAGGTCTGGTGGCAGGGGGATACTACAAAGGGACCCGCGTATCGAAGTACGCCCGATATGTTGCCGAACCGTGCGAGAGAGATGACGCTTTTACAACGCCCATAAGCACCTCGTGCCGGCGATACGACGAGAAGGCACCTGTGGCTGGTGCGCGACTCGACGTTACCGCAAAGTCTGCCGCTTTGCGTACACGCCGGCGACGCGTCGACGATCTATGGAAATTTCTTGGCTGCGGTTGCGACGTCGGCGTCGACGCCGGCGCGTCGCCTCGGCCATCGGCTCCACCGCCGTTCTGAAAATGCTCGCTCTCGCTCCAGCGTTTCCTCTATGCCCAGCGCGAGTGTCGAGGATACGGGAGCGATGTGTTTTTTTTCTTTCGATATCGCCCGAAGGGGAAGACGGTTCTCGTTGTTATCGACACGGGTTTGGTAAAATTCCACGCGGCAACGTAATTACGCTCTTACGGCGGTTTCTAGTGTCGGCTAACGAGTGAACGGAAGGACAATAGTTGGCAGGCGGAGCACGACGGCTCGGAGTTAATCTGATTTGCCTAAAGGGGGTTGAACGGAATGCCGTAGTTGGTGTATTTAATGAGAATCAGACCGGTCGGAGTATTAGACGATTGATGGAGACTCGGGGACAATATGGACGACTCTGTTCAACGTTCGAACGTCTAAACGCTCCTTACCAAGTGGCTCGAGACGTAAACGATGGCGCGAGACGCAATTTCTGACGGGCCAGGAATTTATAGCGTCGCGCGAAGAATTCGTTAATAGGGATTTAGAGCCTGTGTCGCGTTGGGAATATAATTAACGCTTGGATGCCCGTACTGAAAGGGGTGCGTCTCGTGTTCGCCACGGCTCATGGAGCGTGCCCGTTGCCTCCTTCTATTTTCTGACCCACCCGCGCCGAGTTAATAAGAAACTCATTGTCCGAGAACTTACGTCGACGCGATCGGCGGAGGTGCCGTCTCGACGAAATACCCCGCGATCCAACGTTTCGTTTCCACTCGTATCTTCATTCATAATTTCGTTTATTATTTTCGGTCGTATTTACAGTCCCGTACACGACACACTAGAATTACCATTTAATTCGTCCCTTTTAATTGCACGCGAGCTTTGTGCAAGCCTTCCGCGATGAAAGGCGGTACATTCGTAGCAGTTGCGAACGCTTTTGTTCGCGCGATATTGCGGCACCATTTGGCCATGATGAAGCATCGTTATAAACGGGCGACTGAACTTCACTGATCATCTATATTGGAACTGCGCGGGTTGTAAACCGTCGAAACAATTTGAGGGGCGTCGTTTACAATAAATTAACACGTATTAATTAATGTTTTTAAGATTCTTTTAGATCGCCTTGTCCGCCAACGAACTGCGTTCGTTCGGGAATTAATCGCGAAAGAAAAGGGAGACAAAAAAATTTGAGGGGCGTCGTTTACAATAAATTAACACGTATTAATGAATGTTTTTAAGATTCTTTTCGTTCGCCTTGTCCGCCAACGAACCGCGTTCGTTCGGGAATTAATCTCGAAAGAAAAGGGAGACAAAAAAAATTGAGGGGCGTCGTTTACAATAAATTAACACGTATTAATGAATGTTTTTAAGATTCTTTTCGTTCGCCTTGTCCGCCAACGAACCGCGTTCGTTCGAGAATTAATCGCGAAAGAAAAGGGAGACGTAAAACCCAGAGGGGCTATCGAGATGCTTACCATTTCGAACTGAATTACAATGTGAATTTGTCGGGACATCGAAGCGTGTTTGCTTTACGGGAATAACGAAGCGGTAGGAAAAGTTGATCGAACAAACTGCCCCCAAACATTTTCGACGAGTGGTTCGAACAATGGCGAAGTACGGCCGGAGATACATGAATCCGACCTTACTCGCTATGTGCGCGATGGGTTACGCGATAAAACCAATGTGGACAACGTGTTCACGAGTTTTATGGGGTGCTGGTAAAATGGAACTCGGTGTGCAAACCTTAATAACTCTCGCGTGATACCAGAATAGAAATGCGACGAAGATTCACCGGTGTGCATGTATTTGGCTTCTCTATAATCGACGAGAACACGTGGCCCAGAAATTTACACCTGCACAATTTAATCGGGCGCCGCTATTGTTTCGGTGCGTTTGAAAAATAATCCTGCTCGAATCGTTCTATTGTCTCGCTAATCTGTCACGAGCTACAGGCGCGCGCAGCATTGTGGCCGCAAATTGAAATATATTGAATTTCGAAAAGAGATTAAATCTCGCGGTTTATGAATGTATCGTGCTTTTAGAAGGATCATTATCAGAGGTTTTTAAGGGATAATGTTTTGGAATGGATTTATCTGTGTTCTCCACGAGAGGACGGTCGATTTTTTTTTCTCCCTCGAAGCTCGAGACTTCTTTCGTGTGCAAAATATCATCGTAGATACACGAAGCTTACTCTGCGTTATTAAGTTAAGCTGCTTCCAGCGCAACGCAGAAAAGCTATGGCACTAATAGGATGTACTCGCCCTGTGTGCTTCGACCGAGTGAATCGCGAATTTAGTTGCAGTGTTCTGACGGTCCGCCGTTGGGAAAGAATTATCACTAGCTTTGGTGCCTTTTATTTTGATTGTCGTGCCGAAATGTATAATTCGTTGCCGCGTACGATTAACATTCTGCGGAGCACTGGAATTCAAGCGTAACAAGAAATGAGAATTTTCGCACGAAATACATACAACGTTTGGAAAATTAATGTTTGACATCGGTCGGGGTTCAAAGTTTCAACGCGTAACTGCAATAGATAGTCGAGGGATAAAGATTTGATTATTTGATAATCAACGCCAGCGATAGTTGAAAATTTCGCGCATACTTAATTCTGCGGCTTTCTGATTCCAGGACCAAGTTTGATCACGAGAATTAAGGATTCCCTTTAAGGCGCCGATCGGGACTGTATGAGAGTCTCACCTGTGCACGCTGAAGTTGGCGATTCATTGGTGAGTTTGTCCATCAAAGTTTAAATTTCATACCCGTATTAATAAGTGATCGCCGTCGTCGGAACTTTTGGAAACTTTCGAAATAACCAATTCCTTCTGATTCCCAGTGAATTCAATTTTCGAAGCTTGTGCCGCGTTCCTTTGTACTTTACGATCCGCAGTAAACCGCCGCCCTATAACATCGCAGATGGTAGATACATTTTTAGCACTCGATGCTGCATCGCATCTCTGATTCTCGTAAACATAAACAACAGACATCATACTGCATTATGATTACAACTACTGTATTATGCTGCGTCGATCATTGAAACAGTGCCCCGAAGAAAACAAATTGTCTTTCGTATTTTCCAGCAAGTTTTATTTGATTTTCATTTTCCTTACGACGCTCAATGCTTTCCCCCAATGCACGATCAATTTTCGCGTCGACGAAATTATTTGTCCCGTTATTTGTTATCTGGTATTTGCAGAAGAAAGGTATAATATAATTGAGGCGCGGAAAATCATTAGCTCGGATGAAACGTCGTTCTTGGGACGTTGGTCTTGCTGATCAATCTAACGTTTAAAAATTTCTGTGCTCGATAAATCTGCTGTATCGATGTTGAATCTCAACGTCAACGGCGCGAACCGTGACACTGCGTAATGTTGTTTAAAATATCCGGAACAGTCGAGTAGTTGTCTCTCCGTTAAAATCTCTACGCGGTTTCGAGTAAGATTTCCGTTTCGAGGACTATCAAAGGAGGCCGGGAAATTCAAGGTACGAGAACATCGCGGCGATTTTACCTCGGCCACTTGAGCGCAATCAACGAGCGGAAAGGCTGAGCACGGGGGAGGGGGTGGGGGGGGGGGGGCGAAAAACGTTGCTTAAAATTCAAACGTTAAAAGCACAAGCGTACAATGAGACTGGAACGTCCTCGGATTTCGTGAGCGATGATCACGGGAAACGATAGAAGGGTTCGGGGGGCCATAAAAACCGGGTTTATGATACGAGATACGAAATCGTATGCGACAGTAAAGGTTTTTATTGCTGCATCAAAGGGAACGTTTACGAAAATTGGTCACGCTCGTGATATCTCGCACATCGTAACGCATTAATACCGTATCATAGAATATTTCGCTTATATTTCCTCGTAACTGCAATTTATTTCTGCAAGCTGCAAAGTGTACATTCACGCTCGATATACAGGATCGCGGATATAATGCGTGTTTAGCGCTGCTCGCTGCTCATCAATTGAAACGTTTCGCGTCGCGACATTTTCGTTGGCGATTTTTAGCTGCGGTGGAAAAAAAAAGGAACGGAAAGGATCGGGCTCGTTCGCGGAGCGAGCTATCGTTGATACGAAATTTCGGCCGAAAAATGTCCCGTAATTTCGTGATCGTTTCGGTGAACGTTCTCTAATTAACCGTTGAAGAGCGCAATGTTAATTCTGTCGAACAGACGCTCCGAACCCATAAAGTCGACGATCCGTTTAATAAAGGGCTCGGCTTGCGCGTGAAAATTCATTTTCAAGTGTTGACAAAAGTTTGGCGCGAAGTTAAGGACGGCGAGATGTCGAGCAGTGAGAGGGGGACAGGTCGAATCGTTTTTTTTTTTATGGGAAATTTAACTTCGGGAACGGCAAATTGCCGGAAGAATCGCGATGGACAGGCTTGGCTGGATCGGGTATTGAATTACGATAGAATGATTGCGCTGTTAATTAAAAGGGACGGATTGCGCCGCGTTTCGATCGAGCCAATTAATATTTTTATATTCGTCTGACGATTTTACCGTTGGTTCTAGGAAATGGGTATTCGCGTGTTACCCGTATTTCTGTCCCCTTATTTGACGAACACTCGTCGTATCGCCGGTTTGGAAGGAAGAGCGACAGTTACACGAGAAACCTAATTTCATGCACGATGATAAGTCACCATCAGCGTAACTCGACTTAATGTAAGCCGTGTATTATTGCCTTAATAACGTTATTTATATTCATCTCATGGGAGACGGTGGCGCGTCAGGTGACGAGGCGCAATCCTTTCTTCGTTGTCGCGACAAAAAGCACGCGAATTTTGGCAGATTAAATGGGGAACAGAGGTATGCTTGTTCCTATATAACGTGTATTATTTAGACGGTGAGATTGCGCGTGAAATTGTAATTCCTGATAGTTGAATTTTATACCCCGGGGTGTAGTGCAGGCAGGATTTTTTTTTTATTACCAAGGAATGGTTAGCATCCTTTCGCCGCTCATAAAAATGGAAATTACAGTTGACGTTATTCCTTTGATGAATGAAGTAACAGTTAATAGTTGCTGTCAAGAGGTCGGCTCATATAATTATAATAGATGTGATCTAATTGTAATTCTCGCTAAAATTTATTAATGGCGCATAGATAATACTTTACATTACCCACCTGGTGTGACAAATGCAATTAATGAACTCCGTAAAAGGGACACAACTGTTTCAAAGCATCCCTTTTCTATGCACCCGTAATTCTGTCTAAAAACAATTTACCTCGTTTACAGAAAAAAAAGGAATCACGTTTATCTCATTCGGAACTGGGTTCAAGGTTGGTATCAAGTTCCCGCAGTTCGGTTTTCTCGCGTTGAAATTAGAAGGACTCGGTTCGACGACGTCTTTCATCACTGATCGCAATTAACCGCGTCGCGGCGAGCAGGTGCAGGGCAAAGAAAAAAGCGAGTGGCGCGGAAAAGTGTAAAACTGTAAAGGTTGTCAGGGTTGAGGCGAAGTTACCGCTATCAGGGAAAAGGGGTAAACGCTTCAGCCCAGTTGGCTAACGCGCCGAGAGAAATCGATGGTTAATGGACAAAGTTGACACCGTTACAACATCCCCGAAACTGCTTCGGGAAACTACCGACATTCGTTTCACTTAGGCTGCTTTGCTCGGTTCTACGCCCCCGCACCCATCCACCCTCGCGTAACCGCCCCCTTTTTACCCCGCACCCAGTCTCCGCGTTTCTCTGTATTATCCGATAACCCCGCCAACTCATTCGTCGAACCGTCGACTTTCGGCGATTCCATTGTTTTATGGGATAGAACGGGAACTGGGAGCGAGCGATTTTATAGATTCCTCGGAGTTATTTAGAAGCCGTATAGACCGACGGCGAAAGTATATTCTACGGGGCCTATTATACCGGGGCAGAGCTACGGGAAATTCGTCGATATCGTTTTCGTCAATTTTTAAACCCGTCCAAATTCTTTTCACGATACAAAGGCGCACGCTCGTTGAACGCGCCGCGCAAATTGAACCCAAGGGAAATACGGCCGCGGTTAACAATGCAAAGCCCCGCCTGTAAGACGATCGCTGCGGAGTCGTTCGTCCATGAAAATCAATTACGATTTAATTACCCACGATTTGCAAGAACGCATCGGTCCCGACTGCATCGTGAACCTCCGTTACAAATATCGCGAACACTTGTCGGAAGTATCGCGAGCGTATTAAACCGTAATACACAGCATTGTGACTGTGCCGGGGCCGGTCGATGGCGAAGCCGCAAATTTTCGAACGGCCGGTTTCATTCCAATCCGGTCGCGATCGTTGCCCCGTTGCCGATTTAAAGACGAGGTCGCCCGGCTGGGTTCTTCGTACGGGTGGGAAACGCGGAGGAGAAAGCAATCAAGAGTCAGTAAAATTTCGGGAAACGGACCCCTTAGCGACCAGCCAATCTTGATGAGTAAAACGATTTCGACCGTCATCAAGCCGTGAGATTAATGGTCCAACCTGGCTGGAACTTCATATTACGTTTCCGGGCTTGTTTGTTCCATGTCCGTGCCCCCCCGTCCCCTGTCGAGTGTTTCGCGCGGCGATTTGTCGCAGCTAAATGCAATTGTCCCCTTATTTCTTCGATAATTGCGAAATCGGTTGATGAAACTGGCTGGACACGGTCAACTCGTATTCCGGCGCCCGTTTTCAGCCCGATGTCCGACACGGTCGCACGTGCACGGACGGACGGAAGGAGGGATTAAAAAGGGAGGATTGTTAATCGTCAATCGGATGTCTACGGAGATCGGACCGACCGGTGTAAGTATAGTATCGAGCAATTTCAGATTGAGTACGGCGGTCGAATCGGCCCACTTCGTTTTCTCGTTAAGCCGACGGGACGAAATGCGAGATTTGTTTTTTTGATGTACTTTGGTTGGCAATTATTGAGTAGTATTAGGCACGGGGAGGAGGTTAGGCAGGCAGTTTAAGGGTACGCGAGAGCGTAGAGGCCAGGTGGATTTTTAAAACGTTCGATAATCAAGCCTCTTTGCAAATACGCGAGAAATACATAGCAAACTGATATCGGTATCAGTAAAGTTTCTCGTTAAATATTAAATCTGTAACTATTTTTATGTTTCAATAAGTACAACTCGAATATTGGGGCCGCCTCCTATTCGGCCCAACGAGGAGAAAATAATAATGATACAACGAACTAAAATCGCAAAATTCGCCGTCTATATCATCGTTTTCTCTAACATGCTCCTTTGCGAAGATCTTTATTGCACCGAGCGTGCTTTGCTGTTAAATATATTTCTACTTTGCTAACTATTGCTCCAAAATTTGTTTCATCGTGAATCGAGCGAGAGGTAACGTTCTCTGTACAGGACAGGGTCTATCGTGAAAAATGCGTCAAATGTAGGACAGCCTCCTTAGTGTTGCAAACCTTTCAATTACCGAAAATCATTTTTACCCGGCCTTGTCTATCGCGACCTGCGCGTTAGTATCCGTCCAAGTAATTCAATTTCAATCTCACGGTCTTCGAGAGCGAAAGTTTCGCCAGGAACGGCGGAAAACTCAGACAGAAATCTCTCATGTTTACCTGTGTACCGGTTTTTCCAATTAAGAGCATTCAACGACTTCCATTAAAATTATCCCATTAAAATTAGCGTGCCTTCGGTTCGATTGCCATAGGTAAACGAAACTATCGCGCGACGGCTCTATTTTTTCGCCCAACTAACGAAGCGGCGCCCCGCGGACGCGTGTTTTAGCTCGTTAAAACTCGCCCCCGTGCGTAACTGTATTAGCGAATTTTTAATTCCCCCTTTTTAGCGGATTTAATGAACTCGCGACGCGGGGTGGCGTGGAGGCAGTACAGGGACTCGTTGGGAAACAAACTCGATTCGTAGTAATTGAGCAATCAGTTTCGATCAATCTCCCGTGGAATCAAGGCACCATGTCTTGGTTGGGTCTCGCGTGATCACCGGCTACAGGGACGACGTAAAATTAAATAAGCTTCGCTTGGAGTCATCGTGAATGCGATTGTATCGTTTCTTTGGCGAGCTTTATCTTGCCTATCTTCTTCTTAGCCGCTTGGACGGCGAGCGTGTAATTCTGGATGAACGACGAATTTGCATTTTTCTCCTGCAAACTCTTCTTTGTACCGCCCTGTTGGTTTTTCGGACGAGTATAATCGTTTCTTCTATTTTGCAGCAGCGATTCTAGTCTTTGAACTCGGTTCGGGGAAATTTTATAGCGATCGCGTGATTTGGACGTTTTCGTTGTTGCATTGACGAAAGTTTGAAACTTATCAGTGCGGTCTGAGGAAGTGAGACGATAATAGGAGAGTTTGAATGCGGGAATATGGTATTAGAACGTTGCAATCGAATTATGTTCGGACTATAAACCGTGGCCAGTCTTAGGTGGTCCTGCGGGTAACTCTGTTTTCTTTGCAAGCTTTATCCGATTTCGTTCAATAATTAAATTGCGCACAGTTGAAATTGCAACAGTTTGAAACTGCGCGCAGTTCGTTTCTTCTAATATAGCTAGTCTTAAGCCGAAAGTTCTAAGAGATTTCTACGAAGTTTAGCGGATGGTTTGCATTTCAGTAGAATAAGTATACCCGATGTTTCTTGCAACATTCTGAACAGTTGCCCATTGGAAAGAATTGTTCGACGAGACCCTCCCATTGATCAAGTTAATCGAGGAACAGTAACTTTCCGGTACGGGCTTAGCTTTGATCTTTGAACGGTTGAGTAGATTCATCGCGCCGCGAGAAACTTGCTGGAAACTTGTTTACAACGTTGATCGAGTTGCGGCGCAGCTACTAAGTGAATCTATTGCCTGGGTGATAATAAGAGGATGCGTTGTCAAGTCTATAACTTGTATAGGTCAATAACTTTTCCCCCGTTTTCCTCCAAGGAAAAACGCGCCTTTGATAATACAGAGAAAGACGCCAGATACGATTATCAAAGGCTTCGAAAAGTTACATTAATTCTAGTCCACCAAGCTACGGTAAAACCGACGTACCCCTTGTACTCGAGCTGCGTTCCGTCGTTTCCGCGTCTGCAAGCTTCGTCCCCGCTCCCGTCAGCAACTACGCGCACACGAACGTGTCGCGCGGAAGCGTAAAAAAAATCTAGAGCTAATGAAAAAAAGATCCACCGCTTCCCTGACCGCCGGTCGCCAATAATTCTTGCCGTCGCGTGTCGCCGGGAGCAATCGGACTCGCAGCACGGTTTTCCATCCGGGAAATATGGAAATCCGGATATCATTGGGCGGTTTGGAAACTTGGCCCCGTGCACGGACAAAGTTTGAACAGGAGCCACGGTGGTTCCTCTTGTTCGTAAGTAACCGCCGGAAACAATAGAGAAAGGGCTGATGGTGCTGGGGGGGTCGATGGTAGCCGTGTTTTGCCGCGGAACGTCCTGGAAACTTGACGTTGATCGGTGCGGCTCGGGGCCCCTGGCAGCTTTCAAGACCGTGCGCAAGTTTTTGAAGTATCGCGGTTTATGGCGTACCTGTGCGGACCCGGTTCGATCGATCGGTGCACGCGCGTGACGTTGCAATCGGCCCGCCATTATATCGATCGTTCCTGAGAGAGATTTACCGTGTGCATGCCAGCCGTGCCTTCTACGAACATATGTCATGTTATTTACGAGCCAGGCATTACTCTCTGCCCGATTTACTATATTTTATGTTACGTGGATGGACTCGCAATTCTTTCAAATCGGCCGTACCTACAATCCGGTCACGTCGCACCCGCGCACGAAGTGCGTATGACATCCTTCGCATCCGCTCGATTATGTGCAACCCCCCTGCACCCCCTGGACACCCTTCTTCCATTTGCGCTTGTTGATTCCCGTGCCCCCCCCCCTCCACGTCCCTTCCCGTTCTGCCAATCCATTATTTTATAATATTCGACCGCGGTCGAGTCGACCAGTTTTCGTGATTTCTCGCTGGGTTATTGGGCTCGGCGATTTATACAATCAGCCGGCTGTTATATTTTAAAATGTGCGGTTAAAATATTGTGCTCTTCAGATTCAGGGAATAGGGGGGAAGATCGCGGGACTCGGATATAGGGATAATAACTGCAGGGGAGGATTGTGCGGAAAATTATTATTGCGAATGAATTGTAACGCTTTGAGGGTCGCGATTAATTACTGCGCGATCAGTGGAAGCCTGGTGGTGAAATGTGGCGAATAATTTGCATTTTACAATTTATGTAGCCCTGCGAAATGAGAGGGTACGTAAGACAAATTGTAGGGAAAGAGCATCGCGGCTGGGTTAGTAATGTCCGGTGTGACTCGGAAGTCGAGCGTCTCGTCGGTCGGGCGGCGTGTAAAAATTCCGTGGATCAAGGCTCGAATTGCGCGTCGAGTGATTGAAAAGTTCTGAATGACGGCTCGAGAATGCATCGTGGTTCCCGGACTGATATGGTGACATATTATCGTGAGAAACGTTCACTATTCTTTACAATGACTGGCCTCCTTTCCCGAATGGTCACCATCAGACGTTCGAGATTGGTACCGGTAATCCATTGATATATTCTACTGAAAGAACCGGGATAGATAAGAGTAACGCGTTATCAATTTTATCCGTAAATTCGACCAACGTTTCGCGTTTAATTAAAAAACGATGCCTTTTCGTGTAAAATATTTAACTCTCTAGAACATTGATGTACGTGTATCTATATTTCCAAAACCTTACTTTCTTTCCGTAAATATTAAAAGAATTTCTAAACATGAGAGTTCTATGCAATTTATTACACCGAAGTCCATAATCGTGATTTTACACCGGATATTTGCCAAACTAACGCGCAAATCACTTATGAGAAAAGTTACTACACCAATAACTGTGCAACAATTACCTTGTCCAATGTGAATACACATTTATATGCGTAGTTCTCGTAACTGCAAGGAATTTTTGTTAACAGCATTCAATATTTCCAATTTATTAACGACTGAACGTGAAACAGAGGGGTTACGTACACAAAGATGGCACGGTAGTGATTGATGTTTCAAGTGGAGGGTAACGTTCCTGACTTCGACTAGAAACATGCAAATTTAACAGGACTTATCCAAACTTGTTCCAAATTGATGGAATAAAGTTGGGCATTAAGTAAACAAAGTAGGTTTGCGCGAGGCGCATAAAGTTTACGCAAATTATAGAGCAGCATTTCCATTATGCGTCGTCTTGTACGTTTAGGGGCAAATTAACTCCGGCATCATGATGATTACAGGTGTTCGTAAGTTTCGCTTATGCAGCCGACGTGTACCGTTTATCGATTATTGCGCCTCTTTACAATTATTTCCCTATCTATCCGCACCTTGCCACCTTGCGTCCCCCTGTTGCTTTTTCGAAAGCTTCGTGAAGTTTCTCCATTCAATTAACCAGTTTAACGATGAGCGCGTTGTTCATTATTAAACGTTCCGCCGTAAGGAAGGCCATTAATCATGACGCGGCCACGTAAAATATTAACGCCTAATAGTCTGCAGGGCTTCGTAATTTGTCAGGCAATTATGTGCAAACACCGTCTCGCCAAATTTTCCCGCGGCGAAAAAATATTTTCATTCCTCTCCGCAGTTAATCGTCCTTTCTGTGCTCGTTGACTCTCTGCCGGGCGAATCGAATGATGCTGGACGAAAAAACGAAAAAAAGTGTCCAAAAATTGCGGCGTTCAAATTGCATCGCAATAAAGTGTACGAATAAAGTCAACACACTCAGCAACGATTAATTGCTTCAGAATTTTAACCGGTCGTGTAGAAAATGATACGCGGGGCACGAAGTATCCATCGACCCCTTCGTAGCGCGCTGGTTGAAGCAAATTTAACCGATAGAAAATTCTCG
Organism: Nomada fucata; assembly: GCA_948146005.1. Lineage (NCBI taxonomy): Eukaryota > Metazoa > Arthropoda > Insecta > Hymenoptera > Apidae > Nomada > Nomada fucata. The sequence continues at coordinate 6,529,673 of OX411278.1, read as the reverse complement.
TCGTCTCGGAGATGACAACGCTTCCGATCGCAGAACACGCAAATTACACGGCCCAATCGTTCTCGTGCGTGAGGGGGTTAACGATAATCAATCGAGGGGCCACGAATTGAAACCGTTTTCGTCATCGATCCCGTTTTCCCCCGAGGTATTAATTCACGGGGCAAGCAACCAGGCGTTTATACAAGTCGATCTTCCCTTCGCTGTTTCTCTTTCATTAGGCATGCACCGTGCTTTCTGTTTATTCGCGCCGACAAGACTGTTGACGGAGCGACGAAAAATCGTCCCCCGTGCCGGGGAAAAGAACTTGTCGTACCGGGCTCGCCACGGTTTTCCCGTTGGACGATAGTTTCTTTTTCGCATCCGAGAACAACCGTGAAGATTCCTTCGTTCGCAGTGCATCGCGGGGTAACAAGTTAAGGCAGTCACTTCGCGTTGCGCCGACTGTTTTAATCACAAGCCCGACGCAGTCTAGGCGGACCGGGCGTTATGCGAACAATTCCAGTTTCAGCCTGGAGTTCCAGAATACTTGCTCTTTAAACCCCCATTGGGATCTCGACAGGAACGAGCAACCGCGAATTCAGGCGGCGCCCGTCTTAAAGGTGCGGCTGCAAAGTTTATCCGTTGCCTTTCGACGCCGCCAGGTAAGAGCAGCTTCTTCGCGTTGTGTTCTTTTCCGTTTTCTTTGCTCCTCCTTTCGGTTTCTTCGTCGGGAAGGCTTGAGGGACAAACAGACGCGTACGAAATTATTTTCAACCTCGGCTGACTCCCCTCTGGTCGCGACTTTTTCGTTTGGCGTTCTGTAATTCGCGTTGTCGACGGGGAAATATTTTTTTCCGGGAGCCTCCTCGCGCGGTGCAAACTATGGAAAGAAACAGCCATGGAGTTTTTGTGCGTTTGTAAAAGTTGCGTAACGTGGCATAGTTCGAGTCCAGTGACTCGAGTTCTCTTCTGATTTTTTGTTTCGCTTTTTTTTTTTTTGCAACCGTTTCAGGTATTCTAAAACGATGGTCGGAAAATGTTCCAGTTGCCTCTCTCTGTATGCGCACTGTTGCAGCGATCGTGGTGTAAATTGGGAAGAACTAATATCTTCCGATCGAATAAAATAATATTGCAGTACACTTCGCTGCGGATAATAATTGTTGGAAAATAAATGCCCTTTGGAAACGCCTGTCACATTCACACCCATGGAATTACCTGAATTAAATGCAGCACAAAAGAGCACGAAATATTTCTGAACTACGTTGCAAGCTTTTTTATTTTATGTACAATTAAAAACATCAATTATCCCCGTGCACGGTTATCGTATAAAGTTCAAGTTCGATTAACCAAGAAATTGCAATAAAATGCAGTCTACCGCGACTGAAAGGAAACAGAATTTTTGTACTACATATATATTACACTAACTGTGAAAAATATGAAGAAATACTGTTCTCTGTTAAACGTATTAACATTACCAACGATTCTTTCGTAATTGTCCGAAAGCTTTATCACGCGTCTACGACTTAAAGGCAGTAACATTCGCGACTTGCCGTCTCCAATCGTTTTTCAACGTGAAACCTCCTCAGCCTGGCCCTTCCCGAAATTCCCCCAACACTTTGTTCAACTTCCTACCGGCCTATTGCAATCAAACGTATTAGAAACGATCGTTCGTCGTCCCCCCCCCCCCCCCCCCCCCAACCACGACGAAATCGATTTCCGTTAACGACCAGCGCGTCATTAAACAAAAAGGAGAATAAAAAAAAGAATACAGAGGAAGAATCAGCCGTGACCAGAACGCTGAGAGTATTTAAACATTTAATCTGTTTACGGGCACGTTATGACCGATGAAAAATGCAACGGCGACGCGACGTTTACAGGCGGACCGTTCGAACGCCATGCTCGCCAATAATTCAGCTGGATGATTCAACGGTGTGCGCGGGGAAAAGTGCAGCGATTCGTTGGAAACGGAATAACGTTTAAAAGCGGCCTTTCGCGAGAGCCGGCGATGACTTCCGATTACCGCGAATCGTCCTCGAAAAATACATTTTTGCGTGTCCAACCCCCCCGGGAGGGTTTGGGGTGGGAGGGCACAATGGCGTTTGGCGGATCGCCGCGAAATAAATAGGAAAGGTCGCGCATAGAAACAGCCCCATGTCGATTCGGTGAAACCGCATCGAACGGCCCGTGCAGGAGCGCGGCGTGTTTGTGCGTATTGTTGATGCACAAAATGAGAATCCGGTAGGAAAACGACGTGATTCCAGCAAGTGAAAAGTGGTCGCCAAATAACAGCGGTCGGGAACGCGGCGTTTTAAACAAACGATTTCGGTCACCCTGATTGCTTTCCGTGGGAGACTTAAAAAGCTGAAGTATTTGTAGCTTTTTATTTGATTTTGATTGGTTCTCCTTTTTGTGTCGCCGCAAGCATTTGAAATATCAAGTGGACACTTTGGGGAGATAACGAAATGTCTATGAAGGGGGATGTTTAGTAAATCTGGCGGTGCGATTAATCGATTAAACGCGATTAGCATAATTTCCCCCACATTTGCTACCTATTGCAAATAATGGGAAACATTTCGTTCCCTTGCTGTGGAATGAAAGTTTTGGAACGAGGTGCTTCTGACGGCGCTGTGAATTTGGGGATTTCTTTAGTATTCATATTTTAGTAGCGAACAAAAGTCAAGAGATTGAAATTGTCATTTCGATTTCGAACGCCTTCGTACTTTCTTGTAAATACTTTTGCGGGACGAGAATAAAAAATATTGATATCGAAAAGTAGCTACCGTATCGTACATCGTTATATCTAGCCTGTTAGTTTAACATTTCGAAGAAGTACTGAAATGCACACGCAATAATTGATATCAATCTGCCTAGACAATTTGTCCAAGTAAATTTCCCCAAATAGAATTGCCCCGTGAAATAACAATATTTCGTGTACGAAAAAAATTTGTCTAGAAAAATTGCTCTCTCCGTGAACGCCGCCGCTTCCATCCAGTCCAGGTATCTGTTCATTTTCCGAGCTTTAAATGGCCAGAAATACCGGTCGTTATTGCGCGGAATGAGAAACTGGCGTGGAAAAGCGACGTCACACGAGAAATCAGCGCCAAACACCGACCGCAACTTTTTAACGAACTGATGAAGCGACCGAAGCGTACCGAACCACCTTTTTATTCTCCTCATCCTTTTTCGTCTTCCTTCTTCTGTTTTTTTCGCCTCTTTTTTTTTCCTCGGTTTTGTTATTTTCAACGAGTCGACCCGCGGGTAATTGTGAAAAATATAATGACGCAGCCGTGCGACCGCCTCCGGATCGGTTTTCTACGCGGACTTACTCCGGGTACTCGCGAGCCGACTTTGAAGAGAAAATTCTCGGCCGAGTGCAGTTTAATCGTCGGGAAATAGTTTGACGAAACATTTCCCCGTGGCCCTCTATCGCCATACTTTTACCCACCGGGCGAAGCACGCTCATTGTTCTGTCATCTTTAATGCTTTTCGTGGTTCTCCCGTTGTTCCAAGGGTTTAATCGAATCACACATCGAACTCGGTGGATTTACAATTTCAAGTCGAACGATTAAACGACTCGAAAAGAAATATCGAACGCCGCAACGAGGGAACGCGTTCGATTTTATTTTTCCATTATTTGTGCGGAATTCGGCGTATCGTTTGAATTCTATTCCGACTTACAAAGGGTATCCATTCTCATAAATTATTCATAAACGATGCAAAACGATACGCCCGCATATAAGCTTCATCGAGCGGGTAATACATTTCCGGGGAAATCGTGTATTCGGCAATGGGCGTGGAATTGCGTCGCACTTGATAATTACGAGAAGTGCCGGCCACAGTATCGCGGTACATTTATTAGATTAACATCTGACCTAGCCCAGAATAGGAAGGAAATTATCAGCGAGGGGTCAAGCTCTTAGATTATTGAGCAGATAGTTTCGGCGCGAGGACCGGTACGAACCCCTATTTATTTCGCCGGACAATTTCGTTGCGAATCCATTTGGAAGTATACTGGCTTGGTCGAGATGTAACGCAGGCGTATCCAGGTGTAGACAATACTGCTCGTGATTCATTTCTATTTACTTACCAGGCATCGCTCGTACTTATTTACCGTACAATAATTACGCCGGAAACGAAAAAAGCATCGCTGGGCCAACGTTGCCACTGAAAAGAAAGAGGGCGTACCTTCGCCAAATCAACGTATCCTGCAAGTTCCCCCGAGCTTGGCTCGTGACTTGGTAAAAATCAGGCAGGCTCTGGCGAAACGGCCGATATATAAATTTCTGTTTCCGAATGTAAGTTCTGGGTCGAAAGTTGCGTAGTTCACCGGCAACTTTGCCCGGGTGCCAATTCGATTAGAGTCACTAGGCGATAGTACCAACTTTGGTTAGAACGCCTTCAAGTTGAAATTCGCAAGAGTTTAACTTGCTCGATTATGTTTGAGGCTTGCCAGACTGCTACCCGGTGGAAGGGAAATTTGGTTCGACGTGAACGGTGACTACCGTTTTCACGGCGTTTGAAAAATAATTGTCTATTTTTTCATCGTGGTTCCAATTACCGCGTCAAAATTGTTTTTCCCTTCCTTTCGTGTTTTTCGCTTCTTTTTTTTTCTGTTCCCGTTTCGCCGAATGCAGGCGGATTATATTTCGGCGAACGCGTATCTTTTTTTTTTATCCTGATAATTGCGTTTGAAAATGTGGACGGTTTTCACGGTAAGTGAAAAGCGCACTTTGATGTTCAAAACGAAAAAAAAATGTCCGCTAAAGTATCAGTGAGACGAGTGTGCGCACGCGCGTTCACGGTGAACGTTTATTGTTTGCAAAAATACTTGGCCCACGGTTCGAGCGAGTCGCGAGATTAAAACTTGCCACGGATCCACGTGATCGGAAACGTTCCGCTGTCGGGATCGAACATTTTCCTTAAATGATACATTTAATTCAGAACAAACTAGGCTAACCGATAACACCGTCACGTCAAATTTCAACGAGACAGATCCAAAAATTGTGCCCATGCTGTCCGGTACAGGAATTGAATTTAAAAAAAAAAGTACAACTGGATACCGTGCAGAGTTAAATATCTGCTGAAACGAGGAGGGTGTAAATAATTAAGCGACGGAGGAACATAATTGAATGAAACATTTACGCCGCTCAAAACCATCGTGCAGTGAAATAATCATTTAATATTCACAGTAGTACAAGACAAACAGGATCAGCCATGCCGGGGGATTATTTTCGAGCGCCCCGAATTGTAGAATCCATTGTTAATTTTATCGTTCCACGTTCCGCCGGGAGGAAGATAAAAGCAGGTCCAATTAATCAGTCCGCCTTAATTACAAGGTGCAAAGTGTTATCAGGGGTTTTATCGAATCGGCTTTTTCTGAGATGGCCGGGCTCTCAACGGTGCCGTAACCTACCAGCTGCAGCTACATGCGAGGCGTGCATTTATCTTCTTCCAGCGTTCAACCGGCTAGCCCTCCTACGAGTGCTCTGTCTATTTGGGGTGGTAGTGTTTAAGCCTCATGGTGTAACAATATTTGCATTTTCGTGACGCAACATTGCGAGAAACAGAATAACAAACTACGCGCCGGCGAGCGCGGCGCTATTTATTTCTCCTTGCGTAAAATTAGACCGTTCGGAAAAAATTCTTCGTTCGAACGACGTACTCATCTGTGCGTGTCTCGATACACAGAACGGCTCTCTTGGCAAAACTTATTGCCCAGTAAAAACGAAGGGCCGTTCGCTCGTTCGTTTCGCGGGCGGCAGTTCCGGGAATGGTTTTTCTGAAAATTTAATTTCTTGCAACGCCGAGGCTGCCGAACGTTCCTACAGGTTCGTTCTAACGAAACATCGCGACGGCTTGAGTTCCCGATCCTTTTTTATTTTTACATCCAATGGAATGAAACGAATATGCGTTACAGCTTTTCCTTTCGAAAATTTGTTTACGAAAACGAGCAAAGAGCTTCACGCGAATTTTCACGATCTAACGAAGCCGCAGGAGTAGCTTCTTTTTTTCTACACATGTGTTTTTTTTTTTAAGAAGAATCTCTATCCGCGCCGGAGAATATTTTCTCCTCTATCTATTGCGAACCCGGCCGGGAAACTCGGTTCCGCGGAAATACACATTTCTACTCGAATATCCCCATGCGACGTCGTGCTTGCGATCGAATTTATGAAATTTCAGCGACCGTTCAGTTCGTTTCGTCCCGTTTCCATTCGACGTGATTCGAAACACGGGGACAAACCAAGTTGGCGGAATATTTCCCCGATGAAGTGTGCTCGGTTAAGAATAATTGGAGAACACCTAGACCACCGCCTTCGTCCCTTTTCACTCCGTTCCTGTTCCCTTTTTTTCCCCCCCAGAATGCTCAAAACTATTGCGCGAAACGGTTTACCCTCCGGTCCACGGTATCGACAAGTATAAATTAAGAAAGTTTATTGCACGGAGGAATGGTGCAGTGCGACGACTGCGTTAGTAAATGTCGTTGGCATGTATATGCACTAGCTGCTAGCACATATGTACACTGGGTCGCACTAACGAGGCAGTAAATTCTACATGTTGGACCGCTAATGATTACCTGATATCATGAGGTAATGGACGCGGCAGATGTCGTTCCCTTTTCGTTTTATTCAGACTTATATATACATATACATACACACACACATATATATATATATATATATATATATATATATATATATATATATCGAGCCCAGGTCTAGTCGCAACCGGTAGGGAACTTGTTTTGGGAATCATCGTAATCATTCACATGGGGGATTCGTCCCAAAGGGCCATCCAATTAACGTGGTAACGCGGTTGATTCGAGACTATCGTTGATTTAATACACCCCCATGCGTGTGGAAATGCGGTTACGAAAATGATACTGCTGTTTAGCGCTTTGTTTGGGATTTCGTTTGACGTCCACGGCCAATCAATCGAGTTCAATATCAATGGATTCATTTATTTATTTCAAATGCAAATGTGAATGTAAATGTAAATAGATTGCGTTGATTTAAATGAAAGTAACTGGTTCTTTACTATATTATTTATAAAATAATTGCAAATAACTCGCAAGGTTATATACTTATACAGCTTTTACTGTCTGCTAGAAACGAATTAAGGAAGTATATAATAGCTTTCTGCTAAAACAAATTAAACAGCGTGTACCCATTATGGTTTCGCAGAAACTAAAACTTTTTAATTGATAAAACAGAGTAACGATACATCTATGATATATGGTTGGCAACTACAAATTTTTCTACTCGAACACGATTGCTGCGGCACATAACTGCAAAGAGGAAGACACTAACGATTAGTAGCATCAATTATCCTGCAAAGAAATGATACAAATGATGTGTATACGTATATACACACATTAAGAGACCTTTGCACATAATTTATTCAAATAGCTCACAATAGTTGCAATTTTTATACAGTCCATATATTCCATGTATATGTATATTAGCTTAACCCGCTGCCTCCGTCGTTCGAATAACTTCGTTGCTCACTCTGTGTGCGTTCATTAAAAAAAAAAAAAAGTATGGATTGGGAAACCTCGAAAGCTCAATTTCCACCGCTTACTTTTATCGACAGCTAAGGTACGAATTATTTCTAGGACCCGACTATAGCGGATACGATAATCCAGCTTGCAACTCGCGGAAGGTTTCTTCTTCCCGAGACGTTCGCCCGCGATGTATCTGTCGGATCGTATGCAAATCTCCTGCGGCTTAATTACGCGAACACGCCTACTATATGAGGTTTCAGATCGTATGTAACGCGAACCGGAACCCAATATATTTCTCGCCTGATAAGAAGAAACCCTCTGCATCTGAGCTTACGGTTAAGCCTAAAGCTTGCCTCGTGCAAGCGTCCCTTCGCCCCTTTGGACACTTCTACCCCCCTCCGTTTCCCTCTATACCCATCTCTCTTCCTCTGCCACAAACTACTCTATCTGTTCGTACTTTAGCCGCAGAGGGTGGTGTACAGACGTGTTTGTGTTTATCTGTGGCCATTTGCACGCGCAGCGGCGAGCTTGTGCCACGGCTGGTTTACAAGTCTTTACACGACGATCGGCCGATCTCTGATACCCGAAACCCAATTTCCCTTCCGGCCTGTGGCTCCAATCGACCATCCCACACTCTCGCGGAACAGAGTAAGTGCGTTAATGTGAACTGCGATATGAAGTGAATCGGCGTGATAAGGAATTTCGAGTTTCAATCGATCGAAATTGATGGCTCGCGAAACCCGGAGGGTAGATCTGTCGCCGTGGGTTTATTTTTCTTCAACCATTTTTGACAGTAGACTGGTTCGATTTAACGATTTAATGAGGTCGTCTATTTTCTATGTCTGAGAGCTGTTTTCTTCGGCGCTCTCCTTTCGTACATTTGATAATTTTAGAAATAGACAGGGAGAACGATCGTTAATTTGATTGGGCGTAATTAGCTGGTTGTCGAGTTTCATTTGTGGCTTGTTTCGATTACAAATAGCGTTGATACATTTGACGTGAAATTGGCGTTTACGATTATTACACGGGTTACTATTACACAGGTGCATTCGATGAAAATTTTCGCATTCCCCTTAGTGCGGAGGGACGGATATATTCGATGGCTCATTATAATTCTTCGGCCCTTGCCAAATATACGACGGTTTGTATTAATTCGAGTGAGGTTTCCTTGGTGAAAATTCGTATCAGATGAACTCCAGGCGGTTTCATTTTCAAAGTTATTCGATAGATCAATATTGGACATTGCCTCATAGGTTTCGTAGGAATTTGAAGGCTTATTTGTAGACGATATTCATCGAACTTCGCTGAAAACGCACTGGTATATCGCATACCTCGGGTGTAATTACTGTTTGAAAAAGAATATAAAAAATATCTTGTATACAGTTGCCGAAAATCCAGCCTTTCGCCAGTTTTATTTACCATTACTTTGGAAATGACAAATTGTAATGCGCCTGCCCTGCACCGAGTATCTCCGCTCTACCGAATAACACCGTAAATTATCCGCATGCGTTCGTACAAAGTTTATTCCCATACCTATATCGAATACAATTTCGTCGATAATTCAACGTGCACGACTAGTCTTATTCGTACGGGACTAGCACGGCCAACGTTAAAGCTCGCTGCCAAGAACAAAAATGTTCGCGAAGGGGTACGTATTCGCGAGACGAGAACAGAAATTTGATTGACGATCGCGGCGCTTGAGTCGCGCAATAAGTGTCAATGGGTTTTTGCGATATTAGAGAGAGGAGTGGTCGATGAAATGAGATTCTGCATTTCAGTTAAATTACCAAACTCTCTACGGCGCGGCGTCTTGTGCACGAACCTATATGCAATATGAGCTCCGCTTGTTCTGTGCTTGCGTCAGAATTCCGGCAGTTTCTGTTTTACGTGTACATAGCCGCGTTACAGTGACGTAGTCTTCTCGTATCGTAAGCGCAGTTTGCCGCGCGGTTGAAAGGAGCAAAGCCAAGGACAATAAGAGAACGATGAAACCAAGGGAATTCAAGCCGGAGATTGACGAGATTGAATTATTATACAAGTTTGCCTGTTGCAGCTTGCTCAAGCTTTTACCCCCCTGCCCGGGCTGTCCTTAAACTCGTCAAATTTAAAATGCATTCGACGTTCCCGTCGGGCTGCATCGTCGCGGTAATTCATTACGTTTCATCTGCGTTGTTACGTAAATTGTTCTACGTTTGTCGAAACTTGAGCACGTTTGTCCGGCGATTCCGTGCTGGCAAATCGGTCGCGGTATTGCTCCGACAATAACCGTAAAATTTTCACCGGAGATCCCCTTCGTGCGCTCTACTTATCCTCGTTACGTTTGATGGCAAGGCATAGAAGTGAATTAATACAAATGTTTTATTTCGACTGGAACAGCGACGAGAATAGGCGGACGGCAAACGGGCTGTCTTATCGATGGTCTCGCAGTAGCCCCATAATATTACAACACGGCGAAATTCATAATCTGATTACGGCGCACTATAGGTTAGAGTTTCAACTTTGCGCTTAATTAGCAAACGATGGTGGTTGTTGCTTCATAGTGTCCGCCGTTGATATCGTTGGATGTTTAACTTGCTTGCGGTCTGGGAAAATCGAAGTTTTTGTAACTAATTAATTCAAGCAAAGCTGAAAATTCAATTAATTTTATATTACCGACGGTGTGTGTATCAATTAATAGGGGGAGCAAACGTTGCTCCGCTCGGCAACAGGCACGTGTACGTGTGCAGGGAAGCTTCCTGCGGGGCCAGAAAATAGGGGACGCATAAATTTCACTTTAAATTAATTCGAAGCTAATTTAATACGGTTAAGTTAGCGTGGATTGTAACGCTGAACCAACAATAATACCTAACCGTCTCAGCAGTATTGCGATCTATTGGTGCGAGCAAAAATTTATGATCTTTTCCTATATTCAGTTTCAATTTTTACAGTTAGTGGTGAAATGTCGTTATACGTCGAACGAGCAGAGAATAGACGAGTTTTAATCCTTCGTTGGAATTTTACAATTCAAAAGACGTTTGGAAAATCCTCGCTAAATCTTCCCGACTTTAATATTTTATCTACCAAATTCTCTGTGACTCACGCTTCTTACACGCATGCCGTAAGTGTTCTAATACCTACTTTTACAGGAGATTGTGCATATAGGTAACGAAGGATCCTCCTATTCGAGCAGCGAATAAAATATGCCCAACTCTTTAGTTTCGACATATACGTGTCGTACATATGTATATGCAGGTATACATAGAGAACGACGCAGAAGAAAAACAGCAAAGGTGTATTGAGTGACGAAGGGAGTAGTGGAAAGGAACGAAGGGTAGCTCTCCCCGGCTGCCTGCAGTGTCTACTTTGAAATTATACAGCGTTTATGCCCTTATTAATGTGAGTCCTAGCAGATACGCTTGGAGATTGAGGAGGTTGAGTTATGATTCAGCCCTGCTCGTTCCTTGGCCGCTTTTGAGCCGGCGCCGCCATAATGCCCCGTGATTAATCCCTCGGGGCACGAGGCTGGCAGTACCAACGGTGCATCTCACCACCTTCGGCTCCTCGCTCCTTCTGTAAAACCCCCTCTCTCTATCTCCATGCCAAGCCCAACACCCTCGTGCAGTTTGCCGCCCACCTATCCAACGTGTACCTTTGTGGTAGCACCCCGACGCAGATCAGTATTTCACCAGGCGTCCGGAATTTTAATACGCGGTTTTACCACCGCGAAAGGCGTCATCCCCGTGCTTCCACGCTGCTCACGTTAGAATTTATACAGGGCCCCGAGCACCAGGTGATCCGTAATTAGTCGGTGTGCAAGGCACTCGCACACAGATGTTCCATTCTTTCCACGATTCCGACGATTTTCTCGTTGCTTCTGTTGTTTCTCCGACCACCGCCTGGCTTTTTCACGTTCCCCGGCTCGCTTCTATGAACCTTGATTCCTTCTTTGATGTCGACTGCCTGTGGCAGGTGATCGAGGGGAAACGTGTGTGTTCGGGGATCCCATTGTGGCGTTCTTCGTTCTTCCGGTACCTCTCGCGAGTTTAAGCTGCACTTCTGGGAAATTATCATTTCGTTGAGGTACTTAACGCGCGCTTCGAGATTTCTCTCAGCCAGCTGATATTGGATAAATAATTGTCGTGTCCAAGGTATCCGGTGATTGAAACTGTTTACGAGACCGCGGAGCATTGTGTGTATACAATATTAACCATATGACGCTCTCCTTTGAATACAGCATATGCGAAAAGTATTAAATTTTCATTACGCGCCGGGCAGATAGCGGACAGCGTACGCTTTAGAATGCTTTTTGTCCGAACTCGATATGTCAATTAGCATCGGAGATACAGGCGTTCAAAGTTTAGGGCACGAGCGCGCAACTTTATGAATGGGTCATTGACTATTCGCGACCTACATTTTTTCCTGGAAATGCGTACGCTGCATACCATAGTAAAAAAACGCTGACTCAGCGTCTGTCACTGACCACCGCACGCGTGACGAGCGTGGGGTAGGTCAGCGAAGACGTGCGAGCGAGAGGTCCGAGTGTGCGACAAGGAGGGAGGGGTAAAAAGTCTTAAAAATTATGGTTCCCTTTGCACGACGATATCTCGGGCACCGGATATCGTATCGGGACCGGAAAAAGAGCATTTTGAAGCTGAAGCTTCCGCGATTCTGTCTGCGCGGAGAGTTGTTGAACAATCGTCAACCGTTTCCGAGTATTATTTGTTCAAAGTTTGGACAATTTTAATACCCAGCCCGAGGGCATTTGGAGGAGCAGCGCAACGAATGTACATGTTTTTTTTCTATTTGATATTGTTCGCGACACCATTGCCAACTGTTTAGATTGCTGTAAATGATAGTAGTTGCGGTATTTTCAATCGTTGCAAGAGATTTTCGTCTGGCTACGGGACGTTGGACGCGTGTAACCAACGTACAAGTGTGTTGCGGTTCTTCGTCTCGAGATTAAAGCTGTTTCCACGGAAATGCTGTAGACATAGGTAATTTTGTGAATGCAGGATGAACGTAGGGGTGTGCGTAGATCAGTTAATAGACGCCAGATGGGACGTCGCGTCGTTACGTGATGGGTGATTGAAGACTCGATGAGATAAACGGGCGTCGGATTGGAGTACAAGCCCTCTATCGTTGTCCCGTCTACACCTGGATCACATTCTTCTACTCTCTATCTTCATTTGCCTTTCGACAGATTTCCTACGGGAAAATGATAATCAGATTGCACTCCGTATATCGAGATACCGTTAAACGACGGCACGATTCGTTCGTAAAATAGAGAACGTAACATGGCGGCGGTGATTTACAATTTCTAATATCATTGCAAAGGATTGACGAAGGAACTTGTTGTTTCAACCATTCTATTCCAGTCTATAGAAATATTGATTCGTCGTCCGTGTATTAAATTTAGTATAACGGAAGACGGTAGTCTATCTTCGTTCAAGTTAGAGTAACGTAGCGTGTACATGCAACTAGAATAAGGGGGGATCTAGATGGGGAGCGTTGAAAACAGTAAAATCTACGCGGTCACAAATTCCTGCAGCCGCGATATATTTATACGTAGGAATTAATTCGGCGCCGCGTGCCGAGGCGAATTAACTTTCTGTGGCGTACTGCCAGCCTCGAAGTCCGTTGATCTGACGGAATTTAACTGCTATTGGATGTAATTGAAGCATCCCATCATTCACCTACCATTATCTTTATACTCCACGTACCCGCTTATCTGCAGAGAAAATTGTTTCGTTACTGCAGCCCCGCGTTTCGCGACCGACTGCACATTTTATAAACAAATCGTCAACGACGTTACACGATATATATCAAACGATTTCCAACTTAACACATTATATTAACTCGTCACAAAGAACGTCGATCGGTCCACCTTGGTATGCAAAGGTTTAATAAAATATAATGCCACACTTTATTCGAAAATTATTGGACAATTAATCACAGCAATGAATTAAACAATCTTTCCGGGTGAAATTTATTTTTCCCTCGGCTAGGATGAAACTGCACTCCAGGAAAAATATAGTTCACTGGGAGATTCGTGAATCGTTTGCCAGGGAAGAGTGCACTTCAACTCGAGCCCGTGAGATTTATCGCCCCGCCGTATGTACATTGACGGGCAAAGGATAGTTCAAAATTAATATTTGTATAGCCGAGTATCGGTAGCATCCGTAATAGATATTTTATTATCGCGTTAGTAGCACTCGTTCTATACATTATCATTTATACATACTCTATATGTCCCTTTCGTAAAATTCTGCAGCTCTTCCCTATTGCGTACCTTTCGCACAACTCCTCGTATTAATACCATTTGTAAAATACTGGGCGTCAAGTATGCCGCGTCAAACCTGCACGTGTTTAAGGGGGATTAAAATTACTTTGCAGCACATAGGTTTCGAGAGTAGTATATGGTGTCTATCGTCGTTTCCATGTTGCCCACCCTACGGTGCACCGTTTACGTACAGCATCACGCCGACTGATAGATACTCATGAACAGCCAACACCGTCGTTGTGATTCATAGTCCATGCGTATCGTAAATCGAATATCATCGTGATACGTCATTAACACCGCGTTACAAGAGCCACGGTAATTACATAGATTCTCCTCCCTGATCGATTGTACTTGTAACCAAATCTCTCGACGGACAAAAGCACGACTTGCTACACGATAATGCACTATCGCGATATTGCGGCGACACCTCGGCGTGTACGCCGACGGTATCCATTGGCGGGGAGCAGAAAACGAATCGATTCGATTCAGTTTCTGTAAAAACGTGTATATATCCTTACCTTCGGTTTTGTTAATAGTCGATGAACGTCTTCGAGCATGTTGCACGCGAACTTCCACCGCGTACCTCGGTTCTTCACCCTCGAGAATGTTTGCGCTTATGCTGGCGCGTTGTTGAAACACTTCGACACCCCCTCTTTATCCGCGAATTTCCGAAGTGGATATTCGCGGGGGAAAGAAGTGGCGCTGTTTTCTCGACGGTAACGCGACAGTTTTCGAAACGAGATTTCGAGCGGGCAACTCCGCGTTTCGGATGGGGCGGGATTTGCTCGCGTCGCTGATGGCATGCGAATGCGCTTCAACTAGAGAACTTCACGATGAAGCATATATGGGTATTCAGTTTTTCGGAAATTTCGGCCACAGTGATGGTTCAGAATAGTTCGATAACTTGTATGGAAATTTTAATGTCAGTGTCCAATTTATTATCGGCATGCTATATGCTGTATTATTGATATGCTGTATTATTATATAGAGAGAGTTTGATCTGAAAAAGTGATTTTTGTGAATACACAATACTTCTGAAAACGAGGTGCGGTGCATTGAGAACTCGTCGCATATAAAATGCATATTTTTTAAAAGACACGCCCGTCTTTAACTTAAGCATAATCGCAATGAATATTGCATACTCCTCAAATATGTCGCATTATCCTACATCAACCGTTATTTCGTGCAACTTAGCTTGAATTATCCACCTCTACTTAAGTAAACTACTGCGGCTAACGAAATATGAAAAAACCATTAGCTTTTGGAATATTTCACGGTCGATTTCGAATTTTCCCCGGTACGCAAGGAGGCGCAGGCGCGCCGAGTGATTAATGGAATATTTGAAACGCTGTGGCGGATTGCTTATACAAGTAACGAATGGGGAGCGTGGCGACGCTGTTATAAAATATTCAAAAGAAGTCGTGCTGCGTTTTCGGTGTCGTTGGCCGCGTTGTTTGTCTTATCGCAAAACAATCACCGAATCGTCGGTATTATCCTGACGCGATCGGTGCGGTGAAAAGCAAATTGCTAGGCACGAAATTGATTTCCCAAGCTATTGAATTGCTCTGTACCTGCAGTTCTGTTCAAAGTCTTGCGGCTGTGTGCGTGTACCTGAAATGCAAGTGACGTTCCTGTGAAATAAAAAAAAAAAAAAAAAGAAAAAAGCGACGGGACAATGGAACCTATCTTTAACCGCGAGCAACCGCCACCCTTCCACTTTTTTTCCCTCTTTTGTTTTTTTTAACCGAGCTTCATGTTCGACGTTTGACTGTCAGCCATTCTTTCGTGTTTACAGTTATGACTGGCGATCCTTTCGCGGATCCGAGCCACGAATATTTCAGCAAATACCTTTCACACTTCGGCAGATTTACACGGTAAATGGAATCCGCGTCTGGTATTTTGATATGAGAGAAATATTGTTTTTGATAACCGATTCGCGAAGAAGCTCTTACCGTTATAATTGCGCCCCTTTAACCGTTTCTTCTTTTTCTACCTTGACGATTCCGTGAGATAATTTTGCATAGTTTTAGAACTTATGTATTTTCTAATGGTATACAGAAACATGAATGTAACTTTCAGTTCACCGCTTTTTAATAGGATTATTCTAGTTTTTCTAATGTCAGTAGTAATCCCCAATGGTTGATAATATTTTTAATTGTACAATTAGCGAATTTTACAATTTCATTGTATCATTAATCAGTCGTCTACGATCGGAGAAATGTTACCTTCAAGGTATAATACTTTTGAAGTAGATATTGTTCGTCTATAAAACTTTACAATATAGTTGGTATCCACAAAGAGCCCCCTATATTGGAATCAAAAATTCATGGACGAGTTATCGTGCCATCTTACTGCTTATGCGATCATGTTGAAGGCCAATGGCAGGAGTGTTTCACTTTTCAATATTGAACAGAGTGTGTCGTATTTCAGCCACAGCAATTTACTGACAATTTATGCGCATTAACGAAAAAGGCATACGGGTATAGAAAGTAAGATCATAGTGGTATAGATATATGAAGTGTATCGAAATAGAGAACAACTTATGGGCTCACCAGAAAAAATAGGGGGCAGTATAAAGTAGAAACTTTACGTGTATAGTCCCAAGGCGTTGAACTTGAAGTGTGCCAGAAAACTGTCGGATGTCGTTTATGCGACACTGCCCTCGTATATTTTCACTGCCGAAAAATGTACGAAGTGCATCGTAACTTTATAGATATATCTTGGTAATTATTTTGGGAATCACCTGTACAAACATGTAATTGCTTCTGAAATTCTCCGTATAATATAAGATTAAAAACATTCTTCAATCTATAAATGCAAAATTACGGAAGTACCATTTATTAATCACCCGTAGCTCAATTTATTTTAGCAGTTCAAAATATTTTACATAGCTTATTGTTAGAAAAACGTTGCGGCATTAGATTCACAATGGGACGATGTCAATTAAAAATGAAATTCTGCAAACAACTGCAAAGTACTTTGACAAATTGTTCGAAAAAATATAGGTAAACTGTAGAGAATTTAGACACGTGGAATATGTTGCCCCAAAGTTAGAGACACGAAAATTATTTCGAAGAAGATTATTTCGGCGATTAGCCGGTCAATAAATTATATGCATTTAATTGTATCTACAGAAGATAAGAATAAATGTAAATTCTGGTTGTTTCAGAAAACGGACGAGTGCGACCACCACCACGACTTCTTCTGCAGCCCGTAAGTTCACCGTAATATATAGCCAAATTTAATTGACACCGAATGGTCTGTTAACGCGCAAATATCGAGCAAAGACAGATTATAAATCACGGAACTTTAGCATCGTGCTAATGCACGGTTTTACGACCGTTCATTGCCGTGAACTGCGTCATAAAGAACCTAATAAAGGCCATCCGTGACCGAGAATGCTATCTTTATGAATTTGTGCCAGCCCGGCTTCGTGCTTGTTTCGTTTTGCCCTGCTTTGCCTTTCTGTTACTTCAATCTCGTTTCGTTCTTCCTCGGTGATGATAATTTTAATTCGAGTTACCTTAACTGCAGTCCGACAATTTTTCGGTAATAATTCAGGATTCGGCGACGTGAAATCTGATCCATGAAAATTAATTTAACACAGCAACTCGTGGTGCGAATTATGAAAACTGAAATATATAACTTTTAAAATATCGCCCAGCCAAAAACAGTCTCAAAGGAAACGGATAAATGCAAAAAATAAATAGAGGAAGAACGAACTTTTTGATTTGCGGTTCATCGAATTCTCGAAAATATTCGTACAGGCTATTTTGCGGGACGCACTAATTTTTGCAAGAACTTTAATGAATGGTATCCGTGAAAGTCTACGTTCAACGTTGGTAGGTAAATAAAAAATCTGGACAAAAGCTGCACGTTGCACCAATTCTAGCGATCGCTCGATGTATTTTTCGCGTTTCCTTCTGTTGGGGAAACATTTCCGAATTAATAGCTCGGAATCATTGTCAGACCGTGGACGAATGCAAAATTTTTGTACGGAATTGTGATAAAAAGAGACGTTCGACTAGGTGACTTCCAATCGGCTTTTTTGTCGTGTATGTTTGCCTCCCTTCGATGTCCACAAAAAGATCGTTAGCGGGATCTAGAAATGGTATACCGATGTGGCTTATCGATTCTAATTTACCGGAAAGTCATTAACGCGCTAAAAAGTTGCTGCCCCTTCGCGATAATGTTGCTTGAAATGCTCTTCGATCGTGATTATTAATTATTCACTCTCGACTACAGACTTCTCTGAACGTGGCAATTAGTATCGCCATATGATATTGTTTATCGCTTACTTTCAAAACGCTTCAGAACTTTTGCAAAGTTTGACGATTACAAACGAGACGTACGTATAAATACGTGCAACGAAAAAAATCGACAACCACGAAAGTCGTTACGCTTCTTCATTGAGGAGAGACTCGTAAAAGTTAGCGTAAACGTATCAGAACAAGGTGAGAAAAGGTGTCAAACTAAAGAAGGCAATCCCGGCTTCAATAAAACCGGATCTGAACTTTCTTCGTCTTCGCTGCCTGTACCCGTTGCGAGTTAAAATTCGAAGTGTCCAATCTGCAGTTCGAAAATTCATCACTCGTAATTCACCTGTAGTTCACTATTCCAGAATCGCGTGTCCGAAAATAGATTTCAATTCATCTCCTGTATCCCCGATTGATTCGCAATTTTCACAGAGAATTGACTAAATGCCCAATCGTGATTGATACTTTTACGATCGCCAACAGTTCAAACCTGATTACACGAATCATCCGTACCAATCACTGCCCCAATTGAACACACGTGTATTACCATACCGATTATTCACCTGTGCACACCGATAAACATTAACAATCCCCGCGTTAATATATGCAGGCCGCTGTAATTCCTCGCAATTCGAACGACAAATCGTCTCGATCACCGTGAAGACCAGCGCCGCCGTCGATTAATCGCAATCTGAAGCCGGCCTCGTGAAAAAAACCCGTGATTATTCTAATGCGACGAGAGAGGAACGTTCCGTCGAATCGGCTTAATATTCATCGTCGAGCGGCTTACAAATTGTGTCCTCAATTTTCACGAGCCTCGCCCCTCCTATCGAGACGCCGCGCGGCCCTGCTGATTTTGTCGCGGTGTAGTGGTGGTATCCGTGGACGGTCTGGAGTGAAAAAGAAAAGTGAAACGTCAGCCGGAAAACGTAACGATCTAACTGCGCGGTGGGCGGATCGCGGAGACGGACAGGCGTTTTATCGAGACAGGGGGTCGAACGATGGAAGGATTACGGGGTCGAGGTGTCGAGTGGACCATTAAATCGTGGCCCGTGAAATTACATCCGATCTACCCGCGACTGATGATGTTGATTCAAGCCACGATCCTCGGCGAGGACCGTCAAAGTTGCCGTTTATTATTCGCGACGGTCTATTAGTCGAGAAATCGTTCGGCGCGGCCGGATGCATTATCGAACGTCGCCGAGTGCTTCGAGAAATCGAACGAGGGACTTTGATGATTGAACGTTCGGGACGTTCTCGGCAGGATGAACTTGAATGCTGGGGCAGGTGGGTTGGCCGCGGCTTCTTTGGAAGTCGCGCGTTCCGCGAACGTCGTGGATTTTTGTACTCCCCGTGTCCGTGGCGTTCGTTTGAAAAGTGATGCGTCTTTGAACAGGCGCTGGGCACGCTTCTTTCGGGGCTCGATTTTTGGGGTTTCGAGTAAGAAAGAAAATATGTAGGTATCGTCGGTTTTAACTGATGTATGAAAATATCTATTGTCGTTCAGTTGACAGCGATTTAACTTTTTGTTAGGTGATGTAAGAAGGTATATACGTATACCTTCGCGTTATCATGAATTTGGGGAAAAATTCCTGGCGCATTATGGGAAGAATTGTATTCGGTTCGAAGGTATCGATTTGAAATTGCATCGATATTAGGCTGGAAAGTTGTATTGTCTGCTGTTTCTTCCTAAAGATGGTTTCGGCGAATCGCTGAATAACAGGTGGATTAATCACTCGAAGGTTTCCGTTGAGGATCACGCGAACGGAAGGAATAATTTGAGAAAGGCAAAGCATAAGTGGTTAACAAAAAGGAAGTCCCGGATCGCGGTACCGTTTCAGAGTCCGTTCCTCTCGGTTCTTCGGCTCTTTAATCAACGAGCACCGAGGAAACTTTCGTAATTTTTGCCCGTCCTCGCTGCCCATCTTCCCCGTCCACTTGTGCGATACACTGAAAAAGATATTCGCCTCTCCCGGCAGGGTTCATTAAAAAATAGAAGCAGCGAAGATAAATGTTCTAGAAATAACTTTATGCCGGCAATCAAATCTTGGAACGGGCGTCGCAGTTCCGCCAGTGACTCGAGTGTTGACGAATGTTATCTCGAGAAAATACTCACGGGTATTGAGCGCGTGCTCGCGAAAAAGGAAAAAGAAGACAATTTTCGAACGATGAGAATCTATTCTCATGAACGTGCGGCCACTTAAGATCGTCCAAGGCGAGAATGGGATAAAAATGTCGACAGTCCTGCGGGCACTCGTTCCCTTCGAAATTCTCTGCCGAAATATCGAAGTGATTCCGATAACTTATGGCGGCCGGTGCGCCCAGTTCCACCACTTCTATGATGATTGCCCTTTGTTACGGGTGAACAGCGTCTGTGGACACTCGCACCATTCCGCGCAACCTCTTGCACCCTTTCCTTCATTCCTGGAGAAAATGAAATTCCTTTTCTGCGGGACTCTTTCCAAGGACAACTTCTTTCCGATCTGAAACTGACCGCAGCTGAGCAGGCAGGCAAGCCCGTGGACCGTGTACCGTCCGCGGCGAGGAAAAGGGAGCCGAAAGTGGATTGCAAGTGAAAGATCGTTCTCGTGGAAAGGGGAAATTATTGGGTATAAAGTTTCAGGCCCTTGGGGTCTGCTGCTATCCGAACAATCCCAGACACAGACCTGTTGAAACGAGTTATTTAGTTCGTGGCGCCTAGTATGCGCGTAAATTTATTAACGTCTCTTGCTTCTTCTGGGGCTTGAAAAGCTTGAAAGCTCGTCTGTGCAGGATAAAACTGAATTAGCGATTTATATATTTAACGCATTGTCGCGACGCGTGTATTACATATATACGTAGCTTACAGAAACGAGAAAAATAGAGACCTACTCGGTATCGCGGTCCGTCTGTCTCAATTAATTAACCAGATCGGGATGTAGCGTAACTCTGGACGAGTAATATTCTCTCAAATGTAATACCGCCGGCTATATCATTAGATAAACTCGGTTAAATAAAATATCAGTTCGATTACCAGTCCAATTGCAATCATCGGTACTCGTCGAGAATAATTCATAACAGAACTCGGGTTTCAGACCAATCGAATTCCATCCGACCGTCCCTGCTTGTTATCGTTTTCTCCTGAACAGTTTGATATTTTGCGTCGGAACTTCCACTTGGAAAATCGTACGCCGATACTCGTCGCAGGTTGGTCAAGGAAAATTCTCCGCAAAAATATTCCCGCAGACGGATGTTGGATTGGGCAGGGAAAAATATACGTACACACACACACACATATATATATATACGTATATAGGGAAGAGGAGGTCCGATGGGAGCCGCGCTTCATTTTCAAATTCTATTTTCAAATGGCCATCGCGTTTTCTCTGTGGCTCTTCGTAACTAGAGGGGGTGGATAGGAGGGGTTGATAGGGGGCGGCGGACCGGACAGCATTCCTTTCTATGCGTAACAAAATTAAATTCTCCGGCGACGGATTGGTAACCTCCGCATTCTTTTGCACGCGGAAAAACTAATTGCGACGACTTGTCTTCAATGAATTTTCCGCGGTCGTTACTCAGCCCCGGAACGTTTCCATACCGCGAACGAAAAAACGGATACGTCGTGTGTCATTTCGCGGGGAGGCTGGGGACGGATGCGCTTTCGCGGAAAGAACGCCAGTCGATTGACCGTTCGCGTGGAATCGTAAATTCTGATAATTCGCTGGTCTGATTCTTCGGTTTTGTTTTTCGTTTTTTTTTTTTTTTATTTTTTATCGCTCCGCGTGCACTGCGTCTCCCGTCCATCTCGAAGCTACTCGATGGATGGGATTTATCGTTCGCTCGCGTGTTACGTTGCAGCTTGATTTAGCAGTTTCAAGTTTGTCCTCCTCCTTTCTTAAATATTGAAAACAGTTTCAGACAACTTTTTTGTTGATCGATGTCACGGGAAAGAGTCGATTTGATATCGTCTGCTGGTACGCGAAGCCTGTTTAAAACTATCGCCAGATCGCGATGCTTATACTGTGAACACTAGCTTTATAATAATTATTGTCAGAAATTGATCGACGGTGTAGAATCTGCGAATAATTATTTCGCTTTCACTCGCAATGAATTAATTAATGTCGTTCGAGCCTCGCTGCAAAATAAATCAAAGAATTCCCCGTCTTTATGGAACCGTGCCATTAATATTTCAGTAACGGCTCTTGATAAATTAGCCTTTGGCGTTGTTAAAGCCGTATTTACAACGTAAAAACTTGCAAATATTGCGCGATTGCTTTCTACTTTCGTGCATATTTTAATTACACGTATTCGGTGAAATTTCTCCTCTTCTCTTCAAAACCGACGCGCCCGCCCCCCCCCCCCAAAAAGAAAAACCTCGCGCGCGTGAACATAAAGCTGCCCAAACGAACGTCGCGTTAAAAAACGAGGACTATTCTGTCGCAAAGTATTGAAACTTGTGAACAGTTGAAAATAACCATTTCATGTTTAGCGTATAAAATTGGTCGTTATAAAATTAAATGATATTAACGGTGGTTTCTATAGTTTTATGACGATACTTTGCTCGTTAAGAGTTTACCAGGCCGCTGTTGAAAATCGCGCGAAAGCTTCCGTTGTTTTGCAACTCGATATTTTGATGAGGCCGGCAGCTAGAAGCGACACTGGAAAACGTCGAGGGTCGGAGAAAGATGAGAGAGAGAGAGAGAGAGAGAGAGAGAGAGGGGTAATGAGAGAAAGAGGGAGAAAGTTTGTCGAAACGCGCTTGCACGCACTTTTTACAATTTCGAGTATTATATGAATTTAATTATTTTCACGTGTCTGGCGACCGGGTGCGCGGGCACGGCGAGATAATTGCCTAAAAATCTGGGAAGGGTTGCGACCATTATATTATGAAGCTCGCCGCTTGTCCAATATTTCCGCGGTCCGGACGGAATTGGACGTCTAAATAAATAAAACTACGCCGGGGCTAGAATGAATTTTCCGCGGAGTTTATTAAAAAGCGAGGGAAAACGACTGTGTGTACGTAGGAACGAAGAAGAGTGGAAAGGCGAACGAAAGGGGAACCCCGTGTCACTCGTGAGTTCGTTAAAATATCGCACGATGTTTCATAGTTTTATAGCGTGCGCATCTCGAGAATACTTTTCCGCGATTAAATCTTCTTTGATCGGAGATGCTGTCGAATGAGAACGAAGTAGAGATGAAATTTCGTTTAGGAAAACGTCTGAATGATCTTTTGGGGCGGAGAATATTCGAACAAAGGCATCGGGATAAAACGTACACCGCGGACGCGAATTAACAGCGCGAAGTAGGTTTATGTCGGCGCTGATGGTTAGTTTAATACGTTAATACCAAGGTTTTTTTTTCACCGGCCACGCGTAACAATCCCTTGAAATGTTACCAGCGGGAAATTGTTGTTTTCCGATTTTAATAACGGTATAGGTTTCGCGAGCGATTCGACAAATAATTTCATGAATTGCACTGCTTTTTACTGTATCGTTTGTTCTACGCTAACCGCCGGGGCTGTTTAAATTTCGTTCGGAGAACGCTAGCTCTGTATATTTTATCGTGCCTTCGGTAGATTAAATATTTATTCGAAATATTTAGTTTATTGTCAATAATATAATTTGAGCCAAATATTCCGTATAACGGCCAGGAATAAAATGAGAAATAAAAATTGCAAAATTGCAGAGAGATTTTTCAGCTTTTCGTTTCTGATAGAAATGTATTTTAGAATTATTGTTCGACAGTTCGCTGTTGCGTTACAAATGTGCCATGTACAACAGAATATCTGCCTGCTGTTTTTCGCGAAAGTGTTCGGCCATTTAGAACGATTAAAAAATCTTTGTCCATTTAATGTTCAGTTAAATAACTGAAATCACAAAAGTTACTGAAGTTACAAAATTGTGACAAATATTCGAAAATGATACATCAGAATTATAATAAAATAGACTTTAAGATATTTCCGAAGAGCAAATTACGACTTAATTTATTTTTCACTAGCACTTGTATAATTCTGTGCAAAGTTTACTGATTATCCAACACGACCGGGCACTTTTGCGACCAACTGTTCATTTTTGTCAATCCAACCAAGATGATGCCGCTGAATATACAGAAGAACAAGGGCCACGCGAAACTGATTTTCATTGTATCCGGTGAATAACCGCGAGAAATTCAACGTTTAACCAAAGAAGAAAAGATTTCCGCTTATTCGCCGTCGGGATCTTAAGAAAAGCTGCGAACATTTCTGCGCAACTTCCCTGACAAACTTACCCTGCCCCTTTTCAAAGACGCTTCTAAGTTTCCTTTCGTAAAGTTTTACCTTGACCCAGCAGCAGTAACAGGCCGAGATGAAGTGCAGTGAGAATGTGCGCAACTGGTTGGCTGACAACTTTCCCGACACGTGAGAATTGCAGATGCTGCCCTCCCTCTTGCTTTTAAATGTCTCTGGAAAGCTGTTAGACGTCGCGCTTGCTTCTTCTTTGCTTGCTCATCTTCGTCCTTCTCCGTGTTTTCTTTTCTGCCTTTTCTCCATTTTTTTTTTGTTCTTTCTTCACTTTTTCGTAGCCCGAGGCGTTCGCAAGAAATCGCCCGGGTACCTACCCTGCAGTCGACGAACAGCGTGATCCGGTTAGGTCGCTAGATTGCTGGAGTGTAAATTTTTGTTCTTCACAAGTGCCTGCTGCTTCAGGTAGCTAACAATCGGATAGTTAGGTGTACGAGAGTTTTTAATGCAGCGAAATTTCTAGGGCTGAGCTTGTGTTAAAAAAAAAATTTAGCAACTCTTCTGGCAGATCTTGGGAAATTTGATACGCTTGTATTTGTGGAAAAAGTGAATCGTTGCTTTGTGTCTGACGTTTCGCGTTAATGAGCCCCAGGGACTTTCTGCATTGCAGCTGGAGAATGGTTTATTAATTTTCGTCGAAAGTCGAAAGGGAACGGTTTCAAATTTGTCGAATTTTTCTAGTAAGAAATAATTAGTTCTAACGACAATGAGGTTCTTTTGTAGATAAATACTTTTATCGGTTACCGTTGTAGCTCCATTTTTAACACTATCCACTCGCGCACTTACTCTCTCGTTTTGATCGTCGCCGATTTCTATTGCTCGCGAGAAGAAAATTGTGAATTTATGGCAGATCGGTGGAAAGTTGAGAAGTGGTCGTGGCGTCAAAATAAATTTCGAAGTTTCGCAATTCTTCACGCGATGTTCGAGGAAGAGTTAAATATGAAAAGTAGCTGGCCCGACGCGAAAATCTGGTTCTGAAATGACTGTTCTGTCACATATTCATGAGAATCAACGTTCGGGAGTAAATATCAACGACGATATACAATTTATTCTCTAGACGCTTGAAACTCCATGATTCGGTACGCAATGAAGATTAATTTAAAATTATTCAACCACAGCAAAACTTCTTTCTTCGCACGGGAAGCCCTCGCAATCATTGATTCCCGCAACCGATATTGAAATTAACGTCGTTACATACTGTTGCCAAAATACTCGAACGATTCGCATCGAGTATTTTCGCGTGGTTCGGTAGTCCCGACGTGGTTGAAATTTTGATCGAATTTACCTGATACTCGATAGGGAGCAAATACAATTTTACACCTGTAGAAAATGGAGAGGCAGTGACGTCGAGCAAAACGGATTTGCAAAAAAAAAAAAAAAGGAATACAAAATTTCCTCTGCCGTACTGCGGAACGGGTTTCAGCGTGATTTGCTGGCAGAGAATCGGTTGTTTAAATCGAATAATTTTGTTTGCCGGTTGTACGAATTGCGGTCGTTTGTCACGTTTGTCATATAGGGTACGCGTAGAAAATCTTCTCCACGCTACGCCGCCGATAAAACGAACGGAACGCTTTAGATATTTAAATGACTCTTTCTGCGAACGTATTTTATTCATTTTATGCGCGTGGAACGAGAGAGGAAAATGTTGCTGTCTCGGTTGAATAACTTTTGTACGCGATATTAAAGGGGATTTAATATATATTTAAATAGGGAATGTTTCTGTGTCAACGTTTAGCAGAAGCCATTACGGGAAGTAACAAGTGAGTCGCGGGTTTCCCGCGGGACACCGAGGGCAAGGAAATTTTCCAAATTGGCACAATGTATCACAATTTTACATAATTGGGTGACAGACACGTCGGCAATGTCGCTCGTTGTCTACTCAACCGTCCGGCCTACGTCATTTAAATAATTGCCGTAGCATATTCATTGAATTAATAATGAACAACTTCACTTGCGTTTAACAGCTCTTTAACGCGTATTCGCTTTCATTAACTCGGTCGGTGTAATCAGAGAGCGGGGAATTTTCAACGGTTCACTTGAAACGTTTTATCAAACGGCACGATTATTCTAATTTTCCTTCAACGATGAAAAATATCGCGCAACTGCCGTGCAAACTACCACAGATAGAAGCGTTTTTAACCCGTTCACGATTAACTGCGGCGCAGTGAAATACGAACGTTTCAGATATTAATTTGTCGAAGCCGCGGTCCAATTGTCTGCATAAAATTTGCTTGCGAAATAATTGGAGAATAATTATTTCACAATGGTATCCTCCGGATTGCACACATTGAATTTGTGCAAATTTAACGGGTCGAGCTATCCTTCAAACGATTGTCCTCATATATTCTATGTAAGTCATTGAAACTGGTTCAATTGTGTCCCTAAGCACGCTAAAAGTCTCGCAAGCTTTAATTACGGAATACCGACCCGCCTGCCAAATTGAACGCGTGATTTAATCCACGTAACGCGTCAAATGCGGAGCCACATTTACGTCGAAAGGCGACAAGCCAATTAAACGCTCCGTTCTATCTTCCGTGCGGCAGCATTGTTGCTCGAAGCTCCGTTGTTAATCAAGCAAAGAAGCATCGGAGGATGAGAATTATTCGCCGCAATTCCGCACGTATCCGTTGCAAAGTGCATCGAACGGTAACACCTGACTGCATTCTCATATAATTGCGTGACACGACTGTACCGGGTTTCGTGTTTGCAACTGTTTGATCCTTTGTATCGGAAACTCGACCTCGCAGTCGTGTCCCTCTTGATTAGAATTACTTAATCTCAATAAAACGTGTTCGCTCGATAACACCTTTATCTCGCATTTTTTCCACGAAGAATTAACTGACGCGTTACAAAATGCGGTAGCTCGAAACATTCCATAGCTTTATTATTTCATTGGACATAAGAGGAATATCATTCAGCAAGTAATCGTCAACAATTCCAATCGTCAGGCGAGTCCGCACGTTCGGAGAAATACGCGTCTCGTCGAAACGAAGGAGAGCGACGACAGTGCATTGCGAACGGCGGCGCAAAAGCGGCCGCGGAAATTCGATGATTAATAACGACGATCGCGGAAACAATGGCGTCGGTAAAGAGGCTCGAAACGCGAAGGGCAATTTCTGCCTCATCATTCGCGCCGCGCAAAGGTGGCAAGGAAGCCAGTCGATTTATGCTAACAATAGGCAAAGTTCATCAGAACGGGTTGAATGTAACACGCGGGCCACGAAAATTTTCAATCCCCCCACCACCACCACCCCTCGCCCTCCACCCTGGCCCTCACTGATTCTCGACGATTCAGGATCCCCATGTTGGCTCATCAGTCACACGTGACTGTATAATGTCCATTACACGCGGAACTGGCGAATGGATTAAGCAAATCGGCTCACGACGCGCGTAACATGCGTGCGCGTACCGCGTACGTATATACACGGTGCCCGTTCTATGCAGTCGGAATAGACATGCACACGTACACAGCGACGAACTGCGCGCGTGCACCTGGTCGCGTGTATCGTTGGCCGCAGCACTGGTTGCACCTAGTATCGGTTCGAATTTCCCAAGCCACAATAATTTTAGGTACCGGTGACCATAAATATCTTTCGGTCGGTTGGTAATTTTAGGCCGCACTCCGCCGGTAGTCTCCTCGAATGTGGCAAACGGAGGACAGCCGGGTTTAGGTTAGACCGCTCGTGGCGATATATCGACGACCGTGTCTTACGTCGAACGGCGCCGACCTACGGCCAGGTGTCTTCGTCGTTTGACTCCTTTCTCGTTCCAATTTCGCGCGTCGCCCTTTCCGGGGGCTTTAAGCGTCGGCCGGGTTTCTGGACGTTCTGCGTATCCACGGGCACCGACACCTAGAAAGTTCGCGCTGAATTTTTGCGATCGGTGTCTATTCTGGGGCTGTGATTATTGATCGACGTATTTATTGCGCGACTTGGATGGGTCTCTTTGCGGGGAGTCCAGAAGTTTCGTGCACGGCGATTCTCGAGGATTTGTGATCGATAAATTCGTGTTGCGAATTATTTTTAAATTGCACGGCGCGATTGCTGCGAAGTTAATTTTTTTTGTTTTCCTTTGGGTAATGTAAGACAATTTTTTAGAATTGTAAGATACGTAGAATGGTTGAGGGGATTGTAGCATTTGAGGAATAATATTTTCGTTGAGTTTCTTTAATCCGCAAGCGTATTTCGTAGTTTCCTTTTAAAGGTACATGCAACGGCGTTGGCGATACAGGCCTCGAGGCTGCCGCGTAAAATTAATGGAAGCAACGTCGGTATCTTTGAAATTATCATTCAATGCGTTCCGCGCGGATATTATTTTTCGGTTATGCAAATAAAACTGTGCCCCCGTTGGGAGCAGTATGCGAATTCCCGGCAGCGAGAGAGAAAGAGAGAGAGAGAGGGAGAGACCTTGTAGAGTTTTACATCTGCGGGAAAAAGTTGAAGTAAAACCGAATACAACGTGAAAATAGGTGAGATACAAAGTTCACGCGAAAACCTTTGAAGTTTTGAAGCCCCTTTTCAAGTGTACTTAATTTATAATGCGTTCAGTTAAATTGACGAACGTAAATAGAGAAGTTGTCAATTTCACATCCACGGAACGGAAATAATAATAAATGTGCTAACGTTTGCGCGTAAAGTTATCGTCGAAAAAGAAATTAAAAGAAAATTAGAATCTCGAATTGCGTTCATATTTTGTTCTTCGCAAAGGGTTAATATTTTTCCAGCTATGTTCACGAAGATTCTACGTTTCTGATTTCTCATGGTCCGTGGAGTATTTCAGTATTATGGAAGATACAATTTATTATTGAGCAGATGGTTCTCGTAGAGGAGATAATTTATTGAAATTCGCGAAGCAATTTAACGGCGAGCTTAAGTAATTAAATGACGAATATCGAGCCAAACAGTTTCGTAAGAGTGTGAATTTTATCGTAACAGCTTGTTAGTCCGATGAGTCAGGTGTTTACGCAACGTGCAAATAAACAAGATCATAATGCATACGAAAATAAGATTGTCAATTCTATTTAAATTACTTCGCTTTATTATTACCTTCGTCTTTCAATGGATACGTAGTGATGATATTTTCTTTTACATCTTTCGCATGGCTGTTTGGCGAATTTTTATACACGTATGTGCGTATTTTGTACACAAAAAATTCTATTCACAGGTTTATACACCTATGACTTTTATCGTTGATAAAGGTTCGGGCACAGTATTATAAATGAAGTAGTTTTAAATATAGAAACAATATTTAAAACTACTTCAATATAATACGCTTACGGTTTTAAAACTGCTTCAATATAATACGCTTACGGTTTTAAAACGTTGGGATTGAAAATGCTAGAAATCAATTGGTACAAGGATTTAATAAAATGTCCTTAAAAGTGATTCAAACCATATGATCTAATGCCAAACAGTGAAATTATGCTTCCAATGTGTATTATATTTTGGATCTGTAATTAGGAAGAAATTGCCCACGATAAAAAGAACGCCGCCAAATGTCGAAATAAAATAAAAATTTGCGTTCAATCCAGGAAGAACATCGCAATAATCCAATATAGTAAAGCATAAGGTAGAACTGTTCTATGAAATGTGCTACGCTTGAAATCAGTTCACAAAGCACGCGTCATTAATTAAAAAACAGAACACAGCCTTGTTTCGATCAGCCAGTACGAAGTACATTTTTCCAAAACTTAGTTTCAATCCCTGTTTGTACGCGTAGAAAAGTCCACGAAACGAGGGCCTTCTATCACATGAAATAGAATTGTAAATCGTAGTGGAAGTACCTCGCGGTGGTTCACCTATCCTCTCATTTCCTCTCATCTTCCATGCCCACATTTTTCTTTCCATATCATCGTTTACGAGCCCCTCGCCTTGCGTCTTCGAACGAGCCCACACCGGCTTCCAAATATTCATTCCTTCTTTTCTTCCTCCCCCTTTGTCTTCCGCTTCTTCCTCGGTTCACATTTTTATCTTAGTTTTATTCAATCGGACATCCGGTCCAAATATACTATTTTTATTCTGCCGACTAAGAAATTAGAGCAGTACCATTCTTGTCGAAAGAAGTCCATAAAGTGGATTAGCAGGCAAGTAATTTAGAAGTTCAATGTTTCGCTTGATGAAACGCAATTAAGAGGTTCTTGATGAATGACCAAATACGTTTGGAAAGTGTCGCGGGGAGAAATGCCTAAAACAGTATGCGTAGAAGGGTGAAACTCGAGGGGAGATTGCGGAAAACAAATGGAAGGTGTCGAAACCTGGAAAAGAGATATTTCATGCTAGTGCTAAGCGTGGCACGTACGATTTATTTAACGAATGAAACAGCTTTGCATTCATTATTCATTGAATAATGTACAAACACTTAGGTGGCTTAGAATATTGTCAAGAAAATCCTATTGTTTTGCATGAAACTCCGCTTCGATAAAATAAACAATCCGCTTTTTAACTTAGTTAGTACATAGTTGTATACCGAACTATGGAATATCACTATTTCATTTCAAGGTAAATCTTGAGTAACACATTCCACGAATCCATATTTTTCAGAACCGCCTATTTTTAATGTACAATCGAATTATTTAAAAAGTTCCAATAAGTCCTATCGTTGCTTATCAATTCGCGTTGAATTGCGAATAAAAAAGAATTGGTCGGATCGTCCTTTCGCTGGTTGCACAAAAATATTTCTCTCCTTTTCTAAATTTCATAAGCACATTAATCTTCATCTTTCTCGATTTGTCATCGGAGAACTGATAACCACCGGCCTGGAATTGCGCACATAAAGGACGACTTCCAATTTCTTGCCGCCAACAACCATTATACTTTCACCGTGTTGTCGTGAAACGATTTATCGTTAAATAACACCGTCTGATCCATAAATTCCTTTTCACTTCCAAACAGCGGTTCAACGAGGCCGGTACTTTTTGTCCCGAAGTTCGATCACGCTTCCCGGTTGTTTCGCTTTTTCTGAACTTGGAAAGTTCGCTCGTAAATAGCCCGTACACCGAAGAATCGTCCCGCAAACGCTTCAGTCTCGCGACGACAAATACAGGCCGGCGAAATTTCCATCCGAACATTTTCGAACTTTCCGCATAATGTGTTTTCTCTGCGTTCGCTAATACAACGACCGCGAAACAGATCGCCTCGCTGGCTGCGTATAATTAATTAACATCTGTTTATGCTTCGCGCGGGCTTATAAATATTCATAGGCAGAGGCCAAAGTATGTAGCCAGTGGAATCGCTCGATATTGGATCGACTGCCGAAAATCAAGTAGAAAGCTTTGAAACGGGCATTAGTTTCGTAAACTCTGAATCAATAAGTTGCAATTTCGAATTGCTCGAATTTTCTTGTCGCTGCGGTTCGAGAACTTTTTGAAGTTTGTTTCAAATACACTTTTAAATATTCACTTTGTGCCGTGAATTATTTTTCATAACGTTTGAAATTGTATTTCGCTTCATAAAGTGCTTTCGCTTGGATTGAATTCTGGATAATTATTGAACGCACGAGTTTAATACAGAGTAAAATTTTATATACGATAAAGCAGTTGAACATTTTTTCACGGTTAGGTGTGCGATTCAAATCGGTAGGCAGCGCTGAATTGTTCAGCGGTTTACAAATATATAAAAAGTGAAGCACTTTGGTATTCCATAGTTCGCTTTACTTTCCACCGCTATATTGAAGAAGGGGCTTGTGAAGCAAATAAATATTAATTGGGTTTGTCATAGATATTGTGGAGATTATCTTTCGCAAATCTCACGTAAGTGAGGTAGTGGACTGGGGAGGATGCAAGACTTCAGTTTAACTTTAAATATTGACTGGTTTATTAATAATATGCGGTCACACGCGACAGGTCTTTCAATAACGTATACTTCTGAACGAAACAACTCTCAAACGATTCTCTCAAACTCCCGACTGACTCTCAATTCTCAAACGATTCTGCCTTTCACCCCTTAGTGTCACTCTCATTCTATTCCTCATACGCTCTCACGGATTTAGGATAGATTTTACATTTCGATATCATTCTAAACAGTCACGCAGTATTTTCAAATCCACATTATTTTTCTATATAACTTATAGTGTATGATATTCGTATTTCTCTTTTTTATTCGTGCCAAATGGAAGAACCTGGATATCGGTGCTGTTCTTTAATGCACATGTCCAAACCTAACCCGTAAATAAATAAAAAAAAAAATAAAGAAATAAACGAGCCTTTTTGAGCCAGCACATATAGCGGGTATGAAATGTTGATATGCGAAGAAAAAATGATTGATGGAAATTGGTTTCCAGTGCGATGGCAATTTCGAGTAACTAAATTATTCTTGGTATGTTACCCCGAAACCACAGATTCGATATCGGAAATCGTAAATGTCACTTACGTAGATAGCAATATAGAAATACCCCGCGATGTGAGATGAGTTGATGAAAATGATTGATACCAATCGTGGTAAAACCGAAATTCTGCATGGAAGTTATTAAGAATTATATAAGAAAACAGTGCGATCTAGTAATCAATTTTATGATGATAGATTAACTTTCGAATTGGAAAATGTTAACTAACAAATTTAGAATTGTTTTCTAACAGATGAATTAACTCGACTGCCAGTGCCAAACTGGCAACACAAGTTATTTGATGCAATGCAACAGCTGCAATTTCGAACATTAGTTTGCCTATTCGTGAATTTTCCATTTCAATATCCAATAAATACAATTCCCAAGAAAGACGGGCTAGTATGATAAAAATCAGGCATTCAGCATTGCAAATTAAATGAAATTTAACATCGTAAATAATTATTACACGGATATTTTCTTACTTTTCTGCATACTATATTTTTCCATAAATTCTAGAATTTACCTCGCCAATTGCACAACACTGTAAGCCTCGTAACTTATTAATGCAAGCTCGATAAAGCGCCCCGAAAATCTCAGGAATTATTAATCGAGTCGATCGACCGTTGCGCTCTCGAGCGCAGTGTGCATCAATCGAATTGTCCGACGGAAACATAACTTTTCCGGAAACTAATAGCACTGTTGCCAGTCGTACCTATATGGAATTGACGAAATTCAATAGCGTGTAACTTGCAAGCAACCTAAAGGTAAACGAGTTCCGTGCCGGGGCACGTTAATTGAATCACGCAAACTGCGAGAGATTAATTAGTTGTTACCAAACTCGATTCACGTATTTGTAGTTAAGCTGCCACGAATGTATAATATATGTATTATGCTTGGGGCTGGCAATTTTCACTGCGAACGCAGGACCCCAGATGAGAAGGTACCAGCAAAAATGAATGTCGAAAAATAATACCGAGCATCGTTACAAACGCGCAGAGACTAGAGAAAAATTCCAATTCGCCGTTCATTCTCTCCAGTGCAATTCTGAACAAATCTGTGGCAACACGGGGCAAGGAAATTTATGTAACATTGTTATAAAGTAATAAATCAAGTTGCATTTTCTTATTTGACTCGCAGAAAGCAAAAATGCCTTGCCCTGTTAAAAAATTCAATTAAATTAAATGAAAAGTAAAAATGGGACAGTTCTTAATTTCCAACAAGACTCCATATACATACATATACATCACCTGTCAATGCTCACCAATCTCACATACAAAGCAGCAATTCAACTTCGCCTTTCTCACAGTTCCCATTTTTTTTATCATTCCAATATTGCGGAAAATGAAACAGCAAGACCACAATTTACACGTTCGATCTACGAGCAATGATAATTTTCCAACCCGTGCGACAAAGTGTCTCCGCGTGAAACGCCGCTCAATCGTCGTCCAGCAATCTCGAGGGCACGGGGGCGCATTTGTTCGCGGACTACCGTACCCCTAATTGTACGAGCCGTGAATTAAGGGCCCCCGATTGGTCGGGTCGTGGCGCGTCTGCCACGAAGAATGCACGGTTACCCGGTGACAATTGATCAAAGTGCATTCGAAACTTATTTGCGGCGTGCGCAAGCAGCTGCGTGCAAAGTCGGAATGCGGCGCGTGCGCCACGCGGAATGAGTCACGAAAAGCGTGCTAAATTGAGACTGCCCGTCGGCCACGCTCGCTTGAGTACGGAACGCGAGACATTCGTCAAGGATGACCGTCCTTATGAAAAATGCACGACCGGATTCCCTTCCTCTGACACGCGTGTATCGACGGAAGAGGAGAGAGGAGCGTCGAAGTGGCCGCCGCGGAGCGGATAGAGGGAAACGCGGAGTGCCGGAAGTTTGTTCCGTCGAGAAACGAGAATAATACACCCTTTGTGGCTGGCTTCGTAAAGGACATTTCGGGAGGATCCGCGACGGATCCTGGCGCGAAGTTTGTTTTATTTCTCGCAGAGATATATGATAATCGGTCGCTCTTGCGGAGAAAGGTTTCACCCGCGGGAAGCTCGGAACGTGGATTTTGAATTACGAATTTCTCTTTCAGATTTAAGGTATCACGCGTGGAAGGAGTACATCGCTTCGGGGGGAAGGGATGGGTACTTTTTTTTATTATTTTGAACTCGCCAGAGTCGCGAGAATCTTTTTAACGGGAGAAAGAAGAAAATGCGACGAAAAGATTACTGTTTCTGTACCGTGCATTCGTTTCATTTTTTGTATTATTCAGGAAAATAAAGTTAAATGTAAACAGCAATGGCATCGGTACATGAACTATAAACCGACGGGGAA
Organism: Nomada fucata; assembly: GCA_948146005.1. Taxonomy (NCBI): domain Eukaryota; kingdom Metazoa; phylum Arthropoda; class Insecta; order Hymenoptera; family Apidae; genus Nomada; species Nomada fucata. The sequence goes on along the minus strand of OX411278.1, from coordinate 6,494,774 downwards.
TCTTGCGAAATAGATAGTAATTTTTATATCGGGAATTATTCATTCGGCTCTTTCTCCTGCCGCTGTAAAGCGGGCGGAACTTTTTGGCACTTTGCAACGCCGCTCTGTTTCGCGTTTGCGTGATAAAAAATTTTATATCGTTATTAAACTCCCGAGTAGAACGGCGCGCGCATTGTGCATGCATCATGGAGAGAGGATTTTCAGGGAAACGGGGGCGAAACGTGGAAAGTACTGTTTTCCCGCGGTTTTGTCTGAAAGCTTTGTTCCGCCGTGTTTTTTCTTGCGGCGCGGAAAACCCGCGCAGAAGTGTGTCTCCTTGTTTGGAAAGCCGGCTGACGGGCACCGTTTCGCGTTATGATCGCCCGGCGCAGCAACGACGCCGCGTTTTACTCAGTGATACTTGAAAATTTTATTCGACGTTTCGCGGGAGTACGCGAGGGCCAGAGTGGGCGTTAGTCTCGACAATCTTATTGCGCGATTTCAGTCGAGCGTATTGTTGTTACGCCAGCAGTTCGCATAATAACGTGCCGCGAAAATGATACAAACTGGGAGAAATTGAAGGGGCAAGGGTTGAATAGGAATGGCTAATTATCGCCAATAATTTCTGAACATTTGGAATTTATTCAGATCGTTCACTCTTTTTTTTTTTGTCACATCGTAGGATGTATCGTAGGATATCTTTTAAAGTGGAGGGCCCAAATTTCTGTACTTGGACTCGTAGATCGTGAGGTTTTTCGTTTAGAAATCTTCTGTACTGCATTTCCATGCAGTCTTATTGAACGTAGTAATATATAAAGTTTAGAATCTTTAACGCAACACCTGTATACATTGGTATATATGTTTTTTTGTATTTTACTTTATTTTAATTTATTTTATTTTATTTTATTTTATTTTACTTTATTTATTTTATTTTGTTTCATTTATTTTCGACTTTTATATTATTTAGACGGTCATTAAACAGGTATTCTCAAATGCAGCCAGCATACTTCAAATATTTATGCTACCATTAAACACGACAATGAGACGAATTTTTGGAAAGCTGTTAGTGCACGGAACGTGTTACAGCAGAATCGTTTATCACGTCAAAATTATCTAATTATTCGGTGTGAGAAGGACAATAATAGTAACGGAGCGAGAGAGAGAGAGCAAGAGGGAGAGAAACATTGGGATGAATTGTACAAGCAGAAATGCATCTCGCTGCGACGTGTGTTACAGTTGTCGTCATTGATATAATCTACGAGGCAGTAATTTGCAGTTGTGGTCAAAATGAAAATCACCGAGGAAATATCGCAAAAAATGAACACCAATGAAATCCATGACAAGCTCGTATTTCTCGAATAATTTTGAAGACCGTTGTTCTGTTCGTTGCGCCAACGTGTTTGTCCAAATTAAAATAAACGAAACGATCTTCGGAGCCCATTTAAACCGAGGTCTATTTAAAAATCTCGTCGTTGAAACGATTGAATTAACAGATAATTGCACGAGATAAAGGGAGCGGTTGTTTTTCGCAATACAGTTTTCGAAAAGCCGGACGATAATTTGGAATTAGATTAGGCGACGATGAGAAACAATTGTGTCTCGATTATACCCAATGAATCGGCGGTGCAGTTTGCGTTGCGGTATGATTTAATTCATTGAAATCGCAACAATTTAATCAATGAATGTAATGAGATTTCTTTACGAGACACATGAGATTGTATCGGGTGTTCGAAATCGAGAACATCATGATGGGGTGTCGAATAGACAGAGTAATTTTCCGAAATTACATTTCATTGTTCACGTCTGATTACCTTGTTCTATAGTTACCCGAGCGTTTTCTAAATTTATACGCTTCAAAACTGACACTCTACACTTCCGTTAAATATACATGATAAAACAACGGCCGTAAATAAACTAAATACGTTTCAATAAATTTTTTACACAGAGAATACGGTAATTAATAATACCTGCGGTACATCTTCCATTCAGAATATTTATCTAATTTTCCATTTACGCGTAAAGAATTATCGCCAACAGTAAATGTACACGTGAATGAAAAATTCGTTCGCCAGTTCGACGAATTACAAACCGAGTAATGACAGTCGAAGTGAACGTATTAATGTTCAAATTAGAATTACCCAGGGCGAACGCAAGGGAGCGCTATAAATGTCGCGTTGAGTAACGCAACAAATAATTAGTATTAAATATCGTTTAGCTCCACGACTATTGTCATTACCACAGTGTTACATCGGGCTAACGATTGCGCCGCAGTGTGCTTATTTCCGATTAAATCCCGCGGCGTATCGTATGTAACTCGAATCGTAACTGAATAGTGATTAGAATAATTCATCGGATTATGGTTGCGCAGTTTCTGATTATATTCTGCTCGCGAACATCCGCACTTTGTGCAATAACGATGTTTACCCGGCTGATTTTTCCCGATACCAAGAATTTATCACTCCAGCGTAACTAATCGGTAATGTTCAAGCGGGGGAAGATATTTCCAATCGGAAACGTGCCATTAGCAATTTTACAAACCAACGCAACGTTAATGTTAAATACATTCGAGATTATTCATTTTGCGACTCTTCCGCCTTTTCTGCGCTGCTTCTTTTCAAACGCCAGGGCTGTATATTCGAAAGCTTAGTAATTTTTGCTTTCACCGGAGCCGAGGAAACGGTTTTAAATTACATTTATTCCTGCCTTTTCATAAGTCGCGTTTTGAAATGTTGGCGTTACGTGGTGTACACTACAGTCCATTCAACGTCCCTCGACAAAGGTAAAACGTGAAAGCTGCTGTCATAGGCCCGATAGTATTCCCCGCGACTTTCTTGTGTATCTCGCTCTTGTCTACTCTTGTATCGCGCAATATTTCTTCGCGGATGACTCCACGACCGCTCTAAATATAGCGGGGCTCATTCAAAATGCATTGTTCACGCTTGAAGCGCCTTGCAAGCGTTTCGCTTTCGTCGCCGGTGGAGCAATCCTCGCGTTAATGATACAATAATAGTTACTTAAGTAATACCAACGCTTGATCTTAACACTCTCGCGACAGACGGTGAATAACACTTTGAATTTATTTTTGACAGCGAAAAGTTCGTTTAAATTCCTTATGCAATTTTTCATTTCATTTTTGTTCAAGTAACACATGACATCAGTATTTGAGATCGCAATAAATTGTACCGTATTTAACGAACCATTCTTCGTAGAAACATTCGTGCATTTCGTTTTCAAGGAAGCGAATGCCGTTCGTGAACGATGCAGCACGTATGACAATGATCGCTCGAGAAGGTAGACAAAAGAGAAGAAGGAAAGAACGTTGGGAAGAGCGCTAAGAGGATTAGCATTGCATTAAACGCGACTGGGCAATCCGCCCAGTTGCGCTGATCGCGATGCATTCGTATGTCTTGACGTCAGATCGATTACAGCTGCGAAATCGCGGCGATATTTTACAAACGGTCAGCCATTGAAATCGGCTGCGCGCCGTTCGAAGACGGTACGTCCCGTTTGGCAACGAAGAAGTATCGCGGCTTTGTGTAAAAAAAAAAATAGCGGAATTTCCATGCAAGCCGCTTCTGTCTTTGCGCGAGGACTAGCGCGTATGAAATTCTCCCGTTCCCGACGAAGCAAAAATTCGTTTTTTTTTTCGTTTCGTATTGGAAAGGAGAAATTCAATCGTATAATACCGCGCGTGACCCGGAATATAATATTCCAGATAAGTCGATCGAGGTATCGGAACGGTGCAGAACAAACGTTTCCTAGAACAATCATACGATTTTAATGAAGACCTTCCCGGATTCATTAACGGGTTTCATGTTTCTACCGTAAGCGATTGAACGTATAAATTGCCGCATAGTTCGGGGGGGGGGGGCATTAATGACGCACTTAAGTTCCAAAGACCATTTTAATTAGTGCCGTTCGATGTTCATTTTAATGCGCGTATTTTTCCCGTTCGTGCGCCATGGATTTTGGTCTAATTAACGTGCCGCCCTGATGCGCTACCGAACGGGGTAAAATTGCATATCGCTCGCAGTTATGCCGCATTGGAGCTTTGCCAGGGTACACTTGTTACTTTTATCCGTCGTATCGTTCACCCGACTCGTATTACTTAAATTAAACGAACTCCGCTCCTCTGTTCCCCTTTCGTGTTCCCCCCTTTTTACGGTTCGAATTTACATTCTTCGCTGGCAATCCGGCAGATTATGTTGAATGTTATAATCGGGGAATAAATCGGCGCGTATTAACATCGATACATACATCGGTGATATAATTTGACGTAGTAAATTGGAATTATGAGGAAGCCCCGAAACTGCATTTATAATTTTAAAGATCGCAAGGTCGTTCCGATGAATACTGAACGGGAGTACTTCGTGTAATGTATATGGAATAATTATTTAACGCTCGGGATCGCTTTGGTCTCTTTGAAATTTCTTATTCCCGTTGATTAGACGCGTTTCTAACATGTTGCTCCTTCGCCTTGTATAGCGATTGAGATGTCACAAGCACACGATGCACCATCCACGTTGAATAGCTTTAGGTCTGCGTCTTCCTCGGAAATTAGATATTAATGCCAGTAATTGCAAAATTATTACAACCTTACAATAAATAGCGATAAATTATATCTAGGTATGTAATAACGAGATAGCTATCTTAACTGCGACACGCTATAATTCCATAAACTTCAAAATTCGGCATTATCTTGGGAAACGCTGGGGCAAGGAGATAATGTACTGCATGCGAGGAATAATTTTATCGTGCTGGATCTACAAAGCAAATATTAATTCGAGTAATTATACAATTACAACGATAGCCCTATTAGCCAGTGAAAAATAAATTTAGGGTTGAAGGAAATATTTCTTGACGGTGGATATATTAGGGAATATCTTAATTTCACAATAATTCTATTCTTCAATTAACTTGAACAGTTCTACCGATGCATTCTCAACAGAAAGCAAATATTAATTCAGCTAATAACGAAACAGAATAACAACAATAATCTAAAATAAAATCGCAGTTTCGCGGGAAAGTCGAGATACCTTCAAATATACTTCGAAGATAATTACCTTCAAAATCGCACTTATCATCCACCCTTCGCCAAACGCGATATGCTAACCAGTGGCTAGAGAAAAGGAACACGACAAACGCCCTCGCTGCACGCAGCTGAAAAGTTTCCTTCCTTCGGTTTCCTCGAAAGAAAGGGGTGTAGAACGGTGGCAGATGTACCATAGCCGCTACGATTTCCACGGGTCGATCTGCATCCGCCTATTCAGTCGTTTGGAGGGCGTCGAAATCTCGACGGGTCGCGGGTATATCCAATAAAGGTGAAATTGCTGGGAGCAAACATGCGGAATCTACGCATTGATGTTTAATGCAAAATTCAAATTGTTCCGTCAGCCCGGCCAGCCACTGCGTCAAGATACTCTTTCATCCTCTTTCCTTCGTTTCCCCCGGCCCAATCCACCGTTTCCCCGACTACGGGGGGGGGAGGTAACATATGACGCAATCTTGGCAGGTATTGTCAGGGAACCAGCGACATCTTTAATGTATGAAATAGAATGGCTGCGCGCCCACCGGTAATTGTCGCTGTGTCGACGAGCGCGTCACGTTTCTTGACGTTGTACAGGTGCGCCGAGTCACGCGCGTGTTCCACCTTTGTCCCGTCGTATTTCGCGGCCACGACGGGAATCTCCTTGGTATCCAGGATAAACGTCGATACTCGTCTCCGCGCAACGTGGAAAGGAGATATTTATCGGCCCATCGTTTCCTGTTCTTCTTGTTCCTTCGAACTTTATTGGCGACTGGCTTCCCTCTTGTTCCTCCTTTTCTCTTTGTTTTATTCGACGGATTTTCCCGTTCGAGGGCTTGGCTACGTTGCGTTTCGTTGCTTGACCCGATTCCGTCGATTTTACGCGTCCTTGCTGGGTGTATACTGGCTCGTTGGTAGTCGACGGTTTTGACAGTCGCTAGATTGCTCGATTGACTTTGCTGAGCGGGATACAGGTGCATATTTTTCTTCGAGTAACTTTCTTATTTCGTGCAGGTCTTTTTCACCGCGGGTAATCGAATGGTTAATTAGATCCGCCAAGGGTTGTTTAGACGTTGGAATTTTTTTATTAGGAAAGCTTCTGGAACGCGATGTTTTATCCTGCGTTTTGAGAGTTCTCGATAGATAAAAGAATAGGGCGATCGTCTGACTTATGAAGCTCTATACTACTGATTCGACAGACAAGGCCGGCTATAAATCCTTTTATCTGGAGCTTTTTTTCGTTTACTGCCAGACTGTGTTTCTTTACGACGCCTTCTACTCCTCTCGCTTTACTTTCGTGAATGCAAGTTCAACCTGGAAAGTTAAATTGGGGGAATATTAGCATGTCTGATCCCGCGCGGATCATACCACTTGCCGCGGTGTACTAGAATTACGAGGAAATTGCTGCTATGTTCATCCATCTACATTGCCCTCTTCCTTAGTTTCCTTCAATTTTTCTTCCGTGGAACTATACAGAGTTAAACAAAATTTGATGCAGCGATAGTTTTCCTTTGCAAACATTAAACGATCTGTTGGAAAAAATTTTAAATTTCTATTGCCGATTTGATGAATAATTGAAACAATACTTTTCACATATTACTTATTATCAACGTGAACGTTACTATTTACGTATTATTAGACTACCGCACCTTTCCATCCAGTCACAAAATTTGCCCTCGATAGAATAAAAATAATCATTGCCCGCGACAAAGTCTCTATTTGCGCCTCTAACATTTGCAAACGTCTGCAAATCGGATCCCGTCGCTTATCCGGAAATATTTCCCCCATTCGACCACGAGATCTCTTTATAATTATTTCCTTCTTTCCGGTTTCGCGGTTCAGGATTTTCCGTCGGTGTTTCCTATTTCGTTTCTTCAATTTATCTTTGAGATCTTGGCCCGTATATCCTTCTTCGTCCCTTTCTTGCCACGCTTCTAGGTATTTCATTCCATTCGTCTTCGCCCTCCGCTCACACTATTCTCCATACACGTGTACGCGGCTTTCCAGCCAGGTAGGGGAGGAGTAAATGAGAGAGGAAGCTACGTTTTCACGTCGACACGTGGAATCCCATCGTAGAAAATTACGCGAATTTATACCACGCTCCGCCGTCCCCCGTCTCGAAGCCGGTTCATCCGTCCGCAAATTGGACTTTCAGCCGGAAACTTGAGCGATAAAGAACCCGGTTTGTCACGTGTCGAAGAATATCAAGTCGGTTTTTATATGGACCACCTTAAACACCGTCCTAAATACGAGACTCTGGCCACCCCATCAAACGTTTACAGAGCGACGAACCAGCCCGCTCTACAATTTATTTCCTCCGTATGGAAACGGTCGAACGTTCAGAATGTTCGTCGAATATTAAATACCCCGAACTATATTTAATTTTCCATCCGACCGTCTAAATCGGGTTACAGTTTTATCCAAAGGGGGGCAAATAATATAATCCAGTTTAAGATACTATATTTTAATATCACTTTGCAAATGTATTCGTATGGTGTGTAATTTTATCTGCCGCATAGAAAATCCGGAAAATTAGAAATGACTATGAATAAGCAAACCACCGAATTCAATTTCATTTCAACCTATAAGAGAAGGTAATTTTGATGCACTTCATATGCATGTTCCCCACCAAAGAAGTTGCGTAATACGTAACTCGGTGCATAGCATTAAATGTAAGATACAAAGCTACTCGAATTTTGTGATAAAAATGAACAAAAGCAAGGTTTTGTTTGACGTATACACGGTGGCTGGTGGAGAACGTTGCTCGCCCTTCAGATTAGAGAGATGTTAGCCTGGTGCCGTGTGATTTCCGTGAATACCGTGAATACCGTGAATATCAAATATATGTGCACGCGGGCCTTACGAATATTTTATAGCACATTGTGTTGGATCGCCGCGACGCGACGTCGTCGTCGCCACGGAGGCAGGCCATTGTTCCGCTTGCTTTCGGGATGAAATTTTGAAAAGGCGCAGCGTCTTGGAATATCCACGCCGCGTATTTCCCGTGGAATATCCTGCGCATAGGATGCGGGCACGCGAATTAGGAGACGCTGTGCAGAACGCCAATACGCATAGCCCCCCTGAGATATCGGCGAACATATTGACCTTACATTCGAACATCTTCCTGCAACGAAACAACAAGGAACAGCCCTGCCGAGAAACGAATATCCTCGTCTAAAATAGCACTTTGTATTCAGGGAAGGGAACAGCCCTTTAAGAAATCATTATATCGTCCGCAAATCAATTACAATACAAGTACCTTTGCCCGCTTGCTTCACCTCATAGATTCACGGGTGTATAGAGGGTCAAGGACACTGGATCGCAACACTTTTCCCCGAAAAGAATAAATAAATTTCCTCAAACATTCGCCAGCATCTCGTCGGGCAAATTACTTCGTCCGATTGGCGGCGGACGCTCGTCGAATTATCCCCGGGCAAAAATTAACGCCGTCTATCGGGTTATTCCGCCACCTTATCTCTCCCAGAGACATAATCTAATTTCGCGGCACGGAACAAACCTTCATTCCGTGTGTTCTCCAAAAGGAAAAAGCTGGAATCGCACGTGAGCGCGCGCGCAACGGATTAGGGGTCGTCTTGTACAGAGGCAAATTACATTAGACCCTCGAGATTTCCCCGCGTACGTTCCCTGTACAGTTCGTAGTTTCGCCGTGAAGGATGCGCGAATCGTATTGTTCGTCGTTTCAACCCACCTTCTCCTTTCGTCGTGAGACAGAGAACGGGAGGCAAGGAATCGCGGCCACGTATCGGCGTCGGATGTAGAACGTGGCAGGGGTCGGGTTTTCATTTGAATTTAAATCGCTATTTTTAATGAGATCGACGCGATTTGTATTACTGGGATTAACAGAGATCCCTCTTGTTCTCCTTCGGCTGTACGTGATCCGCATTAATTAGCCGGGAATATGAATGGAATCCTTTTCGTATCGAAGAATCGAGGATTTCCTAACGTTGCCGTTTCGTTTCGTTTTAGGAAACCGAGGGGGTACAAGTTTCCGTTTCCTTCGTACTTCGTTCATTATGGAATATCGTACGTAACGGACACTCGGCGAATAATTCGACGAACGTGATTTTCATTCGAGCAATGTTTTCGTTCCTGCGCTTCGTTGAAAATTGATTTTCTTTGCCTTAATACGCAGAAGGACGGAATTTCATGATCGACGAGAAACTGATCCTCCGCATTGGCGATTGAATATTGTTTCAATAAATTATTAGCCCCTGTTCGTGGAACGTTTCAGCGCGCTCCGAATGGCGGGGCTCTCGCAGCTTCAATATAATTTCGATTGTTCGGGTTGTAATTACGATCGGACTAGGATTGATGGAAGCAGCGTGATTTGTGGGACGAAAGGTAATAAAAGTGATAACGATAGAAGTTTCGGCGAAATGTAACTGGACAATGACACGGGACACAGAGCGTGCTTGAATTCCCGTTTGACGCTGCGGGTTGGGGAGGCAGAGAATCACGGGGCACAATGCATTTTATCGGGATCGCTGAATAATTTATACAACTCGTGACGCAAACGAAATCAGCTCATCATTTTAGTCGTATTCAATTCTGAATCCATTGTAAAGTAACCATTAATAATGTCTTCTAGGTCACGTTAACCATTTTGCCAGTCCAACTATTAATCAGAGTTATTTCCATTTGTATCATAATTTCGCGGATGCCCGGCAACGGGCACGCGAGATAATCTGCATGTGAATATAACGAATTTGCACCTGCGTTTACGAAGTGTTTCGTTTATTCATCTCGTATATCCCGGCCAACTGCGAAATTTATTTAATCACGCTCACGAGCTTAAGTTCGTCCAAGTTCTCCCGAATTAATGCGTTCTAATTTTTTTACTCTCGACGCACGCGTAGCGTTCAAATGCCCACAAACATTAGGATCATTTGTGGAAGATCTATCGTCTCACTGTTTCTGGTATGTTCCGACAACTTGTCGGTTTTTCACGTTCAAATTAATTTAGGTGATCGATCGTACTTTTATGCTACTTTACGAGTTTATTTGTTTAATCTGGTTTACTTTTGTTCGCTTTGTTTACTGTTTATTATGACTGTTCTGTAGCACGCGTCCGAAGTACTACAAAGTAAATCAGCATCGTTGTTTAGAGCGTTCGCGTGATTTCGTCCACTGAATCCGACTGTTCCTGAAATTCACACGAACTTTGGCGCAAGCCCGTAAAATACGAAATGGAGTTATGCATATATGTAGTTTCGCAGTTACGAAACTTCGTATAATATGTTTTTTTTACAAATTCCTGGATCCATCCGCTCTATTCTTAACTTGGCTCCAACTTCGTGCCGTTTAATTCCTCGCTGTTTCGATGGATCAGAAATAAATATCCATTCCTGTATTTGAAACAAACATTTCAAGGGATTACTGTGTTTCTATACTCCTCCGCGAATTAATCACCTTTCATCCCCATTTCGCCTACCGCTTGTCACATCTATTCTGTAACACGCTCCCCCGGCTGTTCCCATAAAATAAATTCCTCGACGAGCACGCAAAGTCAAATAACAATTCTTCCAGGAAATCATTCTAATTATAAAACCGCCACAGTAATAATAAGACCCCGCGTACCTTCGACGAATCCGTCCAAACAACTCCATCGTCGCTCGAAACGAAAAAATCGCCCAAACTCAAATCTCGACTTCCACATAATATACAGCCCCTGTTACCAAAAGCGACCTTCTCGATCATCCCCCTCCATATGCAGCCCGTCCCCGTGTTCATTGTCACGCCCAGGTGTATCTCGCTCATCGGCCGGTCGATTTACACGTCACATTCAATTGCAACCGTGTCGATTATCCGTCCTGCCCGCGTTTCTATTCCGGTCGAACGCCGCCGCGTCGTCGTACGCATCGTTGCATAGCACATGCATCGCGAGTATCTCAAGCGAGCTTTTAAAGCCCACCGCCCGCCGCCGCGCTTGCGGTGACGAACTCCCTGTCGACGGTTCGTCGCGCTTTTGTTTCCCGTCGTTCGCGAAACACTTTCACCGCCGTCGTTTCGTCCCGCGCAAGCACAGGAACCCGACGACCCGTTCCCCGCGACGCAACGACGATCGGTTTCGTAGTTTTGCGCCGCGTCCCGTCGGTCGTTCGGTTTCACGCGGCGAACTTCGCCGCGGCACGGAATCATGGCCAGCCGCGAGACGAAAGTTGTGCCACGTGTGCGGCGTAAATCGACGGGACACATGCCGGAATCCGTGGCAACTGGCGTCGCGAGTTTCGTGCAGTTCCCCGGACGAATATCGGGCGAATCCACGGGGCGAGCTCGACGATTCCCTTGGCGAACGCGAACGGTTCGTGAACGAAGGTGGGACCGGTTGCTCTGGCGCGAGATACGACGCGTTCACGGTTTCACAGAGGTTCCGGGATTAAAGGCGATACGTTGCACCGACGATCGTCGCGGGATCATTGTCCGACGAGGGAAGAGTATTCGTTGCGGGCATTGATGGATATAATTGTAGGATTGGAAATACTGCGTGAATGTTTAGAATGATTGCGATGTATGAAAGGTACGTTCTGAGCTGAGTACTTGAGAATGTCGTGTGTATGGGGGGGTACAGTGGCCCAAGGGTTCGGGTGGTCGGGACCGACCACCACCGAGGAATGGGTGCGGGGTGTGTCCTAAATGAGTGAGAGCAAATGAGGAATAGAATGAAAGAGAAACTAAGAGTGAAAGAATATAAAGAATGAATGAGGGAGAGCTAAGGCAGAGCTAAGTGAGAGTGAAGAGAGAGTGGAAACAGAGCGTAAGGAAAAGTATCGTGTGTTTGGGAAACGTCGTGTGTCGACGCATTTATAATAAAGATAGTGTTTTAATGAGAGTAACTGAAATCTTATTACACCACCTGTCCTCTAATCCCAACTACGTGGGGTTTACAAAGAATAACTTCTACATAATTCTGGTTTATTATTAAGGGGCGCCTTTGGATTCGATTGACGATTTTTAGGATTCGCTTGGTGTTGATGGTTGGCGCTTTTGTTTTCGAGGACTCCGCGTCGATTTTTGTGGTCGTTACAATTTATTTATTTTTACGCGTCGTTAGGTTTGTACGGTGAGTACTTTGCGGATTTATAACGTTGCGTGAAAGATGTGTTCAATGCTCGGTCGGAAGATTCGGAGAGGCTCGGGTGGAATATAAATTGTAAATAACAACTGCCGTATTGATTAAAATTAATATTTCGTTTGCACGGTGTTTAGAAAATATTGTTACCGGGATAACTTATGAGAATACAGCTCGGTACATTGGAGCGTTTTGGGTCCACGAGTTATTTCTGTTTGAAAGGCTGACGTTTCGTGCGATCAATTATCTGCATTGTTGTAACACGCATTACTTGAACATAATTCCGGTGTATTGAATCGCATCGAGGGTGTCGAGAACAGCCCAGAACCGATATTTCTGCGGGCCGAATATAAAATTGGATTCGGGTCAGTATTATTCGCGTCTTGCTTGCCCGTTGCACGTAACTCCAGAGACATTTTATCAACTGACGCGCCTCGGTGTGCAATGCGACACGTATCAAAACTCGCGAATCGCGAAATATTTAACACTTCTGAACAGTTTCCCGTAGCAATCCGCAGGGAACGGGACACAAATGAACGATACAAGTAATATTATGTATAATATCAGTTCCATACGAAGATGCACCACCTACAATAAATAATATACGAATTATATAAAATAATATAATGAGACTTGGTTCCAAAATCATTTTTCCTTTGAACACTACAGAATTCTTCCTGTAATAAAAAATGAGGCAACCCAATTTTCTCATTGAACAATTCTAAAAGGTCTAGTCGATCAATATTAACACAAAATAATTAATGTTCGAACGGTACGAAGAATTGAACGGCAGAAATAAGTAGTAATGTATGAACTGGCGAGAACAGAGTGCGACAGTTTCGTTTCCGATGACTGGAGCTACGTCGTATTTTATTATTTTTGTCAATGCCGCTGGTACCTAGCTATGGATCACGCAAATTATTATAGGCACGAAACGCGAGAATATCGACGCGTTATTACCGTCGGTGATTTAATAAATCCCCAGTTATTAATGCATCCTATTAACGTTTTATTTTCATTATCTAATTCCGCGTAAAATCACCGCTAACTAAAAGTGCTTGCCCCCAGAGGCCGTTATGCACGCGCTGTGATGTAACAATTACCCTGCAGTTTGTAATTAACTGCAGCATTTGCACAGCTTTGGAAATCCCTTTTTTTTCCATTTCAACGCTCGAACATTATATCCCCGGCGTGCAATGTTCAGCGGCGATAATATAATATTATTGGAATATCTTTGATGCAGCATTGATGATCGAATTATTTGTTTCGGTTGGCGAATTTTTCCGGCCGTCGACTTTTTAATTCTGCCACCGCGATAAATCTCCGCGACAATTTTGGAACACAGTCACGTGAATATTTTGGGAATGTTAGGCGCTCGAAATTCTGGCCCGGCGTTATTTTATTAGCCTTATCAACGTCACCAGCAATTAGAACCATTTATTGCAGCACGTGGAGGGATGCATCGCTGCGGCGTTGCTAGATTTGACGCATTAGCTCTCCGCGAAATTTAATAATACTCCAGAACGAATTTTTATTGGTGGGTGAAACTCGGTGCTCTTGCATTTATGTACGATATTCTGGCCGTGATGTACAGGCCGATATATCAAGAATAGACTATTAAATTATACCTTTCGTGCGATCAAGAGGGATGACGAAATTTTTGTGAAAAGGAATACTTTTCGAGGGTGGAAATTAATTATATATCAGTATTCTAATATTTGCTGGAGTGCAGTGCTTTTCACGCGCGATGAAATTACATTTACAAAATATACAAGTCGAAATGTATTCAATTTGGCGAGAACAGTGTCTGCGAGCGTTCGCTCGAAAATTATGCTTCAAGTTCCGTCGGGAAGTAGTCTTAACAGCATTATACGCATTGAAATCGTAGCGAATTCGAATTCATTTTTATTAAGAAAATCCTTCGCACATCGTGGAGCGTATTGTTGTTCTTTTAACAAAGAGATGAGAGTGCAGTTACGTATTCTATTTCTACCGAAGTACCGTAGTATAAGCGTACGAGACCCAGCTGCACGATTATACCGGAATGAAACTGCACGAACACTGTCTGTACAACTGGAAATGAAAAGTACTTAAACTTTACAACACCTCTTATCTAACCACTGCTGAAATCGGGAATCAAACCGTCATTGATGACTCTCGGGTTGAATGGAGGATAATAGGGCAATTGGTTTGAAGTGCGACGCGGTATTCAACGTTGAATACCATCGATAAAGAAGACGTAAGTCGTAAAAGTTTATAAGAGCAGTATACCAAAGAATATGCAATAATTACTCGACTGTGATCAAATATTATTCGACGAAACATCGAACCGTGGATATTCAATTTCGAAACATCAAATTCCAGGTCGTTCCGATTCACTGAATATTTGAGGAACATTTATTCGGATTACTTGGTGCAAAGTAGAAGAACGTTAAACACACTTCCGCTATCTGTTTCATTTAATTCATATTCCGTGATTAATATTTTACCGTTAACTGAAAGAGAGAGAGAGAGAGAGAGGGGGGGGGGAGGGGAGAGCCCGTCGATAATAGGCAACGGATTCATTTAACAGAGAGTTGAAAGTGTTCGAGAAACATTGGATAGACAGAGCGGGGTCTTTAGTTTCAAAGAGTGACAATTATCTGATTGAACTCTTGACCCGATGTTCGAGCAGCGACGAGACGTCTTCTTTTTATCGAAGACCAGGCTTGTGCAGTAGAACAAATCTTGCGAATCTTTGATTTAATTAATTCCTTCTGGGCTTTAAAGTGGTGGAAAATTAACGTGCTGAGTGGGGTGGGTCTCGGAATAGGTCCCCAAGAAAACGCTGTGCAAACGAAGGAAATATTTCATCAAGGGTAACGAATAGTTTACCGTCCTCCTTGAATATATTATCGGGACCAATGGAAAGGAACCCCGTCGTCTTGGTCAATAATTGCGGTATAATTTAACCCGATTATTAACAGAAACGTTAAAATCAAAGTACACTCGTCTCTCGAATCACAGCCACAAACTTCGCCCTTCTAATTAATTAGAAGTTCAATATTTCATTTGTTCCATTCGATTGTATAATAGAAAATCTTGTGCACACGGTTTCAATCGAAACTATAATACTACAAGCATTCGAAGGATACAGTCTATTCACGCGATAAAGTTTCCTATTAATACTGTAATAATTTAATAATTAGAAAAATTGTATGACGCTTAACATTTTTTATATCAAGCGATAGATTCCTCATTTTCATCTACAACGTAGACATTACTCGAATCGATAGAATGTTTTCAAACTTTCCACGAACAACATAAAATTGCACTCTTTTACACCGCAACTTGTCGCAGCATATTACCATCATTATTATCATACCACCTTTCGTCCCAATAAAATCTAACGTCTACAACTGTTCTCGTACATTCACCCGTTAATAAAATAACGTTGGCCTGTCCCACGAGGAACTTCCCAATTTTAATATCGTCCCGGCGAAGGGGTTAATCCACCCCGAGGAAGATTTCCCCTGCCCAAGTAACGAAAGGAAAGCCTGGAAGCGGCGGTTCACGGCGTCGGCGCCGGGAGCTCGCGGCCAAAGGGCAACAAATCCGACGAAGTTTCGTTATTACGAGCTAAACGACACGTCCAGGAGAAATCGTTAGTGTATGATCTATATTAGCCGCGGGACGGGATGAGAGGCGGAACGAGGCGCGACAAGAAGCGTGTGTGGAAAAGCAACATGCTAGTAATCTTCCATTTTATGGACCAAGACAGCACGTTGGCGGGGCCGTTGCCAAAGCTATTTCCGGGCAGCGCTGACTTTGCTTCGCCGTACTCTCGGGTTTCTCCTCAGCTGTTCTTGGGGATCCGCGTTGCAGCACGCGCCCCGTAATACCATGAGACGTAGCCAAACGTTCGTTCTTATGGTTTTGTCGAATTAGTTTCGAACGGGCCCGGGCGTCGCGGCGTCGCGCAATTGTCGCAGATAGAGTCGCAGAACGGCTCTTTAGAACGGCAATTGCTGGCTGCTGACGATAGCTGTCCGTGAATACTAATTGCCGTCGCCGCTTATGATCCTCGATTACACCCTGATCCTTGATTATTGCGGTCATTCTGGTGACTCGGAACGAACCTCGGCCCGCCGTTTCTTACGCCGTTCCTTCGGGGGGATCCTGTGAGACGATCCGACCTGATTACGGGATCCCATGGATTGCTATTAGGTGAATTAAAAGAAGGGCGCACGGGTGGACTTTCGTTGGTTATTGAAAGATAATTCGTCGCGCGGTTGGAGAGTGCAGGAGGCGTAATTTCTTTTATATTTCGTAGGTTTGTGTTAGGTTTGGGTTAGGTAATTTCTTTTATATTTCGTAGGTTTACTGGTATGCGTGGGTACTGGAACTTGAAACGGCGAGTAATTTTTGATTGGTTGACAATGCGGAGGATCGCAATTTTTTGGCGAGAATAAACATTTAATTTGTCACGCACGGCAAATTTGTGAATTTGAATGGCGGAGCATTTTGCGTGGCCCGTGTTAAGTTCGATTTTCGATATCGAGTGTTTCAGCGGGATTAGGGGAATCGTTTAATTCTCTCCAGGTGTCATAACACCTTTGCGAAATTCTAGGTAGACGGTGCAGAAATAACCGCGAGCATGACCGATCTCGTAAAACTCGCGATGTGACACGACACGGTCCACGGCTTTTCCGTGTTTCGTTTTTGAATTAGAACAAGGTCTTTGTCTATGAGTCATTCTATTTCGAATCGGGCGGACACGCGGTGCAACTATAACTCAGATCTGGATGTAATCCAATACGGTGCATATGTTTAAAATTATAGCGGAACCGTCAACGCGTTGTTCGTATTTTTCGACCTGCCTTCTACGATTTTCGGCAAACTGATGAGCACGGAATACGGCAGTCTCGTGTGGCTGGAATCATTTTAGATTAATCCAAACCTGAAGATGAGAAATCGTCGAGATCATATTTAATACAAATATCGACGATAAATCAACTATAATAATAATAATAATAATAATAATAGTATATATTTAATGTCAAAGAATCAAAGAATTCGGAAATTTAAAAAGCATTCTAGAAACTATTATCATCGATCAAAAGATACGTGCAAGTGCTTTTTAATATACTGTCAACTAATATAAACACCTTGCTAATGCAAGCCCGAAATAATAAATGAAAGAAGGCTATCCGAGGTAATAAGTATCAGAATTTATCGAATTATTTAAAACTAATTTTTTTTAAAGCAACAAAACTCAATTAACAATATCCACATGGATATTCTTAATATTTTCTCAGATATGATAAACATTAATTTCTGTAACCAAGATGTTTACGATTGAAGTGGATTAGAATAAATAATTCTAGCTAACCATATTTTTTTATCTACTGATCTGCCATTTATGTTCAGAATCACCTTACGATCAGCTGTTGTGACAAGTAATTGTGCACTCGTTGGCAAACGAGTGGCAATACTTTTTAGTATCGACATATAAACAAAACAATTACAATTTCATTAACCGTAAC
Source organism: Nomada fucata (assembly GCA_948146005.1). Lineage (NCBI taxonomy): Eukaryota > Metazoa > Arthropoda > Insecta > Hymenoptera > Apidae > Nomada > Nomada fucata. The sequence continues at coordinate 6,477,154 of OX411278.1, read as the reverse complement.
GTCGTGTTCGTACCTTGCAGTTCAGTCATTTATCGGTATCGCAGTAGTATCGCGTCTCTAATATATCTTTCACCGGGGAAACCCGAGGTATGTATTTTGTTTTCGCGAAAATTCAGGTCGCTTGGCTTTGTTCATTATGCAAAGCACGGACCAGGCAGCAGGGTACTTTTTTTGTCGGTGAAAAGCGAACCGTTTTAAGTTGATTCTCTTTCATCGTGCACCGAGGGGCCAAAAGATTTTCATTTACCATCCGTGCAGGACGTAAAAACACCAGAATTTCGTTAAGTATCACATTCGCGAAGCTCTACATCTATTAGAACGCAGTGTACAACGGGTCAGACTTCTATACCGTTCGTTGTTCACTCGCAGGGCTACATTGTTTTCCAATTTTAATTTTTTCTTTTCCCTCGCTAAGCCAGTAATTAGCTCAAAAATGCTAACACCGTGGAATACGGACTGTGTAACGGCACCGCGGGGTCGGTTCCTTCTAATTCTTTTACTGTCCCGCTTTTTCGCGTGCTTTTCTTCACGCTTGCGTCGTGAATACGGCGTGCATAAACTTTCAGGTTGCTCACGGTGCAGATTAATGTCATCTTAATATTATAAATTAATTGAACACCTTGTCGAAGAACTGAGCAGGCAAATGTCTGATGCACGATACAATTCGGATATTAATAAGAGAACGTGAGGTTAAAGCAAGTGTAATTTTTAAGGAGATAAACCAACAGGAAAGCAGAGAAAGTCTGTGAACTGGTAAACATGAAAGCTTAAATGACAGATGGACGAATTTGTTTCGCTTTGAATTTATTCAACATGGCTTAATAATTTAATACTCTGTCCTTCTTTTTTGCCCCTCTGGTTACATCGATCGTTTAATTGAAGAAGAAAATATAATGTGCGACTGTTATAAAATTAAAGGGTTTATTATCGGTTAGCTTTCCGTCGAAACAGTAATAAAAAATTAATGAAATTGAATTACTGCGTTTCAGTCGGTCGTTGCTAATTGTATAACGCCCCACTCGTAGCATACAAATTTTCTAAACAAATTATTACGCTGTTCCTGCTGGATAGCTTTCTGCGAAAGACAAGAATCTATAATTGTAACGAACGTATGATGTTTAGCTACTATTTACCGGTAGATTAATCGCAACTGATAACGGATCTGGCAGTAGCGATCGTGTATAATGGGTATCCGATAGATCGAAAGTTTGGCATATCAATCTGTCTTAACCACATGTTCGACTCGGCTTAGCTAATGAGTCGTCTCCATCTCGATCATCGATCTGGAAATATTTTCATAATTACCGGTGCAATGGATCACCTGCAAGACAATTAAAGAATTATCGTGCCGTATATATAATAGAAACAAAAGTTTGGTTCTAGTATTTTCTAAATTATTATTAAATTCAGTGAATGATTGATATTTTCAATGACGAGGAATACGATCGAAATGAGACCTGCAGTATCTAAAATGACGCTGCGTTGAATAAAATTGTTGGACGCGATGTTTCATTACTATTACTTGTTTACACGCATGTCAGAAGCTTGTTACGAAAATATAATTTTCCAGTCCACGACAATTTTTTATAAACATCCTCGAAGGTACATCTGTCTCTTTCTTTCGTATTTAATTCATAACATTGATTGTATGTTACTCGTGTACTATTTCCATTCGGTTCAAGCTTAATAAAACAGGCTATCCTTCTTACAATATCATTCTTGATGAAAAATGATATTACAATATATATGCACGTTTAATAATTGTATACTAAATGACAAACGGACGTAATAGTAACAAGGTAAACGAATTGTACAGGTGCGAGAGAACACCTCCGAAAACATCCCCCGAAAAATTACATTTAATCCTCCATCATTTTATTTAACAACACATATATTTCTTCAAAATGGAGGCATAATAAATGAGGTTTCTCAACTATTCCACCGTAACTCTAGTAATCCCCACTCCCTTCTCCAAACAGTATCCCATTAACCTTATCGTACGGTTCATACCTTTCGTCCTCAGTCTAAGCACGGCCTTCGCAACGTGCGCACGTCAATCAAACTCCGAAATATTCTTCTGCGTCGTGCTTTCATGTGTAACGTCGCGCAACTCGAACCAATCTTCCCGTCAAAGTAAGTACCGTCTCTTAATTAATAGAAATAGGACGCCGTATCTCTCGTTCCGCCCCTCGCGTAGAACACGATAACACGATTCTCGTCGCGTCATTTCGTCCGCGAAGTCCCCAAGAAACCCACGCCATTATAAATTCCCCGAATATGATCATCTGTCGTCGAGTAACGCCAACGATGAGCGAACCTCCGTGAGAACGGCGTCGCGCGGTCTCGTTACGCCTCGGCGTGTCAACAGAAAATTACAAACAGAAGCTCCCTGGATAAAAGGAGATGCCCAAGGGGGTCGAGGAAGAAGAAGAAAAAAAACCACGGAGGAAGAAAAGCTAGAAACCAGGCTACGGCAACTCGAGTCGGGGCCACGCGTCGCGGGTGGTCCGGTCGAGCGTTGCTCTCTTTATTCGTTTCGTTCTTTCTTGGAGGTGGCTTCGTTAACCCCGCCGGCAATAGCGTCGGGCAACAGGCGGTTTCGCCTGCCGCTTCGTTAGGGACGGTATGGATGAATGCACGGAATAATTGAGAGTCTCACGCGAGACTCTAATTCGAATTCTTAATTGCAACTCGCGAACGGATATGGACACGCGTGTACGTGTTCCGCGTTGAAAAGACGAGGGGCGGCCCCGGTTTCGTCGGGGCACCGGCTCGTTCGGAGCTCGCGACACCTCCGAAGGATATTTGTGTAACCCAATTTTTTTCGAACCGCTCCACAGCGGTAAATAGCGGCGGGCGATGTCCGTTCATTCGCTGTTGTTCGAAAATATTTGCACGGACAAACACGACCAGACGGTTTTCCATTAACCGGTGTACAGAGAATGAAAAAAGAAGAATCGTTCCCCCTTTTTTTTTTTCTTCCAGAGGAAGCTTACGGCACGGCGCAGTGAGAATTTTAAACTAGCTGCCCGGCTGCCCCGTTCGACCGGGCTGGAATTTAGACCTGGATAATATACATGGTGAAAGTTCTGGTAAGTGATGATCATTGAATTACGTTCCGCTCCCGAGTTATTCGTACGAAACGATTGTTATTAATATTCGCGACGCGGGGAGGATCGAACGTTGAATCTATCCGGAGTACGAGATATATTGCACGGATTTATTAACACTTTTGACTGGGTTACAGTGTGGTTTTAGCTTATAATAATCGGCCGCGCACGGTTCCGATCCGATTCGAGGGTGCTGCAACGAAAGGGTTGTCAGTAACTACCGAGGCCGTCGCTGAATTTCTCGATTAATCAAATCTGTTAATTTCTTTTCCACGTCGCCTCTCGGGAACTTTCTATGCATACACAATCAAAAAATCATCCAACCTAGACTTGCAGGCAATGATTAATTAATTATACGCATCGTATATAACTTTCGCCGTCCAAAGAAAATTACGCAAAGTAAAGGATCGTGGCTTCATTTTTCCATTGAATTTACCGATGTAGCACTCGAGGCTAACCGGAAGAGCAGAAGAACATTGCAGTTTCGTAACAAAACAATGCTGCTCTCGTTATTTGCGCGCACGGTATCGCGCGGAGAAATTTCCCTACCTCCCGCGAAACTCTCCGCTACGCGTTCAACCGCTGAACACCGTAACAGAAAAATGCCCCCGTTTATCGCCAAAAATTTTCACCCCCAGGTCCTCGTACTCGCCGTCCGCGTTCGCAGGCAAATACCGAGCGCGCAGCCAGACAACGCGTCCCGCAATTCTTAACGGTTCCCGATCCGCGCGAGGGAAGCACAAAGCGATTCACGGCGGAGGCTTCCTGTTTGCGTGGAAATTTCACGCGCGCATCCCCCTTATTCCGGCAGTCGCGGCACCGGAAAGTGCAGTCGCTTGCGGTTGAAGTGCGTGCCACGGAAACGTTGATACACTTTTGCGAAGCTCGTCCCGCGCCATGGTGCGCCTGTACCCGTCGTCCCCGTGGACCCGCACACACGCCCGACGCCACCCTTAATGTCGCGGGTCCCGACACAATGCGACGAGCGGGCCGCGTCGCGCTCGTTCGTGAATTTCGCGATGCCAGGCACTCGGGTGTCCGCGTAACTGCCGGCAAACGAACCGTTTCAGCGAACATGCGCGTTTGGAAACGGCGAACACGCTAAGCGCTTTCACGCACGGTAAAATTTCTGACCTGAACAGGCGTTGCTCGAATGTACGTTCGGCGGATGATCGCGGGATTGCCGCGGCAAATAATTGGCGAATTTCGAATCAACGATCGGACGGGTTTGGGGGGCTGGTTGGGGGTGGGTGTGGGACGGGATAGGCGACGGGCATTAAATTCGAATGGATATGAAACGTGAAATGACCCAACTCTGTACACTTGGTGGGTCTAGCCATTAGCGGGTATATCTGGGAGATTTATGAATATTCATTAGGGCATCGGCGGTGATAAAAAAATCGCGCCGGGTATGAAAATGGAAAATTGCAGTGCATAAATATGGATGTCGGTGTTAATTGTTCGGACGAAAGGAAGCGGGAAGAATGGGTACGCGAATGCGAAACGTGACACGCCGGTTCTTTCGCGAATTCTTCGTTGACGCGTTGGCTTCGGTGGGTAGAAAAATATGTGGGCTGTGTGGAAATTTCTGGTAACGAATGCAGCACCAGCGTGACGGTACTTTGTGGAGTCGGGAAGCGAATCGGTGCAGGTCCATTGGTCTTCGAAGCGAGATAAATAAGATTCTTTATTAAATAACTTGGGGAAAAAACGACAACGTTAGTGCCGTACGAAAATGGTGACTCAATCGATTCGTCCATCGAAAGTTTTAACAATAAAGAGGCTTTTGAACTAGGAAATTCGTGTTCGCGGAAAGTTTGACTTACACTGATTGGCTTCCGAGCCCTCCATATGTGGTACAGAGTTTAATCAAATTATTATTACCCCAAATTAATTCTGCAATTCCTACGAACCACCCACGAAATTTACTATCGATTCTCGACCAATTCGTCGCCAGTCGTCCATTAAATCGTCCGCGACGATTCTGCACGATTTTCCACCGCGTCGCAATCGCATAAATATATATAAAAATCCACGATCGCGTGCACCGTTCTCGAGTGTCCAAGGGTCGGTTCACGAACGTATCCTCTTCGTCGCGTCCGCCCCATCGCCTGCAGGGAAAAAAACATGAGCCCACGAAAAAAATGATATCGCGAACTAGCTTCGCGTACAGCGAAATGTGAAATAACCGTCCGCCCGAATCGAAAAGCTGGTCGACGAAAGAAACGAAATTCTGTCCGTGGAAAAATCCAGCGTGTTCCCGGCGTGAATCGAGTTATCGTTAGTCCGAGGTAATGGCTATTCGTCAGGTGGCGGAATTGCTTCTCGAAATGGAGTGGTTGGTTATAACGCGCTATATCGGCTGTAGCTAGAACGCCATTTGAAAGTCAAATACTTGCGTGGAAGACGATGGTGGCGTCGGGGGGATGGTTTTGCGGGGCCGTTTCACCGAGACAGGGCGAAAAGGAGAGAGGAAGAACCCTCGCGAGATCTCGAGACATTTCGTAGGATCGCGCGATATCTACACTGCTCCCACGTAGACCGCAGACTTCATCCGATTAACAGGCGCCGGCTTCTGTAATGCGAGCATATTGCCGAATTGCCCTATGCCTGGTTTAATTCAATTCAATTGGACCCCTCGATCGTTTCTTCGAGGGATTTCCGAACGCGTTCGAAAATTTTGTTCCTCGTCGCGGCCTGGGTCGTTCCATGCGAAATGGAGCACTTTTCGACGTCACCATCGGCGATTTTGCCCTAAATAAGATATGCAATAGCTCGCGTGAAATTAGAGGCGGTTTGAGTCATCGCTTTGGCGTTTCAGAATTTGCTTAGGAAACACAGGCCTTCGCAGTTTGCAATTTTTGCCCATTTTTGCGAAAGCGAGCGTCGCTTAGGAATTTTTTTTCTCGCGAACTGTTTGCCCGATTGAACTGCTTTCTTTCTGTTTTTTATTGGGAAAGGACATGTCTCTGAATTCGGACTGGGTTGCACGCTGGGAGTTGGATCGTTTGGATCTCGAAGTTTTGCTCGCGCTACTGAATTTTGATTGGTCGCTTTCGTTTGAGAAACGTGCAGCATTGTTTCGACAATGTGAAATCATTATTGCCGTCAACGTAATAGAGCAAGGAAGCGTTAATGGAGGAGTTGATAAGCGATGAGTGTTCAACGGAGCACAGTGCAGTTCAATTCATTAAGTTTATTGTACTCGCGAACGTTCAACGTCGCAGGTTTATTTATTATAGTTTCGCCTCGCGTTTTATGCGAGTCGTTTGCCATGGGCATAAATTTTATTGGAACACGATTGGCTTGACAAGATTTGGGAATCGAATTCGGTGCCATTTGTTTAATTGCAATCACTCATCGGTATATCGTACGCGGTCCCGATACCGTTCGTCACATTGTTGATTTTTAATTTGAAGTTGAAAGGATCGGCCCGCTGTTTGAGTTGTAATTGAATTAAACGAAGAGATGATTGGCCACGAAGTTTACAGTGCACATTTGTCAAAGAACTCCCTCCACTGAAGCCGGAAGAGAAATCAAAATGTTGCTTTTGCAAAACACTTGCCATCCAGGAATCATTCATTTCATTCTATTGTTTGTCCGTGATGTTTCTCAGTTTTGCAGCGCACTGATTGCGGCTATCTCGATCCTCTTGTGCCTTATCTCATTTTCCATTTACACGCTTTTATTTCAATTCTTCCTTATGTTCTTTCGTAGCACATTGAATTATGGGATAAACAACATTTCCAACAGACCCTCAATTTGCAGTATCGAAGATTAAATTATTCCTTCCATTATAGTTTCTTTTACTTCGTCCTCTATCTATTATTTCTTTCGTTTTTTATAAAACGCTACAACATAAATATTTGTTTCCGTCCAAGTAGCATTTTGCCCCATTTCGTTCCTCCCAGAAATTTGAACCACCGCAGAGCGAAGCTTCCAAGGTATAAATAAACCGCAACAGACAGCGACCCCGAAAGAAACCAGCTCGAATATTCCAGAGCGTTAACGTAAAAACATCCACCGTGTTTCCGCGTCGACACTCGCCCGTTTCTGAACGATAAAGTTTCGCCCCGATCACGATTCGTTTCCGCCCTCCGTATGCTACGAAAGTTCGATTACAATCCGGTCGCGGCCAAAAAACATCGAACTAATTCAATGAATCGATTCATGCTAATAGCTTGGGAACAGCGAAGGAAACGCGGCGCGACGGAGAACCCGTTTAATCGATTCGACGGACGAAGACGGGGAACGGTAACGGAGATGGGGAAGGAAAAAAAGTGGCGGAGGGAGAGCGAGGGATATGACGAAGAAAGGGGGTTGGAGAGGGTAGTAGCCGGCACTTGGCGTCGCCGTCACTTTGTTTCCAGGTGGACGGCTCATGATGAAGGGTGCTCAGGTGGAAACACAACCGGTCCGCCAGCAGCCCCCTCGACTCCCACTTGAGCGGTGAACGTGATTCGATTTAGCGCATTCCGATTGAAAGTTTTTTTCCCCAGCCGGGCCAAGCACTCGAGCATCCGGTGACAACTCGCCGCGAGTAATTTCCGTTTGATTAAGGAACGAGGGGGAAAAAGCCTGGTCGCGCTGGGACGTTTGGAATCCAATATTCGCGGTGGACGTGGCACGCGTGGATCGACTGACGGGGGGGGGGGGGGGGAAAAATAAAGGAGAAACATTCGCGAGCGAAAGGAACAGAGAGACGGGGGCGCGCCCCTCGTTGTGCCCCTTCCTCGTCCACGCGCTAGGCCCGCGTCCCCTCCGTCTAATTAAATTAAATCTGAACTTAATTCCGACGGAGTTCGCGTCGGCCAACGTCTCGGATGAGATTCGTTCCGCGAATGGGAATAAGAAGGGAAACGTCGAGGGTGGTGAACGGTAGTCTGTTGGCCGATGATGCACGATCTTTGACTAGGGGATTTTATAAGCTGAAATAATGGTGATAATGGGGATATTTCTGTGCTGCAGGTGTAGGATGCGTGCTTGTTTCGAAACGAACGTTTTTGAAGGTGAATTTACTCGATGTTGAATGAGGGGGTTCGATTTTATCTTTTCATCGAGATTCTCCGTCGTGTTTCCAGAGAAACGTTGGACCTTGGTTAAGTTTACATTGCGGTGCTTTTTTCTTCTTTTTTTTGCGGCTTGCTTCAAATGGATGCGAGTCGAAAATCGAAGCAATCGCGGTGTTGATGCTCGATGCGCGAAATATTTCAATCTCGCGAGTGCTCTGATGGAAAAGTTGAATAATTTTCTTGATTATACCAGCAGGGGTGTTCCTGTATGAGGCCTCGTCAACGATGAATAATGATAATCACTAGTTATCGGCGGATTTCATAGATAAATTGGCCCTGATGGACAGCTGTTGCCCGGTAATTGTATTTCGCTACAGCTTGCAGCCGTTCTAGCGGCGAGAATTTCTCGCACCTATGCACATGCGTAATGCTATAATATCGCGTTGAAAATTTTCATCCGCGTTATATCGCAAAATATTTTATAAGGACGAGACGTGGAAAGGCTTCTCTTCTCTTAACGTTCAATTAAACGCTTTTTCATGCTCGCTTGAATCGTCGACTCAAGTATTTTTCTGTGTAATGCACGTAATTTTGCATACATCTTATACGTATTTATATATAGCTTACGATTTCGAAGGACTACCTATACATCATGCTATAAAACGTGGAAGGACAATTTGGTTAATTTTTCAAGTTACAAATCATTTCAGCTTTGTTCCTTCCAAAAAGCACGTTCGTCATTGCCTGTATTCTCATACGATTGCGCAAAATAACGAGGAACTTATTTGCGTTGATATGTTCGAGATCCGAGGTAGCCAAAAAATGTCAACCACGACCATGTTCTCGGTACTGTGAACAGAGCGTTCATCAGAATTTCCACCGTCTTTCTTCTACTCGGCGTAGAACCATCAACCCACCCTGAAATAACGTTTCCAACTTGTGTCACTTAGGAAACGCAGGTCGAATATAACGCATCTGCTCAATGGAAGAGGCTTTGTGTAGTTGCTCGAGCATCTCTGATTCTTCATAAAGGATGCCCGTTGCTCGAGCCTCCATGGAAATACACTATTGTAGTCCGGGAAGAAAGTTGGTCTCGCGATCTCTGAAATTTATCTTTCGCCTCGGCCGCTCTCGCGATACAATGCGTGTATCGTTCGTCGGTGGAGCGTCGACGAGAAGGATGCTGTTTTCTGGCCAGTTTCGCGGAATTGAAAGAGATCGTGCTTTCCGGCACTTCGCCTCGCAACCCTTTGACAGTGTCGCCCGTGATCGACGTTCTAAACGGTGGAACTAAATTGGGAATAGCGCGTGTTGTTTTTCGTAGCGAAAAGTTTCGTGATTTTTCTGCTTCGGAAAGCGAACGGCATACTTGACGAAGTGAAATACGTTTTTCGATATATCGAGCGCGTTAGACGAACGGCAAAGTGGAGATCAGAAGCTTTCAAACGTGTATGATTAGTCGCATTAGGAGTGATTAATATTTGTCATGGCTCGGGACCGCTGTCATTAATTTCTCGAAACGTTGATTGTTCCTATTGAACGCTGTTACCGTTCGGCCAAGTTAAATATTCCTGGAATTAATCGCAAACTGGTTTCTTGTAGTTGGTGTCTGTGGAACAGTTTCACGAAATTTCCAGGTTCACCGTGCGATTTGGAAGTAATTGTTTCATGACATTTCTAATTCCACTGTTTGGAAATGTAATAGAAGAAATTACCGAATAATGATTGGTATTGAATCGAGGTTCACTTCAATCAGTAATCGCCCAAGTTAAATATCTATTGAACGTTTTGATTGGCATATTATAATTCATTTCAAGATATTGGATGAAATATTGTATTCTAAAATATTTATCGTATTGTCGCACGAAATCAATCTTCCTTCGTATATCGAAACGACAGACTGCTTCTAATTTATTCTCCACGATTGTTTCTTAGTCGCAATAATTGAATAAGAAAATGCTTCATATAGAATTAATTTTCTTTTGAATTTGACGAATCAATTCCCTTTCAACGTTGATAGACTACCCAAAGAAATCTGCCAATAACTGAAGCAATTAAGTCTCGTTAATTTCCACACGTAATACTAAATCAATATATCTCGAATATCCAGAATTCTCTTTAACTTGACACTCAGTAAATCGGATCTCCCTATTTTCATATCAATGGCCGTGTTTTTCACGTCGCTGATACTTCTCGCCTATTGTCCAACGTCTTCCCACACCTTCTCCTAATGCAAAAACCGGAATATATTTACGCGGAATATGATCCATATACCATGACCCATTATGATGTTTTTGCCGAGCAAGAAAAATCCGTCATATAACCCGCTCGTTTAGAAACTTGCCGCAGTCTACGTGATTTATCCCTGTCTACCTTTTCTGCAGTTTTTCCCGGGATTGAAAGTGTCCCGGTCGATCGCACGACGGAATAAACCTGGATTGTTATTGCCTTTTAACTATGTGTTAAAGCAACGCGACTGTCCTGGAGGAAGTCAGTATTAAAATCACGCGAGCACACGAGGGTGGCTGGTAATTAAACGCTTTTTACGAGGGAATGTTCTTAATTATGGTCTTTTATAACGCGGCAGCGTAGCGAGGTACAAAATTTCCCGTAATTAAAAAGTGCATGCACAGATCCGTCGCAACAATGCCGCGAGATTTCTAACTAAATTATTATGGGAGTACATTTGCGCGTACGCGCGACGGCTTTGGTGTAGCGCTTACGTCGCTCAATTGTTGAGCTGATGGAAAAACAGCACATTTTTGACATTTTTGAACGTTGACGGGGTTCGCTTGAATTTTACCGCGGGTGTTGCGACTAGGATCGCAGATGAAAAGTTAAAAGCATAGTCGCTGATTCGTTTTTCAAAGCGTTCGTGATATTTACGTGGACACTGATATTTTTTATACAGTTCTACGCGCTGAGTACAGAATTACTATACGTACGGTCGTCAAATTGTTTCTCGAAACGTTGGTACAGTAGTGAAATTATTATTTCGACTTTCATTACCCCCGACTGTCGTTCAACATTTTTAAGTAGTCACCAATTATACTGAAAGCACTGTCGCGTAATTATTAAAAATGGCGTAAGACGCGATTAAACCTTTCTGTATACGAAACAGGAAATATTCTTTCGCCGCAATACTTGTCCAAATAAATATGTATAGAATATTCGTCAATGAATTTAAAGTGTAGGAGTAGATTTTTGTTTTGTCGGAGACATATATTATTTGCGCATTTACCTTGACGTTAAAATAGGAAGGGTATGGAAGGAATAGACCGTGGTATGATGGCGAAGATATTGAGTTAACGCCCTAATAAAACCACCCTGATGCACCAATTCTTGGTTGAAAGAGGGGTGGAAAAGGATAGAAGGCCCGTTGCTGGGTAAAGGACGAAGCAAGGGGATGAAAGGAAGAGCGATGTGGTATTAATTACACTTAAGTTCAGCTGTGAGACCGAGGTTCATTCAAAATGTTCACCCCTATTTGCATATTGCTTTATGAAGCCTTTAAACGATCTTTTGATATTCTTTAAATGGGGGGGTTGCAGCGAAATTTCCAGATTCTTTCTTATTGAACTTCTGAAAGTTGCTTTAAGGAAAGGAGAAGTTAAGTATGATCGTGATCGTCTTATTAAATCTTCACTGTACATTTACCAAGCGCTCCGGAAATATTAAAAACTCTAGAACCATATTAATATTAGAAAAAGCAATTTAAATTTTCACATAATCGCTTGATTGATTCTCGAGTGCGTTAAAACGCATCTTTTCAGTAGCAATAAAATGTACAGTGTCTTCGAACAACTTAATTAATCAAAGATATTTGTGAAAATATTTTTGTAACATGAAATACTTTATACAAGTTTCACAATTATCTTAATTTTCTCCTTCCCTTTAAAATTCAACATATCGACTGAATTCGATTCTGGTGAATCCTCTCCAGTTCCCTACGTTCCGTCCGTAGACGGAATTTGTATTTATTTCAAAGCGCCAGGATTCTGGAGTACGGCGAGACTTTTCATAGTCGAGGCACTAGTTTTCCTGGCGTACAAGTCGAAGTCAAGGGCCTCTTTGTACTCAGGCGATAAGGGCCTGCGAGGCCCGTTGACAGAATTCGGGTAGACAGAATCGCGTCGTAGGGTTTTCCACGGCGAGTTTTTCCCTTTCCCTAATTATTAGTGGAAGGTCTTATTTGGCACCCTTGGTGGGAGCTATGCCGGATTGCACGAATAAAGCATCTGTGTTTTAAAAAACATATAGAACTCCAACCACACGGAGTCCACCTCGAAGAGCATGATGAGCCTTTAGTTTTAGTTAACCACTAACCAGCGTAAGAAACAGTTGTACCTAGCCGTAACACCGTTGTCTATCTAATAACCGAGCTGTAGTTCTCAATAAAGTATATCACATTGATTAGGAGCTACTGGTGGTTACAGTTCTTCAAAGGCTCCCTAATCGCCCAAAAGTTCTCGCCGCCATTAATTTGCCGTCGGGATGCGCAGTCTAGGCAACTTGCAATTGTTAGACGCTCGCCGTCGTTACTGTTCCAAAAAAGTGACGCACGGTCGAAACACCCTAGAATATTAATTGTTCGAAACCGATCGCCGAAGCGGTAGAATCAAACTCGACCTGTTCGTTCGTGGAAACTTTTTCGTCGGCGGATCTGAATTTGGAATTGGATTGCGAATCAAAATATTCTCTCTTCGCGGTGTCTTCGGTCCGTTTCTTCGTCGTTAGTTTTCATTCGTGCCTTTATTGTCGCTTAAAAGCATATTCCATACCATCCCCTCGAATCACAATTTAGCAAGATAGCGGGAGATGTTAGCGATCGCTTTACGATGCAACGTGATTGCGTTCCCCGACGTCATCGTACCCCCTTCGATTCCTTTCATCGCGCTTCTACTTCAATTTCCAACCCCTTTTTTTCTGTTACAGTTTCCCCGTATCAGGGTTTCCCCCCTCGCGATTAATTGCAACGCAAGGGTGTTCCCTTTACTACAAGAACATTACTCCCGTTCTTATTTTCGCTTTGATGGAAGTCGCAGAATTTCCATTGAACACTTTTTTTTTTTAGATCTTCCAATAAACATTCAACAGTGGTCAATTTCAATGGAAAGTATTTATTCGTTAGAATAGCAGAAAAATTCGAATTGCTATACCACTTTATTATTTGTATAATCACACTTTTACACTCTATCGGGGATCTCGTAACTATTATGATTGTTATATCTCTGACATTTTCCTTGATAGTCAACGCAACGCGACACAAAAATTGTCATTCTCAGGCTGAAAACTCCTTCGCAGTTATCCTTATAACTAGTCCACAGAATTCAAACCTGACAGATCAATACCAACGAGCTAAATTCTCAAATATCCAACACCCCAGTCCCCCCGTAAAACCCTCCCTGACAATTCCCGAAAAGGTGCATCGAGAACCAAAAGCGCAGTAACTTCGCTCAGTGACTCGCCCAAATTAATTCAAGACAGAATAAACCGCCGCATCGATCAAAGTCCAGCGAAAAATCTCGTCGATTCTCAGCGGTTCGATGGATCGCGGCGTAGATTTTTCATCGGTCATTACTTATCCCCAGGAACAATTACCAGCCGGGGCTGTTTTACAATCCTCTCGTATTCCGTTCACGAGTTCAACCAGCTCGAGGTTTAATTTTTCTTTTTTTTTTCGGGAAGCAATGCAACGCTGCAGGCAGCGCGGCGTGTCTCCGCGTCGGATTCGACTGAATTATTAAAAGTACTCCGGAGGATTTCCAAGTAGCTTGGTCGGTTGGCGGCGGCAAAAAGCTGAATGATTGCAATCACGTCGCCTCGTAAAGTGATCGCGAACGGTCTCTACACCACGCTGAATCTCCGATTCACCGATCCACCCTCGCCGCCTGTAACTGGATTACTGAATTGCAGAGTTATCCTTTAAATGTGTTCGAGTCCCCCTTTTACGTGCGCGTGTGGGTAATTTTCTGCGAGTCGCGAAAAACATTGAGCGATCGGACTCAGAGAGGTCTTTGGTTTCCCCTTCTGCGGAGTGTACGAGTTGAATGATTCCTCGTCGACCCTTTGTACTGGCGAGGTATTCAAGGTATTGTCTCGGTTCGAAATGAAGTGGGCGAGGATCATGTCTGAGATTTGTTCGATGTAACAATCGCTGGTGAGATTTTTGATAGATGAATAAATAATGAACTTCGTTGGGGATCGAGATTTGGGATTTTCGAAAGTTAATACCACGGTTGCTTGCTGACGGTTCTTATTTAGGGGAGAACGTGCAGTTTATCTTGAAATTTGTGGGGTACTGTTTTCCTTTCTTTCTTTTTTTTTTCACGGTAGGTGGAAGTGGTCGTCTGAAAGGTTCTCGAAAGGTTTGAGCTCAATGGTCGTTGCGAATGGGTGAAAGAAGTGGAAAATTGGAGCACTATTATTTTCATTGAACACCTGCTTTACAACGTGCCCCCTTGGGATTTTTATTCGAGATGGAGGGCGGTTTCGTAACGTGTAATAGTTATTTCAAGTAGATCCGTCTCGTTCGGAATCGTTCGAATTTTGTTCATTTTCCGGGAAATTAATCGACAAAGTATTAAACGGGCAATAAGCTTATTGAAAGCAAGCAGAAATACCACGCCACAAGGTAAAAGAATTGTCAATTTCTAATTAAGTTCCGACGAAAGCGCGGTAATTAAAGATTTTGCGTTTCGTCGTGTCGGGCAAATTCCATCGAAATGAAAATGATTTGCCTGTCAACATTATTCTCCGAACGGGCAGAGAATCCGAACCGTTGAAAATCTCTTTCGACGTGTATCACGCAGAAAATATATCCGTCAAACAGCGACGCGAAATTTCATTTCAACTTGTAATGAGATTTCGCTTTTTAATTCCGGCAGACTTTCGAATTTTTCAAACGCAACCTTCGAGTCTCGCTGTCCTTTATTCGCCAGCGGGAAAAAGTTCGTATTCCATCGAGGATTTCCTCCCGTCCGGGAACTTCATTTCTGAAAACGCAATAAACACGACGGCAAACCATTTGTGTTTTCCCCTTTAATCCTCCCAGAATTACTTCGAAGAGACATAATGAAAGACGTGAAATCAACATTCGTCCCGTATTAATAATCTCGCGTCAATCTTTCCACCCGGACGAGCTCCTCGTATATACGAACGATTGTTATTCGTTATTTCTGCTCCGGCGAACAGACGCGTAAGCTTCTCCTCCAGTCACGTCTGACAAGCGAGATGAAAAGTTCCCCGTTGTTTTACACGGTGTTAATTCAACGTCGGACGTTCGGTATACGTCACTCCATCGACCGTTTAACATTGTTCCGCCGTTGGAGGGCAATTCTAATGTCGCCTCGATTTATCGCCTGCTCGTTACGAGTGGATGAAAAAGTTTTATAGCGATCACGTCAGCTCGTAAAACGATAGATTGGCATTACCCGACTAATCCGCTAATTCCAAAGATTTGCTCGCGGCGATGGCTCGTGAATTTCAAGATATCGGCGAACCCCTTTTTTTGCTCGAATTAAATTCACGAATCACTGCCCCGGGCGTTCTTTTTTCGTTCCAATCTGTCCTTTTTCCTTCCTCCCTTTCTCCCCCGACGGAATTAACGTTTTAGAGAATACCGACCGGTGCACTCTGCTGCGCAACGTGATGAATTTTCTACGCGAGTCGAGGAAGATTTGGTTGCTGCCGTTCAACGCAATTTGTCGCAGGTTCGCTTCCGTATGGACAGATTTGATGTCGTTTCCCCTGAAAATTCGTCGAGAGAAATAATGACAAGCCGATGACACAAGCGTTCAGAACTTCGTGCATCAATCTTGACTGTCGCAATTCGTTTCTTTATTCTCATTTATTGCTTATAGATTTCTGTTGAATATCCGCGAACTGTCTTGTCGCCTTTCGCGTTTGTCGAAACTCGGGCGTCTTATCATTTCCCCGCGTCGATCACAATTTCCCGAATTTCCCAATAAAATATTACACGTGCTTCGACAGACAAGACGAAGTTTCGTCTTCCGCCTGTGAGCCATTAGTTTTTTTTTTTCATTGCCGCGACATCCCATGCCCCGCGATATTAAACTAGAATCCACCGATGGAAGTGGATTATCAGAGTGCATGATAAACAAGGTTCCGCGAAGGGGCTGCAGGAAAATTGCGAGTTACCATAAAGCAAGTATATGATACACTATGCAACACCTTTGATCCGGCCCACTGAAACGGATTAAAGTCTGCTCGCACGTCTTCCCCGCGAAAGTTCCCCGATGCACGGTCATGAGACAAGCTCGTTGAAAGAGTAAGGAAAAGTTTGCCTGACACGACCCCTGACAGCGTTTCTTAATAAGCTTTCTTAATTTAAACCATAAACTTTACAGGGGAGAGACGTTTGGCCCGGGAGTCGGTGTTCCACGCTGGGAAATTGAACGTTGCATCCGATGCAATTAAACGGTGGTTACGAATAACCACCGTTTTCAGAGACGGAATTACATTCCGTAAGGGTTACAGCTAAGGAAAAGCTGCGGCCGAACTTTGAGCCAATTTCAAGGTTGTTTCAGGAAAATTGGATTTATTATCCGAGAAAGTTTTCTTTGCTAATGACATTTTAAAGCCGATAATAAGGAAATTCCTACCGGGCATATTCTTTAACTGTTGAACACCGTTGCCGGTGGGATGATTTGACCTTATCGAGAGGGGTTTGGCATTAATTTTTGCGTCCAACATTTTCATTTTTGTTTCAATTTTAATTGCGTCCGTCTTTGCTGAGATTGACGTTGAAATCGTGTTTCCAGTTGGCCACGATTCGTTTCCGCGGAACGTTTTCCAACAAAAGCCAGGCAAATTTTCGGATAAATTTTTTCGACCTGCACTGTAGGTCTTTTTTTTTTGCGCGAAAGGAATGTATGGATTTTGAAAACGTACCATGATCTAACAATTTCGTGGAACTACGGCGGAAGTAGAAACCACCGATGTATGGTCAGCCATGGTAAATATGGAACAATCTACCGGTTTATGTAACTACGATCGAACTCCGCAATAAAACTGACACGCCACCAACGATAACAG
Organism: Nomada fucata; assembly: GCA_948146005.1. Classification (NCBI taxonomy): domain Eukaryota; kingdom Metazoa; phylum Arthropoda; class Insecta; order Hymenoptera; family Apidae; genus Nomada; species Nomada fucata. Next base: position 6,459,975 of record OX411278.1, on the reverse strand, counting down.
TAACTCCATTCGGTGTTTCGAACTTGTTTGACTATCTTCAAAAATAATCCTCTGCACGCGCGATAAACAAAAGCGTCGAAGCCGCGTCGATTAGCAAGTTGACGGTCGCATTCTTCAAACGATTCAAACATACCTGTCTACACCGCCGCGATATATTTCCCGATGGTTCGCCTAAATTATTAATATCGCGCGACGATTTCACGGCGCACCTGTAACACGAAAAGACCTCCCCGAGAACATCCGACACCGTCGGGTTCAGCACGCATCGAAACGATTAATCAAAATCGTTCACCGGACGAAAAAGGAGTTCGATCGACACTCGGCTGTCGGGTTTACAAGCTGAATGGCGCGAACGTAGTCGAGGAGATAAGCACCTCCCTAATAAAATTACCTCCACTCGGTCGCAGTTTATCCAGGCCCAGCGTCTCGACGATCCTCCACAACGATCTTCACCTTTGAATAACTCAAGGGATGCCAACGGTTCCCGTCCGCCCCTTTCGTCGGATTCCATCCGCGAACATCCACCCCGAACCCCCATTCGCCCCCCTTCGCGTTTTCCTTCGCCGCAGTTCACTTGCACTATAAACATTTGCACAACTTTTACTCTGCTTGCACACGCGTTCATCGTACGTCCCTACCCTGTTCACGGTTCAGCCGTGAAACAGTTGGCGTAATCGTTTACCATGCACTTGCGAAGCATTTACTCTATCTCCCCTGTCTCTCCTTCTCTCTCTCTCTCTCTCTCTCTCTCTCTATCCCCCTTGCTTCGTCTCTGGTAAATCCCCGCCGTTCACAAGGTTGCAACGGGAAACAAGCCCCATACGCGATCCGGGGCCCATTAATTTCGCGCGATTAATGATAATCACCGGGTCGAATGACAGCGTGCTAGACGATACGCGCGGATCGTGATTTAACGTTTCCTTGATCTCTCGGCGTCCGCGACACCGATAATGTTTAAATGATATTCGCCGCTTTTGCAACGAAATTTGCGCAACTAATTGAGGCGGATTCGGATAATCGGTCCGATTGAAAGGGATTCAGGTGGCACGATTGGTATCGAGTGTCGATAAATATTATTGTTCGCGGATAGTTAAGGCGGACTCTCGGTGTTCGTTTGACGCGGCTTCGTTTCTGCGCGGATGAAAGCGGAGAGGATCGACGGGGGAATATTTTATTTCGCGCGATAACATTGTTGGCCGAATCGATCGGACCTGTTGATATTTATAGAATTATTATTGCGGGACATTTGATTGAGAACAGATACGGGCCTTACACTTCGACCCTGCTTGGTCCGTTCATTTCGATTCCCCCCGCAGAATTTACTCGCCTCGCCAAAACGGTTCAGATTCTTCAGATTCGGACGAATAGACGACGTTCGAGGCAACGGAACGCGTCGATTCTCGAACGGCAACTTATCGACAAAAGGCATCACCGTGGCTCGTTCGTGTAAGCCGCTTTTGCAACAACGACACACACACGCCGGTCTCTCGCGAACCGTTTCGCGGACGACAAAAACACGAAACTGTCGTCTGCCATTTCCCCGCATTGTGTATGGTAATTCACTTATTGTTTCGCAGCGTGAGGCGCTAATGAATCATACAAGTATAATTCAACTGATCCAATTTCGGCGAGTTGCCGCGATTCGCAGTGTGACACCACCCCTCTCGCTCCGCTCCCTATTCCTTCCGCACCCCCTTGTTTCCACGTCTGTCCGATTTCGTTCACTTCGACGTTATCTCTCTCCCCGCGTGAATTTTGTCGCGAACGTTCCTCGTATCTTCGCTCCGCGCCTGGCATCGCGCATTATTGCCTGAAAGATTAATGCTCGCGCGATATGTCGACGGAAACGCGACGAAGAAGGCAACGAATATTTCATCGGATAGGATAGGGAGGCTATGCGCCACGATAATCAGTGTCCTCGTTCATAATTTCGCGATGTGAGAGACGCGAATTGGGGTCTGTTACGGGTGTATGCGGAATCGACGTTCGATGGTTATTGAAAATTCATTTCTGGTGAGATATTGGAGTCGAGGGTGTGCGGGTGCGGGATGAAGATATTTCGTTTCGCACGTTTCGAGTATTATTTTGGACGATTGTACGAAGCACTGGTGAACGCGATAATACTTATTGCTTTTGGGACTGGTATAGGATGGACGGGTTGACGTTTTGCGAGAAACGTTATGATTAAAATGTTGCGGCGGAGCCACGATGAAATTAAATTAACATTAATTCGAATGAAATAGATTGGTGTGCGATGTAACGATTCTTATTCCGTCAAATGTTGGTGCATTCAATGCACTGTCTACGTAAAACGGGAAATATCTTTAGCTATCTTGCATAACAAATTTGACATATTTCAGATTAATGCCGACAACATTTTCCATTTTCTATATACTTTATTGACAACTCTTTTTGCCCCAAAACTGTTATTCATAAACGTCAATTTTCCATGGATATATCGAGACTCTACTTTTAATTTTTTCCCCTTAACGAGGAAGAGCAAATTACTTCGCGATACGGTGTATTTAATTAAACAGAGCCGCGGTGTTAACACTCGTTGATGTTTCTTCGTAGCCTAACCCAATTTTCCCAAGCGTGCCCTGACGTTTCCTCGTCCTTGTTCGTATTTCATTCACAATCGTGGCTGCATCACCAATACAAAATTGCGTAACAAGCAAACTTTACGGCACACTCTGACTCTGTAAAAAAATATGCTTCCTTTCGTTGCCACATCCCCGCTGGTATAAGAGGGTTTATTGTCTCTTTTATTCGCAAATTAGAGCGTTTCGTGAACAAATACGCCGGAACTAGAGCGACGCGGGACCGAAACAACAATTTTATTCATAATGCATCTCGGCGAGAAATCATTTTGTTATGTTTAACGCAAAACTTGTACGCTTAGCGTATCATTGTCTTTTTTTTTTTTAATTACATTAAAAGTTAATTGGATCTCGCCGGTTCGCTGTTTCTTTCTCTCACGCCCTACTTTTACTTCGCCGATGCTCGGGCAACATGTAAGGGACAAAGTTAATGAAATTTTTAGGCCGTGTTATGAAGCATGGACCTTCAAGTTTGCTGCTTCAAGTATTGCGTTGCGTTTTTATTTGCGGTAAGCATAGGTCGATTTTTTCTTTTACGAATATCGTAATACAACGGTGGTAGAAAAATGAGGCTAAAGATTGCTATCGACTGAAACTTAGCCTTAGTTATATCGATTATAACAAAGTTTCAGTTTATAACGATGATTCGTAGGTCAAGTTCGAAGCTTTTAGTGGGCGGAGGTTTTCGTTGTTAGACGATCTAAAATTTTTCCTCCCCAAAAGCATTTCTGTTCGTGAATGGTTGAAAGTCGTTCGCGAAATTCGTTTCATAGACCATAAACACCTTAAAGAAAGCGTATCAAAAGAAGCTTTGCATGTTGCACAATTCAAAACGTTCAGGTGTACAAAGAAGGTACCTTCAAACGTTTTAACGAAGTAAAAACTGCTTAGTACGCTCGTGTTCGTAATGCTCGAATTAATAATTCAGCGAACTGATTTCACGAAATAAGGAATGCTTAAAATATACGTGTAAAATTGAGAGATCTATAAATAATTGAAATGCAGTGTTTCTGCTTTCCTCTCAGTCGTTCTTGAAATATTTACTCTTGCTTCCTATTGAGTAGGAAATCGATGAACGGAGCTCATCAATTTTATTTATGAAGGGTTTATATACTATTCAAGTGCACGTACAGAAGGGACGTAAGTAGTCGTTGAGACTACAGACGAGAGTAATATAAATACTGAAGAAGAACACAGATTCCTTTTCGATCTTCTTATTTCGTCGAAGGAATGTACAAAGAACGAAAACATAGGATTACGATTTCTAAATTAAATTTCTATTCTATCAAACCGCAGGAACCGTGAAGCATCGTATTATTCGTTATTGCAGTTCTAGAATCGTTGAGCAAATAAATATTTAATTCGCCAAGATTAAACAGCACCGCGTCAATAATATATGATTGAACATCAATTTATTTACTTGGAACCTATTCAAAACCCGTGTACTCTTGCATTCCGAGCAATCGGTACATCGCTTGCATATTTGCATACCTCAAGCCCGACACACACGTAGCCATGTAAAGTTCGATACACAGAGGCAGTATATTATTTTCAGCTATTTTCCCGATTTCCCCATTAATCGAAAGCATTTTCCAAAGAAACGCCGTGCCCGTTTCACCGTCAACCGTGAAAAGTAACAGGGTCATATCGAGCGTTGAATAAAGTCGAAACGAGTGGCCGCGTAATGGTCGTGTAAATCGAGTTTCGTATTCTCAAAAGCCCGCAGCGCCTAAATTGCCGATATTTCTATCTCGCCGTTGCCGACCACAATCCGGCAGTGACTTCGAAATCGCGTATCGTACAATTGCTACCAAATTCCGTGTTTAAGAGGGGCCCCGGCTATATAGATTCGTAACGAGCGCATTCAAAGCGACGCTGGATTACCGTTTTACTCGAGAGAGGGCAATTGTAGTAGCTCATTATGCTCAGATACAATCGAACGGGGGAAAGGTTCACGTCGGACGCGTGAAATTTCGAATATCAACCCTTTGTGCGCCGTTTATTTCGTTAGTGCGTCGTTAGTTTGCCACGCGGATATTTCGGTGTTCTAAGATAAATTTTTCCAGACATTTTCTCCCCTTCCATAATTCCTTGGGAGGTGGAAGACGACGATCTAATAATTCGGCGATAATAATAATGTTGGTATCATCATTTATAGAGAATTATTCTCACCTTTCAAATCGTGTCTTAACTATTGAAATATTTTTCTTGCGTTCTGCTGTGAAACATTTGGAAATGGATAATCGTTGATACGGAGGAAGCTTGCGACTTGTCTTCGCGATGTATAATTTGTTAATTAGTCAAAGTACATTATACATATTATTTCAGTCAATGTGCAATCTTTCGGATGAAAATTGTTTTTCTTTGTTTTGAGTAAGAATTAACATCATCCCATTCGATCATACTGTATGTTTGAATACTGTAGTATATATATCTTACACAAAAAGCATTCTTAAATTTGGAATATGTGCTCGAGTTTCGCGAAGAAAAGAAGGCGTTCGTTCGTTAGCAGGGAGTCCAATGCTAGACGTTTCTGTTCCAACAAAATTGCATCAGCGGATGCGAGAAGAAACTGTTTGTTTGAACTTCGTGAATAATCTCGTGGCTCTTTGACTCTGCAATAATTGTAGAGAGACACGAGGTGCATCCTGGTTCGTCGCACTACCCTAGTTTATCTGGATTGAATAATTAGCAGTATGCCTGACCAGCATTGCAGATTGTTCACGTTCTCGGTCAGCGAATAATCGGCATACTAACAGACTGATTTCTGTTCATCTACTTTCATGGATGCCCTGTTGTACGTTTTTGTAAATCGCTTTGAACCAATTCCTGCAATTACATTTTTTCTGCTGCAATTGATTGCTTCAATTAATCATACAATAGACAGTAATATAGGTGGAAATAATGTACTGATTTCCAATTGCAGAACTAGGGTTTACTGGATTAACTTCTACGAAAGAAACACAATATACAGGGACATGAAAACTACATAAACGTTCACTATGATTTTTCACCAATTTGATTCAAAACCATATAAAGAAAAATAATCCTGATTAAAATGATATTTAACGTATCGTTCAATATGCACCGCGAAATATCTCTCGCGAAATGGAACAACCTATACAAAATTCATCGTTCAAGACCCATGGATATTTAACGGGTTTCAGAATACAGAATAGCGTTATAGTTCATTAAAAGTATCGTAAATATTAATACAGCTGACGCGAACACGTCGCAAATATTACACGTATCCTCGATTGTTCTGCGTACAATTATCAAAGCAACGCATAACGGCGTGTATCGAACGAATTTGGAAGCGTGAATAAGTAAATGTACACGATTGTGTCAAACCGTGGATAAAATGGGTCTACTTGAAACCGTTGGCTGGGAAATTAACGAGATTCCGAAACTCGTCCCGGATAGACCGCGTGACGATACCTGAAATTATACAGCACCACCAGCGGTAGTCGACTCTTTGTTTTACTTCCTACATAAATTATGGATAATCTTCTTAGTTTCATGCCTCCCCCGAGGAAGTTCCAGTTCCGATGATCGCGGCGAAAGATTAAGTTTGAATTCGACAATCCGCGCGCCGTCTCCTCGTAACACCGGGATCTTTAACTTCTTTCGTTTTCATTGGGCTCATTTTCATACTATTTTCGAAACGGATTCGTCCTACTTTAATTTTCCCGTTTCATATTCAGCCGGTACGCCGCTTGAGGAGCGTTATAACATCGGGGAACTTTCGTCGTAATTGACTGGTCCTGCTGTATCGCAGAGGGGGGGCAAATTCCTTTTGCTGCTTTTGGACACAGTTGTAACAATATTTTAAAATGGAATGGTGGAAGTTTTAAAAGATTTTAGATCATTGGTATCGAAATTTAACAGAGAGTGTTTTTTTTACATCTACTGTCTATATACTACAATTTATGCATTAATTTTTTGTTTAATGTACGAACTTATTTACCTGTTTTAGCAATTTAAGAGGTGAATTACTTAGTACATAAAAGATATATATATTTTTTTAAATAAGGTTTATACGCTGAGGCAAATTCTTTTACTTATAACGCACTTTCGTAATCTTGATTAAAACCTTGGCCTGTTTTAAAAGTTTCGCACTAGAGTGAATGTTAATAATTTTTCTGCATGCGTTCTTCCACCATTACCTTAACATATAGAAGCAGGAAAAAGTATTACAAATATATATAACTACAGTTTGAATACGTTAAATTGAGAAAGGGAAAAATAACAGCGCGCAAGGAGAAGCGGTCAGCGCGTAGTCAGACGCAGCATAATGCCTTTAATTTCCTACATTTTTCGTTGCATTTACAGCTGTACGAAACTTTTTCTACTAATTCGAATTGAAACATCATTGTATTATTATTTTCTTGACCAATTCGAAATGAAATGAAAACGAACGAGAAGTTGCGTGCACATTTTTAATATTCAATTCTTCGTATACTTTTGCATAAAATATCCCATGAATATAATAGAATGTTTGTAGATCAGAAATAAGCAGATCTTCATTAATAATGAAATCTTTAAATAAATATAGAAGATGGAATTAAACTGGTGTAAAATTAATATTAATATCTACACAGTTATTCAATATATTAAATCTCGATGTACATCGGATATAAATTCTTTCCTAAAGCATAGTGTAGATCTCAATTAAAAGTTGACCATCATTTTATTTTTACAAAGGCTGCTCCACGCCTCTCGGGACACTGGCTAAAACGTATTCGCGGTTGTTCGTCGTTGGGAAATTCTATCAAAGTTTCGGAATCGGATTCTTGCCCCGGCGTGAATCGACGACGTACAGATTTCTAATTACACTTCCGTTTGTAGCGGACCAAAATCCCATTCCACTGTTGCCGTTATTTATATTCTAACTCGTCCAAAGGGTATACGAACTATTCGCCCCATTTGAGACGCGTTCACACAAATTACACATCAAAGAATTCCTTCCAAATTGGTAATTACTGTTCACATGAAACACGCTCTGACGTTTTCCTAACAAACCCGTTTCCATTTTCCAACCGTTCTGCTAACTAAATTTAGTGGCCGCCTTTATCGTTTGAACTATTGAATTTCCAAACTGATCTACGTTTATTCATTTTCGTAGATTTCCTCGGGCCGGTTCTCTGCGATAGGATAATTAAGAGCGAGGGAATTGGAAATTGAATTTCCCCCAGTGATTTTTCAATGTTGGAAAATTCGATTTTAAAGGAATCCGCGGTACACGTGTTTCATTTCTGTTCTTAACATTTAAATTCCGTACTACACACTTCGATATAATTCAGTGGCCCCGATGTCTGGCATAATTCTTCGTGATTTTCCCCCAACTAAAAACAACGTAGCCCAGTGAACGACAATTTCGAGAGGGGAATGCTATCAAGACATTGAATTCAACTTGCTGCAAAGGAAAAAGACATCACGAAGGAGCTGGTAACCATCCTGCCGGTACGAATGAATAGGCGGAAATGATATCCCTTATCTCGCACTCGTCGCGAGCACTCATTACACCTTTCGTACGTCACGCTTATCTCTGATATTTAACTTATTGATACAGAGAACTATACACCTCTACTGTATCAACGATACGTTACAAATGAACGAATCGAAGCGCACGCACTTCGTGTGTCGATTAAAAAAGAGGAATACAAAAATGTACGATTACAAATTTATTTACTCCGCGAAGATCAACTGAAACGGGTCAATGCGTTGCCACGTTATGTGTCTCGCAGAGTCACGTTTATATTACGTTAGCAAACACGAAATCGAGCGGTCATTATTTCGTCTGTCTGCGAATTTCGCTTCCAGTACGAATAAAAATTTTCATTCGTTGTACACGGTGTGCGTATCGTTATTTATTTCGCGTATTGCGATGGAAAAGGCTACGTATGGTGATAACATTGACGAGAGAAAAACGAACGAGTGGTGGAGTGGTGAGGTGGGGGGGGGGGGGGGGGGGCCATAAAACCAAAGCAACAGCAACAACGATACCAACAATGGCAACAAACAATGGAGCCACATACTTGCAGTCAATGTTTCCGGGTGTTCCACGCGTCTAGCCGGAAGTAATGGAAATTTAGTGAACGTTACGCGGCCGAAAAGCTGCGGGGACGGGACGGAACGAAATGTAAATCGAAAATAAAATGGTAACTATGACGTTCGAGATGTCGAAAAATATTGCGCCGGAATTTTCGACTTCGATATAACTCGAGCGTAAACGCGATCGAGCGTTCTCACGTGAAATTGGGAACCGAAAACGCATAAAATTCGACGATGAGTATCGTTCAGAGGCCGTTGGTTTTAAACGTTAGGCTCGTCTGTCTATTTATATTTTATTTTATTTTATTCGAATCCCTTGTTCCCGATCGTTCTTCTCCCCTCTTCGTTCACCGAATTGTCGGTTCGTTTTTGTTTCCTCTTCGTCGGAGAATTTTCGTGTTTTTTTTTTTTTCTAGTAACGAGCTGGTTTTCATCGAGCCCGCGGGAATGTTGCTGGCGTTAAGTTGAACATTAAATTTAACGCGGCCGAAAAACGTTGTCGCGCATCGAAAGCGTTTGCGAACGCGTCGCGAGGCCGTTCGTCACAAATCTCGCGACTAGAATCCGGGCAGATTGTAATGGAGACAGGCGGGGGTGGCCTTTGAAAAATGTGTTTCGAATTTTAGCGACGCTTTGTTGTCCGGCATTCCGCGATGGTTGTATATTTTTCGCGTGTTTAATTTCCCTTTGATATAGTTGGCGTGCGTCGGTGTCATTTATACGACGATATTTTAAGCTCAATGAATTTTTTTGTAATCATTATTGGAAACTGATTTGCTGAACGAACTTCTTATTATAGAGCGTTAGATAATAAAGAGTAACTGTAGCTCAATTTTGATGACGGTCTGAATTTTCTTACGATACAGTTGCGTTTAGGCCAATTCTCTTTAGGGGGATGATTCGGGTCATTTTTCCCGGCGAACAACCGCGAAAACTCCTATTATTTATGCTAATTAGAGAAGGCTCCCAGTGGCAGACTAATTAGACGCAGATCCAATTTCCCTTGACTGAACGTGTTCGCTAGTAATTACTCTGACATCAATCAAGCCAATATTAAGGGGTGGTTACATGTGACGCGATATATTATATATCATTACCGAGCACACTACACAACACACTTTGGCGTCGTTATTGTTCTATACTGCTAAATATCGTGAACCCTCGATCGCTACACGATATCTTTTAAAAATCATTCAATGTTCACTTTAAGTAGACGCGCAAAAGACATATTAATAAAATTCACAAACGTGTATTCTGGTCTAATGAAAATACTCGTACAAAATTATTGTAAGGGGAAAGAAACCGAGAATTATATACAACTCGTGCGACTCATTGAAGATATTGCAGAAATATCGACAGCTTAAACAGCCAAGAAGTTTCCTGGAATCCCTTCATCGCGTATTCAAACGTCGAGCATTGAAACAGCGTGGAGTATTAAAGGACGACGAACGATAAACATATACACGCGTGCCACATGAACACAAATATAGAGACGGACGTCGAAAGTAGCTGCGGCGACGCAGACGGCAGTTTTAATTCGTCAAGCTATCGTCGTGTCACTTCCAAATTTTAATCGAAACTTATTCCCCGTTAATAGTTTCGGCTCATAATTCAAACGGGGCTCAGTTGCAACAGCAGGCAGCTTTCTGTTTCGGAAAATTCTACGCATTTCCTTCAAGCGTAGATGGACGTTTCGTGATCGACCAATGTGGTTATACACGGGGATTTTATTAATTTGGTATTCAGTTGATATTTATTTGCTATATTATGCATTACTGTTTCATTGCGTCCCGTTCCATGATAGCCACGTGCCGCTAGTTGGAAGGGAACATTGCATAATTTTTATGGCCTTTCAAACCATTCGTTTGTTGCTGGGCGCGTTAGTTAGGAAACGCTCTCTATAAGAAGCTATTGTAAGACGGATATTAAAGGAAATTGCACAATTCGTCTACGGTAATATTTATGTCAATAATTATATGCTACTCCAATGGTATGGTTACAATCAGTCCGCTCCAGTCGATCGTTTCCCAAAGAGTCTCGTCGTTGCATTCTTGCCTGCTAAGAAGGCGTGCCCCTGGTCCCAGGACGCGGTGCATTCAAGGGTCTGTTTTACGACCCCCAAATGTTTACGGGTCCCGCTCGCCTATGGGCCAGATGAGTATGCGAGGCGCTTCGAAGCCTCGGGTTTTCTTACACTATTGTTGCAATAGTAAAATGGTATCAGAATGATACGCTTCGTGAATGAGAACAGAAAGAATTTATAACCGTATTACATGCCCGTGCTGTATAAACAGTTTACACCAATCAATATTAAATTTATCATATAAGATCCTTTAATCCAATTACTGTCGCTAATACTTGGACGAAGAATAATAATCACAATAATAATAATAGTAAGTGCAAGTCTTTATCTGTAACACCGGATGGAATAAACTAAAAAATGCTAAAACAAGAAAACAAAAGCGCAGTAATTGCAACACTTGCAATACGAAGAGAAGCATAAACACGAGATTCAGAGATATCATTACGGTGGCTTAAACGTCCACGTTCCAACTAAAACTGTATTCACGCAGAGATTTATCAATAACGATAATAAACTTTGGGCCAGACGCATCGAGCGATCAAAGCATCCCGTGATCGATGTCGGCGTGCAATTTGAACGCCGGAATAAAAACATATTTCCCCATACAGAGCCACCTGAATGTACACGCACACGTTCCCCAATTAACACGTGTTTCGTCCGCGAGATTAACCGATCCCATGGAAATCGGCGTCGCCCTTCTGTTGCAAGATCCATCCGTCGCGGCGTGTCGTATTTAGCATCAACCCGGCTAACGATCTCATTAGTTTTGTGGCGTATTATGCCGTGGGAAACGAGGGACGCGGAGACGCGCCGAACACCGATGGTTCGTCTTTTTCAGAATGAAATCGCAAACGCGTTAATTAATTCGTCACGTTTCCATCGCGCGACGGCACCCCGTCTTTGGACAATTTAAAGGATGTCTGCGAATCTCATTAAGTCACCGGCGGCGGCTGCTGGGCAACCTGTTACCTCGAAATACGATGGTTTCATCGATCCCCGATGAAACTGTCCTCGAACTGTACGTTATAACTGGCTCGAGAAGATACTATGGTATAATGTTCGTCCCGTTCCCATCGTGTCGCGTGGAAGAATATTTTCTTCCGCTCCGTAATGGTTTATGGATATCGATGTTTTTATGGTTACGCGCGACGCTTCGAGGCGGTACGATAAAATTGCACCGGCCGCAAGAAAGATATCACTGACGACGAGATTGTCGATTAACTGATTGCAATTTAATTATCATATTTGCAATACGGTGAATACACGCATCGCGGTGTCGACGTCGTTACAATAATTATACCCGATGTATTTGTCTTTAATTAAATATGCTCGCAATTTATTCGTCTGTTTATTTGTTTATCTTAATTATCTTCGAACGTCGTCCCGGTAATGAAATATCGAACTAAGCGACTGAAATTCGTGTGACTGGAGACGGTATCGGTGTTTGTATCGTCCATTCCGAAATCGAGAGGATCAAACGCGTACACGGGGGCCGATAAAAAGCCAGCGGTACGTTCTGTCGAAATCCGAGGAGAAACGACGCGAAATTGTCCGCGGGGCAAGGTGACACACAAGCCACACCGTACAGAGATGTTCTATTAAGTAGAACGCCAATAAAACGACTGTATCACTTTTCCCCCCGTATCGTCACTCAAATCACGTTCGACGATAAACCTGTATCCGGTTACATTCTTCTGTTCCAGGCGATGAAGATGAGCAAAGTGGGCAACCAGACCAATTCGCAGGACCCACAGGCCGTGAATTCTCGGGTTTTCGTCGGGAATCTAAACACGTTCCAGTGCAGCAAGACCGATGTGGAGCGAATGTTCCAGCGCTACGGCCGTCTGGCAGGTATGTTTCTTTCCCGTGAAATCACATAAACGAAAGCCCGGATCAGCTTCGCCCCCGACATTTTAGAGATTCTTTCGCGTCCGTCACACGTCGGATCTTCGACGTCGCAGAATTACCATCGCAATCTGGATGCGATGTTTTGAAATAATTGCTCAAGACAGTGCTTAACGTTCCCCGAATATACCGAACCGGAAAATGCTTGCAACAGTAACGGAAGCAATAATTTAATAAGCATAGAACTCTTATTTATAACTTATCTCAGTTTCTTCTATCGCGGTTGAAGGGTTATCTTTATCGCCGTGCAATCGACGTATCAGAAAATAGTAATTGAGCAACGCTAATAAAAAAATACGCTAATAATTTTTCGACAAGTTTATCCCCAGTCGAAATCTCCAATATTTCGCGCCGACAAACTTCATACTTTAATTAATCTGCATCCGGAGGAAAGCCATTAAAATAATTGAAACCCGACATCGACGGACATTCGCTGGCGAAACATCTGCTGGAGTAGAGGAGAAAGGGAAGGGGGGGGGGGGGTGAACGCATATTTTAATCGATGGCTATCTGAAATTAAAAGGCGGGTGTGTGAGATAACGCGCGGCTTATTTGCGGGTTCCGCGTGGGATTATCGGTTGTAGGGATAGTCGAATAGCACGGGGTAGTTACAAACTGGTCGGGTGTTGAGGAGATTCAAAGATCGGGTCGGATAACAGGAAAAACTCGCGCTGTTATCCGGTATAAAAACGTGGAAGCTCGGTTCGGCCGGAGAAAAATAGCGAGTTGGAAATAGGATTTTCTCGATACGCCCCGTCCCCGGTAACCCAATTTGTGCTGTGATAGCTCCTTGACCTTCGATATCCCGATTGGATATCCGTCTGTAGCTTCGCGTACACCGATGACTCCCATGGCTTTCATTGGGGCACTAACTTCGTTCAGGAAACGTACTTTATTGCGACCAACTAAGCCAGCCATAGAAGGGACGATGATAAATCGATGCTAAGGTAAATGGCGTTACTCGTTAGATCGATTCTGTGTAAAAGTAGTTGTTGCTCGGGAGAGATACTTATTGATGCGGGCTACGATTATGATTATTATTATTACTATTGTTCGTTCTCGGAAGAAACAAGTGGCTCTTCAACTTCCAAGGATATAATCGTTTTGTACGTCACGGGGTGAATTCCAATTAGAGATACATGAAGCGTCGGAGAGTTTCTTCTCGCCTTGGATCCATGGATTGAAAGTTTCCTTCATAAGAGAGACGGTAATTCCACTGGTAGCCTGACTGCATCTGTTCTTCCGGACGGTGTAAAATGTAATGCGTATCGTCTTAAGACGCTACGATTCGATTCGTCGTAAAGTTGGACGGGCATTCTTCAATTTGACGAGCGGAAACGGGGTTCTATTTCGTTAATAAAAGTGTCACACTTTTACTGTCGTCGCAAGTTCCACGGAACTCGCTTCTACTTATACGAATTTCGAGTTTCTTGGAGTCTGTCGCGTACAGCTGTCACTGCCGCGCGATGCGATACGTGTTTGGTGTTTCTCAAGCAGGGAAAATTAAAGCGCAATCTATGACGTAGTTTCCTTCCGAGAAACCTGATGCATCTCACGTTACGCTTGTAATGAAAACTTTCTGCATCCAATTTAAATAATTCGATCGCTTTCAGACACCGTGATGTACTTACCGAGAATAATTTTACCCGGCGTTCTACGTTTACGTGGAACTCGGATTGCGATGCATTTCATTATTGTTTCGAGAAGTTCATAACTGTTCGAAATATATCGCGCTCGAATTGTTTAAACGTAGTAATGTCAGTGCAGATAAAAAGAATTATAGTTGAAAAGATCGCGGTCTGTTGCACATTTTACTATTATTTATAAAACGTTGGAATTATCGTGAAGACGCTGCCGGATTATACGAAGCTTGTCTGACAACGCACCGACCGTATCTACTTAATCGAATAACCGTTGCTCCTTTTCTCTAATAGAACCTTTCGTTCCCCTGCAAATGTAATATACGTCGTTCCTAATGGTTCAATTTAATATCCGCGGATAATAAATATACGTTAAAGCGATATAAATGAAGCACAGAACAGATTCGAGGACCCAAGACTCAATCGTTTCTCAACGAAATTTAATCGCACAAACGGCAAAGCCTATATACTTCCCATAAAATATCAATATGGCTTGTTCAGAGATCACCGTAGACGCGAACAACTTCCCGAAGCTTTCTCACCGACCGAAAAATTCCGTGCAACTAATCGTTCAACGCGAATCTGACGTTAGAAATTTTCCGCGACGTTTCGAACGAGACCCAAAATGAAGTCGCGCGAGCGAGGCTGCGTCGCGAACGCCTCGCACCTCTCGGTTAAAACAAAAAAGAACCCTTCCCCCCTCCCTGGTGCAAGCTCTGAATACATTTCACGATGGCCCATCGACCCCCGTCACCGATGCCACCCCCAAAGAAGGTTCTCGATATTTTCGCAGCTCCCAACGTCAAAAACACGAATCGTCGGCGGTCCGTGATCCCGCTCGAGTTTGAACCGACCGACCCTCGATCGAGCAGAAGTTGGAAATAAAATTAAGCGGCGGGTCCAGTCGGCAGACAACACTCCGGGTACAATTCTGAACGTCCACTTGACCCGCGCAATCTGCACCGTACAGCTGTCACCGTTGGCCGCGGCGAACCTTGGGTGGTTTGGGAAACTGTTCGCCGTGTGGTCGTCTTCTTATCCGACGAATCGAAACCCCCTTTTAATTCCTTCGACGGCCCTCAAGTTCCCTCTGGCCGGCAAAGTTCCGCGCAGTCGCATTGTAGGGGCGGCGCATTTATTGTTTCGCCGCTTTATTGGGGAACCTGCTGAAAGTAAGCTGTTTATCGGCAGCTTCCAGACACCGCGGTACCCCGTGGCGTCACTTCCTACCGGGTTTCGGGCTTCCTGGCTTGGGTTCAAACGCGGAGAGAGAGAGAGAGAGGGATGGAGAAACAGAGAAAGAGAGAGATAGAGGGTGGGGGGTGGGAGGTTAGAGGGTGGTCCAGTGTCTCTGCTGGTTCTATTGGACAACGCCACTGGTCTGAGACTAAATGAACTCAGGTCTGGTGTTAATACCGGGACACTCCGACGCGTTAAATTGTTTCCAATTAGTTGTTGAAGCTCGTGTCTTGCTTTAAATTCATTGATAAGGGTCCTCAGTTGATTCTGGACGCGGCCCTTGTTCTTTGTTTTAGATTTGCCCGGGGTTTAGTGTACTTTCGGAACTCTGTTAGCTGGAAGGGAATGGAGGAGTAATTTATGTTTGAAGATGACGGAAGTTAGTTAGTATTGTTTCGTAGCTGGAAGAGGGGACGTTGTGACGTTGCAGCTACTCCTTGCCGGTACAATTTTATTGTAGGAAAGATGGGGTTGAAGAAAATGGTTCGATGCAACGGGTGGAAATGGAGAAACGGTATTTTTATATCGTTCAACATGTTCGCGGATAGTAAGAGTTACAATGAGATACCCGAATAGACACATGATTTTATTATCAATTAATTTTGTTTTTATTCAATTTCAAAAAATTAACGCTACACAAAATTCAATGCACGATAATGTGGCTTATAAATTTGAATCGTATTTTGCAGCACAATTACAACGGATGCTACAGCATTCGCGTTCGCGAACGTGTTAACAGCAATATTTTATATTATTTGTAATATCTGCTGTATCATATTTCACAATTTGTTCTTTCACATGTACATTTTTAATTGACGCCAATCGAAATTGAATCGAACACCAATTTCCTCGCTACCCTTGATTAGTAGACAATTGTTTCGCGTTCGCATTCGTCGACGTCGTGGCCACGGTCGTCGTTGACCCGATCGTTTCGTAAGATCTGCACCGCGTCACCTCGGTCCAGAATTCTGCGACAGGGACTTCTGCCCTATCTGACTAACCGGAACCTTTTCCAATTTCACGTCTCTGTTGACTGGAGGCGGCCCCCTCGTGCTCTTGCAATAAGGACACAGAGCCTTTTCTTGTCGGTGCTTCTTCGTGCCCCGCACAAAACAGTCGTCCGGGAGATTGCGAATTGTTGTTGCGGCGAGCAGAGGCGGAAACTTTTATAGAAGTTTCCAGTCGAGACTGGGGAGTCCGATAGGGCGACACGGTTTTTGAACTTGCCTGTGCTTTTTGCGCGGCTGATGCAAAGAGTATCGATCTGGCAAACTTGCAATTGGTAACGTTAAAGGATAATTGCGTAACTCGAATTTAGCTTTTCGACTGGATGGTTGCTTAAACAGAAACGTTTCTCTCGTTCTTTCATTAGTTTGTTTGAATATCGGTTTGAAAATCGATGACCACGATAAATCAGTGAGATAAATCGATCGACGATCTGAACGACGGGATCGTTCGTTACTAAACAATTAAATGATTAACAAGAAACGTACGTACATAAGACGGCGGTCTCAATAAACGCATAATTGTTTTTCCTGAAGCTGTGAACTTCTCATTACAAATATTTGTCGTGCAATTTGACAGAGCCAGCCGCAAAGAAAGATGTTCAGACCGAATGTTGAACTTCAAACCTACTGCGACGCTTGAGGCTATGCTTCATTCGAAATTTCGAGCGATATGCAGTCGTCTCTTTTTTTACCCCTTTTTCCGTTATTTTACAATGGCTACCACATGGCACAGACTGCCCATCGATTCCATGAGCAGTCTGCGTAGCAAGTCGGCAGATACGTTCATTTTAACGCAGGCGCCGTCTGTAATCTGTGTACCCGTAATAACTTTTGCGTGGTTAGCAGCTGACCATGCATGGAATTCATTATGCTGAAACAAATATGTAAATCTCCATATATTCCTGCCACGGTTATACATATATGGCCGCTTGGTGTACGCGGCCTGGATGCAGATATATTTCGTTAGGAACGCGTGTCCACCCACGAGACGGACAGTGATGGTTGAAAAAAACTTATCTGGCAACGTCAGTTGCTTTCGTACATGTTAATAATGTCAAGGGATGAAAATCTTCAAGGACTTAATCATGCTCCATTCTTGGACGAGAAATTATTTTGCAAACCGTTTGCATTGGGGCAATATCGTTTCCGTTCTTTCGTTTCTCGCGTCTTTTTTACGAGAACACACTGTACATCGAGGGGGGCTCGTTGACGCAGAAGATACTGTGATCCAGTGATATATTATACCAGCGAAGGTATTGAGACTTTAATGAAATTTCGCTGGTTAAGTAATTAATTGATAGTGGAAGTCAATTGGGGCGGAAAATAAATTTTCGAGATTTCCGTTCGGATAGAGTTTATTTATATTTTTTTATTATTCTGCGTGGATACGGACATTAAATGTGTGAAGCGGTAAACATTTCTCTCAGATAGCGGGGATTAAGCACGGAATTAATGCCGGAGGAAATACGATTTCGCGATATTTGGAAAATAATATTGAACGCGTGGACGATCGATATGTTATTAAAATTCATTGTCGACATACGTGGCGAAGGGGGATGAAGGAATCGTAGTGGGTGGATTCTGAAAAAGCCTTGCCGAGTGTGTACAATAAAATATAAATATCGCGAAAGTGCTCTCATAATTGAATAAAGAAAAGCATCGACGATTTATTTCAAATAAATAACAACGACAACCAAATATCCTTTTATTGTTCCGTCGGAAATCTACTTTCGAGTCAATTAAACTTCTGAGCAAGTTCATTGCTATTTACAGTCCGTTAGATGTATCTCAATTGCACAATCGCTTCTTCCAACCTATCTGCATACATCGAAACACGCTTAAACTGTATGAATACATTTACTAATATATCTAAATCTACTCGCCCCAGCGAGAAAACGACGAATCCCCATTCCGTATTCCCCTTTTCGATAATCGAATCCCTACATCGTTCATTTAGCATCCGGCAGCATGACGAACTCGTAGACGCTAGACTCTGCGCCTCATCAAAATTCATGGGAACAATTTTAATTAAAGATTCCCCTCCCCCATTATCCTGGTATTTCTGTTTCGTTCCATTCGCATGGCTGGAAGAAGGGGCCTGCCTCCCTATTGGAACATCATGATCGTTTGTTGTTTCAGGAATATCCATGCACAAAGGCTATGCATTCGTGCAATTCACAAATCCCTTTGATGCTCGAAGCGCCTGCCTGGGTGAAGATGGCCGCACCGTTCTTAGCCAGATACTCGGTAAGTAATTTCTCCCCCGCCGTAACATGAATAACTCGTTCTTGTTTGCCTGTATGCATGCACGTGCCGAATTTAAACGTTAATTCGCCTTCGTCGTTTGTCAGTTTCGTTCCCGTTGAACGCCGTTTAATTATTGGCCAAACGGGCGTCGGTTGAAACCGGGATGCTAAGTGTTCGCGACTCAAAGGTGCGAGCGGATTTACGGTTCCTGCTGCGAACGTTGCTCTTCGAATTTTCAATTTTAATGGCAATACGGATTTGTTCGCGATGGACAGTCGTATCTGGAGGAAGAAAGAAATCATTGATGAATCATTGGGCGCACGTTTCACGGCATTGGGGGTTAAATTAAAGGGTATATGGTGATTGCGAAATTTTAGATCGCCGATATGAAAGTGAGGATCGCGTGAACGGGTGAAGGTGTATTGTTGCAAGGAAAATTGTTTCTTTATTCGCTTGTGGTAAGTGGGGGAATGCAGATATATTTTTTTAAGGAGGTTTTCGGATATTTAGTCGAAGTACACGTCGCCCGAGTATACTTCCCTTTTCAGTATATTAAACTTTTGTATTCCCCTCGGCTCGCTTCTTTCACTACACGTCGGGATTAATGAGGCATCGTTATTGGATAACTACGATTCAAAACTCTTCCATAAATGTAGTGAATTCCACTTGCGGGCCGGCTTATTACCGGCGCGTTCATTGGAAATGCCTGAATTAACCATTTATTCGATAATATCATAAATTTTTCCCCTATTACTACAATTTTACGTCGAACAAGAAAAAAGAACGGGGGAGAACAAGTTTCTGTTCTCAATAACTGCACTCGTTCCGATGGGGATAATTTAATTTTAATAAAGTACACGACTCGTCCATTCACCCATTTCCAATTACAAATATCATTTCTTCGAACTAATCGTGACAGGAGATTGATATTAATTATTATTAACAATGGTTCGATGCCAAGATAATTTAATTCAGGGTAGTTTGTACATCCGGATCCTCGACTCATCTTTTCTATTTTTTAAAAATCACCGTCGTTAAATATAAAAGAAAGTCATTTGACGTTTCGTTCACCTTCGACGATAATTATTTAACATATGAACAACGGACACCAATTTCAAAGTGCTTTGAACTTAATTTAATTCAATTTAATTTTAGAATACTTTTAATTTATTCATTCTATTTATTTATATGAGAAAGGAGTAACGGGATAAGACAAACAGATTTAGCACGGTGAAAATACTAAATGATATAAAATTTGGAAAATATAGACATGGCAAAATCGATGTCCCCTATCAAACTTTCACGCGATTATTCGCCAAAGGCCGTTTATTCCTCGTGAAATCGCTTTCACGAATGATTCCTCGTAGTCCAGAAACTGCAGGATCCTCGAAAGCGAAGCATCATCGACTTCTAGCCATTAGTTCCGGACTTTCTAGGCGAATCTGACTCGAGACAGGGCTGCGTTCGTTCAAGAGCATTTAAACTCGTGAAACTCCTCGGGAAATCGGCTTCCCCCCCGCGAATTTACATGATTTTCACTCGATCGAGGTATTACAATTTTTTTTCCCCCTCCATCCCTTTTCTCGGGTGTCGGTTGTATAGATAACTGGATGGAATTGGAAATTTCGTGGTACCCCGAACAAGGGTTTCAGACCAAGATAGAAATTGACCCACGTTCCGGTAGTTCGACTTCGACGAGCTGTTAGGAATAGGGCGGCCGATAAGACAAGTGCACGGGCGGAGAGAGTAGCGAGGATTGCGTCAGTGTTGACTGAACAGCCAAGTTCTTTCGTGGACGCCGAGGATCGCCTCACCTATGCATTTATATCGATTTATATCGACGAACAGAGTGGGCGAAACTACCCGTCCGTTCGTCTACTACGGACGACTGTGCTCCTCGGTGACTCGTGCTTTACCTATCAATTAAAACATCGACAAACAATGCACCCTCACAGTTCTCCGTAGAGCTTGCCCGAACGAAACCCCGGCGGAAGCTTAAAAAATATACCAGGTGCAAGCGACTATCTTCTGCCAACGTCCATTCATTCGTCCCCACGGTAGTTGCACGCGGTCGACGTTCGTCGCGACCGGATTGCCATTATTTCACACGTAACACGCGGTTACCATTCATACCGCTGTCGCTATTTAAACTCTGAAAGCTGCG
The DNA here is from genome assembly GCA_948146005.1 of Nomada fucata. Classification (NCBI taxonomy): domain Eukaryota; kingdom Metazoa; phylum Arthropoda; class Insecta; order Hymenoptera; family Apidae; genus Nomada; species Nomada fucata. The sequence continues at coordinate 6,439,036 of OX411278.1, read as the reverse complement.
CTTCCCGTCCGCCCTCGTCTCGCAAACGACAATTCGCTTGGGGATCAAAAAGCGAATACCCTTCCCGCCGGTGTTCCGATTTAAATCCGAACTTCCCTCGCGCGTCAAAGGTTGAAGTCGCTACAAGTGAGGCCGAACGGGAGTCAATAAAATCCCCGTTCGAAAAGGGAGGCCGAGCGGAGCGGAGCGGCGCGGCGCGGCGCGGCTAGGCGCGCCTTTCAGCCCCTGAAAAGCGGCGTTCCCGAAAAGAAACTCGCGCATTAATCACGAACGGAAACTTCATAAGTCCGCGCCGATCGCCATTCAACATCGGCGGTTGGTCACGGCCCGTTGATAATCGTCGCTTGAAACCTTCCCTGCCCTCGCCCCCTTTTTCCACCCCCGCCGTTCCTTTCACCGCTGCGGGCCACGGGAGTATCCGACGGGGGCGCGATACAGGCGGCAAGAATCAACGACACGCCGCGATAGCAGCGGGGCGAGCTTCTCCGGTAAGAAGCGGCGGCCTTGTCTGTACGATTCCTTTCTTCGTTCCGCCGTTGCTCAGTTAACCCCGGCTCGCCCGCTCGATTCGCCGGAAATCTTTCTTTGGCTAATGCAAGAACTGTGTTCCCACTGTAGCTCGCAGCCGCCTACCTTCCGGCGGCCATATACCCTCCTGTACATACACGTGCAGCCGGTTTATGGGTAAGGGTTGTAGGTAGACGGGCCTGGATACCGTGGTAGACGGTGCATTTACAAGCGCAACTCACCGCAGGGAGGCTGAGGGCGATCCTCCGTCTCGTTCACCTTTCTATATAATTCTCGCCGTTGCACACGTCCCCGCGCGTACATAGGGAAAGTTCAGCGGCGAGAAACAGCCGAATGGAACCGTGCACCTTGTGCCCGAACGGCGATTGGTCGCTTCTGGCACTCGCGGAGGAAAGTGATCGATCTTTATTTTTGGTCCACGCCGAGGGTGGGGGGAATGGTTTTCTTGAGCTGTGTATTCTGAAAATTTCTCATTGGATGTAGGCGATGCAGATAATATAGGGAAGTTGAGTAGCGAAGGGAGTTTTGTGGAAGTCTTTTTGTTTAGCGTCGAGTTGACGCAAAGTTAACGAGAATCTTTGGTGGCTATGTTTCTTTTTTTTTTTTGCATGGCTAGATTTGCATTCAGCCGATCGATACGACGAGGAATTTATGTAGTACATCGACGCGTGGAGAAATATATTTGGTTTTCGAGTTAAGGCGAATGTGAAAGTGCCGAACAATTATATACATGTATGTAGGTCTGAAAGTAAGAAAAATCGCTGAGCGGATTGTCTCTAAGGAGCGCTTTAATAATGTCTGCCGTGCAGTGGTCGATTTATTTTGCCGGAAGACTGAATAAACAACAGGTACCCCCTTCAGATGATGGAATTTTGCACATTTCGCCGGTATCAGATAGACCGTGCAACGGGAAAGCAAAAGCAGATGGACGTTATTTACATAGGGTGGTGAATACGAACAGGCTGGGGTGCTCCGAATGCTTTGAGAAATTAGCTACCGCTGGAAGGCGGTGCAATATCGGTCGTTATTATCTGAAAACTCGCTTCTGACCAGGATCCTATTAAAAATGCATTTCACCGCACCGCTACCGATACTTTCGAAGCCCGTGCAATTCTGGGGGATGCCTCTTGATTCTATCCGGATCGTTTCCGGGCGATGGAGCAAGAAGAGGGATTATGAAAATGATTAAAAGATAGATTAATCGTAGATGCTCACGACACAGAACATAGAAATATTGGCTGAAAACTATATAACATAAATACCTATATAGCAGAGTAACAAGCTTTTTAGCAACTCTGAAAGGGATCGTATGTGTGTAGCTCACAAATTTTAACTATTTTCAAAGCTGTTGAACAAGGGACACCGGTCTTGGAGTTTATTATTTTTATATTTATTATTTAGACAATTCAACGTCGAAATTTTGCTCTGCAACTATACGGTACGTTTACTTCGCGACGCACAGGTCCGGCAATTTTCTCCGCATCCCGCGTTTTCGCGAAAAGTATGGCTGAATATTTTAGGTTGGTATTTATTAGAATATATCATGAAAAGTTTTACCGGCGCTTCCTGTCATTTTACGCGGCGTCCCCTACACTTTATATCGGCCTAGATATATTCCGACGTCGCCCTTAAAGGATGGTAAAAAATTACCTACGATGCTACTTCGCGGCGATACACCTTGTCCCGGGAATTATAAATAAAATATACCGAGGAAGGTTGGCAGCGATCAACAAATTGGTAATATCAACGGTACCTTGTAAAATACAGCTTGCTTTAAAAATTGTCCTGGAGGAATGCGTCGGCCGATCATTTTCCGAAATATTTGAAACAAACTTTTGCATCGCACGGTGCAACAGGAATATTTATTCTTCCAGCGGCGTCGCGAAAAGCGAATGGGAAGAAATAAAACGTTCGCTTCGTGCCGAATAGCTCGGTATCGATCACTATCGTCAACTATTCCGGTTCTCCCCGCTACATATCTTTTTCCTGAAACAATTACGTCATAAATTTCCCATCGGAACTTTTAATTGAAATTCGAGGAATCTTTTCCCCAAAAACTCTACTATTTAAAACCGCCGCGCGGGCGCGCGGTCCACATTAATTACGCTGCAAATTGAATTTCATTCATCCTGCCCTCCCGCCCCTTCCGCCGACGCCCCAAAAAAAAAAAGAGAAAAACAAAAAGACAAAAATGTGCTCCGCCGTTAATTTCAATTATGCGCCCGTTGGGGTTTGGCTTCGATCGAAAGTCGAACTAATCGAGAATCGTAGATAATATTGTCGAATACAATGGCGGCGCAAAAATTTCGGAAGGTATCGACAATTATCACCTGGCGATATTCATTAGAAATCTGGGTCACCGGTAATACCCGGAGCCGGGCAAGAGCAAACGAAGTGGCGGACGGCAGAGAACAATGATTTATTATCATAATCTCATTATGAATTAATATTCTGATTTACGAGTGACGAGGGTTCTTTTTCATTCCATAGCGCGTACAATGTCGCGTATCACGAACTTATATCGAATGATTAATGCCTCGCGAATCCGCCGGAATTGGAATTCGCCCGGAGGAATCAGCGCAGATATTATCGCTTATCCAACGCGAGTGGACAAAAATCTGACATGTTTCGCGACATCTTAGTGCAGCCATACGCAAGTACGCGTCGGGGCCTTGCGGTGCGCACGTAGTACGGAAATTATCGAACAGAGTACGAAGCGACAAGAACTCATTGTCAACTGATTCGAACTCGCAGAGGTCGGCGTTGCGATCGCGCGACGCGCGTCGTCGTCTTACCTTCCGTCCCCGACTGAATCACCTATTTAACGCAATTAAAGTGCACTCGTTGGAGTTTCGCGGGGTTAATTAGTAGAGAACGACCTTGATCTATCGATGGAGTGGATGCTGTGAAACGCTGGATTCCGTGGGATATTGCAATCGTATGAGAATCCGGAGGGCTAGCGAGACGGCGTCGTGGCGAGGGCGTACTCGTTGGTATGATATCAATGTTATAGATTGATTTATCGCGACTCGGGCTAAACGTATTACGTTGCACGCGTATTTGATTAAAATTAGGGTCGTAACAAGAGATTCGTGCACGTTGGAGCAAATTCGATTGAAGGAAATATATATATATATATATATATATATATATATATATATATATATATATATTGCCGGGGGTTTAGTTTCCGTGGCTGTACACTCGCAGCGTTTTGTTAATTGTAAATAGTTAGAACGATTTGCTGCCGTCCATTATCGCAGCGAAGCTCCTTTTCTAAATTTTGGTGTTTGGTACCATTATTGTGATTTGATATACGCTACTGTTGACACACATTGTTTGCTGGCGATGGTAGGAGATGTCTGTTGTTTATATATTCTTAGCTATCCTTTTTTTTTTTTTAGTACTCCACTCATGGCAAACCTGTCGTTGTTTTAGTTTATTTACATTGAAGAAGAGCTGTTATTTTAGGAAAGATATTGAGCGGTATATTATGTGAGCTCGTTCGATGCAATTTCCAATGAATAATTATAGAGAAAATTCATGCGAACAATAAAACGGGCAACCTTGCCAGAAATTTGTGGAATCCAAGGGGAGAATGGGAACGTCGATGCATTTGTTTGGGTATACACACGCAACGCTTAAAGTATTCATACATTCAGCAAACGTTTGATGACGCGGAGATTCCGCGGGCAAAGCGTCACGCACACGTATTAATTAATAATTGAACAATGCGCCGCCGTCATATGAATAATTCATAATTATAAAAGTCATAATTTTCATAGGTAGCCGTCGGTTTCTATGATACGCGAAGATATATTTAGCTAACGTCGCAGCGGCGACATTGTTGCGAATATAGAAATGCGTTCGTTCGAGCCGGCTGGAACTCCCATATGATATTTGCCTCCGGTGGTTGTTAAAACATATGAAAAATCCACCGACAATATCAATGTTTTTCTCCCAGAATCAGTAAACTCTGAGCTCTCGATTCTGGACACTGAATAATTGTTTAACGATGTCCAAGAAATTCATGCGTGCCCTTATTATTATTAAATACCTGTAGCCCATACTTTAATTGCAATTTTAAGGAATACGAGCAACGGTACAGTGATCAATTTTACATTCCTATCCCAACCGTCGATAATTAAAACGCTCCTGTATTTTCATGTTCCGTATTTACCTGGACAAATTTGATACCGCTACCGATGCCGGCATTCCATTGTTTCGAACCCATACAACTAAATTCGAAGCGGGCATAACTTCGTCGAAACGATACGTGCCTCCTCCTCCGGCCAGAGATAGACGTGCTTGTTAACTGTTACGTGAATGATAGCTAGAACAGTCCCATTAAAAGTGGGGAAACGTTTCGTTCCGATTTGTTGTAATCTCCGTGTGGAAATTGTTGGCACAGCGATGCATCGTCTGGTTCATATTCAACTTCGTGGGAGTGATGTAACGCAGTTGTTTTGTGCAGAATTATGTTTCGTTTAATTGGATTAATTAAATTCGCCGGTAACGAGATCAGAGTGGACACGAGGCGACACAAAAACGGTCGACGTACACGTGTTTCGGGAATCGCTGCGTAAATCTAAATATCGTCAACGTCTAACTACTCGTCGGGCTGTTCTCAATTTTGACCGTAACAAAATTAATCGTCATCTCGTTTCGATCGTAGCACCGGTAATCGCGAAACTATTTTAACTCCCCCGTTACGGCGCGATCGTCACTTAATTTCCTCCGCGGGCAGAAAAATTGAAGGAAATTAACATCTGTATTCGAAGGTTTTCCGCGGAACTTTCATCAAACGGTATAAATTGCACGTTTTACATCGTTTGACTTACACGCCTGTCGTGCAGTTCAATTCTATTGAAACAATGTACTTATAATATCATTATTTCGTTTCAATCGATCGCAGTTGCCGAATCGAGACGCGTATAAATCATCTAACGCAATTAGTTGATCTGCTGTCAATCGAGGATCGTTCGCGTCGCCCGGTCCAAACGATATCGTGCAAGTTAATTCGCCAAGGGGCGAGCCTTTAATTAACCATCGCCGTGCGCCACTGTGCGCGTACAGAGGGCCCGCATACACTGTAACAAAACCACGCTAAAGTAAACCGAACGCCCGAAAATTCCCGTTACGCAGGCCGCTTACCTTTCCGGCGTCCATCCATTCCGGATCAAGTTGTTAATCAAACCTCTCGAATTACAAATTCAATTATCTGGCCCGTTAACAAACAAAAATAAAAAAAGATCCCCCCCTCACCGTCGAAACTATATCCACGCCCGTGAATATCCTGAACCCGGGCTATCCGCTATCAGGGCAGATTATGCAGTCTCAGAAAGGATCACGGAATAATGGACGCTCGCTCTTCTCCCTTGAAATAGAACGCGGCGTGTGCGTGTGCGTCGTGCCTGTGCATCGGTGTGCACGCGTGTACGTGCGCGGTTAAAAAAAATAAACCGCCGATGGCGTGCGCTTCTACTTTCTGAAGGCACGAATCACATTTTCCCGTGGCAATAGACGAACAATGCCAGCCACCTACGGTTATTTTATTTTACGATCGGTATTTTTATGCGCACGTGCGCCGCCTGGAGTTGCATTTAATCCGTCTGGAGTAGCGCTTCCAGGGCGGGTAACTGGATCAAACTGCTGTGTGCCATGGGGGAATGGTTAAATGGGAGGAAGATGGGCAGAGCACAGGAATCGCCTGGCGTTCCTCCGTTTTATGATCCATCGCCCACTTTACATTCCCCTGCTTCTGCCTGGCTTGCCTCTATCTTCTTCTTCATTTTTTTTTTTTTTTTTTTTTTTGAGGCCGCGCGCGCGTCCTCTTCGCCCGCCTTCGCTCTCATCTCGGCGGTTCCCAAAGTGTTCGACATAAAACAACGGGGCGGAAGAGTTATACGGTATCTGGGGGATTGGCGGGCACGCGGCGACGGGGTTCCCGTATTCATAGAGAAAACGTGCGTCATTCGTAGAGCACGGCGAAGTTTGAACGCTCCTTCGCGTTCCGGACTTTTCACAACGGTGTCAACGGGACGTTGAATGGCATAAGGATGACGAAAATCGCGGGCGACCTGGAGTAACCGGAAATGTTTTCGGGCATACTGGACACGACGCAGAGATTACTCTGCATCCACCTGTAGGTTCTCCAATCCGTGTTTTCCCTTTCCGTTCTCGCCTTTTGTTTCCCGTTCTATTTTCATCGTTGCGCGTTTTTTTTTTCCCTAGCGCCACGGGTACGCGCCATTAAGCCCTTTAAACGGGAGCCGAAAAGCTGGCAAACTCTTGAGGATATAATCCTGGCTTTGGCGCCGGCTGCGATCCTTCTAACGACGAAAGCTCACTCGCCTGATATTATATAAAAACTATCCCGCTGCAGTGCCGTTCGCTCTCTTAGGCCTTGAAGTTCTGCCGTTTCCTTCCGGCCAATCGTTCTTTACGGTGTTTTAAATTCGTTGCCGTTCCGCCTGTAATGGGATCGATATGGGTTGTCCAATATGCCCCTCGGTTCGGCTTCCCTCCAAGTTCCACCGAACTGAATCGTTTCGTAGATTAATCGAAGGTTTATCGTTGCAATTCGATCGGATAAAAATTACGTATTGGAGGCTCGCCCCGAATATCCTATTCGATTGTTTCTAATTCCTCGAAGACATCGTTTTATTTAAGGAAACACACGCCTCGCGTCGTTACTCGTCGTCGTTTTAACGACGGAAATATCTTTGACTCGAGTTCGGACCGTTGCGTAGCTGCGGTATACTCGTACCAAAAGTTATAAACACCGGAGTGCAAAAACTGGTCGCTGATAAGAAGTTCAGCCAACCGCTGCTGCCCAGGTTATACAATTTCTTGCAGCCGCTGCGTTGGTGTGAAATTTAACTATTCGACGTTTGACCGTCCCGGGGAACAGACGAATGCAAAACGTATTCTGACGGAATATGTCTGTCACGCGATAAGACGTTTTAATTCATTCCAAACGCTTATTATGCCAATGAATGGTAATACCGGAGTCGCGTTTCCTTTCGCCAATTTTTTAGAACGTAATGACTGCTGTCGGCGACTGTATGCGTGCGTTGTACTCATATCGAACATTAATGTTTGTCTCGATGAGAACGAATATCTTACCTACTGTTTAACGGAACGGTTCGTCGTGCTCAGTATTACACCGTAATGTGATATAATATGTAGCTGGATAATGCGCATCGTAATATTCCTGTATCGCGGGTAAACCTGACGTTGTTACGCAAATATATAATCGATACAGTTAATAATAATATTATCAATACACACATTTACCGGAAAACTATCTCATTGCCTCCGGTGTGTAAATTTGCGTTACACGCGTTCACGAATGAATTTTGCGGTGGCCTGCGAATTAATTTTACTGTTGTTTGCATAGAACGTGTTCCGTGCAGTCGTAATATCTGTTTCGAATGGCGTTTGAACGCCGAATTATCAATGAAGCGTTGTTCCCTCGATAAATAATTGAAAAAGAAAAAAAAAAACAGTGAAAACTTCATTTCTATTTACGAGACGCGTCGGTTATCGACGTGTGCGTTTATCGGTAACAATTAAATCGGTAACAATTAAATCGGTACAAATCGAATCGCTATTTGCACAGTAGACAAGATATTCGAGAACGTGCGAAATTAAGATTGTTCGCGAACACCCTTGTAACGTTTGGTGTACATAATTTCGACTTTCTTGATCCCCGGGAGAATATCGTCGGCATCGCGAGGGGCGAAACCGGCTCGCGTAAATTTACGGTGAAATGTTGCTTCACTATACGTACACCACTCTGCCATATTAGACTGTATTCTCGAATTCGCGTACACGCCGTTAGATTTACGACCAGGCTGAACTCGACATTCAATGCTTATTACTGTTAACGAACTCTCGGTCTTCTTTTATCCCGGGCCCTGTTCCATTTTAATCCTCACGGCGAGCGGTGTTCGCGAAAGAGCCGTAATCCTTGACCATTTAGCGCCGTAACCCAGTTGAGAGTAAATTAGTCGGACGGGATCGAACGATCTAATACGTCCTTCGACTTCGCGGACGTCCGCTTCGAATTTCGCGTATTTTAATATCCTCCGTTGTTGAAGGTTTGGCGAGATACAAAGTTCATCGAATTATTGCCGTAGAATCTTATTAATAGCGATTCATCGCGACCGGTTCCTCGTAAATTATTCCAGTCGGATTGTTCGGACCTGGCGAATATAATTTATCATTGAATTAAGCGAAGAGATGTTCGTTAGCATTATATACGAACGCTCGTTTTCCTCTTCTCGATCATAAGAAAGTTATTCCATCGGCGCAACGCTTTCTTTAGGAGAGAGACTTAAAATGGATTATCAGCAGTTCTAATGGGACGCTTTAGTCCCGAAAACTGCCAAGTACATCGACTGGAAACATTTCGAATTCTTGAGAACCGCTTTCCATCCCGGCCAATTGCGTCGATCTTTCATTCCCGCGGTATTATTCGAAATTTATCGATTAATCGAGCAACAGAGTCTCCGCGGTTCGTTCGATACCCGACTGTAATCGTACGGCCGCACTATCGTGCCGAAATTTATTAAAATGTTGAGCACGTTTATTATATCGATATTAATAACTAGAAACGTGGATGGGGCTGAATTAAACACCGGCGTTGCGATTATTTAGCGTCATCGATTCCATCACGGGCATTGATTGCCAATATAGCGAATTCCGTCCACTTTATGCATTAATTTATAAATGACGAACATCATTTGGCGGGGCGTTCGCCCGAAATCGATTCATCCCTGGTTCATAATCAATTGGAATCGATCACAATCAATCATTTTAGCGTGATTTTCTTCGTTCAAGCGGGATTCGAGTACATCGTGTCGTCGATCATTCCCCGTTAGGCTTGTATGTTCCATTCGCAACGACGACGGATGCAAATGAAAAGCAATTTTGCCACGGGCACGCGTCACACAGGCTAATAATTATATTCCCTCGAATTAAAGCTGGTGTCGTATAAAAGTGCCGCTGCTTAAAAACGAGTAGCCCGCGTTTCGGTGGCATTATTCTTGCTCTCTTTTATGGAACGCCGGCGCCGTAAAAAAAACGCGACGTAAAACGTTTGAAATTTGCAAATTTATTTATTTTATGACCACTCCTGTTTGACAAACGATTCCGTTGTTATTGACGGAAGCGAGCGACGGGGAAAACGTTGCGCCGGCTTTCCACGGGGAAATGGTACAAGCTGTTTGCACTGCTGATTAAATTCTTCACTGACGGATCAATCGATGCCTCTTAATTACCGTTGAACGTTGCTTTTATGTCTCGCGATATTTAATCATCGAACCGGAGCCCCCTCGTAACAATTCTGGTCGTATTTTAAGCGATATCCGCGATTTTCGGCGTTTCGCGCGGCGGCGGTTTTCGCCTCGGCGGGGACGCAGAATCGAACGAGTTATTTCTACGCGAAAGGGAATAAAACCGGCGAAGAAAAATAAGAAACTTGGAGAGCTTCGTGCCAGACGGTACTAGCGGCGCCTGCTATTTTCTCCCGTGCTTTCGAGGCATTTAAAAGTCAATCCGCAATCAGTGTTTTATGGGAAAGATTAAGGCTCGCATTCTGAAGCGTCTTTGTGCAGCAGAAACGGCCGTTAAGCTTAAGCAAATGAAACTGTGTGCCTGTTGTGCCTGTTGTGCCCATAGCGCGTTACTCTTTCCCCTTTGTACGTTCGTCTTATCAACGCTGATGTACACCCGGAATGATTTTTATAAATGTAATCTTAATACTTGCTCGCGGTCCGCTTCGCGTTTGTGTGCTGATTTCGTCGCGCGACAATTCCCCCGTTAAATCTGTGCCGCCAAGCTGTTGAAACGACCAATATTTATTCGGGTCTTAAAGGTCACCGAGGCGGCGCGAGATCCGCGAGAATACAGGTTATTTGAGAAAAAATATCCCTCGTACAACCCGCTCCCCGATGCGAAAGTATTTACTTCAATAGACGCTGCTTTGGTGTCGCGTGCAATTATCTTAAACACCGTCGAGAAATGATGCGCTCGCATTTTCATATTCTACAAGCATTCAGCAATTGATCCTCTGCAGACATGAATCGTGTGTCGTAATTGTAGTGGAGTACGTTTAAGAGCAATTTATAACGAACAAAAATTCCCGTGCTGTTTCCCCGCAGCGTGAACAACAGGAGAAACGGAACGCACTTTTTAACAACCAACGAATGGGTTTGAAAATGGGCGGATCGAAAGCTCACCCTCCTCCAAAAATTCGTTCCTTCGAATCAACCCCCAGAAATGGCACAATGCAATATAGTATACTGTAATATGCGTACACATATGCCAGACCTTCAAGGAGGTCACTCCTGGTACCGTAGTCGAACTTTGTCAGCCAGTTCGTCTATACGCTAACGAAAGCATCGAGCGTTTACGAGCGTCGGGTATCTGGCGTGCACCTGTAAAAAGGGAATAAATGGCGGCTGGAAATCAGTCGGGATTCGTTTACGGTGGAAAAAAAAAGTCGGGCGAGACGAGGCCGGGGCCGGCCAAGCATTCGAAAGGAAGCGAAGGTTCGCTATTCGCGTGTCCTGTGTGACCCGAGCAAATCTCTCGCTACCAGAAAGGTTGGAAAAAGAGAGTGGGGTGTACGTCACTCTCGTCTACCTACCCCTTCTATATCTCCCTCTCTCTCTCTCTCTCCCTCTCTCTCCCTCCCTCCCCACCTTCTCCAATACCAGGCAGAAACTAATTTAAGTTGGAGAATCACTTTGGCTGTTTCGATTTATTCAGATACTCGACGTATTTCCCGCGAGAGGCCACCCGTCCAACGTTACCCCTTCGAACGGTGCACCACCCCCCACCGCGCCTCCCGCCGTTCACCTTCGATGCATGAGTCCCGACGTGCACACACTGGGCCAGGTGAAAATTCGACGCCGCGCGAAACCTGCTTAATCCGAACCGACGTGGCATTCCCCGTATTACCTTGCTCCCTTTCCGTCCCTCTCGCTCCTGGCTGGCCGGGGTGCATTGTACTCGACCGTCTACACCGCGATTTCTCACCCGTTTCTACCCTATGTACACACGGTGTGTGCGTGTACGTAAGCGCGCGCGCGCGCGCGCTCGTGCACCTTCCCTGCAGCATTGACGTTTCGAAATTCGACTCCTAACACGGTTGGAAGGGGTTATTTTGGTTCTGTTTTTATTGAGACGAACAGTTCGCGAGGCGTTCGAAATTTATAACAGTGGGATCGAACCGTGGGAGGGGATGAAATGGATGAGAAAGGGAAGCGGAGTGACTTGTTGATACGTAGAGAGAAATTGGAGGGTCGTGGAATGTTTTCGATGCGAAATGTTCGGGAAACGGAGGAAACGGGGGAAGGCAATAGCGCCGGTTAATTTGTAAATAGTGCACGCTTCTGTTTTTTTTTTTTTTGGTTCTTTTTTGCAATAAACCCGCAGGAATTGGAATGTTTAATTCTGTGCAATATTAACGGTAGATTGTTTCACCTTTGTTCCGCGTGAAATATATGGTCACTTATCAAGGTGTATAGGGATTCGGTGTTCCTGGCAACGTAGTGTACAGGTGTACAGGTGCATTCTTTACCGCGTTTAGGGAATTGAATTATCCCGACCAATTATAATTAAATAGAAGCATTGCCTTTTTTCGAACAATTTCAACAAAATGACTCTCGAATCGCGGTAACAGCTTTCCAATGCCCGAAATGTATTCTCGTACCGTGAATTTGATGCATGTCTGTCGTCAGGCATGGAATGCAATTTTTAGCGGAGCGCATAATTATAGATACGGGAATTCCACGAGAATGGGTATTCGATGAAACAACGAGCACCGAATTCTTCCTATCAAGTTTGCTCGTTCTGTAGAGACGGAAAATAAAACTCGAAAGCTTTTCCATTAGGGAAGGATATTATAGACACGCGGACGGTGAGGGGGTGAGAAATTCGATCGATTTTCCCCAGTTTACAGCACTTTAGCGATCGGAATTTTCTGCACATTCAACGGAGAAATCGTTCCTTTGCATTATAGTTTAAAAGGAGAACCGACGTCTTATTTTTCGTTTGTATTCGATCGCCGTGTGTTGTTTGCTCGGGAAAATTTTCGTTCCGTGGAATATTTACTTCCCTGTATAATTTTGAATGTTACCCCCATGTCGTTTCTATTAATTTCGATTAGCATGGTAGGAAATACGTAATTGACGTGCATTAGTATGTCGAAATAGATAATAATTCGTGCACTTCAATGTTTCATCAAAACTTAAGTGGACGTGTGGCGAAAATGATTAGCTTGTAATTATATTACTAGTGATTTACTTTAAATCTTAGTAATCCCAGATTAAATAATTTGTATTAAATAAAATTTTGAGGTATTACGAACAGTGCAGATTTAATTAGAGTTCAATAATTATTATTTTCGGTGCAATCTATTTACAATATTTTTTTGCCCGATAGTATAAATCATATGCATACGATTTTCAAACTTTTAAATTATCATAGATTTGATTAGCATATTTATATACTAATAATTCTCTTGAACTATACATATATCACATTGTTCATATTGGAAGACCATGTTCCAACTTATCAGAACATTAATAAAAATATCAAGTACTTAATGATGAATTTACATACATTTCGATCAGTCATTTGTATTCCGCCAATCTACCAATTACACACCAGCGTTAATCAATACGATCATATCTCCAAATATTCGCAAACAAACTTCTCGCGCATCCCCAATAGGAACACCCAACGATTACGCCAACAGGTGATTAAAAATCGATCCCCTCGTCGTTGTCTTCAAACGTTCCCATCAGAAATAACCGTCGCGTACCTTTTGTCCGCCATTCGTCCCCATTATCGTCCCAATATCGCCGCGATAATTCACAAACGCCGAAAAGTCATCACCGTCCAGAAATTACCTCCTGCGCCCAACGGATGGTGCCTTTTTTTTTTTCCAAAATTTCCTCCGCGTCAAACGAGGTCCTTCGTGCTGGCCAACGTTGCTCATAATTGCACGGGCCGCGGCATCGAATCAGAAGGGAATACGGTATCGATCGGTCGTTGATCAATGGAAACCCGATGAATTCCTGAATCGCCACCTGTGATGACGAAACACAACCGTGGTGTACCGAGTGTGTGGCGGGCGTAACATGTATGCGTACACGGACGAATACGACATTTGGCCGGAATTGTTTGCCGTGCGTAACATCCAGGTATGGCGACACGTGTAGGCGGTAAACGCTTTTGAGTATCGCGGCCATTATCGAGGCTTCGAAAAGCGCGGAGGGGTTGAAACCGCCCCTGTGTCGGTACTTTATGAAACGATTTAGCAGCCAGCGACGCTCACGTGCACGCCGTAAGATTTACCGCCGAACGTTCTCGCCTTTATTACTGCGTGTCGTTAATAACGCCGTGAATTCTTTATCCCGCCCGGAATATCTGGAAATCGGCTTTCGCCTCCTTTTTTTTCCTTCGAGATGCGTGCGAGCGTGTGGAAGGTAAGCAGCTTTAAATGAGATTGTTGACGCGGAGCGGTTTCGAGGAAAGAATTAGTGCCCGCCCGGATTTCACAGTTAAGCAGTAGCGTTTTGCGCAAGATTCGTTCGGCGTAGCAAGGTGTGATGTTCGGTTGAACAGGTAAAGTTCTCGATCAGTATTTCTGCGTATTTTCGCTTCGTTTTTATGGAAATTATTTTAGGAAATATCTGGGCATTCTTTCTTTGGGAATGTATTAAAGCGCAGGATGGACAATTCTGTTGGTTATGCGTCCCTTTGTTTGGTGAAATAACAAAATTGGTCTGGGACTGGGGTAATATTATTTGCACGATTATTGTTAGATACAACGTTTATATTAGGAATGAAGAATATATTCTTCCGACAGACCACGTGCGGTCCCTTTGCGTTATCGATACTAGGAATCTATTCTTTGCGCAGAAAGACTTTGCGATTCAACTTCCATTTTCATTTGCACAGCGATGAGATATCTGCGGAAACAAGCTTTTAATTTCTTCTGTATACAAAGCGCACGATCGAATAGTTTATATAATAAAAAAAGTAATTCATTGGATGTAGCATGGTATCCCTCTTCCCATTGTTTTTTCTGTTGATAGGTGCAAAGGGTGATTGCAAAATCGAGTTGCACTTAAACTTGTTTTATTCCCCGTGCTTTTGCAATTAAAATTGCGCCAAGGAGTAGCTGCTGCCTTCCAGACATGTTCACCGTTTAAGAAGAGCTGAATTGTTAACGGCGTGACTGTTCGTAATTAGTAACAGAAGCAATTACCCTTCACTGCGTTTAATAAAATCTCGGAGATAATAGCCTGGTAATGAAGCAAGCCCCCTTTGTAATGGAAACATTCTCACCGTTCGGTTCACGTGATGAAACATTCATTCTCACCCCGTAGAAATAACTGACGGTGCATAATGGAACGCACAATCTGCGGCACATTTCCATTACCACAGTCCACGTCACACTTAGTCGTTTAAAAAACTCAGGCGAAAGAAATTAAATCCGCAAGATCCTCCAAACAAACCCGTTACCATCGCGACGCGTGCATCGCGTCACTCAATTGTCGCGAGCAAACGCTCCAATACAGACATTCCCACGCGACGTCCCCTTAATTTGTCCCATCGAGAATTTCAAGAAAATTTTAAGAAAAAACCCGAGATCCACGGAAGGCACGGCTAAATGGATTATTAATCGTCCGCGGGGAAAGAACGTATTATCCGGCCCCTTGGTCAAGAAAATCCGCGAGACAATGGGTTATTGTAACCATTGACGACCCGTCCCGTCGTTATCGAGTCCCCATAGACTTGCCCCATACGCAGTTAAAGACGAAACGCGAACGATATCGGCCCTTTACATGCGGAACAATGACTTGAACGCCGTGAATGCATCCCAGCGGTACGGGCCCCGAGCGCGTACAGGATCGTTTCGTGTACAACAGTGGAAGAAAGGGTGCTGCGGATGTTACGTCATTGTCTCCTTAAAGGATCCTAGCGTAAAGACGGGCAGGGGTCGTTAAGAATGAAATTCTCCAGCTTATCGCCGACGGGAAAGGGGGAATTTAACTAATTAACCGAGGAAAGGACAGGCCACTCGGGGTATTTCGGTGCATGTATTTAACAAGGAAATGCGCGGCTGTAATGACGTTTCTGAGAACACGTCTTTTCGTCTCGTCTTTCTCTCCCCGCTCTCTTTCTCTCGCACTTCTCGCACGACTTGGCGGAACGCGGTTGGAAAGGCAAGAGTAAGAAGGCGTCGGTATTATTTCTTAAACATCCGGCAATAATTATAATGGTGCACTCTTGGTTAATTGAACCGTGCGGAGCGCCGCGAGTGTTAAATTTCAGCCAGGTGAATTCGCCTTGTCTGAGGAACGCGATCCACGTTGTTCCCGACATTGTCGACGCTCGAGAGCGTTTTAAAGAAACGGAACGACGAAAGGGAAGCGATATTGGAATCGGAGACGCGCAAGTCGCAAGTGTAACGCAATAAGAGTGGCGTACCTGGATTGCAGGAGTTTACTGTTATCGGGGCTCGCGGCGATACACGGTCGATTTTATTCATGCCGAACGAACGATTGCGTACAACAAGCGAATCCGGTCGGTCGGTCTCACCGCAACGATGTCTAAGGCTAAGAGAGCGGCGGACAGGAATGAATTCCATCGATTCGCCGCGACAAGAACTTCACAATCCCGTCTTAGAGTTAAGCCGGCGAATTAAAGGGAACTCGATCAATCGGCAAGCGTTCGCCGGCGGGGCGGAAAGAAATTACTTGTCGCGGTGCGAAAATCGCGCGGTCGAACTCGGAAGTTCTTTGTTCGGTCCTCGATATTCCGATAAACTCGCAATTCCAATCGGGCGACGAGAAAATCGTGTAGCCCTGCCACCCCGTTGCGAACCACCCACGTGGACACGATTTTAACTAACACCGCGACGCGTTACGATGGCGCACACCTTAATTGCGTCTCCATGAGTTTTCCGAGTGGTTCTTAAAATCCTCGAAAGGTTCGGACGTCGCTTTAATTTTCCACTGCGATGTTAATACAATTTTCCGTTCAAACGAATTATTACGGTTGCCTTCGAAGTCAAAGGATTCTAAACGGATAATTAACAGTCCTCGTTAATGTCTGTACTTTGAACCGTTTCTACTCGTCCAGTACGCGGCGTAACGTTTGCGAATTACTTTACATCGGTATCGTTTTCAACGCGATCATACTTTCATCCAGAACGCCGGAGATGAAACTGCGTGTATCGTTTAATCTTAAGAAAGTTATAAGTGCAATCGCGTTGAAAGGCTGAGAAACCGCGCCGATCATAATTCCGCCGGGGCATGTAATACAAGCGAATTCATCGGTCGTGAATTGGGAGTGAACATAAACGACGATAGGCGAATTTTATTTTTCTTGCACTTCGATGAAGCTGTAAAAAAACTTCCGACCGCTCATTCAGATCTACTTTTCGAAAGGTCAGAACATTACCGGCGGAAGTGCCATAAAACGTACATCTACAATGACGTTTATGAGAATCGGTCTTTTACTTCCCTTTTTATATACCCCCCTTTTTTCCTTCGCGAACAGATGTTCGTCAAGACCGTCGCGTCCTGCACATTCATTTGATTCCGTGGAACCATTCTTTTTTGCTCCACGGCGTGCGCCGTTAATTGCCGAGATCAAGCCACGTAATTGATTCGGACGATTCAGGAAAATTCAAAGCGATCGCTTTATCGAACTGCGCACGGTTCAGCGTAAAAAAAACCACACCAGGACTGAAACACCGTAAATTTAATAATATGAATACTTTATCGTTATTGGGTAATGTTCCTCGAATTGAATTGATTATAATGAAACGGTTATAGTCGACTGTTTTTCCCCGTGTCGTAGATTGTACATTATATTGTCATGGGAACAGATTAACAGGGCCATTAAATTTGCTAGGTTTTTGGGCATTAATATGCATTCGTTAGCCGAGTTAAAAACGGCTGGTATTGACCGGTATTCGCTGTAGATCTGTATTTACATTGTAAATACGTAGCTTTTAATATATAGCGAGTATACCGGTTTGTAGGCCTTTAGGTAACTGCACGGTGTCTCGGTTGAATATTTTGAATAGTTTCTGAAAGAATAATATTTGGGAAACATTTTGTTGTAATTTTGTTCGTGCCGAATTTCGGATGGAAAAATCCTGTCGAATCAGATCGTCGACGTTCAATTAATTTCCTACACAATGTTTGCTTTTCAATTTCAAATCGCTCGCTTTTATAGCTTTGTTATCTCTAAAATAATGTACTCCAGCGTACGCGCTGCTTGACTATTCCATTGTAAACCTTTATTAACACTTTCCAGCTGTACAATATGTCGCACTGAAATTCCGTTCCTAGATTTGGAAAAAGGAAAATGCAGAAAAGTCTGTGAAAACGGCTAACTGAACGGTCAGAAGTCTGTCGATCGATCAATGAAAAAATTGTGCTGCTATTATCCGTCGAATACAAGTGCGCCTTTAAGTGCAATACATAGCAACTGGACCAAATATTAGTACAAACTTTCCAGTAACGCGTTTCATACTGTTTATACTAATTTAAAAATGATGAATCGAGACACGCCGTATACCGGGCCCGAGATGGATATTCCTGAAATCCTCCGTCTGTTCGACTCTATCCACTTTTTCATATTTCAAACGTCGAAATGCGCGCATAGAACGAAAGTAGACGTGGCACATGCGTATAATGTATATCGCACCGCGCGACTTGCACGCGTTCCTCCGCTTCAATATTTAAAATCCTCCCTGTATTTCCTTCGCCGCGGGTACCATTCATTTGTTCAACCCCCTCCCCAAAGTAGTTCTTGTTCCATCGATCTGCTAAACGGAATCGGACGGGAGGCACAAAAGAGCCAAGCAGTTACTCCGCAAGGGGTGTTCCGCCGTTCGTGCTGCGGATCTTCCGACTCGACATCGTCGAAACCGAAAAACCAACTAACTAGTTCGTGAATGATCAATGGCGCGTGCACGCCCGCGTAATAATTACGCGAATCAAAGGCAGCAGTTGCCGACCGTCGCGGAAACTAATTTTTCCTCGGTCTCGCCCGGACACGGAAGTTCTTTGATAAAAACTGTTCCGCGTAAAAAGTCGCGGACGCGAACGTCCGCGTCCGGATAAATTTGAAATTGGAGGTCGAAAAACGAGCGAGGTAAGCATCAGTATCAACAAAGCTCTCCGCGAGCAGTTCATAAATCTCCGCGACCGTAATCCGGCAATCGAAGTTTTCTAATCATCCCCCCAGCGCAAGACATTCCGACGTAGTTTATATCGGGACGATATTCGACGCGTTGCCGGTTGGCAGCCGCGTGAAATACGACTTCCACGATTGCGGCCGTCGACTTCTTGAATATTGGAAGAGTCCGAAAGTGAACGGAGGGCGGCGCGCGTTCGACCGAACTTCGTTAGCCCGGTACTCGCGATTCGATTCGGTAATTCGGCTAATTCGCCCTGCCTATTAATAATCCCGTCGGAAGCGTCGGATGGCTGAGTGTCGTTTGGGACGCGTCAAAAATTGAATAACCGGGTGCCGGTGACTGGTGAATTGGTTTAATCCTTCGCGAATTGCGCGATGCTTATCGCGCTGGCTAAGATCGGTTAATCGAACTCTTGCGGAATGCAATTTAAGTGAGCAGCCAGTGTACGGTTCTCAGCTCGCGAATTGGCCGTTGATGAAAAGCACGATGACCGTTGCGCTCTACGGCAAACTAATGCCGCGAGGGCTAGTTATATTAGATGGTGTAAGTTGATGAGAATTGGTCTCACTTGATGAACAGTCGTATATTTACATGTTAACGTACAAAATGATAATTAACTACGACTACTCAAGGTTGATGGTAAGAGTGCTTCGCGAGGCGGTGTAAAGACCTTGAAGGTGTTGCACAGATTTCGAAGGTGTCGATGATAGTTTAAGTTGATGTAGTGAGCCTTAAGATGATGATATCGTAAGGTGATGTTGATGTAACTATTGATGATGTGATCTGACTTGACGATCTAGTCGTACTTCCGAGTCTTACTTAAGTTCGCTTTAACGAAGACTCGCAAAACCTGGGGATGGGCGTGTTGTTGTTGGTAATATGCTGATTGGTTAATTCAGAGGGTTTGTTCGTGTAAAAAGGAGACGGAAGGGATATTCCAAAATCTGGTGGAAGTGGAAATTAACGCCCCTAATTACCGGTCACTCTCGGGTAGTGACTGACCTGAGGGTGCCGTACGCGGAGTCCACGTGTGCAGCTAAAGGTTAACAGATTGTCAAGCCATAAACCATTGTGACTTCCAATAAAACCTGCTAATCCAAAAAAAGGCGATGTATGAATTTATAGATATATACCAGATATATAGCAGATATATATATCTATATATAGATATATAGCTTGCAGCTGTGGAATATAGTAAGTAAACCCGAAACGTAAATAATTATATTTTAAGGAACTCGATGGCTTTGTGAGTCTACTGTTTGAGCCCGAACAGCCAGTGTTGCCTGGAACGGCGTGGAAAATTAATAATCTCGGGGGTTTGAAAATTTCGTTCGATATCCGGCGAATATTAAATGAAATCAAGAAGGGTCGAAAGGAATATTTCATTGTTCTAAATTGTAGGGGAAAATTCGTAAGTCAGTTTCCTTTCGAATTGTTGCCCGCATTACTCGTTTGATGCGAAGCCTCGTCTTCAACAGGCCTCGCTTCCTCAATTTTTCAAACGCGAATGTCTCCCTCCCTCCTGTCGCCAGAATACAGACGAGATATATATCTCGCGGCGCGTTTTTATTTCACAGCTTGTACGCGGAACGATTCTATGTCGGTTGCTACTCCCGGCGAAGGTTAATGGATTCGATCCGGCATAAATCCCGCGAGATGATACCGCGGTGATGAAAAACTGTGCTCGTTTCCACGGGTGCACGGCGAATCCGTGTTACGAAGACACATATTTCTGGCGTTTCCGGCCAATTTAATCCCTTTACAGTGTGTCGAATGAAGATTAACCACCTCTTTTAAATGCATACGTTGTTTTGCATTCGAAGCAGCGCCGCAACGAATGAAGCGTACAATTTCCAAAGAAAATTACCAAGCCGAATTGCCGCGCCGCGCGAGCTTCCCCCCTGTTCCGTTCGCAATACGACAATTTAATACGCCCGTTCCTCTGATGTTTAACAACAACAACGGCCAATTGCATTCACAATTGTTGACGCGCTGTGTCGTAGAGTCGCTCAGTACCGAATTCGGTCGAGAAAAATCCACGCACGAGATCCGCGTCTTTCGTTCCGTTCATTTCGCGAAACGAAAATTCGTACGAGATCGAATATTGTACGGCACTGAACTCGCGATGCGAATCGTTATACAAAAACGCGATGGCCGTTGCGCTCTACGGTAAATTAATGTCGTGAGGGCTAGTTAAACTCTGATGTGGTGAGACGATGAGAAAGAAAGTCACTTTTATATTAGAGTATACTTTGTAGGAACAATGTACAAGCGATGAAAGAGTGATGTTGATGTGTACTGTTCGACAGTTCGAACTGATCTGTCGTTTATCGTTTTTTCGATGTTTTACGTAAACATGAATAAGGGTTGGTTTGCTGAGAGGGAGTGGGTGTTGGGCTTGGTTCATTGGCTGTCTATGTTTTGAAAATGTGGAATTAGAAGGCGGTAGAAAAAAGAATGGGAGATGTACTAGAGTGAGATATGAGGAATGGGAAAAAACGTGGCAAGGAATGGTCACCAGATGTGGAAATCGCAGGATTATGGTGGGCCTTACGGTTTGCTATTTTATGATAGTGCTAGTTGTCGAACGGCGGCATGGTTAATGTTTTATTATCTGAAGCCGTCGCCGGAATTTTCCATACCCCTGTCATTGACCATTTGACGAGCAGCTTCGATTTATTTGGACGGTTCATGGGTCCGTACAAATATGCTTTCGACTATTAGTATTCTTCGTTGTCCGAATACTTTCGCTGACCAACGTACTACTCTCCGACCGCGGGGAACTATTCGTCTGAGAGCAGAGAAGACAGCAGAATCACGGACTCGTTGGAAAGAAATCACAGTTCCAACGCGAGGGAGAATGAAAGCAGCCACGAGTAATCGCCGAGCGAGAGAATGTTTCGTTGTCCAGCGGTTCGAAGTCCCGGTGGATCGAACGTGTATCTCTCGCTACACGTTGCTTCCCGTTCGAAATGGCGTTTCGTGGGGCTGGTTTCCTCGGTCGGGCCGGTCGGCCAGGGGGGCTGGGGGGGTTAATATTTAAAAGGGCCACGCAATTTGGCAGGAGCGTGCCGGCGATTCCTGATTGTCCCGTCGAGATTTCGATAGGACGGTCCTGAAGGAAAGGTAGCCGGCAATGCGGCCGCCTGATTGGCTGATTGGTCCGGCCAATTTCTAAGTCCAGGCACGCCATACAACGCGACTCTAACTCAACAACGAGAACGCTCGGCAGGGCCTGACCGGAATTTTTTCCATGTAATTACATCTACGTAGGTACACCCGAGTCGTCGGCCCTCCATGACTCCGCCAGAATTCAGCCTTCCGCCGTCCAACTCGACCCCCTGCTACCCCCAACCCTGAGCAGGCCCGTGTCACTGCGGTGAAACTAAATCATCCCCGGAATGAGCGCACGATATACCGCGTGCGCATTCCCCCGTGTACCGGTTACGGCTTACCCCGAGCGTTTTGCTCGATTTTCCCTGTCGAAATCCGCCACGTTCCTCGTGCACCGATTTATTTTACCTTCTTGAAACGCCGCGCGTGTCTTCGATCTCGCGGAAACGTCGGATTAGAAGGGGCATCCGGTTCGTTCTCTCTTTTTCTCCTATTTAGGAATTTTCGTCCCGATGAGTTTGATTCGTCGCGATTTTCGAGGACAGGTGAGGCACCTTGGGGGCATTTGAACGGCGGTTTCGAATTGTCCTTCGTTTCTTGTGCGCGTGTGTATTTGCGATGCAATTGACGTAACGGGAAACATTCGTTCGCGCTTGGAATAGAATAACGCAGACGTGTTGCTCGATAATGGTAATAACGAGTGGATAATGACGATTTGCTCGCGCAAATCGGACCGCATCTTGACTCAATTGTTTGTCAAGCGTTTCGTTTAGTCGATGCGCAAGCAGTTCGCTTAGTGTTTGCTATATTTTTTTCCTTTTAAACCGTCGTGCTGCGAACAATCGTCGGCGCACCGAAATACGTGCATTGCCGAATCCTGGTGCTATTCAAAAGCTTCAGGCTTCGCCCTCTATTTTTTCGGCGGAAAGTTTTGTTCTTGTTTACTCTTCTTTGCCGTTGCACTCTATATATCTGAAACTTCGCGAAAGTTTTACAGTAAATCCGAAACTTTTTGCCCCGGTTTTTTTTCCCCCGTTTTTTCTCTTTATCCTTCATACGTTTCGGATGCTCCCTCTTACAAGATTTCCACTTATCCATGATTTATAACCTGCCTCTGGCCCGGCGCGAAAAAAAGAAAAGTTTCGTCGTAAAAAGGTAGAAGAGAAACAAAAAGAAAAAATAGAAAAAGCGAGCTATTTGTTTGAAGAGCACAGAAACGGCGCAGAGATTTAACTTCAACGCGTTCCCCCCGATCCCTCGCGAATTTTCGCGTTCGGTCCAGTAAATTTTCACCACTTCCGCTCTGTTTGGGCAAAAGATTCTTCGTCGCTGTTGAAATTTCGAACCGAGTTTCGTCTCTGGATTAAGGAGTTCAACGTGCAGGTTACATGCGTGCCTGCCCGGTGGACCTTTCCATTCGAAATACACCTCGCTCCCCGTTCAGCCCGGAAATTCGAGCAACATCCGTCGCGAAGTACAAGGACGGATTTCTTACAAAAATCGCGCACCGCCCGACACGTCGCCGCGTGCTCCGTCGACCGTCCTGTCTCAGCGATGCTCGTCTCCGCGAAGATAGAATTATTAAACCCTTTACTTCAGCATTCTTTTCCGCGTCCGTGTTCGCCGCGGCGAATGTCGACCGGGGCTTCTTCTTTTATTAATACACCGCTGAATCCTTCATTATTCAGCGAAGGACCAGAACCGGGATCGTCCATTAAAATATCGATCGCATCCCCCTCGATTCGAGTAGGAGGGAAATTCGGGTTTCCGGAGTAACGTCTCGCGTCGCAAGTCTTCTCGAGGATCGATAGGCAATATGGAAGAAAACAAATCGATCCAGCGCGACAAGAAAAAAGTCAGCCTCTCCGTAGGCGCCGATTCGTCGAAGTTAGATTAGCCGACGTACGCGTTGTCGCGACGTCAGCCTCGCGGATTCACCTCCTGGTTTCGCCGAACTTTGAACAGCTTGCGCGTTACCGGCCGCGAGAAATTGATTGGAATAATAACTTTTCGCCTCGCGGGCGGCCAACGGGGCGAGAAAGTTTTCGAAACCGTCGCACGTATTCCATACGTACACGAGCGGCGTTACAGAAAACCGGGCGCTTCTTTATTCCGGGCAATCTAATTCGCCGCGAAAATTCCTGTCCAGCGAATCGAGAGCGGCAACGCCGTCCATTATTGCGCGGCTCCGCGATGAGAAAAATAATTCGCCGGCCGCTCGAGCCACCGGTGCTTTGTATTTTATCAGAGTCGTGCAGAAATTGATGATTCCTGTCAACCTTTGGGCGAAGGTAAAAAAAAGAAACGGACCAATCTAACGAAACGAACGACCGAGTCTGTAGCTCGCGAGTCGTTCATTTTTCTTCCAGGACTGCGTTAATATATCTTGCCTCTTCGTACGTAAACAGATGTATCCGTTTTCGTTTGACAAAGGGGCGCAGTTGCGTACCTGTGTTCCTTGCAGGTTGTACCTGCGTAAATATTTTATTATGCGAAACGGTAGCTGTATATTCGAACGATTCGTTCAATTGTTCTGTTCGACAATTTTGTTCGCGTCGCTGAAGGGAGAAGATAACTGAACGGAATGATACCCTGCGTACGATGTTACCGTCGCTGTTCGAGTTCAATTGGAACGAGATGTTTCCGTAATTGACTGACGTCGCTGATTACGTACTCTCGGGAAAAAGGCAAAACGTTCGAAATCGGAACGGTATCGACCGCGACCCGAAACGCCGCGACAAACTCCGCGCAGATAACAAAAACGCGGTTCCATGAATTATTCAACCGTTGCAAAGTGTTTATATTTTAAAATGGCGCAGCAACATTAATATTGCATAACGCGAAAGTGGCCCGACGCTTCAGAAAGTCGTTTCAGATTCGAAACTTTCCGCGATGCACAAATATCGCCCGTTGCTTACTAAATACTTTCGTACAGGAAGCTCGACTAACGATGTATCGATTTACATCGACGCTCCCTTCCCTTCGATTTCCTCGTTAATTGCACAACGGTTACCGAGGGCCGTTTGCCAATTAATCTTTCGCCGGTGTTAAGAATACAGCCGCGTCAGTCTTATTATACACATATTTGCCCCCGAAAACTCTCCCCGTTTCGAGTTAAACGCCTCCCAATTATTCGAACGGTGCAATTAACGAAAAATTCCGCGACCCCGTTGTATTTAAGCGTCACGAAAAAAAATCTTAATTGCACGAATATTCTTTATCGTTGCCCTTTCGACGCGCGAATGTATCGACCAACATTTCCGTGCGCAATTCGAATTGTGTCTTCCATCGTGATTTGCAATCTCGATTCTCGGATATCCAGGCTCGCCGGTGGTCTAGCTTCTTTTTCACTTGAATTCCATTATTCTTTTTATTTACCTGAGCCCATAACTTATAGCAGTTTTATCTGCCCCCCCCCACCCCCTCACCCCCACCTATCCAACGTCAAGGGTTTATAGGTTCGTATCTCATCGCTCATATTGTCGTTTCCAATGTTTATTGCCTCCGTACGGAATGGCCACCGTCGTTTCGTTAAATCGCGTTCCGGTTCGCTTTATATCTTTTCTCGTGGAATGCGAGGGCTGCGCGAACTTTCTGTGGGCGTGAACGCTTCAACGAGAATAACGATAAGTATTCCCAATTAGTACGTCGTCCGTCAATATCGTCCAATTAATATGTTGTCCGTTAACATCGTCCAAATAATATCCCTCTTCTCCTCGCGAACCAAAGTACTTCGAAATCAGGGTCACACTTGCCAATGGTAACGAGCACTAATTTATTCGTCACTGATACCGCATTTCGATCGTGGAACGATCGCGCTCCCCTGTCGCCTAACATTCAACATCGAACCGCCCTCGATTCCAGCGGTATCAATAATCAACTTGTCCCCGAAAAGTACCAGAACCCTCGAAACGATCGCCGCGATATTTTTCTTTCGTACCGAGATCCCGTCGGCTCTCTCGATAATCCGTCCATTCCCGTACCCAAGCTCTCCCGGCATCCGTGCGATATTTCCACGATGTATCGAAGGTGGTGGCCCGACGCGACGCGGCGTCGAAGAATCAACCCGGGGCAACGCACGTGCGTAAATTCACGGATCACGTGTGCACCGGCTGCCCTGGAATGCGGGAGTAGCTACAAATTGCAGCCATTACTCTCCCCGTGAGGCACCGCTTCGCCTCTGCCTACCTCACCCCCCTTTTCACCCCCTCGCGAAGGGTGCGAGACTATTGTGTATGAAATGATTATGGCGGTGCGGTATGAGGTCGCGAGGCCGTGCACAGCCGTTCGTCACTTAGATTGGCCTGTTGGCAGTTACAAAAGGCGGCGGTCGCTCGCTGAAACTACGATTACACGCGTACAATCCCCCGCGGTGCGAGGCGCGTGTCCACTTGGCGAGAGATTGCCCTGATCACGAGCCTCCGGAGGTTCCGCGACGATCGGAATTATCGGGGTATTTCGGTAGAACGTTGGCACGCATTTCTGGAACCGCGAATAGTATTCGTTTGGAACGGGGTGCTACCGTGTTTGTTTCTTTTTTTTGTGTGCGGAATTTGTGGGATGCGGAGACTCTGTTCGGTGGATGTGGGGTGTTTTTTTTGGTTTTTTATCAATTGTTTTACTCGGCGGTGTTGTTATCGCGGGGAGTTTATGTCGCGCGAAACAAGTACCATGGATTGCATCGCGTATAATAATAACGATGACGCGTACGCGTGTACATTTTTAATTGTTCGTTTCATAGGGGGAGGATTTTGATTTTGCCGCAATAAAGGATTAGAGATCTGTTTACCGTTTCTCCATTATAAGAAACACGGAGGGTACTGAAACAATTTATTCTAGAATTCGTTAATCGAAATTCTTTTCCCATACGAATCTGTATTTTCTGTTAATTACCCGGGCCCCTTCGCGGGCCTAAAAGTAGCCGAGCGGCTCGCACGCCGACATTGTTCGCTTACGCCCAGCAAAAAAGGGAAAACAAAAGTACAGAAAAGAAAAGGAAATAATCGAGACGAAGCATCGAGGACGATGAACCGAAGTAATCATTTCCGGAACGCGATGTTTTCTCTGTTCCCCTCGAAAAGCGAGCCTTGTATCGGTCGGCGTAATTGCCGGTTCCATTTAAATACCCCGCTTTTTTTTTTACGAAAACACACACTCCATTTGGTCAAATTTTAGGAGTGGGGGGGAGATAGAAAGAGGTTCCCGCCCGTGATAACAGGGAATATCCATTCAGCGTGTGCCCGGGAGGGGAGGGGTGGCTTTCATCAGTTTTAAGTACGCCATTTAAAAGCGTAGAAATCCTTTAATTCTTTTGGTCCGTTGGATCGTTGCTCCTGGCCTCTGCCGCCGTTTAAAGCCCGTCCGAACGAAACGCGAGAGGGTGGGGTCCGGCCATTCAATGGCTCGCAACATCAAAGAACCCAATCGCGTGTTTTGTTCCGAAAATTTCCGCAGGTTGCGCGCAGGTGCTTATAACACTTGCCTCGTTAATTATACGCGGAACTAAAATACATTTCGCCGACATGGCGCAGTCAATGAGCCGGCCCGAGATCGCTGGAGGGGTAGGGGGTGCCCGCCCTGCACCACGGTCAAATTTACTCCCTTTCAACATTTTCTACGCAAGGAGCCACGGCTGAATTAGCGGGGCAAACTTTGCCTGTACCGCCGAAGCAGTCGCGCTCTTCCACGTTAGAGCGGTTAAGAGGTTAAGAACCGCCCTTTGGCTGCAGCATTCAGGTACCCACGGTACCTCTCTCTTCCCATCTTGCAGGCATCGACCCCTCCTTCCCTACCTTGAACCGTCTTCGCCGACCTGCCGCATATTTCTCTCTCTGTTTCTGCCTTCCGGCTCGTCCGCTCCTCCCTTCTCGTCCTTTCTCGCGCCGCCCGATTCCCCCTGACTTTCCGTTTCGCTCGCCGGTGGAAGAAATTTGCTGGCCGATTGGAATCATTGGGAACGATACCGTCGGGGTCTGGCTGTCGCCTGCGGAAATCAAGGGAAATGATTCGCGCATAGTCAGACGCTCGACAACTTGAAGCGTGCGCGCGCTTGTACCGCGAGATTGGAAGTTCTATTAGAAGTCGAGCCGGTGTAAGTGTAATATAATTAGCGACAGAATTATTATATATTTAATACGTTGTCCTACACTGTATTCGCACTGTTCCATTGTACACTGTTCTACGCTGTTCTACTGTACCCTCTGCGCTGTCTCGCTGCTCAATCCACTCTACTTCGCTGCTCCACCCTCACTGTCCACATTCGCATTCATACATACATTCGTTCCCAGTCATTCCAGTCTCTTTCTCTCTCCCTCTCTCTCTCTCTCTCTCATTCTTATCCTTAAAGCTAACAGTATCCTTAAAATATAGAAAACAGAGGACACGGTTCTTTAGACCACCGTTGCACGCCCGCAGACCAGTCTTGTGCCGGGTAGCTCGGTCGAAAACGTCCTGCACCACGACGTTGGCCGCTACGCACTCCCGCAGTACTTTAGGTGCGAGACGGTGTAACAGGGTGTGGAGAGGGGTCGAAGGTGAAGCAAGAAACGGACGCGTGCCTTGGGGCGGATGGCGTGATTATTCGTAAATCAAGGGGAGATTAATTAACGTGAAAGAGGGTTCGCGTGTTCCTCGTTTCGAAAAATCTCCCTGCCGTGACGCCGACGAATTCAGCGTGTCGCGGTTTATGCGGTGTAATTTTAACAGAATTTCACGCCTAGAACCGGCGACCCCGTGGTATACGCGCTGCGTGACCGGAAGTTGTTCGAACGGGTCAGCGTGTACTTGAATTAAAATAGCGGGACGTGAATGGATAGCGGGGCCGGTATTTTTTGGACGGTTTAATTAATCAACCTGCACGACTGCGTCTCGTAAATTATTAATCGTACAGAAACAAGATTGCTACGTTTTCGTTAAATGAAAATAATACATTTTCTTGGCGCGACTCTTGTCAATCTCGTTAAACATTCACGAATAATTTCTTCTTCCTAAAAACGATTGATCGATGCTGTTCGCCACGGCTGTTCTTCGTTATATTATTCACCATCGTCTATAATAATTCTCCATTCGTGCATCAATTCAAAATAACTATCTCTGCCGTTATGAATCATTCATTGCCCCCGTCGATTTCTGAAATTATTCGAAATATTCGCCAATCCTGCTTCAAATTAAATATTTACAAGCAAATGCCCGTGCTCTTTATCTTCCGCAAAGCTGTTCCATTTCCTCGTCGTTATCCTTTAATGACTGTCAGTTCCATCCCCGGTCGCCCTCAAGCGCCATTTTCCTCGCCGTCGCGCCGGTGAAAACCCTCTCTATCGACATGTTCCCCGTCAGAATTTCTTTGTTCCAAACGGGCTGCGGCATTTAACGAAACGACGAGAATGTAACGGCCAATGGGAATCGGGGAACGGGGTTGAAATACTTATTTAACAGCTCGCCTTCACGGCCCGATAGAAGCGCAGACATAAGGGTGGCAAGCTGTTTCATCCGCGCAGACGGATTGACCAACGAATCCGAGCAAGCGCGATGCATATAAAAGGACTCCGTTCCGTTGAAGTAGATGGAAACGTAGCTACCGTTCCATACAGTTCGTTTGAATGCACCGCTTTCAGTTGCCCTTGCCACGACGTTAACGGCGAGCACACTTCCTATTTCTGCCCTTTCCACCTGTAACAAGATGCTTGAAACGGGACGGCCGTGGCGGCGTACGAATCTTTGGCGAAAAAATCGAGCCGGATCTCGATGGGCGAACGCGGATTTCAAAGGCGGAGGAGAGTGTTCCGAAATCGATACACGCAGCGGTCCTGTTCGATTCTTGCCACCTGGTGTACTGCGGTAAACTCGTTAACTAAGATTCTTCGATAAATTGTAGTTCAGTATGAAATCGTTCGACGATTTTCTCCGCAACCGGAGATCGGTTGAAATTGCTTGAAGTGAATTTAGCGTTAGATTTTTTTTCACGGACAGTCCGTACTTAATTGCGACCCTGTCCAATGTCAATTTCACGGTTTAAGGAATAAATTGGTTTAAATATTCGAATCGTTTTGATCAGAGTTTCAAGCGTGCAGCCCTCCACTTCAGGCTATCCGAATTTCGCGTGTTTGATTTTAATTACCTCTCTGGTTAAACGGCTGCCCTGTCGCGGATTTCTCTCTCGCGTTTGCAACTCGGAAATTCATGTCGCTCGCCGGTTTACGCGATGATAGCCGCCGAGTCATTCTCCAACTGTGCACGAAGACCGCACGGTGTTAGCCGCAAACGTGCAAACGTCAAAAACGTCGTTTCCGCAACAGCTACGACTTCCGGGCAAGGTTTCGCATCCGTACATCTCGTCATTGATCTATGGCGTTGAACGCGACCGCGTAACGTTTGCGAGTACCGTGACCCGGCAAGCTGCTGTTTCGTTAATATTCGTTCGTGCGTGCGGCACACGTTCGAAATAGCCGAAGTGGTTCCATTTCGGGAATGAGAAATTGCCAATCGTCGTTCGGCAATTTCTCGCGACGCGTTCAACGAATAAAAAGGAAATTGCCAACACCGATTGCGTGCTTAATAATTGTTCAATTTTATCGCGACGCTTTACGAATCCATTGCGGTACCACACCGCATAGAATCGTAGTAGATAAGGAAATAATAGGGAGAATCCGTCGGCGCACGTAATATCTCTCTGTTGAGCTTACCCACCATGGAATACAGAATTTACGCTGGCATAAGGTCGGATGTTTGGAAGCTACGCGAGCCATAGTTACGGAATACAAAAGGCGTAAGAAGAAGTTTCGTGACTTCTCCGGCCCGCGAGAAAACAGCCACGAGTTTTCACCGACAAGAGGCTACATGTGCTAGCAGTAAACCCGGCTTTTAACGTCCGGTTATCACGGAACGGGGCTTCCGTTTCACCGCGCAAAATACGGACACACGAACCGGCTTCGCAGAAAAGACGAAACAACTTCCAACTATCATTATAAATAATGAGGTGCAATTAAATGGGCCATGGGGGTACGAGGGCTTCGTAAAGAGTATAAGGGAAACGATGGAAATATAATACTATCGTGTCGCTGGCTGATATATCGTTGTGCGTGTTTGATGAGCTGATCGGGGAAGGAAGCTCGGGCCGACTGGTACGAAACTTTGTTGAAACGTTCCGAACAGCCCGGAGTTTCTATGCGCTCGTGAACAGAAATAGCGTAGCAGTTCTGTGGAATATCGTTAGAAACGAGTCTGAACTCTGCATGGCGAAAAGGGTTAATTGTGAATTCGAAAGGTCGATGGAATAACGTTCCCTTAATTACGCGGACCATCCTGCGCGAGTAATCGTAACTGATCTTTGATATTATTTGTAACGTATCGAATCGTAAATAGGGGACGAGGGGGGAATCGCGGAACAGTTATGGAAAATAAACAGCCTCCGTTTAATATTTGCAGGAAGAAACTTTTATTGCACGTTACAACGACGACGATTCCGTCATATTCGAACGTTTCGAATATTTTATTAAAAGATTTGTACGCCGTGTTTCCCTTACAATATACATATTGCGAAAACGTTCCATCCGCAGTGGGTATTAAAATATCATGAACAGCAAACGATAACAATGAAACATGTAAAACGGAACGACAAACGAGCGATAAATATCATATGTCGGAAAGATATGTTGCTCTTTCGACGCGAAGGGCCGTTGCTAAAATTTTTGTTTAATAAAATGTCGCGACCGGGGTTGCCATGCGATTTCAGTCGCCTTCGACGCCACAGAGAATTATGATTCGTCGATGCAGAAAATAATTCTCGCGAGGATCAAATTTCCGAGTCGAAGCGCGTTGCGAAACCTCGCGCATCAAAATTCTTCGCCGACCAATGATATAATTACAGTCAACCTGTTCGCGTATTGTCGCACCGATCTGACGCCGCTTCAAATAAAAGAACTTCCACGATTTTTGCCCTTAATTCGCGCGAATCGCGTTTACGCTTCCCGCGACACTTGCAACCCCGAGAGCAACGAAGGGCATTAACGGCGCTCCCTCCACTTCACTTTCATTTTTCTGCCTGGCCTTTGTGCCTGTAATGAGCATAAGCGGCTTATAACTCGGTCCGTTTGTCTTTATGAAAATGTGACGATTATCATTTAGCGTTGTTTGCCCCCGTTATTTGCGCACACGGTTCGTCTTCTCGGCTCTCGGGCCACGTTTGAAGCAACAGGTCATCTGAAATTTTTACCCCTGCCGTTTTTGTTTTTTTTTTTCTTTACATTTCCGTACGGCAGGCATTCGAATGCACGATCTACCGCAGCCGAAGTCTGCTGAAAGTTCAAATGTTCGCCCTCGTGAACGAGCAATCTTAACGAATCTCTTTCCTTTCTTTTCAAATAATGGACACGGCACAGTGAACCCGAGTTAAGAAAAATTTCGACGAAAATCTGACCCACAGGAACCAATTCGTCGACTCTCGAGAAACCCTGCCCGCTCGAAACGAGAAGGAAGGAAGTCTTATTGCGAACGCCTGCGCATCCCGCTGTAATGAATATTAGAATTTTTCGCAATATTTATGAAGCGTATCCCGGGGAAAACTGAATCACCGTGTAACCGTAGCGCATGCCACGGGCGGGGCTCAATTTTCACCGTGGTACAAGAAACGTATGCACATCCCACCGCCGGTCTGATGGAAGCTGGATCAGTTTCCTCGTTAAATCCCGCACTCGCGGCGTGTGCGTCCCTTACAACTTCCCCATCTCGTTCTCGCGTCGTTCCTTAACATCTGTCGCATAATGCACAGACTTCAACGGGGCCCCCGTCTAAGCGTATACGTTCTAATTTTATGAAAGCATAACAACGAAGATCCTGCCTTGCGAAACTATCGGCTCTTCTTCTCACAGTAAAAGCCCCGGGTCGGTTGTTAAAAACTTGTTGGATAGTTCGAGTACTCGAGGTACGGATCAAACATATCTTGATGCTTTTAAGTGGTTTCGAATCTCTCGATATATTATACAGAGTTTCGTCGCGCGACGGGGATTATTGAACTTGGAATCGTTTGTTCTATAAAATGATATACTAGTGGGAAGTTGTATTTTCTTAACACGTAGATATCCGTATGCACTAGGAAATTTGTTAGTTCGGTGAACCGTAATTGGGGGAAAGAGCACGGGATTCTTTTATTTGTATTACAGTTTCGCGGTAATGACACTTTTAATTTCATCTCCGCCCGGTTAAAGGACACTGGAGATTTCACCGACATTTTTGTCCCCGGCCTTTTTG
Source organism: Nomada fucata (assembly GCA_948146005.1). NCBI lineage: Eukaryota > Metazoa > Arthropoda > Insecta > Hymenoptera > Apidae > Nomada > Nomada fucata. The sequence goes on along the minus strand of OX411278.1, from coordinate 6,405,906 downwards.
GTTGTGGCCTTTTTAAAGGAAACCAATTTCGTGCTTGAAATCACAATTTCCCCTTGATATTCGAGCACCCGGATCACCCTTATCCGGGAAAGTTGACTCGTCACGTCTCGCGTAATGTCGCCGGCATAAAATGTCATTTTATATCAGCACGCGGGGCTGTATTAATTGGCAGCGTTCCAATTACCGGATTATCTACTCGAAACAACCCCGCAATTTGCGGTGCAATTTTATTCAGCCATATTGGCCGACGGGCCGTCAGTTATTTTCACCTCGAATTCTCATTCTCGTCACGTAGCGGACAGCATGACGAACGTTGCGATTTGTTACATTACACCGTTCGTTTTATCGCGGCCCGGTGAATGGCAGAAGAATCGTGAAGTGGAAACGGGAAACGGCGTAAAACGCGGGGGAATAATATTTTTTCAAATGAGCCGGAAACGATCTCGCCGACGTTAATAGCCGCGGCTGTCTGTTTGTTAAGTAATAATTTTCGCCGAAGAATGGGAAACGCAACTTGTCTCGTCGGCGCAACGTTAACGAGAGCGGTAATTGTCATTTGTACGGGATATATTTTTTGACGAGGCGAGCGAAGAAGAATTCGGGACCCCGTTGGGCGATTTTGTTTTACAAAAACAGGAGACCGAAGTTTTACTGGACGGAACGGGAATTAGTAACAGATTATTAAGGGTTATCTGTAATCGTAATTTAACTTCTATTTCAAGGTTCCCCGTGAAGCAATATTAGCCGCAGCTCTTTTTTTCTAGCGAGGAGCGAAGTTTATGGTAAAAAATAATTCGTGGAAAAATACTTACAAATACGAATTAACATCGTACTGCTTCGTCAAGACCGTGAATTAACCAACGATAGCGGTGCCTTAATGCTTACCTTAAACCAATGGTTTATATCCTCCAATTACATTGCGGCGTGTATTCATCACAGTTCGGAGCCTCATGCACGATTCTAACCATGCCGCTTTGAATCACTTTCCGGAAGTATTAATTAGCCAAATTCTAATTAACGTATTAACGCCGCGAGACAACTTGCGAACACTGTATCGCATTGTACTCCGTCTCTCGAACATTAAAGCTGGTAGATATCTCTGACATTAATTTCTCTCTTTGCATTCAACATCGAACTCGCTCTCCGCTCTTCGAGAACAGTTTACAGCGGGCCGATAATTCAACAATGAAACATCTATTTTCGTCCGGATAAAAAGTGGCGAGAAAACAATAGAATTGCCCGAAACAAATATCAATCGTTTTATTAAAAACCTGAAAGAAAATTCTCCTCGATTATTACATCGTTAAATCGTCCGCTCTGTAACGTGTGCGAAAAATTGCACGAGCAAGAGCCTCGCGCAAATCCTATCCTACCTGCGTGTATTAATTAGCCAAATTAGCGGATCCAGCGGAGGGTGAAATTCGTGTGAGAGCCGTGTCTAACGTATCTCTCTGGCGGCGGTCACTCGTTGTCGTTGCCTCTGACTGGATTGTTGTTGTCTCGTGGCCGTGCGATCGAGCCGCGGAACGAGACGAACGTCAACGACAATGGTCGTTTTATTATAAAGTTCGGAGGCAGAGAAGCGGCTGATCATTATGCAGCCCGCGTTGTCATATTCCATTACCTTGGCTGCCGGTTACAGATGCAGCTGCCGCGGTTAGTTCGAAGAACAATTCACAACGCGATATAGGAACCAACATCACCCTTCAACCGTACTTGCAGATGACATCGATACTCGACTTCCGCCTCCGCGCACTGCCGTTTGTAGCCTTCACGTTTCTCTCGTGCGCACGATTCAGCATCGAGCAAACTTTCCCCCCCGGTTTCGACTGCGTCGTCGACGACGACGACGACGACGACGACGACGATTGGGGAACGGATGACGCGCGTAACGCGGCTAACAAAATACACGGTTATTCCTTGAAACCCCGTCTATGGGGTAGTTCGTAGTTTGTTAGGGGTTCGATGGAAGTTAAGAGGCGTGGATATTTGACTGGCAGGGTAGAAGTAGATTCGATCAGAATTCGATTGCTATTGGTATAGAAATTGAAATTACGATGGGATCATTACGATTAGTTTTGCAGTTTGGCACGTTGTATGGTCGTTTCTAAAGAACTTGAATATCCAGTGACGAAATCGTACGGATCGTCGTCTTCTTCGCAATCAATAAGTTACCGTTCATTAATATTTTCACGATTTAAACGATTTTTAATTACAACAATTATATATCGTTTCGTTCGAAATGTCTGCCCGTCTGATTTTCCATTGAACTTACCACTCGCTATGGATATTCGACTTTCCTGTCACTTATCAGGCCGCTATTTTCGCAAATAATAGTGTATCGGTTCGTCGAGAAAGTCGGTGCTCCTCGTCGCATACAATTTCCACGGCCGTTTCGTAGACGGAGAGAAAAGGGGGGCCGCTCGAAATAATTTATATCCGATGAAACGGCCGTTCGTACGGGCAGAGTTGGAACGTCACACGGCTGAATGGCATTTTTATGCATATCGCGGATTGCACGGTCGGAAAAGTCAACTCGAAGCAAAATCTGGCATTCGCGAACCGACGGAGAAGAGGAAATGGGATACAGCTGGGATATTTAACCGGGATTATGGCAGCTCGTTTGGTAAAACATTGGCGGAAGTTAAGCGCCTTCCTCGACTGCCGACGCCGGTCTGTTTTAGGTAGCGCCCGGGTCGCAGAGATAATTCTTATCGCAGTGTCTGGCTGTTTTAACGCAGTTGAGCGTTAAACAGTTCAGATTCCTTGGAGCACGACAAGAATGGCGAAAAACGGTGGGAATTCCGTTTGCGGAGAAAATCGAAAAGGGTAACGATGGAAATTCCTCGCCAATATTTATTATACGAATTTCGTTGTTTACCTGAATGCTCGGGGACCATTGACGGCGATAAATGTTCGAGAAACATTGGTAATAAGAATCGCGACGAGATTTCGAATATTGTCGGACGTTGAAACAACATTGATGCTAGACAATGATTTTTGTTCGTCACTAATGCAAAAGGATTTTGCATTATGTTACTTTATATGAACTCGAGGTGCACAGCGTTGAATTAAAACGATATTCGGTCAAAATGAAGGATCACAATTTATATTCCGCATTTGTGAGAATATTTCATACGAATTGTACAATAATGTCAGCAAGTTCCGCGTGGTTTTTAACATAAATGATCATTGTTCTGACAAAAACATGTCAACCGGTGACGGAGCGAAGTGCGGACAGGGAATATTTCACCGGCAGATAATGGTATTCATTAAAGTATCTTCGCATATTATTATTGACATTTACATGTAGCCCGTGTCAACTAATATTGACGTATCCATATACATTAATTCTGCATCACCTAACGAACGTCCCGCTTTCATCTATATATTTGTTCCACGCGTTTACAATATTCGACTATTTCACTCAAATATATGTTACCCCGTGGATATTAGTTTGTATCCGCGGAGAGTGCAGAAATTATTCAGGCGCTGCTATTACATTGTAATATTACATTGATGGTAGCCAGCATTGCCGAATGCCGCCTCGTCTATCGCGAAAACACTATAGAAGTTGCAGTAACGTTTCTCCGCCGAAGTGTTATCAAAAACCGGCCTATTGGTCTTTCGGAACAACCGACTTGCACGCAATTTCTGCAGGTGTGCAAGTGGCCGTCATAATCGAGCTGACTTTTGGTGTTGGTGGGTTTGTGTGCACTCTCCCCCCCTAGGCTCCCCTCTGTACGACGTGTTTGGTTAGGTTACACAAAGGATGGGTCTTGTGTCGTGTTTCGAACTGGCTACACACCCACTGGAGTCAGCTGGCACGGTACCTTACCCACGATTATGTTTGTACTCGCTGTCGGCAGACAATCATCATTTTCGATAATAGAGAACCGACTGGAAGCGTGCGGCATTCAAGGGAGGGATGTACACAATTTCTCCGTAAATATTATTTTTCAACTAACTGAGAGGATTCGCAATCGTTGATTGAAACTATCTCACCGGAAATACCAAATTATTATTCGCCATTCGACTGCAGAGTTTCATTGAATCAAACAACATCGCTCGCGGGACGTGCACCTTTCGCAGCAACAATCTTTAAAAATATTTACCCGTTCGAGTGAATTGGCCGAGCGTAATAATTAACGCAGCGACTCGGCGATATTAGTTGCATTATCCCGGATACAATGGGGACTGATAGATTCCATCGATGTTCCGGATCGCCTCGTTCGAAGGTAATACGCGTAAGCAGCTTCGCGTTCCAATATCCCATGCGACGGAAACGCGTTCGGGGAATTATATCCGCGAAGTCTGTTCGGTGTAAGGGGCGGAGCGGTCCTCCCTCATTTTCTTTTTTATCCGCGGAAAGGCAAGGAGAACGGGATATTTCGCTGACACAACGGCTCAACCGGTTTTGATCACTCGAACGCGGATCCGTTATCCACCTTGGCGGTATCTAGCGCGATACAGGGACCGGTGCCGCAGAGGGATGAAATTAATAACTGTTTGCGGACACGTTAAGCCAGCCGCCCTTGCAGCGGCGCGCTTTATTAATTTGCGCCGGCTATTAAGCCAGAAGACAGATTTCTATCGGGATCCCGGCGTTACGCACACGACAATTGCGTTTCCTTTCGCGATAAACGATTACGCTGCACACGGTGTTTAGCGGCTTAAGTGAATCGTGGCCGTTGTCAGCATTCTGGATTTACAGCTCAAACAAAGGGGGGGAATAGAATTATGCGAAAATTAAATTCCATAAATCTTGTCAACAGGGGAGGTGAGATTCTTCTTCTTCGTGCTCGTTGCCCCGCTCCGTGGGTGGTTTTTTTTTAATGATTTCCTTATTTCATTTAATTAATTCATCGTTTTACATGCCCCGGGTACTGTACAAGGGGAAAGTTTAATTCGAATATAGCATTGGTTTCGCGTCGCGTTTTGCATTGGTTATACAGTTTGATTTGAGACTATGTTAACTTGATAATTTATTCGTATGGAATATGTGTATATATGTATATGTATTAATGTTTTATGTTTCACGATTTTGTTGCAGATGTCAACATGGTTGCCGAACCGAAGCCCCATCAAACTGGACGGAAACGACAAAACGTAACCAAAACTGGCAACGATTGGTGAGCTAATTTATTTTTCGTATCGTAGTAATGTTTACGACAATTAATATAATAATAATAATGTTTCCATTGGACTGTGGAACTCGTACGAAATAATGGGCGGGTAAAACGAACGGCGCATACAGTTAGTTAGGCAATGTCTGTTTGTCAACCGTTTCAAAAGAAACGAGTTTAGTTTATGTTTCGAAGATGAAGCTGTTTGTTAAATAACACCAGAAATATATTTGTGAAATCGTAGTATCGTTTTACAATCGCACTTGAGAACCGTGGCAATCTTGATATCTCTGCAAGTAGTACAGGTCGGCGTATAGTCAGGCCAATCTGTTTCAAGTAGTCCAGTTCAGCGATATATGGACCCAGATATTTCAAGAAGCACAGACAAGTGATAATATTGGGAATAGTTGAAAATAGTACAGGTCAATGGCATAATCAGTAGAAGCATAGGCAAAAGGATCAACATATTCCAGATAAATCCATGCGGTACCCCCGCTTACAATTATTTGCAACGTCCACACAACGCTCAAGATCAAAATATTTAATTACCGTCGATATTTCGGTACGACCCGTATCATTGAATATCCAAATAAATTAACCCCGCCGTGACTGTCCACTAGAAGCAGCAACGGTATCATTCTCTCGATAACTTCACGATGGCCGGCAAAAAAAAAAAAAGAAAGCAATTAATAATTCGCAACCGACTTGTCCATCCGCGCGTGCATTCGATAATACCCGCGGACAACTGAAATTATGTTTCCAATAAATAACAAGCGTTCGCGGACGACCCGTCGAGGTTGAATTCTCGTAACGCCGTCAAATATTCACGCGCCGTACGAAACTCGTATAAGTTATAGGTCGCGTGAAAAGTAATTGAACGTAGAGTGTCGATTGTGCCGGTCCGGTCGACGAGAAATGCCATTCTTCTCGGCGTGTTCACGAAATCTCCAATGTCCCGCGGTAGCTGGCAACCGGCCCGGACCCCCGGTTCGTATCTCGGGCCGAATAAAGTCGGTCGCGAGACGTGCATAAATCTTCCGCGTAGATGGAGAAGTCGCGTTTCATTCGAAAGGCTACCGGTTGATCCTGTCGACGTCGTTGGCTCGAACGGGGGATTGCCTTAAGAACGGCGCCAAACAAATGCTAAACTCGATCTAACTGGCTGCTCGTCGCGAGCTTCTCGCCTGGGGACGTGCCGAAAGCGTGTTTTACGCGATGTACGTGACCATGGGATACGCGGGGCCTCTCAGGGCGGCGAGAAACTCGCGGAACGGAGATGAAACGGCGATAATCGCACGCTGATCCACCCTCGCGTGCTATTGTTCGCCGTTTGGGCTGATCAAGCTGAACTTGAAACGGCGACGTTTCGTTGTTTGTTAATTAATGCTGGATCCAGACGACATTCAAGGGGGACATTTCGGGGGGATATATGGAAGCGACGATTTGTTCTTCGATTTGCGACGAAGAATAGCATTGGATGCCTTTCGAGGGCGAAGGGGAAAATTTGAGACGCGGACGTGACACCGAGGCAACGATAATTTAAAACTCGAACTGTATAATTGAAACGGTCGGGAAGAGGTAAGAGTAAGTCAGAAGAGCGATAGATATACTCGTGAAATATTCGCAGCCTATCGTATGAATTTCAGTTCGGTACAAACGGCACCGTGATTGAATTAGTACCAACCGACAAATAATATCTATTCGCTCCTCGAGTCGCCATTGCATTATTCACTTTCTCGATGAAACTCGTCGTCCGAGTATCATTGATAACAGTCTGAATTTAGCAACAAACCCCCCAAAAAAATTCCACCGGCCTCGATTCTTTCACGAAGAATCGTACTAATAGAACTTCGAAGCATCCAGTTTTCCGGCGCTGGGAATAAACGACCAGGGCAACGCGAACTCTTCTGCGGTCCAAAAAACCGAGCACATTTATTTCCCGTTAAATGGCCTCTTTTCCCTTGCTTGCATAAAACATATTGTCCCTTGCTTTAGTAGCGTTGTCCCCGTGAAAAGCAAAATTCCGCGGGTCCCTGCAGGGAAACCGAGATGTCTGGTGTCGCGTCATCCGTTGTCACCGTCTACCGGCCGAAGAAAACCAGCCCACGAACTCTGTCGACTGTTTGCACTCTCGCGGGCGAACTGGACCGAGATTATTTCGAGTATTCTCGCCGCCGCGCGATGGTTCGCTAATACCTCGCGATTCGTAGCTTTTCGTTGAAATATTCCTCGCCCGGCGAACGAATTTTCCGACTGTCCTCGGGGTGATGTATAAAATTTAACAAAACGCCACGAGCCTGCACCCCGCGACGATATACAGATTTTTTGCGACTGCGGGACGGCTCTGCTGTATTGCTGTTTTTCCCGTCTTTTTTTTCCCCTTTTTTTTTAGTTCCTCGGCAAATTGAAGGGAACAACGTCGATCGTTTTTCGACGGTGGTTGGAAACGGGCGTTAGCGAAATTTTCGCCGTGCCGCCACGAGAAATGCGAAACGGTTCCGCTGAAATGTCCCTTCGATTTTGCACGCCGCCTGTTCGCGCGTCGAAAACTTCGCAGTCGAACGGGGAAATTGGCGACTTTGAAATTATCAGGTGTTCCCGTTGCTGCTCCAGCGGAACGGGGCGAGCGATATTTTTTACTGGACACTTTTATGAAGCGCTCGGAGAAAAGAGTCGCGTCGGTTCTCGCAACGAACAACAGGGGATATTCGGGGAGCAATTTTAGAACGGTGTCTCTCGAATAACAGTTACTAACGCGCAGCGCATTCGGAGAAACCGTAACGCAAAATACGTTAATAATAGGATTGCAGAAGCTTCCGACTGTTAAACAGTGGTTCATGGGCGAGGGAAACGCGTTTTATTAAAATTAACGTATTCAATGATATATAAAAATGAGAATTGACTGCTGCGGGGGATGGTTAGATATTGTCGACTTTTTCAACAATACGACACGAAAGATAAAGCGTTCGGCTATAAATTATATTTAATTACGTTTGCGCGCCGTTTACGTACTCTAATACTCCGACAGCGGAACTTTTATTCCCACCGTTTTCAAATAACGTATTCCATGGGCATGTAAAAGCACGCCGATATTGTTGGCGTGGGTCGCTCTAGTTTATTTCAGCCGCATGAAAACATATAAACGGGAATAAAACGCATCGATGGAATCCTATCTGAATGAAAATCCACTTGAAAATGGTTTTGGATTATTCAAAATATCCGTGTACCGCGTCGCTGACTTTCGACAAATTTCCCGGGGAAAAAAATTCGCCGAACTGCCTTCTACCGTTCGAGTGTTGCTTATATCCCGCCAGCAGGATATATTTGGATACTGTCGGAATTACAAAATCATCCACTTTGACCGTCCGCCTCTGATATATCTGTCGCATTAAATTTTCAAACTAATTTTCTCCGCTGCCCTGCATTTGCGCCAGCCTTTTTACATTTAATTCGTGCCACGTCACGTATGAAACAACTGCACGCTCTACGCGGTTCCATCTTCCTCGCTTTTCCAAATGGAAACTAGACTCTTCCACATGTTAATCGATAACCGTAGAATTACACCACGGAGAAGAAATATCTTTCGCTCGTCGTCAAAACGATGTTGCTGCCGCAACAGTATAATCCTCGAGTAAGAAAGCGTCGCGTAATTAACTACATATTCGAATCTGGGGTTGTTCTCGAAATGAGATTATTTTATGGACGCTGATGAAACGGCTGACAATGAATGAATTCGCCGTAAAAAAAGAAAAGAGGGAATAACGAACACGATCGCGTTCATCGTTCTGCCCTTCTTCGAGCGAAAATAATTACTTGCACACGCTCAGACCGTCCCCTTCGTCAGACCTACGCACCTATTGTCCGTCAGACGTTTTCGCGAAATTGTCGGCTTTATAACGTCACGTCATTTACCGTCGACGTATCTTGGCGCGGGGCAAAGTTGTTGTCTGGCTAACACAGCTGTCTTCGCTACCACGGAACAGTAAAATCGCTGCCCTGGCCATTGTGTCCATCACAATACACAGGAGTGGGAAGTTCGGAAGGGAGGTCGAACAAAAAATATCGTTTATTCCAATTTTGTATTCTTGCGAAACTTTTTGCTTCCCTGTAGCCACCGATGAAACTGGAAGATTTATCATTGTTTAATTCGGTGGAATATTAACGCAATCACGCGGGTTCCGGGATGAAATAATTGACAAAGTGGATTACACCGGAGTGTTTGCATCTTTCGTATAAATTACAGCCGTTGATCTGAGTTAATCTGAGTTAAGCAATGTATGTGAACAGCTTCCGCGACGAGAAGAACTGTAAAATCCCGTACGCCGAGGAATTCGAACGATTCCGCGTACAGCTCGGTAAATATTAAACGAGAACGTACTGTTAATGTAGGAATAAGTTATCCTGAACTAGGTTTTGCAAAAGTTCGTTTTAATCATCTCTCTCGAAGCGAGTTCCTCGCAGATAAGTTTCTGTTCCTTTTTTTAATAACTGGCAATTGCACGAGGCACCTACGAAACCATAAATTTGCGGAGCAGCAACAAAAATCGCGAAAAATGGTGTATTTCGTATATAAGAAGTATCTGACTCATTTCATAATTAACAAGTACGATAGCACAGTTAATACAGGATTCAGCGTTGCGTTCCCCGTGCAATACAAAATGCAAATCAACCACAGGAATAAAGAATTCAACAAGTGCAAAATAGAAGCAACCACAATCCAAATTACAATCTTCGCGTTATCATATAAACATCAATATTTATCGCAAAACCAGGTGACAGTAAAATGCAGAGCAAAATCGTCGCTGGCGACCCAGAATTTTCTTAAAAACCGCGTCCTCGCCGAAACAAAAAATTCAAAATGTTAAATTCTACCGCAACCGCTATCACCGCTAGGAAACACTACCACCTCCAACAGTGTGCAAAGAAATTCATGCCGACTCAAAACTGAAATCAGATCTGTCTTCTACACAAACCTTCCCCCCTTTTTTCAACCCTTTGCCCTAAAAAGCAGAAAAAAAAGAGAAAAAAAAAGAAAAAAAAAGAAATCACCGTCCTCGTTAGAATCTGGTGGCACGAAACGAAATCCAGCCCGGATACTCTTGAGACCAATCTGGAAACGTCGAGGCACAGTGTAACTGCATAGTTCTACACCGCTGGATACCACGGACGACTTGGCAGTTTCCGTGAACGTGAAAAGAGGCCGCGTGACAAGGAGGACACTGCAGAACAGAGGGAGGCAAAGCTGGAAAACATATTTCGCGCCCGCTGATGCATTATCCGTGAGATGTCTGCAACAGATAGTGTCGTGGGAAAACGTCGATAGCCCTTTTCGCGAATGAAGTCTATTCCCGAGCTTTCTCTTCCGTTTCCCACCGTCTGCAATCCCTCCTCTCGTTTCCTTTTTTTCTCTCCCCGCAATTCGCGTTCCCCTTTCCTTCGGTTTTTCCGCGAGACTACCGACAAGAGCGAAAGAGAGAGAGAGAGACAGAGAGGGAGAGGCAGTTTCGCGACGATTTTCGCATGTCCATTGAGACTCCTTTCTTCTCCTCTCTGCCTCCCTGAACGGTCGCCACTTTTTTCGATGATTCCACGACGACGTAATTTTCGTCGTTCAACGACGTACGACGAAGGCGAGAAGCACCAGGAAAAGTGACTATAATAGTTTCCACGTTGATAAATGTCTGGACTTTCGAGAGTTTCGAGGTAAATGGCAGGTTCTGCCGCTGGCCGCGGTTTCGCGTTGAAAGAAATTGTTCCCGCGGTACGCTCCCGGAAAGATTCTTGCCCGATTCCCCTTCCACCGATTCTCTTTCGCCTTCTCTCCTTCGCTCGTCCCCGGCGTTTTTCTATTCCATTTTTATTTGCCGTCTTTCTACATTTTTTTTCTTCTCTTTCGCGGCTGTTTTGTCTCGCGCCGCATCCGTTCATTGATTCGGAGGGAATAATATGGTTGAATGGAGGATATCCGAAGTCGATCGCGATAGTGAAATTCGCGGCGCAAGCAGTTCGCGTCCGCGATTTGCCAGACGTCGATGAACATATCTGAATGGAGTCCGCTTCCTTCAAGCTTCTTTGACGAAGTTGGAAAACGGGGCGGCCGTCGTTTTATTCCGTTCGACGAACTTCCCCGTTAGTCGCGTATTCCTTATTATATTAGAAAATTAGAAGAGAGCGGGGCAGCAGTTGAAAACATTAATTATGCCTAGAACGCTGGAACACCTTGAGAGATTCGCGAGGTGCGAAATGAAAAAATTGAGCAAATATTTGAGGAGGATATATGGAAAGAGCTGTACTTAATGTAGAAGTTATTTTTTGTAAACCCCACGTAGTTGGGAATAGAGGACAGGTGGTGTAATAAGACTTCAGTTACTCTCATTAAAACACTAGCTTTATTATCAATACGTCGACACCCGACGTTACTCAAACACACGATACTTTTCATTACACTCTGTTTCCACTCTCTCTTCGCTCTTACTTAGCTCTGCCTTAGCTCTGCCTCATTCATTCTTTATATTCTTTTTCACTCTTAGTTTCTCTTTCATTCTATTCCTCATTTGCTCTCACTCATTTAGGACGCCCCCGCAGTCATTCCTCGGTGGTGGTCGGTCCCGACCACCCGAACCCTTTGGCCGCTGTACGCCCCATACGCACGACCTTCTCAAGTACTCAGCTCCGAACGTACCTTTCATACATCGCAATCATTCTAAACATTCACACAGTATTTCCAATCCTACATTAATTGTTTCTTTTTTTTAGAAAAAGACATTTTATTGGATTCTAGGATGACAGAAATACGTACGCAACTTGTCACAATTCTCAATTTCATTTTTCTGTGACGATTCCGATCACGCGAATAAAGAACTCAGAGAACATCCGAAAGAAACCACCAATGAATATTCGATTCTTAAAAGCAGATCCACGCCGCGGACGTCTCATGACCGAATTAACGTTAATTGAAACAAGAACTGCGTTCGCTCAACGCGCCACGAAACGACACGACATGAAAAACGGACAAACGATCGTCGCAATTGTCTATCCGCGTCGCAAACCGAACTCGCGATCTCTTCCCCGCAGCAACGCCGTACCACTCTCAGACAAAAGAATCCAAAATTCCTCCGACCTCTTACATTCTTCGCTCGTCGCGCCGCCGATCCAGCCCTAAATCAATTTCGGCCACGTCATCGGACGACTATGAAACTGGATTCCCAACGCGTGACAAACGTGACGTGGAACGCCGGCGCGCCGTTCGACGAATAAATAAGTCGAAGTACAGGCGGCGTATAGTACGTACAAACAGGAAGGCGAACGAGATATCTCGAAGGCGTCACTTAATATCGTCAGTCGACGCCCGAAGTTCCCCTGTTCTTCTGCTGTCGTGCTTTTAATGTAGCCGTCAATCCATACTGTTTTCGTAGACCCCGCGAATTTCCTGCGTTTCCCCCTTCCACCATTCCCCGGTTTTCGTCGTTTCGACGGGCGACGTTCGAGAATCGACGCGGCCGAGCCACCCCTACGGGGCGATCGTAATCGTTCGACTTATTTCCCGTTGAAATACGTCGCGGTGGATGCAAATCGCGTACTCCGTCGGACGGTCAGATGAATTTGCATACTGCGCTATATTTTTAATACAGCGTGCGTGTCCGGCTGGTAACAAGTGGGACATTTAAAAAAATTATACTTGCAAACGGGGGAACATAATTAACGTCACTGGCACGCACCGTTATCCGTGGAACGTCGCGAACCCGTCCCCCTCGATACCGCGGGGTTCAAAATTTGTCGACCGCCCCGGTTACGTCTGAACCCCCGCGGATGGAAGCGTCGCGACGCCGCGGGAATTCTAATACGCGGATGATGAATCGCGCGAGTAAGAGCGAATCGCGACGATTCGGGACGCCACCGTTGCCACCGATAGACGGCTTCCCCGTCGAACCCGTGCAATTTTTCCCCGGCCGAGCGACGAATTTTTTATTGACTCGAGACGACGAACGTATTGCGGTCACGCGACGGGAAACTTTGTCCCGTGATAGTTTCGGGGCGGGTAATTTGTCGGTATCAAATCCGGCAGGGAGAACGCCCTGTTTACCCGTTTCCGATTGCCCCTGTCCCGTTAATGTAACGGGGCCGTGACGATGACGAAGTTGGGTATGTTTCTGAAAGGGTGAACCGAGAGTTCGGTGTTCCGTGACGTCTCGGTTTTGATGGAGTGTCGCTGGGGATAATTATTTTTGTCGCGGGCAACTTACCGGATTATTCGTAACGTTTCGTTTATCCGCCATCGAATCGGAAGTTCGATTCCTCCGCGGTAATTGAAACAGTGATCGGGGCTTTTCAGCGTTTTTGCTTCGCTGTTTTACGAAGAATTTGAATAGGTAACGACATTTAGTTAATTATATACGCGACTCGTATTGCGCGCTAAATAATCATTAATTGACCGTGAATTGAAGTCAGAACTGTTGAACTGCTCGATCATTGTACGTTTGTACGACCGTTGGCGGAAATTTCGCTGCGGTAAATTTACATAGATGTAGATAATACTCGACGGTCCACTATTTAAATTTTAATGACACCGCTGTCGGATATATATTTGCGTGCAGATAAAGTAGATCAGGAGATTCTTATGGCGGACGAAAAATTCAAACGATTAAACAAATTATTGCAAGACGAAAATCAAACGAATATAATTATACTTTTATTATCTGTTTCTCGTACACGATTAGTTAACATTTCATTGAAACAATATGGGAAGCCTTCCACTTCGTACCCGTTAATTCAATGCAGCTCGAATATTATTTCATGCCGCAAATTATTGTTAACATGTGCCCAATTATTGTTGCTGGAACACGTTGCCGATGGGAATCAAAGGCGTATTAATTCAACTGTTTCATTGAACGAATGATCACAGGGCAAGTCGACATCGTGTACACGTGTGCGGCACGTCGATTCGTCGGTCGAGTGACGAATGAAGACTACTTCCGGCAGAATTGACAGGTCCGTTGCAATCATTCGGATGCGGGGCTAATATTTCGTGGTTGAGTGGCGATACTCATTGATCGGTAAACACGAAACCGAACTCGTTAATCGAGCTTAATACTCTTGACCGCAAAATTAATAATCGAGTAATTATATCCCCTCCAAATTTTCCAGCGTCAGTTTAAGAAGAGCACCGTTCTGCATTTATTCATCGCAAAACGAAGCTTTTCGTTTTACAATGGATACTAAACGCAACTCTGGTTTCGTTTCGCGACGCACTCGAAAGCAGAGAAAAATCGAGGTCTGTTTAGTCGATCGAAACCTTTAAAAGAACTGCGTAATATTTTCGAGTGACCGTACAATGAATACGTCTCGTTCCTCGAATGTATCAATCACTTGGCAGACGGTATTAATTCGTGAAATATCAGACGGCTTGAAACGCAACAAGTGAGAAGGTTGAATAACGAGGACCACGGCACGCCTATATTTCCCCGTGACAAGTTTTAATGAAATTCCATATCTGATCCTTTTAATAACACTCATCGACGAATTCCTGTTGCGATGAAACTCTAATAGCCAGCAGAGCCCGCGAAGGGGAACATTTACTTGCTTATCACACGCTCGAACTTTTCCCCGTGTACGAAACTATTAACGCCTTTCATTTTTCCATAATACTCATAAGATGCATAGTACCCGTAGCCTGTTATTATCAATTTTCCTTCGTGCCGTATTTTTTCATTCTCGCAATCAACATCGCGATGGTAATGTTAATTATACATTCGACAACGGGCGAAGCTGAAACAATCCGTTTCACGAGTACTTTCACGCGTTTGGCGCGACTCGATTACTCGCAAATAGGTTTCATGGCTGCGCAAGTGCACCGTAACAAGCTTACTAGAGGGAAACTTCCGGAAAAAGGTAATTCTAAGCAACAAATCACGCGCCGTCACGTTTACGAATTACACTCACCGTAATAACAGTTTCCACGAAAACGCATGCTCGAATTTAATTGAAATTTCGTCCCGGCTATAAATGTTGTTCGCGAGCTGAGTTACCAGAGATTTTCCGATATTGCGCTACGGTCACGAAGTTCGCACTACAGTTCCATTAATGATTTCAAGGGGCACCGACTCACGTGTCACTGTCGATATCTCGCAGCTGTATCCGATCATGGCTACGGTAAAAGAATACAGCCGGCCTCGGGTTGTTGTCCAAAATTTCTCGCCCCGAAACGACCTGGAGCAGGGAAAAGCACATTAATATAGCTAATGGTATTTTGAAACTTAGTTCCCTCTCGTGGGACAAAACTCGCTTAATTGGTCCACTTTCCTCGAAGCACGAACTGCAACGGTAACCACGTATGTTGCCAGTGAGCGACAGCTATGTATAGGATTGCTATTATTATATGCCAAGTATACAGATACGTGGATATTACAAAAATATCGTTTATTGACGTTTCACGATGTTTGAAATTAACCGAGCGAAATTAACTGGTTCAGGCAACGAATATTTCGATAATAGTATATTTCTTCTAACAACGACAAATAGTTAGAAGCAAAACCAATTGAATTACAGCAAAACCGGCGATATCGCTTGCACAATTCAAGGAGTAACTTTAATTCATCTCTGAACACAATTCACTCCAAAGTAACTGCAATATTCGTGTGTATCAATATCGAATGTTGTACGATATTACAAGGGTTCTTGTAACATTCCATTTTAGTTGTCACATAAACGTCGTTTCACGTTGATCAACTTTACGTTTCTAATCGCATATTCCACCCCAACGCGGGCAGTGTGTTGTGTTATTTTTGAAACGATTATCAAGCGCAATGACGTTTTGCATAGAGAATAACTGGACCGTTTAAACAAGCTTTCCTATAAATTCTCCCTCGGGTGAGGCATGTTGTTCTTTTGAATACGCCTGTGCTGGTGGCAAGGGCCCTCCCAACCCTTAACGCTGAACATAAATATTAATAAGCAAGCGGTGAAATTCACGCTTATCGTGGCACCGTGAAGATTTACATGAGATAACACGACTTTCCTTTTGCTATACGGTCGTTTATGTGGCCCGTGCACGTGTATCCAGCAGAAAACACGCCGGCATTTACATACGACGTCGGATAAGGGAGTCACGGAGATCGTTTTGCTGCCGCAACTTTTATCGCAGCTGATATCTCAACGGCGCTGTTGCATTCTTTTTAGAATAAATAACGAGACCGGGGATGATGAAGCAAGAGTTATTACGGGTAGGGTTGTCCGCGCGACAAGAGAGCGAAACAGTTTGACGAATGATTTTTCCTTTTTTCAACCGCCCCAATGAGATGTCGCGATAATATTTCTTTAAACCCCGCCCCGCTGCCGGAATAATTTATCTTACTTACCTTGAACATTGCTGTATCAATCTTCAATCGCGAGACCTTTTTAAAATTTGCAAATGCATCAATTTTCCCTCTTGACGAGATACCATGCGAATGCTTATTTCCTTCGCTGCAACGAGATATTGAATTTTACCGTTATTAATACATAGATTCGATATACTCTAACGAGGGAATAAGAGTTATTCATTCGGCTATCGATTTAAATAGTGCGCAATTGAAATGTGAAGCAATATAGTCGTCACATTGATATTAGTAGTATCGAACTTTCGCGTAAGTTTCTATCTATTTGGAATCCGAAATTTCAATCGAAACCTGCTATACTGATTTTTCGATATTATCGATTAATCTGTCCAAACCGTCTTTACTGATCGACTTACTCAGAGGGTATAGTAAAATTGCGAATATTTCGCTCGCTATGAACTTAATACGTTCAGCGTTCGAGTACAATCGCAAATATGAATTCATTGGGAGATATTCAATTATTGATGATGATGCTGTATTATGTATTGCCCTGCGTCATTATTGATTCAGGTGCTTACCACTTGGGGCTGTTGTAAAACCTAAATACGTAATTTATTAGGAAACGCTGTATTATTAGTGACGTATCCGTATCGTGTATTACCGAATGCTACCGTTAATGTTGGCGATTACGCGGGCGTGTTCCTTCTACGCTATTCGTATCTGAATGCGTTCCTCGATAACGTTTGGCTTACCACAAACCGCCGCATAACTCGGAAACCCCCCCGCTATGTGTTAAACAACATTGATTAGTGACATCTGTAGAGTTAATATTCCCGATAAATTTAATGTCTCTTCCTGTACAATACCAATGGTAATCGTATGATTCAATATTATTTCGCCGCTGTTATTATGAGAGTGGCGAAGAATTGTTCGAACTTAACAGTACTTTCGGAAAATCATGCTCGATTTCCTTGTTGAACATATTTTTCTTTAACTGTCTTCAGAGTGTACGGAACATTTTAATTTTGAAAACTTGAACCGTTCACGGTTAATAATATTCTTGCAAATATAAAATTAATATTGCTTGCATTTGTAATTCGTATCAAATAATCGAAAAATTTGATACCGGAAGGAAAATATATGGATTGGCAATAGTTATATAAATTAAATAGCTTATTTGTTGTACCTTTTCGATGGGAAGAAGAACTTGATGTATAATGGATTAGTATTACGCTCAGTCATTATACGGATTAATTAATTCGGATTAATTAATTAAAAACATTTTACGCAAACTCGAAATTTCCCCTCGCATTCCATGCGATCTTTATTTTCATTAAATTACCGATCACCCAAACGTTCGCCCCATTCACAATAATAAAACAGTGACCAGCTAAAGACACAAATCTGCTTTCAAAAACGATATCACTTAAAAAAACAAAGTATCCAGCAAATATTTAACCGCACCCTGATTTCTCGCCATCGTTATCCGTTTCTTCTTCAACTGCTTTTCACCCTGTCTTGCGTGCTATTTCCGTTATTTTCCTGTCTTCTCACACTGTCCTACTTTATTTCATCCCATTTCCTATTCTTTTCTGCATTTCTTTTTTCCTCTGTACTGTATATGATACTACCACTCTGCGCGTGTTTCAACCCCCTCTATACTAAATTGTTCTCGAGCCCGTTGATCAACGAAAATACATTATTATTATTATTACAAATACCTAACGAAAACTATAACACTTCAAACAGCTCCGCATCTTATCGATCGATTAACTTTTGCACAGCATTCGTCCAGTCCATAAAAAACTGTTTCACCTTTCGATCTCCCCTCCCCGCGTTAATTTACCATCGGTTTCCACGTGAATTGCTTCACGCCCCACAGTCCCTCCATTAGCCTATCAGACATAGCTGGAGTTTCCGTAATTGCTCGCGGCCGCACTTCGTTCATCAGGGTTAATTTCAAGTACACCCTGGCGATCGGATACGCAACGAAGATTGTTCGTTCGTCCTGTGTTCGATAAGCTTCGTCTGGCTGCGTGTGCTCGCCCTCTCCGCCCTCTGTGGTCCCGGTACACAGGCCGCACGAGCACAAACAACGTCTCCCCGGCCGCGGTGAAACGCCGATGTGTATATTTGCAGATCAGTCGAGCGAGTTCCACCGCATTTCAGCGTCGTTAGCATTCAATTACGCGATTATAGGAAGGGCGGTGGCGGGTATCCGGCCGATTCGCGCAACCCTGCTTCTTCCAACGATTCGCGTCCCTCTTCGAGAAACACTCGCGGGGACTCGGTGTAACGGCAAGCACCTCTGCCCTCGCCGTTACACCGAGTCCCCCGTTCACCCTTTCGACGAAACCGGGGGGGAGAATCGAAGGGCGTCCGTGTTTCAATACCTGGCGAGCGAAACCGGCGATCTATTTTCGATGGTTAATGGTTCATCGAAAATCGTGGGGGACCGTGTCCTCGTAAACGCTGACGGGTAAGGGCAGTGTTGGAACGTTTGCTCGAGGATTTTGATAGAACCCGGCGCAGCTACGGAGACGTGATTTTTGGCAGATTTTATTGGGATAGCGACGTGTTCCGCGTAGTTATCCGTCGATCGAATTCGTGTTTCGAAACGGAAAGCGTTGCGATACCAACGGCGCCGTTCCCCCATGGCGCTCATGTGCTAAAATTATGCGTGACGCGCG
This sequence comes from Nomada fucata, assembly GCA_948146005.1. Lineage (NCBI taxonomy): Eukaryota > Metazoa > Arthropoda > Insecta > Hymenoptera > Apidae > Nomada > Nomada fucata. The sequence continues at coordinate 6,386,778 of OX411278.1, read as the reverse complement.
GAAGAGAATCGCGTTAAGCGGCCGCGGTGAGTGTACAAGTTTCCCGTTGAAATGTGGCTGAAACGAGCAACGGCGTAATCCGATTTCGTCGAGTGCCGTCCGGTTTTCGTCCGGTACGAAAAGACGAACGGGTGGGTTTAATGAATCATTCCGTTCCGCTTCGCTGTTAGATCATTTCGATTCTTAATTGTCGGGCGGTAAACAAACGCGCTAGTTTTCCCGACACGCTGGATATCTCGTTCGGTTTTCGGTTTGATTTTGTTTTTTCTCTGGCATTCTCTCTCTCTCTCTCTCTCTCCCCGGGGAATAAAGCTGTTACTTATTCCGTCGGGTGTTAACCCAGTTTACGTAATACAATTTCAATTTATTCGCAGCAATCCGACGGCAGTTTCTTTTCCGTATCCTCGCAATTTCTCGAGGCAAGTATTTGCGGCAACGATATCGAGACGCGGTCGTTGTTTCCGGTAATTGCGACAGAAAAGCGTACCATTTTAAATGCAAATGTATGCAAGACAATCCGGAGATTGACTAAAGAAGCAAGACTTATCGCGGCGCGATATATTTGGCCCGGGAATGGCTTTCCTTAATTGGAGATCGCGCGATACCGCGGCAATTTATTTCAACCGGAATGGATCGCGTTTTAATGATCAGTCCTACGCAAAATGTTTCTCGCCGCGAGGAAATTGTTAATCGCTGTCGTTCGGCTGTTTCTCGATTATCGACGATTATCCGCCAGCGAAATATGAGGAAAAACGACGGACGCTAAATTTGTAAACGGCACAACCGATGTAACGGGCGGCGCGAAGCAGCGTTTCGTTTTAAATTGCAGGGAACCGCGCGTTTGTTTCACAGCGATGGTCAATATTGGCTGCCACGCGTTAGATACTCTAAATTCGCGTAAAATGTACCCACGGGATTTCGATATGGAAACAACAGATTGATGATCGCTTTGAAACAACCGTGATGGGTAGGAACACGGGGCAACGGCGGCAGGCAGGTGAAAACTTGTCAGGGAATTATAGGAGCGCGCTGACCGCTGCCAATGCATCGTAAATACGTGATTGGAGTGCTAACGTCAGAGTTAATCAATGAAGTGATTTGTCGATGATAAATCGCTAACGAGCGATAACGTTTCGAGCCTGAGTGAAGTAAATGACTAACAGACGTTACCGTTGTGCAAAGGAAGATCATTCCGCTGAGTGAAGCGGCAACTCGAACGAACAAAATGTATGATAATAGCTGTCAGCACTTTTTACTTTCTGCGTCAAAGGACACATCTTATTATTCGTTCGTTCGAGCCAAGTGTCTTGCAAATTTTGATTGGTTACATCTCTTTAATCAGAGCTTACTATCAGTTTTATTTATTTTCGATGGACGAATTTTTTTTGAAGGACGGCTACGGGCATTCATAGGAGTTTCAGAGGATCGAACTTTCGGTTGGGGTTAAGAGTTATAAATTAGAAAGGAAATCGTACCCGGTCAGACGAGCTGGCTTTCTGCGCGAGCGATATCAAAATGTATTGGATGGTGAACTATCACCTTTACGGGGCTTTTATTGAAATTCTTCGAGGCGATCTTGAAAAGAATTCCTTCCTCTACCCAGTGGACTCATCTGGAAAGTCACGCCTGCGGAATGAGTTCAATGTAGGGGATCCCTTATGGCGTAATTTCGAAGAATAGAATAGAACGTGCGTAGGGGAGTGAACGTTCTTAAAGAGTGATCAACACAGGATATATCTCTTTTTCGAGATTATTCACGATTATTCGCGATAGAAATTTCTCGGATATCTAAGAATTCAGATTCGTAAATGTTTAAATATACTGATAACGGAAACGGCTTTGGAGAATTGAAATATTCTATTGATCGATCAAAGTGAGTTATTGAAAAGCTATAGAGAAAGTTAAAGGAAGTTTACCCTTTTCTATTATCGCCGCTGTTAATCATAAAATCGAGTGCTCCTTCGACACATATTACACGATGTATTTATAATCGGCTTCAATTCGCTCGAGCTTTCGATTCTTCCAGAACTCGGAACATTTCCGAGACACTCCCGAAGTTTCAATAATAAACAAAGTATCGTCGAGCTCCGTCGGGGCTGATTTGATTAAAACGCTTCTGAACGGAGCAGTCGTTAGTAATCCATGAAGATTAAAGATGTCTACCATGGAATAGTGTCTACGATTAGATTTCGGTTATTATTACCTACAGTCGCCTCGGGAACTGAGTTAACGATTGCAATCTATGTGCAAATGAAGACGATACATATTTAATAACACCGAGGTATTTACGTTTTTGTAACTCACTTTTTCATGTACTTATACCATAAAGAATGCATTCGAACGTACAAACGTACATTAGAATTATTATTCTACGTTTGAATTATTGACCAAAACGTTACCTTAACTTCCGATTCGACTGTACACTAATCCAAATACCAACCACCTCGCTCGTCCATTTCTTCTTCGGAACAGAAAATAGCCAACCATAAACCGAATCGTCCATAAATTTCCAAACAGTATCGCATCGTTTATTCGTCGCGTAACTGTAGACTGTTTATTCGAAATTCCGCGTTCACGTAACCCGCTTATTGAATCGACGATTCGGCAGTAACAACAGCGCTGAAATCGTAACCGAAGTAGAAACGGTAGATCTGTATTATCGAACACAGACGCGCATCAGACGGCGCTTCGACGCGCAAGCGGATCAAGTGAAAAGTATCGCGGAAGGATGAGCCAGGGGAAAGGGTTGACCCCGTCTGATCTGTCTTCTTGGTGAAAACCACCGAACAGACCGATGGGGGTGCTCTTTTTCGTAACCCCTGTCCCCGTCCCGCGCCAGGCAGAGGGTACGTACAACGGAATGGAGTCAGTCGGGAATGACGATGGCTGGATTAGCCTAGGAGCACGTGCTGTGGACACCATTCTCCACTTCGCTTGAGTGCTCGAAAATCACGTTCACGCTGAACTCAGCCAGAAAACAGACGCCGACGATTCACGCATTCTGATTCACCCTGAGCCTCCCTCTGCTGCTCGGTGTGCGTTCCTCCTGAACATCCCACTGGATTCCTGATGTTCCACCCGCGGCAAATAAGCCCTGGATGCGTTTTACGCGTCACTGGAAACGGCGAAATCTTTTGAAGAGCCGACGAACTGAAGCATCATATCGGCGTGAGAATATTTTTAGGCTGGGGACCATGGTGTACATAACTTCTTGTTTGTTTGTATAGGGGATTTACGAAGTATGGACGAAATGACGGCTAGATTCCGATGCTTAATTATTTATTGCTTGCGTCTGTTGTTCATTCACTTTGGAGATATGTTTAATGTTACGTCAGATCAATTGAGCACTTTGGTCGGGCTCGATAAGTTTTACGAAATAGTAACGATATTACGGTGTCAAAAAAATTACAGCAAAGTGTGTTAGAACTGAAAATAGTTGGGCAAAATTACGGTTATATTTGGACGGGAATATAATTTCAGAAAATGCTGAATAACAGAAAAAAATATCACACGAATTCCAGGAGTCTCGCTTTAATTAAACGTAACTGTACGTAGCAACATGGTTTCGCAGCCTCGAAATTTAGCACGGCGAAGTTGGCGAAACTCTTTTAGTTTTGGTCAAGATAATGCGAATGCAGTCGGAGATCCGGGAATATCTTCGGTTATTCTCTGAAACAGACAGTGTGGGATTTCTTCGTTGTTACTGAATTACACTTTCTCTCCCCCATTTTTATCTTACACTTTCTGAACTCTGCATTACGTTTACCCGCGGCTCCTTTGTTCATTTCGTAGTAATATTAAGATAATGAGTCGAGTTTCCCGGGGAAAGTCAGATACCAGTTCCCCGGGGAAAGGAATTATACTCCGCGGAAATAAAAGTTTAAAGTATTTCATAGCGCGGATATTTTACACACGATAATAGAATCTCAAATGAGATTAAGCCGCGTTGTTACAGAACATTTAACTATGAATCACCTCCATTGTCTCGGGTCGTACTATTCAATATACCATAGGGGAGTCGTCGAAAATTAATTCGATGAAGAATCAAAGCGAACAGAAAGAACGTAATACCCGACTTATCTACACATTGTGAAAAAGATTACGTCTTACAATAATAATTCATGATATTCTTCATTGCTGTGCGTTTTTATTTGCACAGCAATCCCTCTTACCCAGTATTATGAAATAACGGGTGCAATTATATTTTTGCTACGGTATTTATTTTATATTTATTTGCTTCGTCGATTATTGACGAGCGTAAAATATTATTAAGCCGCACCATCTGTTCTTGTTCGTTCCAGCAACTAAACATTTCTCTTTCTGTATTCGTTTCATATTTCTGTGATATACGGTGATTCGTCGTGCGAGTTGTTAATTTTATGAAAGAATTGTAAAAAAAGGGAAGCAAGCTTCCACAAATCCGTTGTTCACGTGAACATCACATTCTCCATATCCTCTGTACTCCTCTTTCTTTTCCCTTATTTTTTTTCGTTTTCCGAAAACACCGTTTACCTTCCTCGATTCAGTTGCATTGTTCCAGCGTAACCTTTTTTGTGCACTCAACGATAATGTCACGATAACGAGACAAAAGTATCCGGCAGAAAGAGTTCAATGGTTTCGATGGGCAGCAGAAGTCTGACTAGCTTCTCAAAACCTTAGCAATGTGTAAATTCATAGATGCAGCTATATTTTTTAAATATATTTATTTGGCGTAGAAGTCGCGCTTCTTACTTGCATACTAACATTTACAAATTCATCATTATTATTATTATTACTATTATTATCAATATTAAAATCGTACATTTTACTGTTCCAAGTTTTTCAAATCTTCACAATAACATAGTAGCAGTTTACATCCACTTTGCATCTACTTTATAAATAATCCTGCCCCCGCTTAGAATATTTAAAACATTTCATTGCCAGTAACCGATATATCTGAGGTCGCTAACATTCTTACAAATATTTAACTGCGGTATTGTATTGTAATCGTTCGTACGAACGCCGTTCAATTTTCGAGTTTCACATTTCGGTCTAGCGCGATGCGAAATATTTGCTCGTCGAAAAATACTCGTCGCGGTTACGACGCCGGAAATTTTCAAAATATCCGACCCCGTTCGTTACGCGTAATATCAGATACGGAATTTTCTGAATCCCCTCGTTGACCATGCTGGTACAGAAACTGGGTTCCGAAGAGTTTCGTATTCTATTCCCAAACCTCTCACCGCGCCACCCTGCTCTTCTTTTTTCCCCAGCCGCCCCCTGACCGTTCGTACTCGATGTTTTCCTTTTTCTATCCACTTGCTTCTTTTGCACGTTTGGTCCTTTTCCCGCGACCCTTTTGACCATTCAACGATAATGTTACGATAACGAGTCAATGCCCGGCCCAGGAAACCGAGGCCGCTCTTTCCTACGTGAGAAATCAAAGACTTCCCTTTGTGTGGTTTAACGGAGAGCACGGTTCGGCCCGGAGTTTTAAACGAGATTTGCCACGTTTCAGACGGAAAATATCCCTGGGGTTCGAAGAATATTTGCTGGGGGCAAACGTACATTTCTAGCGTCGCGATTATATGATTACAATTGTGGCTCGTTTATTGAAATAAGAAAATCGTGGGATATTTAACAGCCGCAAAAGTTGCGTGGGTACAGCGACGGGGGAAGGAATAATCATGTGACAAAAAGAGGCTGTGAATTTCTAATTTCTTGGTGAGCTTTTCTTTTATATAAACACGAAAGTTCGGGGGAAATAATGAAGGGCATTTGCTAAAATGGGATTCATAAAAGATACCTAAGTACCTATGTATATTTTTTCTTTTCTCTTGATACATTTAAATCGTACATTTTAAGGTTGCGCAATTGATGCTGGCATTTTACGGAGATGAAATGTTTCATGGGGATTTTTAATCGACTATTTGACGTTTGAGTACAGGTTTAGCATCTGAATAGGTGCGAAACGGAATGTTATTAAAAAGAAAGTTCTGTTTCGAGGAGACGGCCACCGGCTCTAATATTTCGAGTGATTTGGAATTTTCCAGGGAAATGAGATTCCGGGAAGATTTAATTAACTCGGTACTTCAGCTCGCATTAACGAATTTGGGGAGCACTTAATCGCTATTAAATTTCCTGTCGCGTCTTGTTCGGCCTAAACAGTGTATGTGTATGTCGATAATATCGGTTATCCTGATCTCGAATACTTCAGCCCTTGCTATTGATATTGGACCATTATAAGTAGTCGCCCGGGCAATTGTTCATACCTTATTATCATGTTGTAACGATAATTGCAACGCCCATAAAGCCTCATTATCCAGAATATAGATTATATATTACCGATTCTTAAAGAAAATATATTCGAACATTCTGTTACACCGTGAAACAAATATTTCAATGTCCACTAATTTTATTCCGAGTACGAAGCAAAGTGACAGATAAAACTTAGAATTAAATATGCTTTCATTTTGGTAAAACGTCTGAAGCAAATATTTAATCCAGCGCACACTTGCCGCTGTTAAAAATTCTCTGTTCGCGATGAGAAATATCGACCCGTAACGTTCGATCGTTCGAATCGAATTTTCCTATCGGGCATCCTCGTTTAATTCCATTCGTTGAAATTAGTAGGGCATGAACTGCTGTTAACCTTTATTATTCACGGCACGCATCTACCCCGTCGTGCTTTTCGTGCGCCGGTCGTTTGGTACCATGTCAAAGAGCCAATATAGGGTCGTTAATACAGCATCACTAGTTGCGCCAAAATTCTGTATGAGATTTCAGCATAAAATAATCTCGTCGACCGGCGCGGTGGTCGGTCGGTATATTTTTTTTCATTTGTCACGGTCGAACGTAGTTAACGAACGGCCCGAAACACAGGTGAAATAAACATTGGACGGGCGAAACGAGAATTGAGGAAAGTTCACGGAAAATTTTCACCCGTTTTCCCCAGCGCGAAATTAATTAAACGATTCGAATGAAATTTACACGTTGCTTAATGCGAATGAAAAATAATCAGGAGCGTTCGTTAATTAAGCTAACGTGAACTATACCGACGAACTAGAGTTTGTAACAGTGGCTGATCACAATGCATCGGAATGAATATATCAAAGCAGTCGATTCAACTCTGCCGAGCATTGAATTTTTGTAAGACAATTTCGAGGAACACAGGCGTCGCATAAACAATCGGTTTATTAATTACACGTTGTACAACTCGCGAATAAAATTGATATTTCGCAGGGAAATATAATAGGTTCATTTTTTATTGAATTCCAGTGCGTTTTATGCATAATCTGATATACAAAGGAGTCGCAAAGCTTGCAGAACAAAAAGAAAAGCTGTAGTGTTGCACGAAATATTCGGGGCAAATGAGAAAATACATGGAAATTTGTGCTATTAAATACGTCCGTTCTCCCTTTCTGTGTCCCTTTCACATTCGAACAGGTCTGATGAAAAATTACGGACAGGTCATATTTTTTCATCTAAAAAAATGTACAAAGTAAAGGCCGAAAGTTTGAGTAACAAAGAATTCGCCGGCACAATCGGCCCCCATAATTACACCGTCATTTTTCGGCACACGGCTCTCACTTCGGCAGATCGATACTTTTCTTTCACCGTTTCCTGCTCTTTTTTTTTTGTCGTGTCACTCTCAATACATCTGTTTCCAATTTTCGGTCTGTCGCTAAAAAATTGTAGCCATGCTCAGATCACCGTGACATTATTAAGAATCGATATTTTCGAACTGTTTAACGTCGACGTTTTCCTAAAAACGAGATACATTTAAATAAATAAACGTTACTTCGAAAATAAATGTATATATATAAAAACCGTAAACGAATAATACGCGAATAGAACATTTTTATGCAGACATATATTTTGAAAATGTACACGAGCAATTGAAAATTCGATATTCTGCAGAGTTTACGAAGAGAATTATGCATGTATATTTCTTTCGCCCTTTTTGGTTCTTATCGCCGATGCAATTTCCCTTTTCACATTTTTTTTTCGCTCGAATTTACCGAGTAATAACCGCATGAAGTTCGAATCTTTTGGTGAACCCTGTATTTCGAATTATGCGCTTCAGTAATCGCCAATCGATTTGCTATTCGTGTCCAATCGCTGTACAGACAGAACTGTCGTAGTTGCGCTTTCGACCAGCGAATAATATTCAGACATTCTAGGTCATGAATGCACGATCGTTTCCAGTCTATGATATTCAGTTTTTTCGCAGGCTCTTTCAATCGATATTCCTTTCTACTGCTTGCGGGGATAATGAGCGTACTAGTAAAATATACATTGAACGTAATTCAGAGTTAAATACCAAAGGGAACAATATCTGACGCATCCTTGACTTCATAATATAATTGCGGAAAGCCGTTGTGTACTTATTATTTATTTTCACATTAATTCCGTTCGTTATAAACTAGTCTAAGAGTGTACGAATTCTTCTTCAATCTCTAATTAATAAATTATGAAGTAAACATGGTTGCGGTAGTTTTTCTACTTATTTATTACTTTGCAAGCTGAATTTGTTTCACGGTATAAATTCATATTTGAATCTCGTCTTATTACTGATTTGTCTCTTCGGCGATATGCAAGTGAATGGCAATACTGTATCGAACAGCCAATGGCGCATTTAATATTCAGATGTACCTGAAGTGGCCATTAGTTAACCAGACATTTGCCTCTGTTTAAGTTGAAAGTCTTGCAAGATGTTTCTCCCTGTTTTACATTAATGCAAGGAGACATAGAATTGGCTAGAGCATTGCCAAACAGAACGAGCCCCCAGCAAAGCAGAGCAATCAAAGTAATTGGCAATTTTCTCTTAAGTCGATCCTTTCGTCGACATTTCATGGTCAACGTCCTTCGTTTTCTCTCTTTCAGGAGCAGAAATCGCGTATTTAAACGGTAACTAATGGACCGTTTATTGACCGAAACACTCTTCGGTTGATCGTTGTACAAATTCGATTATCGCCTCTCTCTCTCTTCATCTCTCTTTCTCTCCTTTATTATTAGCGATTTCCTTTTTTGTTTTTCGACATGCTCGATAGACGTCTGCCAATATCAGCTGAAACGTTTGCCAGCAACGTTTTTTCGATAACTGCTCCCGTATTATTATTATTTTGATTAATAATTCATCAACCAATTTTGTAAGATTTGCTCAAGTGCAATTAAGAAATTTTAAGAAACAATTTTACTCCCTATTCCACAGAAATTGCCCTCTTCACATTACTTTCCATAAATCGAGTACGATTATTTTCGGCTAAGAACGTTAACAGCTTCGCTGCACGGGCTTTTATATTTTGGTGACGGGAATGGATAACATTTGTTTTCACCTCTAATGCGGGAATCAGAAACCCGTTTGCCTTTCTTTCCATTCCATCCCCCCTTGTAAACCATTTCGTTCACGTCGCTCTACCTTTATCACCTGTATATATAGGACTGTGTAATTCACAGTAATCCCAACGTAATGCCCGATAACCTTAAGTATCACAAAAGCTTTAAGGAGAACGAACGAAACGTGGAAGCTGACCGCGTTCGCCGCGTAAATAACCGTAGGAACAGCAATTATTTCGGGCTCGGCGAGCATGCAATCGTTTCCTATTTTCAATAGCGGGGAAATAAAAAATCGTTCGTCGGGAAAATTTCTTTGCAGCCAACCTATTCAACGTTTCGCAAAGGGTTGGAATTTCCTGAAGTGAGACGCAGCTCTGTCGCTACGTTACACGTTTCTTGGGGCGGGGGAGGAGGAAAAACGACATGAAAGTTGCAATATCTATTAGCGTTAAAAATGCAGGTAATCGTTTCAGCAAGGGCGTACAAGTTCCACGAAAACCTTTTCGAACAATCGATATCTCTAGCGACACAGAAATGAACTCGTATCGAGTGGTCCGCTGTTTGCGCGATTCGACAGACGTCCATCCCGATTTTTTCCATTCCGGGGGACTTGCCACTAGATTCGGAACGTTATTTAGTTGGATGACAAACACAAGTGACATCATTGTGGTTTGAAAACGTTCAAACTATAATACAATTTTCTAATCTTCAGATCCTAAATAAATACGCATTACGAAGATACATCGTGCAGCGTAAAATTGCAAAAAGAATTCGGCGTGTGCAATCGCGTTAAGTTACTTGGCTAGGATAATTCGATACCTGCAAGGATAATCAGACGAAGCGCAAGAAGCAACGAGAAGTTCGTATTTGCGCGGATGTAAACAGGGGGCGTGGGAAACGTCAAATCTCAGAAGTGGGAAAATGTCGTGTAACCTTAGAATTGGCTTACAATGGTGGTCTAGTCACGATTCGATCACCGTTCGAACGTCATTCACTACGCCGAGACGTGACTGGAACGTGAACACTATCGTGCTTTAGCTGAATCAGGTAGCATTAAACAGTGATTGAACTGCGGCTGTGCAACGATATTCATGGTTGATACAAATTAAAGTTTATCGTTGCGTGCCGACTTTCAAGATGCACTCATTGATTGATTAATGTCTGACGCTAAATTAAAATATCCTCCGTCTGCTTAGTAATTTGTTGTTTATGCGATGAATAAAGAACAACGATTGAATACTCGTTTGATTTTTAGAGGATCTTGAGCAAAGAATGATACCCATGTTGCAATTGTTTTGTACAATTCATTCGAGGCTCCGTCTATTGCAGCTGATCATTTGTTATTTTTATTACATTAATCGGAACTTCTATTAGTCGTTGTTCCATCGTTTGCTCGTTCTGATAGCGTGAAGTATATTCGCGTATTCTTCTGCTTGTTCGCTCTGTTGGCATGTTTTTTGAACATGTAAACGCCATTAATTACGTTTCCCTTCTGCGTGGATTAAATTTGAGTCGAGTTACATGCCAAGCATCCAGAGATATAGATTTCACCGAATTTTTCTGGTCGTGCTGTTCGAATCCAATGGAAACATTTAGAAAAACGTTCGAAAAGTGCAGAAAAACTTGGAAATGAGAACCGCAATACCAAGCCTTGCGATCTTTATTATTACAAAAAGATTAATACCAGTGATCCATGTATTACTTAATATTATAGTTATTACTATTATTGTATCATATTATAAATATTATAATGTTTGGTATATTTGTTCAAACGTATTTTATCACTTTTATCCGATATTATTTCTTAAATCGTCAACTAATCGCCTGTGTTTCTGATTTCAGGGACTACTACTATGACAGGTGAGTATCAGTTCCATAGCGATCCTCAACTTTACTGAATAAAATTTCATGGTTGAAGGTAACTTAATTATCTCACCTTTTCATATTCTTTGCTTCACATGTCCTGTTTAAGATCTGCTTAGAAATGGCTTTACCGTGTCGATTACTATAATTACAAATTCTGATATCAAGTATAATATCACCAGCAAAACGTTCAAGTAAATTTGCTATAAATAAGTTCGACCAAATTCAAGTACGTTGCAGAACAATAACACAGTTCTAAATAACACAAAAAGAAGCTCCTAAAAAATTCATTCCCGTCTAATGCTGCTGCCTTCTTCTGCATAATAGAGTATGTCTGACCAACGCCCCCCTATTCCACTTAAAACAAGTCCGTGCGTCTTCTAGCTTCCTGCCCAACGGACCGATTAATCTGCCCATTGAAATAGACAACGCACGACACTTTTACAATAACGGTTCCACGCCTCGGACTCTACACGCGTTTCGGTGTAAAATATCGATGCACAAACCCTCCGGAGAGTACCAATAATCTTGTTCTAGCTGAGTGGGAAAAAAACTGTGCGCGTTAAAGGGTTAAGCCGACTATCCACTCGACAAGAAAGTGTTCCGATACCCGTCGAGCGCGCAGAGAGCTTGACCACGGTGTCTCCGTGCAATTTCGAAAAGCAGCGCATAATTTACCGCCGATCCCGGAATTATAACTACCGGACCGTAAATCACAATTATTATCTCGCACAGTTTCCCGAACGTTTCACTCCTGCCTGGTGTTCGCGACACGCGGGAGGAATATCGGCAACAATATGGAGGTTTATTAAATTATTTTTGCATAACGTTTCGCATTGGTGCATGAATGAATTTATTACCCTCCGATGTCGATGAAAATTGCTGAATCTCCAATTCGTTCGCGACACTTTGAGGAGCGTTTTACGGCCAGCGGTGGCAACGTTTCCGATAATCGTCACTAAAAAAAAAAAAACAAAAAAAAGTAATCGTTTTCAGGTTCGTCCAACGAATGCGATCATTCGTTTCCCCGCGGATAAAAGCGTTCGTCGCGTGTGCTCGCGTAACGGATCCCCGATCTCGCGATTAATGTTAAATAAACGGGAATTGCCGCGTCGATTTCCTCGCCCCTTGTTGACAAACAGGGAGCCGATGAACGCGAAACCGCGAACTTCTATTCGCGAAACAGCGAATTGAAATATTCATACGGCCGCAGTTCGAGCCCCTTGCACCCGTGTCGCGCAGCCCAAACCCCGCGGTTGAAAATGCAAATCGCATTGGGGCGAGTTCGAGGGAAAATTTAGCCCGTGCAGGATCTCGTCGTCAAAGGAACTTTTCGGTCTCTCTATTTAAAAGCCCGGCAGACATTCTTAAAAAGCGCTAAGAAGCGCTACTTTCTAATACCAGGGTAAAACGGATTTGCCCGATCCGTGTAACGCCGGGCGACGCGGTTCTTTCTCTTCTCGATCCAACGAAAGAGGGTAACCGGCTTAAATAAATCATCGGGGAACGGGCACACGCGGACGCCGCGCAACGCCAGAGGCTCAACGTTACGCGCTGCCCGTCAAAAATTCTGTCTTCGAGGATTCGTCCGGCACGACCGCGCCGGCGAAACGAAACGAGCGAATAGAGGCGGAACATCGACGCTCCTTCGCTTCGAGTCGCGGATCTGTTCTCCTGAATGACGGCAAACGAAGCGTGCGGACGCAATTAGTCGACAAGCAAACAAGCCTGGCGACAGGACACATTAACGCGCGATTACTCGTCGAGTGTACGCGATCATTCATTTTTCGCTTTTTTTCTTCCACCGCCTCTCCCTCTCTCTCTCTCTCGCCGCACCTCTCGTCCCGGAGGTATTTCTCCGATTAATTGCTTTCTCGGTCGCACAAGAAACGAACAAGGACCGGGCTGATTGAATGGGGCGAACTTAAAGAGGCAGGGCACGTGCGATTATCAAAGCACGGTACACGCCAACGTTATTATACTCACGTGACCGTAGATAATAATTATTAAAGCCCGATCGAGGCGCTCGCCGGACCCCTCGGTTGTATTTCACCTGCGGCACACGGGAAGTCAGCTGAAACGGCGTTTTTCTCCCATTTGTTCGCACCCTCGCCGCGTCTGAATTCCTCTATAATTTAGGATCGGCCTGTGTCGTCTCGCGGCGTGGAAACGAACAGATGATAACGAAAGAACGCTGTGCGGTATTTATCGCCCGACGAATGTACTCGCGTTTCCGGCTGTATTGATCTTATCGTTCGACGTATTCCACTGACCGATTTGCCCAACGGTTCTGCAACTTTTCAAACGATTCGGTGCATCAACGACGATAGACAGAAAGATATTACCACTAACGGTCACGTTAGTTGTAATACAATCTCGTTTCTCCTTTAAATAACGTTCAATATTATCAAGAAAGAGGTGTTCGGTGTTTAATTACGGCGGCGTCGTGTAACAAATGTGCGCCGCAAGAATATCTCCGTTCTCGCGATATTTCTTTACAGATACCTGTCCGCCGCTCCTCTGCGAAACGAACAGAACTACCTTGCGATACAAAGGAAATCGCTAATACAAAGGAATAATTATGCCCTCCGTTCGCGCGTATTTTCCAGCCAATAACGCAGACTCGATTCGATCCCTTCTTTCGTCGAGATCGAACAGCGGGTACGAGGTACGGCGCAGATAGGTCGTGCTACGGGTACGCGGATGGAAAAAAAAAGGGGGAAACCTTTGAACGAAAGGGTTGAGAAGAACGCGCGGCGTTCGCATAACCACCGTCCCCCGGGTGGTGGCGGTCCTTTTGCTTTAATTGTTGCGATTCAGAGACAGTTCGTGACCGGCCTGGGGATAGGGCAGCGCGGATTCGCAAAAGCGAGACACGCCGGTCCGAATAAAAGTCATAAGCTCAGGTGAAGGCGGTTGCCGGGCAGCCGTACGGAACAGAATTATAACCGTGCAGCGCTGGACTGCGACACGGCACGGTCCACGCGGCCTTTTCTTTCGGCCGAACACAACGATAAACCACGTGACGTTACTTTTCGTTGCTTTATTAATTCTTCCAACGCGACGGCGCGCCTCGGCGGATTTTTACCCGCTCGCAACCCTCCCCCCGTCTCGGCCAGCGAGAACGCTGTTTTCCGACGGACTTTATATTCCACCCCTGCGCCCTGCTTTAAATATGCAACACGCGCCGCGTAGCGAACGCACACTGTAACGCACACGGGGCTTCTGAACGGCAGAAGCGACACGCACACGTGTACCGTCGCGCTCTGGTTGAACATTGTTCGTTGGTTAAAAAGAAATTGATTGCTCCTGATATTTTTCCTTTTTCTTTCCATCGTTTCGTGTATGTATATATTTGTATATATATGCATGAGCCTGCGCGCGTATATTTCGAACAGGGGGTGTGTTTCGTTTTGTTTGATACTTCCATTCATGCTTGTTGTTTATTCTGTTTTTTTTTTTTGCTTTCTTTCTTTTCATTTGATTTTTATACTCGTATATTTTATCCGATCGACCGTGCGTACACGCGGCCAATTTCCGTGGAAATTTGTTGTTTGTTAGCCGCAAACGTTGTGTCGGCCGTTGCATCGACGAAGGAAGAATTTTCGCGGCCAAACGATCCGCGATAAAAGGGGGGTTGGATCGGAATCGAAACGGTTCGCGGTGGGAATTCACGTTCGATTAACTTAACCGTTTGCTTGTCGTGGCTCGTGCGTCTTTGTCCCGGGGATTTCCTTCGACGCTGCGGAGAACTGCGGTCAGGGAAGCGTACTTGGAAGTTTGTCGGACGACGTACGGTCGTAGGTCGCGGGATTGCTTTGAAAAAAATTCACGGGCCCAGTCTTGGTTCTGTATACGGTTGTTATTAATTCGGACGCTCTTCCTTGTCTGTCGATGTTTTGTAATTATTCGCGGCATTATTAATGCGTTTGGCGTATTGTATAATTCGGTTTCGTACGATACAATATAGAACAATGCTAATAAAGCAACGCGTAGCTTGGGAAAACTGCACCAATTTTAATGAACATTTCGCGTACTGTATTATTAGGATGCTGCATATGAATCAACCAATTTTACGAACACTATGCAAACCATTTCGCTAATTAATCTGGCCCGGAGTAAATCCGGATTGTATTTCCCTTCTATAACAGTGAATCAAGTGAAATAATGCATGGTAGTTAATAGTTGAATTCGAGCGTGCTTCTCTTACGAATTTAATGCAGATTACGATAAGGGGAAAGCTATATATACAATGCGAAATGTCTTGGCCGATTTCTTGAACTTTCGTTAAATATAGATGGAACAATAACGATCCTCGACCGTGCAAAAAGTTAATATATAAATTACTTGGCTCCGTTTAAATTTGATTTTACCGTGAAACGATCGCCACCCACGTGCTAGAAGTAAATCCAGGATTATTCGTTTTTATTCGGAGATATACGTCGAGTTCGTTAATGAAGTACCAATATGGTAAATATATGTCGATTTATATATACCGGCTTTGTAATGGAATTAAGAGTTACGCCCCTGCTTGGCGATTCAGTCGATTTACGAAAAGCTATTATATCGAGGAATTATGTGCTGGGAATGGCGGTGAATATCGGAATGGGAAATTATCTTCGCGTATTTTGCTTTGTCTTCCCCCATCCCCCCCCCCCCTTCCCGGGTCGGATTTTTCCGGTTATGCGGATAAGGATAAAGGGTTGTTTATGGTTGCGAAATTCCATCCCTTTCCCTTTATTCCTTTGTGCCGGGTTCTTTATCTTAAAGAAGCTTGGATATCGTTTTTCGACGGGGTTGAATTCACGTTCAGGCGAACTTCTGCCACCGATTAAATTACTCCCAATTAAAAAGAGAGTTTAACAAATGCGTGAGATTCTAATCTTCCTTCAACCTGCTTGATAAACGATTTCGTCGGGACAGCTCCTGCTCAATTCGGTAAAATTTCGTATACGGAACGGAACGCTGCAGCGCGCTGATTCGTTGCAAAGATAATGGAAAGTAAATTTTCGACTAACTGCAACCGACAAGAAATTAGCAACTTCCGCTCGATTTCGTAAACGTCCGACATTCCGTACGACAATTTGCACTTTTAACCAACGTGTTCCACTTGAACGTTGAAACACGGGATTAATCGAGCCGCGCAACGATTCTCCCCCGGAACGAATTACACACTCGCCGATTGAATTACACCGTACAACAATTTAACTCTGCCTGTCGCGTGTCTCAATCGACGCGTAACGCGCGCTTACGTCTCCGCTTAACCGGAATGACAAGAAAAATCCGATCGGCGAGTTACAGCTTTTTAATCGCGTCTTTCGCGTCGGAATCGATGCGGGAAAGCTTCGTCGCTTTCGCATCGATTAAATCTGACGCTTTCTGGCAGGTGACACTTAATTTGACACAGGTCAGACGGACATTTGAAATCCGTGCACTTAATGTATGTCGATGGGGATCAAGCTTATAGGCCGGGGTGCTGTTAGGGGCCGGGATGCATCGTGTCCAGTTAAGCCTCCCAGTCACAAAGCGATGTCTTGAGGGACGAATGTCCCTAATTAACCTGACACCCCTCGGTGTATGCGTGTGTATGTGTATGTGTGCCCGTCCCAGTACAGTCAGTCGTTGCACCGTTCTACCTGTAGCCAATTCAATTTGTAATTAATCTTCCGCGTTCGAGATGGAGAAAATTCACAGGAGAGCCATTTACTTAATTGAACGCCGTTAATACGCGATAGCCATCTTAGATGCACACTTGCACACCGGTGTCGTCGTTTCACGTTTCATAGTCTGCTTTAGCTCCCCGTTTTCCTTCTGACGTTTTGGCAAGACTCCCCCCGCGGGGTTAAACGCCTGGATATTAATGCAATTATTGCCGGCGTTCTGTTCTGCCCGCGTGATAAGTCGTCGGTGATTCGTTGTGTACAAAGTTTGACGGGTATTGCGCGAATAAAATTCCAGAATTTAATTGCCCAAGAACGTGTTCGAGGAAACGTTTGGACAGGTTCGGAGTTATTGTAGTCGCTGGTGGCGAATTTTCCAGCTGCATCGGGCGAGAAGTTGAGGGGAGATTGGTTGGCATTGAGCTCGCATGCACCGGAACAAGATTTCTTGAAATTCCAGGCGAACACAGGTTTTTGCGTAGCGGGGAAATTAGCTTTCTTCCGTGTTCCAGTTAACGTGCACGCGTAGACGAATATGCGGAGGCGCGAGATCGTTGGTTAAAGGTATTGAGGGAATTTATATTGAAATTTTGTATCCGTTTAATTTGTCCGATCGTTTATTATCTTCGAATTGTTCGCGTCCATGGCGATAATAATTGTATAATTAAATTATCGGCGATATCGTGCGCCGTGAAAAGCGAAATTGGGGACAATAAGCCTACGATATAAATCTCCGTTCGCGCGAGTACGAAATAGAGGTTAATCGTAGCTGTGAAACGATACCCTGAGGGATGAATATTCCTGATTAACTCGATATCCTTTCTTGCGTATACACCAGGGTATTACACCTACATTACGTCCAATTTGTAGTAAAATTGCAGGCCATACGTGAAACGCCGCCAACAAAATCCCCTGCAGGATTTAATTAACCCGTTTACCATTATCGATAATACTCGCGGTCATCTCGCGAATTATTCATATTATAACAGATTTTTATTCCACAACTGAGCGGGCAAATGCGTCGCATTGCGTTCCGCGTGTTTCAAAGCTTGGAATATATTTAAAGCGGATGGAAGTTTTCGTTTCTCAAGCGAACAAGTCCACTTGTCGGTATCACCGTCTTCTCAAACGAGATATTAAAGTAATGAAAAAATGTTGCCGTCCCTAGAACGTTATTTCACTAATTACGCTCGCGATATTTGTCGTCGTGAACTCCTATTCGGTTCACCTCGTACATACCTGCCTCAAAGTATACGATTTATAAACGTCGACGGGGAAAATGATGCCGCTGCTTGTAACGCTCGACTGTTTGCAGAAACAAGAATGAAACGAAAATTCGGCGATTCGACGAGGTTCTTCGCGCGAGGCCACGAATCTTCGAATGTCATTTACCGGTGGGACACCTGTGAAATCGAGTTAGCGTCCAATTACTAAATCGACCGGAAGGTAACGCGTCGCCGGCAAACGTGAAATTCACAGGGCACACAGAGAGGGCAACATTAATTCGTGAAAACTTGGTTAAGCTTCTCCATCCTCTTTCTCTCCGCGTGCTATACGTAATTAGAAAGGACGAACTCTCTCCCTGGTTCCACGCCTCTTTCGCCTACCCCGCAACACGGGAGATTGTCTTGCAGTAATTTGCATTGGTTTAACAGCCAGTTTCAAAGTACTTGGCGTTACGTTGCACGCCTGTCGTCTAATTTGTAGCGACCGACGTACATACATGCAAGCCCAGCCAGCAAAATGCTCGTCGTTCTTTAACGACTTCTCCTTTTCTTTGTCGTGTCCGGGGCTTTGGATAATGATTTTCAACCCCTTCGCATTGGGAACGTTCACGGTGTTGCGCGACCTTTTTAATCGCTTTGTTTATATAACATTTTCAGTCCACGATTTTTGTCGCTGCAACGAACTTGATTTTTTTTTGAATTCGTTGCTTTATTTCGCGAGACAAGACGAGCTCGAATAGGAAGATAGTTTTCGGAGACGGAATGGTATTTGGAGAGGAAGCGGCTGAATCGTAACTGGGATTCGTATAAATAGATGTAAATCGATACAGCTGTACTCGCTACTAAACAAAGTTAAGATCTTGTAATATTAAATTATTGGTACAGTTTGCTTCGACGTACTAAATGCGATCAAACGAAAAATGTCATCGGCCGACCTCTTTACGGCCAACCCGTTTCTATTACAGGAGCAACGATATTATTTTTAGGCACCGATCCGACATGACAAGCAGAAAAGCTTGTTAGCAGTCTTATCATTTATTTGCAATTATTGCCAAACCGTTCGGCCGTCGCCGTTACAATTCTACAGTCCGATCGAAACGGCAATAACGAAATTCTTTAAAAGGGTATTTTACCCGCCCCGTCGTCGTTGGGTTAGCTTCCTGAATCTATCGTCGGGCCGCAAATGTACCCGGATACGAACAGATATTTCTGACGAACGAATTGCTTTCAAGGAAAGTTCGAGAAATTTATTCGAAAAAAGGGGAGGACGCGTGAACGCAGAACGAACGTACACCAAGAACGGAACACAATGATCCGGTGAAACGGCGAAAGGAATTTGCGATTTGCACGATACTTGCAATCTATCCTTTGATCTGAAGGGGCGCCGTGGGATGAAAATTCTTTCGCAGGCGACATGTAATTTGATTTTCGCCCGGCTGGAACAAAGAATAGTCCCACCCGTCCTGCGAAGATAAATTTCGTTTTCGCGTGTTCGACTCGTGTTCGAGCGCAATATCGCGTAACGTCATCCTTTCTACGATGACATTTTCCGAATTGACAGGATTTTTTCCCAAAATGTCGACGCGTCGTTCGCCTCGGCTAGAATTGTTCGTTAATTTCCACGGATATCGCGTTCGACGCGTGGTCAGGATCCCCGCGATGGTGCTCTCGAGTAATCAAGCAAGGGATCTCGATTCTGAAAACGAGATATTATAAGAAAGGGAGAAAGAGTAGCCACGAGATTTCATGATAATTCCTTCCATCGTTCCGCGGTGAAACTTCCTGAGCGCTCTTTAATTGCTCGTAGAAATCCAGGGCCGGCCCAAAACTATCATACGCCGGTGAAAAGTTTCCTCGTGAAAGGAAATGAGATGGGAAAACGGGGCATATACATATAATGCTCGCGATGGTTCCCACTGATTCTTTGCCGGGCACGTAGAATCTTTGCGAATTCTCGAAAAATCCTATTCCTATTATTTCTAACTAATTAGCATACGTTCGCGCAAATTTGCACTTGACTCCACGTCGACGTGTTAACGAACAATCGTTGGAATAGTAATTTACTGATAAGGCGAAACAACAAAGCTGTCGCTGATTTTCGAATTTTTTCGTGGCAACGTATTGATACAATTTGTTCGCGCAACTATTATAACGAGGAACAGTAAAATTAGGAGACGAACGCGTCCATCCCAAAGTTACCGCGATCTTCACTTCTGAGACGCAAGTATTTTTGCTCGCCATAGATGTCAATATCGATTTCATCATTTTATTAAGTCCACTGTCAGGTAAACGTCGGCCGCCGTGGAGTTAAATTTCTTATGAGAACATCAAACGATAATCCTTTACCGTGACCCGAGGGTTTCTCGTCCGACATTTTCAGACTGACGTATGTGGGTTACGATTGAAATAGGGATCAGTGTTATAACGTCGTTACACTGTTTCCCTCTAATCCGAGCAGACAGTGAGCTCCCTGAATGGATCATGTATCTTCGAAACAGGATTGCGACCAGTCACCTTAGCCACGGTGCGAAAAAATTCAACCTCAAGACACTACGAGCGTACCGCCCTCCCTTGATAATTACAGCCGGTGCATTAGCCAATGATGACGCGCAATTCACTTGCACGAAAAGCGAACAACGTGATTACCTTATTCCGTGGAACTTGCGCGTGCTTGTCCCTTTGTGCTGTAAACGTGCCGCTTCTCGGTGGTTGTAGCATTGAAATAAAAAGCATGGCGCACAGGTGAGCAGCTTCAATAAACGCGACTACCCTGCAGCAAACCGAGGGTCATGAATTGACGTAAGTGGATATTTTAATGCAATGGCCGTGAGGAACGAGCGGAAATTTCTCGCGGTACCTTTCTCCGGTGTGTGCAACACGTTTGACGGTCAGATTTGTGTTTCGCTGACTTTTCTTTCCTGTTCGTCGCCCGGTTCTCGCGTGCAACAATATTTTTACCGAATGTCGTAGGGTAGTCGAAGCGCGCGAGGGTGGTTACGAACGAAAAATGGAAAGATTAAAATGAACTGGACTGACAGAAGTTACGTATGGCCCTGCTGCGAGCCAGAATTATGACACGGGTTATGAGAAACGCAATAATTGCGGGGAAACGTTGCCGAAAGCTCCGACAGAAACATTATTTATAGGCGTACCGGGATGTGGGGGGTTGCGTTCTCGACTGCGGACGGTCCAAGTGGCAATACTTGTGATAGTAAAATATATAGGCAGCAGGTCTTGTCATATACGCACCGCCGTTCCACCACGACCACCATGGAAACAAATTGCACACCTAGAGCCCAAATAAAACGATTTCCTCGGACGTAATCGTGGACAGAGGATTGGGGATAATGAAATTTCAGGATTTAATTCGTCCATTCTCGATGTCAATTACTTGGCTCTCCTTCTGTGTCCTGTAATTAATTGAATCAAATATTCAGGCATATCGACGACATTATCGCGTCAGTCAATGCAGTCCACGCACTTTTAGTATTTGGAAAAGTATCCGGTCACTGACGAAATTCACCGAAATACGTTACAGTGGAGGAGAGTTCATTTGAACCATTGTTCCCTCCAATATATCGAGCATGAACGTTTCAAGTGTCATTTCGTTTGATCGTGAAACACATCACCTCGGCGTAGCGCGTCAATTTTCGAATAAGACGTAGCTGAACGCGCGAGTAAAATCATTCGTTCGTCCCTGCTGGAACCGGACGGAACATATTTCGGATCGAACAGCGCGAACGGCAATTGAATTTACGGGATGCGTACTTGCCCGGGATCTCTAATGCCGGATTTCATTAAAATTCATTCGGCCAAACAGGCTGTCACGCGTGTACAATAAGCGCCGCAAGCGGAACGATTAATAGGCTTATAATATTATGATAAAGGATAGCAGAAAATTGAGACGATATTGAAAAACTAAAAATCGTGATTATACGTGCACCGTGCCAATCCCCTGTGCTTTCGCACCTGCGCTTACTAAACAGAATCCAATTAGATCCCGTTCGCTGCTTAACTTAAAAATATATTTAAACGGACCCCGGCTTTAATTCGACGGAAAATATCGAACGAACGTCTGATTAAAGCGCGATTGCAATATACACGATCAAGGATATCTACCAAATCGCACTGGGCGCTGGAGGATTTCGAGCAGCCATTAATACAGAATTCGACAAACGTTTTTAATTCTCGCCGATGGAGGAACCCGTTCGAATCGCGCGACGCGAAGTTCGCGGGGGTTGGTTCTATTTCAGAAATTCCGACAATGAGTCGTTGTTGTCGGCGATATAACTCGAAACGTCGCGGCCAGGTTCCCTCTGATCCCAAAAGTATATATCGCTAAACGCAAGAGGGGTGGAAACCTTTTGCTTACATGGCTTCGTAATGTTCCGCGTGATTCGAGGAGAGGAAATAATCGCCTCCATTACTCGCGGATTTCTCTCTCGTTTATCATTTTTCCCCCCAGATGCGGATCCATTTCCTTCCCCCGGTCCGTCGATTAACTTTATTAATCGCTCCCCGCGACAATCAATGAAACCTCGAGGTACACACCGCCCGGAGCGTTCTCGCGTTCACCAATTTACGAAACGAGCCTCGCGATATTTAACGTAGCCAAGACGAATCGACGATTCGAATTCATCTCGTCGCTGAAGAAAAAACGAGACGACTCGTGTCGCAGCGGAGGATCGTTCGAAGGGAAACGACGCAATTGCTAATTCCCATTTCTACCCTTCGTTCAACGCAGACTTCCGGTATTGTATTAACGCCGACGAAGCCTTTCATGCTCGGCACAGAAGAATTTGGTTTATGGCGGGTCAGGGTGCGCCGTGCTCGCAATATCGCGGTAAATGTCACGAGCAGACTGAATGTGTATCTAAAAGTGCACGAACGGAGGCAAGGCGCCTCGAGGAAAGCCCCCGAACAAGGGAAAACGACGGGACCCCGGTGATTTGTGGAAAACAAATAATTGTCACCGGTGCCAATCACAGACCTCGTTGGTCGAAATCTTCTCCTCGGGCACGAGGAGGCCGCTGTCTCGAGGTTACTTCTTGATGAAAATCTGTCGATTTATTCCGTCGTCCCTTGTCCCTCGGCTGTCTCGCGTCGGGCTTACATTTAAACGAATAGAGGTTTATCCTCGAACTTCAGATTTTCTTTCCTCCCTGCCGCGGGGGCCAGGATTTCTGATCCTTAAGAAAGATCGGCGGCCGGGTGGAACTTAAATTGGATCGTTCGTTCCTTCGTGAATTAAAGGCGGACGACTTATTGGCGAGTTGCCCCGGGAATTGAACGAAGTAGACGTCCTCGCGACCCGTCTGTCGATTCACCGTATTGTTTTTCGGCGACGCGGCGTCACAATCGAGAACTCGCGATACTATTTCCCGAGGAAACCCTTAGCCGTTCCCTCCCCCGTGTTATCGATGTTACGCGATGCCCCGTCTCTTCGCCAAATCCGATCGCGGAATCGTTGTTGCCCGACAACGAAACGGCAATGTCGCGGGGCCCGCTGGACGAATCGATATTCGTCACGGGGGTAAATAACTTCCGCGGAATTCTCCGGAAACGGGTACGTTCCCGTGAGCTCCCGCGGCCCGTGTCGGGGCGAGCCATCGAGAACTTCACTCATTAGGTAAAAGTCTCGGTCGTGCGCGCCGCCTCGCCGCTGCGACTTTTAAACGGAAAAGGAACCGGCAAGTGAAGTTTCGCCGCGGGCGTATTTGTCCCCGGTTATATTACCACGGTGCCGGGCGACGGATTCAGAGAAGACGCCGTAATCATCGAACTTCCGAAACTAAAGGACGATCGTTACTCCTCCGGGGGGGGGGATGCTGACGCGCGACGGGACAGCAACGGGCCCGTTGTTCCCGTCGCCCGTGCTCCTCTTCATCTTATCTGTCGTCTGAGGGGTGCGGGGCCGGGGTTGGACATTAGAACGACGAAAGAAAGAAATAAGGGGACACTTCAAAAGGCGGCCGCGAGACGACAAAGGACGACTTTCGTGGCCGCCGATAATTGGACGGCGGGTTGAGGGAAAAGAAAAACGATGAGGGATGGGGGGAAAAAAAAGGGAGAAATTAAAATAGTCGAGACGA
Organism: Nomada fucata; assembly: GCA_948146005.1. NCBI lineage: Eukaryota > Metazoa > Arthropoda > Insecta > Hymenoptera > Apidae > Nomada > Nomada fucata. The sequence goes on along the minus strand of OX411278.1, from coordinate 6,362,619 downwards.
CAGGAAGTGGCGGTGTAGATGATACACCCCCTCGCCGTTTTGCACACCCGTCCTCGACTCGGGCCCTTTCCTCCGCACCCTCCGACTGGCTGTGTGTGTGTGTATGTGTGTGTATGTGCGTCTCTCTCTCTCTTTCTTCGCCAGTTTCGCGCTTATTATCCGAAAGTTTCGAAGTGAAACAGAGTGAAAGCTCTGTCGGCGTGGAGAACTTTTAACAACGCCGCGGAGGCACGAATTCGCGGACGTCCCCTGTGCCGCGATGTTGCCAAGGGGGATGGAACAAGACAGAGGAAGGAAGGAAGGGGTAGGGGAAGATTTTTCGTGGGTTAGGACAGAGAGAAGGAGAGAGAGAGACGCGTCTCTGTGGGAAAAATGACCCGCGAAACGGGAAGGGGAATATAATGGTCGGTGAAACGGCGTGCGGGCGGAAGAGCGATGGTTTCGATATGACTGCAAGGTTGACCGATAAGTGGCTGGATAAATAGATCGCGGGTTTGCTCCGAAGCACGTGGGATTATTCGACGATCGTTGAAAGCATTGTGGCGCCTCCGCGAATGTCGGGGAAAATCGATCACTCGTCGTATTCATACGCGAAGACAATGGGCCACGCTTTTCGGTAGCTTCGTGTAACCGATAGGACAGGAGTTTATTAGCAGCATAAAATCGGCGTGCTTCCGCGTGCGCGTGAAGTTAAATAAACGAATGGAGAGAGGGGGTGGAGTTGGGGGAGAGGTAGAGGAACGCGAGATAGAAAAGAAGAAGGGAAAAGTGCGCTAACAACTTCGTCGGAAACAAAGAACATTGGCAAGCAACGAGGCAAACAAAGGGATTTAATAACGTTCCTGATTAAGAGGAAAGTTTTCTTATTCGATGGATCACGACGAAGAGACACCATGGAGAACCGGTAATTAAAACACAGCCGCCTGGGAAAAATGTCTCCGCGACTATTGTTTAATTAAGCAATCCCGTTCGAAGACGCGACGAAGACGTGTACGATGACGTGACGAATTTTTGGACGCGAACAGGCAGATGAAACGATGACGCGTCGAAGCAGGAACGAGGCAGGGCCGCAACGATCCTCGAGAAACGGGTGGAACGAAAACGAAGCGAGGGAGAGAGAAAAAAAAAATAGCACGTGGAACCAGCTGACAAGTGGAAAAGAAGCGGAGACTGGGAACGGGCGGAGAATACGAAGTTTTATTTCAAGGGATACATCGTAGGGCAAGTACAGACGGTACGGACTGTACAGACAGAGAAAATACATAGCCGGATAAATACAACGAGGGGTTGCGATTCCTCTTTTCTATTTCTCTTGTTTCCACTCTGCTCGCTCCCCTCTCCGTCTCTCCGCTCCACGTTCGACCCGCTGAAGACTCCTCGCGCAACCCTCTGCACTCTGTTCCCCGAGTGGCTTGTCGCGCGACGGCAATGTCGCATCGATTTTATCAAAAGTCTAAACACATCCGGTTAAATTCAGTTAGCCGGACGTGCGGACGGACGCCTTTTGAATCGTTATCGAATCTGTCGGCGAGCGCGCGCGCGCACCGTGGACGGCCGTAAGCCGGTGCTAGAAGTTGATGGAATTTCTCGTGCGAATTAGCGTCGCGAAGACAGGTTTCGCTCGGGTTTTATTTGAAATTCGCGCGAGGAACGTGTTCCCCTTGTGTCTTTTAATCGAAACAACGCTGGGATCGGGCGCGCGGACGGGTTTGCGTGCATGCACGTCCCGTCGCGCTGTTGCTGGTAAATGAGTTGATTAAACGTAGAATTTGTCGATTCTTTTGCGAAACACGATGGCAACGCTTTCTCGTGGGAAATCGTTCCGGGTCGCAGCTACGATAATTCGGAAAGCTGGGACATTTTTCGATTAGATACTCGCGAATTAGTTTGGTGCACGTCTGCGGAGAAACGAAAATTAAATAGGGACAGGTAATGAGGGAGGGAAGGGGGGGGGGGAATTGTTCGTTCGCTTAGGTATGTTTGTTGATGGAAATTGTTAACGATCCAATACATGTGTGTACTTGGATAATAAATTGTATGCGCGTCGATTTATTGGGAGGGTGGAGGAACGTACGCGACGATGAATTTTTGCCAATTATATCCTGTAAATTAAGGAAGACAGGTCTGATGCCTTTTCGTGTTATCGACGACGCGTAGACACTGTCAATTTCTTATCAATGTTTCGATGGATCCGACGCTCCGTTTCCTGCCGGCTTTCTACGCTTTAATACCTCGCCACTGAATCTCGCAAACTTTTACTTTCTCCTTCCCCTCTGTAGAATTTCTGCGCTCCGATTCCGCCGCGAAAGTTTCTAAATCTCCTGCTTCTCCCTTTTCTTCAACTTTTATTCCCTAATACTTCTTCGGCGCCGTCGATTTCTACAGGCTCGCGTTTTACAGAATTTCATTCCCATTAGTCTCATGAATTTCCAAACATTTCTGTACCGTTCATAGGAGAGTATCCTGGAAGCTTGAAATTATCATTGAACCTTAATGGCTTCACAATGGCAGCGAATTGTGGATGTATCGATTAAGATAGATTTATAGCGGAAGAAATATTTTATCTAGAAACCGATGAGGAAGTTTCTGAAAAATTCTACTACGCTACAATAATTTATTTGTTAATAATAAATCTCCATTGCGTAATCTAATTGTTACTGCAACTTATTATTTTCCATACGGCGGGCTCAGAAACCAAACAGCCTAAGTCCAACTTTCCTGAACATGAGTTTCCTCGTTCAGAAACCTCTTTATTGTTAAAACCTTCAGTTGCCAAATCAGTTAATTCACTATTTTCATAGGTAAGCAATACACGATCGAACTAACATTGTCATTTTTTCCAAGTAATTTGTAAAATCCTTATTTGTCCCGGTTCGAATGACAATGTTTGGCTTCTGAGCCCTCCATATAGAGTGATCCTCGCAAATACATTCTTGGTCACGCGACCAAAGTATCCACGCAATCCCCGTTCAATAATGAACCGTCGCGCAAACAATCGAGACAAATAATTGCAACGAACTCGACGAAAAATCGCGTGGTCGAATAAATTGCATTCCTCGAAGGAACGTTCGGAGTGACGCGTGTTTAAAGCCACTCCTAAGCCGGTCGTTCGCCGTCATCTGCACCCCTATTAAATATTCAAGGGTGGCGTTGCGTGCGAAACAATTATTCACCGTTCCCCGCGGTGAGGATCTCCGTCGGTACTCAATTCCAAGTTTATTTTCAGTTACTACGCATCGACTGCTTTTCCACCTCGTTTGACGCTACCATTGAAGAGACCCCGTTTGATGCCGCCGGCTCGATCGCAGCATCCCAAGCAACAGAAACAGCAACCCGCTGCGAACACGGCCACCGTTCCGGACCTAAATCAGCTGAAAGTGTACAGTAAGTGTACGCACCGTGGAACACTTGCCCTCGTGCACGAGATATTCGCATAGTCGAGCTTGAGAATAAAAAGGGACGCGGCACGATTCGGTAGAAACAAAATACTCGCTGCGGTTCGAACAGAACGGATACGAACAGCGCTCTGTATGGCAAAATTCTAGGGTGCAATTATGCGTGAAATCGAATTCGGGTTTCAAGCACGCGGGCGATTTTGATTTTCATTCGCGAACAACGACGTAACTCTTTTTCCGCGAGATAATTCCACCGCGAAACAAAGAAGGGCGAAAGAAGTAATAATAAATTTCAATATCCTCAATCAGTAGTAAGATTAATCCAGCAGATCTGTCTTCTGGTCGCGCCCGCGAGCAGCCCGATCAAATCGAAGAAGAGTAAGCTTACGCTCGGAGTAAACCATCCACGTAGCAAAAAGAAAAAGCCCAGGCGGATAGCAAATCAAGCGATGATCGAGCTATCGTAAAACCGGAGCAGAATACAGCTTGACGTTCCCGTGTTTCAGGTAACCCGGACATCCTGATCTGCGGCAACTGCAGGGAGATGTTTACAGACTTGGGCGAGCTGCTCGAGCACAAGCGGAATTACTGCAAACTGCGGTTCACATGTAAATGTCACACCTTCAATGGAACAGCTCCAAGTACGTACTTGAAAGAAACGTTGGCAGTCGTGTTTTCGTTTCCGTTGCTGGTCGAACGGAACGTCTCTTGAAGGGCGATCGAGAGTGGCCCTTTCGGTTAAAGAAGAGAAAAATGAAAAAGAGTAACGAGGTGTCGTACGAATTCCACGGCTACGTTTTTCCCGGCTTTAAGAAATTTTTCGATAAATATACGGCTTTCGTTGGAACTCGAGGACGCGGCCGGTTTCGAAACACCGGTACACGGTTCGTCGCCGCCTCTGTTCACCGTTATCCTTATCGTCGCACGAATGGGACAGGTGTAAAAATGAAATTCGTACCGGATCCCTTGGCGGTTACCACTCTCGATTCCCTTTCTATCGCGGGGAATTGTATTTTGGCATTTTATCGAGGAAACACAGCTGCGCCGGTGCAAGGGCTTACTATGCCCGACGGTTTGCTTAAGACTGAGGAATCGAAACCGTGGAAGGCTTGGAAACTGTACTGTTCAACAAATTTGCTTGAGGGAGTACGAAGATCTTCTCACGATCCTTTGTGAGACCTTTACCCCTGATTTTATTTACAGGCATATTGATTCGTGGGAGGGGAAGGTATCAGCGTTGAAATTTATCATTTACTCGTGAAAAGATTCTGCTCTACGAGGCTATATTTTTGTAATGTAACTTGGAAGCTGTTGGATTCAGGGAAATGTCTGAACTTTCGAAATTGTTTCCTTTTGAGTAAAGAAAAATAGACCGGCACTCAATGTTCAACTCCGTATTTTATAAGAAAGGAGACTTGAAGGTGTTCATAGCTAGTATATTTGACCAACCGGACGTTTTTTAAATCCCCGCAGAAGATAATGTTTCTATGTGTCCGAAGGAGACTCCACAACAGCACTGCTCTGCGTTCTCTGCAAGCTGTCCTTCCCCTCAGCATGGGAACTGATGGTTCACGCTCAGGCGTCTCACATGATCAACATTTACGAGCTGGGAACTCGACCTCAGAGTCCGAGATCTGCTCCCAGCCCACCGCAGAGTCCAAGCCAGCATCAGAAGGAATCGTCACCTTTACCGCAAGACTTTCAGGTGATTCTTTCGTAGCAAATTTGGATGATACTTTCCACCTGAGCGACACAGCGACCTTCGTCGCGATACTTTGCGCACGAAACGACACAATATTTTCACGAGTAATTGAAGTTCTCGATTTAAATATAAATACAATCCCGTATAACTTGACGATCGTATCGAACGTTAATTGGCGTGGAGCGTGTCGTTTATATAAATCATTGAATACTGGGCCATTGAAATAGTTCAGAAATTGTACGACGCGGTCACGATAGAAACATTCCCCGTCCTGAAACGAAACCGTTGCAAATTGCAATGATATTTCCGTGCGACGACGAAAACCGAAAGGAGAAACGCGAAGCTCGTAAAAGATATTTTATAAATAGAGAACAAAAATCAGTCTCCTCGAGGGAAAAGTCATTTCGTCTCGATACATTTATATTTCGTTATTTTCGCTACTTCGGCGAACGTTGAACTGCGCAATCTCATCAGTGCGAACACTGGCTCGGTTCGACTCGGTACGAGAAGAAAATACGTCACCGCGTGTTCGTCGCAGCTTTAATTCGACAAAGATTTTTGACCCAGTTACCGCGATCGTCGAATCGTCCATCGAATCGAACGAACTTTCGTTCTACGTTTAAGCTCGAGCCACCGAACTCGAGCAGAACCTGTTAAAGAGCATGGCGACAGAGGTTCCAAGTTCGCGCGAACGAAATTCGATTCATTACCAGAGAGGCAGCCCTCGTAGAGTACCTTCGAGGTAGAATCGCCAAATGAAATTGATTACGAAACCGCCTGTTTAGTACCTCAAAGATTCGTCGGTCGTCTATAAAAATCGGAACTCGGACACGCGGAAGGGGACGCAGTAATAGCTGTTAGTACGGTGGCAGTCAATTTGAGACGATACCAGTTCTCCGCTGAGAGGCGAAGGAACGCGACAAATCGTAATATTGTCGGGAGGCAGGCTACCAGTGCTTAAGACAAGGCTCCGAACAGCAGAAACGAAATTCCAGGACATAAGAACGAGATCCCGTCGTCGTTGGGGGACGACGGCGACGCGACGTACAACTTGGAAAAATATTACTTCATCGTATGTTTCTCTGTCGATACGTCAACTCCAGAAAAGAGTACCGGGTATAAGGATCGACCTATCGAGCAATCGGAACTATTGTTTCGGTGTATCGAGGATCGAGGGCATTCTCGTTGTTTCCACCCCTGCCTGTCGCGACTCTTATTAATCGTGCACAAAAAAATGCGACGTTTCATTTCGCAGCTGATAATCGATTGGTCGTAAAAATGATTTCCCCGTCGCCGCGAGTCAACGCATTGGCTATTTTCCTTAACTTTCTTAATTGAATGATTGCGTAAGCGTGATTGTTTGACTAGCAACGAAGAAACGACACTTCCGTGACAGATAATTGCGCGAGCGTGTATCGGTAATAAACGAATAATTATTCGCGCAACGGCAATCAGCGGGCATTTGATGTCGCGCAGATGAACGGTCGAATTGTTTGTTCGAGCCGATATCCTTCGCTAATTGTTCGGCGTTCCCGTGGCGTAACACGGGTCTCTGCTTAAGAATGGCAACGCCAATGTTAATTAGACTCGGGGACGACATCAAAGAGTTCAGAGTAAAGTCCGGAATTCGTATTGCGCCGCTGAAATTATTAATGCGCCTCTTATTCGGTGTTCGAACGCGAACATCGCGTAATGTTGCAGAGTGCAATTGCAACGTTCTAATAATATAGAGAACGAACGGCGTGGCAGTATAATAGTGCGCGCAGGCAAGGTACCAACGAGCACAGTATCCCGAAGATATACATAGAGGAGATTGGACATAAAAAAAAAGACGGCCGAAAGTAGAATAGGTCCGCTTTGGTCAGCCGAGCGGGTAAAAACGAGTAGAGCTCGCTGCTGGTACGATACGCAGGCTATCGCCCGGCGTTTCGCTATCTCAAAGGAAGAGAAAAACGAAACAGGTCACGCCAGAGCCCTCAATTGATCGTATATTTCCGATCCCCGGGATATTTTTAAATATCGCAACCCTTCGCACAGTTTCTGAACTATCTCCAAATCGCACTACGCCGTCGCTTCCAAAGGGAAACTCGAAGGGTACCGAAGTTATTCGTTATTCTTGAGCACACTTTTCAGGAATATTATTGCACGGCGACGCGAACGCAAATGATATTTCTCCATGGTTCACGTGTCTCTCTATTATTATACGTTCGATGTCCGGGACACGCGAAACTAATATCTTCCGCCGGTAAAATCTATTCCCCACGTAAATATAAACTGCTCCGGAATTGAATCTATACACGTATCCCCGTGTTCGCTATTATCAGTCCCCTCTTAATGACAGTATCAGATTTTTGATTAACTTAACATGCTTCGAATAACGTGACTATTGCACGAAACACTTCCGCGTGTCGTTGAAAATAACGAGGACGTCCCCGTGGTGGACGGAGTTTAGTATATTTCAGTTGATCTCTTTTGTAACGGTCGTAATAGGAAACCAAGGCATCCGATTGCGAAGAACGCGCAGAGGAAGAGGATTTAGATGGGCACGAATTGTTACCGTCCCCTGACAGCGGCAAGTCGACCGACAACGAGGCGGCTCTGTCGCCGATTAAAATACGATCTGACGTAAACGGACTGGACCATGAAGAATGTGACGAACTGATTCACGTCGAAAACACCACACAGGCCTGCATCATGCACGCCCTCAGCATTGTAAGTTTTCCTTTGTCCCGATGAACCGATGAACTTCATTAATCACTTCCACCCCACCAATATCGCGGCGTCCTTTACTTCGCTGAAATAAATGTCGTTTTATATCTCGCATTGGAATAAGAATACCCCCGGAAGCGATTTTTGCACAAATGAATTTTAATTAGAGCACTGGAATTGCGCATAGATATTAAAAAATTCCTCCGACAGAAATTTCTAGGATCTGCTTTGAAATGTTCAATACAGCATTGATCCCGTTGAATTACCTTTGTCCGGTAATTTGCTGGATGAGGGGAAACGTTATAAAAATTTCTGTACGTTTGAAAATCCAACATGGAGGGGGATGAAAAAAACGGCTCGAAGTAGGGCACAATCGTGTATTAATATAAATTTGGATGGTAACGTTAATTTGATTTGCTTCGCATTTGTACTTCCGCGAAGCGCGACACAATTTTGTTCGTGCTCGCGGGCGAGAAAATTAAATTCCACGCGAATTCCTCCAGCCGATTAAAGCGTATTTATTAATAATATACACGCAAGTCTCCTAAATTGTGTCTAATTAAATCACACGTAATTTCGCGATATCTGCTTGCATTCGTTGCCGGTTCTAATCAACTGAAACATTCGGCCGGGCGTATTATAAATACATCATGTATCTGCAAACGTATCAACGGTGAAATTAGAAATAACGTTTCATCATTATTTTGTATAGAAATTTGGATTAGCAAGCAAATCGTTTGCAATAGACGATTCACAATTTCTCAAACATTTGGGGAACATTTTCCAACGATATAATAACGCAGTTATAAAAACGCAACTAACATTCCAACAAAATTCTTGCACTCCGTTTCTCATCTTCCATGTTCATCAAAAACACGCAAAGACGAAATCGAATTTGCCCACATCGTCGATGACGGAGCGACAAACGTTTGAATATCAACAACGCGTCTTAATTTTGCGCGAGGTAAAATTGTTAATAGAATGATAAGGGATGTTACGATCGATAGCCCGACAGACGACAGAAGTATATAGTTCGGTGACAAGTGTCGTCGGTCCTATCGTCATAAAAGCATTGACAAGCGTGTTATAACGCGAGTGAAAAGCTTCCTTCCCGTCTATAAATCACGGCCAGGCCGAGTGTTGCACTGCCTCGATGCCATTTCGGTTTCGCATTCGCCGGGAACAATCATTGGCAAATGGCCTCGCGAAACCGTCGTATCCACGTAATCACCGCACGTAAACGGGTTATAGCTTTCACGAGTGAGTTCGAAGATTTCCGCGATGCACTTACACGGACGTCGTAATGCACGCTTGGAAAAATTCATTGCGATTTCCTCGAAGCCTCGTGCGCCATTGGGACGCGTTGGATTCCATTCACGATTGACTGTCGACGCTTCTCGATCGTTCGGAAATCTTCCCGGTTTGATGTCAAATACCGTGCCACCGGCAACATCTCGACGGGAATAAATAATTGAATGATATATTAAGTCCGCCGGGAAGTTCTTTTCGATAATGTCATCTCGGGATTCGAGTTATACGGCTGCCCGTTTTCACCGCTTGCACGTCTACGCGCGCGCTTCGCTAAATTATATTAGCAACGATGGAAATTACATTGTTCAGTGAATATTAATAAATGCAATTTATTTTCTTTGAATTTACGAAACGGACAGAACTTTCCGGCCAATCTGTGTTTTAGAAGTGTGGAATTCTGGCAATCAGAATCGCATGAGAAAGTTTTTCTTCTACCGATGAATCCACGTGTAATCAAAATTTTGTGTGCAAATAGTCCTACCGGAAAGTTCTGTCGGGTTTTTAATTAAAAAAAAAATAATATCTTTTCAGTATCTTTATTAATATTTGCTGAACAATATAACTTTCATCGTTACTATATACAATGGTAAAAAAGAGGCAGCCATGTAATGGTTAAACTTGAGATGATAATATCCGGCAGACCTAATATATTCGTCCAAAAGATATTAGTAAGTACGTTTCTTTCTTTATTTTCCTGTATTTTATTATCGCCCATTTTATCTTCACAGATTTTCCTCAATAGGTACAGTGTATTTAATTATTCTCGTTACTTAATTCGTAATTTGCAGGATACGCCGTTGACTGATTAGTCATGGGACGTGTAATAACATTTTGTAAAAACCCTCTTTGTACAACGTTCCACGGCTTGGTTCGCAGATCCCTTCGACAAATATTTCCCACTCAATTAAATACGTTTTCCACTGCTCGAGAGGTTCCAATCGCGAAACATTTTCTTTTCCTCTACCGAACGAGCAGCAAGCATCGAGCATATATTCGCAATCGCGCGCACCAATAAAATTATGTGCAATTTCAATCGTTTCGTCATTAAATCGCGAAGGAATCTCTTAAAATCGGCAAGTGTCCCATGTTTCTTAAGCGAGGGCGTATACGAGCGTTCCCGCACGATTTTAATTATTTCCACAACAGGTCCACGCTGCGCACACGTTAATTGCTACATGCACGTCCACCTTATACGTTTCAGGGCTCGTCCTTGGAACTCAACTCCGACGCGAACTCGAGGGGAAGTTCCGGCCCAGTCATGGCGTTGACTAATGGATCCCTGTCCGCAAAGGAATAAGTCGAGAAAGAATTAGCCATTGGAACACGGCGCTCCCTGTCCAAGGGGATACCTGTACCAACGCCGCCAACGAGACATATCGATCTCCTTTAAGGATAACACGCCCGTCTGTATATAGCTTAAATGCCTAACAAATAATTCAGGGTCGTCTCATGCCAGATCTGGGACCTATTTTGGCGAATTTAGTATCGATGGACTTCGAGCCGCTCCGAGGATTCGACGAACGGGAAAGATTTAAAGCGTTTCGCCTCCATTCACGTCCGTCTCGTCGATCAATCCCGTTTTTCAACCCCTTTGTCTGCAGGGCCCGGGCTTCGCCGTGGATCGTGTATTTTTCTTTCCATCAACGAGCTTCCATTCGCGTGGTAGAAAAAATGATCAATTTCTTTCCCCCGCTTCTCTATCGATTCCGCGCGGAAATTTTTACAAACCCTCCTCGCGAACGCGCTCCCCAACGATCGCGGGCGAAACGTTTCGCCGAACCCGCTGGCGTCCGCGTGAAAAACATATCGCGTGAACGCTACAGTCGGATAGAAAGTCCCCCGTTTAATCATTCGTTTGATCGAAGCAACGCTTCCCAGTCACGATTTGTCCCCTGTCCGTGATACACACGGCGCGATCCATGTCATCGATCCGATCGTAGGGATCGCGGACCTCGCCGTGAATTATCGTTGGTTCGCGCGATACCTGTTTCAGAGGAGGTCTCGCGATCTCGCCTGTGTGGCAGACCGACGAGGATTTCCTGAGTAGACGCCACGGAGGTATTCCGAGTAGGGCTGCAACACTAATGGACCCTTTTTCCAGCGTCGTCGACGAATAGATGAAAACCAGGCCGTCCGTTTGTGGTAGCATTTATGAAAATTACAGGTAGTTTACTGGAGACGCGGCGGCATCTTAGTTCGCGCACAAACGAGAACGTTTCTGCCCACTGAGGGAATCGGTTAATTAATTGTTCCTCCGTCCTAGCTCTCCCTTAACCTGGATTACGACTTGGAGCCTTTGACTTCGAGTCGCTTCGAGTCGCTTCGAGTCCGGCTGCACTGAATCCGAGATCCAGTCGAACCGGGCGATACGGGAGACCGTTGATAGAAATATTGAATACAATCATTCAATGGCAAACGGGTTAACGCGTTCCGTGCCACGCGGTCAAGACAAACATTTTTGTTCGCAACACATCTGCGGCGTAATGTTCGTTGAATTGCAAAAATCATTACGATCAATGAAGAAAAAGGTACGACGCTTAGCACGCGACACAGAAAGCGTGCACGTTTCGGTTTTAACAAATTATCGTCGCAATTGGTGCACAATTTCAGTCGACGAAAGTCACGGAACGCGTTAACATTGAGACGGAGGGAGGAGCACGACGAAATTCGCAGACGATTCGATTCAATTCGTCCGTCATTGCCATTAGATCTGCTGAAGGCGCGGTCGCGCTTAATTAAAGAACAGACGCAGATCTTTCGGGCACTTCGAATTTCTCGCCGCAGGAAGAACCGCGACACTGTTTTCTCAGCTGCGCGAAACAACCGTCGCGATCTCCGGTTCACAAGTCCGTTTTGTAAATAAATTTCAGCCGTTCCCCGCGAATCGGGTAGCTCGCCAATGGAACGTCGATCAGCTCCCGGTCGGGCAGGTCGATCGTCGACGCTCGATCGCCGTTCAGAACGTTGTAAATATTCGCGTCGCTTATAGTTGACGCGAAGACGGCAGCCGTCGCGTTGCCCCAGGATCGGTTGACAGGTGGGCAACATTCGCGCGGAACCTCGTCGAAACACTTTAAATCGTAACGGGACGACTCCTGGGACGTTCTCGATTGCGTTGATATATAAATTTCGCCGAATGTCGAGGCCGATTTAGCGTCGAGCTGACCGCCACGTTTGCGCGCGATCGAGGCACACTTCGATCCCGTCTTGCGGACGAGAGGAACGACGATGAACGATTAAACGAACAGAAAGAGAGTGGGAAAGAGAGGGTGGAACGATGATGAACGAGAGAGGAAAAATTCTGTCGAATTTTCGATCGTAGGTCAGATCCATCTCGCGCGGTTGATTTCGTGGACTCGACGGGAGGAGAGAGAGAACGCGCACGAGTGATCAAAAGGTGTGGGTTCGTTAATCGCGTGGTGGGAAAAAGAAAGAGGAGAAAAATACGGTTAGCATATCGAGCGTGTATTTTTCGACGAGAACGCGCGTGAACGCGGTTACCTTTTCCGCGGCGATACGAACAGAGACAAGCGTCGTCCAGTTTAGCGTAATCGATTAGAAACACAAAGATCTGTTACGGTTACCGATAGATAAAACCCGAATCCGCCGTGACCACCGCGGCGTGCACGAGATAATGGCGTTGCGAACTTTAGAACGGACACGTCGAACGCGTGTTCGATATATCGCGCTTGCGGTTGCGACTCGCGGCGCAAATTTTCGTTTCATAGATTCATAGATTCGTTTGCGCAATAGGTGTACCCGTACGTGTATATGCCGGGGAGATCGCGTTACATAAAACCGTATCGTTAGTCGTTGAACCGCACCGAACGATTAGCAATTTCAAATCGTTTCCTTAAATAATTACGAGAGAAAGTTTCGTCTCCGCGTAAACGTTCTCCGCGAGTCTCCAATTGCATCGCGTCGAGTTATTTTAATGCAACGTAGATCTTCCGATAGGTTTAGCTCCACGAAACTCGATTCGTCGATTGTATTCGCGGAGTGAACGTCGAAGGGAAGAACAATCGAACATGATTTACCGTCACGTAACGCAACGTAGTGATTTTGTTCGTTCTTTTCTCTTGCTTTCGATCAGCTGCTCCTATCTCGGCAAACGAATCGATTGACAATTCACGCGCAACGAGACGGAATTAATCTTGCACAGATATCATTATCGTTGAGCGTCGTGAAACGCTACTCACCGTATGTATCCAGCTGATTCTGGATATTATATGTATATATAAATAACGAACGTTCTCGATGGACTTTCCACGGGAAAAGAGAAAGGAAACGGAAAAAAAAAAATTACGACTCGATTCACAACGATCGATGGTTTAATCATTAGGCAAAGGAAACTAGGGCTGCGAATATCCGTGGGTGAAAGCGAGCAGATTTCTATTTTGCGTACACGTACACGTATGTACAGAGGGTCTGCCTGAATGTATACGGATTTGAATTTGGAGCGATGCGATGAACCTGACCGAAGAATAAACACGTATATAAATAAGACACGATTGACATCCACGTACACCTCGGGGCAGCAAACATCGACTACGTTGGACCACGCCGAGCTCCGGCAGAAATTCCCCGGAAGGACGGAATCTATTCGAATTTTCAATCAACAACAATATGTCGGACGAAGCCGTGCTGCTGAATGTTGGCCCGCGAATGGATCGAAGCGTTTCCACATTTATACTTTATAAGATTACTGTTTGCTGCGAATTTTCGCCACGAATATATTTATTAACGTAGTCGTGTACGTATAATTTTTACGTGATCCGTATTACGTGTATCTATAATTGTAACACTGTATCGTAACACGGTTGTCACGGGCAGGGACGAAATAGCCGAGTCGAGTATAAATCCGAATCGCATCACGTGTATGTACACCGTACCAATAATGGATCGGTGCGTAATTAATTATTGATACGATGTAGGCGCATTGATCCGTGCGTATTTGCACCACTTCTGCGGATAATTATTATTCCCGTTGCTATATTATTTAATGGTACACATGTATTCGTATATATTTTTAATACGCCAGTAGTAAGATATAATCTGCTTCGAAATGCCGTTTTGCGTCGGACGGTACGCGCGACGAGCAATGATCATTATTCACGTTGTCCCGTCGCAATCGCGCGAACATAATCACGACGAGAGTCACGGATATCTTTCGGCAGCCCTAGAGAGGTCGCGGTATCGAATCGTCGGTCTCTTCTCGTAACCGAATGCCGAACCTCGCGATCCGACATGCCCGGTACCTCAGCGCGCTTGCTTTCCGTGAGCATTGCGTCGACGGAACGTCGCCCGCGTCCAATCGTTCGGCGGAATCGCAAAGAAAACGATGGAATGTATTATCGAAAAGTTGTAATCGATCGAAATGCACGGGCACTCCTTCCAGCTTCATTATCGAAGTCGCGAGCGATTCGTCGCGACCAGATGTCGTCGCGCGACAACCTCGATATCGTTTAACGAGCAATTTAACGAAAAACAATGTTTCTTTAACGCGAATTCCCTCGTCGTCGTTCCGTGGTTTCCTCGTGCGATCGGCGACACTTCAATTTGTCACCCGCGATCATTCGTTCCCCTCAATAATTTCGCACGATTCTCGTTTACCACCGATTTTCCAGTCGCACGAACCTTCTTCCGCTGGTCCCCCGAACGATAATCGCGATTCATCTTTTTCGATAATATATGAGAGACCGGAGAAACCGTGGTTCGGCTCGTTTTAAATCATATCGTATTGCGAAGTGTTTTACATTAGAGCCGCGAAACAGAGCGCCTGTCGCGATAAGAAGACGACGCGGATTCTTACCTGGCCAGGAAAATTGCGTCACCGTACCCTTAGCGATGTGTAGACTAAGCAACCTTAATCATTTAATAAAGAGTGGTCTATATAGTTTATCCGTATTCACCGAGTATATCCGTAAAGAAGTAACGGCTGCGAGAGAAAAGGATCATCGCCGTGATCCGATGAAAACACGAGATCAAAAAAAAAAAAAAAATAAATAAATAAATAAATATATATATATATATACATATATCATCCGATCGAGGTGTCCTCAAAAAGGAACTCGAGACCTCGACCGATTTTCTTCCTGCGTTTTTTCTTCGTAAGAGGAAAAAGGGATACACTTATCAATGTTAAGTTACGGCTAGATCTTAGAAGCAAGAGTTATTTGTTCATAGTCCTATTAAATACGTATATATATTATATATATGAACAATGTTTTATGGATCATTATCATCTGAATAAAATACGTTAAGTCTTTTAATGGGCTCGGTGATTGATTATTGAAACGATGACTTTCCGCTTCTTCCCCGGCAACGAACTTGCGCCTGTGTAATCAAAATCGCGAGATCGTCGGACGTGCCCGGCCATCTTTCGATTTTCCAATTTCGTTCCCGAGCGTTTCGTTTCCTCGCTCGTCCCTCGTCGACCTCCGACCCAAAGGACCAAGGGAAACACCTGTTTCAATGCTCGACAGCCGCGATATTTTCTGCGTATCAACTGGCTTCAATTTTTATACCCGAATTCGCCGTTCCGATGTTTTCCATCGCTTCGTCACTGAAGCCGCGCGAGCAAGAAATCCGTCATTGTCAACCAAACCCGACTGCAGTCTCCAATGCTGACGACGTTGAGTCAGTCGACGCCGAAGACGAGCCGCGATCATCCAACTCGGTCGCGCACGACCAGTCGAACGATCTCGAATCAAAGGGTTAAAACTCCCCGCGCGACACTCGCGCGTACCCGAACAAAACATACCCCCTGCAACGTCTGCCTAATAACTCCCCCCATTCAACCGCGGCGATTACGGTAGCGGCGGTTAAACCCTGCTAAGCGAACGATAATCCGGCGTTTTCTCGCATCGCCAAAGGCATCGCCATCCTTTGTCGTCGCGGCGACCGATTCGTCGGAATGCTTTTGCCCGTGCTGGAAGCGACGCGACCGCGGGAGTAGCTCGTTACACAAAAATTTCACGACCCGTTGCCCCTCAGCGCGGCGAAATGAGCCCTCGTCTGTGCCCGAGTTGACGGGTAATGAGTCTGTTGTTCCTCCAATTAGACCGAGCACAGGGCGCAGGAAGAGGGGGGTGGCAGGAATAAGCGAAAAGGAGCTTGGCCACGGTACTCCGCTGCCTCTACGTGCTAAGTGTTCCACTTCGGCCCGACCAAATCCTTCAGCGTCTCCCGCTTCCGTTTCCCCGTGGCGCACTCGTGTTCCCGTGCCGTACCGGCCGCCGGGGAAAAAACGAGATGGAAACCGGGGTCGCGACACGGGAAGGGTCGCGGGCGGGGGCGTCGGGCAACGCAACGCGTGAAACAATCTTTCGGCCTCCACTGTTTTTCTCCTCGGCTCGATTGTGCTGAGTTTTCTTTGAACGAGCCCGTTTTTCGTTCCGTTTTCTGGTAGTTCGACGAATGAACGTGGTATTTCGGGACGATGGTTGCGATTGTTGGGGAGGACAAGTGGGGTCAACGTTTTGGACATTCGTAGGAACTTGGTGAGATCTTTTCGTGGCCGAAGATCCTTTGGTAAATCTACGTAAGTGAGACCCCTCCGATCTCGATGATTTTTGAATATGTTGCGGAACTGAGTATCCGGAACAAACTTTTGGTAAAACTCCACCTGCTAACCCGCCCCATAAATTTCTAACCCAAACCTAACCCGAATCTAATTTTTATTTAATCAAATACGAATTTCGATTAGAATTTTCTTTTCCGATGAGAAACTGTATACTCGGTCAACTCATCGAAAAAGTAATGATTTTTTAACACACCCGTGTTAACACACCTGTGACCTTCCACCCTGCACGTCCGCAGAACGTCACACCTGCAGTACCACGGGAATCCCCAAGTATGCGCACATCTGCGAAAAAGAACCATAGTAATCCTTCGTCCTTTTCTTAATTAACCTAACCCAAAATCATATTTGATTAAATAAAAATTAGATTCGGGTTAGGGGGTGGAGGGGGAGGGGCACGGCCCCTCCGCCTCCAATACCAAATCTGATACGATATATACGTGCACGTATATACAAAATTCAATGTAGTGGTAGCTATATTTGTTGGCAAATATCTCGAAAACTAAGGCAGAGCGGCGGTTATATGCGTAGGAGAAAGTTGTTCCGGATACTCAGTTCTACAACATAGTCAAAAATCATCGGAATCGGAGAGGTCGGAGCACTTCCGTAGTTTTACCGATTCTTTTATTCACGAAGCCACGGTAATTTAGAAAAGAATATACTAATTTCGCGTGCGAGAAACAGGTGTTTCGCACGTTACATCCACGTAATAACAACGTTCCCTACCCATTCGATTCATCATTTGCCACTGTAGAAGTTATTTGCTGTGAACCTCGCGTGATTGGAATAGGGGGCAGGTAAGGCAGAGAACTTCAGTATCCCTTAAACTGTTAACCATGTTTATTAGTGTAAAATACAACTACTAAAATACAACGACTCCCGTTACTCTCGACAGAACTCTACAAACGATCACTCGATACGTATATTCGTAACCATATATATATGGTATATATATTCTCGTGTACTCGGCTCCAAACGCACATTCCTCACACCTGTGGGAATCATTCTAAACGGTCGCGCAGCACATATTTCCAATCGCACATCGCTTACGTTCATTTCAATCGGATCTCTGATTGGAGAAAGGAGCAGGTTTTACGAAAATACGCTATCGATTTTGGTACAAATTGGAGTTTATTATTTATTCGTCTGCGAAAACGTATTTCGACGCGATGTATTGATGGATCACTTTGATGGCTTCGAATGTCTCGACGCCGACGGCTTTGATTTCGGACGGGGGCAACACGAACCCGGTGTTGCCGCCAGGTAATTCGTAAGTGTACGATAACTTGATACCTGCTACAGCCATGGCCCAGTCGTCGCTGCCACCAGCAGCCGGGTCTAGGAACGTTAAGAGAAAAGGGGTGCGCGATTAAAGCATTCTACAGACGATAACGTTAAACGGCGGAGTGAAATATCTGAGGATATCTGAAGTAATACTCACACAGGTGATTGGCTGAGGTTCCGTACGTGTACTGTGTCCTGCGAGATTCAGCAATAGCTTTTGCGCACTTGCTGGCTAAATTACGCTGCGGAAAGGAAAGGACAATATGTCACGGTAAAGATTGCACGATAATTTGACGAATGTATACTGTTCTGATTGTGAGAAAAAAAATGACTCACCAGTTCTGGTTCGTTGGACGGTACCTTAGAAGTGTAGCCCCAAGGATACAAAATGTACTGAAAGAAGCATCGTGGTAAAAATAATAATGTTAACAATTAAAGAACGATTTACACTCTAGATATTTCTATACTCTTTCGTAATTAAACCCGTCGATTTGACCAGACAAAAATTCTTACATTACGACGAATAGTCGCCGCAGAAATTCTACGAATTTCAAGTCTCGAAATTGGAGCAGAATGTACTGTACAAAGAGTTAAATTAACACTCGTGACCGCGCTCTTTTTCTTGAACCAAAAAAAAAAAATGTGTAATTACCTGACCGTAGGAGTGTAACGTAATGTAGGCTTTAATCTGCCCCTTTCGTGCCAAAATAAAATCCCTCATGTGCTGAGTTTCTGGTTCAGAAAATGGCTTGGGACCAGCATAAGTATCGCTGCAGGGATTGTTCGATGCACCAATAGCTGCGCAGAGGACGTAACGTTTACCCAGTTTAAATAATATATAATAATAATAATAATAATAATAATAATAATAATAGTAGTAATAATAATGATAATAATTTTTAGTTTAATAATTTTTCGCAAAATTAGTTAAAAATAATTTCGCTGTCCAGTAATGCAAGTAGCTACTAGAAAAATTGTGACCGGCGAAAGATGATCAATATCGCGGAGCGAGCGGCAGTTTGAAAGGGTAATCTAATGCAGAATTTTAAAGCGCGCCTCGAATTTCCTCGCGAGAAGTTTCATACGAGAAAGCGGTGGCACGAATTTCCCGTAGCAGGCAACTTTTAAATAGCAGCACGAATTAGAGGTGTCTCAATTTGGGGACTCGCAACTCCGGCGTAGCCGCTGTCCATCGTGTTTCGCTGAATTTATTTCGCCGGAATTAGAGTAAATGAGAAAAATTGCCGCTGAAACGACGCTCGAAATGATATCCCAATCCCGCCGGTTCTTAAATTAACGAGACGGTAGTGCTTTCCCCGGAGTTTTGTTTCCGCGCGGCGAAATATGCGCGACAAGCGTAACGAGTTCCCCGATAATCCTACGAACGCGTAACTGCTCGTCATCGATGACGAATTCCAATACAGGTCGAGTCGACCACCGGAACAATCGTTCCAAACTAATCACCGAACCCAGCTCTCGATCTCGAACTTCCCCTTTTACGACACATTCGGGCGCTTCCCTTCATACACGGACGTAACTCGTAGTATACCGTTAGGGGCACTGCCCATTTCTTCCTAAGTCCGAGCTCGACCCTTCAAAGCCACGTTCCGACGACCGGCGAATAATAGGAAACGTTGTTAGCGACGCGTCCGTACCACCATCGACGTCCGTGCGCGAAATAGCACAGGCTCCTCAAAAGTCGACGTGCCGGATGAGGAGAGCCAGAGGGGAGTAACGACTGTACGGTAACGAGCAAGTTTTTATCGCGGTCAATCGTAACTTCAATGGAAACGCCGCGCAATTGCTCTCCGTAGAAAAGTTAGCGAGTGCGAATAGTTGAGTTAACCATGGAGCGCCGCGCACTATCCGCGGTTCAGGGCCGGTAGAGAGATGGAGGTACGAGTGTTACCTGCTAACAGCTCGTGCCTACCTCCTGGCGAAATTATTAGTCGCAATAGATGTTCTCCGTCCGGCCGTTTCAACGCGACACCGTCGTTCCATAGTTCTCATGGAAACTGCATCGAACCCGAGTCTTATTTATCGAAATCGTGGAGATGTTGTCCCGTCTCGCATAATTGCGCGTGAACAAATCCCAAACGAAAGGATTATTTTACCTCGGGGAAAATATTCGGATACTTTATCGCGACGATCAATGAAACATTTTGAGATTTCGTTTAGACGTTCGACACGCTGCGTCGCTTATTAATCATTCGGGCAATCTTATCGTTTCAATTCATTCAATGATGAATGAATCGCTTGATCTCTTGTAACAGAAATTGCCTCTCGATAAGGATGGGCACATTTTTAATTACCTAATTACGTGCTCCTGCAAACGAACTTGTTAAATGATCGCCTATCGGTACTCTCGTCGGCGATGACTTATCGATAACGATATCTGCCGTTGATATACCGTATTTGTAAACGAAGTCAGAAACTTACTCATCCATTCGATGTCGTAATTTCGATTCCCGTCGACGCCGTGACATATGGAACCGGTGCTGGACCTGGTCTTTCTCCACAAACGATTCTGAGGAAACGATGTTACACGTAAATATGCTACACCGGTGGAATATTCGAATATCACGATTCGATTTATCGTTTCAATGCTATTACCGCGGATCTTCTATGGGTGAACTCGTATCCGTCTGGGTTTAGAACGGGCAGGACATACCAATCGACGTTCGTCAATAGATCTCTGTAATTTGTTAATATCGAATCTATTATGTAGAGTGCCGTCGCCGGTGCGATCCATTCTCTGGCGTGAATACCAGCATCGATGAAAATGGCCGGCTTATTTTTGCCGCCGGTCGACAGTTTCAGAACTCTCATTGATCGACCCTCGTAAGTGTTGCCTATGCTAATTAACGAGGCCACGTCGCCGTGAGTGGTTGTCACGTAGTTCAAGTAATCGTTTATCTGCGAACAATTCAAATTGCACCACGAGTTATTCGCTTGCTTGCAGAGTTTTGTATTCAACCTTCTCTTTCATTTCCTTCGCTTCGATTTTTCGTTAAATCGTTTTCCATTTGTAATAATTGCCTATATATATATCGTTAGCGTTTTTTGAATGGAAGAAATAGGATCGGGCGGTGAAGCACTATTTATTTATTTAATAGTGCTTCACAATTTGTTATGGACACGCAGTTCTACGGATGGTCGAAGAGTGTTTTGGCAATCGTCAACCTCTAGGAGACAGCCGATGGCTGGTGGACCGACGCGGTTCAATCATCAGATGTTCTAGGATCGACTAATTTATTACACGTCTTGAAAGTGTACGAATTGGACCAAACATTCTGTCGGCAGGCGGTGGTTGGCGACCACTCTGGGTCTTCCAACTATCGAGGGTCGACGGATTGTTTATGTAGAAGAGGGAGAGACTTTAAGTACGGCGAGCGACCTGACGTCGCGTTGCTAAAGAACAGGGATTCAGTTCCTGGAGGATCTGGCCACGAAGTGGGGAAGGCAATGCCTTTCGGAAAGGGGACTGCGACGAACCCCGTGGCAGTTACCTCAGAACCTTGGATCATTGCAGTCGTTACTTTGTAATCTCCTGCTAAATAATCTTGACGTGTACACAGAATATCTAACGCGTATGTATCACGAGTTATGAACGATGCACAATTTGCCAGAGATGACGAACTGATGTTTTCCTGGAATAATTTCATTCCCGTGTTTCACTCACCTCGTTGTAGTTGGGATAGTAGGTGAAAGATAATCGTCCAGAGGCGAGACTCTGAACCCTCGTCTGCAATCTACGTTCGACCTCCTGCTCGATATATTCCTCCGTTACCATGTCCTGAACATTCTCGATCGTGACTGTGTAATTCATGCGATTCTCCCGGAGGAGCTGTTTGAAATTGTCCACGCGGTCGGCCGTCACTAGAACGTCCACAAGATTTTCGCCGCTTCTCAGAAAGTCGAAGCCGGGCGTGTCCACGAAGTTCCTCAGGAATAGAAATTCCTCCGGCGTCTCGTAGGAAATGGAGAGGCCCTGCATCCTAATGTTTTCGAAGGAACAATAATATTCTATTTATACACGATTCCTGCAGAACATCGAACGATATTCGATCTTTCAAGCAGAATTTTTCGGACAAGACACCATTCGAATTAATCACGCCGCAAACGTGTTTGTAACAGTAATAAGAAGAATGCAAATTTTCGAATAATGCGAATGCGAATATGTAATTGAGAAACGATGTAAGAACGAAAAACGGTTAGAAGAAAATGGAAACGTACCCCTGCAAGGGTGGCAAAACTTCTTCATCCTCGGCTAAGACAGCCGCGACGAGTGTCGCCGCTACAAAAAAGAAGAAACGCATGCTGACTGATCTCAAATTGAAACCGATTATCGTTCTTCGAGCTTTATATATCGCATCGTATCTACGCGGACCTACAACCAGCTCTCGTTTACGTAAGATTGTGCCGCACTTTGGTTCACCGCGTTTAATCGGCATTCCGTTTGGAAATTCAGTGTATGAAAGCATAAAATTGCTGTCCAAATTGGTACAAGCGTAGATAAGATCAATACTGCTGAAAAAACGTCACTCTTATCGTTATAGATATTTTTAATTGCGAGTCCCTTTATGGAATCAACGATTTGTAGATTAGTGATGTGCCTTCGATCTGAGGCTGGCGATAACGTTCACAGGCGTCCAATATTTGACAAAGATTCTATGCCGATAGACGATAAAAATCTTATTTCTGATTAACCCGATGCAATGGATCTTCGTTAGAATTTTATTATCACCGTAACATTTATTATTAATTCTCCCCTACCCCGCGGGATTTAAATGAATTCATCTGTCCGGAGGATTAATTAACAGTGATCGCAACCACGGTAGTCGTTAAAATATTTATTATTACACTTTCACAAAGTTTATCAAGTGAGTACAGGAAGGCACGCTTGCAATTGAATTCGACTGTGTTAACCCTTTCGTGGCCAGTGGGATGTGGACCCGCAACCCCACTTGAAATACCCGAGAAAAAATTTATCCGAACTTAAAATTACATTACAGGCCACGATGTTTGGTGGATTAATTGGAAACTAAAAGATGCTCGTTCGGCGGCACGAAAGAGTTCAAATGGTATTCTCTTACGCTTTGTAAAGCATTTTGCCATTTGATTGCAAAATATTTACCCAAAACGTGTAACACATGAAGAACGTTAACTTGCATCTCTGAATAAAATGATAATTGATTTTGAGAAATGTAAATGTAAGTAATTATCGGACAATCTCCGTCAGAGAATCAGGTTTGATTCTGACGAACACACTTTTTAGATAATAATCTACGAAGAAAGTATTCCGTGTAAAAAAAATGTAGAAAAATATAAAAAAATATAACAAAATATTCTATAACATCGGAGCTCTCACTGATAATCAGGTAGAAAAAACAATATATTTTATACTTATAATCTATACATCTTGAATATCAAAAAATACTTTTGTGGCGGGTTTTTGTTTGAAACCCTTAATCCCACGCGATCATATCGTCTAATGCTATCCTTGATTTAGGAATTTTCTTGTTCACCTAAAATTGAAAAAACATTGCAGTCTAATTATTTCCATTCACCATTATCGCTCGTCGCTGACGTTTCGCCTGAAAATGATATAATATACCTTGCTAAATTTCTTCGACTTAGAATTCTTCCTAAGGAATGATGTTTTTCGTTCTGAATTATCGTCAGTCTCGTAGCCTTCCTAAAATATTTATCGCACGCATAACTCTGATTAAATTTTCCATTTATAAAGATCGGAAGCCAAAGAACTTACCACAAATATGCCTGAATTCTCCAAAGATATATTTTTCTTAGCAAATGAAAAGCATTCTTCGTCGCTATCATTCTCAGAAACACATCCAGCTGTTTTCATGATTCTTTTATGGCTTTCTTTCGTTTCTCGTGGTATTGAGCTACAATTTTCTTTACGTTTCTGCACTATTTTAGTATTCAGTTTTATCGGCGATTTTGTCTCTTCCTTTTTCAGTGAAATGCATCGTACGTTATTATTACAATTTTGATCGGCTTCCAAGTCCCAGTTCATCTCCACCTCGGAATCAGAGTTAATGTTCAAGTCTATATTATTAGCCAATGTTGCTTTGTTCTCCGGTATCGATTCGTTTAATTCTTGTTTGACATTTGTCTGAACAATTTCTTGGTCCTTTGTGCTTACGTGCATCTCGTGAACTTGCTTGAGGGAATTTTCGATATCGTTTTTAAAGTGAACTGCATTTTCGTCGATCTCGTTTGAAAAGAATGAATCGTTTGTTTCAGGAATGTAAACGTTTTCTCCAGTACTCGATACCTCTGGTACTTGTTTAGTTTCCTGCGTCAACCACGTATCAGCGAATGTATCCGCCGTCTCTTTGATTATTCGTGGCTCGTGTATTTCCGCCACGGCCTCAGAATCGTTAACACAGTCTATCGTAGATGTGCGTTGAGTAGAAAACTCGTCGCACGTTTCCGGAATAATCAGATGTTCCGTACTTGCATTTTTTAAACTGATATTCGACGTCACCGGCACGTCCGAAACTATTTTCGGTACCGATCTCGTAGATGCTACATCTTGGGTGTCGAGAACTAAAACTTCGGCTGCAGGCAGACTCGACTGTTCCCTCTTTAAAAATGTAGCGAAACTGAACGTTGGATTACAATATTTTGCTGTCGAACAGTACCATATCGCGAGAGGAATATCAGTTTCCGGTATCATTTTGCGTTTCTTTTTCTCCAGTATTTTATCTGCAAGGAAAGAGAAGAATTGAACAACTGAGAAAAACGTATTTAAATATGACAATGATATGCGACAATCGCGGGCCGATACTTATTACAAATTATGAACGGAATGGACCGATACATAATAAATACTTGCATATGAAATCGTAGTCGTTTGTGATTCCCAAAGTTGATTGAGACATACTACTGTCAGGATGCTGTAATACAATAACATTTGGCGCGCAGATGTCTTCGGAAGTTAAACGCATGCTTTTATATAAAATTGGTTTACCACCTAAAGCATACTTTTCATTTTAGAACAGCATTTTATAGTTTTCTGCAGGTTGTATGTTCTATTAGCAATTTATGTATACCTGCCAGCCTTATAATTTTTCCATACATTCCGTATTGCTCCGAGGAGAAGTGTACGAATATCATGTTCTTGAACAATGTTCTCCTTTTCATGTTTGGATCAAGCGAGGCCTTTAGTTTGCCCATCAAGCTCTCATCGATCACTGAGATGAATTCTTTTGTATTCGGCAGGGGAGCCCCATTTTTAACAGCATCTTGAACACTTTTCCAATAAGACATAGTTACTACCGGCACTGCAGCAGCCATAGCGCAAGTGACCTATTTCGTGTTGGAATGAAAAACATAGATCTGATTCAAACCAATAAATAATTATATATTTGAGAACTTTCTAAAACCAAATACCGCTCTGTCCCATCCATTATTTGGCTGGCAAAATTAACAAATAAACACCTTTTCAGTTAGTGCAGCTCTTGATACGGTCAGGTGCGTACATCGGTTTGTCCAATTTTCAGACATGAAACCACCGATTTCATCCATTATAGATTGAAGTTTGGTCCTTTGACTGTCGTCCAACACAGACGTCACTACTATTATCGGTACATACACCAATCTAAAATGAAAATATGCTTAACGAAAGATGTTTCAACTTTTGTGTCCACCCAAAATTGAAAGCATCGTCGTACTTGTATATTTGATCCTGCACGCCGAACTGTATCTCGTCTTGATCTCTCAAATTGTATCCATCGGACGTTACTTTGATCCGTAGATCTCCTCTCTCGACCCACGTTCCATACTTTGATTTCAAATCTTTAATGTTGCAGATCGATATCCCTCTATCGTCCTACGAAAAACATAATGATAACAATCGAACAGCATATTACAAAGAAATTCTAATTATCACATCTTCTTCTTACGTACCGTGATCAAGCTTGCAAAAATAGAAGCATGTAACCTGCTAATTGAATCATCGTTTACCAAAAGAATGTCACCTATTTTCCGACCAAATCTGAGGGTCCTATTCGGAGTTAAGTAGTATCGGCCGCCTGCAATAATATGTACATTCGATAGCAATAATGATGCACTCGTTTCGTTTGTTTTATAATGTAGAAAGAAAGAATATGTACCCGTAAGACCTTCTAAATACCACATTCTATTCGTTTAAGGTTCGCAATTATTTTTATAATTAAGACAGCCTTTCGTTCGTCAATTATTCGCGAGGTTTGTACCATTCACGGGCAAACAAAATCGTAAAGTATCCAACGTAACATATTGTATTCCAAAACACAATTGATGACAGCACTTAGAGGTGTCACCGACGAGATGTATGAATGGTCCAATCGTAGGATGAATACATACGGCCACCGGCGAAGTTCATGTCCTCTATGGAGATGCGTATCAGAGAAACGGAAAGTTAAATCGCAGATAAAATGACTGGGCAATCTTTATTTTTAATGTACCTTTCGGAGATTCAATCGTTGAAAATGCATCCTAAATTTAGATTAATGTATTATTGTATTTAATAGTTCAACATATGCTTGGCAACGTAATTTAAGGTTCATAGTGTCAACAAAGCGAAATTTAGATCACTGCCATCTAGCGAGTGCATTATTTTGTGATGAAAAATTGGCAGAAGTTAATAGGAACATAGTATATGTAAGGAGGTCGTTGAGCGAAGTTAGACGAGGAACGAGAATCGTTGGAGCAGCATAGAAATAGAGAATGAAGCCACGCCTCCCAGGGGCATATTAGACAAGGAAAGCAATCGTGTAGACAAGAACAGTACTAGCCACCATTATGCTCCTAGTTGAACCAATTACATTGGTCATGCGTTAATCATTAATTACTCATTGCCCATGAATAATTTATGAACTTTTAGGGTCAAATAAGATCGTGTGAGCTTTTAGCAACATACTTATGTATGATTCGCGTAAATTTTTTCGTTCCCTAATTAGATATGAATAATTATTTTATACGTCATTATCCTTTTCTAACAGCATGGTTTCCAAATATACCGTGCCTGAGAAAGGCGTGGCTTATTGACCGCCACCAGACTCAGCCACACGATAAAAAATACCCCGTTGCTGTAACTATATCCAATTGAGCGTAATAAGAATTTCAATTGTTTAATGGTTTATAACAAATGAACTGCACATGGCATAATGTTCACACCTGTTGGAGATGATAGCCTGAGCCTCTGGCTATAATTTATCTCCTCTGGTCATTAATGTATCTAGCCAGGAAGCGGCAGAAACCGCATTTATTTGTAATTTCTTGAAACAAATTCAATTATCTCGCATTCTACTGGGCCGATTTTAATCAAGGACGTCTCAAATGAAAGCTTTTAATTCATGGAACAATCTGTTTGTGTTTTAGAACCACCCTCACGTATAATTACTGTGGAATTCTCAATTGAATTATTATAGTGTTTATAAAAAATAAGTGTTGCAATAAATGTCGTGTAGCAGCACATCTAAACCTTTCATTATATCTTGCTCCTTTTATTTGTCTGTTCCGCTCCTGCTGTTGTATTTCATAGTATCTTGTGGAAGGCTTTTCATCATTTCGTTTCCTTTCCTTCATGTCCTCATTCCTGCTTGACTTATTTCATTCTTCTCCAATTAATCCTCCCTTTGTCTTACTCTTCTGGTTTTACTCCCACCTCATCTTTTTCCTCTAAATATCCCTTCATAATTTTTCTCCATCCTGTAAGTATGTTATCTATACTTACTAATATATTTTTTTGGTGTGTGCAGGTTTTCGGGACAAAGAAATGAAGGCCATTGACCGGTACTTCTCATTCTGCATAAGACGAAGAAAGAAGATAGAAGAACTTCTGCCAAATCCTGTCAGTTATGGTTTAGTTATAGTAAATTGGTTTATACAAATAGATTGTAACTACTAGAGAATAAGATCAATTTATAACAATTGTGCAATTACCTGTTATGCGTATTTACAATACATTTTATTTAATATTCAGTTTATTGGTGAAATTATAATATTACTTATATTACTATTACAAGCAATAAATGCAAAATAAGTTGCACAATTTGTTGTAATTTATTAGATAACTTTAATATCTGTTGAAAATTAACTTAAGAAAGTAGCTAGTAAGTATTGGATTATTATGTTTATAGTTCTTTCTATATTACATGAATGTTAGATTAGAGTTGGTACAATATTTACACGATTGTTGCACGATGTATTGTAAATTGATATAAAAGAATAGTTCATAAGTATTAGCTTGTAAATTTAAATTACAACATTTCTGTGAGTTGTATCTTCATTGATTAGTTGAAATAAATGTTTAATGAAAAGAATTGCACTGCTGTTTTAATTTTCATACCTTACCAATCCTTGAAAGAACCTGATTCCAATTCCTTATACAAGAAGTACCGTGGACGAACATTAAATGCAATGTCCAGAAGCGAAAAACTTGTAAAAAGTGCCCTATACGTTATTAAACTTAGCAGCAGAAAATTCTTGATCATTTTCATCACTATCAAAGTCTTCATCTGAAGCAGATCGAACTTTAAGAAGATTCAACAAACTTGCAAACAACGCCTGGCGAAAATACAACAAAGTTGCAAATCGAGATCGAAGGAAATGCAACACAGTTGCAAACAACGCCTCGCAAAAACAAAACAAAGTTGCAAAAAACGCCTCGCGAAAATGTAACAAAGTTGCAAAAATGTTTGAGAAAAATTTGCAAATCGAGCTCTAAGAAAATGCAACAAAGTTGCAAACAACGCCTCGCGAAAACGCAACAAAGTTGCAAAACTTTCGAGAAAAATTTGCAACAATGTTGTGCCAACAATTTGCTACTTTGTTGCAAACAACGCCTCGCGAAAATGCAACAAAGTTGCAAAAATTCTCGAGAATAATTTGCAACAATGTTGCGCCAGAAAATTTGCAACAAAGTTGCAAATTATCTTCGAGCATTTTTGCAACTTTGTTGCATTTTCGTGAGGCGTCGTTTGCAACTTTGTTGCAAAATTTTTGGCGCAACATTGTTGCAAATTATTCTCGAGAATTTTTGCAACTTTGTTACGTTTTCGCGAGGCGGTGTTTGCAACTTTGTTGCGTTTTCGCGAGGCGTTGTTTGCAACTTTTTGCATTTTCTAAGAGCTCGATTTGCAACTTTGTTGCAAAATTTTTGGCGCAACAT
The DNA here is from genome assembly GCA_948146005.1 of Nomada fucata. Taxonomy (NCBI): domain Eukaryota; kingdom Metazoa; phylum Arthropoda; class Insecta; order Hymenoptera; family Apidae; genus Nomada; species Nomada fucata. Next base: position 6,333,451 of record OX411278.1, on the reverse strand, counting down.
TGATGCAATTTATTCTCGAGAAATTTTGCAACTTTGTTGTATTTTTTGGGCGTGATTTTCAACTATCTTCCCGAGGTTCTGGTTACAACTTTGTTGCGTTTTCGCGAGGTGTCATTTGCAGCCGTATTTCATTTTCGCTAGGCATTTCTTTGCGAAATGGTTGAATTATGGTGAGGCGCTTTATGTATACTTGCTTACAATGTGTTTAGTAATGTTGAGGTCTATTTTTACAAGTTCTCCGCTTGTGAACTTTGCATTTAAAGTTCCTGCACGGTAGTACTTGTTTGAGGAATTGGAATTAGGTCTTGTCAAGGATAGTTAAGGTGTTAAAATAAAGGGAGGCATAGAATTCGTTTCATTTAAGATTTATTCAAACTAATCAATGAAGATACAAGTTACAAAAATGTTGTAATTCAATTTTACAAGCTAGTACTTACGAATTATTCTTTACAATCTTACATCTTACAACTAAATCTTGTATCAATTCTAAACTGACATTTGGGTAATATAAAAAATATTATAAACATAAATACTCTAAAGCTTATAAACTGTTCTTTAAAGTGAATTAACAATCTTACAGATAAAACTAATATACTAAAATTAATTTATTTTACATGGAGAAGCTTATGTTAAATTATAACAGTGGTGTAACTTGTGCATATTAAAATTATTTATTATATTTTTCATTTTATATTTAGCACATTCAGTAGAACTTATAGTGAAAGTAATATTAAAGTTTACATAAGATCTACCGAATAAACTGAATATAAAATAAAATATATAATAGGTATGCATAACAATTAATTACACAACTGTTCTGAATTAATCTTGAACGCTAAGAGTTACAAACTATTTTTATAAACCAATTTATTATAACTAAAGGGTGGCAAAAGTCTTCTTTCTTGATCTTATGCACAATGAGAGATACCCGCCAATGCTCTTCATTTCATTGCCCAGAGAACCTGCACACACAAAAAATATATTAGTAAGTATACATAACAGCAGGGGGAAACATTATGAAGGGATGATTAGAGGAAAAGTAAGGCAGAGGTCTAAACCAGAAGCATAAGCGAAAGAGAAGTTTATTTAAAAAGAGGTGGAATGAGTCTGGCAAGAGTGAGTAATGGAGGACTCTGAAATCAATTTCGAGTTTCGGAGTTGGTATCGCAGTTAGGTTGGACCACGAAAGACGATAAGGTGATTTGGCTATTCATGTATCTCGTCTATGGCCTTGTGTCCTGCAGCCATAGTAATAGTAGCGTCGTGCGTTTCCATGACAACGTGGAGGAGAACCATAAACAAGCCGTCCTTTGACAGCTGTGCCTTACATGGCTCGTGTATCAATGATTTTCGAGTATGTGAAGCAATTTACTTGTGCATATGTATTATTGGACTTTCACGAATGTAGATAACAGTAAAAAATACAATGCTAGTGAAAAATCATGTATTTTTATCAATATATCCTATAATTTTCATATCAAATGTTCGAAATATTTTTCCTCAGCCAAAATGACGTGAGTTTAAATATATCTGACATTAATTATACACAAGCGCCATGACTAATATAAAAAGAAATTTGTCAAAATTATGTAAGTGGATGAATAATAAAACTACATATAATGTAATAAGAACCAATTATATAGTTAGCATTCTATTTGTATTCTAACCTGACCATATTTTCAGAGATATGTATCAAAAGTATGAAGTAAACCTAACATATATTTGTTTGTCAAGAGAAACACATTACTACAACAAACCAGATCGATTTTTGGCGACAAAGGACAATAAGAATCAAGTAAACGAATGGAAGAAAAGTAATAAATGATTGAAATATAGTAAATATAAGAAAAGCGGCAAGATTAATTCCTTCTGTGTGAGATAACAGAGGCAGCAAGGGATAAAAGAAATTCCAAACGAAATATATATATTAATCCTGGAATCAACTTGTTAAACATATGGTACAATTTATAAGTGCTTCATTCAAATAGCCAAAATCATAGCCATACATCAATATATATATTCTTTAAAAAATATGGGAATGAAATTGATTTTTCTAATATTCTGCATCGTTACAGTATTTATTTTACTTCTAACTATATTAAAGACAGATTTTATATATAGTACAATACGAATGAAATCAAAAGATTTGTATCAGTTCAATTACAGAGATACAAATATCTTGTCAATGATGAAATTGATCATCGAGGCAAAGTGTGAACTTAGCTTTATAGTTTGGATTGTCACATCTTCTGCGAACAATGATTCGTACAGAATAACATCAAGGCATGCATATCCTAATGAAATCCTAAGAAGTTTGAACATCACTAGAATCTTTTTATTAGGTATGCCCAAAGTGGCAAATGAACAGAAATATATTTTAGAAGAATCACAAGAGTATAACGATTTATTGCAAGGAGATTTCTTGGAGGATTATCGAAATCTTACACAGAAACATTTAATGGGACTAAAATGGACAACAAACAATTGTCGGGGCCCTTTCATAATGAAATCTGATGACGACATTGTGCTAGATATATTCGAAATATCACGATTTCTGCGACGGAAGACGATAAAAGAGAATACTATATCTGGGTACGCTTTGAGAAACATGAAACCAGTGCGAGTAGCAAGCAATAAATGGTTCGTTAGTAGGGAAGAATTTCCGGGTGATATCTATCCAGATTTTCTCTCTGGATGGTTTTATATAACTAGTTTAGATGTTGCGAAATTGTTAGTTTCTGCAGGTAGAAAATTAAACAATTTCTTTTGGATCGACGATGTATTTATTACCGGAATTTTGAGACAAGAGTCTGGTATTGAGTTTGAGGACTTAAAGAGCATGTACGCAACAGATTATAGGTAATTATTTGTAACTCTAAAGAAAGAAATGATCTCTTGTTGTTTCAAATCTTAATCTTTATAAAGAATCGCTAAGGATTATATTTAAAATTCATGAACACCCGATATTAGCATACAGATGCAATAAATTGGCATGCAAAAAAAATGTATTATCTGTTTAAAAAATGGTTGCACATGATGTTCCTTAACAGTTAAATGAAATTTTTTTATTGGGTGAAGAACTTTCTGTAAAATTTCATAAGATACGAAAAATTATTCATCACGATATGAGAATTTATTTCTTTTTCCTATTACTTCTAATTCAGAAAATAAATTAATTGTTACAGGTATTTGGAATGCTGCATACGTGGCGCGAAAAAGCGGCTGAAGTGTGAGTTTATTGCAGGACCGGATGGAGGCAAGAAAGAATTGCACATCAAATTTAGAGAATTTTCACAATTCTGTCAACGGAATTGTTCTAAAAGAACAAAGGAGCAAGCAGTACTAAAAACTTGCGTGTCTGCTTACGAGGAAAGGATAAGCGCTGTGAATTCTAAAGCGGAGGTCCATTATGTGTAACATTTTGTGAAACTAAATGGACTGCAAATATATTAATGTTTAAAACGACGATATTACTTTATCATTATCTAATTTATAATTCCTTTACCATTATGTAATTAGACCATATAGCAATAATGTTAGACACTACGTACTATAATATGGTGCAATTTAATCTTTTTTTAAGCAATTCCTACGCATTACCACTGTAATAATTATAGTAAAATAAAACAAGTATATATTTTTGTAACAAACAAAAATTAAACATATTAATTATATTTATTCTATGTATTCAGTTTATTTCATTTTTATTGTAGCAACAACAATATGACTTTCTCATTACTATCTATATTTATAACTACGAATAATCTTAAATTATAGTTTCGGAGTACGTAGGATTCACAGTTCGATGGGTAAAAATGAAAGCAAGGTTGTCGTTTTCATTTAGTGAAACTTTTAATAAAAGAATTATTACGAAAAATGTAAAGTATTATAATGAATGATAATTGAAGAAATAAATATTATTATACGGCGATTATACGGCGAAAAGTATTTAACACGTTGAGTGCCGCGTAGAATGCAGACCATCGGTGAGCAACGCTGAATTTCGATCATTTCGCCGTTAGAGGAAACATTATCATCAAATATTTCAATATTTCCATGGTCTTATAAATATTATTAAATATATACAATAAATGCAAAAATGTCGACTGATGGCAACCCATTGAAATTAAAAGAGAAGTTTATCAGCTGACGTTGATTAAAATGTAAGACTAGACACGCGAAATCATCGGTCAATAGGCTACCAAAATGTTTCCGACTTGTATAATTCAAATAGTCATAAACTATACCGTATATTTTATTTCGCAGTTTAGTTTCATTACAACAGTATAGATTAGTATTCTTCTCAATTTTCTATGGATACATCATATATCGCATTAATAATCAACAATAGCATTTGTAATATGGAATTCATTGGAGACCGTTCTTTATTATCAATGAAAGGGAATAATCGTGTAATAACTGCAAGTTACTTCTTGTTTGCTTGTTTTAAAGAAAATTTCAGCATATTTAGTCTTCTATTACTCTATTCCTTAAGTTGTACTTAGATAAAAGATATGAATCCCTTATCTGATAATTGGATGCTTAACTCTTTACAAGTAACGCATTATTTCATTAATACTTTGCATGCAATCGCTTTTCTCTCATCTTTTTCTCTGGAAGAACTGTCTATTTCTATATAAATGCTTAAACATTTTATGAATAATTTCTTCGATCGTAAATTTGACTGTTTCTTCCCGCTTTACTTAGTTCTCCCTTAGAATGATTTTCCTTATTAATCAACCGATCGAAATTGGTCAGTTGCTATATGTCAGGGGCCGCGGTGATGAACGTATTTTGTTTTGGAAATTTATATATTTCTAATTCTAGTTTCTATACATCGAAGCTTACCTTACATTTATTTTACATTAAATGAAAGTACAATTCGTCCGAAAAGCCAATAACTATTTGGACGAGTTGAATTCAATTATAATGCGCATATGCACAATTGCGCAATTATTCTCTTTCTTCTTTAATAATCAAGCTTAGAAAGTATTTAAGGAATCAAGTAGTACTCACTCGAAGAATATAATTTATATTTACATAAATTTTGCCGATAGTTCACCTCGTTTAATTACTTTGCGATATCACAAAACGAGTTCACTGCAGAATTTTCTCTTTGCATTCGCGTAACTATTGGAGTACTTAATCGTAATGTTATCCCTAAATTACATATTTGTAAATAAATATTTCATTAATTGTAAATATTTATCGGACATGTTAAATAAAAAATAATTCAACGTACATATAAATAACAGCACATTCGACAGATCTAGAATTAAAGTTACTTTGTAAGTGAAGAAAACTAAAATGTCAGTGATAATCAAGTTCTTTGTCGCTTAATTAATGGCTTAATAGCATATGATATTTTATGGCAAGAATATATATTATTGTACATAATTTGTACAAGTCTTTTATTATCAGAATTATAGAAAATGTTCCCCACGTGAGATGATGTTGCTGAGATAATATGGCAAATTTTATTGGAAACTGTACCGCGTTAAAACGTTTGTATTCAATGTTAGTGCCTATTTGATAAAGTTCAAGAATAACGTCTTAGAGATGTTTCGATTGAAAACGATGATCACTTGAGGCCTTACTTATTTTCGTATTATTTTCGTAATTAATAAATTATTTGGGGAATATTTGGTATAATTCTGGATTCAAAATGTTTAAAAGTAAAGTCCTACGGAGTGACTTAGGAAGGTATACACTTCACTTTTATAAATATAATTCTTCAATCACGAAGTAACTGTCTTAAAATATGTTGAAAATTGACACACTTCAAAAAATTAACACGAGATCGAATCAGCTTGGATCCTGTCTTTAGTTAGGCTATTTATCGCAATAAATATAATGTAAATAATTATATGTACAGTAGATAATAACTACGATAATGATGACATTGATGATGTATGCGTTGATGGCAATAATAATATTAGTAATAGTAATAATATAAATAACAATAGTGTATAAATCAGTCGTTTTCTTTAAAGCAATTAATAAGAAAACATTGCACATCATTTGTTTTATACTGAACCTTCAGTTTAGGACGCATGTACTGTATTAAAATGTCTGTCACTTACATTCGGCCTTCGTATTTCTGCGTACATGGATGTCGCTTTTTTTAAATTAAATTTTCATTCAATTAACCGCCCTTAAATCGTGCAAGGAACTGGATCAACGACGTCTCTGAAAGTATTGATAGAAGAAAACTGTGGCAAACAGATATCTTTTTACTTACGTATGTTCAAAGTCAATGTAACTTTACTAGTGGATCGTAATAAACCAATCTTGCTTTGAAAACAATGCTACATAAAAGATATCTTACATAATAACTATATTTACGTCTATCGATAACAAGTTTTGTACGAACAAAAGTCCGATCCTTGTAATAATATTCTATGTTCTATTTGGTGACTTAATTCGAGCGAAGCATTCGAAACGAGCTCTACGCTTTGATATAAAGTCTTTTACAAGTTTCAGCAACTTCAAGCAATTTTCTTAACCAGCCGTTATTGGCAAGCCTATTTTAATCAAAAGAATTTTCTCACCATCTTCTTAAAACCAGTACTCTTTTTCTCCTTCTTCTTCGTAATCGACGTTAAACTGCTGCTCTTAGATTCGTCGCTTTGATCTAATAACAAACCGTTTGTCGTTGCATCGCCGTCAATAAAGAGTCTTTCTACAGGCGGTTTCGAAGACATGAAATTTACTCGGGCAGTCTTGTCGTCAGAATCGCCTGAATTCTGATTACATTCTTCGCTCGCATCATTTGCGTACGCTTTTCTTTTCTTTCTTGTACTCAAAGCAGTTTTCATGAAGGAAGATGTTACTCTTAATCTTGTATCTTTTAATATATTACTAGTGTTCTTGGAATTTAGAACGTCCTTCGATGATTCGCTGGCAGTTTGTTTGGCGCAAGCAATTACTTCCGGGAAAAGACTTGCCGAGAACGAGTACGATTCATTTAAATTTTCTATACACGAACTGCTAAGTTCCGAGCTTTTTCCAGATTCCATTTCTAAGTTGTCGTCGCACGGCAATGCGAGTTGCATGTTGCATTCCGTTTTATGAACACTATCGTTGAACCAATCAACTGTGCTTTCTGGCGCAGATTTTAATCGCCTATAAAACTTCCTTTGCGAGCCAACAGCATGCAATACCTCGACAGACGAATCAACTTCTGGCATTGCTTCGTAGTGGTGTGCTGCTACATTTGACACAGCCTTACACTGTGCAAATGAGGTCCTTTCCGCGTCATTATTTACATTCGTTTGATTGCCCGATAAAGCGGTCGCCTTTTTGCGTTTCTTTTTCTTCTCCCTTTTAGCTTCATTAGACTTATCGGTAATCATCAGTTCACGATACGTGCCGGTAATATGGGATGCTACCTCACTCGGTCGCCGCTTTTTCGTTTTCTTCATATGCGAGCTGAAGTTCTCTGCGCTTTTCCGACGCATCGCATCCTTTTCTGGCCGCCGTGTCTCCTCTGAATTCGATCTCCTGTTGCTGCTCCATCGGCAATATTTAAAAGCTATATATATCACAAAAACTTCCGAACATATCAACAATATGTGCTGACTAATCGTGTAAACTTTTCCGCGCCAGCTGTTACGTTCGTATAGAATATTTTTCAGCGACTCCGAAAGACTAGCGATTTCATCTTTCAACATAGCAATTTCTTCTGCCCTCTTTAATTCCCGTTCGTCCCTCTTCTTTGTCTCTTCGCTCATCGCTGAAACAGTTCGTTCGAGAGACCTCTGCATTTCCTCAACTTGTTTTTTGTATCTACGACTTAATTCTTCTAAGTACTGCCCGCTGAGTGACATGTTCCTCTCTAACGCCTGAAAACAACAACAAGAATTATATATTAATTTATATAAAACATGTAATGAAATAGCTAAGTTACCAGATTAAGGAAACTTCCTCGCTGTTTCCTCAAATTTCCTCATTAAAGTGACTAATTCCACATTCAAATGCATACCTTAATTCTGTTAGATAATCTCAAGAAAACGGATTCTTTCTGCGGCATGGTATTTGTTGTTGACTGTATTGCTGATGCACTTGTACCAACTCCATTCTGAATATGGGCTGCCTCGCCTTCTAAATCTTTTAGGTCTGACAGTATATTGTCGAATGCTAGAGAATCCTGATGGGGTAACTTAATTTCTTGTTCTAGAGTCTCTGCCTGCCCTTGTTTTCCTTCTTGATCTAGGCGTTCTGCTTTGTCCGTTTTAGTTGGTATGCCAACTAATTCTAAAGATTCTACGTCGGATACCACATCGTCGCTTGTAAATTCGTTGATATCAATAGCATTTAGGCGTACTTCGGTGGTACTAATAAATGGTTCCTCGGAGGCTTTTAAAACTGGTTGCTGTCCAATATTTATAGGTACAGGAGTAGTTATTAATACATCAGCCTGTACCGATGCCTCGATGCTAGATTCTAAAGTGGGAATCGTAGAGTCATTTTCCATTTCCTCTTTACTAAAAGCCTCTGGAGCTATACTTTCAGAGCTTGATAAAATTTCAACGGATGTACTACTGATCCTATTAAGTTCTTCGCTGGAAAGATGCTGAGTACTCTTTTTAAACTCTCGGCTAGGCGTGTCGCCATTCGAAGTCAGAGTATTTGCATTCAATGTGTGCTGAAATGATTTACTTGTGTCGCCACTATATTCTTCTTTATCCATGTACGACGCATCTTCCTTAATCGTGTCCTTATTGTTAAACAATATTTCATGGCTTGTATTCATCACCACTTTACGCTCTTTTGTCGCAAGCACATTGCAAAGCGCCGCTATATATTCCGAACTGAGTATAGATGTTATAAATGTTAATTGTAAATTGTTCGTCGAGTCATTGATTTCTTTAAATTGAAGTCCGTCATATTTGCCAACGTATATGATATTTTCACTATCGCGTTCAACCTCCGTTTTTATAAAACTTTCAATTCCCACGCCATGAACCTTACAGAGTCCACTTTGTCTTAATGTTCTATTTACAAGATCAATTTTTAGGTAATCATTCAGTTGTCGTTCCCTACAGCTAACTAATTGAAAGACCTTCGCAAATTTTTGATCCGAACAATTATCGCAAAGAATGGTATATCTTGGAGTAGTGCAATCAATAAAAGAACTTTCAAGAATATTGCCACTGTCTATGCTTTGCTGGATTTTCGTAATATTATTACCGCTCAAATCGCTGGATTTTACCAATACCTCTGCAGCCTTTTTCATGATACTCAAGACTGCGTCTCTGGCACTACCAAACAAATTTCTTGGCGGTTCACCATTTTCAACATCCAAATATTCTTCTTCATCGCTATCATCTTCGTCTTCTACATTCGTGTCTGTTTCCCTTGTGAGTTGATTCTCTGTCTCTGTTTCGAGCACTTCGAATTCACTGGTACCGTAAGCACGAAATAAAGAAATGGGACAGAAATGTTCCGACCCGTAGTACGTTTGTAGTTCTATTTTTATAAACTTTCCGAAAAGATGCGGTTGCAGTGCAAAACTTTGAATGTCCTTAACATCTTTCGCAGTAAAGTGACCAACCGGACTCCAATCTCTCGTAGATAAACGGTCACTGATATAAACAGAAAAATCCTTCGGTGAGGAACTAAAAAGCTCGAAATTGGCTAATTCGATTTTCTTCGCTTGGATCGCTTCGCAAAGTTCTACCACAAACCATATACGTGATGTACATGTATTGAGCATATATTCATCTCTGGTAGATGCTAGAACGCTTCTAGCACTTTGTGCTTCTGGATTTGTCGCTACGATTTTCGCTCCGCAATCTGGTGAAGCATAATTCTTAGAATGAACCTTCATTCCACCAATTCCTCGCGTGGGTGTTCCCGAATTTTGTACAGATGCATTTGGATGTGCTGCATATAAACAAAGTAATTATCGTTTTAGTAAAACAATTTGCAGTCAAATCCGGCATTACGATGGAAATAAATGCATGTATTTACTAAATATAATTAAAAGTAAATTAATTAGTATACACTAATCTATACAAAGATACGAATACGTATTCGAGCTTCGAAAAAGAATAATATATGTTTCAAATAAAGTCTAACAATTAAAAAGAAACCTGATACTATCTGAAAACATTCTACACTTTCGCAAGTTATCATCGCTTTTTTTAATTCAACGTTAATTATGTATTCCCTTACTCTCTTAACTAAAGTTACATCAAAGGGACGGTTAATATCGAACATTATGCAAATCATAAAAAGCCTGTTTGACGGTGCATTCCTGTTACACATTTTTCGATCGTGAAGTTTATAATTGCACACTCACTTTTCTTCTTTTCAGCTTCCTCCAGCCTTTTTTGTGTCCACTCGCTAAAAGACGGAATATCCTCGTGCGTATTCGAGGATCCCACAGTTACGATTCCTTCACCAAGGACAACTGCGGCAGCTTCATCCCTATTATCTCCCACTAATCGAGCTTTAGCTTCAGTATCACTCAGTTCGGGTGCTGTTGTGAAAGTGTCGTCAACATTATGTATGTCATCATTAAGTACCTTAACAACATCATCCTCGAGCTTGTACTCCGATTCCTCAGTTATAATAGGGGACTGTTCAGCTCTTACTACTACTACGATTTCTTGTGTATCGTCTTCAATTGGATTCGATAAGAACAAAGATTCCTCGTCGAGACTATCCGTTTTATTGACTTCCTCATCAATATCGTCAATAATTGATGACGACGGTGCTTGTGCACTTGGCGAAATTTCATGCTGTTCGTTCTTCGTTTTCTGACCAATATTCGTGCTCTTTCTTAACAGAGAGGAATTCTTCGGGAATAGCCTTGTTCTTGAAAACTCCGAGTTAAGTTTTGGTTCGGCTAGATTCTGTAATTCTGCTACTGTCGTATCCACCAATGTCACAACTGATACTTGCTCACTTTCAGAAATTCTGTTGAAGAAAATGGGCATTCGAATATAATGTATACGATACATATAACTTTGTAATTTATGCGTCAATGGTTCGTAGCGCAAATATTGTATGTACACTAATTTTTATTAAATGTTAAAATGAATGTACATTTTTACATCCTACAAACAGCTCTAAACTGTTCTTCTATGCTGCATAAATATCGTATCTCCATCTAAACGCGACCATACAATATTTAAAATACTGCATTATACCCTAAGCTGATATTTGCTTATCTCTACTGAAATCGGATGAAGAACAAATGTATCATCGCGAAAAGAAACTCTGGTGAACTTCAATTTTTGAAGTACATTTACCTGTACAAACATTATAATCACCACATAACATATGTATGTAGTAGAAACTATGTTCAACTGAAATATATTTTTATATCGGTAATATCTTCGAGGATATTCGAGTGTATCGATTAAAATGCTTCAGTCTATATATATCTTTGATATTTAAAATTTTATACAAATTTTGTGACTTATATTAATGACCTCAGATAATTTAATACTTCTCCTTGCTATATGCTATTTTTCATTTTTTACTCTTGTCTTCTCCTTTTCGTTTTTAATTCACTTATTGGATATGCATATATGTACAGATAGATAACTGTATGCTGCTGTATATCAGCATTATCTTATCTTTTACCTCAGGTTCTTAAGCAGGTGTTTATTAATTAAGCACATATTTTTTTGAATAATATCTCACAATTTTCACAATTGTCCTAATGCAAGTAACACGTTTTTACTTTCTTATTAATAACTGTATAATTTATTCTGCGCAGCTTTTAAACAAAGGATCTCTGGATCCATTAAGTTTTTTATTATATGTGTCAAGCTCCAAAAATGTTATATATGTATAAAATAGTAAAGGGACTTTAATGTAATTGAGTGCATTACATTGCACATATCGTAATGCTTTTGAAATCATTTGAAACTTTTACATGAAACTGGGATTTGTTGGAATGTAGACATGGTTTTCATCTTTCCAATATTTTTGATAGCAATAATAATTTGTGACAACAGGGTTATCGTATTTAAGAATCGGAATTCAATATGATTGTGGCTGCCACAAATCTGTTGATATCTGGAAGCTTTAGTATAGTAATGAAGACGAGTGAAATCACATAAAAGGCTTCACTTGCAGATAATACCATTGCAAAGATTATACCACATTCAACACACAATCGTTCTATATCTTTACAATTTTTTTAGCTTATATTTCTTGTATTCTACATTCAAAGTACCTAAAATATTTCAAAGCATACTTACAAAAATTACATACGTGTTTCGCTGGTTACATAGGTCAAAAATTTAAACACTTTAAAATTCTATATTCGTACAGTATTTCTTAACTCATAATAAATGCCAATATTATAAAATTAAGTAGGATATATAATTAAATGTCTTTATAATTCTTTGTCATTAAAATTTTATGATGCTCTCTGCATATAATGCTAACAGTTAACTGCATGATACATGAAAATATTTAAATTTATTACGTACCACCTACTTATATATTAAAGTCAGAAATATAAAAGAAAATCTATTATTTAACACGTCTAGACCTCACATTCTGTCCTTACATAACACAACATAAAAGGATTTTCTTGTGTAATATTGACACTATAATAGCTTACCCCTGTGATAAGTTGGGTTGCTGAGTAAGACTTTCAGCTACAATATCCGGATTTTTATATGGATTCTCTTCCCTTCTTGTTTTGTCATTGACGGTGGTTTCAAAGTTGCTTGGTTCTTCGGTAAATGTTTCCTGAATTTTTAGAGATACAAGTCAGATACTTTTGCAGAAATTTCAATTTTATAAAATACAGGTGATTATAATATATCTGAATGATATTATAATTCGTTACTGTAATATTTTCCTTTCTGCAATTCTTACTTCATAATGACTCTCTTCATAATTTACATGCAATTCTTGCGGATCGTGGAAATCCGGAATTGATATACTGGATTTTGCTAAGTCAACTCCTGCATTATCCAATGTATTATTATCGTAAGTCTCTGAAGTTTCATTCCCTTTGGTAGATGCATAATAATTGGTTTGTGCATTTTCAGAAGCCACTATGATGAAGAGAAGTGTACTAAAAAAAGGGACAAAGATTAAAATTAATTTTAGAGGATGCGCATCTTATTTTATAATATTGACAAATCATGATCTATTCATACAATAAAGCAAGAAATTGTTATATTGCAATATATAAATGAAGATAAATGCTGCTGATCGATAACAATGTTTAGAGTTATGTGAGATGAGTCGTCAAAATTTGATAGCTGAAACACAACTTTACATTGCAATATGCTACACCAATAACTTTCTTTTGCACTAATTCTCTTTGCTTTATCTTAATTTTTGTTTCGACATTCAACTAAAGTGCGAAAAATTAGCTCTAAACACGAGATTTTGTATACAATATATATATAAAATATTCTCCATATTTGGCTCCATTGCGAAAATACAACAAATTTTAATTTCCTTAGAACTAATATCAATATGGATCTTAATTTTGTTGATTATAAACAATTTGCTATACATATCTTTACATTTATTATAATAATTTATTACATATGGGATACTTGTTATAAGAACTGAGTAAAATATGAATCGCAATAAATGTTAAACATATCAATTAACGAAAATAACGAATAGAAACATATATTTATTTAAATTGTCATAAATATTGGTTCCAGTGCGAAATAGAGTTTATAACATAAAGTTCTTTAAATGCCCTACATTCACGATTCGGGGCGGAGACAAATTTATTTAAAAATATAAAGCAGTGCACAGAGAGCACATTGTAATAAAGTGTCTATACATAAATAAACGAATGTATTAATAAAACCCTTTAGATTTTAAATCCTGTTTGCTACGATCGCTTCTATGTTAATAATTTGATCTCTTACGAAATCTGCAATATTCACATTCAACAATAACTATTAATACCTTGCACATTCAAAATGATACATATTTGCAAAGGAACCATTTATTAATCATCTAACACTTCTATCTTTCGTCGGTCTTCGAGTAAAAAAATACCGGTTCAATCATTGGCTACACCAATCTGTCAAAATGTTTAGTGCACGCGACATTTCTCGCACATTTTGCTTTACGCGTGCAGAAAAATTGTCGGTATAAACGAAAAAAAAGACACAGTACATACCTGGAAGCAACGGATATGAAAAGTAATGTCCAATACACGCACGTTATACAAATCTTCATATTTTTCAACGACTTACATTACTTTCCGCATAGAAAAATCTACTGTCAGTAAGTAGTTACTTTTATAAATGTACAGAGGTATCATTACATTATCACTAAACCATCGTGACTACCGCCATTACTGCCGCTATCATCACCACCACCACTACCACCACCGCCAACCACCATCTTCATAACCCCTTTTATTAACATCACTGTCGCCACCTCAGTTGTAGCAGACGAAAACTCTGACGTGGTTTAATTGGGATGGCTTTGACATTGGTAAACTTCAATCATCCATGAATTCATTAGCGTTTGACTGCGGCTACCACGGAACAAAAGTTCTATTCGTAATTCCTGTAAAGATAAATAACACAATTCCCGTTGGAGAGCAACATACATAATACATATATGCATTTTGCTGTGAAAATCTTGTAAATGTAATAAAAACAGCTGATTTCAGTAACACATGTGTTATAGGCGTTCTTAATAACCTATTCCTATGATGCAATTTTAAATGAAATAGCGTCGCTCGATAACATCATTAATTATAAAATAATGAGATCATTATTTCACGTACGGGATGTAATGTGTAACAGTAATTTATGTTAGAGTAATTTTATTTGAAACAATTACTGTTATATGTATATGTATGTATATACTGGGTTGTCTAATAAGTTCATATTGTTGTGAACAAGGGAACATTATATTTGTCAAATATACTAATTACAGTTTACTGTACAATTTAGATAGATTTCGGTATATTTTCCAAACAATATATTTAATAATATATTGCTTTGTCAAGTATGATGAAATGGAAATCGCGAACTCAGATTTAAAATTTTATATTATAAATTTATATTAATTTCTTGTAATTAAGGAACTATTTCCATTAATACAGTGCACATATTTTGGAACTATACTGATCAGAACATTCTATTCATTATACGTTAAATATATTGATCAAGTTACAGTCATACGTCGAATGACAATGAAATGGACAAAATATTAATAAATTGCTAAAAAAAATCGGCATCCAACGTATTATAATAATAAAAAAGTTTGAGCACGATAAACATATAGAGAGACGTTAAACATTAGTATACAAACTTCATATAAACAGGCCTTTAGAATTCAGTATTCAATGGTTTATGGTAGATAATTTAAAATATCTGATATTGTAATTTAATCATTACGCGGCCTATGTTGCTTGTGTATTTCTATTTTATTCAATTCTCCAACGATATGTCTTAAGTCTCTATTTGTTTCTCGTATAATGTGCTTAGAAAGATTCAGAGCGTAGAGTTCAAGTTGAATTTAAAACTGATTGGCTTTCGTGAGCAATTTCAAGGGACTATTAAGTTTACTGAAAACTTCATATATGGGCAACGGAGATTTAGAGTTTTGTCATTATTGTTTTACGATAGCGTCATGCCGTTAATAAGGTATACACTTATTATTCTTAATGACATTGGTAAAAGATTAATTTTCCGGAAATATTTCACTTTATTCTACGCTTTACTTGTATTTGCCTAAGCTATATTAATTGCATAACCTTTTAATCTTTAACGTTCTTTTAAACGGTATCTCCGTACGTAAATATACGTACACATATAGTATTGTCTTCTTTTTTTTTACAGAATACACATGTGACATTTATACCCATTCATTTGAATATGTATTATATTCAATTACATGCACTGCCACATCTGTAGGCTTAATATTATTTATTCGTTGTTCATTGAATTATGGCTTTACGTCGAGGAAAGAGAAACTTGAAATTGCAGGTCTCCGAGGAGACTCCTGTGCCTGTGTAAGTGGAATAATTACATCACTCAACTACTAATGATGTATTTTGACAAGTATCTTATGAATAATGTAGCTACCAATATAATTGTAGCATCACATAAGCAACATTATTAAAGTGCTACATTGAGAGCTGATAAGTTGACCGTCAGAATGTTACAGGGGGCAAGGAGTATATTGAAGTATCAAAATTCTATAATTAATACTTTTGTTGTGTTAATATATGAATGATCTGAATCTATGCGCACGCCGGGTCATCGGTTGCTACTTCTCTATCCCATTCGTTTCCACATGTCTTGTTTACTTTCTTCGTCAAGCGACGCTTACAAGACTCGATTAGTAGATGCAATTGCTTGGCCGAAGAAGGGAATGCATGCCATCTTCTCAGCTCCCAATTGTATATTAACATGTTTGCTACCATTGTCGCATGTATGCGTAAGAACGATGCATAATTATTTTATTACTTTTGTGGGCCCAATCTTACCCATATGCAACACAGTGATATGGTAAAACTAGCCCAACTCATTGTGTGTATTGTGGGAAAAATACAATAAATTGTCGACTAAGGCAGGCTTGCTTTAGGTTGGACATTCTGTACATAAAAAGCTAAACATGGTGGTAGTGAACTGTTAAATTAATAAAATTAATCAAAATTGTACCACAATCGATGATATGTTACTTGACTGTTCAACAGATCGATACTTTCGATCAATAGGTAATTATTACCTTTGTATTTTGTAGCACTCCACCAAGAAACTTGGATAAGAGGACTACAATAACTATAGGTGATAAAACGTTTGTAGTAGAAGCAGATGATTTAGAAACCCTTTGTGTTCTTGGACGTGGAGCTTACGGTATTGTAGATAAAGTACGACACAAGCAAAGTGGTACTATTATGGCAGTTAAGGTATAATACATGATAAATAAAATTGTAGAAACAACATTGTTCTTATAGATCGCCTTAATTTGCTTAGTTTGCTTATATTACAGAGAATAGCAGCAACGGTTAACACGCAGGAACAAAAACGATTACTTATGGATTTAGATATCTCCATGCGTAGTTCAGCGTGTCCATATACAGTACAATTTTATGGAGCATTATTTAGGGAAGGAGATGTTTGGATATGTATGGAAGTAATGGATATGAGTCTGGACAAGTTTTATATGAAGGTGTACAAGCATGGGCGTGCCATTCCTGAAGACATTTTAGGGAAAATTGCTTTTGCAGTAAGAAGAAAC
Source organism: Nomada fucata (assembly GCA_948146005.1). Classification (NCBI taxonomy): domain Eukaryota; kingdom Metazoa; phylum Arthropoda; class Insecta; order Hymenoptera; family Apidae; genus Nomada; species Nomada fucata. The sequence continues at coordinate 6,316,240 of OX411278.1, read as the reverse complement.
TTTTGATGGCTATGATCAAAACCTTACTGTTCATTGAAATATCAATTGATTGTAATTTTTCAAAATGGTGTTTGTAGGTAGTAAGCGCATTACATTATCTGTATTCGCAGCTGCGAGTCATCCACAGAGATGTAAAACCTAGTAATATATTAATTAATCGAAGGGGGGAAGTCAAAATTTGTGATTTCGGTATTTCTGGTTACCTCGTGGATTCTATTGCCAAAACTATCGATGCTGGATGTAAACCATACATGGCTGTACGTAACTTTTTAACACAGAATATATCAATCTTTTATTCCTGTCTATTCAATAAATTCTCCATTGTAACCTTTTTTCCAGCCAGAAAGGATAGACCCGTCGGGTAACCCTTCACAATACGACATCAGATCTGATGTTTGGTCGCTAGGTATATCTCTTGTCGAACTGGCAACTGGGAAATTTCCCTACGAATCGTGGGGTACACCATTTGAGCAATTGAAGCAAGTTGTAAAGGATGAAGCCCCAAAGTTGCCTGTGAACAAATTTTCTGCGAACTTCGAGGAATTTATTAATAAGTGGTAAACACAATTGTCTCCAGTTTTATTTTATATTAACGATAGTTATTATTAATAATTATTATTATTTCAGTTTAATGAAAGATTATACTGCCCGTCCAAATTACAATCAATTATTGAAGCTTAATTTTATCACGGAGCATGCAAAGAAAGAGACGAACGTTGCAGAATTTGTTGGAGAAATTCTAGATTTACCTGAAGTCGAACAACCAGCATAGTATACAAACTTTTTTCGACGTGGTGTTACATGACCCTTGATGTAACTTCGTATTGTACATCGAAGTTATTTAATGAGTTTGCTATATCTATGTTTATCAGCCGTATTATTCACTCATAAGTGCGACATAAGAAAATTGAAGTCTAATGTTAAGCAAAACGTGTGTAACGTTGGTCCAAAAAATTGATTTCGCCGAAAGTTCAGTTTCATCTGTTCGATATAAAAAAGCTTATGTACAATTTTCATGAGTAACTCTCTTAAATGAGTTAGAGACTCTTCAAAAAGCAGAGCACAGCTGTGTAAATACTTTAGAAATATTTTCTACCCCGATATAACAGTGGTTTATCATTGTAGCAATATAATAAAGTTCAAACTATAAAGACTTACTTGATCAAACGAAGTATTTTTTAAATAACATATTTCGTATAATGTAATTACAGAACAGTATAATTGTAATCATACTCATATTTTAGAATAACGATATTAATACGAGTAACGCTGGGACAATAGTTAAGAGAAATTCATTTGTGAGAAACTTTATGCATTACCTTACGAAAGTTGAAACAGAGAAAATATGATAGAAAGAAGGTGCATCTGTTCATTCGTATTTTATAATCATGTAACTAAAACTAATTAACAATAAATATAATTGTGAAACATTACACTTATATGATAGTACAAAAAATATAAGCTTTATCGAGAATACTTTACAATTAAACAATTATTTCCCATTTGCTGTAATTAAGAAAATAAAACAATAATATTCAAGATTAATTTGGAAAGCCATAGATTAAGAAAATCATTGTATTAATGTAATATAAATGTAATATAAATTTTTATATCTGTTATAAAATTGATGTAATATTATTAACACATTGGCGACGGATGATGCATCATTTTAGAACTGTATTCCAAATGCCCCATTGCCAATGTGTTAACACATATAGCATCTACAGAAATTATTATACGAATCATAATTGAAAATTCTATTATTATTCAGCTCTTTAGCGGTCTCAACTTTTCCTTGAGTTAGTTAATATCGTTTTAAAAATAAAATAATATATTACATACGTACATAACGTACAAGCAACGATACCTAATTATGGAAAACAAATACATTTATTTAACATATCCTACATGAGGGTTTTGATAAAAGGATGTAATGTGATTATTTATTTGCGATTTTTATTTATATACAGTTGAAAATTAAATAGAGCACAATTAAAAAAGCATGTACAATATACAATTTCGCTCTCTTCAATATCATTTTCTGTGTGAAAATTATGAAATTTATGTGTGCCCGCAGACATAACAATTAATAGTTTCGATATATGTAAGTCTCTCACATAAATTGTTACGAAACTGGCGGCATCAGGTTCAATCCTTGACACTCCAGTGCAATTTTCACGCCAAGTAAAAACAGTCCGACACTCTTAACTACCGACCTGCGAACAAAAACAAACACTGTGCGTAAAATTTCAATTCGAATGAAATTTATTGTCATTTGTTTCTCTACGTAAATTAATCTCGAACTCTAACAAACATCATTACGTTATGCTACACTACACGAGGTTGAATACGCGTTAAATTCAGACTGGAATGTTTATTACAGTGAACGAAATTATTACTATTATTATTATGAAATATGTATACCATTTGAAAGGATCATAGTAAATATTTTTTATAACTTTCATTGCAGCTGCCATTGTAATTAAAATTAGTGAAATATATATTTTCACTTGTTGCGATTGATTCTACTTGAAACGTACTCAACCGTTCCAACGAGAGAAGCTTACTGTTACAGCGTGACTGTGACTTACCCGGTATATAGATCTACGTATGTGACATCACGTTCCTTGCGGAGAGAATCAGTGACAACCCTGCTTCCGATAAACCTCAAGGTGTATATACATGCAACCAAGTCCATTTATCGTGTTGCGTATCCATTGGTGGGATATGGGGAGTTTGTGTAGGTTCGGTTGCCCGTGGAGCGCTGAACCGCTCTGCTTGTGGCGAAGCGCGAAAAATCAAACACAAGTTCGAAAGTTAAAAAGAACGACTATTTATTCTGTAAATCAGCGTAGAAAGTTGCAACGAGAGATAAAGAAGTTCTCCTCTGCGAGGCTTCTTCTTCTTTCCTTTTCGGCCCTGGTTCCTCTTCCCGAGTTCCGTGCTCCTCCTTTTGATTTCGTCTTGTCCAATGGGGTTGGGTCCCCTTGGATTTCTAATGGTTCTTGGGCCGTGGAGGTGGCAATGTTACGCTTCTCTGGCGTAAATCTGGAGGCCTGAATAAGATATCGTAGGGTCCGACAACCTTCGAAGGTCGTACATGTTTAATAAACTTTAGCCAATTCTTTATGGTCCGTAATAAATAACCTTTAGAAACTTCCACGTAAATTGTTCTAAGATCTGTACTGTAAATAATGTACAGCCCTATTTATTTTGTATCCTCATTCGGTTTCGAATTTCGCTCCTAAGTTATTATCGCTATCGATAGTTATAATTATATCGTCGACTGTTGATTCGATATCACTAGATATTAAGGCCTACTTACGCGATAGCGTAACACACTTTAAAGCAATGTTTGATTAATACACGAAATAGAGGGGATTGTAGCTCACAAATTTATATTTGTTGATAGGGAAATGTTTCGCACATTAATTTTTATTTTTCTGCGCAATATGTTGGTAATAGAAGTTGATAAGAACAATGTCTATGTTTTATGTATCATCTGAGTGAGTGCAGTGCGGTAGATGACGAGTTAGATTCAAATGACCATAACTTGAAAAAGCTGAGGAGGGTGAATGATTTTTATTTAATATTTCGTTTATTCAGCGTGGTTATTAATGTGCCCGTTATTAACGTATTTTCTTCGATGAACCGAAGGTTCTTTTACCTAATGTTCTTCTGTTTCTCTTGATGAACGTCATGAAATAATTTAACATAATTTGTATTTTTAATTAAAGCCTTTTTCACCCCGATACGATGAAAATGAAGGGGAACGTTAAATTATTTCCGATCGCATGAGCGACAGTTTCTTAATATAGCAAGATGAAGTATGTAAGAAGATTTTGAACGTAGAAGTATATTCTAATAATTTTACTCGTTTTACAGAGATTGTGACGATTGTGGACGGAAAAAATTTACTTGGTAACATGTTAGAGGACGGATTTGTTACCATTGTTCTACATACATTGTCCACTACGATATTTTTCATACTTACATTACATTTGTTCCGCTACCTTATAGGAGATTCGCGTATTCATATAAGAGATGTGACCAAAGAACATAATTGGAAATCTATTAGGAGGGAAACCAAGGTATATCTTTTGTAATACACTTACGTACAACATTTCTTTGATGTATCTATATATACATTTCTTAATACGTTCATAGTGTCTCATGATAACGTACATGTTTTTATCAATAACAATGTAGATCATGTGAAGTCTATAAACATTCATCATCATACTTCATTAATTAGCGATTTATAAACCGAATGAGCCAATTATAGAGTAGAAATAAGCTTACAATATTATGAAACCAAGGCTTGCAGTTTACTTTACGTAGTTTCAATTTAAAGTCTAGAATTCTAATATATGCAGAGTCCCATGTAAAACTGGTCTGCCTTAAACAGCGGTTTATTATTTCACATAGGTAATGTGCAACCATTGTGTTGAAAGAATTACTTGATGATGCACTTGGGATACACCTAGTTTTACGTGGGGCACCTTTTATAAATATGTAAAAGTTAAAAGTATCGTTTTTTTTTTGTAGGCGTATTACTGTAGCATCTGCGAAAACTTGTTGCTAAATATTAGTGGCTTGATCTGCGATTCATGTGGTGTTTGCGCGGATCCTCCATGTGCTAAGGTTGCCGATAAACAATTAAAATGCAAAGTTATTACATTGAGTACAAATGAATCAATGAAGCATCAATGGATAAAGGGTACAACATTTTATTTAATAGTTTGTTGATATCAGTTCCAATATTCAGCAACGAATAATTTAATTTATTCTTCGATCATTAAATTTTAAGTATTATGTGAATTACAGTTAATTTCTGTTCATTTCACATAAGGTAATTTACCTCTGATCGCAATGTGCGACATATGTAACGAGGATTGCGACGTGGAACCAGAATTAACAGATTGGTGGTGTTGCTGGTGTCAAAGATGTGTCCACAATGAATGCAAACCTAAACTTTCTAATGTACGTTTCACAGATTTTTTCACGATTGTTTGCAATCTTCGATCTTAATTAAATGTTTCAGATATGCGACTTCGGAAAATTTAAATTATTGATAATTCCGCCAAGTAGTTTAGAAGTAATACATTTGCGAAGCAGAGTAAGGCGTAAGTTACAGCTTCGCTCAGTTGTACCTCCAAATTGGCCTCAGTGGAACCCTCTTATAGTTGTTGGTAAGTTAGCGCCAAGAGTAATAACAATGTTAAAGGGGTATAATTATATATATTGTTCATATTTGTAATAGCTTTTCCATAATTATAATTCAATCTATAGTGTATTTATATTTTTTCAGGAAACAAGAAGTCTGGTAATAATGATGGAGCAGAAATTTTATCTTTGTTTCGAAGATTATTAAATCCTGCTCAAGTTGTTGATTTATCAGAACGCGATCCAGTCGCTGCATTAGAATGGTGTAGACTACTTGGAAAAGTAGCGTGCACAGTCCTTGTAGCAGGAGGAGATGGAACAATAGCTTGGTTGTTAAATGCTATTCACAAGCTCGGACTGGAGGTATATAAATAAGCATATAATCCGGCCAGAAGTGAAAAGAATTTTTAAATACATTCCAACGGAAACACTGAAGTCTAATTGACATCACATGGTACTGCACAGGGATCGAGCTGTTTAATTACGTTTCGATGAACAAAGTTGTTCCTTCGATGAACAAAGTTGTTCCTTCGAAGCTCAAAACGCGTGTATTTGCGACCACTTGGTTGATTATTGGCAGTTAATTGAAAGTAGCAGTCACTTTTTATAAAAAAATGTCTCGAATAAAACTGTTTCAATGGGTTTCTATTTGAAGTTTCACTTGTACAAAGTTTATTCTAGATTATCGGTTCCATATTATCAATAACGATAATTTATTACGATACAATAACGAAAAATTCGATAATTCAGGCATAGGAGTAAAAGAAATATTTTCTTTTTGTAACAGCCAGTGCCATCTGTAGCAATAATTCCTTTAGGAACGGGGAACGATTTATCTAGAGTACTCGGATGGGGAAAGGAACGCGATCCATATAAGGATGTTACAGACATTTTACAAGAAATACAAGTTGCACAAAAAGTGAAGCTTGATAGGTAAATAAAATAATATTTCATATAAATACTTTTATACGAATGTTAATATTCATAATTTACTAAATAATTTTATTAAATTTAACGTTAATAAATAACATTAATAATTTATCAGATGGTCTGTGATATTGAAACCAACTGGTGGATTGGGACTTAGAAGTTCGCATCAAACATTCTACATGTACAATTATTTAAGCATAGGAGTGGATGCACAAGTAACATTAAATTTTCATCGTACAAGAGAAAGTCGTTTTTATATTTACAGCAGCAGATTGTTTAACAAGGTATCTAATTCTATTTTATATTTACATCGAAGGATAATACTAAACAATTTGTGTTTTCGATAGCTGTTGTACTTGTGCTTTGGTACGCAACAAGTAGTTGAACGGGAGTGTAAAGATCTTGATAAATATATAGAGTTGTATTTGGACGACAAGAAGATTGAGCTGCCTTCTATAGAAAGTATAGTTATACTGAACATTCCATCGTGGGCTGCTGGTGTAAACCTTTGGAATATGGGATTGCAAGGTCTTGATGTTATAAATATGTATATCTTTTTGCATTAAAAAAAGAGGGATCGGCAATATACCAATAATATTTTGTTATTACGTAGACCACGAAGAACATGGAACACAAAGCATCAGCGATGGAAAATTAGAAGTAGTTGCACTTTATTCTTCGTTTCATATGGCACAACTACAGGTAGGGCTATCACAGCCCTATCGACTTGGACAAGCTAGTAACATAAAGGTACATATTTGAAATTGAATATTGATATAAACTTTAACAAAATTTCATTTCAATTCTTATTGTCTGTTTTTCGTTAATGAATGTTTTATGAAATACAGGTGAAGCTAAACAAATCTTGTGCAGTACAAATTGATGGCGAACCATGGTTCCAACATCCTTGCGAATTCAATATCAGCTATTGCAACAAAGCGACCATGCTTCAGAACATAGTTAAAACAACTTAAACCGTGTTTTTTTGTTTCCATAAAGTATAGTATTACTTTTACATTCCCAAGTTCGGCTTAAAATGGAAAGAAATTTAATACATTTTATTGGCCAAATAATATAGACTCAATACCTCGAAGGTAATAAAAAATTAGAATCGGAATCAGTTAAAAAAAGATCTAGTCACTATTTTAAAAAGATGTCAAGTGTGTACATCATTACTTTGAATAAATGAAAAATGCTTTGTAATTTTATTTATTCTTCTGGTATTTTGTTGGTTTAATATTGTACGGATATAGGTACTTTTATACATGTAATGTTAGTGACAATACAAGTTTCATTTTCTATGTATAGATGCAATCTGTATTTTTGTGTTTCAATTTTGTTAATTATTTTATAAGCTACGATATACACGAACATCTGAAAGTGTTTTGACACTCATTTGTCTTTTTAGGTATATAATTTATTAACAGATTCGAGACTAGTAAGGTAGTCCTATCATAGACCAACCATGCAATGTATTTGTTTGGCTCGAATTTCTGGGGTTCTGAGAAACCATTTCATAATAGTTAATTTCCTCTATTGGACATTTATTCAACCTATTTTATAAAGTAAGAATTACAAATTGTATAAAACATCGACGGGATACATGAATAAACAAATCATTTTATGGACTTCCGTGGCCCATCGTGGCTGCCATATCGACTTAGAAATTCGACGATGTATTATCGATGTATTATTATAATTAAGTTTAACAGAAATTCTTGTTATATTTAACAAGGTATCTATTAAAACAATTAAAACAGAAATCTAAATATCAAATATATCAATCATTTACAGATTCACATCCATGTAAAGCATGAATAATTTAATGTCGTCAATAATTGAATTGTAAACATAAGAATCATCTAATTTTCAAATGATTTGATATAAAGAAAATATTGCCCATAGAAATATAAAATGAATTAAAATATCTAATAATGGTATACGACCTTTGTATTGTTTAGTTTAAATATTTAAATTATTTACAAGCTGTTAAAAATAATGAAATTCTAATGTATTGTTGAATAAAACATATATATATTCAAATAATTTCGATTTCAATTTACCTTGCGATAATGAAAGCTAACTTTCCAATCCAACGATTAGAATATTTTAAAATTTCTCGTCTGCCATATTTACATACGAAATTTTCACACAAACAGATTGAGTTTTATTTTCTCGACAATGTTTAATAACTTTCTAGAGAAGAATAGTTAGCGAACTATATCTATGTACAAAGCAGTAACTAATTTGCATTTCAAGATAAAAAAAATAAAGTTGACGTAGAATATCTTTAGTAAAAATAAATATACATATATTCAACTTTCTCTGGTCACACCCCTTTCAATGAATTATAGCATACGTTAATTTTGCTTTTTTAAGATAAGCGGTTGGATTTTGTCGTAACAATATAACTTGTTAATCCGTATAAATAGCATAGGCACTGTCGGATTTTTTATTAGCTTTCCCGGAGTATTTTCATATTTTTATTTCCTTCTGATTTTATTCTTCTTCTGCATCAATCTTCAAAATAACACTAAAACGAGTTCCATTATTGTTATACAATATTTTGTTCAAAGTATTCCTTTGAATAATTATTGCAAAACAAATCGTGCGAATTATCCAGCCATTCGACACTGAACAATTAAAAAGTATATATAACTTACAAAAAAAAAATAGATATAAGCGAAGCATGACATCTCTACCCTCGAAATTGAATGACTTAAAACGAAAAACCAACTTTCAATAATCGCGCACAATGGATCATAAAATTATGCGCAATTCGTGTACACTTGAAATCAGTCGATTAATAATGAATACAGATTACAAAGTGAAGGAAACAAATCGACGATCGTATGTCGCCGCTAGATTTTCGACAAAATTTCCTGTTATGACAGAACGACAAATAAACTTTCTCCTCGTGTTAATGACAATTTGGTTGATGCACGAGGCAGTCAGAATAATGAACAGCATGAAATGAACTCCTGGTTCCAATACGACCGAATGAGAAACGTTTCGTTGTACGATCGAGTATATAATTAACACGCCAATCTCTCCTATCAATTGATGTGAAACGATGGCGAATGGATTGACGAGAGTACGTTGCAGGGATGCAAGGCGGGACAATGATGGTGTACACTTTATTGTGTTAGGAAAACCTTAGAAACATTCCTTTCTGAAGTTGAAGCCAAATTGATCGCATTTGTAACGTAAAGATTTTGCCAATTGCGGTGGGCCACAGTAAAACACGGTCACTTTACCCTTCTTCCGGTCCTGGAGCTGTTTGAACACCTTGTCCCAGTTCGGTCGACCGGCGTTCGTCCTCGTCTTTAAACCCGTTATAAGATCTCGCTTGTCCTGCGAAATTGTAAATTGAAATTGTAATTCTTCATCGAATGATTAATAATTTCTTGTCCTTCGAATGTATTGTCTTATTTATTTCTATATCCTTTTGCAATACTCTGTTCTGCTCAATAAATAAGTTCGGCTACTATTTGTACAGTAAATTGCAATTTAACAGAATTCGTGTGAATCAATTTTCCCATTGCATGGCATGTGCAAACGAAAGCTTCTAAGTAAAGTCAGATTTCTAAGTTGATGATAATAATTATTATTATTGTGTATAGCTTTTGTTCGGCCATTTATTGGCCTTTTCAATAATGATTCTTTTTTATCGAAAGGTATAAGAGGCGCGACGAAAATGAAAGTTGATCAATCTCGAACCATTTGATGAAGCAAGTCCATAGCTAGCTGCAGGCTAACAGCTTTCATATCGTGTTTCTGCAGAGCACTGGTAATGTACATATGCATCTCGAGGAATCGTTCCATAGCTACTCCAAGTTCTGCCTGCTCCATTTCCAACTGGGACAATAAGTTCACGAACCATTCGAATGACCTCTGATCTCTATTAATCCAGAAGAAATCTACCTGTAAAATAGAACGACTTTCAATAACTAATTACGTCTGTGTATCCCGTTTTGATTCAATTCGTGTAAATTATGTAAACGTACGCTCCGCTTTAAGATAAATATAAATAGCAAATAATAAATATCGATATAACAACAGTGGATAGCATATTATATTATTTAATATAGAATATTATATTCGTTAAACCTATATATTTATTCCATGTCAATTTAAGTCGAATAAATAGCTTGTTAAAAGCAAGCAAATAATATTTATAAGTTTCTAAAGGTAGGTATATAACTGTGCATAAAAATAAACTATTGTATTGGAGGAAGAAAATAAATGATCTTCGAACTATTGTGTGGGGCGTTTAACAAAATGTTAAAGACACTAAATCGAATCTTTTCACGCAAACTATATATTTCATTGTACGCTCGTCTTTCATAATCATACGAGACTAAGGTATTCCGACTCAAAATTTATATTTAAGCAATAAGAAAAGAGTGAAGACCGATTCTAAGTGATATTCAAATTTACCTTTCGAAGATGCATGACAGTGGGGGGAATCTCACTGCCCCAGGAGAATTTGCATTTTGGACAAGTATGTCTGGCTTTCCAGTAACGGTGCATGATCGATTGCAGTATCGAAGCGAAAGGCGTTACCCCGATTCCTGTTGCGATCAGAACCGCGTGTTGTGCTTGGAATATGTGACTCGAAGGAGCCCCGTATGGTCCATCGAGATAAATCTGAATAACAATTAATTTCATCAATTAGATTCCCATTTTTTATCAATTTCTTCTTCGATAATGATTGCTACGATATCGACATTGATCCTCTCTTTTAAATGTGCGCAGCAGCCAATCAAAGTTCAACCCTTTATATACCAATTTCTTATATTACACTTGGACGGATGGCGAACAGTTTGTCAGGAAGAAAAATGCTGCGAATGACTTTAAATTTCCAAATGTTGTGGTACAAAGAACATTTTAGCTGCAATCAGAAGGGTATAACCGCGACATACAATGGCAAATCGTTTATTAAAGGAATGAAATATGGTTTAAAAAATTGCAGGAAGCAATTGACACCCGCCAGCTTTCAATTATTATCCGTATTTATTTTTGTGAACAATAAATGCATCACGTACGTATGCGATTTAGTCGATTAAAAAATTAATATCAATCGAGTATTTACCTCCAATGGCTTTCCCACTGTATAATTTAGCGTTCCATACGAGGGGGCATCAAATTTATTATCATCCGCTTTTCTTCTCGATGTCTCCGCGAATGTCGTTCGCGATTTACCTTCCTCTGCTGCAGTCTGCATCCCTCCCAACTTGTCCGTGGATTTTGTTCTGGATTCGTTGGGACTTGCATACGACATTGCTGTTTTATCATTTTATATTAATATCGCGTTACAAATTTCCTATCGTTACACATACAGTAAAGTAAGAGAAAGAACAACGGTTTAAATAATAATAGTACACTGTTCTTATCTATTGACCATAATTTTTCTTTTAATTAATCGTAGAGTTTGACCACCTTGAATATCTCTCCTACTTTCAGAGATATACATATAGAAACCATATACATAGACAGTGTCACCAAATCTCTCATGGAGCTTATTTGCGCTTCTATCATTTGATAATTGACTGCAAACGAATTTGCCCAGAATCGAAGAAACGCGAACCTCAATAAGGTTCAATAGAAATCTAGTTGAATGAAAGATTACGTATCACTACTTACTGTCCACACTTGTTACACCCTCCGTGTCTGTCTCGTTCTTCTCCAAATTCGGAGTCTTGAAAGCAATTATCGTAGGCTTGGTCCGCATATAACGGAAACTCTGTGCCAGCCCTTTATTCTGTGGGTTCGAATATGCCTGATCTAAAGATCTCAAACGGGCGTAGCGTATCCGTCGTTTGTCGAAGTTCCTCTCGGACTCTGATCTCGTGTAGTCGCGAAGTCTGATAAATAAATGAATCGATATTGTCATTGTGAAACGATAAACGTAATTAACAGTAGCGTCAGGCGTTAGAGAAGGCTTCAAGGCTTGAACTGTCTACTCTATTTTCGAATTTCGGGGACAATCATCGCTAGGTCAACTAGGTTCAACATTCGTATACTGAATTGCATAAATGTTTCAACTAAATGGAACAATTTTTTAGTTTCGATCAGTTTACGAACGGCTGTCAGTCCTTCTATTTAGACCGAGATCATATTGTAATGATAATTGTACCACTTACGCTATCAATCTTTCCCTTCGTTTACTTCTTGTTTGCATATCGGGCACCGAAATCGATTTCTCCAAAGGCGATTTGCCAATCAGTACTAAACGATGAAGGTTTCGATCGTTGGATATATTATTGGCGTCCACTATACCTGCGCGAATATAAAGTAAATTGCATTGCGTTATTTCTCAGCAAACAGGTGTGTTGGATTAATTGTACGCAAAGTTGTCACCTTACAGAATTTGTGTTGATAGTATTTTCGGAATGAATAATGTTTTATCGAAGACAAATAGTTTGAAAAATTAGTGGAACAGTGTAAGGTACATTTGCAGGTACAAATTATTGTAGAATAATTTGAACAAATATAATAATTCAATATCTGCTTATGAAAAATATGATTACCCGTTTGGAATTTGAAGCAATTAAAAAGGAGTTGAATAAAAATTAGAATACTAATACGAAGTAATAAATGTATATATGTGAATTTACCAACTGCAGCCTCTGGCGATTGAACCATTTTGTTGTCATCAGGAAGAAATATAGGATTGTCGAAACCTCGTCGATTTTTCATTTCTGAAGTGGCTGAAAGTACGTGTGTACTCGTATTTAAATCCAGTTTCGAATTCTGAAACCTGTATACAAGAATAAATATGCAACAGTTAAAAAATTAATCATTTTACTCTGCTTAAAAAAATATAAACGCTTATCGCTGAATTATAACGTAAATATAACATTATTTTACGCATATTTTTGAAAATCGGAACACGAGCTTGTCTTATAGCTCATCGGAGTTTTCACTAATATTTAATTATTAAATCCTAAGGAACGTTATAAAAGACTTTCTCTCATAAAAGATTGATTAGTAATAAAGTTCTATCATTAACAACAAAGTGATTAATAATAAACTAGACGAACACGCTCGCATGTCTCGTTGATGTGACGTATACGCACTCATAAAAAAATAAGAGAAAAGAAATAAGTTCATTGCACAACTCACATGCTCCCAGAAGTATTCGCGCTGCTGCAGCTTCCGATTGGAAAAATATCGCCGTTTTGCAGCTTGATCTGTTCTTTTTCGAAGTAAGAATAAAGCCTGCTTGTCCATTCGCCTACTGCTCGTATATGAAGCCATACATAGTCTGCGAAAAGCAAACAAGACATCTCTGAAATAGCTGTCAACGTTCCTACTTTCACAAAGTCCGAATACACCGTCAATTTGAAACGAGTAAAAATGAAATGAAATTGTTGAAATTACGTGAAAATTTCTGACTAAGGAGAATTCGATAATTATTTTGTTCTGACAGCTAGCCGTATCTTGGGGGGGGGCGAAAATGAAGCATGCTCCTTCAGTATCGCATAATATAAAAGCTAACAGGACAGTTTTATTCAAAACGAACTAAAAGATATTCTTCAGAAAAAGACTTCAGCTTTATTCCGTTTATTCTCTAGAATAAACAATTCGTTCAAAATTGATTTTACATATTGCTGCAATGTGCTCGATGGATGATATATCAGTTATTAATTCCTATATACTTATCACTAATCATAGAAACGGATACAACAAACCTTCCTGTTCCGGGGCGCTGCTGATAGTGAAAGGGTGCCATTCGTAACGCGCTATAACAGGAATATTCACGAAGACGTAATCACCCGGATGAAAGTCAAAATGAGGGGGTCTTTTGATAACTAAGTGCGTCACTTTCGATGGTAACAACAGGCCAGAGCTTATGTACGTTTTTCCCAGTTGGGAGCGAGACCAGGCGGTACAACGAATCCGTTCCAGCAGGTATATGCTGCCTGGTATTATGAACCATTTCCAGAAATTTGGCCCGTGCAGTATTATCAGTAACCAGAAAGGTATGTAGAGTAAATGCGACCAGTAAAATATCTGCGAAGTATAATATCTACGATTGGAAATTTACTTCTATGGGATGCACAAATAGCTTAATGAAATTAATAAAAAAAAAACCTATTACGAACGACACTTCTGAAAGTATGAAACGAAATCTATCGTACAGTATACTTTGCTTCAGAAAATTAGTAGATAATTACGACGAATAATGAAAAAAGAATGCTACGCTATTTATCATGCGCAATTCGTATAACACGAAGCATTAATTAAGTTAATTGCAGCGTACGAAATGTAGTATTGTACAATATGTATAATATAATGGAATATCTTGTAACCTCGAAGCATCCACCGCGACGAACAAACGGCATCGAGCACAGCATTATAGTCATCAGGAGGATTATGAGAATGACTCCAGTCGGATTTGCATAGCCTTCTATCAGGCCAAACATACCTGGTCGGTCTGTTAACAGCCATTCAGTAATGGTGTAGTTACTGTGATTAAGTGTCTCGTCGTACACCACGATCGTACCTGAAACGATTTCAAAGGAACACAATTTATCATACGTAATAATAAGATATAAAATGAAGAAATTTCTAAAGGCAAACGGATCTCTGCGATTTCGTTTAGAAAAATTGTCGGAAGTAACGCGTACATTTATTTTACATCGACAGTTCTGAAAATTCTGAAGATTGTCATCTCCTCGAAAGAATGATATCAGAACAATATTAAATAGACGAAATTATTCGATAATGTTACGCGTAGTGCATTATTATAATAGAAGACAACAGAGGAATATAGAGGAAAATTGATTACGAATGATATGATTTCATTTGTTTATTATCCTTTGCCATCCTTTTCCCTAAAAAATGCAACAGAATTTTCAGAACAACCTCAGCTCTTAATTATAAATCAGTGTAATTAATATAAAGTTTATTTAAGCGAAATTGTAACAAAATCTAGACTAATTAACAACCGAACCGGACGAATTTTAACTACATTTGAACTTGTTTCTATGAACAGCCAGGGCGCGACCACTTGTGGAATTCACTGTGCCTGCAGCAATAAGTAAACGCGTTTATATTGAACAAGGAGTAATTGTCTCGTACCGAAATTCAAAAGATGCATCACTGTGTGCACCACGCTAAAGACACCGATCAAAACTCCGGACATCTTGTGAAGGTAAATGTGATGATCCAACGGCAGTACGGAATTGAAGCCATGGGTTCGTAGGAAGGTGATACACTGGCGCAGCATAAGGATCAGGATGAAGCTGCAGTTGAAATTTAAACACTGTCCTGCGTTGAAACGTTTGCGGTAATTACACTTTACTTTCATTCCTACCTGGTTACCTTAATCAATCCCAAATTTTAATATAAATCTGAACATATCCCTTGCCGAAAATATTATTGAAAGTGGGTACATGTATTGAGAGCGCTAAAATAAAAATAAAAAAAAGAGCAATATGTAATGCTTGAGATGAAGTGGTAGGATGAGAATAAAATTGTTAACCCTTTTCTGCTACACGTTTAAACATTTACTTATCCGTTTTCACTATACAATGTGACAAACAATCAAATTGAACGTCTACCAATACTATACAGTAGCTAAGGACAGGGAAACGGAAATCAATATCTTTGAAGGCAGAAAATAGAAGTGAAATAAATAATCTTTTTGGTGTATTAAATTCACAATGATTAACTGTGTAATCGTAATTTCTCACCGCAAGCACGAGCGAGCATGACGTAGCCATTCGACGCTCTATATTCATAGAGCCTCGTTGAAAATAGGGCCACGTTAATGGCCATGAAGATGGATATGAATACGAGGTAAACATAGTTGTTCTTCATGTATGGTTTTGTTAATTGATACGGACGCAACGAGGAGAAGAATCCTATGCTTGATTTCCTCTTCGCATCCGGTTTCGGTGGTACCAGCCATCGATCAATACTAGGACATAATTTCAACTTTTACGTAATGTTCTTTAATTACAATTTTTCCATTACCAATTATTCCCTCAGTGCCGTGATTTCGTTACACTTTACCCGGTCACTTTTTCTTTAAATTGCAACACGAGAATTACTCGAACAATTACTAGAGTAATTATTTCCAATTTTCTGTGATTTACTAAAGTATTTTATCCTCGAGTGATAATTTAGAAGGACCTTTCGCGACGGTTAATAAAATCAGTTTGATCAGCGGTGCATTGTCGCGGCTTTTTATGTTATGACTCACCTAATCGAAAGGTTCTCCAACAGCCCCTCGTGCTTTTCTAATTGTCTTTTCAATGCATCAAAGGTGATGGCACCTCGTCTAGCTTGATCAGCATCATCGAACAACGCCATAGTCAGTTCCTCGATCTGCTCTTCGCTGAATTCTATACCGTTTTCTTCCATGCACGCTCTCATCACGTGTTCCAATTCGCGAAGCTGTATGAGTCCGTCGCCTTTTCAGAAAAACAGTACACTCACATATCCGTTTTCGATAAAACGATTTTCAATCGGTTGCACCGCTCGAAACGACTGGCTTGAAACGAATGTTCTCACAGTGTCACCTATGTTGCTCGAAATTTTAGAATTCTTTTCACTGCAATTTGATGAACCTTACCATCTATATCGTACACCTTGAAGAGAAATCTGATCTTATCGTCGGGGCTCTTCCCGGCAAACTGATGCATCGCATCGAGAAATTCCTGAAGGGATATGGTCCCAGAGTTATCCTTGTCAAATATCTGGAATACTCTGTCAGTGAAGAATGGCTGGAAGAAAGTTACGTTGCCAGTTAAACCTCCGCATTTGTTGGAAATATAAAAGTTAGTGTTTGTAATTTTAGTTAGGTCGACGATGAATATAAATGTGATTATCGTGTTGCATCGATATTGCAAAACATTTATAGAATGATGTTTATGCTCGATTGGACAATTACATAAGGAGAAAACGAATGTGAACGAGGATAACAATATTAGACTGCAAATTCGAAATGAAAAATACTTATGCCTCCTGCCTACGTTCTTCGAAGTGACGATTTTGTTAAATTCTTCTCGTCTGATTTCCTTCTCGTTGCCCACTGTCTGCTTAAATATCTTTTCCAGCCATTCCAGACTGTGCCTGTCAAAGCCGGCTGGTGGCCTACGAAAAGTTATAAACTATTAAAGGAACGTCGGGAATATGGAAAATAATTACGCAATGAAAATATTACATGAAATCCATTGAAAGAATAAGAAAAGAGAATCGTTTATAATATAGAGAATCTAGAAAATGTTGCGAAACGATTGTATCTCAAAATATAAGCATTACTTCGTATCGCTGATGCTAGAAATGAATTCCATGATTTGGAAGGACGTTATGTATCCCAGGTTTTCTTGATCGATCAGTCGGAATAATTTGTCTGTCACCTGTAAAATGAGCACAATATTGCACCTCTTGCAAAGAAACGATAGGGGTTGAAGTTCGCAATATTTTTTATTAGTCTGATTTTTTATGCGTAACTATGTTTCAAACTATGGTAACAGCTTGGAATACGATTAACGATTGCCCTGCTTTATAATTACTAAGGTATGCCGGAATATATTGGTCAGTTACCTCTTTAGTAGAAAATATTTGTTGAAATTTTAAGAAAGTTACAGGATTGTCGCCGCATATGTTGTACGCAATGCTCTCGACTTGACCAGTGAAGTCGTGCTGCTTTTCAGTCCTATCGAAACAATAACTAAACTTAGCGAATCGATAACACGAAGTGTGAATATTTGATTTAATTGCGACAAAATATTGTGGATAATTCGAAGGTAATTATTACTTGAGTCTTCCTTTTAAAAATTCGATCCACTCGTCTTGCGTCAATATCTTGTCCTCATTTCGATCGAATAAGGTAAATAGCTTTTCCAGCAACGTCTGAAATTTGTTTCATTCATTACCATACATACGTATGTATATTTTATTATTATTTCTAAACTGCAATTAAGATATTACGAACTTTAGCCTGTCCAGGTCACGTATACTTTTAAGTTCGCAAAGTTATAAGATCCTTTCAATTAAATCTGAAATATTCCTGGGGGTTTACACAAAATCAATGAGCATTGTTTAAAATTATAAATAGTGCTGTAAAAGTAAAACGGAATTTTAAATTGCACGTTGTAAAAAGTCGCGGTTATCTCGGATAGGTTCTTCCATTAAACACAATTGTCATAGAATAAACACCGACATAGGATAATGTTACTCTATGAAAGAATAATTAATAACCGAAATAACCATTGTCAAAATTAAAATATGAAGTAATGTCAAAGTCCGCCCATCTGATCATTCTCCACCTCTACCAGAAATTGCTGCACGTTTTTCACATCGCCCTTTCCTGGCGATTCCATCGAATCGTGGCACTGCACCCTTTCTCCGGCGGGGCCTTCAATTATTCAATTCGGCCGTGCACAAAAAGTTGCGGCCGATCGAGCAAAGTGATCATCGAAATCCCATTCTCTGATCGGGATCCAGTTATCAGAACCGTTTCGCTCCGTGACGTACGGTGATAAAAGTGGCGTTCTGAAACACGCTGGAGGCGTGATGGCTCGCTGGACCCCGGGGCGATCGACCACCTTGATCGAAATCTTTGGTCCTCGATAGACCCCGTCGATGTTTCCTTCGTCCCAGCCTCCGTTGTTTCACCGCCGTGTATCGTTTTCCCTCGGGCAATCGGATTCCTCGACGTTAAATCATTCCCTCTGCCCGACTTCTATCTCACTTGTTTGCCATTTTGCTTTTAATAGAACCGCGACCTTGTCTCGTTTCTTACAATTTCGCTGCCCTTAAGCTCTTTTAGCATGCCTGATGGATGTGCTCCTTTTTAGATTAGTTAATTTGCCACGAACGGATTGCCGCAACAGTTCTCGGACGTTGATTTATGTCGAGGGGGGGAAAATGTGGAACAGGTTAGGGGTCCTTCAGGTTTTCTCGTCTCGCCGCTACCTATGCTGTTCGTATTAATTGCTATCGTATAATTGAATGATAAGCGAAGGTAGTTTCTCGTTTCGAAAGCCACTGACACCGATTTCTGCGAATTTGTACGCACCCCTTGCGGGCTCGACGCATTTTGGGGGATTCTTTTTGGTTGTTTGTGTGCTAGCGCAACGATTGAATTGAGGATTTATAATAATTAAGGAAACAAGTTTTAACCACTTTTCGTGCGAAGCTTTCTTATTATATAAAAGTATACCCGCAAGATGCAATTATATTTCTTGCGGATAAGAGGCAATGTAAATTACTTATGTTCAGTTGTGTGTCGCGAACAAAGTTAATTGGCTTAATGACGCATTACTAAAATTACATTTCATATAATTCATTTATATTTCGTTTCATAATTGACACGAAGCACATAATGTAATAAATTGCTAAATGAATTTGCTGCGATCAAATGAAATTTAGATAATGTAAAATGATTGGTGTTACAGCGATTTAGCAAATACGGCACAGCAACTGTTTGCAGCGAATATGCACATTCGATTGGCGAGTCAGTTTTATTTTGCATCGCGGTAGTCGAACAGGTCCATAACTCACTTTTTTATTTTATATCTCTCACGTTTCATAACTCTTTTAGAGGTATATGTAGTTTCGGCCAAGTCGCGTTTATAGCATCCTTTTCTTGCTTCCATTTCTGGACGCAGTTGATAAATTTAATGCCGCAGTTAACTTAAAGGTCTGGAGCATTGTAAATTATGCCAGTTTAGGTACTTGCCCGGCAAGTTTTAAGTTTTCTTTTCATTTTTATCCTTGCATGTATATTCGATTATTTTTATTAGATTTATTTAAGATCATTTAAACACAAGTTATAAGTGTACCATAATTACTTTCTTAAAACAATAACATTTGTCCTCTGATTGGAAATTGTATCTTAACTTGTTAATGATATCTTGAAATTATATCGGTCACACTAAAAGTCAACTAAAATTATAATTAGACTATTGTAATAGTATAATCCCACTTACAAGAATGAGTTGATTTATGAAACGTTAAAAAATTGGCTGAAATTTATTATACTGTTATATATCCTGTTATGGAACTAGACAAGTTCTTGAATTTTAATCGAACATTTCCCGGAAATGTTCACAAATTTGCATTTTATTATAAGATGACTTAATATTTCTGTTTTTTTTTAAACAATGAATAATTCAAATATGGCTCTATTTGCATAGTCCAGTTGATTTTTTGAAAGCATGTACAATGATAATTAATTTACAAAAACGTTTAAATAAATGACTAATCGCATCCGAATGCGTACAACTCTAATCTTAATTCTTTGTACACTTTCCTTACATCTAATTTTATCTACAATATTAAAAAAAAATAATATCTATATACATTTATATACAGATTAAACAATCCGATCACATTTTTTATCGCTCAAACAGCAATTACACGCGTAAATCCAAATATATGTATGAATCTATATTAAAGAAGAAATGAATGTTTATATCATTCAACAATCTTCCACCACCGATTCGTTTGCGGAATGAACATACTGCCTCGACCAGCGGAGCAAACAAAGAAAGAAGAATACAACAATTCCGGATTCCAACAAGAACGTTCCCTTTTTAAGGAACGCAAATACAAAAAACAGGACACTCACCAGGTCCAGAAAAAGTTGCCTAAACGTTTCTCTGTTGTAGCGAGCCACGCCGTTCACCCCAATTATATGCGAGCATTCTTGCAAAGTGGTTGTCCTCCTTCTATCCATCAAACATACTACCTCCATTCGATGAACGTTACCCTCCATCTTTCTTCCCCGTTGCCTTTATTACACGCCAAACACTTCGCCCCCGTTACCATCAAACCGTTCAACACCGCAACCACGATCACGTTATCCCAAATGTTTCCCTTCGACGCCGTAACCACCTGGAGAAAAATCAACGTTCCTAATCCTTCCACTCAGCAGTCGTCTCTGTTATCACGCTGCGAATTCAATCGGCATTTCTCAACGACACTTTGCACAGTCCAATTCAAATTTGTTCGCGGGAGTGCAAGACTCCTCTCGACGATCGCGCGAATCTTCTGACGATCGTTCTCCCAATTTGAACGTGAACCAGTTCGCCGCGGGACCGGACTGTGATTTATTCGGTTCAACCGGCTCGTTCGCACGGGTTTCGACGGACGAAACGATCCAGGCACACGGCACAAACCACCCGGCTCGATCGGCCGTCAGCAGCGGACTAAGAAACGAAAATCGATATCGACGAATCGCGATACCCGACGACTTCTGCTAATCTATTCCGGCAAGATTTTCAGAACACACGCGGCGACCTCAGCGGCAGAGGGAGAGGGACGCCATTCGATTTCAATGAAGATCGGTCATTCGAACAGAGAGACAGACAGATGTACAAAAACGGCCAACCTTTCACTTCTTCGTGACTTCGATTCGCCGCTTCCTTTCTCGTCCCTTCCATTTTTTCTTTTTTTTTGTTTTTGCCTTTTTGCCTTTTTGCATAATACTTTCTTCTTGCGTTTGCTCCTCGTTCTCGCCTCGACGCTCCACACTTTTTCTTTCGTCCGATTCGGATTGCACCGGGGACGGACGCCGGTGTAATACAGTTTTGCTCGGGGTGTGCGCACGGTTGTATCGTTTCGCGGAAGATAATCTGGAAATTGTTTAGTGGTTGGTCATGATTTTTATTAAGATAGTTGGTATAATTGTTTGGATACGATGTGTTTGCGAAAGTGAGTAAAATGAAGGAGATGTGGTCGCGAAGAATGTTCGCTGTTTGACCAGTTTCTGTTTTATGATTTATGCTTTATGTTTTCTGTTTGAGGATGAAAAGTATGGATGCGTTATGGATGCCAAGCGATGAATACTTTAGAATAGAAGGTGTATGAAATAATTTTGTAGTGTAACACGAATGAAAGAAATCTGTATTTTGTACATTTAGATACGGAACTTGCTGATCGTGCGTATTGAATTTTGCCATTTTGATTTGATCAGTTGGACGGTTTTAAATAGTGTTAGATTTAGGCAAAATATGGTGTTGCGCAAGAATTCAAACGTTCTTCCTTAAATGGTGAAAGTTATCTTTGGAATAATTGAATATTTAAATCCTGTAGGACTTCGATTATCTCGATTTGCGATTCAAACTTTGGATTATCTAACCATTGATAGTCTTATACTGGTTTCTCCCGATGTATCAACAGAAATTTTAATCGAAGGCCAACTGTATTTCCTCATTCCTTAATTTGTATTAAAATTTATCGCGTTCAATCCTTTATTTACCTTTCTATTCGTTCGAAAGTTTATTTCAGTCTATCCGGATAATCGTATGGAATATAATAAATAGACTTTTACAGTGAAAATAGTGAATCGAAATAATATTTATGAATATTAACAAATACGAACTGAATGTTAAGAAATATCAATAACATAGCAATCAAGTATTAATAAAATAGAATAAATAGTAATACGTTATTAATAAATAATATTTCTATTTTCCATAACATTTTCCACGTTTATGTTCTTCCTAAATATTCTTTATTCCTTGCACTCTTACAAGTAAGGCGGAAAAATTTGGGAAAATGTGCGGCAAATATATTTTTTCATGCTAGTCGCAAATATTTTACTGAATTTTGAAACATCATCGCCAGGCGACTGCTTGATTCAACCAGTTTGTTTTATTCGAAACAGGATGTCCGTGGCAAATCATTACAATGTTATTTCTGTATACTTATTATGTTTGCTATTTGTTGAACACAACTGCTACTTAGCGAATTTTGTTGCACAAAGTTAATACTTGACCTACGATAACTCGATAACGCTGTAATATCGATATTTTGTTTATCGATTGCACTTATTAGAGCACTTATTAGAGAGTAATTTCAGGCTCTACCTTACAAAACATATTAAGCAGTCCTACCTGTTCTTCTACCTGTTCCTACAAAGTTTCTTCGTGAATGTGTGCCGAATATTTCCACATGGATGATCGTGTTTTAAATCAGGTAAAGGTAAATAATGTTCGCTAAGGTTCGGTTTGGAACCCGATTTTCTGGTTTGAATATGTCCAACTGGAAATGTCACCTTTATTCGTGTTTTGCGTATCACCATGTGGGAACACACCTGGAAGCCGTGAGCTTACAAATTCATAAACGGATATTCAAGAGATTGAAAGCGCTCCAACGAAATAAATTTATCGTTACCCAAATTTCTCTTGCTATCAATGAAGTTACTAAAATATGAACGGTGCACATACATTTATGAAAATAAACAAGTAATCATAGAAAAGCTAAATAATGTGATACAAATGCTTTTATTTGCTAGAGTGGAAATTAATATTTTCCATTCCTGCAGTTTTCTGATAATGTTTCAAACGGATGTAAAACTCTACTTTTTGTATAAAATTAATAATAATTTAATTGCGAATGAAAAATGGGAATTTGCGTTTGCAACATTATTACATTAAATTATAATTAAAATAGAGTCCGTGTGACTCGTAGACGTAAGTAATTTGAAAATATGTATAGATATAAATGGAATTTACAGTGCAATGATTGTAATAAGTTTTATATAATAGGAACGCTGTCCTTGGTACGATGCGAATTCCTGCTTCATGCTGTTTATAACCCTGTCCTCAGTGTGCAGCTTAATGAAGAGCCGAATGGTTTCTTTTAGCTTTCACTTTTGACTATAATGTGATTTTTATAATTAATACCTGTGTAATTTTTCCGGGATCACCATTTCATTTCGAAAGCTCGAATTACCTTAGGCGAAGAGATTGAAAAATTCCGAATATAAAGTGCACCTAGTTGTAATATTATTATTATCATATCCACTCTTCTACTCAAATCTACGTTTATTATATTTATTTCCAATTAGTTGTCCTTATTTATTTACATAAATTTAATATCTTCTGAATAATAATTGCGTCGAAAGTATTAAATAAGTCGAACGTGTTGCAAAATTGGACAAGCATTAAGTGATTTATTTAATGGACAATAAGAAAAAGAGGGGCATATTCGAAGATCGACTGTGTTACATAAAAGTCAACTGTTACCAGGTACCGTACTATAGGGACCAATATCCTGTCCCAGGAAACGGAGATTGGAAATATTCATAATATAATACAGGTGCAATCATCGTGACAACTTTCCCGGCTAATTCAACGTGAAAGTCTTTTACAATTAATTACCAGCTCTGCTAGTGACATTTTCCAGAAAATACAACCACTCACTCCGGTGGAACAGGAACAGGAACAGGTATCTATTATTAGATTGTCCAATAGGTCTACTGAATGTTTATTGCACACCGTTTAACAACCTTCATATTTCTCTTCATTAACTGGAGCGAATTATTTATAACGAACGAATGGTTTTCCCCGTTAATTATTATAAAATTATTACGATTAATGTACACCGGTGGACGAAATAATGAATACAGTACGTTATTCGGTATAACACTGTACAAAAGTAAATGCTCATTTCTATTTATTGATACGCGAGTAGCTATCGAAAATATCGTACTCACCTGTATACCTACGTTAACAGAATCATGTCAACGAAATAGACAATGTGTTATTAGTAACAATATGTTGCACAAGCATCTTACAAGTAGATAAAAATATTGGTAAATTTTTAATGTTTATATAAAATTATTGAGGAATTGTTGATTTAGTATATTAGGTGTAATAGATTTACCATTCAAACTAGCGTATTAAATTACACGTAGTTAATAATAATAAGCTAATAGCTAGAATGCACTGAAAGGTAAAGTTAAATATATAAAATAGCAAACGTGCACCTGGCACATTTGAGTGTATTCGATTAGTTTAACGCTAGAACGACTTGTCTCAGATTTCTCGCATTCTGTCAAATTAAAATTATCAACATAACGTTGCAGCAATTTATGAGGACCTTTAATGAGACATACATTTAATATTAATTTGCTTAATGAATTAACTTCTTGCCAGACTTAGCAGTGCAACGACCACAAGACTTACGTTACCCTCGTAACATTTATTGCGGCAGTCTGAATGCTGCTTTACGCTTGTTTTCGTCTCCGTTTCGATCCATAGAGCTCGTTGAACATGCGCTTTCGTCCCTTCCGGCTTGGAGCTTGCGCCCTCGCAGTGTCAACTTCCCCGAGTTCGCGTTCTCTTGCTTCCTTATCACCCTCTTCTAATATCGAAGTAAAAGGGCGCAATGTGCACGGCATTTAGAAGTCATGATGCACAGCACAATGGTTAGTTGAAGTCGCTGTAGTGACAACACGGTGGTTGGAACAAACGGCTTGATAAAATTGTGAGGTGTTCTCGTTCGGAAAGGTACGAGTCTTGTTCAGAGTTCATTCGTGACCCTTATATATCTGTCACGTTCAAATGTTTCGCGACATGCTTCCACGCTTCATTTTTGCATACGGTTGTGGATAATTGCGTTGAATTCTTTTCTCTTTAGTTTTATTTTGCAAGCGTTCGATGAATTTGATGTTTGACAAGATTGAAGAGAATCGCGATATATTTATTTGGGAATTTTTGGGGTAAATCGGCTGACGTTATGCGGATTTGGGCTTTTGTGAAACTAGTATCCTTGGCAGGTGGAAATAAATTGATTGTTATCGAGATACAATAATGCAATAATTGTTTCGGCGAAATTTAGAAATAAATAGATTTGGTGGCGTTATAGAATAATAATTATTGTATCCACATATCGATAACATTAACAGTTTTATTTATTTTCGTGATTATTGCAGAAATGATACGTTGCTATTTAATTTCCATGCCTGTGTTAATTAATTGTGTTAATAAATCTTAATTTCCTGTAACATGAAAAGATGTAATACTTGCACTTAAGTTGAAGCACAACTGATCTTGAATCCTTGATTTATTTAATACAGATGTTGTTGAACAAGCTGGTGAACCGCATTTGCATCAAGATCTTTTTTATTTTTTGTACGTCGAGTGTGATAAAGTGCTATAGTGTGCCTTGTACGTTCAACACGATGTGTATGTGTTGGGTTCAAGACGACGAGGATTTTACGAAGATGGATATCACTTGTATGGGAATACCTTTCGCCAGGTTTCCAGGTAAGTAGACCAAATCTTGGTTACATTTAATTAATTAGTTCTTTAAATCTGTATTCGAGATGTACTGAAACAAGAATATTGATATCTGTAAAACTTTTCTGGTAAATAATACGGAAATTATTTGAAACTATTGTAAGAATAATATTTCTTTGCGGTACTGGATTAGCATGATTTATTTCATGTCGCTGGTTTAGTTATTTATTTTCGATAGAAATTTGGTTATACAACGCGGTATTCCTGTTCTCTAACTTTACATTGAAAAATAATTTAATTTAATTTAAAGATAACTGTGTAACTTTTTAAGTTACATTAACAGTTACCATTAAAAGTAAAATGAACTTTAATATGCATTGCAATTTTGGATCGGATTATAATTTGTTTAGAATGCTAAAAAATGACTTGCACTTTCAAATTAAATTTCATAATATTAGTTATGTATAATAAATGTTATCTCAGATATTAAATTATCAAGTTCAGATTTTTAAAACAGTTTATTCAACAACTAGACTTTATGAATACTTTTTCCTTTATTAAATTTGTCGCACAAGTCCGCATATCAAATATCAGACTAGTACGAACTTGTAACAAATCACTAAGTATGCAGTAATTCCTCATCTCTCGAGCAATATTACTTTCAATTTTCAGTTATATTTGTATCAATCAATCGAGTTTATTAAAAAAATGTTTAAAGCTCAACCATCTGTTTCTTCGTACTGCGTGCACCATTTTTATGTTGAATGAAAAACGATATATACTTAATAACAGATGTTTCTGTGAGTTACGTGGCTCAGCTGGACGTAGTCGGATCTGGAATGCAAGCTTTGGATAACGATGCGCTTACGAGTTCAGTCGGGGTCGAAGCTTTGGGCCTTATGAGCAATCGACTGTCCAACATTGGCGATAAGTCCTTTTCGTAAGTTAGTATAATTCTTTGTACAACATGCCTTCTATATGTATATGTATCGTTTTCCTTTCAATGGAATTGGTGAGATGAGAAGGGACGTAAGATAGTCTTTTTTAAAATATAAATCATGCAAGCTATTATATGTATAATTTTTAGTCCGAACAAAAAACACCAGAAGAAACAACATTAGAGCCACAGAAAAATATTGCCTTTGTGTAAAAATAATGTTACAATATCAAGCTATTTTCATTGGACAATTTTAAATTAGCAATTGAACGATTGTTTTATTATAGTTTTATTATTCAATCCCCCCCCCCCCCCCCCCAAAGGAATAATCACGAACCACCCGATGGTAAAAGAATTGCATCTTTCTTTACGACACTGCTACATGTCCACATTTCCCGCAAAGTTTGGACAAAAATATTATCGTCGTTAGTTTTCGAAAGAAACACCTTTTCCTTGTTTCTGAAAGGCTGGTCAGGATTAACTCATCCTGTTTCTGATCTCATCGATTTAATTATAATCTTTGCGAAAAATCTTTTTTCAAATCGCCGATGCTTTTCAAATTGTTCCTCTTATTCCAAGAAATGTATCTCTCACATTTGTGCAATAGCAGGGACTTGTCTAAGGTGTCATACATAATTGATGACTCACCTGGTAGATTTTTCTTTTGCACTTAAAGAAAAAAAGGGAAGAGAAATACTCACGTCTTGAATGAATCTGTTACTAGAGGTATCGTGGACAGTTTACGTTCACTGGACCTCAGCTACAATGCCTTGGACGATGTGCCATTCAAGGTCTTTCGTGACCTGAGGAAATTGAACTGGTTGAACATGCACAGGTAAATATGCACATAAAAACTCAATTGAATGAAGCTCTTAACACAGTGCTGATTGATCGCGTGAAAATTACTACATTGCTATTCAGATACTGCTGGCAAGTCATAAATATGTAAATGTATTTTACGTTTGTAAGAATGCTTGGTACTATTATCAAGGTGTGCAACGAGTTCAAAAATTTATTCAATTATTTCATGCATACGATAATAATTTCGTCTAGCGTTTCGTATTGTAAAATTGTCTTGAAAGTTTGTACGCGTTGCTGTTTTCGCTAAACGGAGAATGAAATAGGTTTACCGTACCAAATTATTATATACTTATTATATAATATAATGTAAAAGACAGACATTGTTACGATAAATATTACTGTATGATGTAAAATCGAAGTGGCAACGAAACGAGAAAAGAGATGTCAAAACTTTATTCGAACGTAAAGGATTTGCACTTTGGCCGCATGAAGTATCTATACTTTAAATATTTACTCGATATAAACATTCTCTATTCCTGAAAGGAACCGTATGTTCCGTACGAAAGAATTAAAAATAATTTTGCTCCACGAATAATCGTTTATCGTTAGCTAATCGTAGTATTACGATTCTCGTCAAATAAGCGTTAAAAAAATAAACATCCATAGGAAAAAAACTGCTTTAATGATAAATCTGACGGAACCGTTCCATTTCAGCAATCACTTAACATCGCTGAACGGCGACTGGGGCCACGCGAAAGACACGCTGACAAATGCTTTCTTCGGAGACAATTCAATAATCGAGATACCAAAAACGTTCTCCACATTCGAATCTCTGGTCTGGTTGAATCTCGACAACAACAATATCGAGGAGCTGTCGGAGAACAGCCTTCCGCCCAACGTTCACACCCTGAGCATGAACAGCAACCTCCTGAAATCGTTTCCATCCTCTTTGAGGATCTTGAAGGATCTCACCTGGTTATATCTGAGAGGCAACGATTTCAAGAGCCTCGAGCTGCCCGATTTCCAGAGCTCCAACTTGGAGTTGATCGACGTCAGTGAGAATTGCATCGAATGGATTCACACGTCAGCCATGCCCAATCGCACCTTGAAGATCAAGGACTTTAATTTGGATAATAATAAGATAGCGTCGTTGCCAGCCGGAATGTTCGATTTCATCGAGAGCAAGAGGCTCCACCTGTCCTCGAACTCGATAAAAACGATCGACGACGAATCTTTTCGAGGGGTCGAGGACGTCTTGGAGTATTTGAATTTAGAGAACAACGACCTTCCGGGTGTTCCTGATGCTGTCAGTCGTTTGAGAAAGCTGTCGTATCTGTATCTGGCGAATAATGATATAAGGAATATTTCTGCCGAGGCGTTTCACGAATTCGCCGAGAATTTGCGAGCCCTCTCGTTGGCTACGAACAATTTGGATGCCGTCCCCGTCGCGGCTTTGTCCAGGTATCTTTCTCTTCTGTTGTTTTATAGGCGTGGCTGTAGAATGTGTTATATCGACGATGTTCGTTTTCGTGTTCAATGGAATGAATAATTTAAATGTTAGTCATGGAACAATCCGGCGACCTAAAGTTATTACTGGGGAAACTTGTATATTGATTTGTTAATACATACTAGGATGAATTTAAATAACTTGTTTGCGTGTGTTGCTGCGCTTGAATTTCATACGAATGTTATTATTTAAATGTCTCACCATGACTGTCTCATTAAAATCGTTCCACATTCTACATTACTCTCTTTCGAAACCATAAAATGCAATCTTCATACATAACTGAAAACGAGACCTACATTTTTGGAATGCTATAAACGAATAATAAGAATGCTGTAATTTTAATGTTACTCGGGTCTTTACGAACTTCCAAAGGACTTCGCAAAATGATTACTTAATGATCGTATACTGCGATTTCGAAATAGATGCCAGAGGCTGTTGCACCTCAATCTCGGCTACAACAAAATCTCGCACATCCAGCCAGGTGATTTCGAGTGGGCAGAAGACCTTGAAATTCTGCTACTTAGAAATAACGTATTGACCAAACTGAAAGGAGAGACCTTCAAAGGCGCAAGTAAGCCTCATGTTTAAATCTTTTCTGTCGTAACTGTGCTCCAGTCGGTATCATTCATTTTTTGCTCGAAATGTGTTAAATATACCTTTTAATTTATTTTGCACGAGGCCGCGCAACAAATTGTTCTTCCCCTTTGGCAAAAGTTCACGTTACTTTTGAACTGTATAATTATAGTAACTGTATTATTCTCCATCAATCGTTTATTTATTCATTGGCAAATGTTATATTGCTGGGACGTGAAACATTCTTGAACGACTTTGTAATTTCAAAATTATGAGACTGACACGTACAATAGTATATGGCAATTACCACAAGTGAAACCGCGGACCCTTGCCGACGAAAATTTGATATTCACCCGGTACTGAATCTGACGCACTTTTAAAGCCAGCGTTACATCCGCACAACCCTTGGGGCTAAAGGGTTAAACTCGCAATCAGCTCACGCAGAAACTGTTTTGCCCATGGGGTTCACCTCGCAATACTCAATTTTTTCTCTTAATCACGACACCCACTTGCGATCGTGCATTGTTTTGTAGAAAGATTACTTTTCTCACAACGAAGGACGATTATTTGCCAAGCACATATTCGTTTACTCTCGCCAATTATTGACAACTAAATATCAAGCAGCTACGCAACGATATACTCCTCTCCTTCTTTACATTCACCTTTTTAAAATAGTCCGTTCCTATTGTCCCTTGTATCTGCAAAGAGTGCACCGTTCAACCAAGTAACACGGATCGAACGATTTCAGACAAGCTGAAGGAGCTAAGCTTATCCTTCAATCACCTGACCGAGCTGGACGACGATTGCTTCGTCGGTATCGAGGAGAGTCTGGACATTCTCGAGCTGAGCTTCGCATTCGCGACCGACGTCTTCCCCCAGAGAGCCCTGAGACCACTGTCGAACCTGCTCTGGCTGGTTCTGGACAACAATAACTTCCAGAGTATCGAGGCGACGGCGTTGTACTCCTTCCAACAAATCCGCTACATCAATCTGGAATCGAATCGACTTCATTATTTACCAGAACGTATATTCCTATCAAGCGTCCATCCGGAGCTGAGGGACGTGAAACTTGGCTACAATTTCCTCGAGGCGATACCGGACTACAGCTTCCACAATCTGACCGAACTGAGAAGCCTCGATCTGACCGGGAACAGAATAAAGATTCTCGGCTCCGACTCCATCATGGACTGTCCGAAATTGGTGACGATATCGTTGGCCTACAACAGGATCGTTAAAATGGAGAGGAACGCGTTTTACGGTCTGCCCAGTTTACGTTTCCTTCATTTGGAGTTCAACAAATTGACCACGCTGGACCTGGGGGCGATCTCCGAAATAGGGGGGCCGGACTTCGCTCTGAACGTATCCTACAACGCGATCTCGTTTATCAACTCCGGAGGGCTGATGAACAATTTAACGAGATTGGACTTGAGCTTCAATAATATTAGCCACCTGCCGGCTGACACGTTCTACGGCACTCCGGATCTGAAGAGCTTGGACTTCCAGAGTAATTTCGTCGCCGTGCTCGAGCCAGGTAGAGTAACAGCGTGACATATAGATCAGAGCGGTGCCTATTCTCCTTTCTGTTTTGTATTTCCCTGTAACCCTCTGCACCGCGATTTGCTTCTCACGCTTGGACAGATTGGGAATACTTTATGAAATGCGTTCATGGAATGCGACGGTACAACTGCGTCGTTAATCGTCAATTGCTCGCAAAGAATTGCCGAACTTATCAGCTTTCGATTTTTCATCGCGAATAATGTGAAAGTCGACGAATTAAAATCCGCTTTGGTTCTCTGTTTACGCATTTTCAGGCACGTTTACGCTGAGACACCTGGAAACCCTGAATCTACGTGACAACAAGATTGAGAGCTTGAGAAAGCAATCCTTCCACGGTCTGGAGCTGCTGCAACAGTTGGACCTAAGCGGTAACCAGATCACTCAATTGTCCACCGAGCAGTTTCGTAACTTGAAGAATCTGCGTGTCCTGAAACTGTCAGGCAACAAGATCAGATCCCTGCCCAGGGACGTTTTCGAAGGAACGAAGATAGAGATTCTGGATCTGAGCGACAACAAATTCACCGTGGTACCGTCGCCGACTTTCCTCGAGGTCGGTTACACCTTGAGGGATCTCAATTTGGCGGACAATTTCGTGGACCACTTGGACTCCACTGCCTTCCCGACGTCGCAGTTGGTCTCCCTGAATTTGGCCCACAACAGGCTGACAATATTGCCGGACAATTCGTTCGTCGCCCTCGGGAAACTGCTGAGCCTGAACGTGTCGCAGAATATCCTCCAGGCAAATTTCAAGGAGCTCTTCCATTATTTGCCAGGTCTGAGGCAGCTGTACTTGGCGAACTGTGGTCTTCGAGACATTCCGCTGCTTCCGCTGACGAATTTGAACGTCCTGGATTTGTCTTTCAATCACATAGACTCGACGTCTGACAAGCAGTTTCAATATCTGAAGGATCTGAAGATCTTGTTGCTGGTGAACGATTCGTTGACTTCTATGCCAAATATCAAGCTTGGCTTGC
This sequence comes from Nomada fucata, assembly GCA_948146005.1. Lineage (NCBI taxonomy): Eukaryota > Metazoa > Arthropoda > Insecta > Hymenoptera > Apidae > Nomada > Nomada fucata. The sequence continues at coordinate 6,283,801 of OX411278.1, read as the reverse complement.
TGAGAGAACTCGACGTGTCCGGAAATCCGATAGAGGTGAGTTTATTTGTTGCTCGGATGATTGTTTTCTATTGTTTTCTATTGTTATTGTTCATAAAGTGTCTGATCCAAGAGCGAACGTTTTCATATTTACTTCTCTAGCAAGTGTACGAGTGTATTTAACAATTGAATAGCATAATAACTTAATAATTTAATAATTCAATATTACAAGAATCTACTAATCGACCAGAACTATGATAATAAAAATTGTTCCAGGAACTGACGAAGGAGAGTTTCCTGGGGTATCCAAGACTAGAGAAACTGAACTTACGAAATCTAAACAGAACCAGATCGGTGGACAAGGACTGTCTGCGTATCTTGAAATACCTGAAGCACCTTCGAATTCAAACGTGGCCGGAAGCGGAAGGCTTCCACCTACGATATCTATTAATTGGATTGCCACTGAGATCCGTGGAGATCCAAGTAACGGAGCATTTATTGAAACATCAAATACAAAACGCATTTACGAAACAGCTGAGGGAATTGACGATATCTGGAAATGACCTCGAATCGATTTCCTCGGAAGCGTTCTCCACTATCGAGGGTGGTGAACTGATATTACGAATCAGGGACACCCGTGTTCGAAGACTCCAGTCGGACATGTTCCTCTCTTTGACGAAACGGCTGTCGCAGTTGACCTTAGATTTGAGGAACAATCATATTAACGAGCTCAGTCCCTCGGTTATCTACGGGAATCTCTCGTGGGAGAGCGTCGGGACCAACATGGTTGCTGGTGAGTTAAATAACAAACGGTAATTAATTAACTATTTAAATAATTAGCCATTTACCGTGTACGTTATGCCGAGGATTAAATACGTTCGTCTTTAACTGACAATGAGTGGCATATTGGTTATTCAGTTTTGATAGAGGTCTACTATTTAAATTGACAAAGCTTCTAATTGTTATCAAGTAAGGCTACGAATTTATGAAAAATCAATCACGGTATTGGCAAAAATTATCTACTTTCCACTACGAGGTTGATATTTAACACTGTCCCAACTGTCCCACTGTCCACATATATTAAGAAAGAGAAAAGAAAAGCCAATGCAAACTTGTTGCACAACCAAACGCGCAATTAGTGCATGCACAGTGAAGAAAAGAACCGAACAAATATTATTACCTTCCAGGTGGTCTTCAAGTCTCGGGCAATCCCTTGGAATGCGACTGCGAGATAGCCTGGCTCAGTCTGTGGCTGCGTAGATGGCTTCGAGAGTCCAGACAGATACACACAGCATCCCAATCGGACGCTAGACAATTAAGAACTATAGCTGGCAGGGCGGTTTGTACCGAAACCACGCCATCTTATTCTTCTGACAAAGTTCTACTGACCTTAGGAACACCTCACACTGCCTGTCAAGCATCCGCCCTTAGCTCTGGAAACTATGAGAGACTGGCTACCACCTGGTTGGCCGTAGTGGACATTGTTGTTTTAACTATAGTGGCCTATTGAAACCATCATTGTTAGCGTTATACGAGAACTCGAGAACGAATTGGCATACATTTCCATTTATTTTCAAAGTACCGCGCGACATCGGAGTATTCCTTAAATAGCCGAGGTACATTTTTATTTACACACTGTATGACACTGCACTCGGTGGCCGACGATAGTACGCAAGTACATGGTGTCTCTTTTCAAATGTAATTTGGACATTTTTCGCGAGATATTTCTGTGATCCCACTTTGGGTACGTGTTTTGTGATTTAGCGAGGGGATTAATCTTTCTTCGATCGAGATGCTACTAATTTGAATACGTTTGTGATAGGAATTGATCGTTAATGTTAATGTATCAGGTCATTTCATAAGTAATGCACATTTGGTAGGGTCCAAAGACGATAATCCATGTTGAATTTCTAGAATCAAGTTGAATGTGATGGTGTTCTTCTTAGATGGCCTAAGTAAATAAATATAATAATAGTATGCGGTGCATTGTACTACTTTCTCGTTCTTTTATAATTGTATTTATGAAAATGACATTAGTTACGTGATGACGTGAGAGGGTTGAGTTTGATTTGCGGGTAGCTAACGACAATTGGATGAAAAGGGAAGTAGGCCTAGAGCGTGACGTAGGTGAGTATGGTTTTTCGTAAGCATAATATACATATCATTTCTTCTGTAACACTGTAACACATATCAATTTTTTGTCCGCAATTTTTCTATCGATCGAATCAATTTCATGGAAGTTTCAACACTGATTCTGGTTTATTAATAAATGATGTTAGCAGCCCTTCCAGAAAAATGAAATATAAATATTACATTATATTGCAATGGAAAATTCAGAAGCTACCGATAGAGGTGGTCACCAGATCTGATATAATTATAGACACTTTGAACAACGACATTTGAAAATAATATATTTGCCAAAGGGTATTATATGTATATTTAATTACACCGTACAATAATTTATCGAATAGTTTGCTTATGAAATCAGTACTGAAACTAATATGGAATAAATATTGAGGACGATCACAGAATTGTAACGACTTCGTTTCTAATCATTGTAACAGTTATTTCACTGTTTAATTTATTTGGAAAAATTTGGTATGTGCGTAGAAACAAAAATGGTAACAAGTACTACCGATATATTTTCGATCTCTACTCGCACAAGATTTCGACGCTCATATAGATTACAATATATTTAATAGAATTTAGGAAGAGTACTGTTACATCAATCTTTTGATAAAGATTGAGTTTGTAACATTTCCCAGGCAATATATATATATTTTACTAGTCTGTTTACCTTTTTAACAATTTTGTAACAATTGTTATTAAGTAGGAAGAATTGAAATTAAAATGAATTTGTTTGTTGCAATCTTAATATAATTAGAAATAGAAATGTTAATTTTGAATATTACAAGAATAACCGTTCCGTATTACGCCAGTGATGGTTGTGCTTTCTGTATATTTTGTAAATACAATGCGCATTCCAAAGAATATTCATTTGTCTCGATAGAAGGAAATAAAGATCTAATCGTCGATGTTAAAACAATTTAGTGAAAATGTACGCACAAAACGATGTAACGCGTATGAATAACGAATTGAATACTAGTTGTTTGTTTAACATGTTACTAATTAATATTTGTTTGAAGAATAAAGAACATTTTTATATTGAGAGCATGCTCGACCGAAATACTTGTCGTACCAGTATCCTGATTCTTTGAACACCGAAATCTGTTTATCGAATAATTGATTTTGCTTCACATTATCTCTTCCCGAATCAGATATATTTATGTTCCAACAACATCATACCGACGCTGTCTTCATTAAAACCGGAGGAACAACGAAAAGGAAACGGGGGGATAGTTTGTCATGTAATGCAACGAAGTAAGAACAACAAATCGTGATATTTTATGTAAAGTTACAAAATAAAACGAACATCTACTAATTAATAGTACGTACAATTTACTTTCTTCCCCCATCACGCTGCCAAGCGAGAATACAAACGGCAAGCGCTTCTTCATTTTTTTTGTCGGGGCGTTTTAATCGTTTCTTTTTATTTACAAAAGACATATCTGTCGTAATAGTTAGACTTAATAGTTGTGCAGTTTATACAAATGATAAACGTGGACAGATAGCATTAAGGGGGGAAAGGGGGGAGGGGGGGGGGATAAATATAGAATTAAAAAATGATAAAAAGAGAAGGGAAAGGAGAGAGGATAGGAAGGAGTTAAATATCCCGATTAATTAATTTAATTTCTCTAAAATGAAATTCCTCCTCGCCGATAAATTATCAATTGTTTCTCCTTGCTCGACGAATCGCAAATATTCACATTACCAACTCGCGTCTATCTCTTGTTTTTTTCGCGCTTTTATAGTACAATTGCGAGTCGCAAGAAAATACATTTAAACATTTAAAGTGTACATTTTCGTCCCTTTTTGTTCTCGTCTTTTTCTTTCGTCCCTTCACACTGGCGGTGCTTGCGTGTGCTGTAAACATCCCTCCACGTTCTCTGGCCAATCGCAGACGTTTTCGTTCGGGTTGAACACGAGATTCACCGGACAGGGCATGTGGTGCTTCCTTTCGCCCTCGCACATGTAGTACATCGTGCAATCGTTTTTGTCGGGGTGATAAGATATATGATTGTCCTCCTCGTCGCAATTCACTTCGTTCGCTGGAATGGGTTAGTTGATTATTTTCGGGCGTCAATTGTCTTAAAAATAAACTAGTTTCATGTATCTTCAAAGACGAAAGTATTAAGGAATTTTGGGTCGATGTGGTCGATATTATATAATTACAAAAATTCAACGTCGAATAAGAAGTAAAGTTCGTTTGCATATTTTTGTTTAACATTTCAGACCTTTATCAAATATTCTGCAGCAAAGAAATGTCGGGTTCTTGGACAACTGCTATGGAATAGTAATTATTATCTCGCAAATATTAATAAGATTCCTATAATGTAACAGTAGTAGCAATATAACATTGGTTCGCAATTACAGTTTTATTGGAACTTCGATCAATTAAATACGTAGTCTCGAGTGCCTCATTCTACGTACTTTTCAAAATTAACTTCTTGTGAGGGGCAATTGGCCTACTGTGCTGATAAATTGCTAGCATATACAATTGAAATAAAACAGACAAGGTACTCACGATCTTTGGTGGTGTACTTCCCGCTCCTTAGATGATTCTCGTAAGGACCGTCGTACTCTAGTTTAACTTTATAGTCCAGCAGCTCTTTCATCATGGATTTGATCAACGGATACTTGCCGGAACCGCAAGTGCCTCTGAAGTCGTCCATATCCACCGACCAGATCATTACACCTCCAAAGCCTTCATCTTTCAGCCATTGCATCTAATGTACAATTAGATAAGACAATTAGACAGGTAACTTTTCGAATATTGAAGGGCCAGCTTCTCTTTTTTTAAACGGTGCATCGTAATTGTTTACGACAAATCCAGTGGAACTCTGCATAAAAATGTATTAATAACAGCCGATATGATACGTATCCGGCTTCAAAATTTCTTCACAGACGATAGAATGTAAGAAAGACCGTAAAACGTAATTATTATTCCAAATTATTCCTGCAGTAGATTACGAATATATTGCATTTAATATCCTGCCAATATTCTTCATATTTCCAGCACATAATCGCTTACAATATCTATTGCGATATATGCATTGCAATTTAAATTAAAAAGCATAAAACAATATACAGATACAGTGCAACAATTCTCTTAGCATAAAATAATCAAATATATAATTCGACATATTTTCTCAGCACCCCTACTTTAGTTACTATTATCTTACCTTATTTATAAGGCTCCTTGCGTCGTCGAATCCAACCCATTGGTCGTTCCTGTACGCAAAAGGCACTTGCTGTTCGCTATCCCAGACTAGAGTAGTGTTGTCGTCGTTGAGGAAGCCGCAGATCTGCACGTAATTTAATATCGTATACATATTATAATCATAGTCACTAATTTCTTCGTGAACATTTGAACCACGACTGTCTACGATACCTCATAATACGAGAGGAAACCAGATTCGTTGGTGAAATTGCCCGCGGTACCTCCTCCCGATGCTGGTGCACCGATGTCAAACTTCTCTTTATCAACTAATGTGAAGGATCTACCATAAGTTGGCATACCAATCATTAATTTCTCCTTTGGAGCACCTTGTTTCACCCATTCCCTCGCGCTGTAGTCCTGCAATTTTTTACATAATACTTTAAACACTCTTTTTATTTTATTTCCTTGAATCAAAAGTGTTTCGTCACATTGGGATGCACTGTAATTATTTCTAATCAAATTTTCTATCATTGCTGCAACGAAGTTTTCCTTGCCGCACTAAATAACGCATAATAAAGATATAATTTCGAAGATTTCCGATTAAAGATACATTTGTACGGCAACGAAAATCATAAAAGTTGTAATTATTAAAACGTAAAACTGGCGAAGTAATATTTTTCAGAAACTATACAAGAATACGTATGGCTTAAATTACAGGAGCACCATTATTATCTGTGTAAGGCGAAAATAGTTTAGCATTCTCGAACGTACCACTGTCAATTTTTTCTGATAACTGGTAGCACTTTCCAGAGGGAATAGAGGGCTATTGTGCCCGACTTGTCTCTCCCATTGTCCGTGAAAATCGTATGTCATGATATTAATGAAGTCCAGATACTTGGATATTTCTGGCACATCGTACCTGTAATTAAACAAACGCCCAGATGTTAGCGCTTTTTCTACACACACGTAAGAAAACATGTACGAATAACAAACGCAGGAGAGGTCCTAAACAAAGACTTTGTTAATTTATTTATATACAGCGCGTCAAAATACTATTATCGACTCCGAACTTGAATGCAATTAGAAATTCAACTGAATAAACTTACCCCGCAGCAATAGCCTCGAAACTAGCTGGAACCGCGGCGGACAAAATTAATTTAGGCTGTCCGGAACTATTCGCCTCGCCCTCGAAAGCCAGTCGAAGCTCTTTCAAGAGATTCACATAAGCTGTTCGATCGTCGCTGCCCCTGTCGCGTACAGACATTGCATGAAGATAAACTTGAACGAAACGAGAGTGTTGCAACGCGAGAATGTTACCGTTGGAAAATTACCTCGGATATTCCCAATCGACGTCCAGGCCGTCGAATTTGTATTCCCGGAGAAAATCGATGGCTTCGTAGACGAATTGATTCATACGGAAGGTGTTGCTCGTCAGTTCTTTGAACGGCGTTGATCCGAAGGCCCAACCACCGATCGCTAATAATATCTGCGAAATCGTTGTTTCAAATGTTTTACTACACCGGCAAAAATTCGTCATTGCGCGTGGAAACTTCTTCCAACATAACGCCGTCGATATGTCGAGATGTATTTAAGATACGTGCCTTGATGTCAGGATTTTTTGTACGTAGAGCCATCAGTCGCTCGTACATTTCTGCATCTTTCTCGGTTTCCTCCGCTAGCAGGTAATTTTTCAATGTCGCGAAAGAGTAGACTATGTGGGTGCAAAGAGTCGGATCGATGTCCTCCGGCATGAATTTTCCAGCACCTGGCCGCCTGTGTGACCAATTCGTCAGGTAGCATATGGACTGGGCTGGCCTTTCTGTTATCGACAAACGAGCAGGTAAACAGCGTGAAAGAACGTGTATTAAACGCCTATGAAAGTATCGCATATATCAGTGTTTCGCAACGTGGGGACTGCGCCCCACAGAGGGGCAATTTGATTGATAAAGGGGCAATTCGAAAATGGCTGGAGAGAAGGAAATCGGCTAGAGGCTGAAGCCAACTGAATTAGAACCCAAGGTAAAATCTCTTTCCAGCAAGCATCAAGCGCAAGGATCTCACTGAACGTTAGTAATAAATAATGACTAATAATTAGAATAATAAAGACACATCTTTCGTTTAAATTATTTCGTAATTGAATTTCAGTTCTCCGTTATATGTTTCAAAAATTTACTCACTGCGTTTCCCCCAGAAAATTTCTTTCTCGGACCTATCATTTGAGTTTGTTCGGTGAACAATTCAATTTTTAAGTATTAAAAATTATGCGTATGTTACATAGGGGGCATACGAATTTTAGAAAGTCTTAGGCACAAAGGAGTCGCACAAAAAAGGGTTGGGAAACACTGCCATAGATAGTGCGCTGTGTATTAATCTGTCGTTAATGTTGCTATTTAATTTTCATATTGCCGCGAACGTCGTGGTTCCAGACACAAGAACTCCTCGCTACTTTGAACAGTTTATGCTAGGAATAATTAAATCGAAGTACACGCTTTCTTAACTTTGCTTGAATTTACAATTAAACAATTAATATAGCGAAGGGGATATAGTTACCGTTGCTGGGTTGGCTTATTGCAAGCTGACTCGATGACTTCTGAAGCTTCTTCGCCTTGTTGATGACCTCCGAGGCGAATATCTTGTACGGTTCCGGTTTCTTCAACATGGATTCCGGCACGGTGCCGGCCACGGCGGCCCAATCGACGTCCTTCACGTTCGATCCCCTCGAAATACCCAACAATTCCTCCCTCATCGCTCCGATCAAGGGGTATTTAACGTTTCCACCGCAAACTGTGCCGTTGAAGTCGTCCATGTCGACGGTCCACACCATGGCACCGCCGTAACCCTTGCCCTTTAGCCAGCCCATTTTATTTCGTATGGATTTCTCGTCGTCGAAGCCAACCCATTGCTCGTTCTGAACCAAGTACGGTACCTTCATCTCGTCGTCCCAGATGTAGCTTGCACCGTTTTGCAGCATCTCGCAGATCTGTTTGTTCGAAATCGGAGGGAGTTGAGGCTCGCGCATGTTTATCTAATTCCGTAACTGTATAGAATTTTCGTACGTTCGTTCATAAATGAGAATAGTAACGATCGTTTCGCGATTCGCGAGGATTCTAGGACGAGTGAAAAGCAAAAATATTGGTCATGCAAATTTCGATTGCCCGATACAGCTTGCTACCATGTATCCTTCATTTCTGTACTCTGCATTGTTAACTTCAATCAAATATTCCGTTCGCAGAATTCGCCCGATAAATTGGGGTCGTCCATGGAGCGCGACCGTATGCAGCAGAGTGTCAACGAAACTCTTGTTCACTTTCAAACCGATAATGACTTTTAGCCGCAGGAGACACGGAAGCCGATCAATAATCGACGGCATCTCGTCAAGGCGAGGCGAAAGAGGAACAAATGAATAAGAACGAGGGGGGGGGGGGGGATGTCCAATTCCAATTTGCGTTCGCCAGGTAAAATGGCGTGCAAAATGACAGGCCTTGCGAACGGGGCTCGCGGTGCAGAAACGAGAGATCGTAAATACCTCGTAATAGGCAAGAAAGCCGGACTCCTTGGTGTATTCTCCAGCCTTTCCACCGCCGCTGGCAGGTGCATGGACACGGAAATTCGAGAGGCTCGAGAGAGTGAAGGATCGCCCGTAGGTCGGCATGCCGATGATAAGTTTCTCTTTGGGGGCACCGAGACGGACCCACATGGAGGCGGCGTTATCCACGCTGAGCTGCTTCTGCCATTCGGAATCCAACGACGAGGCGTAAAGGGGTGCGTTGTGGCCGGTCTCTCGTTCCCATTTCCCGTGGAAATCGTACGCCATCAGGTTTATGAAGTCCAAGTAGCTAATGAGCATTGGAGCAATTGTCTCAACGTTACGATTTTCTTGCACGCCTCGAGGTGAATAGAAACGATAGCGAGGCTCGAAAGTTTCGAGCACCCTTCGAACACCAATTCGAACGGAGCAGATCTCTCGTGCACCGATGCTTCGTCAGAAATATCGCAACAAGCACAGCGTGTCCTCCGACAAATTTTCTTACGCGCTTTAAATGATCGTGGACAGAAAGTTCCCGAGGGTGCCTCAGAATTTTTTATATCAATTTTTAGGAGACATATGTACGATGTTATAGTATTTAGTGAAGAATTGTTCGTATAGTCTGGCACTAAAATCGTCCGCGAGTAGCAGGGAACTTATGCAAATAAATAATTAATTTCGAAAGCTATTTTCTCGGTCGAGCAATCGGGCGTATACTGTATGAAATTCAATTTCAGGGCCAGTTCATTTAAGAATAGAAACACGTACGGAAAAGCGGTCAAATTGTTTATCATATTGTATTCGTAGAATCACTGAATTTGTTGCAACGATCAATCAAATATTTAAGAATGAATGTCCCTTAGAGCTAAATATTATCCTTGATTCAATTTTCACAACAAAATTATTGCCTCGGTATTCAATATCTTCGAATATTAATAATAATCTCATTGTATTTTTTACCTGGCCACAGCTGGTACATCGTATCCGCTCTTGACATTGTCTGGTCCAACAGGCACAGCGGCTGTTAAGAGGAGTCTTGGCATTTTCTTCTCTTGAGCCTCAGCCTCGAAAGCTTCTCGAAGCTCTGCAATTATAAATTAAGTAAGTGGAATCAGGTGAGAACAATTGGAGATTTGATAAGGTATTGCACAATTACAAGAGTTTAAGAATATTTTATAAACTACGAGGCACGATATTTTCTATGTGAAGAATTGTTCAACCGATGTAAATTAATTCCGACTTTATTATTTTTTCGTATTCATCATTTTTTCATAGACTGTGATAATGGCGTTTTTTTCCATTATAATAGCTCTTTCCACGATTTTTATTTCTATGATTCACTAATACTGTCATTGGTTACTCATGTAATTAAATAACAATAATTTTGTTCATTATTCATTTAATTACTTCGCTTTCGTTCGAAAGTTTCTCAGTTCCATTTACATGCGGGGGAATATTATTCAATTATTGACATTTTCGTGTTTAATTAACGTTCAGTAAATATGTTTGGCTCGTGCAAGACTGTACTTACCCTTCAATAGAAAAACGTAGTTCTTTTTGTCGTCTCCACCCTTAGGATACTCCCAATCGATGTCAAGACCATCGAAATTACGGTCTCGCAAATACGATATGGCGCTGTAGATGAATGTTTGCCTTGCATACCTTGTTGCGGACATATCTTTGAATTTCTGAGTTCCAAACGACCAACCACCTGATTTGCGATACACAAATACGATATTTTAATACAGTTTGACGTTGAAGAGATGAAGTATTTAACTTGACAATTATTTGCATCGTATTTAAATAAAAGAATTCTTTTCAACAAAAATGTCTACCTATTCTTCATATCGATATTTTCTAATCAAACGTGCATCCACTGGTGCGTAATATAATTTGGAAGTGCAGCAAATAAAGAAATGAATTTAAACGCAATATGAAATTTGAGAAAGAAATATTTTTGCACTTTGCACGTCGGTGTTGCTTGTCATAGATTTATTTATTCTTAAGCAACGAAAGTGTATAGAATATTTGTTTGAAGAAATAATTACCGATCGCCAGTAGAATTTTCAAAGACGGATTGGCTTTCTTCAAATTAACAATTCTGTCGTACAATCCAACCTTTCCATCTTTCGTTTCATCGTTCGACTCGAAGCTCGTTAGCCTGTTCTTCTTCAGCCAACCGAATGCAAATATAATGTGCGTGCACAAGTCCGGTTGTATATCCTCGGGAACGAATTTCCCGATTTTCGTGCGATATTGGGACCAGTTTGTGTAATAGCACACGAGCTGTACAAATTGAAATAGCGTTATACAATTATGCAAATTGTTTCCCATTCACGATTTCTTGTATTTTTCTTCTTTAGAAAGCGTCGGATAATAAGAAAGTATCAGTTCTTTATAAATATTCGAAAGTAAGGGACACGACAACCGTAAAGGTTTGAAACGGAAAAGATTTTCAATTGGATTTTCAGGAAACTATTTCTTCCCAGGCAAACGACGAAAATGAATCAAAGAGATACATTGAGGGGATTGATTTTGAACAGCACTACCAACTATCTTGATTTCAATTGTAAATAATTGAAAGAAGCGAAATTATTGCATTGCAATATTACAAATAAATATATGTGCACAGCATATGTCATTATTATTATTATTATTATATTGGAAACTTTCAATACAATCATGATGGACTTATTCAAACAAAAAACAGAGATATGCATATAATATACTTCATTAGGCGTACGATGTATTTTTCTATCATTGTTGAGTGACAATGATTAGCATACCTACCTTGTAGTCTTCCGACTTGCTGGTCTGAATTTCATTCTTCTTATTTTTATTGGCGATACGATTTCGCGTCACCTTGAATCTATTCACGCTGGCCGACACTTCCTGATCGTTCGAGATGGATGGGGCGGCGGTTGCTGGCCTGCGAAATCTCTTCCTTGATCCTGTTCCAAATTTATTTCGATATTAATAAACTGCTTAGATCGATGCTTTCCTATTGCATTTTTTGAAACGGAAAGTCTGCGCAGCCAGAGAACGAGGAAATATAACTTTCAAGCGAGTTACGATACGTTTGGCAAGAAAATTTACTTTAAGTTCTGAAAACTAAAACTGAAGTTCAATTGAAATGTAAATGCGAGATATGATTGGAGTGGTGTTATCGAGTTAAATATTTATCGTTGTGTCAGGAATGTTTCACGAATGCGCGCAAGGAAGAAGGTTGTTCCTTCGAGAAAGTGTTCGAAGACGTTGATGCTAATTTTTCTTCTTTTTCTTTTTTTAATCTCGATCACACTGGAGTGCGTGCCATAATTACGCAATGACTCGTTAAATAGGAGTAGTCGAAGTAGCGAAATTTGTGGTAGCGCCTTTCACTCATTATAATCTTTTGCTTTCGTAATTTCTTATTCCGAAAAAGGAAGGAACCTATGTTACGACGATTTGTACGGAACGGTGGAACATTATTTCTGTTCCAATTGCAAGATCGTTTTGTATTAGCGAAAACAGAAGAAACTACGTAGAATGAAATTGTACAATTCTGATGAAAATGAATTACAAGTATATGTATGAAAATTTGTAAGTCACCTACTTCAAAATATTAACAACAACTTGTACTTATTATAGTGCTATTTATCAAAATTATTGTTATGCAAATATTTATATAGAAAATGTGATTTCAATTAGAATATATCGCAATAATTGAAACAATTATTTGCTTGAATCCATATAACAATATCTAGTGCAAAACTATGCATATACCCTCAGCAAAATATAAATACGGTTAAAAATTTAGACATTTATGATTTCAACGCAATATGACAAATAAATTGAACGAAAAAGCTATAACATTTCTGTTCGGTTTCCCTTTCTTTCTCTACTGTTTAAGAATATAGTCCACTGTAATATCCATCGGCATTATATGTATATATAACCATCTCTAAACACTATTACACGTTGAATATTACAGCCTTGTTCCCCAATACGTGAGAGGCAATCAACTTCCCAATTACGTTGGAAGAAGAAACAGCAGTGCCATGCGGCTTTCCAAAAAGAAAAAGAAAACGGTCCTTATAATTTGCATAGAAAGCCAAACGATTACCTTCTGCATTGTCGAGTGCTCCGAAAAGTACGAGCAGGCAGACGAGCAGCAGCCAACAGGTCGTTCTGCTGGTCGACACCTGAAACGAAAGTGAGCGTGTTACCGATCCGTGGAACCTGTCGTCGCTATTACGTACGGTACAATCAAAAGAGAGAGAAAAAAAAAACGAAAACGACAGACAGAAAATCCTGAAATCGCACACTTTGGATCTGAATCACCACGAATCCATTCAGATCACTTCAACAGGGGCCGCGAATGTTCTTTATGCCCGTTCAGGTCGATAAACCAAGAAAAATGCGGTCACCGTTGAGGAAACGTCGAGATTTTATAGTACCCCGCACGCTGTACATTTACACGAAAGTATCAATTCACCTGACCTTATTGCTCCTTTTTCTGTTTCCTCTTTTTTTTTATGCAAGGTACACCCTGGATAGGTGATAAAGTTGTAGCGGTTTAATTACTCTGAATCACGAGCGACTGTTTAACACGCGTTCAAACGCGATAGTTTATCGTCGCCGTATCGTACAACATCAGTTTGCGATTTTCTTGATCGCGGCCAATTATCCGACGACACGTTTGGTCATGTAGAATCGTTAATGCGTGGGGATATGGCGCGTAAGATGTATAGAATTATTGGTCCCAGTGTGTTAAGGAATCGTTTGCACGAGTACGGTTTCCTTTTTGACGGTGAGATTAATTTCGTTGAAACGTTGGAAGCAGGCTTTCTTATTTTCTAAGACGAATGCGGCGTTCGAGGTGAGTGGAACACTTGCGGCATTAATTTTGATGCACTTAATGTGGCCACGTGTAAAATAATATGAATGAACGAAAGATATTTATTGCGTAGACGAATAGAAAATTAATTTCGTATTAGGTAATGGAAAAACGTATAGAATACAATGAAATTCTTGATTGTATCGGACAGAACAGGAATGGGTGATGAGAATTGCGAAAAAAGTTGCTAAAACATTTTAACGGGCTTTTCTTGCGTAGTTACTTTCATATTTACGCAGAGAACGTTAGACGAGGAAGGGAAGAACTATTTGTCGCGACGGACTTCATTATAAAAACCAGAGAAAGTTATTTGCGGTTTCTACGATCAATTACCACGAAAATCTTTAAGTACATTGAATTGAGAACGGAGAATTGTAAACTTCCCTGTTCAATCAAACTGCAGATAATGATACAAGAAATAGGAGGCTTACCTATTAAATATAAAACAATTCTGGGAATAACGCTGTTCCACCATAAGCGTTTATTACAATTATACTATTATTTATTCATTAAACTGCTGCATAAAGAATTGTTTCCATTAAGTTTGATGGGCTAATAATATTCCATTTTTAAGTGATTTCGATGGGACAACAAAAATTGTTAGAATCTAACGGAGCTTACTCGAAAATATAAATATTTATGCAGCATTCAATTAAAGAAATTAAAAATGATCATCTCCTTTCACCACAGTTTTCGAATAAGATTCTACTGGAAAGGAAAGCAATTTTGTTATTACTTTTAATCATTTCGAAGAATGCAGCTTGGAACACTTTATGCGACTCACCCTTATATGCATTAAAAGATGCTAGTGCGAATCAGCCATTGCAAGCATACAACGTGCAAAATTAAATGGACGTATGATCGCAATTGGAACACAATGAAAAGAGAAAGAAATCTGCCAGAGCATATTTGCCCGTGTTCACGTGGCACTTATCGTAACGCCGAGGGGAAAGCGCAGTTAATATCAATCAAATATGAATAAGACGGTCCCTTAGGAATAAAACTTATTTATCTATATGTGTATTGCGATACGGATTTGCATTTTTAAATATCCCACGAGAGCATTTTCCGCTGAAATCTTGCGTTACCGCAGTGTTCCCATTCATAGAGCGTTCCAGAATTGTTTCTGTGTAAGAACAAAACGAGGAACAAGCAAGTAACCGATTAAAAATCGGATTAGATTATCCAGCTGAGAGAATACTTTTTATGATTTTGTTCACTCCATTGTCGTATATACTTTATTACCTTTGCAATTATTCCACGTTATACATTTCAGTTGCTTCATTATTCGCGTTGCTTGGTTAATTAATACGATACCCGTAGATTAAGGATGAAATCCGTGGAAGGATACCTTTCAAAGGAGATAAGCAATCGTCTGCTTTGTTGCATTTGCATACAAACGTTTTCCTTCCCTCCCATTGTATTTTCCCTTCTGTTCTTCATACACACTCTCCAGATCGCATATCCGTTCATTCTCGCAAAGGAACACAGTGCAAACGAAGGAGAAAATCCTGTGCAGAATTTTCGAAAATGGCAAACAGAAATCATTTTGTTCCTGGTTGAGAAAGCTTAATATTTCTAATTGTTCGGGAAATGAATGCAATTAACTTGAACAGCCGCAAGCTTTTTTCTTTGAAGTAAACATGAATCTCGATAGGTTTGTATTTAATAAGTACATTTAAGATGATTTCTAAGAAATCATTTCAGAAATCAGTTATATCAGTTTTTATGCATATTCGTTCTTTAATATTTTAATGTATTAAGTGGGGAAGACGAATGAATTTGTTCGCAGTCAGTTTAATTATTATAGAAGTCCATCTAACTTTCAATGCACCCTTGAATTTACTTGCTTAAGCAATGCATTATAGAATGTCAATTTACGAGGAGTAGAACCAAATAATCTAATTTTAATAATATTTGACTTGTTTCTGAAAAGAAGCAACTGATTGTATCCTAATTAGATGATTAATAGAGTATTCAATCTAGCATAATGAAATTATCGGCAGTTTATTTCTATGCTAATGAAAAATCAATTTACTGCAATTCAACAAGACACATTGCTTCATTCCACCACGTTTGTTTCCGTAAAGCGTGCACACATTTCAATTTGAAGCGATCTTCCCCTGACGTTTAATAATACGTTCTCTAACTAGCATAAGATTTCGCGGAATATCTCCTTCCAAGTATGCAGTGAAAGTTTATACACCGACTCGTTAGAAGTCTGTACAACGTCGTTGGTAAACGTATTCTAATGAACTTTAACAAGCCCCATCGGAGGTGTCATTTGAAAGCAAAACATGCATAATGAATATTAATACCATTAATATCCTCTATTATAAAGATCCTCTATTATTTGTTCAATTATTGTATGAGCTTTCAATTGTTCTGCCTGACTTCACGCGTGCATCATTATGCGCCTCACCTGAATTACTTTATCTGATTTCACACGCGTGTAGTAGATTTCATTTAAATCATCGTATCTGATTTTCACGCGTACTGGCATATTATATTTTGCTTCGATCATTTTACCTGATTTCACATCATTTAAGTATTTAGTTCATATGTGATAACGTGTTGCGCATTGTCTTGCCATTGTTCCGTTTTAATACATCTAATGTATTTTATAAATATATACACTGGAACACGTAAACGTGTATTGCAACAAATAGTAGTTTTGTATGTTGGATTATTTCACACATTTTGCACAGTGTTTTCCATCTCAATATTGCATATTCAAGCAAAAAACAGTAGATTAATGTATTTCAAAACAGCCGCATTAGAAATTAAATAAAGTTTTATGTTACATTCTGTTTTTCGAGTTGTATTCGTTTTCCAGAATTTCTTCTGTTTTCTTATTCGTTTTTTCTTATTCGTGGCATATTTTATAATTTCCGTACGAGGGTTACTATCCCCCCCCCCCCCCCCCAACGAACCAGCAATTTAATTAGCGAAATCATAGAAGAAAAAAGAATCGTTTCCTTGTGTCGCAGTCGACTGACCAACCGTGGTTGACCATCCGTGAAAATTTCACCGACGATCGGCGTTTCAGATTTTCGAAAGCCGTGAACGAACAGCGTGTCGGTAGCTGTCGCGTGGCATCGTTCGATCATTCGATTCCAAGCGATCAGAGAAACCGATCCTCAAGATCGCTTGTTACGAGGAGAACGTAATTAATTCCGTCTACGATATACAGGGTGATTGAGAAATGGTCATTACATGGGAACAGCTGCGATTTCTTGCGTAAAAATAAGTGGAAAAACATCAAATGTAATTTTACATCATATAGTTCTGCGTTTGAAAGAAAAAGAAATTGAATTCGAACATTTGAATGTTCTGCGTTTATCAAAAGCGATATAAGATTAAGCGAATAAATAAAGAGAACGATTGTCATTTTTATTTGATAACATACAAGCTGCTCGCATCAATATGAATTATAGTTGAAATGTATTAATACGTATTGGTAAATATTTGACACATACATTTAATTCTGTAATCAGTATTGGCATGCAGAAAACACTTTTGTGCATTGGGAAGGTAAATCAGATTGCGTTGACTTAGACTGCTTTTTGATGCATCCAAAATCGGGCTATTCTCAATAAACTATAAGTTATAATATTCAGGACGCTTTCTATATCATGTATAGCAACGATGTAAATATTATAAGTATTATAAGTGTGCTACGTAATGCAACTCTTCCCCTCGATCACGTAGCCATGAAACTTTCATATGCATATATAACGATTTTCTTTAAGGCATGCGAGTTATAATGTCCTACCCTGTATATATATTAAAAATTATCTTTCTCCACGATTATTATATGTCAATAACATTATAAGAACTGATAAAAGTAATCATTATATTATTTAAATTGAACGAAATAATATATTATAATAGCATGTACAATATTTTTCTGTATCATTATTGCAATACTAACATTCACATAATTATAATAATATATATATATATATATATATTTAATGTAATTTGAATAGTATACTTTCCTGGTTTATTAACAAAAAATTAAATGAATCTTATTTCCTGTTATCGTATACTTCAACTATTCTATTGATAAATCTTGCAGAAGAAACCGATCCTGTTCCATATAAACAGAGGAAGTGAAATAATACTGCGTTTCCGTATCAGAAAAAGGAAGTTCGTTGGCACCGTCTTGACGGAGAGATCATGTTGTATTATATTGAAATAGTTATTGAAAGTCGCGCAAATGTTTCATGCTACCCGATTATTGGTATACATACTTACATATCTCACTTCGATACTGTTTATTCGGTCCCAGAGGTATAGTTAATCGAATCCTTCAAAATACAATTGAAGTATGGTTCGGTGTGAATTTAATGGTGTGGTACGTTGGTCGGATAATTATAATTAATAATTTTGTCCTAACTCGTACTTTAATTGCAAATTTCTTATCATTCCTATTGTTTTGACCGGTTACTTTGCAATTTTCAGACGAAAGTGGTTTCAAGATATGATTGATTTAGTATCTCTTGGGGAAAAGTAGAGTAGCTTTCACTTGATTGCTTTTATTATGGTTGTGATCATGGTACATTTAATAATGTAAAATAGCATATTTTTTGCATTATATTTTCTCGGTGATATCTGTAAGTATTTTTGAATATTTGATATATGAAATATTTCCATGCAAAATAAGTTCGATCTTTGTGTGCATATACATATAGATGTATTGTTTCCGATCGAAATGGAGGAATAAGAGAAATTGTGAGAGCAACGTAAAAAGAAAAAAATTCTTCGTTGTGCGGGTAATATTAGATAGCAATTTCATAGATCTCTCAATAAGTATAATTTGAAACGGCGATGTCATTCGAGGAGTAATAAAAGAGAACCTTGAAATGAAAACAATTCTAGGAATGAAGATAAATGTGATAATTTGTGCACAATTTTTTCCCAACCCTTTTTCACACGCAGTTTTCTACACCGATGCTATTATTCAGTATTTTGAAGGACTCGAACTGTATATTACGATAAAACTATTAATCTTAATAATGCTGAGAAGCTGTTGTCCGATAGAAGACAGAAATAATTTGTATTTTGTTCTAACTTGTTTATTGGGATAAAAATATTCCAAATCTATGCATTTAATTATACAATATCGATTGAAGAACAATTGCAACACACTAAAATTTATACGTAGCCAATGAACTAATCTTGGGCGCAATATTGTTCCGCATGATTCAATCGTGATAACAAATTAAAATTAACTTAAACATTTTGAATGCAAATAACAATGATTCATAATAGAAAGTTTGTTTATCCAGGAACTATACATTTCATAATAATAATAATGGAAAAAGTGTATAAATAGTAAAAATATAAATGAATATCTTTCAATCGAGAAATCTTATCATAGATACTCCAAAGTAACGAAGAGTTCGGAGATTTGCAAAGTGCTTGAATTATAAATCTCGAACATGAATGTTATTTAATTCTCAATACGAATTTTCTTCGACAAACGTTTCAAGCTTTCGGCCAACAGTGAATAAACTTTGTATTGCTCGGACGGTCCTGCATCCCATTATTATACCACCGACGTTATGCGACTTAACGATTGGTTTTGAAATAGAAAGTGAGCACTCTGTCGAATAATACTTCGGCAAAGAAGTTCTCGTGAGTAAGCCAATAGCCGAGCACCGCATTTACCTGTGTCTGATAGAAGGTTGATCATTAAATGCAGGAAGCTTTTGAACACAATAGGACCGAATTACACGAACACTCTGCGAGCAACGACTATCGAATAATCTCTGTCTTCTGTTATTTGTTCCTTAATCAGTCAAGAGCAACAAATACATCGTGGAATTGTATTCAAACTTAATTATGCGATCTATTTATCATATTGTTTATTCAGGCCCATAATTTCACAATTACAGAGGACAGCTGTAATTGTTATATATTATGTGCACAACAATTTGCAACAACCTACCCGAATTATTTCAATGCAGCAATACCAAAATTGTTCCAACTTCGATCATGTTCGTTATTAGTTCGAAAACAAGACAATCGTGAAGATTTACAATTTAAAAAAAAGATCCACGCTCCTTCCGATTCAGCCTAACGTTTATTCGCGACACCCGATTAAGCATTGCAACGCTTTTACGGCTTCAGGGAAAGTGTTAAGCTATATATACAATAATAAATGTTAACCGTACGAACGAGACTCTGCCATAACGGCCGAAGTATGCCGTATTCGTCGACGCTGTACTACTCGGTCGTGACCGAGCACGAGTGAAACGATACGGAAATGACCGAGCACAGCTATTGTAACGCACCTGGACAGGACGGAAGGTAGGGGGCTCGTAAAAAGCGATTTTTTTTTTCTCCTCGATCAATTCGATTATCGACGCGTGAAAAATCGCGGGGGCCGCGTAACTCCGCGTTCGCAGAGGTGAGGCATACGGTATACTAGGTATACAAAGGTATACGAGATAGGGTAAAAGTAACGAGACACTGGCGTTTCGATTTGCGTGTGCACAGTAACTGGCAAATACTTGTTTTCTAGCAATTATCATTCTATTAATTATTACGAGGACTACAACGGCCTTATATAACAGCCGTTGTCGTTCGTTGTCGTTCTTTCGTTCAATGAACATTCTCTTTTATTAAATAAGGCTATCCACGTATCTCTTGGAATTGAGACGAGAAATATTTTATAGGTGATTCGAATGGTGCCTAGACTTTTCGGCGGAATTTTCGAGGCCATCGACGTTCTTATTTTAATTTTACCTGCGCATACTTGTTCTCTATTGTCCGAACGACAGAGCCAGGGCGGGCGAAGTTCCTCTTTTGCAATTTTAGGAGGAAGTGAATCAAAGGTGCAAGAAACTTGTTACAAGATATGGGCTCAATGTCAATTAATTTTTCCCATCGGAAATACTGTAAAATATCATCTTTTCACGACGCTTAGCTTCCTTCGTCACAATGCCCAGCACAATTCTCTGCGTTCACCCTTTCGCCTCTTTCCTTTCTCTCATTTCGGTTGGTTTCGTTTCGTCGAAGCTCCGTGAATTGTTTCGCGTAGAATCGTGACAAGATAGGTAAGTATTGTATTACATAGCCGCGGCGTCAGTTCTACGATTAATAAAAATGGTTACGAGTAAATTGAGACGCGAGATGGTGATTCGATATTATTTGTTTGGAAGATACTGGGTTATCCCATTATTGTTAACTCCTTCGCTGCAGTAGCGTGAAAGATGAAAATGTCCTCGATGCACGAAACACTATAGATTTTATTAACATTCAAGAGTTGTACGTTTAAACACTTGGACACTCTGTTTAATTGCCCAAGATATAATTGATATTAACAATTGCAATACTTTCATATCAATTTTTGGCAAACAGTTTCCGAGTATCTGAAGTCGTATTCAATGATTTCTTTCGGCTTTTGTCCATCAGCAATTAGAAACGAGATTTCATTTAATTACAAACTCACCGTTCGAAATGCTAACCCTTCGTGCTTCAAATCGATACTTTTCCACTTTGAAAAATTGACAAATATGTCACGAAAGTACGAATAAGCCATAGAAATCATTGAATTCTACAATGTCGCAGTATACACTCGATTGGACAGTGCGAGTACGACGATACAAAACGTATTGTCCCCTTCAGAAAGGAGCTCTGTAAAGAATTTCCCGTTTACAAAGGACACAAGGTACAGTACCGTGAAAGCAGCTTTGTATAATGTAATGTTCAAACAAGAAATGCAAATAGCAGAGCATTCGTGTAACGAGATGTCGGATTATAGGTGTGATCTATTGAAGGGGAGATTATTACTTCCATTTAACAATGCCTATCTTCAGGGATTGGCCAGGCTAAGCTTCACTTTCCATATTTGTACAGCGAAGATTACAGTCGATTTTAATACCATCGAAATACCGTTACATTGTCTACCTATTGTGTACGTATTACATATATATTTAAAAGCAATTTGTTAGAAGGATACGATGGATGTTTCGTTCGACTTCGAAGGTTTCATCTCATCTCGTTGGCACGTAAATTAAAACGATCGAGTCTAGTCACGTCGCGTTGACTGGAGTCGACAGATCATGGAAATGACATTCAACGACTGTAGAACTAATCTCATAAACTGTTTTGCAACATTTAATACGTCGAGTGCTGTGTCAATTTTATATAAATTTGCATTCGCTAAGACGGTCCACATTTTTGCATTTATTATGCGTTTGGGGAAATAAGTTTTGTAGCATTAGGTGCGCCACGAAAATATTAAAAAATTTCATGGAAACGAAATTAAACTGTATTGTCGTACATTATTGACGATCCACGCGACTTTCAATGTATATATTGATAGCAAAGTTTTAATCGATTTGAATTTCTTCAAATTGTGATTCACCACAGTGAAATTATTTCACAAAATGAGATTTCCATTTGCGAGCATCGATTTTCATTAAACAGCTTTCATTAAAATGCCAATAAAATGGCGAAGATTGTAGAAAGCAGCAACAGAACTGGGACATTTTGAGCATTCCAAATTGCAATTAGAAATGTACAATAGAAAGTGATGATCGGTGAAATGTTTTTATTGCTTTTAATCACTGAAAAGAATCTGGAAATGAAACTGGCCATCGTTGCGACAGTCGACTTTTCCTTGCGGAAAAAGAAGGGAAAAATCTAAGAGCAAAGATGGAAACTCGTTTTAAAGATACAGAGAGATTGCCAGTTTGAAATTATAATTTTTAAGCTATTATTGTCACACGATTTCCTTTGCTTTCGAACAATTGCCTTAAAAGAATACTCAGAGTATCCTTGCCTTAAAATAAATAAGAAATTTCGCCTTACTATGAATTTTTCAACGAATTAATTCTCCAGCAAAAGATGTGCAAGTCTTTCTCTTCACTTAACCCATGTGAAAATTTTCTTTTAATGCATACAATTTCCTTACCACGATCTCCATCATTCTTTATCACAGTTTTCATAAAATTGTTTGTAAAATTGCATCAACAAATACAAAAATATCACTCAGGTTTAATATAAACCGAAGAAACTAATCAGACAAAATTGCCCAGATTCTCCCTAAGATATACAGGTACAACTTCTCATCACTGAAGTCATATGCAAACTCTTTTTTTTCACAGTATACAATTTCCTTGTCACAATCTTTCCATCGCTCTTCGCCATCATTTTTATGAAACGATATAATTGATACAAACAAATACGATCGCTCCTCGTTCGCAAACTCGAATCCTCGGATACGAAAACTGCCACCAACGTTGGGACACAAACCGGAGCAACCGTCGAATTGGCAATTTGAAAATTCCTATGCGCCCCGCTTTTCCCAGATTTCCTCGAACATTGTTCAAGACGCCTGCGCCGGCGCTCTCCTGCCTGCAGCCGCACGCATTTCCGGTGTACGAACGACTCACCTGTGTTACCCTCTCCCCGATCCGCGCATTCCAGCGTCGCGCATTACGTTTACCCGGTCTGTAAGAATCTCGAGAGCCTTGTGCTTTTCCCATCTCGCGATCGCACAATCGCCTCTATCCTCCTTGCTTCGTTGCAATTTTTTCCCCCTATTCGCCAGCCTCGCACCGTGCCGTCCTCGTTTGCAGGAGCAACGTTACGGCAATCCTTGCGACGCCGGCCGTTCGAGATCGAAATCGAGATGCAAAGCGTTGCTCGAGCAATCGTTTCCACGCGTCCACGTACGTATAGAAATATGTGTAGCATTTTGCAGGATCAGATTGAAATTGTGTGTTAGAAGTCCCGGCGATTTATGGCGATCGCCGTTTCTGATAGGTGGGTCGAGCGTTCATTGTGCGACGTGCTGGGTTGAATTATGTTGTACAGGGTGCGCACTCGTACAGCGCAACGTTGTTCACGATTTTACAATTGCTTCGAAACATTCGGCAAGTCGCGAAGTTGATTAACGTTAAATTGGTTAGCTGTTGGCCGTCAATGGATTCGGGCGATTGAGATTTCTGAAGGTAGGCTGGCTTGATTTTCGTATATGGAACTGTCTATGATAAATTGTTAAGCTGTGTGCCCAAAGAAACCATTAGTTTGGGAGATGTAATATTTTTAAATATATATTCTTTTAATTTGTATTTTCTGTTTGTTACATTTTACTCGAGTCTTCGACCAACAACAAGCGATAGCTGCAGAGGGTAATATTAATGGCAATAACTAGTTTGCACCTGCTGTACTTTTGGTTTTTCAGTGTTATATAGCATTCACAGAGAACAAATGTAAATTGAGAAGCAAAGGTTGTTAGCGAGTTCTCTCTTGCCAGCCTACAATTTTTATTCAACTTTCGATAGCACGATTCCCAGGTAATTTCTTACTTTCTTCCCATATAATAGTAAGAATCGTTGATTAATAGGTGAAAAAATTCTCACTTCAAACATCGATCTAATTGACCCATTTTTCGCATAACAATTCAATCAATTCAGCAAGTCAAAATCATGATCCTGCTCGAATAAACGGCGACAATCTGTAATAAAATGTAGTTGCCACCTTTTGCGTTTCAACATCAGTATCTTAATAAATATCTTTTGAGAACCAGTTCAGAATAATTAAGCAAAATTATGGATTTATTCCAACGTGCTGGATTCCTTGATTATTGCTTCACCCTCTTTGCTAATCAATATGCTCTTATTGTAGGCACGCTCCACAATCTAATTTATTTCTGGCCAACGCTATCTTAACGATCTTCATAAAAGTTTACACGACAATAAACACATTATCTAGATACGTTCTTTCGTACGTTCACGATCATCGGCTAATTGGAATTTTATGAAAGCAGGAGAAAGATTACTCTCATTGGGCGTATAATGGAATCGTTAACTATAATTAATGCAGAAGTCTCAATGTTTCCGTAATTGCTAGAAACCGCGCAGCAATATATTTACCGCGCAACTGGCGTCCATTTAGCTCTTTCCTCCTATTTGATCTTGAACGAGTTCATCTTTCGTTTCCATTTCACTGACGTCGATCGTACGCGTTCATTTCTTTATTCTACAGCTACTTCCGGTTGCTGAATACGCAGCAATAATACAAAAATGACGAAAAAATAGCAGAACCGTCGAAATATTCGAATGCCGGATAAATTATTTGAACCACCGTGCTCTCCTTTCCGCCAGTTTCATTGTGCTCCTTCAACAAACTGTTCAATTTCAAACTGAACCCGTTGCCGTACGATTTTTCGCATTACAAGATTCGTCGGACTTCGCTGCTCAATTTCTTCGTCAAGCAACTGCATAATACTGCTAATTCAGAATAATTGATTTAACGGAAAAGACTGCGAGTTAACGTCGAGTTTATCACTATAGTATTTTAAACTAATACTATACCACTATGCTAAAACCACATTGGTACTACAAATGCAATTGACACTCGCTATTCCAACGCAAACGGTTAATTAATGTTCATCGCAAGATATCTAATTCTTTGTCAGCTGGGTCGACGCTGAAGGAAGTATCTGCGCGATATGTTCGGGGAATTCGCGTGAAAGAAATGCCCGCTTCGCACAGCCGACAGTGTACAATAAGGTCGGTAATTCGTGAAAGCTTTTAACATCGCGAAGGTCGGCGTTCCCCGTAATTAATGCGACCGGCACACATACGGCACACGTTGCTCTTGCAAAATGTTACAAACGATTCATCCTTTCGTGTACACCTCTCGGCCGAATTTATATAACGATTTCGTTACCTGGTCTATCGACACGATTTAATTAACTGCTACCTCTTGCTCGATAGCGGCGTGGCGGTGTCAATCTGCGAAACGCGTGAACCAGTTTAATTTCGCTCGCCGGACTTCGACTGTATTGCGTGCATAAAAACGTGTCCGTTCGTATCGCGAATTTCATTTTATTTTGCCGCGGGTATCGTCATCGATTCATGCGGATCACAATTATGGGAAATAAACGACTACGACGATATCGATCATTAATTTCTTGCGAGGCCCTGTACGATTTTCATAGCGAGTAAAATGTTTGTAAAACGCGCAGGGCGGTACGTATTTCTCTTTTTTTATTTAATGCGTCCACCCGATGCGTTTTTATGTTTATAAGCATCGAAGACTCCGGTACGTTATTCGTGGGATAAATTTTGCCAATGAGATCCCATACAGATAGAATCGTCTATACTCAACAGCACTTGTAAAATAAAAAATTGAACTAACGCCACTAAAACCGCGCTTGGAATAAAATAATTGATAATGGAAAATTATTCACAAATTACGATAAACAATTAATAAAGCACTTCTATCGTTTTTCGTTGTCCATTGTCAACGTCCATCCGTTTCGATTTGCACAATCGATTTCCCCATTGATACGTTCGAACGCGCGGTACAAAAATACCTTGGCTACAATTTCGTTGCGCAATACCACTGTTCCCAATAAAATTAGAACAGCGAAGGTGTTTTAAGACCCCCTCCGGGCACCACCCCTCGGCGATTACGCGAACAGTTCGATGGTATCGCGATTAATTACAAGCCAGCGGCGGTGGCCGGTTCGTCAAAGACGCCGCCGGCCAATTAACAATCGTTTCCGGTGCAGCCACTTCCTACTTTCACGCCGAAATTAGAATTTCGCGCACGGCCGAAAATTTTTAACGGGAAACCTTTGAAACAGCTCCGCTCCCCTCCCCCTAGCCCCACAGGATTTTATTAACCGACGCAATTAACGTTTAACCTGGAACCAGGTGAAAGCAAGTCGAGCCTTCTATTATCCTGCGCCTCGTTGCGATTGGCGCTCGAACACTTTTGTCTCGTTCTCCGCCTGTCAACCGAGAAGAAATTCCTTCTCGTTGTCTCATGGAAACTGTAACAATTTCGGACGTACATATTTCGTTTTCCCTTCGTACACCTTCGAAGCGTGGGCACATTTTCGTGGTCGCCGTAAAAGTATTGATGTTTATTGTTGTAACGTAATTCGAAATAAAAGAGGGGCAGAAATGTGCCTGTCGTATTATTGAATTCGAATGATTAATGTATATTAGCTTGAAATATAATCTAATTGATAGATTAATATATTGAATTGATCGTATTTGAATTCGCTAATTAATAAATTCCTCTTTGCACTCACGTTCACCTCGAACCTTTCACTTTTGCTACCAAGTAAGTTCACTTGTAATATTTCGCCAGCGAGTTACGCGCCAGGTGTGCACAGAAATAAAATCGAAAAATGGATTCGCAAAAGTGAGGTGGATACGTTTGCGTTCAGCTGTGTGCTCGTTGTCAATATTTGAGGAACCCAGATATATCTTGCATTAAAGTGTTCGTATTGCGCGTACTCCGCGATAAAATAGTAATATTTACGGTCCGATGGAAGTGTTCGATTCATGCATCAGTTATGGCTCGCTTTCAATAGCGCATTCACATTTCTGACACCCACGGTTATCGCTTATCGATACTATGCTACCATAGTTATTGCATTTGCAACTTCTACTGCGACTCTCCGAGGAGGCGTTCTATTGTAGATGATTAAAAAATCAACTCTTTGATTTCTGTATTTTCCAATGCCCGGAGTTTGCGTGAAATGCTCGCAGCATCTTTCAAATACAAATGTAAATACATAGGGTTCAAGAAGAAATGAACTGGAAATGGAAAAGGCGTTAAAGGTGTCAGATAAAAGACATTCGGATCGGAAGAATTGTTCTACAACATAGATCTACCCTGTCGCTTGAATAAACTCGGAAAATTGAGAGAGAATTGCTTAATATTAATAGTTGCCAAGTGTCGAAGCTTGCAATCATTCATGAGATATTTATTCACGCGCAGCAATTGTTTGGCGTGTCGTGAAATTAAAATAACTTGTCACAATAACGAGAGCAAGATCACGAATTAACTATTGGTCACAGAAACCGAATCAGTTCTCGATCACGCGGATGCAAAAATTCAAATGGAACAATACGAATCGCAAGATTTCGTCGTGGTTAGTTTACTTCGAAACTTCCTGCGTTCCCGTTTCGTTTCGTTTCGTTCTATTTCGCACGTTTCCCGCATAATTCATCCCCGTTCACCTCCTGACGCCCGAGGAACACGGTTTTCGAAAAAGAGGTTCAATCTCCACGCGCCTCGCGGTCCGTCTCTCTCACCTGTGTAACGATAAAGAAGGCAATGACCGACTTTCGTGGCCTCGCTTCGATACCAGCATTCACAAAGAAAAAGTGCTCGCAAAGAAACCGCGAAATCACCCGCAAATTTCTCGATTCATCGTTGTTTGGTGCCCGCGCCAACCAATCTTTATCATCTCAACGAAACGCAAGGGAATTTAGAAACGGTGGCGTCAAAGTTGGCTTTCGCGCGGGTGGACCAGGTGGAAGGGTGTACAGGATGATCGATGAAAAGTTTTGAATGACACGGGAATTGACTTTTGCGATTGACCTCTTGCAGAGAATACGAATATAAATTCGATTTGCAATTGATAATCGAGTTGTACGTATTTTTTAGATAGTATCAAATGGCGTATAATTTTGCGGTTGCTTTTATGTAATAAATTAAAGATGATATATATCGATTGCACGTTGCAACAACATTCTTCTGACCACTTAAATCCATTCGTTCGATAATCGTTCGAATTAATACCGTAAAAATGTTTCTGCAGGAATAAAGACGAAAAAGTATGTATGTTTTAGTACCGGAGTTAGTCAATTCTGTCAGTGTTCTACTTTTTATATGGAGATCATTGCACGCAGCTCGTTATTTTTCACCTGGAAAAGTAATGTAATTAAAATTTGTCATCGTGCAGGTGGTGTATGTAACTTTTCCACATTGGAAATATATATGTGAAAGAAGAATGGACAGTAAATTACTCTCTCCGAAATATTTGATTTTACCGAATTATATTTTCAGGAACGAAAATGTTCTCACGTTTACGTTGCACGTTTCGAACAAGTTCGACGATTTCCAACGGCAGTAATGAATTTTCATCCACTGAGATGCTTGTACGAATTTTTTCTACAGCGACTACTTCCTACTTTGTTAACGAGCGCAGGGGATTCAGATTGTGTTTATAATTCAGGTTACACGTTTTCTAAACACTGTGGAACGTGCATGCATTCTTTTGCATTCTTATGATTCCGGTTCGATTGCGAGGCAAACAAGTCGAATAAATTGAGTTTCGAGGAGAAAGGGTTATGCACACATTTGTTTTTTCTCAAATATTGAAGAATTCGACTAAAAATTATGCCTGCGCCTACAACGTCAATTTAAAGATTAGAAGGCACGATTATAAATATATTATTCGTAAATTCGCCACTGCGAATAATCGAGACCGTGAATAATCCCTGTCCGGTTAATCGAGATTTCACTGCAATATATTTACAATCGTATCGTAGCACTCGAAAATTAATTGGTGTTACTGCTTTCTGTTTCCAATAATTAATTCGATCTACAGGGGGGATTTGCAATAACTAACCAATGGCTGGCAGGATTTTCTACTAACACAATGTGCATTCTATACGAGTTATAGACATTGAAAGTTCTATACCTCGGTGAAAGGAATGTAGGGTGGTAGTTTAGCCACACGCAAGTGGTATGCAGATATGAAACGTAAATCATTTGCTACACTTTTCGCCGTTCACTGTAACGTGGCGTCAAATTTCAAATCGCTAGATCGTATTAATATACACGAATAATATATTATTCACGCAACGTCGAAGAATATAAAATTCCAGAACTATAGTTCTGACTAATTAATTGCAATCATATCCCTGTCAGTATTATTTTTACAAGTATACGTAGATTATGCTACGTGGATTAAGTATAAATTTCTGAATAGGACGTCGAATTTAATTAAACTATTATTGTACGCGTTATACGAATTATTACTTTTGGTGGATGTTTATAATAATACGCATCGTACCTAATAACACAAGTATACATTTATAATAATTAATCCGGCATAATATTAATAATCTTCTCGAGCAAGTGATAATAGAAATAACTATTTGAGGGAATAACTATTTTAACTGGTTAGTAATGGTTAAATAGAAGAATCTATTCTGAACACTGTATGCAAATTAAAACTTCAATCCTTGGTTACACACTGAATCAAATATCGCAGATCGTGGCTTTCACATTTAGCGAATATGCAGATTGTACAATTAATCTTTGGACTGTCTAGACACTCATAGAATGGCATGTGAGCGATAGACAGAAGAATAAAGTAATATAATTCGAAAACAAAGTCATAATATAAAGAATATCTGGCAAATATCAATATCAAATAACAAATAAATTTAACAACAATTGATATAATACCAAAACTGTGATACTAAATACTTGAGGAAATATAATATCGCGTCCTTAGAGTGTTAATCTTTGAAAACGACATTCATCATTGCTCCTCACGATTACAGTTATCGAATAATTAATAAATTACAATCTTGTTCCGGCACGAGTGACGTCGGTTATCAAATATGATTGTTTAAACGAGCAATTCGTGTACAACCTTTTATCCTTTATTCCGCCACCCCTCAATCACGGTCTCCCATAAGAAACTACTGTACACGAACAACGGGACGCCCAGTGTCCGGCAAACAATTTCGCCTTCCGCGTAAGGCAAACGTTCCACGAAGCTTCCCTCGGGCGGCTAAGAACAAATCAGATCTACACAATATCCTCGTGGCGAGTTAAAAAGGAGGAAACAGGCTTATCGAAAGGAAAACGAAGAAATTCGATAGATTTCCCGTAACGGGCAGGAAACTGCTGAAAGTTTCGTAAGCCGCCGGCGCGGCGAACGGGCCCCTCCGGCGGAAGTCAGGTGAAAACGGTTCACAAACGTGCGCAGCCTGAAAACGATACACACGAATCGATATGTATGGAGCGGTTGCAGCCAGAAGAAACGTTAGACGAATATAACCGATCGAACGGGCCAACGACTTCTTTTTTTACTCTTCTGTACCTGTCCGATCCGGAGAGGTTTTCAGGCTAAAATGGGTTCACTTCGACCCGACAGGTACCGAACAGGTCCGACAGCCCGTGACTTATGTAAGGCCCGCGGAGCTGCCTGTGCGTTTCATGTGCCTCCGTGTCTCTGTCTGACTATATTGTTGGTATTATTGCACTGTTACATGCGGCCGCGTGCTGCACGGAAATGGTAGATGCTGGAAACAATACGAGACCGGTGAGTTTCGAGTTTCAATGTCGAAAGCTCGATACGCGAGATATTTTATTGGAATAAAATATTTGTTGGATTGAATGTATTAATCGCGGAACTGTTTGATTTGGACGTTGAACGTATTGGTGGTAATAGAGTGGTGAAGGTGATGAATTATTGAATTATTCGTCTTGATGAATTATTTTTAGAAATGGGGAAAGATTTGTGAAATATAGTCGTCGAGCAAGCCTCTGGGCATTATTTAAGTAAGGTATCTGAGGAATGATTGTTTAAACGCCGTGCTCCGTTTGAAGTGGACGATATACATTGTTGGCTGCAATGGATGCGTGCAATTGTAAGGTATTTCGATAAATTATTTTCAAGAATTAAGGACGATTTAGGAAATATAGATTTACATAGTGGGTCGGATTATTTCTCTCGACGATGGTTTGAAATAATTGTACATTAGTTTATTTGAACAAACAAATGATTTGTTCCAGATTGTTTCATTATTTCGCTATTGTATGAATTAATTTTTTAACTTGTCTTGTAGTTTGTATTTGGATAAATAATATCCGGAAATAGTTCAATTTATTTGGTTGCAGTGTTACTTCTAAAATAAAAATAACGATTAATTGTCTCGAACGATACATTACTTCTTAGTTTTATTTCAAATAAAACATGCCCTAGGACGAATACGGTAAACGAGTTACGATGCATACGTATACGTAACTTTGTAAAGAATTTCGATTGCACTTGTATTGGAAAGTGCGGAGAGATTGGAAAATCGTGATTATGTTTTCGAGATCAATGAACGCAGAATGCAACCATTCGAGGAATAAATTCAGCCAAGTACATTGCAAATAACCTGATTATTATTTAAGGGGCAGCAAGTTGCGCGAACTTGTAACAAGTCTTCTTGAAATTACAAAACTCGTCGATACTTATCAATCGCTTAAAGCCGGTACGGAAGAAAACTTGAGGTACTTTCATGTGCTTAGCAAAGTCGTCGAGGCAGTTTTACAACAAAGTTATGACAATAGTAGTTCTCTTGGTGCAAATTGCAAAGCAACGAAGCGTACAAGTTCCTTGGGTATAGTCGGGCAATATTTAAGAAAATGAATAATCGTAAATCATTACTTGCAATAGAACTTGGGAAACTTCAAAGTTAATAATATCATTAAGCTTTGTGCGCACAAAGAAGCGTATCTGTTCTTGTGTTCTTAGAAATAGAACTATCAATGTTGCACAGTTTTGCAAATAATGGTGTTCAATGGATGCATATATTGTGTTTACAATAATATTCCCGACATAAATTAAGTACAATTAATTGAAGATATGTGTTTACTTTTGTGTCAAGTGTTGCAGTGCGTAGGAAAATGTACATTTTAGTATGTCCAGGGGTGCAGCAAGGCATTAATTTATGAGTCAAACTATGAGTCACCCCCGTAAAGAAGAATTTATGCTACATGAAAGTTTACTATGGCACGGGGAAGTTCCTTTATTCATTTTTTGCTTCGTGCACGAACAGATTTGATAAAGAGTTTTAAAAAAATCGTTTTTGCCCACTAAAACGTGCACAATTTTAGCATATATTAAATAATTTTGATTCAGATTAACGCATGATATTTCGAAATCTAATTTTAAATTATTGTATAAATATTCTTTACATGAATTGATCAAAATAATATCGAAAATATTTCTTATACATAATAAAACTAATATATGAGAGTTTGAGAAATATCAAGTGAATTATTTTTATTATAAATCGCGCTTGTTTTTCATCTGTCCCGAAATAAAAAAAAGCGAATGCTTCAAATTGACAGGCAGAACACATTACAATTTAAAATCTGCATAATCCTACAGATTCTCGCTCGTGTTATGATGAATTGGTTAAAAATAGTGCTGTGCTTCTAAAGAAAAAAAGGAAACAGGGTCACAAGATTTGCATAGAGAAATAATGAGACGTTGCGACCGTAGAAAATATTCCCAGAAAGTTTCTTCCATGTAACACTTATTTCTTATTACAGGTTCGTCGGTTGCTTTGACAATAATTCTTTCGATTAGTCATTGCATACCAGGAATACAACTCACCACTATATTCCATTGTCGTAATTACACACAATGCGACTTACATACGTCAAAATATAGTATATTTCATATAATCATAAGTTACAATAGAATATACGTTTGATTAATTATTTTTAATAATAATTTGTCCGAAGCTTTAGATCATTCAATTACTTCGAACAGATTTATATTACTTAAACTTTAATGTAACAAATGACTCTATTAAATATACATTTTACTTTTCGAATTATTGACATTATATTAATAATATCAAAGCTTACGCAAGTATTAATATTTCGATATCTTGAGAACTATGGGTTCAAATTAAATATTTATGACGGATAAATTACGTATTTCATGCGCCTCTTCAGACGTTCGTCTCCGTAATGAATTTTTTTCACCGTGCCTGTCAAAAGCGTCGAATATTCGCCACAAGCCTGAGCATAATCCCGAAATCGAGACGATTATTACACCCTTCGCTACTGGAACTCGAAAGAATTGGAAAAGGTACGGGTGATCGGTTCGGCCACAGAGATCTGTTCAACACTGTCGGGTCGACAGGAAATGCAACAAAACAGGATCGTGAAATATTTCTACGGTAGAAAACGTGTGTGCGCGCGCGAGTTTATCTGGCCGGTGGACAAGTGAACGGATGGGGTGGACACGCGTGCTTCGATAGAAAGAAATTCGACCGGATTCCAGTTGCTTTCTACCGAATTTTTTCCCTAGTGCCTCTACGAGCAATGTTCCGTGCGCGAACGAACAACCCGAGTGGTGCGTTTCTTCGTGTCAACTGACAGATAGGTGGAACGATACAAAGCTTTCTTGTGATCAATAAGTACCAGTCGATAATCGAATACATTCGAGCCGTCTGCGTCTGAACCCCCGTCATCCGAATATTCCGATGCCCCGGCGTTCTATTACTGTTATTCGAAGTTTAATTGAAAATATGAAAAATATAAGGTTGCAGCTATATCTCTGTATAGAAGTGTTAATTGATAAGCCAGACATCAAGGTGTGCCTTTATAGTTTCTCCTTGTTCGAAGAGTGTAACATAAAATTGCTTTAAAATTGTCTCCCTGTTAGTTCGGATATGGGAGATTTGGTATTTCTTCCCCATATTGAAAGGCTCGACACAAAACTGTAACTCGTCGTTCATTGTTGCAAAGTTACTGTAATATTTGAATAAGACGGATAAGTTTGATACGCACGTATGCAAATATTATCGTAAGAAAATTCGAGATCGCGGATACTCGTGACTCGGTTAATCAAGGTTTTACTATGATTGTTATGACTGTTATTGCCTTCGTCGGTGCAGCATACAAGTGTCATTTAAATTGTCGTCACTCCTAAGAGGGATTCGGAGAAGAGAGAAGATTCAGTGACTCGCAAGTTCATTCACATATTTTTAAATCCTCGGAACAATAGCTGCAGCTTTGTACTTGTTCATTTCAATATGTAAACACTCCTTTCGTTATATTTGCATACATGTAATGGAGATTTCTTGTACATACCTGCGTTATAGAGTAAACGTGATTGCATTTTCGAAAGATAAATATATTAGCCTCGCGTGAATAAATTTGTGAGCTTTTGGAACAGGGTTAACGCGAGATGTTACCAGTCGATATGAATAGCATTCAGCTAAAAACATATAGACTGGACAATAAACCGAATTTTAGGCGAAATCAGAAATGTACTTACATTACACATTCCCATATTACTTTCGCCAATAAATCCGCAAAACTGTTCACTCATCTTGCGAGCGTTTTGACAGAAATCTTGTCGTTTAATCTGCGCGAAATAAATAATAATAAGAAATAAATTCACGTATTACAATATCCCATTTAACGTACACAGAAAAGAGAAAATATACGCGTCCGAAATACATAGAAATATACAGTAAAATTCATGCAATCGCATTTCTCTCACTAAAGACCTTAACATCGTTGATTTCAATTAATTTAATATCGCTGTGCTTGAACGGAAACAATTTGCCAAGGGTAGTAGAACTGTTTCAATACTTTCTTGCAATGCCCATTTTGCTACGGCTAAGGTGAAACTCGTAAAGAATGTATTGTCTAGCTTGGGTTGCGTAATCGACCATTTTTCATCACCTGCGCGATTCTTTCCGAATGCCCGATCGGCCACTGACGTGATGAAAATCTGTTCCCTTTAATCTATATAAGTAACAATTATATCGAGAGTCGCTAATGGAAACCACAAGCCGATGAAAAGTCAGTGAACAGAATCAACGTTGCAACTCGATTGAACTCTTTCAGGTTTATCGCATTATCTGTATAAATATTATTCTGTGCTCTCAATTTTGACGTGCAGTCTCCTATTTCTCGCATCAATTAACCAGAGTGTGTCATCGCCCAATGCAAAAACCACCCTCTAATCATAAAATCATAAAATATTCTCGTATCGATACAATAAATTTGTTAACTAATATAAAGAAATAAAAAATAAAATAAAGATAAAGAAACATATTATTTCGAAGCAACTTCTATGGATTTTTTTGGTATAATATACCCGAAACGAATCGTTTCTGCTTAATTGACCAGTGAAACGTCCAGAATATACAGATTAGTACCGAAAATTCTTGAGAAAACGGGTTGACCTGTCGCGAACCAGTCTGTCAGAGGTTTCGCCGATTGGTGTCATTGGATGTAGAAACAACATTTCTCTTTTTCTTTACCGTTACACGGCCAGTCACGATTAGCGATTGCCAGGGACGTTCATTAATAATTCAGCGCAATACGTTGCATCCGAGGATGGTCACGAACGTTCAGCCATATTGAACTACAAAAGGAACAATCTCACCGCGGTGAACAGCAACGAAAATGGTATATCCCGTCCATCTTATTTGACAGTCATTTTACGTAGTGCCATGTGGTATTGACAAACATTTGCCACGACTTTGGTCGTCAGCTGATTAATAATAATCACAGAGGAATGTGGAAATACGTTTTCAATAAGAACAAGTTCGCCGTGAATGGTTTACATATTAATCTAATATTTTAATTTGTATTTTGATTATACTCAATTCCAGAAGAGATTCGACTGAACCGTGAAATACATGGAATGCTCAGAATAATAATAAATTTCCGATATTCAGTTTACAATAAATATATAATAATAAAGTTTATAATCATCGTGTTACATCATATTGCAGTTGAAGAAAATTTAAAGCACCGTCTAGAACAATCCACGATTCACCGCGAACAGAAACGTAATGAAAGCCACGCAGCTGTTCTACTTGTTTCCCAAAAAAAGCCCTACCCTCCAACATTTTCTGAACTGAACGAGGAGAAACGTAATTAGTGGCAACGCGGTTAGTGGAATTCGAAGGAATTGATGAAAAGCCTCCGTGTGAAAACGGGCAGAGCAAAAAGTGTCGGGGAAATAAAACTGTTAGTTGGTAATTGAATTTCGTTGAACCCAGGATGCCGTGCCAGTTTCCTTCTCCTCGTTTCGCGGACTTGGTAAATCAAGATCGAGCGTTCACTCAGCCGATCGACGTTTTCACCATAGCCAGGTGATTGATATCGCGGTTAGTCCGCGCGTTTCGACTTCGAATTAAAACGTGCGCCGTTGTTGCAGGTGTTGCACGGGTCATCCTCGCTGCGATTTCAAAACGTTCCTACCACGTCGTTCGAGAACATGTTTATGACGGTCTGCGGTAAATGTCGATGAAAGAACGGCCGAGTTGGCGAATTCCAGGTAGAATTTATTATGCTTATTATTACTATTTATAATTTACGAGCCACGTTGCGAGGGTTGAAGTATCGTCTCTCATTTTAACCCTTTGCGTACTGGTGCGCTCGTATCGAAACGGCGTGCAAATTGTCCGTTCGTTTGACAAATCAATATTTCAATTAATTGATTTTAATTCTCCATATCTACACTGTCAATCACCTATTTGAACTCAGTTTTTTAGTTTTATTTGCAAGTAGTATTCGATGGCTCGTTAACAGTTTATTAACTCGAAATTCTTACTGCAAAGATCGAATGGCAACGAACTTTGCTTCTACATCCTCCGGCTTGGGAATGTTTTAAAATTTCCAACTTAATATTACTAATCGGTAATGCGATTCCCGTGCAACTTGAAACGCCTGGTTGTCCTAAACCTTTTGGCCCACAGTGTCCGTCCCTGTAATTGCACAGTCGCGCCACTCAACATCCACAACCTTGCTTTGTCAAAATACTCTGCCGATGTAGATACATTACAGTCCTACCATTCTATTCGCGAATTTCCCTAACAAATTTTCTTCCCTCGCGATAAACCAATCGATCGAAACAAACCCCATCGCCACGATTCTTCGTGTCCATCCAATTAATTTCAATATTCCTTTCTTCGCTTCGCGTTCCGGGTTTCTTGGCGACCGCCTTTCTCGAATCGTGCCAACCAGTTATTCGTCCCGTTCCTTTCAATCTCGTTTCGAATTTGTTCGATTATCGGGGAACAGAATCGTCGACGAGGTCGTCGCTCGACGAAAGTGAGAGGGCCCGAGTAACCCGGAAGGACAAAACGAGTTCTTGGTACTTGTTACAACGAAGGTCCCCCAGCTCGGCGTAGGTAGACTGTCGCTGGTACCGCCGATTTATAACACGCCTTCAGATAGGAACGAACGAGGGAACGAACGAACTTTCCACCTTCGTTGACTTTTCCACTGACACTGTTAACCTTGACACGAGGAATGTCAATGAATCGCTTTTAGAACTTTGGACACTGTCCAGGGATAACTGATGATTCGGTTGATAAAGGGGTTCGGTTTAAGATCGTTTGTCATTCAAACGCGTCCTATCGAATAACGTGATGGTATCGGTGTAAAGGTTTTATGGCGCTTCTATGACGTCGTTTGTATGGTAATTCTCGAGATTTTTGTTCGGCGGGGGTCGACGTTCTTGTTGGAAAGGAATGAAAGGGTTGAGATTTCTGATTTTCCGATATTTAACGGTGAGTTGTGTTTACTTTGTGGGTGTGACACTTCTTTCTGTTGGATCTTCGTGATTTTATCTGGGGAAAGAGTTGGCTAGTCTAAGGACATCGTAAATGTAAAGTATTATTACTGTTGTACTGTTCACCTAATTTATTAGGATCTGTATTTCTATATTTTGTATTGAACGCAATATTTCTCCACATTCTTCATTTTCAGATAAGTAAACGAATTTGTACTATTTTGCACTACTTTGATGCATGCTTTATTTGTTTATTATACTAGTTAGTTAATGTATGGTATTACTGTTTTAGCTTGGGTAGTATTTCTATTAGATGCTAGGCAAAATTCCCCATATTTATTTCTCGTAATACATTTATTAATACCAAACTTTGAATTGTTCTTTATCATTTGCTTACGATATTATAGCGTTTATTAGAGTCGACGAATTCCATTTGGGAAAAATGATATGGTCTTTCGTGCAATGAAGTCATTAATGAACTTTCGCACGTCATTATATTTTGTAAAGTCCTACAAAGCCTTGGCTTTACCCGAGTTTAATAAATTTTCGGTGTCAAGTTTAACGAGTACGCTTGATTAGCATTGATATTTTTTTTCTTTTTGTTTTTCGTTGTCACGCAAGTGAACAACTTCTGCCTCCTCGTCCAAAGAATGATTTTCCCCAAGTGCTCAGCTAATTTAGTTAACTGTTTACTGCAACAATTTTGCTGTAAGAAAGTGTACAAATAGATTTGCACACTTCTGACCCCGTTTCTTTCCTTGAAGGAATTCGTACAAAATGAGAAAACACAACTCAAATGACTTTCCCTAACACCTAATAATATATTCATTGGGTTTTCCACTAAGATTGCACAGTTTTCAGTTCACGGTGGACTTTTACTAATTAACTTTTCTCCCATTAGATATCCACTGTACACCATGTCACAACTATTGTGTTTGACTATCGGATATGCAGAAACTTATTTAGTATTTAGCAATAAAAAGACACTTTAATTATTTAATTAATCTGGAAACTCTGGAGAATCGAATTTACTTGACGAGTTCAGATGTGTCCAACTCGTTGGAAACCGAATTTCGTGTTTTATAAATGTGGCGATCTTGTCACAAACAATGTTCTAAAAAATGAAAGAGACTGTTGAATTTGATAAGAAACGTTTAACAGCTCCGATAATTAATCTAATGAAACTGAACGTATAGATACCTGGTTTTCTTAATTGTGGAACTGAGCATTCAATTAATTATTTAACACAACGCACGATCGTTCGAAATATCGTTTACACGTTTATAAAAAGTCCCACGAGCTTTTTACAACAACGAAGAAGCATTAAATACGGTACTTCTATATTTTATGCAATTATTCCTCGACGTTGTCGATCGGTGATACTTTCTATCACTTTCGATGCACATCTCTATATTTCCCGGCGAATACAATATTTCTGCTCTTTCCTTCACTTCCAAGGAGACGGAAGGAATCTTATTATTTTCGCCATTTCGATTCACGTTTCAATCATTCATATTAAGTAGAAACAAACAGAAGAATTTTTACCGTTCTCCATATGCCCGTACATAATTTTAAATACGTTCAACAACGTTAACCCTTTACCAAATCGGACACCACCCCGCGATCTAAGCGTTCCCCCGACAATTCCGTTAAATTAAGACAGATTAAACGTCCGAAGGATCGCTGTACCACGGTGTGGTCCGGTCATCGAGGCGCCGAAGCAAAGAGGCGAAAAAGAATAATGACTGACACAACCCCGTGTCACGATGTCTGTTTCAATCCTTTACGAATCGATCTCTTTCTCAGACCGGTTCCACGGTGGTCTTACATGAATCCACGCATGATGTAATATCGTTCGAATAAAAAATAAAACGAGTTTGAAAACGGAGCCGAGTCGACCGGGAAAAAGTGCGGAATAAAAAAAAGCGCAATTTTATCCCCAACCGTCCACGTTTCCGCCGACCGATCGAAATCCCCTACCATATGTCCGTCGATTCCCCCACGAAAAAGCAAAGCAAAAACTTCGTCAAAACCTTCCTCCCCCATAAATAAATTGCCGCAAGATTCCGTCCCATTGCGATAATTGATCCTCCTCTTGTCCGACTCTCTTCCGTACGGCCCCAGATCTACTTTACACCCCGATGAAATTGATCGCACACAAAACACGAAAACGTCTCTTCACTTACCATGTTTCGTCCACTCTTCTCACCGACTTGCGACGGCCTCGAGGTCGAAGGGTATCACCGAGATCGACGCAGCCAAGGGAGGGATGATTACGGTGAAAATCGAGGCGCACCCGTTGCAGAAAACGTTCGACGATCTTCCGTTCTCGTGTTCGTGTAACACGCCGAGGAAAATCAGTCCGTGTGCTTCTCGGTAAAGGGTGAAAGAACGAGCGCAATCGTTGCGAGAATCGATGATCGTTGGATCTACCGCCACATGATCGAGGAACTGTCACTGACAGCAGTTCAGAAAGCACTGACCGTAGTGAACGAGAGCCTGCTTGTCACTCTCCCTCTCCCCTCTCTTTCTCTCTGTCTGTCTGTCTCTAGCTGGCATACTCTCACTGTGTCGGCTCTCTCTCTCTCTCCACTCTCTTCCCCATAGTTCTTTCTTGCTTTTTCATTCTTTTCTGTTTTGTCTCCTCGAACGACGGAACCCCCTTCCCAAACGGGGAACGACGAGAAGTAGTTTCGGTTTCGGCGACCGCCGTCGTCATCCCCCATTCGTTCCGTCGTTTTTCCGCACGTGGTCTCGTTCGCGAATGTGGAAACGGTGTCCGTGCAGGTAAACGACACGAAAATTCCCGTCAATCGCAGACGGAATCGTAGACGATGTCAACGATACCGTCGACCACTGGCGAGAGACAATTAAAGTCACCTTTCATTTTGTGTACAGTAAGTGACTGTGCTCGACGGGCACGCGTGTGGGGATGTACAGGGTGGCCCACATAAGTATGCACGTGTGTCGAAAATGTTTGACGCAGCATCTGGTTTTGTATGGTTTAACAAGCGATTTTGTTGCGTTCTTCTTTCTTTTTTATTTACTTGTAGACACGAATTGATGACTGAGTTACCACGACTTGACGTAAAAAAATATTACACTTGTTCGTCGATTTTCGACCGATTTGGAACGAAGAAGAATGTTTTTCGACGCCTCGAAGATCATTGGCGATATTTGTCTCAATTGATTGGTTATAGACCGAGAATCGGGTACTTTACAATTGTTGGTACCGCTCAGGCATGTTTCGAAACTGATTGAGTTTTTGCTTGCTCTTGACATGCCAGGAATTTAGTAAAATAGTTAGGTACTTGCTGTATAAACGCAACATATGGAATTATAATTCAACACTTGCGCAATATTGTACTTCGATTACTATGCAAATTGATGCTTGGAAAAAGATGTTTTCTCGTGATCGGTCAACAATCTGTTAAGATCAAGAGACTACGATGATAGAGCCATCCGGGCTGCACTTAACTCTTTATCTTAAAATAACAAGGATTACAGGTTGCGTGTAAAAACGGAAAAAACGCAGGTGTAAGTCACAGTCTAGAGGTTCAAATATTTTAATAACTGCATACTATAATGTAAAATAAAAACAAATTAAAAATGCTAATTCAAATTTAGTTGCCGCATTTTACCTTTTCTTCCCTTTACTGGATTACATTTGAACTTGTCAACACGTTCAAAGTGTTAAACTCGCTAAACAATTGGCAGCTCAGTTTTTCCCCTAATTGAAATTCAATTGCCACATTACTTTTGAAAACACAAACGCGTTCAAAGTGTTAAACGTAAAAGATATTCCAGCATGTGCGCTACGGTGCTTCGCCCAGCACAAATTTAACTACTGCATTTTACTTCTTCCTCGGCCCACCTAATTATCGTTAAACTTATAAACGCAGTCGAGGCGTTAAACGCACTAAATCGTCCGGAATTCGGAGTACGGTGGTTCGCCGAACTACGTATCCAGGTGACACGAGACATAGGTCAGTCTCGTTTTACGGCTGGTCCCACGTTCGTGGCAACGAGATTAGGCGCTGACAACGGGGCCCAATCGGTTGGCCGGTAAATGGGAACGCGAGAGTGAAACGGCGATCCAACGATCCACATCGAGCGGCTGAAACAGCGTTTCCCAGCCTATGCCACTCGATCCTTTCCTACGCTACTCAATCGTGGAACGTCGCGGGCACAATCTGTCCGCTCGATGTACTTTCCTTTTCCGATTTCCACGCGGACCAGAAACCGGCCGACCGTTGTCCATCGAAAAATCGGCGCGGGCGTTCCGAGATATTCGATGCTCGACTTTCGTTCCACGTTTTTTTTCGTTTTTTATTTTTTTTTTTTTTTTTGTGGAACACATAACGCTAGAAATCTTTGGTGTCGTATGTGCTTCGCGTGAAAGGTAATACGGAATCAAGGTTGGGTATTGTTTGAACGAAATGTTTGGGAAAATCGCTCTCGTGCGATGTTCGATTTTCATAATAAGTCAATTGAATGCAGTGATATGGTACCGGTGTAAGATAGATTGACAAGTTGTTTTAAAGAATGAGGGACGATTTGTAGGATATAGTTGTCACGAGGACTTTAGTATCGTTTAAATAATGTACTAGTTGACTGTTAAAGGTAGGAATTTCTGGTGTCGTTTCGTGTTTGAATAAATGCGCCCGGAAATAATTCGTTGATTGTCTTCATTTGTTATAATGATAGGTTTGGAAGAATATGTGTATGCCTTTCTGAGAAAATGTTTCAGTAGAACAACTTTGCGGATCAACGCTGTTGGGATGCAAGAACTGTAAGCTTAATTCTTGGGCAAAACATAATCTAATGCCAAAAGATTGCCTTTTATTTTATTCGAATGAATGCAAATGGTTTAAAATAACAAAATAATATTGTCATAATTATCATTAATATGGTTAATATCGATTCTATATTATTGATATCATTAATTTAATGCTATTAACATTAATTCTGCCACAATGTCGTGTCGCTACACAAACGTCTTTCAGAAAGTGCAATACACGCTTTGCAATCAGGAAATTGTTGAAAGAACAGCGCTTCCCCTTTTTTTCTGCTAATTGCTCAATGAAACCTGCACTTCGAAGGAACACCGATAAGAGCAGCTCGCTCTTATCGAAACCAATTAATACACAAAAGTTAAGGGAAAGTGAGAAATCTGAATCTATTATAATTTTGTTTAAAGTAAAACTTCGTGTGCCATGAAAGCTGTACTTAATCGTACCATTATATTCGCGGGTAGAACTTTTGGAAATTTTTCTGTCCCCCATCGAGGTTAAATATATGCGCAACTGATTAAACTGCTTATGACATATTTCGATTCCACGATTCGTTCATTCCAACCGGTTGTATCGAAAACATTGAAAACTGATCTCTGCTGGAAGAATAATTTGAAGATACACATGCGCGTGGTTCTCATATTTCTATGCAAACTTTTGTATTTTACTAATACGGCATTCCAGATCGAATGAAAGTATTACTGAGCCTGCCAGCGATACTTATAATAATGTAATAAATTATTGGTTAATAATATTATAAATTTAATTGACTTCCATTACGATGATTATTATTGTACATTCTTTATGATAAATGTTTGAAAAGAGAACGCTTGAACGGATCGAGTCTGCGTTAACGTAGCCACGAATGGTATTAAATATTAAAACCCCCGAACGATTTCGAAACTTTGCACAACTGAATTTCATTCGATACCAGTTTATATGGAAAGCGTTTTAGTTACGAACGGTCGTAACAGAATGCAAATTGTTTTCAATGACGCGGTGCGTTAGAAAGTAAAGGTGGGCCGAAATTAATTTTCTGTAATTGCTGTTATAAATTTAATGAAACTCTGCAGGGGAACTCGTATGGGAGTCGTGTCTCTTGACCTCACTGTGTAACCCACTTTTTCACTGTGTAAACACCACGTTTGCGACCACTCGTGAAATATAAATCATGTAATAATCATACAAATCTCAAGTCACTGCCTCGACTTTCATACGAAGACTTCACATTTTTAAATTGCTTCTCGCTGAAGACATTTTTTCAAACTTTTCAAGCTTTCATTCTGAACATTCTGGGCGGTATAATGAACAAAATATTTCTAAATCTGAACGCGCACTCGAGTGAGCAGAACAATTATTATCCCCTTGATCAAATAATTCAATGTGTACATGAAATTGTTTAAACAAGAAAACAATACCTTCGGTTGCATTGATTTCAATTTTTCTAGAAAGTACTGAAATGATCAATTTACATTTACAGTAATAACAATTTACTATTGCATTCTTCCATTCCTTGATACGCATGAATGTTCGTACGTCTTTGTCTCGTGCGTGATGCTCCTACGACTTGCGGCACTTGTTTTAAATGAGACGAAAGCTAAAGACGGTTAAAGTTCGTCAAAAAATGCCACCCAAGGTTAACAAGGCTACTTATGTTCTCCAAATATCCTACGTTTCGTTTCTATATTTAGTATTCAACGTTTCCATACTACGTGAACGATAGTACGATTATGATGTCGTCTTTTAATCGAACTCGCGAAGACCGTTTCCATTTCCTAGAAACGTAAAATCCATTGTTGCGGGAATGAAGACGGCAAAGCAATAGAATATATTCAAATAATTGAAATAATTAGCTGCAGAATATTTTCTATTTGCAAACGACGGTATACGAAATTGAATTCCGATGGAACTCTAATTTTACTCATTTTCAGACCGATATTTGAGACTCTTACTAATTGAGTGATTTCACTCTTCGTTAAAGAAAAAGAAATTTTCGCATTGCTATTTTAGTGCCACCAAATAGCGAATTCTTCGCTGGTTTTCTTACGGATGTTTGTTTTAAACGATAAATATCTATTTCCCTGGCACGAGTGCAGCGATAAAACTGACAATGCGTTGAAACGTTTAGAAAAGCATGACTTTCAACTCTTTAAG
This sequence comes from Nomada fucata, assembly GCA_948146005.1. NCBI lineage: Eukaryota > Metazoa > Arthropoda > Insecta > Hymenoptera > Apidae > Nomada > Nomada fucata. The sequence continues at coordinate 6,239,072 of OX411278.1, read as the reverse complement.
ATCTGATTTATGTTACCGTTATTTTTTTTCTTCTCAAAATTTCCATTCCAGATGCTCCAAAAAACTGATCAAGTACAACTTATCCCAGCTGTATAAATTTGTTCACAAACATTCGATCGATATTTACCTTCCAACATAAAAATGAAGCCCGTAAATTTTCATGCACCGCACGTGTTTCATGAACGTTAGGCGACACAAGCTGACCTGTTTTACACTGGACACCCTGTGCAATTACTATTAAATACACTGATCCGACAGCGAATACTTAAATTAGCTCGATAGTTATCACAACGTCTTCCCTTTTCTCGTTTGCGATTCGATTTTCCTCTAGGAACCTTCGTAATTAAGATTTTGTGACTCGCACTGTCTCTGCTTCCATCTAACGGATAATTTGCTGTAAAGCCACTTTTAAATTAGATACAAACACGTCTGGCGAGAAGTGGACCGTAGAATTTGTGAACCGGTTTCCCCGACAGTAAAAACGTACGAATGGCCCGGGTAACTTTGAACTTTCTGGCACAGATGAAGTTTGAGAATATCCCTCTCCCCGGGATGTCTATTGACTTCTACGTTCTTTTTATTTATTTATGACTTCCACGTTCTTACGATTCTTGCCACTGTCTAGGACTCTTTCGCTCGCGATTCGATTTGCTGGCTAGACTGAAACTCTTCTACGCACTGATGCACATAATATACACCGATGGTTAAAAATTTGATGCAGTTTTTCTTTGGTTTTATAAGTATCGAACCCTTGTTGGTCGTTCGCCAATTATGCAAAACAGAAACCACATATTTCTTACATGGAACGAAATATTTATTTTTTACTTTACTTTTATTTTTTAGGTTCGCCTCCTTCCTATTTACCTCCTGCAAAAATAGTCCGCGACGATATACGCACAAACATCCGCTGTTTATCTATAAATTAATTGCGTAACTCGTTCTGTATTCACGAACATCACACGAAAAATCACTTTCCAACGCTACATTCCTCCGTGATGTAACGCGCGACCGTCCGAAAGGACGAAAAGAAGAAAAAAAAGGATGAAAAAGTAAAGGAAATAAAAAAATGTCGCTGCATCGAAGAAATATTTCCACCGCGCCGACAACGGGACGGCCCCGTGAAACCCAGAGAACTATGCGCGGCGTGTTCGCGTAAAATCGACGAACAAACCGAGAAATAAATAAATAGCGAGAGTTGCGACAGAGTTTCGACTCGCTCGCTCGCTCAATCACACGCTAATCTTTACGCTGAATCGGGAAAAAAGGATACTTTGCGATTGCACGGGTGAACACAATCGTACGAGGTACCACAGCGGAGTCCACTGTCGAATATTCTCATTATTGTGAGAGGGAACAAAGCAAGAAACGTGTGCACAACATGCAAATGAAATTGTGTTAAACGCCGTCTTGTCGTTCTCCCTGTACAGTCGACCGTTTTGAAGAGTAGCCTCGTATCTGGCACGAATTTTCACCGCTTGTCCTTTTTTTGTTCCTCGTCTTTTTTTATACGTCAGGTAACCGTTGGAAGCTTATTATGGGAATATTCTCGATGGAAGGAAAACGCGACGCCCGATGTCCTCCGTTGGAGAGGAAAGGGTGCAGCGATAAAGTGATTGTTCAACCTAGATGTCATTTCTGCTTCGTTCGCGGAATGGAAAAACGCGTTTAATTAATCGTCCCCGCCGAGGCTTTCGCACCGTTTGCAACGCATTCGTTCAACGCAGCAGCATTTGTCGCGTGTAGATGAAATTATTCTAATGTTAGTTAAGTGAGAGTTGATAGGCTATTTTAACGCTATTACAATATTGATGTGGTTGATACTTTTCGGACGGACTGGAAACGTAATATCGCCACATGCTATAATATAAACGAAGTGGTGTAATTAGGTCGTCCTTCAATTACTATTTTAGAATTGATAAGAAACTAATTATTCAAAAAATCTTCAAAAATACTTTCACCCACACCTGTATGCACATCATTTCTATACTTTTCGCAGACATTTGATTTATTAGGTAGTTCAACTAGAAAGAACAAACATTTGCTTAGGTTGTCTCCAATCTCACAATTTCTTCTGACATACATTAATTTGCGACAAGTATTTGATATCCGACACGCCACTACAGTAGTACAGGTTGAAGTACGCGAAACATAATCAAGATGATGAGAAAAGAGTTATTCAATAAAGAGGTAGCTGATGGGTAATACACCTTCGTTGCCCAATTTGTGCCTTCATACGGGAAGATGCGATGGACATTTCAAGGTACACCGTTTCTTTCCGAAATGGAACTTGTGCCCTTTAATGTGTATAGGTCAAGGTCAATCAAGGTTACATTTGACAAATAGAGGTGTTCACACTTTCCTTTTGTTACGGTCTGAACGAGAAAGGTACGATACCGTCGATTTACCTGGCTACAATTTTCTCATGCTTCACAATATCTGTCCCCTATCAGCCATGGTTCTTCATAGAAATTCAGCGACAGATAGAACGATTCGTGACGGCATCGTTTATTTTATTTGCGACCTTCGCTGACCTTGAGTAACTTTATTGAGTAAGTTCATTAAATTCGTCAAAATATGTCAAAATATTAGGCTCATTCGAAATTGTACACTTCCACTTGCGAAACAAGCGATGACTTGGTCATTTTCTTTGCGTCCTCGTAGATGAAAACGTGAAATCGAGAAATTAAATTATGCAGAATTCTAGGCGGCCCCTAATGAGTATTAATATTGCTTAATAATTTGATGTACAATGATAATTATTGCAGTAATCTAGCCCCCCCCCCTTTACCGAGTATTAATATTGCTTAATAATTTTGTGTAGAATAATACTCATTCTCGTAACATCCTAAAAATATAGACTGTGTCAGAATTTTGAACGGGAATATTTAGTATGTACAAATTAATGTTCTAATTTTATATGTGAGCCATTTTATCGTGATTTCAATAAAGATATTAATCTAGTACGCGATTCTAAGTTTCTAAAGTGCGTGAAAATACGAGTAAAAAATAAATGAAAGGAATTAAGTTTACCATGGTATTCGGGTTTATTATGCTATGCTTCAAATAGAATCAATTTTAATAGTGTAAAATTCGAATGGCCCCGAGAAGGAATGTGCGCAATATATGCTATTTTCGTAAATAATAAAAGAAATAGAAATATACGTGCATTTAGAATGTGATAAACAGACCTTTGTTAAATGTTTACACATGTACGGGTGGTTGAATGTTGCATAGAAATGTCATTTCAATTATTAACATTTTTTTGTAGCAATGAAAATATCAGCGTTTGCGTTCAGAAGATTGTAATACTTTTAGAATATAATAAATATTTGCGTTTATCACGTGTATCGGTGCAGCAAGTATTTAAGCGTTTCATAATAATTGCAAATAACATCTACACATCGCGATGTCTCATAATGGAAAAAAATATAGAAAGTCGTCCTCTTGGATTTATGCTTAACAGTTGCTTGCCATGAAAATAATCTCACTCGCATTGCAAAACGGCATTGCAGAGGAAACAGTATCGATTATCGATGTTAATTGATCGAGCCGAATAACAACTCTGGTTGTAATTGCATGCAAATCATATTTGAATGGAGCTTCATTTTATTATCTAATAGTCAACATTGTTTCTATATTATAGTTTGAATAAGAGATTGCCCTTGATTGTTACGCTAATTGTGTTATGCTAATCATAACAATCAAACTTAAAGTGGAGATTAAAGAATTAATGTGGACATGAAGGGAAGATATAAAATTTATTTGGGACTATGGCATCATAAATATTTAAAGAAGACGTTGTACAGCTTTACGTTGAATCAAACAAAAGCATTGCGAGGAAAAAGCAGAAATGTTTCGCACAAGATTGAGGTTCTATAACTTGGTTTTGTTACGGGAAAATTGTGCACCACTTCGGTTAATTAAAGCAGCCGTTTTATTCTTCATATCTCATACAAGAACCATTTCGTGGAAATATAAGTATACTTAACGATAGACTTCGATTATTCAAGTGTTATTTTTTCTGGTCTCACTGCATTTCAAAAAAAGAGTAAACGTAAATCGTTAGATATTTTTATACCCCCATATTCAGATGCAATTGTTTTGGTTTATATATTGTTATTGGCTTGAATCATTCAGCTATTAGATTCGAGTCATCGTGTAAAATAATATTATCAATATGCTGTCTCGAACAAAAAATTAACAACTTGGAGAAATCTCGATGCGATGTATTATGTTAATGGTTTATTCAATGCTAGTCTTACATGGAAATTCTATTTGCTATAGATTTAAATGTTTCTCGTAACGAACGTTCCAACTCCCACTTTACTGATTTAAATGCTTTTGAGCAAGTCTAATGAGCAATTCCTGATTACTGCTAACATTCTGTATATAAGCATATAATTTGCATAAAAGAAAATTTGAAAGCCGTCTTAACTACAGTTACAGTTTGTTGCCTAATTAAAATGTTATATTCTCTATCGGATATTCCGTAAACGTTTGAAAAGTACGAAGTTACGATATCAGAGAATATCTGAACAAACAATTCTTTTTTTCTTCAGCGCATGCATCGAAAATGAATGATATATTTTGAAACTTGTTCATTCTAAAGGACTGTGTTGTCTTTCAATGTTTAAGAAACAATGTTCGAAGGTGTACAATGATTTACTGACTTGAAATACTTACTTTGCTACTGATCAGAAATAAGTTCTTCCTGTGATTCTCTTGTTAACTTTCTTGCATTTAAAACATTTAAGATCATTTCACCGTATTGCTTTTTATGCTGAGAACATTTGTTATTTATTAGGAATCCATTTCCTTTCCACAAATTCTCTTTCCGTTATGAACGGTAGAAATTTTACTTTTCCTTTATCTCGATGAATCAATTTAAATCAATTCAGACTTCGTAATTAATCTTCTTCGATAGCGAGCTGGATGAATTAATTTCAAGTAGAAAATAAATAACGCTGAGGAATAATCGTGCACTGTAAAATCAATATGGTTCTTAAAAGGCTTTCAATATTTTAATAATTATACTCTAGGGAGGCGTAAATTCAGTAAATTTATTTTATAACGATAAAAACTCATGCTCATACTTCGTATTTCTCTATGTCAGTTTCAATTTTTATGTTTTAGATTCTTCGAAAATATTATTCATAAATGTGAGAAGTGGTCATAAATGAAATTACCCTACGTAGATTCTGAAGAATTCAATAATACTTACTTTTTAAATAAAATCCAGTAAAATTATAGTAACCTATTGTTAACGGTTGCTTCATTAATAACTATGCCACTAATTATCTTTGAGATTTGAAAGTACCGTATGAACTCGTGCACTATGAAGTATTATTATTTCTATCAAATAGAGATGAAATACCATGCCAACCTGTGATTAGTTAATGGCGGTTCGCCTAGAAAGAAATTACCACCTGCTTAAACCATTATTGTGCTGCAATATCTAACATTTAACACATAATAGTGATATTTATTATTTCATACATAACATTTGAGGAAACAAGGGAGCATAGCTCGTGCTAAAATAGAATCGAATATGTGTCTGTGAGGAAACAATGGACAAATGAAATCTTTTCTATTTTCTCGGTTATTCCCATTTGTCAATGAACATAGTCTTTCGTCTGCACCCTAATGATCTATTCCACCTTACGTACACCTGTTTAATGCACAGAGCAACTAAACTTCTGCGAATTAAACGTCGAAAGGTCCACGACCATTTATGGAATGTACAAGAACATTCTAAATGAACAAAAGAAATTAACCTTCTAAAACGAACGAAAGTTAGCTAAATTAAGAAATTAGTTATCTCAATTTCAGCAAGTAAATCACGATACAATTTCTTCTGCTATCGCTCTAGTGACTTTTTTACGCATACCTTAAGCCTTTCACGTTCAACAACAGGAAATCTTTTCAATACTTTATCTGATCCCCTAGCTCGCTTTGCTTACCAGAAAAATGATCATTTGGTCCGCAAGAAATCTACGCGAGACTCATTAGGTGTCCTTGTAATCAAGAAGATTCGAATCTAGAAACGTATGTCAAGCTGTTGTACCTGCTTTCCTAATTAAGCTTTCACTAAGAAATACCGTCCAAACGAGACAGGAGTTAATAGCGTGAAAAGAACTTGACGAGGGCTTAATAGCGTGAAGAACTTAGCGAAGAACCACTAACATTTTAAGAATAGTGGTTCGAAAGCAAAGTGTGGTCTTCTAACTCAATTGTCGAAATCGTTGGCCATTTAACCCTGACCAGGGAGTAAAAGTTTGATGAACATTGGATAATAGTTTAAGGGGCATTAATTATAGTTGAAAGATATGTCGATTGTTTGTCCTACCTGTTTAAGTTGCCGAAAATCGATGAATTTATGTAAAGTATATCCAAAACCTTCTCATAATACATATATTCAAACATACATTGGACGTTCTATGATTATGTAACGTTATTTATTTATCATTGCTACACAAATTGTCTAATTCAATTTAGTATTTGAAGTCAATCACACTTGCTCCAGAAATCATTCAGGAAATGTATTTTAAAAATAAAAAACCAACCACTAATCAAGTGCTTTGCTAGTAAAATTAAATAAAATAGAATATAAATAATTTGATATATATTGTTCAAAACATATTGCGTATACCTAACTGTCTTTAAAAGGACCATACGTATCGAAACAAATAATTCAATTCATGTATGTATATACTAATAAAAAATTCTAAAACACTATGATGTACCATGGCTTATGCATACGTAGACGAGACTGTACGTATTTAAAAAAAGTGAAAGTAATTGCTCTTCTCTTATTATCCATCAAACGTTCCCTCGAACGTAATCGCCATTATCCAATCTACTTCTACGAACTGTAACCATGCATTTTCTATCTTCTTTCCGTCGTCTTGCTCGATTTTATTTGTCTCTTCGAACCAACCGCCATTTGAAAATGGTTACTTTAACACGAATACGTTTCCGAAGTGAAACGCCAGCTTCGAAAGGAATCGTGACATCGCTCGATCGGCTTTTCAGGCTGGAAGTATCATAGTTGACGAGTATTCCGTTCCGGACAATGTGCACAGAAATGGTATCAGAAAGTCGTGGGTGGTGAATCGGGGGTCATCGATGACTGGTCGACGCGATTGGACCTCCTTGGAGAATTCTTTGGCAGTTTCTTGACACTCGAGCAACCCTCGAGACATTGCACATATTATACAGCAACCGTGGCAAACGATCGAGGAAACAAAATTCTGTATTAGAAGTGCTGATAAAACTATCCGAAGTACACGACAAATCTACTCATTCAAAGCGATACTTCTTGCGGCGGGGATAAAATTCAACTGAAATTTCACTAATTGTCGGAAGAAGCAACACCTGAAACACAAAATACAATATATCCCCAAGAACTGAACAGGAAAACGACGAATAAAACCGTTTGACAGGGAACAGGACCTAGCAGCGCATAATAATCTCCATTAAACGATGTGAATATATTATATTTTCGTAAGAAATTCGCAGAAATATTCATAGCGTATCAATCGTACGGCGTAACGCGTGTACATATAATGACGTTAGATTACACTGTGTGCTTAAGATAAATAATCCTTACACGATAGAATGAACGATTCGAAAGAGTTTCGCGCGGTACAATTAAGTCGCTCGAAGCACGTCTCGATCGGGATCCCGTCGAAACGGAACGCAATCGGAAACTCGTCGAAGAACACGTATGCGTGTATGTATATAATATTCAGAACGACGACACCAGGCGGAAGTGCGTGTCTCGATCGAATCGAAACCCATTCGGAAAAGAAGAATTTTGTTTAAAAAACCAACAAGACAAAACCGTTTGTTCATTCGCGGCCGTTTCGCCCATCGCTTCGTCTCGTCGTCCCTTCGAGATCGCACGGATCAAGTTCTCTTTTGGTCAGCAGGATCGTCGTTCGCCGGCTCGTTCGTCGACGTAGAAAGAAAGCAAACGACAAAATAAGCCAAGGGGCGAGGGGAACGAAGAAGAAAGTGGAGGAAGAGAATGGGAGGAGATGAGCGACGGATAAAATCGTGGCGATATTTTCACCAATCAATATCGAATGCAGGATAATTTTCGTCGTTTCCGGTCGTGGCGAGTATCGATCGAGGCGAGACCAGTGCGACGACCAAGTGTCGAGATGTGTACGCGCGCACATAGTGAACCGCGAGCAACGATCAGCTTAGATAATTCCAATTGGCAGCGATCGGAAATTTTGTTCGTTCGCTGCAAGGCATTCCTTTCATTTCAGCTCCGCGACGATTCGCGGTAAACGTTTCGTACTAAACACTTGCGGTAGACAATTGACCACGATCGTTCCGGAAGCTCTCGTCAAATTTCCAATCGATCCCACCGGAGAGAGAACGATCTAAGGTGGCCGCGTTTCGTTGTTCACCGTGTATAAGAATAATTCGAGACACGACACGAGCGTTACCGGATCAGAGGGACGAAGAAAGCTGAGCTGAAACGCACAGCGACTGCTCGCTCGTTTCTATGCCAAACGGGAAAGTTACCGGCGAACAGGTAACCACCAGGTGTTAGGATCGTCGAATAATTTTACTCCGGCCACTTTGATTGCCTTCCCTCTCCAATATTTCGGTTCCAGGATCACATCCGGTCCTCTCGGCCAGTTCACGATTTTCTCTTCCTTCCCCCTCCCTCCCTCGTACCCTTTCTTCATCACCCTCTTCTTCCTCGTCGGAATAATTGCACGTCGTCCGTCATATGTCTTACTTTATTATATCTCCTCCCTCTTTCGTTTTCCTTAATTACTTCTTTTACGCTCATTTTACCTTTTCAATTGTATCGGTGTGGAAGTATACGTGTCTGTAGACGCGAATCTGTGTACGCGCGCGCGCGCCTTTGTGTGTGTGTGTGTGTATGGTTGCTTCTTTATTTTGCCGGTTTACTTGTTGCCGTATTGTTCCTTTGGGTTGAATTCGTTCGCCGGTTTTGCTTCGAACGCCGGTTCAAACGATTCGCCCCGCATGCTTGCTTCGGATAGTGTTCGCTCAGTTGCTCCATCGCCTCTTCTCCTTCTCCTTCTTCCTCCTCGCGGTTCTATGCCCTGATTACATGATTATGCATTTGCCTCTCTCGGCCCAGGGATTGTTCTTCTTGTCGGGCGCGTGTATCAACGGGTCAGACTTCTCGTTCTCTTCCACGTACTCCCTCATCCTGGAAACAAGCAGACCGTCTAGTAGATCGTATTCTTGGTTTCGTTAGGTGGAGGTGGGGGAAATTTTGAGGGGAAACGATTGAATCGTCGAAATTGGGAAGCGGCGCGGGTTTATTTATTATTATATGGGAGTTTCGGTGAATCTGACCTGAAGCGAAAAGAAAAGTATTTTATTTTTTCTTTTAATTTTTTGACGCATCCTTTTAATTGTGGTGCTCGAGGAGGAGAGATTAATTATTTTGGAACTGTTGCGTGGAGGGATAAAAAAGGGTTGGGATGAAGAGGTTTTATAATAAACTATGATTTGTGTTTGTTGGTTTCGCGTCTTTTTTACATAAAATTTGTTGTCTGTGGGATACTCGCAATTTTCGCGCAGGGTTTAAATAATTTTTGTTAAACGCAAGGAAATGGTGGCGGGCTTTTTGATTAGCGTCGGATAAGCGATTTACTATTTATTGCTTGAAGAATTTATTCCAGCCGGCTCTCTGTTGTGGTTGATGTTTTTTAAATAATAATGCTCGTTGCTGTAAATGGTGATTGGTTGGAGTAATTTTTCATGGGAAAGAGTAGGAGTGAAAGCTTGCGATTATGGAAAAAGAAATTACTCGTTAGTGGTTGAAATGATCTATAATTGTGGGTAAATATTAATCATAGTTCTTAAGAAATGCAGAGATTTCAGATGAATATTTTGCATTCAGCAATTTTCAAACTTTTCCCACAGTAATATCTATCAATGGTTAACAATAGCTGCGGTGTTCATTTTCAATCAACGATTAAATGGATTAACTGGTTGATTCTTGATCTTTTCAAATTATTAATCCAAACTTTTGTACAGTATCACAATTTCAAACCCCAAAAACACAAAACTAAAATGTATTTTATATACCGTACAAATTTGAACTCCAGAATTTTTAGGAAAATAGCGTACGAATTCGTAAATGTTACAAAAACATAATATGTTAATCAAATTCTAATTGCTTCTAATGACTTTTAGATATTCGATTTAACGTCTTCCATGAGACAACAAATTCTTAGCACGCTACTAGCGGGACAAATAAATCTACCAATTTGCAATAGAACATTTTGGTACACACTTCTGTATACCATTTGTACGACAAAACATATTGCGTAAACCGTTTGCCCACTCTGTATGTAATAAAATAGATACAACACGATAGTAAGTACTGTGTTAAAGCATTACAGTTTCCTTCACATTTCAAAATATTTTATCGAAACTTTTTATCGAACCAACCATCAATTTATTGAACACTTCAATGAATATTTTCTAAGTAAACTACAATGACAAAGTTTACACAGAAAAGGATCCGTGTACAGAACGTAATAAAATAATAGTTAGAACCTCTTTGCTTCCCCCGAATATCGAAATGTTTTTAATCAACCTTATTCACGAAACTATATTTATACAAAATTTAACTATTTCTCTAAAATGGCATGCATTGTGTAAATCGTGTCCAGAAATCTCCGGCTGCTCTGTAGATTTAACGAAATGAATATAGTGTAACAAAATAATAGTCAGCGAGACGCAGGAACGTTATAAGTTATAAACGTAACAAGGTTGCGTCGCGACGCAAAGAAAAGTGCAACGAGGAGCGAATAGTTGCTGGTTTCGCGGCGAAGGCTTGGTGAAAGGGACTCGGTTACTTTGGCCGATTTTGCGTTCAAGGAGAATTCTGTGCAACGAAGGAACGCGACTGTTCGATCGCGATCGACCAATTTTTCGTATTTTCCAGCGATATGTCTTGGAACGGCGCCGCCAGTTTCTGATAGTGGTCAATTTCTGGCACCAATTGCGGCCACTTTGCACCGCTATGCTACACAAAGTTTGCCCAATTTCCCGTTTCTATGAATAAATTAGGACCCGAAGCAAAAGAAAAAAACAGAGAAACGAAATCGAACTTATATTTCAACAGGCCAACCTAGTTTTCCGTTTCTATGAATAAATTGGAGTTCCACGAATGGAGGATAGAAATGGAACCGAATTTACATTTGAGCTGCGTGGACGTTAAACTGATTGATTCCGCTGGTTCCAATTTTCTCAATTCTCATATGTCAGGTGGTAGAAAATTGGCCCGTGCAAAAGTAATATATTTGTCCTTCGAAAAATACGATCTAAATATGCGAGACACCTTTATCGAGTGCAGTAAAATGATTGTTAACGTTTTAAATCAACAGGGCAGGCAAATTGTTCGCGTAATGTAAGGCCAATATGCAAATATTTGTAACTTATGATTTGTAAGAATGGATATCCCAAATAATAATTTATTGATATTGCATAAATAGAAAGCAGATCTCCGTTTTTTTTCATTTCAATATCGACATTCCTGTTCCTTGCGTACTATAGGTAAGGCTTTCGATATGATTGGATTTGCACGACTCTCCGCTACATGCTGCGGTTCACGTCGACCTCTAGATATCGAACGTTATCCCGATTTTGCATTCGATTGCACGGAATAGTTCGAAAGGATACACTGTACGTTCCTGAGCCGCATTGCTAATAAAACATCCTGTGCGTTCTATGCCTCGATACGATCGTAAGTACAATTCCACGGCGTTCTTTTAAACTGATGAGCTGCAGGGGGCTTGGATTGCTTTTGAAATATGCATCTGGTTCTAGGTAGTTGATTATTGTTGTGCAACGGTATGGAATTCGATGCATGCGTGAACAAGAAAGGTTTGACGTAAAAAAGCATGAAAAACTTAGGTCACGCGGTATAAAAATATATGTTTTATGATAAAGAGCAAGAAAAACAGAGGAAGCAAGATTTAAATTAACGGACGGAACTGTGTTTTAATTTTAACGATACCGAGACATTTCTTTAAAAATCTCCAGGCATTCCTATTGGCGCAGTTGTTCGATTTTTTTATTACAGTTTATATTAAATAGTTAAATATAATGTGCGTTATTTAGTTTCAGATATATTTTAATTTAGGTATCTTATTATTTTATATTATCCTGTTACCACATTTATATTTGTGAATTTTCAAAAAAGCGTTCGGCACAGGTAAATGCGAAATACGAGATATGAAAATCGAAATATTTAGATTGCAATTCGAAATGCACATTATCGATACGAATATTTTAACAAGCGTTGAAAACAAAAATAGATCATTCACAAAGTGGGCGAATGTAGTTTGAGCACAGGTGTTTTAAACGTTTTTGCATACACGCCGTAATTATAATGTTTGTATTATTTATGCTAATCGATTTGCAGGTTTTGTAAGACCAATAAATATTTATTAGCAAATCAGGCAAGTACATTCATTTCGAGCAATCTAACTTCATTCCATTCGTTTTAATAATTACTGTTACCAACAATAACGGTGACAATAAGAAGCAGAATTGTCTGTTCTTTTTACAGAAATCACAGCTTGGCGGAAAATACGAGAAAATTATAGGCTTTCACTTATCGCTCTTTATTAGAAACGAATGTGGGTTAATGACCTGTTGCTGCTGGCACCGCGTACTTTTCGACGCTTGTAATTTCAATGAATGTGTCGTTTTGCTCTTCGAAACGCAGCCTCCTATGTATTACATTTGTAATTAATTAGAAATTTTCACGTCACGATTAAACTTCGTTCAATTCTACCGCAAAAATAGATCATTGAAAGGTGAATGAAACCCGAGGAAACGTTGCTATGATAAAATAGCTTGAAACGAAGTTACCACATTTCGTCATTTTATTCAAGGGTTGAAAGAAATTGCAATCTGAAAGATGCATTCCGAAAACTGAATGTCCGGAAGCCTCAATTATTATTAAATTGAATACTGAAAATATCCTTTCAGATGAAACATTAGAAACTATTTCTTTTCAAGGTTAACATCATTTTTGTGCAATAACAGTTCGGAAGAGTATCGCTATATCTGGCCAATAAATTTTCATCAGATTTTCCAGAACTCTCTATACTCTTGATTACCATTTCACGACGTAGCAATAAAACTAACGAAACTCTCTGTGCGTCCACGATAAATTTGAACGATTATTTCGTAACACTGCAAATGAACCGAATGGTTAAGAAGAAGTTCATAATAAAGGTATCTCAAATTACAATTGACAGAAGCAATTTTCTAACTGCTTTCACAAAATATTCATTAAGGGCACCAACCAACGGTAGCGTATACAAAGTTGTTCTCAGTTTGTTTAGGACACTTCACGTGCAAATAGAAAGTCGAAAAATAATCGTCCCATATTCAACTGTTACTACAGGCACTTACACTGACGAAATATTTTCCTTTGCCCCATTTACCTGCATCGTAGTCCCGCAGTGATACGTAACACAGTCTCCTGGGCGGTCCAATGAGGAACAAATAACACCTATTCTAAACAATTATCACTGTTCTATGTTCAAGAGGAAACTAAACGTTCTGCTAGGATCCGAGTTTCTCACGCGTGAATATTATTGGGCCTTACTCTAATTGAATTTGGGAAGACTCTTTTATTTAACAATTTAACACTGCCAATTGGTAACATCGTCGAAGAAATTCTTCGAAAATTTGTTTCAAATCACCTCCGGATGAGAAAAACCAACATACCAACACCCCCGTCTCTTTGCTTATTAATCGAAAGGGCAATAATCCAACGAGCACACCAGAAATGATTTCTTGATACTGTAATTTCGATCCATTTGGACCAGATGAATACTGGCCTGCCGTTGACACGACATCCCAATGAAACGAACAGTACCGTTTTCTATCTTTACTCAATGATTTCACGAGTCGCCCGAAGGGAAAAGGCCAGACGCACAACAGTGCGAGCGAGAGATAGGTCAGAGAGGAAGGAAAAAATGGGAGGCACCTTTCACTCTGGCACTCTCCAAGTACTTAGTCGACCGCGGAAACTTTTTGCTTTCGCGTACGATTCCACTTTGAAAACCGCAACCGCGGTACAACGTCGTCGTTCAAACGTTGTTCCGCGTTGTTCCGCAACGCCAACCAACTTCCCATATGCCATCGACGCACCTGGGACAGGTTTAACCACGGGGTTAATTAGTGTAGAGAGAGTGAGAGTCCAGGGTTGAAAACCGGAGGACACGCGTTGGAACATTAACGTTAGATTTCGAATTCGACAGATTTTAAACCTCGACAAGGAAAGACAAATAAAGGACTGCGATTGTATTTTACCTCTGAATTGAATAAACTAATTATTTTTGTGGGAAACGCGCTGTCCAATTGATACTCGTTCGTATGGGGGTTGTCAGTGAAATTAAGTGTGCGGACAATATTCGTAAATCCGTTCGGGGAACTCTCAATCGAAGAAGATTCAAAACGATCTTTTCTTATTGGCAAGTCTTGTTTTCGATTTGTTCGGATCGAGTTCTGTGCGACAATTTCTAGGAAATAACAAACCGTGTTAAATGTAGGAATTTAGAAGACAATGATTGCAATGGGAAAGGTACAATCGAAACGCTTTTTCATGCATGCTGCAACTTTTTATATAAAAGATCTATGAAAGAAAACTGTATGCCCGATTTATTTAACACTGTTTCAGCGCAGTAATTGCTTGAAGTTTCATTAATATTCCTCCAGCGTTTTGAGTAAAGATAAGCTTGGTTATGGGTTCACGTATGTTGATGTACAGTGAAATTCCGTTTACCTGTGCCAAGCGGGGGATAAAATAGTTCAGATAACTGGATCGTTGGTCTAATAGGGCCCCGCTGATTTTCCCCACTACCTGCGATTTATCGTTCGAACAGAGTTCACACACATCTGTCACATAAATTCGTCTACTCGGCAATGCTTCGAAGCTACTTAATTTGACAATTAAGTTATCGAGAACAATAATTTACTACCACTTTGTTGGTGAATTAATTACAAGTTGCTGCCTGCCTGTCGTTATAAGTTAATTGCTGTTTTGTACAATTAACTCGAGCTGTTGCATGTGCTCCCGCGAATGGAACAACGTTCGACAGTAATTCATTTAATATAAATTTCGTTCCAATGAAACGAAATTATATTGTGTACGATATTGCTGCTTTTACGAGCGCGGTGAAATATTAATTTCTTAATTCTTGTGTTACGTGCACGTTCTGTTTTGCATGAATTAATGGACCGCCAAGCGTCATTTTTGTTCCCTTATTCTTTCGTTAAAAGAAGCCTAGTTCTTTCAAGAATGAAATTAATTCTTGTACAAGGAAGACAAATTTAAATGCTTTGCCTCCTCTCATTACGCGTGATTCCTTATTTGATTTAATATTAACTCCATGACTTTTGGACACAAGAATATGATGATGACATTTTGATTACGTATATAAATATTATGGAGGGGTATTTCTGGATTTATTCAAGGATAGATGCATAACTGTTCAACAATTATCGTTAATTCATTAGTTTCTAAGTTATTAGTTAGTGTCTGATGAGAAACGATGGAACACGTATTAATTAATAATTGAGATACCGTTAAGATCCGATCCACATTGATTAACAATTGGTTGCAACGACCCAATTCATACTTTCGTATGTTTTATATAATTTGTCTGTAGGTTCTTTCGGAATTAGGTGACCATGTCAAGTTCTTAGATAAGTAATTCCCGTGGCATTTGTGGAGTAGAGAATGTCGACGACCTTAATTTACAAAACGACAGCCAGACGATGATCTACATTTCGTGACTTTAGAATTATTTCGTGATTGCACTGACCAGAAGGCCTACCATTCTCGTAATACTATTTTGACGAACAATTGAAACTTGCTTTCGAAGGACAAAATTTCTTTATTGTAGCAGCACACAGAATTTTTAATTCGTTTACGACAGTGAGATAAAAAATATATATAATGACCATATATATATATAATGGGAACATACATTTTGAAATACCTTTTTTTTAACACTCAGCTCAGGTTCGCCTTGAATTTATTAAACGGAATGACATCATTTTTTCCCCATTGTATTGTAAGGAAGATTAAGGTGAATTCAATGAGCACGAAATGCGACATTTAATTATACTCGTAACACGAAATTTTGTCGCAGTGAAAACAGTTCAACATAGGTGCATTTTGACTCCGTTATTCCTATTAAATATCAACGAACGCTCCCTGTCATAAACCGAACAAACCGTTCTCACTTTTTCCCCTTAAACATTTACAATGTTCCACCCACATCGTAATTCACCGTCGCACATTTATCCACGTAGGTGTCTAATACATTTATTCTCTACAGAATACGATCGCCCCCCGAAATACAGCGAAAGAAATATTTGAAAGTAACAGAACGCAAAGATAAATCCAACGTTCCCGACCCGTGAGTCACCGCGTATTTCTAATATTCGTGCAAAAAAAAAAAGAAATATACATATCGCGAATAATTAGATAAATCGATAACGCCGAAACTCTCGAGCAGGAACGAGCAGGACTGATAAGAATCGCAGGCGAACAGTGCCGGGCTCGAATAAGGAAACAAGGCGGCGAAGGAATGAGGAAGGGTGGAAGGTGGTGCGATGGGAACGGGAAAAGAAAACGAAAGTCGGCTTCCCGCGAGAGGAACGATTTGATTGCGAGTGTTAAACGTTCGGTGCTATCGATTACGACGAAAACGAAAAGCAGAAGGAATAAATTATAAACGGCGATCGGACGTGACACGAATCGGTACGACGGCGATCGGGATTGCTATCGTTGAGTCATCGGGGAACGTTTATGCAAATGATCTCGATTTCAGCGAAAATTATCGCCGTGAATGATTGTTGCGTAATTTAGAAGGCACTGTGCAATATACCAAGTGTACGCGCGATTTGCTGTACACACTTGGTTAAGATAGCCTTTTGGATGTGCGTGAAAAAAAGATGTGTACAATTTTCTTCGTTACTGATCGTTTAATTTCGCGACCAGCTGTATACGTGGGCTCCTTGTTAAAGCTTTTGAGAAATGCATACACGTCATTGACGTTATTATTATCACACTGAATTAAAGTCATTTATTATAGTCAGTTCTTCGGGCAATTATTCCACCAAATAATTCCAAGCAAGTATATTATTATTCTGCTAAATATGTGTAATGATGCGTAAATAAATATCATACTGACAAATATATTGAATATTCCTTTTCTCGAGATTCACTTGTAATTCGCGATACAAATGATCGATGCGATTAACTGACGATCAATCCGTCAATTATTATTACGCGCTCCATTCCTTCCAACCAAAGTTAATTATTTTGCAAATTCATAAATTATCGATAGCTATTCCCTATCACTAAATACAGAATATCCGAAAGAATCCAAATATATCCTTGCAACTAATATCGATTCGTGTATATATTTGCTAACACCGAAACGTATGAAAAAGTCGCCACAATTATTCCTCCAGAAACGTATGCTACACAGTGCGGAGCTATTGGAAGGTGTGTGAAGGCAGTAACTGTACCAAGTATCGATTGTATTGGTATCATTGGTTTTAAAAACACGGGCGTTTCCTATTCGAGAAAGTCTGGCGGGTTCGAAACGAGGCTTTAAAGTGTTCAGTCCGCGAATATGTGATTAACGGACACTCCACGTCCAAGGAGATCCTGTCCCCGTGTGTAATATGGGAACGCCGGTGTAATTTAGCCTTGATTGTCGATTACCAGCCGTGTGTTGCGGCACACCACATCGATTACGTCGTCGCCTACGCGTCTCGCGTTCCTCTGTACCGGTGATATTCGTCTAGGAAACGGTTTTTGCGATCACACTGGACGAACAACTTTCATACGACGCCGAACGATTGTTTCGAACGAGCCAATTTATATCTGAATGAGTCGATAATGCGAAGGTGATCTTTCACAGACACGGTATACGTACACGGACTCCTGTTTATTATTTCAGCGATTCGTTTTTTCCCATATTTTATAGCTACATTGTTCGAACATTTTTTGGATACGTTGATTTTTGGCAAGATGAGGAGGCGAAGTGTACATATATTTGTATTGTTCTTGTGATATTGTTGATGCTTGTACTGCTTAGCATTTATATTTGTACGACCGATTGTTGAAATAATTTTGAAGTATTGTTGCTTTTATCGAATATATTAAATGAGGAAGTTGCAGTAGAACGTGAGTACAATAAATAATTATATAGCTCTCTACACCGCTACTCGTGTTAACATCTTATCAAATTTTCATCGCCGTAATTATCTAATTATATCCTTTCAAATTAGTTGTATTTGTATATAATTTCTTATTTAAATTCTATTTCATTTGTGAATTTCTATGATTTATTCAATCACGAGTTCATGGTTCTGGCATAACGAGAACAGTGTAGTTCTCTGTCAGCAAAATTCGAATGAGAAATCACTTCAATTAGAAGCATGCAACATGTAAATAAATTGCAAGGAAAAACTTTTCAAGTCAACAGTTCTCATTGATAAGAACAAAGAGCGCTAACGATATTCTTGTTGCATACAGCGCAGTGCTTTTTTCGTCCACGTACAATGTACAATTAAATGGTGAAATATCTCGAACTGATAAGAAGTGTCATTGAAACGAATGTTTGTTTAATTTATGTGATTTTTGTTTAAATTTGCTGCAGCGGTAAAGTACATGTTGACTACCAAGTTATCAGCCATTGTACATGCGTATGCATAATTACGAGTATACAAGGCCATTGATATTGAAATGCAAACGGTAAATATCTCGAGAAAACTATTAATGCCGATTTTATTCAAACGTCCGCGCAAGGTTTCAATTTTATTTCGATGATTGTATCAACCCCTAAATTATACATAATTTAACTATCGTTCCTAATATCCACGCGTTGATGTAATAATTTATAGAGTTTCTTTCTTCAGACATCTCCTTTCCAGAAATTATTGAAGTTACTTATGAATTATTTAAAATTTTAGCAAATCGAATCTAAAGGCTGATAACGCGAAATAATAAGCTTCGACAGATATGATTATATACTGTCAAAAAATATTACAAGGATTGTAACTAAAAAAGACGGAATTATTTGAATCTGATGAAATTAAAAAATTCTACAATCAGCTGAAACGGAGTTTCCTCAATTAATCTTAGAATACGGAACACTACGATCTCTCGACGATTCTTTTTTCAAATTACTAATACATAAATGCACGTCAAGCGAGATTTAGATTCGACGAAGAATTTTCTAACTACCCAGGAACAGAAATTTTGGAATAAACAATAAAACGATTTAGTTTTATATTTAATTTGAAGATTCATTAAATAATAAATATGCTATATTAAACTCTACAGCGAATCTAGAGTCTGCCAATGATATATTGTTTCTGTAACTCATTCTTATCTTTCCCAATCTTATTTTCACCCTTGCTTCTGCAATCTGGATTTACCTTTAATGTAACGAATGGTTCTTTCGGATGCAGTTTACGTCCTCGTTTTACGAGTGAAAAGTGTAAAGGCTTTCGATAGAGCATTGCGAGAGTTCGCGTGCTAGGTAATCACGAGTAAACGTGAACAGCTCTCATAACGATTTAGAAGACACTTGATCTACGAGTTACAAAACGCTGAAACCTTTCAGGAATACTGATATTCCGTGACAAACAGATTTATAAAGTACGAAATATAAATACTCCATTACAGAAATTAATACTGCAAAATCGAGTCGCAGCGATATGATACATTGGTAAAAGATTTATGTAAAAAGAATTTAGATATTCTTTAACTATTGAGAAAATCGGTTCAGGGCCTTGCAAATATTTCGCAACCACAATGAACCGTATTTTAATCAATATTGTTTATTTTTAATCTGCGAATTTGCAGCAGCGATAAATTTAACCGTCTGAATCCATTGCCCCAGAAAACCAGAATCACCTAATAATTGATCTTAATTGCCCATTCCTTTCCACAAAAATAGAACGTTTGGAATCAATGAAATCATAAATATAATATATTCATTAATCCATTCGTACGAAATGTGAATTTCCAATATTGTCATCATCAAAACGGTCGCTTATCACCGGTAAAATTATTCATTAAAAAAATAACATTCTACCAACGTAATAAAGTTGAGACACGATTATTCTATCCATTCTCATCTTCTTCAACGCTTACCACCAATAATAATCTTTCTCTGCATTGCTTGACTAATATATTCGTTTCATTAAACAAAAAAAAAAACTTGTTACTTCATTCCACTTTCAGAATCTTTAACATCGCAGCACAGTTCGCAGGTAATTAACCGTACTCTGCCAGATAAGTTCATTACAATACGAATATTCCTAATACACTCCAACAAACGCGACCCATTTACCAAATCCGCCGTACCATTTTCATTTTTCATCGAGCGCGTAACTGCGCTCCTCGAGCGCAGCGTACAATAAGCGAACAATCCGTTGTTTCGTTGCCCGAGCAACAGAACGAAACGACGAAATTAATAAGGATTCGTGTTCCCAGACGAGTTCAACGTTTCATCAATGAAAAAGATTCCATGCTATAAAGAAACGCGAATAAGGGGGGAGGGAAAGATTATAGCGTTCGCCTGTCTATTAAGAACGAGTCCTTGCGTTTACGATTGCGAGATTTTTCCGTTGCAAACATCTTGGTAATCGTTCCCTCGGCTGTACGCTTTCCTCTCCGATTTACCCGAGCCGCGGAAATGATCGTCTCGCCTTGTTTCTCATGCCCCTCGAGGTCTTTGGAATACGCGTGCCGGCAGACGTTCTACGCCATCCGAATTTCAAGGAGGGAACAGTTTTCTTTTTCTCGCGGGCGGCACCGACGCGGGTGGACAACGATTCGTGGAAGGAAAAGTACGAGCAAGAATGTGGAAAACGTTCGACGCGAAGTGACGGGTGTTGGAGTTAGAACGAAGACGGCAGAGGAAAAGGGTATCCTCTTTTCATGTACAGTGGCTAGTCTTGCGTTTGAACAATGGTAATACGCAAAACGCAAAATAATGCAATGTATTTTATGTTGTGATGATGCACACGGTGAACTACGAAAGGTAATTAGCTCACGATATTCCGTTGTTAGCGGGACGATGGAAAATTTGTTCATTTGCTGCAACAGCTTTCGATTAGAGCTTCCAGATGGTTATAATACATTTGTTATAGAAATAAAAATTGACGGTGACTTTGAAAGTGACTATTTGAAAGTGACGGTGACTATCGAAGAGAAGGGTTGATCATTTACTGTAATCATTTTGAAGCACTCGTTGAGTCATGTTATAGCGGATAAAGAAATTTTCGATCAACCCGCTGGAAATAGTATAATCTAAAGCTGATCACGTCTTGTGTGGGTTACCTTTCGTATGCATAGACATGTTAGGTGAAAACAATAGTATAGTTGTAAGAAATATTTTATTTGTAGGATATTTAATATTGAATACCGAATCGAACTCGATTCTGGGGCATATTCTTCTGGAATTTCTTTTGCTTCTCGTGCAACAGTAATTTAATTTTTCAGGTCTCTCGAACGAATCTCATTTTTGTAATTGTAGTTCTCAGCTTGACATTTCTTAATACGTCTTTGATACTGGCTTTTGTTCGTTTGAAACGTTTGTAATAACTGTAATATTCTGTCTACACTTGTGAACTCTTGATACAGCATTGTTTGAAGGTTTCTATTTTACGTCAGAGAATATCTTCTTTTTGTTATGGTGTATTAAAAAGCAACGCGCCAGTAATTATACTACGGCGGTGTAGTGTGAAGATTGTTTAATAAACATACTAACAATGAGTCCTGATGCAAAAGATTTGCTGTAGAATAAATGTAATGATCGTATATAATTCTCCCTTCCCTCAGATATACTGTTTCTTAAAGTGCTTGCAATTTAAGCTGTCAATTGCAGGTAATCTTAGTATCGCGAATAGACTGCTAATTAATCACCCGAGACGCAAGAATAATTGAGTGTATCGTTTTACTAAAAACGATGCACTCAATTATTCATCAAATATTTATCAATAATATTAATCAAATATTAAACGATACAGCGCGTACTATAAATATAAACGGATCCTTGTAAGATATGAAGAGAAACCTGGTGTCAGTATAATATTTTCAATGCAATTGTCTGTGCTTTTTAATATATTTCATTTAAATTGTTGTGCACCAAAGTCTTGTAGAGTTTTTTTGGACGTTTGTAAGGTGTATAAACGTAACTAAAACTAGGTACATAGAAATGTGTATTGCTTTCTATGCCAAATAACTAAAATATTGTGATTGTTGAAACAAATATATATATATATATATATATATATATATATATATATATATATATATTATAATCGGGTAAGAAAGTTGTCTATTTCAGTTTCAAGTCTTAACCTAAATGTCCACCTAATTCGAAAATCAGAATACAAAAGTGGTTCTAAATACGCGAATTACTAGAAATTAAAACACTCCTGAATATTATAACAATCGCTGTGATTGTTCACTAAACTTGACAAAAGCAAAATGGGCTGAAGACCAGCTAATGTCTACACAGTGCCACAAAAATGTAAATTAGATATGAAAAAGAATATACTCTCTGCTACGTTCTAGTAACAAAGTCCTTACTAGTAAAGCAATCCACAGTAATAAAAAAAAGTGCAGTTTAAACAGTACGAGGTGTTCGCATTATTCTTCGCACAAATACTCTGTACTATTTAAACTTTCCTAACTTTTTATAACTTATAGCTCGATTAAATGAACGATGCATTGCACTGCACAGCATATAAGAGATCCACCCTTATTAAAGCTTGAATTTCCTATGCACAGGTAACCCTCTTGAACGCTGCACTCTTTTCGACCTGCCCCATACGAACCCATAAAAAAAAAAAACATAAAATAATGAATCACCTCACAGTCCTCGTATTCACGAGCCGTACAAAATAAATATTACGCGTGCGAATAAAATAAATATTCGCCAAATATATCGCCCAAAAATCAACCCCGAAAGAAGTATATTTGAAACGACAAGTAAACAAACAATAAATACGAACGCGTCGAACAGACCTATCATCGAAATACGATAGAGCAAAAACGTATTAAACACACCAAACTGTAGAGCGCACGGCCGGCCAATCGAATGGACAGAAAGCTAAAACAAAGTAGGGGTGGAAGCAGGAGAATCGACTATGGTCGATGGCAACCAACAAACGCGAGATAAAGTGCAATGAAAATTTGCGAATAAAACGCGTACGCGCTCCAAGCGAACCGAAAAGCAACCAGGGAAGAAAAAACGAGAGTCAACGCCAAAAGGACCACCCCGGGACGAAGCTGGGACGAAGCTGGGACGAAACAGATGGGGGTGGTTGTCGGGTCGAGTAACGCGAAGCTCCCTTTCCCGTGGACCATCTTCATCGCCATGAAAAAGCGAGTGGATCGCGAGAAAAGCAACGGGAATACAGTCGGGCACGAATTAAATCGCGAGAACTCGCGACGCGTACGTTCTATCGAAAAATGAAAAGGGTTGAACAGACTTACGCGGCAATACTCTTCGACAGAGGCCACCGTTCCATACTCGCTTGGTACTTCATGTTCTCGATCTGCTTCTTCAGTGCGTCCTTGTCCATGTTGGCGAGTACACTGGGATCCATGGTTATAGCCGCGCCTCCCTTTTCCCAGATAAGAGCCGAATAGCGCTTGCGCCTCTACGAAAAATCAATAGAACCGACTATGCATGGGGACTCCTGTTATTGGAACACCAAGCCCTACGTCACCGACTGGCAACAGGAAATTCGATTCTGCGGGGAAACGTATACACGAACTTTTCATCCCCGTTCCGCGACATCCATGGCGATCGTTCTCGCTGTTTCGATCTGAAGATCTCGTTCCGTTCGAAACGTTTATACGCGGTTTCGTTATTTGGGATGTGTTTGGTGTAATGCGTTGGCCACCCCGATTTAGGGGTGAATCGACGGTCGAAAGGGATATGATCGTTGTTTTCTGGAGAAAGTATTTTACGAATGTTTAAAGAATCGGTGATTTTTAATGGACACCGATGGGAGCTTGGCGAGGGAAATGTAGCGAGGTGATTAAGTTGAGTTGAATTAAACGAGTAGGGTATATGGCGATTGATGTGCATGGGCAAAGTGTTGGAATATGTTCGATAGATACATTTAATTTAAGAAATTGGGATTAATATGTTTAGTATATTTTGTCCACGTTTTTAAGCCTTATATTGAGTACAAGTCCGTGTGATCCGATTTCGGTTTTAGAGTAGTAGAACTTTTTTATACAGAGCTTTTGGATCTTGGAAACATTTTAGAGGGAATGGTGTCTTGTTTATTTGGTTCTAAGATACTTATTTATAGCTGAAATCGGGCCATGTAGAATCGAATACAATAGGGGGGTTGAGTATTGGATTTAAGGTGCTTAATAAGATAGATCTCTTTTATCGTGCGAAATGAGGAAAAATGGTTCAAGTGAAGGTGCACAGGATTGAAGAGAGTTAGTACTAAATGTGAAATGTTATGTATCGCTCGGTTTAAGATATTAAGGGTAGTCACCCCTTTCAGCCACCTGTGGGTTCGAATTCGACCCACTGTTACTTAAATACAAAAGAACGTCGAGCAATTAAATTATGTAACTTTTGTCGCTGTTTTTAATAATATTTGAGGGGACAGCTTTGGATTTTGCGTGTCTAGTCCTGGATAAAAATGTAGAATAATCGATAATTATTCAATCAGGTCTGCCCTGTTACTGTCAATTTTAATATAAATTTGCATCGATGCTGGTATCTAGACTATACTTGAATAGTAATAATACTCGTTGCCCTTTAATTTTGCTTCCGATTGTAAATGTAGATACTGTTATTTGGATAATCCTTTATCAATGTGCCTTTTCACAGAATATCTTTAAGCAATCTCGTTGCTACTTATGGAAAACAATTCTGTCCAACAATCTCCATACCCGTATTTATGCTAACAAGTGTTCTAGTTTTAAATAGTTCCAAATATACCTTCTCACGTGCAATGAAATTGTAAACCATTGTCTTACATCTGACAGTCGATAAACAAATAAGCAAAAGAGAAATATAATTTATGAATATTCCATTAGCAATCAAACTTTCCAAGGCCTCCAAATTCGAACTTTATATTGTTGCAAACTATGACTCATCTATTAATAACACTTGTGGAAAGAATAGTTAAGGGCTGGAGTTATTATTTCAGAAACCACTTATTACTTGTCAGTTCACTGATTGACTGTTTTTAAGTAGCTTCAATTAGGAACCCTTTGACGCATCCAGCGGATGCAACGAAGCTTGAATCTTAACGAGGAGCACGTGGAACAATCGCGACATGCAAATCCATAATAAATATGTTCGTTTTTTTTTTGCGGTTTGCGTACTCATTTCTCTCGTCTACTAATGGTCACCCAAGCAGGAGGAAGGTATCTGATAATTAGAATCTGAACGTTTGAAAAGTATTGTGCAACCATCATAATGATGTGTACCTTTTTGTTAAACTAGATACAGGTGAATGGTGTAAGTATATATAGGGTGTCACAGTAATTGTGGTATAGCAAGACATATTTGGAAAATAAATTGATGAACGCATTTACTAATAGATTTAGCCCAATTGTTCTTCAGAAATAATAGAAGGACACTGTCTCAGTACCATATTTCAATTATAATTATAATTATCGTAGCCCGAAATTGGGAATATATGTATAAACAGATACTAATTCCAGTATAAATTAACTTTACCGTAATAACATTCGATTATAAAAATGTGACCAAGGAAGGATAGGAGAAATAGTTTTCATAAATTGACTTTCAATATATAAAAATGTCGAATCTTTTTAAATGCAATATCTTTCACGCAGAAAATATGGTTCGTCAAAGCAGTGTCAAGATACTTTTTTGTATTACTAAAGCATACGTATATACACATTCGCACATGCGTTACACGGTGTATTGAATATCATGTAAGTATGAGATATTTATCGATTATTTGTTCCAGCTACACTCCAACCAACATTGTTTGTGCCAGATATAGTAATTATCGAATATATACGCACATTCCACACAGAACAGCCAATAACTTCTATGGCTTCATTCTTCAACGCGATTAGGTCTCACTTTTCGAACATTAAGGAATCTAGTTGACGATGATCTTAATGTATTAGATATTTAATCGATATTTAATTGTTCAATAAATATTTAATCCTTATTGTCCCCGCTGTTCAATAAGCATTATTATTTAGAAATTGTCGCAATTTGTTTGCACTTTACAAGATTTATTATTTATTAATGATTCCTTACTTGTGGCAATATTGATATTTAATTAAAATTAATAACTGCCCAGCCATCCGTTTTGTCACTCACTGAATATTCAAAATCTTGCGCACAATATATCAACTTTTATCGTCTCTGAGCACTGTTGCAAAATTAAAGAAAAAAACACAAAGAAATATACGCAGATATAGAGTTCGTATTAAATTTTCACTCCTTAAATATTTAATACGTTTCTCAAGTATTTCTCAGTACGTTTGTATCATGTGAGTTTAATGTTAGACGACTTTTTGTAGCAATTGTAGTTGCACACTCACAAAATACCTTGTATTTCGCGTTTCTTTTTCGCCGGACGATCTGCAACCTCTATTTCACTCGCAATAAAATCTTCCAAGAAATTACTTTCACAATGTCAAGCTAAAGTACAGTGGAAATGTGCTTGGAATAGTTAAAAAAACATCTCAGGTACACTGCCCGTTACACCGTTCATAGCATTGTATCCACTGTAGCAACTTGTTTTCTTACTCATTGGAATTTGTAAGCAATATGGCTTTAACAATTTGTGCAAGTAATAAAAAATATATATAAATATGCAAATGTTTATGGTCTATTTTCTTATGTCTCCTTTTTGGATATTGAAAAAGTTAACTGAAAACGGTACAAATGTCTTTTTCAGTTATCATTTTTACATAACTGTTTGCAAGGTTTAAAATGAAAGAAATTAGTAGACTGACTCAAAGTGTGTTAATTTAATATTTGCAATTTAGAATAATTTTGTTGCACTACTTAATCCGCGGATAACTTAACATTCACCAATTCGTGATTAAAATATTTCTAGTCAACGTACACTTTTACGTGTCCCTTGCAAGTATAATTTATTACGGGTGATAAAACTGTTTTCTATTGCTCAAAGCTATTTTTGCACTCACGTCTGAAGTGATTTAATCCTTTACTATCTTGTTGTATTTTTGACGTTTCTCGTACAGACGTAGTAAATACAAAACAGACTATCATCTATATTTACTTCTACTTCCTAAGTGTAACGTGCCTATCCTATTAAAATATTTTCACTCTTCTTCAACAATCACACAGCGCTCTTTCGTTTTCTCCGTTCTTCCAGACGTAACGAACGCACAAATTTTTTGTTCAAAATGATGCGTCGATATTATTAAATTCTTCCATATACCGAGATTACAAACTGATTAGATAAAATTAATAACATTTTGTTCAATGATCCTTTATTCGCAGGTGTCGCCGTAGAAAACCAACGACATCCGATACACTTTCTACAAATAATAATTTATAGGGACTTCATCTTGATTACAGAGAAAGAAGATAATTTTACGATACCCCCTTCTACAATGTTTTTCTACATCTCAAACAAATTAAGCAAAAATCTCTAAACCATCCTGGGTACGAAGAATAAAAAATTTCATATAACAATATTGCTAAATAGATTCCACAAAAGATAGCATATATTTTCTAACGCGGAAAACATAAATCGTTAAAAAAAGAAACAACCAAATTTCTCAGACACAAATTCTCGCACCACAAAATCCATCCCGCTCTTTCAACTTATCTTTAAACTTATCTTTGTCCGGGCGACTTATTATGGAACAACCAGTAAGCGACTAATACCATTTAATATATTAGCAAACAGATACAATATAAAACCTTCCATTCCGAAACTCGTGCGGCACATCTCCCAATATAAAACAATCCAATTCTCCCAATCAACATTTTCACACGAAAAACGTCCTCCCTCTCACAGTTACATAACACATAACGCGCCCACATAAAAAGATACCTCATCCGCAGGCATAATCGATTCCAATTACACCGAAACGGGCACTGCAAGAACTGTTTACCGAAGAGAAACAAAAGCGCAGCAACCATATCCTGTCAACGTCAACCATTTTACCATATGAAACTACTTGCTAAAAAACCCATAAGAAAACTCGCGATAAAACCGACATCGCCGTCGTTACGAGAACCAAAAACGACCGAACGCGGTCGCAAACGGTCACAACGGCGTTTCGAACGCGCCCAGACGTTCGTGTACGCGTAAAAAGAACTCGCGGCTAGTTGTAAGCTAAACGAGACCCCACGGTTCTTCGTGGAAACGATCATCGCCTCTCGTGAGATTCGATCGTGTCTCGAAATCACCGGCCACGCAGAATCGAATCGTCAAACCATGATATTTCTGTATCCCCGTTGATGATGCGCCCCGGACAAGTGACACTTACCCAATACGTTGAGTATCGGTGTACAGGAGCGGACACGTGTCACAGGAAGTCCGACCCGATAGTGTAGCCGAATATCAGAGTAGCACTCACCTTGTCGGAGGACGGAGAAGTTCTGAGATGCGCTGACTCTTGGCGGGTTTCTCGATTCGCTTACGGAAGCCTCAACAAAACTCGACAATCTAATTTGCCGGTAATTTATCCGCCGATATGTTCAATCATTGTTGTCACGGGAATATTCTTCGACGAATATGGCCGGTCTTGTGCATCGTTCATGCGCAGGATAAATTAACTGGCCGGCGTTAACCGTCTGTTACACCTGGATGGATGACGTACGAGAGGCGCAGGTCTTTGGGGAACCAAGGGAAAATTCGGTACGGGTGTTGTTTGAAGAGAATGTTCGGGGAGATGAATGGTAGAAATGTTTGGTTCTATCTGCATGTTCTGTGGAATGGAGGAATTTGGGGAAATGGTTGTTTGAATTGTTTACTGTCCCGTTGGACTGGATGCCGGTTCGAAATGATTGTAAGTTGATTTACTTCATTCATGGATACGCTTTGTTCCGAATTATTCGATTATTTGTTTTGCTTTCGAATAGATGTTTCTGGAAGTGGCTCGCGGTTCTTTCGGCTCGAAAGTTTCACGACGGTCGGATGAGATTATTTGATGATTCCTTCGGGTCTCGATCGTGCTCGAAACACGGCTCTAGATCTGGCCTGGGGAAGCGGACTGCAGTGTTCGCGAAACGTCGGCCACGAAGTCAATACACGATTGAAACCCGAAGAAATCATTAAGGAATCTCGATAAGTTCGTTGCTTTCATTTTGTGTAATGGTACACGATTAAACATCATTTAGCGATGAAATTACCTGCTATTTTATTTGCACGAATTGGCTTTAATATAAAATTATTCGCGACCGAATTATTTGGCTTTAATACAAAATGAAGTTAAATTTCCAGTGTTATTTCGAATGTGAAAATAATAAAGTAGTTGGAAAGATTCATAGGCATGGATCGTAATCTTTTTTCTTCGTTTGAAAGAAATTATGTCCGAGCCTGGTGAAAAGGAACTTTTTGCCAGAAAAGAAAAGCTTCCACGATTCAGGCTGTTTTCAAAAAGAATAAGCAAGTAGAGCTTGTTCTTTGAAATTTTTTCGAAATGTGTTTAATTGTAATGCTGTAAATAGGGTTCGCCACAATGCATAATTTTTAAATATACTTTTAATTATACATTGATACCTTTGCATGCATCACATATAACTTTGATATCAGTTATGTCAAACTATTTATCACTGTTTGTTGAAATTAACATTATACCTATACAATCCGTGACACCTATCCTTCCATTCGTACCTGAAATTGATCGTCGCCCAATAGTACAAGCTTCTTATTATGTTTACTAACAAGATCTGCAAAATCTACTTGTAAGGCCAGCTAGATTAAAATGTTGAATCATATCGTTTATTCGTTCTGTCACCATTGTATAGAATGAAAAGGGATATGTGTCGTTTCGATTTATTTATACTTATGAATTTTATATTTTTTTCGAAAATTTATATATCGCTTGAAACAAATCTTATTCCAGTAATTCAATTCACACCGTCCGGTTCAAGTAAGAGCGGTTGAATATCTTGAAAAACATAAAAGATAGGGACAAATGATGCAGACGAAAATTGTAACACGTCAGGGGGGCACATATCATGCTGCTACAGACGTGACCTTCAAATGACCCTGAAATGTCCTACGAACATATAGTTGAAGTTTTTAAATGGAACTGTATAATTTTTATTATATAACCTTATAGGTGGCATCGAAACGTTTTGAAAACATTACCCGCATGCGTCTTTTGTATTAAAACGTCCAGAGAATTATTATTTTTGTTATTAATAATACTTATTATTATAAGGAACTAGCTCTCGTATTTACAGTATATTATAAGGAGTTGCCAAATAATTATAAAATGTATTAGGAACTTCGAAATGAAAGCAAAGTTAAAAAATAATAGCTAATACCGTATTTCAAAGACGCTGTTCAGGTGATTTCATTGTGAACTATTTTTAATATACTTGAATTCTATCACAGTAGGCTATTCCGGATCAGAATGAACGCTGACTTCTAACTGCATTCCGCGGATATATAAAAACCGATTAACACCGAGGGGGGGACTTCATTGGTGGATTTCAGGGATTGATTTACTGACGGATGACCGAGATTTATTGTACAACATGTTCCACATTGAAACAGTTCAAGGAAGAAATATTTCTTTACGTATAATGCTTAAAAAATTATACAAAATGGATATAAACCGGACGCTACTATTTAAGCTTTCACATACTTCAACTGCAATAACATTGAAAGCTTAAAATTCATCTCGGAGAATAAAGATTATTGTTTAAAGATCCCATGTTTATTGTGAAACGATTTTGCTATTTTTAAATAGGAATTTTATATATTCAAAATGAAATTAATATATGCATCCTGAAATTCGTGAAAGATTATAAATACAAAAGCATCGAAATTTTCCTGTCCATAATAAAATATTTGAACAATTGCTTTTCTCCACTTGATTTAGGTATTTTTTATCCGGATTGGTCTCAAATTAAAACTACGAACCATAGCAATCTTCTCCACCAGTTTGAAGAATATGCCATTTGTGGTTTAAAAGTTATTAACAATGAAAAAGTCGACGAAAATGCACTTCAGGTCGCTTCACTTATCTCGAAATTTGTAAAGGATGCTTCTACACGACAATAAACGAATTATACAGGCAACAAGCGCTGTTATTTTTTATAAACAATTTACAAATTCATTTGAGGATAACACAGTAACTATACACAAGGGTTGTCCTAAAACAGAAGCGGATCGTTCCCTGATTCGAAAGCTTTACTTTAAGACGTCGTTGATTAAAAGCGGCCCAGTAGAACGTGAAATAACTGAATTTGTTTACATAAATTATAAACAAATGCGGTTACTGCGAGTGCTGCAAGACCTACGTCAACGATCGAAGGACATAAATTAAAGCTAGAAGTATAAGCTACCATCTATAATAGATGTAAACATCGTTCCATGTGAGGTTCTTTTGTTATAAACAGTTATACTGTTTAAACAATTCTTACGGGTAAGTGGATAAAGTTACAGCAATGGGATATTTTTTCTCGTGTAGCTTATTAATATCCCTTTCATTTGACACCCCATTTATTAAAAAATAAGCATCAGGAGCTGAGATAATTGCAGTGACCCCAAGTGAATTTTTGCCGATCTTTTAATTGTTTATAACTTTTGAACCACAAATTCCATGTTGTTCAAACTGTTGTAGTAGATACCTATGGTTCGCGGGTTTAATTTAAGGCCAGTCTGGTTAAAAAATACGCGTTAGAAGCCGCGAAAAACGCAATTGTTTAAATTAACAACGTAATCCAGGAATTCGATTTCGACGGCGCGGCAAACTGAGAAAAAGCCCGACACCGCGAGATGGCACCACATGGACGATTATCGACTGCCTATGCGGCACTGGAGCACACCGGAGATACATACGTGAATAAACAAATGACCTTATGGACTTTCGTGGCACAACGTGACTACTATACCGACTAAGAAATCCGACGCCGATTCAAGCACATGAACAGTGATAAGTTGAGGCACTACTATTTATTAAGTAGTATGAGGATAAGAGTCATGCAATTGGGTGAAAATATGTGAATGCTATGGGGGGAATTAGGAAAGCAATTTCCACAAACGAGATATAGGAATTCTTATATCTCGTCGTTGTCTGTGTCATAGCAATAGGCGAATCAGCCACTGTCTTTGTAGGCCCGAATTCCTGGGCCACCGACAAATTAGCCGATTTGTCTGTTCCCAAAATCGCAGCCCATTCGCTCGACGCAAAACACGCGAAAACGCCCGCCTGACTAAAAATTTATCTTAACTTAAGCATTGCCTGCCTAATTCAAAAGCTAATTTAATTGAAGAATTGCCTGCCTAATTGAAAAGCTAATTTAATTGAAGAATTGGCTGCCTAATTGAAAAGCTAATTTAATTGAAGAATTGGCTGCCTAATTGAAAAGCTAATTTAATTGAGGAATTGCCTGCCTAATTGAAAAGCTAATTTTATTGAGGAATTGCCTGCCCGACTGAAAACCTAAAGGGATAGAAAGGAAGGGGAGAGGTATATTTTATAATGAATCTTCTTTCACTAAAATCGTGACCCTGCAACCTGAAACACATAAAAGTTTATAAGAATTTAGTGATATTTGTTAGGTATGATAGCCGGATCGATCTACCATTTCCTTTGAATCAATTTGATTTCCTTCGATTTATTTGATCCTTACAGCATCCCTATTGAGCTTCTGATTACTTACAAATTGCAACTGACTTGAGGTAGTATTCTATTGTATTGACATCTTCTTTAACTTAATAATTCTGTAACAAACTTATTTATGAGATTAGTAATTGTGAAAAAATAGTACGGTAGGACAAAGGGAGCATGTTCTTTCAAAATGCACATATGCTGAATAATAATTATGAATTACAAATAAAACCATTTACTTGAATACTAAGATGAAACAACTCGTTTTTAGTGTTAATAAAAAGGTGAGGGGCAAAAGAGAATAAGAAATAGCCAGAGTAGAATGCCCCATTCTACTTATTAATTATTGTCCACTTTTTATAAGCCCGATTGAAAACCGTAAGTGGATCATCTCTTTTTCTCGGAACACTAATTTACTGCATTAGTTGCAAAGTCAAACGTGTATGGTGCTTCGTTATCTCTCATCTAGTATTTCGTATATATTAAAAAAAAAGTAGTAATTCAATGCACCCATCACTTTTAATTCGCAACACTAATAACGGAGAAGTCATGGTAGTCGCATCTGAGACTACCATCGAAGAAATCACCTTCTGCAGCTTTAATAGCTACCTGTGGTGACTCAGCAACCTATTTGGGCATTTCATTGTGGTCGCAACGCTACTTGAAAATCGCGATCATTTATCATCGCAACGCTAAATGAAATTCTAAGAAAAATATTCGCGAGGGAAAGATATCGCGGTACTGAAAATGCTAATTAAAACCTGCGTAGGAAAGGAACACGAAAATTATTATCGCAACGCTAAAAGCAAGTACATATCGCAATTATAATTTAATATAAAACCTACTCTAAATCAAACCACGATATAGTTAACCGCAACTTTAGTTGCAATCGCGATTTGATTTTATTCGCAACTCTAATGCAAACCGCTTTCAATCGTACGCGACGCTAATAAAAATCGCGATTTGCCCCATACGATGACAGCGCGCCAGGAAACAGCGCTGGCCAAACAATAAACTACAACTACAATTACAAAAGCGAGCATAGTGACAAAATAGTAACACAGAATGGCTTTCCATCCAAAGGATGCAGAGCCATTGGTAGTTGCCCTCTTGAGCGACAATTTGTCGGGCCTCTTCAGCATTTAGCCTCTTCTTTTCTTCGAGCGCAATGCCCGCTGAAACTTAGTCTAGGCTCGAGACTCTATCCGCAAGAAAAAATAAAATAAAATAAAAATCTAAACCGCGTAGCTAAATGGAACACACGTGGACGAATCACGACCAAATACAATCGTAAAATTGCGATTATGGAAAATCGTAAAGATTACGATTAAAATTGCAATCGATCTTCGCCTACACGTGCAGCCACGAGCATAATGTAACACGTTCGTTTCGGAGCCAATCCGCGATCGCGACCGCGACAAATTCGAAAAATCGATAGGCAAAGCCAGAGGCGAACGCATTTCCGTTCGCGCCACAGCTTCACCGTCGACTTTTCAAATCAAATTTCCTGAAACAGGTTGAACACGCGAGATATTGCCTACCCGATCAGAGACTGTGTCAACCTGCCCGGCCCTACCTACTTACATCTATCACACACACCAGAAGGTATACTACCTATCCTACCTAGAACTATATTTAAAAAAATGGCAAAGCATTCACACAAACACACATCATTCCACGATTCTCAATCAAACACTCGGGTGCAAGAGCCTACACTAGAGAGGCGTCCCGGGACGCCCCCGACACCCGAGCTTGGCATACAATCATTCACACTCTAAGGGTACGTACCAATTCCTGAAATCGGCTGAGAAAGGCTAGCTACCATTGCGTAAATGTGCGGAAACGTATATGCTTGTGCATTTCTTTCTATTCTTTGCCATATTTTCATAATTCGTTAGGGTATTCAATATATATTGGCAATTGTAAAACATAATGTTATTCGTGAAATCATAGTATCGGTGTTGGAATAAATTCGTTTATAATTTCTTATCAAAATCACGACCCGACGCAATTCCACAGTCTAACCACACACACATAGTGTGGAAAATACGTCGTGCACGGTACGCTAGCAACTGTCAGCCGCCAAACATTAGTTATAAATTTCTTTATAAATTTCAAAACTACATGATCATCGTGCCCATTGCCTCTCACTCACCCAAGTAGCACCTGAGCACGTGAGTGAGTTCCAGACAATGAACACGGAAGGGATTAAACCTGAAAATCCTGATCTAAAAAGATTATTAGTACACGTACAATTGCAATAGCTAATGGTATATTTTCTTTGTAATCTCTTTAAAAATGACTCGACTTTGAAATTTATGAAATATCAATTAAAACTCTAAAATGACTGATAAATAATTTATTTATTATTGGAAATGACTGTTATTGAAACTGAATTTACTAGAATAAGTAATGCAATTAAATATTTACTTGAAAAATTGACAAGCTATTAAATAAGCCTCGGGTGATTCTTTAATCGAAGCAAATTGTTCAAGATAGCTACTCCGATTTGAAAATCTACCCGTATACAAAGTGCTTTCTTGTACATAATATGCAATGAATTTCATACGAAAGGGACCCGACTATAGCATATGAAAATTAATTTTAAATGCTATCATTGGCTATGCAAACTCAATGCTGATTTTAATATAAGTATCGTTATATTTATTTGTTTTAATACATGATTACTATAATCATGAAACACTTGCAGTAACGAAGTCGGAGGATATCCGACTTCTGCACTGCTAAACAGTGACAACAAATTTCAATTGACTATAAATCCAGTTAAAAATTTAATATGCAATGTTTTCAATATATGTATATACACTTATACAATGTATTTATTATGGTCATCATGTATTTTTATCGAAAAAATGATTTGAGTAAATATTTCTATGGTTCCCAATTTTGTTATATTAAAAAACGTGGACTACAAGAAGGCATATCTAACCTCGTATAAGAAATAATAGGCAAGAAAATAATAGCGTCACAATGCTCGCAAAACTACTAAAAAATGCAACCGGTCACCCGTGCCGTTTCGGACCAATCGTCCTACGGCATGATTGGGGACCGGAGGAACCAAAATTCATGCGACTCACCAACTCGTTGATGGCGAAAATAATAGAAGTAATACTCGTGGAAGACATTAGGAACATCACCGAGGCCGCTCGATTGAACTCGATCGTCAGGAAGTATGAAAACTGTAACTAAACAAGAAAGAAAAGAACATTAACATCTACTGTTAAATTTACAGAATTGAATTCTTCATAGAAAATTGAGGATTGTTTAAAAGATACTTACATTTCTCACTTCATCAGTCTCGCATAAAACATCCCCTTCAGTGATGCACTGAATCTACTTCCGATAGCGAATATAAGAAAAAAATAAAAATAAAAGACTATGTACGCGACCGCAAATTATATCGCCGAACAAATTACGATGCTACTCTCGCGATTGAAATAATTGAAAAGGAACACCGGTGCTCTGATAACAGTATCAATATCTAGTAAATGAAAAACACTGACTTTACAATCGCGTTTAGCTAAAGTTTGAACGAAAATTTAAGCAGAGTCATTTCCTCTGTAAAAGCTAGAAAACTACGAAACAAGTATTGACTCTACCGATCGCATTGCGCGCGGTCACAAAATTTTCTGAAAGAAAACATGGTGATCCTATCGAGTATTTGTTATCAGTGACATTTATAAGCAATATATATGCACGAAAAATATGTAAATATGCAAGGCAAATATGCAAATTAACAATACAATTACAAATGCAATAGATTATTGCATAGGATTTTAAATATAAAACATAAAAACATGTGCATTATGCAAAAAGAGCAAAATAAAAAATCCTATTCCAATTGCAATTACTTAATTGTAATTGGTATAGAAAATCGAATTGTATTTGAAAGTATTTTAACCGTTGTTGTTTCATCTTATTGTTAGTACCATTCACACATCATATAAAACCAGTATGAAGATATAATTAAAGTGCTCACGTACACAGGCCTTGGCTGCATTGAATTATTAGGCATCATTGTAACCACGTTGTCTCTCCAAGTCTCTCCATACTCCTGTACCAAAGAATAACAAGGAAATTAAACAAGGGAATGAAAGTAATGATAATTGTAATATACTAAAGCAATAATTGAACTCGAATTCTGTAGAAAATGTAAATATTCGATGTACAAATGTATAGGCACACGATGTTAACAAGAGATTTACTATGGAAGCAATATTATGTGAAGTGGTAATTATATTATGGTATAGCTATTATAAACGCACCTCACTGAGATGTCCTCTATACGTGTTGTCAGCTCGGAGTCCAGTAGTAGAATGATAACCTTCGCCACCGTCCTTTGCCGTTCGGCTATGTTCGACATCCGACTAAAGCCAAACAACATTTTTGTTTACGGCCGCTTGTGTTTCCTAGAAATTTCAACGCATAGGTTACTTGTTAAATGTCTCTTTTTGTTTCACCATAAATTGCCGATATTTTCTAGGAAAAATAAGCTTCCCGACCGCAAGCAGAAACAACAAAGAAATAGTCGCGAATAATGGTTTGTATTATGTTATTACTTTTCTACAACACGACTGTATATCATGCAAGTATTATACGGGGTATGAATTATAATTGAATAGAGACATATGGCAAAAATTTTACTCATATCGACAAGAAATTTGACGAAAGCTTACCTGTCGGCGAGAAGTTGAATTGACAATATGGCGCCGCATCACTCTGCACCTGCGCATTCCCGTTCAAACTTGTCCCGTTCGCGCCATTTCTGATTCAAAGCAAGCGAGAGAGACGCCATTGAAAAGAATGCAACTGAAATTAGAGACAAATGTATCCAGAATCGCCAATATTATAGTAATATTGCTAAAAATTGCAGAATATGCTGCAAGATAATGAAATTCTGAGCTGAGATACATATACGCACATGTAAAAGATAATACGTATATGCATGCTGGAGTCGATTTGAAAATGCACACCGCGCGGTGCGATTCCGTACACTACACAATGTTTTCTTCATTTTTAGCAAAATATTCATTAATATTAACAAAGAAATTTCAGAAAACTTGGAAGACAGGGAAATGAAAGCAATGCGTATATTATTTCCTGTTTTCGAGAATATATTAGGCTATGTGACATACCTTAATTCGACGGACACTCTGAGCACGTCTATTCACTACGAGATCCGTTGGGCGAAAGAGGCAGATTTTTGGAATAGATTGCGCCAATTGGCTGGGTGCTGGGTGGGGTGGTGGGGAACAATACCCCCTATTGTTCTTGCTTTAAGGCGGTGTTTTTTGAATATCGGCTCGAACTGCATATTTTCTCTTACAAGTATTACAGAATGGATATTAGTCATATAGTGGGATACAAATATATATATTTGCAACTGAATATTTTCTCTTACAAGTATTACGGACTGGATATTAGTCGAATAGTGGGATACAAATATATATATTTGTACTAATATTCATTGTGTAATACTTGTAAGAGAAAATATGCAGTTCGACCCGATATTCAATATATATATATATTAGTAATAATTGACACATCTGAGTAATAAAATGTTTGTAATGTTTGTTACACTATAATTTGTTATACTGCCACCGGGGCACCGACGGGATATAAGAATAGACAAGTCACATTACGGACTTTCATGGCCCAACGTGACTGCCATACCGACTCATAAATCCGACACTGATTCGAGCGTCCTCTGCTCATGATCAGTGACATCAGTTGAAAAGCTATTATTTACTGATATAGTTTGGGGGCAGGAGTCGTGCAATTTGGTTAATACATGATATGTTAATATATGTGAATGCATTGTTGGAATCACGGAAACAATTTTCACAGACGAGATACATGGATTTTTATATCTCGTCGGTGCTGTGTCAAAAGATTCTACAAACCGATTCGAACACTCATTAAGGTAGGGATTGTAATTTAAAGAAGGTTAATTTAAGACAAATATTAGTTTACTTATTTTATAGTGCGACAAACGTTCAAAACATTTGGTTACACCGATGAGTTTATTATTACTAATAAATATATTTGCATCCCACTATTCGACTGAAATCTATACTGTAATACTTGTAATACAAAAATATTCACTTCTACAGGATATTCAAAAAAACCGCGTTAAAGAAAGAACACCAAACAAGTTCTCCGCCAATCAGCGCAATCTATTTCGAAAATCTCCCTCTTTCGCTCATCGGATCTCGTAGTGATTAGACGTGTTCAGAGTGTCTGTGAAATTAAGGTATGTCACATAATCTAATATATTCTCAAAGACCAGGAAGAATATATTTCGTCTTCATTTCCCTGTCTTCCAAGTTTTCTGTGGTTTCTTTGTTAATATGAATGGATATGTTGCTAGAAATTGACAGAATCACACCACGCGGCGTGCATTTTCAAATTGACTCGAGTATGCATATATACGTACCATCTTTTACGTATGCATATACATATCTCAGCCCCAAATTCCATGATGTTGCAATATATTCTGCAGTGCCTAGCACTATTACTATAATATTGGTTATTCTTAATCTGTTTATCTCTGATTTCAGTTGGATTCTGTTCCATGGCGTCTTTCTCGTTTACTTTGAATCAGAAATGGCGCGAACGGGACAATTTTGAACGACAATGCGCAGGAGCAGAATGACGCGGCGCCATATTGTCAATTCAACTTCTCGCTGACAGGTAAGCGTTCTTTAAATTTCTTGTCGAAATAAGTAGAATTCTAGCAATATATCTCTATTAAATTATAATTCATACCACGTATAATACTTGCATGATATACAGTCGTGCATTTGTTTAATTTCCTTGTTATTCTTTGGTACAGGAGTATGGAGAGACTTGATTATACGGAATAGAGGAAGTCAGTGGTTACAATGATGCCTAATAATTCAGTGCAGCCAAGGCCTGTGTACGTGAGCACTTTAATTATATCTTCAAACTGGTTTTATATGATGTGTGACTGGTCCTAACAATAAGATGAAACAACAACAGTTAAAATACTTTCAAAAACAATTCGATTTTCTACAATTAAGTAATTGCAATTGGAATAGGATTTTTTATTTTTCATTTTGTGCATAATGCAAATATTTTTATGCTTCATATTTAAAAACATATGCAATAGCTTATTGTATTTGTTATTGTACTATTAATTTTGTATATTTTCCTTGCATATTTGTATATTTTTAATGCATGCTTGGATATTTTTAATTCATACTTGCACTTTCTTGCACGACATGCACGACGTATTTTCCGCAAGATCACACCAAATTACATCTACCAACAATTTTAAATTCGCGACATTATGAACATCAACCCACGTTTTCGATAACCCATAGTTTCGATAAAATCGACTACCCATAGTTTTCGATAGTAGTAAATATTGATAATATCGATAGGGCCATCGATATTATTCCACCACTAGCCCTAACCTCTTTCGTGTTCGTGTTATACAGCGTACGAACCGAAAATAATTAATTAAATCCCTCACAATTCATCAAAATGAATAAATACGTGGAGCTTGCAAAATCAGGCACTAGTTATGCCATGCATATGAAACGCTTGAGTAACCGAATATTTGGTGAAGTAACTAGGTCCACTAATTCGAAGTCGATGAAAGTTGTTACATTGTTCAGTGATAAGCCGATACAAAAACGATCAGAAATTGTTGACTATTATCCGCGACATCGTGAAACAGATTTACTGATGAAACATCTTAGGGATTACGGACTATTCAGGGACGAGCATGAAGACTTTAAGGAGGAATACGAACGATTAAGAGAACTTCGCGGAAAGAAGAAATGGGTTCCACCGAAGTTTCGCACACAATAAATATATTTCTTGCCCGTTTAAGTGTATTTTGTATGAAATGCATTTTTGTATAATACGTATGTAGGCCCGATCAGCCGAATTTTACATGTAAATAATAATATAAAAATAGCAAAATACAAAATGAAAAAGCATATACAAAGTCTCAGAATATATTGTTGGAATATTAGAATTCGAAGTAATTATGTCTTCTAAATTAAATGGTAATAAAATTTCTAAATCGTCCATATCGATACGATCCTTGTCATATTTTATCATATTTTTATCCAAGTTTTGATTCTTACATGGCAGTGAATCATTCACAGATCTCTGTTCATTCATATCGTTTGCAATTTGATTGTTAGTTTGAGAAATTCCGATTTCTTCGTACTTGTAAATGCTGTTGCTTGGTTCCTTTGCCATGGCTGTGTAAGTTTCATGATAACGATCCAAGGATGATATATCTGTACCGTTAAAATGAGTAGCAATAGAATCCTGAAATTTGTTCCAAGAATGAGGATTCTCCAGGAATTGACGATTTACAATTGCTTGAGATACGTTATGTAGTTGCGTTTCTGTATTTTTTGACGAATAGTTCCTTTGTGAATGTAATTTTAGAATATCGAAACCATTCCATGAATCATTATGTACATTAGCATTACTCCTACAGTTTCCTTGATTAGAGCTATTATTATGCTCCGAATCTTCTTTATCTTTGTTAAAAACTAAGCCATCTATCCATATCCTAATTATAATACAGATATATATTAGAATCTCTTTGGAAACTCATGCGTACATTACTTTACGAATTGCCAAGTATAATTTTTATAACAATTAAGGTTCACTAGTAGAATTTATAAAAAAAAAACATTGGTATGTAATTCAATCGATGGTACTACTAAGATTACATTTAAATATACCTAAATGCATCGAGATCTAGATACGTTGGCAAATCTCCACATTCCAAGGAAAAGTTCGTCCAAGACGCTATTCCGACTAAGGCTGTTTCATGATTTTCATTTTTGCACACGACTGGAGAACCAGGATTCCCAGCACAGGCTTTCATATCATCTTTTAGTTCTGCCATTGCACAAAATACATTCGTATAATTTGCGCTTGATTTTATCATGTATGTACACATCTTCCAGGAATTAAGAATCACTTCGTGGTATTGCATTGGTTTCGCCAAAACTTTGGACGATGGAGAGACGTAACTTTTCCAGCCGAATATTAGGCACAATTTGTAGTTATCGTCGTATTTCACAGGCACAATACCAGGTAGAATTATTTCGTTGGGGCACGTATCGAATGGCTTAGTAAGTTTCAATAGCGCTACGTTATAATCTCGATCAGGTAAAGCAGAGTAAGCTTGATACACGGGATATATGTATGTTGCTTTCACAGGAACTGCTTGCTTAGAATCAGATCCGTTTAATCCGGTTGCAAATAAAATAATGGACTGTATTAATAAAATTAATATGTTACTTTTAATATTCGTTTCTTAGCATTGTATTAAATAATATCATACATTTCTCTTATCTTGCACGCATTGTGCCGCGGTTAAAACCCAGTCTGGCGAAAGAAGTACTCCACCGCATGGTGCTACTGTTTGAAACTGTATCAACCAGGGAAACTGTCCGTCTTGAGCTCTTTTACCTTTGAGTAATATACTTCTATAATCTCTCAAATTTATTAAAATCAAGAAGAACGAAACATGTATTGACATATTTATATTAAAAGTGTTGAACTACTTTTATCTTGTATGTAGCTAGCTTCAGTATATGATACTGCTACAATTAAATTCGAACTAGAGACAATCGTTACGGAATGTAAAACTGTTTATTATAAACAACTGTGGATACAGTAATAATTATGGCAAATGTATGGCAGTATTTATACTATTTACACACCGGATGTGAGAAAATTTAATTATTATTGAT
Source organism: Nomada fucata (assembly GCA_948146005.1). Classification (NCBI taxonomy): domain Eukaryota; kingdom Metazoa; phylum Arthropoda; class Insecta; order Hymenoptera; family Apidae; genus Nomada; species Nomada fucata. The sequence continues at coordinate 6,196,427 of OX411278.1, read as the reverse complement.
CAAGAAGGCTTCTATTTTAATGAAAAATCGATTTGCTTGTAAATTCGTGTTCAATAATTTATAACTCTTCCTTCGCATCTTCTACTGTGCTTTTAAGTTTTTGGCTCTGCTTCTTCTCCTTTTTCTTTTTCTTCCCCTTTACGTCTCCACCGGTTTCACCCTTCTCTTTAAGACAGATATCGTCACCATCTTTCAATGCTCTGTCCGTGCACAAATACCTAAGGAAATAAAGATTACGTTACACCATAAGATTACATTCTATTTATAAAGTAATCAAGATATGACAATCGATACCTGATTAAAGGGATTTTTCCTTGATGATTATGATACCAATTCTCAATATCCGACTCATAATTTTCTAATAAATCTTCGCACTGTGTTTTCAACGTTGTAATTTCAACAGATGGTTTGTCCCATAATTCATATGGAATTCCTAATTCAACTTTAACACCTTTATCTCTATAAGAGTACAGATTCATGTAATTCTAATGCCTATTAATATGCATTGTCGTTCTCAATTTAAAAAAAGAAGGGTCTTACACTAGTCCATGGAGCGCTTTAAATGTTTGGCTCATTCCCTTGGCGAATCTTGTGCTATCAGCACGCTCTTTGTGAATATTGTACTCTAAAATACGTTCGCAAAGGCCCTCCATACTTTCTACCAAACGTAGCTCTCTGGAAATAGTTCAAACTTTGTAGTAAACAAAACAAATTTTCAATTTGTTATATACCGTATCTGTTTAAATCTATCGAAGATTTACGATTTTTTGTATTCCTTCTTTTTCTTCGGCGAAACATCGTCGACAGAGTACCCAATTTCAAGTATATCGCGCGTTTTACCGGTTTCGACTAATTTGGCTTCTAGCTCGGTGGCAACAACTTTGCAAACTGTGACAAAGTACATAGTAGCATGTATTGTATTCGATGTACCTTTTATGAGCAAAAAGTCCATCAACAGGTAGTGTGTATGTCTAATTACCTTCGCATTTGCTTGCATATTTAACACCCTGTTCTTCTTCGGGTCCACCGAACACAAAATACGAGACTAATAAATGCGTCAAAATTATTCGCGTTACAATGTACATCGTAAGACTATAAAATTATTAATAATGTCATTTAAAGGAACTATGTATGTATATGCTCAAAGAGTGCTTCGAATTATCTACTCGCGCTTAGAATACTTCTAATTAGAATACATCGCATTATTGCACATTCAATTTCATCTAATGCAAACGCATCACTGGCGATGTGTATTTAGAGTAATACAAGCGTATCGAGAATCGCAATTCTAAGTGTTCGATGGATTGGATACAGAGGAGGCATTCTGTTAAAAAATTTTAATGGTTGTGAAGTTTATTGTTTTTTTATGATATCACACGTCAGAGGGAAGTAGTATGCATTAAGTTTTTTTTTAATTAGTCAAGAACAAATGTGATTCATGGAAAAGATTAAGTACTGTTGTGGCTGCATTCTATTCGCTGATACAGGCGGCATCTTTAAAAATCTTCCGCGATAAAGTGCATTATAAAGAGGTCTGTTTTAATAGTTTTTAAATATATATATAACGTTAGAATTGTTTAATAAAAGAATAACATGAAACGTTAAAATAAGTTATAAGGCAAGAATTGTGACTTAGTTCTTCTTTTGTATCTTTCACGGGGATTGATATTTTAATGTTACTTCGAATGTTTTTGTTTGAAATAGTTCAAAAATTAATTGAAAGAAAATCCAGTTTACTCGCCTTTGGTTTAAATTTTACGCATTTCATTTAACAGAGGGGTTGATCACAGCAATGGATCTTCTTTCTTCTATAGTTTAACAATATATTTTTTCTCATTAACATTTGGACAGACTTTCACTACATACAAAAGCAATTACCCACATACAAATAAATTTTATAAAATTTGAAAAACAAAGTATATGTAGATTGAATGTACAATTAAATACTATTTACGTATATCTCTGATTACATCAGTTATACGCGAAAATTAAAGAATCCCTATGTATAATTTTATTATTTCAGATAATATTTTTATACGATATTTTATACGACTCGTTTTATACGAGCATTTCGCAAATAAAAAAAATAGAGTTGTATAACGTTACTTACATAAAATGGTCATATATAATTTCTTTCATTCTCTCTCGCGTTCTCGACCCTCTCTTTTGTTAAAAACTGAATGGGATATTTTGCAAACAGTCTCATACTACATCTTCATATTTAATTAGGAAACATTTAAGAATAAAACGATGTAAGCAATTTTTAATACGCTCTGCAAATTATTGTATATGTCATGATCAATAAACAGGTATATCACAAATTATTTTTGTTAAGCCTGCGTATGTCTTTAGTATAATTAAACGTTGAGGAATGTTCTTATTTGTTATTTGCATTTATTAAAAAAAAGGCATATGCTTGTATGTAATATATAGATTCTATGAAATTAAGGAATGAAAACAAATACATACTAGCTGCGATCGTCATCTCACGCAAAATATTATAGTTATCTTTATCGAAACAAAATTTTATAATTTTATATAGCTCATATAGTAATTACATTTACAAATTCTATTAAATGATGTACAATCACTACAAAAAAAAAAATTCAAAAATATCGAAGTTCTATAAAAACTAGCGTCTTTATGTTGCAAAGGAAGACTTAACAAAAAGTATAGTACAATTTCCGTTTCAAAGTGTTGCATTTATCTAAATAACAAGCAAATATATGTAAAGATAAATCGTTTCTAATTGCAACATGAACGAGAAGTTTCATTTAATAAAAGAAAACGTGATGAGGAATTTTCATTTCATTGTATTAGGATAGAGCGTAATTCGTGGCATAGCTGAAATAGAGATTATTGTTATAAAAATTAATCAAAAGTATAAAATTAAATTTATTATACAAGATTTGCAAGGGCGTTAAATTTGTGCAATTAATTCAAGTACTACACTTTTTTATATTTATGTTTGCGCTTCTAAATCTTGTATAAAAAATTAGTTTGTACCTTCGACTTATTTTCTGCACAAGAAACCATATCTACTTTTCAGATTTCCGATGAATTATGCCATATCGTGTACATGATCATTTCATTTTGATTATCTGCTCTAATTAATAAAACACACAAGTAGACAAATAATAAAAAGTGTCTGATATATTTCCGAATTAACATAGTTAAAATTTTACTTTTCGAAAACAATGTGATTTTCTTTGAATAGTTACGATTGCACTATATTTTTTTAACATGTATCGGCTATAAAACGAAAATTATAACAAAGCTGATAGATTAGCGAGGCAGGAAATACAAACGCATTCATTTAGAAATATTTCTCACGTGAGCTTAATAGAAATTTCTTGTAAAATAAAGTGTAAGTACTGCAGGAGCTAGAATTTTAACTATATATAAATTAAGCCTGCCGTTGAACACTTATTTGAACTTTGTTTAGCGATTACAATAATTTGTACCATTAAAAATTTTTTTTAATTAGAATGCTACTAACTTAACGTCATTTGTTTCGTTTATACTATTCGAATTTTTTTAAATTTACTGTTTTGTGAAGAAATAGAAGTTTTTCGAGACGTTCGTATCTAATTAAAATTGGTGGTTCCGTTGCAGAAATTCATCAAGGTACAATGTTGAGAATTGTTTTTTTTTTATACAGTTTCTAGTAATCATATTTTGTAACAAGCTGTTTAGAGACAGTTACATTATATCGTCAGTATATCCTTATACTAGACATGTGTTTTGTTTTCAACAACAATCTCATAGATGTAACACAACTAGTGATTTGTATGTGAACCGTGAATATTGCAATTAATCGAGACAAATCTTTCACAGTTTTCACAGACGTTTCTATTTAAATAATTTACAAAACAATATTTCATTATTGTTAGTAAAATATTGCTCACCATCAGCTGAACCCGCTGATTTGTATTACATTATTATCACAAACGTTACATTATGAAATTGTTGGACAATGATCCCTATTACCATTTTGTACAATAAGACCTATTCCTTCGTCGCTTGGAACGAAAAGTAAATTTTTCAAGCTTTCGTTCGTGTAATAATACAAAAGGACTACGAAATGTTACTTTTAATGATTGTAATATTCAGGACACGATGTAAATCATGCCATAACTCTGTGCATGTTTCGTACATTATCTTAAAACAAAAGTCTGCTTAGAGCCTGAAACGTTTGTTTCGTTCGTTAGATTTACGTAAAACGTTTGGTTTCAGTTCAGTCTTATTGATGAAAACACGATAACATGTAGAAAGTATACTATCGAGACAGAAATAATTTGGTTTGATTAGATCTTTATTTTTGTTTTATTTTTCTCAGTGGTCGCACAAGCAACCCTCCATAACGAAGTTCTCACGTCAATATGGACTTTAAAAATTCGTTTCCTTAAATCACTGAAAAATGTAAATAAAATGGAAGCCGCGAGCATTCCATTCAAACGAGTATTGCCTTCGAAAATATGTTTCAAAGTGATTTTGCCTTTCCGTTACTTTCTGTCTTAAATGTTCACAGTATACGCAGTTACTTTACTTAAAAACAAAAGAAAAAGAAAAGAAATTGCAATAGTACTATACTTAATCCTAAAACGACTGGAATTCGTTATTTCGCAATGAATAACACGATTGTATAAATAACATAAAAGGGATATCTTACAAGAATTCACGTAAAATAGCTCGCAACTGATATAAACATGATCAATTGATTTTTGTAGTTTACATAAGCTGAAAAATGTACATCCATATTTCGTACAGAATAAGAAATCTCGCGTCTAAATGAAAATGATGGAAGCGTAAAATAAACGGTAAATTAAAGAACTGTAATGAAAGCGAGTCGATTAATTCGTAAATAAATGTGATCCTTTTAGAAAGGCAAAGCCCTGTAAAACTGTTACTTATATAATGCTCATCGATCGGCGGTAGCGTTTTCTAGTATTAGTTACAACAACAGGAACCGATACAGGAGCGGGAGGAGTTACGGGCGTAACAGGTGTTACAGGTGTAAGAGGAGTTAAAGGAGTTTCAGCCATTTGGGCTGAAGAGGGGGGCCTGAGCTACCAAATGTAGTTTTCAGTTTGTGGAGCCCGCATTACTCCCACACCTCCACCGAGTCTTCTGTAATTCATGCAACCGCACAGTTTCCATTGATTTTGTTCCGAATCGTACACTTCGATTGTTTTCAAATAGGCAGTTCCATCAAATCCACCCACTGCGTATAGTAAACCATTCACTACGGCTAAACCCACCTGAAATGTAAAAAAAAAGAATGATTTCTCTTTGTAGTAAAGCTGGGGGGTCCTAAAGTATAGTCATAGTTTCTTTAATCTACATTATTTCAAATTGTAGATTTCAATTTGATTAATAGACATTTGAAAATGAATCATGCATATTTTAATCCTAGAACGACAGTCTTCTATTTTTTGGTGCTGGTAATACCGCAGAGTTACGGTCAACCTAAACTAAAATTTCATATTTTAAACATTATTTAATAATATGGAAAAGTTGTTTCGTGGCTATTCTTTGGAAATCATAAGAAATAATAACTGCATGGTGCAATTTCTCTTCTATAAAGGAAGAAAACAAATATTTTCATGCTACGTTGCAATGTAAATGCAAATATCACGTCTGTAGAGAAGATTGTGGAGTTTCCGGAAACCTCGGAGTGTCGTTCCAGGATTAGGAGCATATTTATATTTCTCTGACAATTTATAAAGATCTACGTTGCAAGTTGTAATTTGAAGATTGCCAAAATGGAGAAGAGAACTTACTCCGCTTCTTCTCGATGTCATTGCAACTATTGGACTCCAGGAATTTGTATGAGGATTATACCGTTCAGCACTCGAGAGTTCCATGCAATCGTCTCGTCCTCCAACGGCGTATATTAGGTTATTAAATACGGCACAGCCTAAATGCTTACGTCTCGTAGACATAGGGGATACTTGGGACCATTTGTTTTGCCTTGGATCGTATCTTTCTACCGTGTTTAACGGCGACTGGCCATCAGACCCGCCGATGGCATATAAATAACCGCCTAGCACAGCAACAGCTACTCCAAGCCTTCTAGTGGTCATTGGTGATACTTTGGACCATTTATTTTCCTTTGGATCGTACCTGGTAGAGAACAAAACGCTGTGTTTTGTTTACTTCATACCACACATCAGAAAAGGTGATTTATTAATCTTCATATTCTGTTCGAGTCTATATAACTCGATCCCTGACTAAAATCTTTGGCCCTGGGTAATGATATTTGAAATAACAAAACACTATGATTTACCTTTCAACGTGGTTTAAACACTGGACACCATCTTGGCCACCTACCGCGTAAAGAAAACCATCCAACACTGCAACACCAACACTAGTCCTACACGACGTGGTAGGCGCTACATCACAGGACCATTGGTTCGTTTGCGGATCGTATCGTTCGATGCTATTTAAATAGCTTTGTCCATCATGGCCACCTACTGCGTACAACAAATCATTTAACACGGCTACCCCGACACCGCATCTCCGTTTACTCATAGGCGCGACCATTTTCCAGTCCGCGGTGTTCGGATCGAATCTTTCAACGCTGGCGATCGCATCGCCGGAACACCATCCACCAACAGCGAACAAAACTTCACCGCGCCGCGTCGGTTTTCTAGGCCGTGTTCTAGGTCCTTGCATCAACGGCCTTTCTTGAGGAAGGAGCAAATAATTTTTCGCCTCGTCCACCAAGTCTCTGCACGCGTCGTCAGATCGAACTAAAAGGTCAGAGCCTACGGTTCCAACTAAGAATTTTGGGCTAAGAAGGGGTAGTCGTACATGTTGGAGGACCTGCGCCAAATGCTGCCTTCTCTCTGTGACATTGTACTTGACCCAATTCATAACTGCACTAAATACCTGTTCCTCTGTTCGGACGTTCAACTCGTCCGAGGAAATAATATCTACTAATTGGCCGACAGGTAACAAAAGAAATTCTTCGCTTTCCATTACCTGGTTAACAGTAAGAATACGAAGGTCACATCATTGAAAATAAGAAGGAGGATATGTGGGGACGTACTTCTTGAAAATTGTGCTGGGTGAACTTGTCGGCGATTCGTAGGAGTTCACGACAAGAATGAGTGTCGGCAAACGCTCGTATACCTAGACAATTAGACGGGTCTAGCTGGCGTTTGAGAAACTCGCAACATATATCTTGAATCTCTGCTAGCTGGAGAAGGCACGCTGCTGGAAGGAGAGTTTGAACATTCGCTTCCTCGACGATGATGTGACAGGTGTAACAGAAGTCTATCAACAGTTCCATCGCCATCTCGTCTATGTCGCGTATCGTTACTTCAGTTTGTCGAGATTCCGCCAGCTCCCCAGTAAACATCGCTCTGCGGACGTGTGTAACATTCATGATTAAAGAAGATTCGATCATTTCATCCAATTGTCAAGTATTACTCAGAGCTGAAAAGAGGACTCGCCGTTCGGCTTCGCCTTTGGGCTTTCAGATGAGGCTGCATATCTGTGCCAGTTCATCACTTGCTACCGCACGTGGCCCCAGTTATTAATAGTTCGAACTCCATTTGAAAAATTATTCGATCCACAGGTGTCTCATTGGTATAAAAAATACAAATTCATGATAGTAGGATGGACATTCTACTTAGAAAGCAACACATATTTAGTTGTTTTAAGTTCTAAAATATTATTTAACTCCATAAACTCTAAACTCAATTAACGGGCTAGAGAAGATACAACAATTTTGAATTATACCGGCGAACTGTGACAGAATATGTGAGCTTATACCGCTACAATCAATTAGACCCACAATTCTTCCGCTCGTCTCCTTTTCAGCTTGCAACAAAGTTAGAACAACACAAAAACGAATCGGTTACCTGAAGTACGGACTACACGCCGACAGAATAACGCGGTGAGCAAATATCTTCCTAGACCCGACATTGAGGACAACGTCGCAGAGTTCTCTATGTCGACGAAGAACATTGAGCTCTGTGAGCGTAGCACGGGGATGTTTTTCTGAGGTATGACTGAGGCGGGCTGGGGAAGGTGCGCGTTCCACGACCATTTCACCCATCCTCTGCGAGGATGGGGCGCCCGTGGCCGCTCTCCCCGAGGCGCCCCTAGACCCCCCTAGCTGGAGGCGCAGTGGGGGTGACGCCCAACCCCACACCGAGTCTATCTGCAACACCATTCACCAACCACCACGTCTCTCGAACGTGCCTGTACCAGGCCACCCGATCTTCTGGGATCCCTGTAATCAGAATATTACTCTGTTAATCAGTTGGTCAACTTAAATCCTGAACAACTGCCTGCGTACCTCGCACAGACCATGATTTTTTATGTCACAGACTTCAATTAGAAATACAAACCTAAGCAATTAATTGTCTATGTTGTATCTAGGCGATTATAAAGCTCGTCTTATATAAGGTAGCTTGTAATAATATTTTGTAATTGTTGTTCTATGAATAGTCCTGAATAGTTTTGTAAGCAGCATCAGAGTAGTCTTTTATGTTAGATTCTACCAGTTGTCGATGGATTCTGTTGGATGAGTAACTTACTTCCTCGTAAGCTGGTAAAATGGTTGGAACTTGCTTTTGCTGTGAGTTTTTTTATTGTTAGGAGATGTTGAGCGGAGATTATATTACTTTCTGTAAGTAAATGATCCAAGGAACTTTGAACATTATTTGATTATTAGTGTTGAACTTTATTGGACATTCATGCATTGTTATGTTAAGAGTGTAAAAGTATAAATAGTGCATTATGCAACTGCGTACAAAAAATAAGTCTTCAAAGCTTGTTTCTATGATGCTTATTATACTATGCGAATAACAGGTATTCTAAAAATATTAAAGTAATGGAGAAATTAATTGCAAACAGTATTACAAGTCAATGTAAATATTAGTTCAAAATTTAGTCCATAGAAGATGTTATTATAATATTTGGACCAATCGTTGCTGTCCCTTGTACAAACTAAATCCAAGTTTATCTGTGGATTACATTGACACGCAAATACCAGAAGAAATTAACATAGAAATACAAAACATTAGCTGAAATACTTCAACATCACGAAAAAGAGAACCTTCGTAAGGATGAAAATCACGAATCACTTCCCACGTGAAAGATAAACAAATTCATGCAATTCCATTACAAACATGTTAAACAATGATAATTCTTGATGGTGACCATGAATAAATGTAAACAACTGCGGGCATATTTCTAGTACTAACAATTCGTGTAAATATTTGTTTGAACGTCGAAATCGTGTAAAAGTGTTTCCAAAGAATTCGACAAGTCATAGGCGTGAGAAAGTGAAAAGGAGAGTAACAACGCTGACACTCACTGTATGATGGATGCGAGGATTCCCGACGTACGATTGTGAAATCTGATTGAATTCTTGCACCGTTTCTGTATAGGTTTCCCAAGCTAACGAGCGATAAACAATAATCTGATCAGCGTATGCAGCTTCGTTGTTTTTTTCTCCACGATCACTGTTAAAGCAATACCATGATGTATGTCGTATATGCGGCGCGTTTCAGTACCGAGCCACGTTTTTAAGTGCTATATTATTCACAGGTATTTCACGGAAGATATCACGAGGGCACTTTCATTTTGTTATCTTTACTTGCGATGCACCATGCACCAAATACCGATTCGCTCGCTCCTGAACCGAATCCCCAGGGCTACGTTCGCGTTGTGCCAATTGTGTCAATCTACCTTTGCCTTCCGTTCGTCGCCGACAGATGCCGCCACCATGTCCTTTGAGCTGTCAAATCGCTCCGGCGGCACTTGTGCTTCCACTTTTCACCCACAGGTGTCGAATTACGAATAGTTTCGTGCTCAATATCCTTCCCAGTTACGCGCCAGTTTACTGTTCCCATTTAATTTTAATATCACAATAAACTTAAAGTGCGACTTAAAATAAATAAGTAAGACTTTCGTTTACTGTCGAACAACGAAACATATTAGTGACATTTAAAATAATACATTTTCTAACGACATTTTTCTTGATACAGTTTAGGAAAAGATTGATCGCTTGTTCTATGCGATCCTCGGTGAAAGATGGTACTACAATGTTTCTCAGTAGATTATTATGGTAATACATTAATTTAAATACGGATCTTTTTTGTGACCCTAGACTTAACTGTCTGAAGGTATAGTACAATCGCTGATCGTTTCGAACATTATGTATCCGCGCATAAATAAATTCCTACGATTTCATCTACCATTCAATTTTGGCGTTAATAATTTATACGCGAAAACGTCCAGTCAACGCCCTGTTAATAATTCGAATAATTAAAGCTTGCAGCGCGGTTCGAAACGGGAAACGGTGGCGTCTGTGCATTAAAATCGCCACGACTTCCGTGAACGAGGCGAGGTGCGCGCATACACGTATGCATGTATACGCAAGCTGCAGAAATAGCAGGCACGCGATGCGATAGAACGATTAAGCGGATCGTCGTGAGTTTTGGATGGCAGGTGCCAATAAAAATCGGTTATGTCTTATTACGGGTGACCTAGATTTTGGCCGTGCCGCCGAGCAGGCAGCCCTTGTAATCTTAATAAGGTGATACAGGCGGCAGAGCGCAGCGGCGGCCACGGTCCGTGATGATTGAATAATCTTTACGGGAGAAAATGAGGGACGCCGTTCTCGGAAGCGGAGGAATATCCATGAACACGCGACCAACCTCTTTCCGCTTTCGCTCTGTATACGCATCGATCGTCGTGTTATTTCACTTAAACGCGGCTGAACATAACTCGCGATACCTGGCCAGCTTTCGCGGGCAAGTACAAACGTACGCTCGAACGTTTGCAACCCGAAAAACCTCTGTAAGACCGGAATTTGGTATATTCCTGTCCGCTCCGTTATAAGAACCTCCGTTGACGCGAAATACAAACATCGTGCACCTCTGATTACTGGCTACGCTCGGATGCGTTGGTTTATATATGCCTGTGCAGCTTGATTTGACAGAAGCTTAATCCCTGCGAGGTGATGTTAACTTCTCTGAGTAAAAATATGGCGCAGCTGCCCCTAAAATTCGGGTTGCCGTGTCTAATTTGGATTGCGAGAGAAAAAGAGCTCGTGAGTTTCCTCCCGTCGAGTTTGCAACTGCGTGTATATTTCAATGTTTAGATCGTCGAGTATGACCTTTTATTAGTTATTATATAAATGACGAAACTAAGTCGGTATAATTTGACAAATTAAATAAATGTACGGATCGGATGAGACTTGAAATACTTACGTGTTACACGATATCGGACAGGTCAGAAATTTTCACTAAATTAACGACGTTTCACAATAACAAGTATCTCGCAGATTGTAAAACTTCGAAACTTGACGGCACTTCCATGATCTAACGTAAGCGAGAATTAAGTGAGCGTTGTCGATCAGTGTCGGCGGTCTAAAAGAAACTCACGAGCCACGTTATTCTTGTTCTACTAACTGGTCCGCGTTATTATCTATAAGCACCAAAATATCCGTGACAATTGTGCAAGCCATTATTTGTTTCCACGCGAAGGTTTTAGCGAGAAGTAAATAACTCGATCCTTGACATAGAAATACATATTTCGTTGTACACGGTCAAAGCTAAGCTGTGTGCATTATTAACGACTTTGTAAATTACAGATTAGTCGCTGGTACTGGTTTTTCAATTGAATTAAATATTTCGTAGGTACTGTAAGATTGCTATTCAACTATATGTACGTATTATTATTTAGTACGACTTTTATACGATTACTTCATTCTTCAACAGTTTATAGAAAAAAAAATGCAGTACATGTCGTATAAGTTGAATTAATCGAATTATTATGAGACATTTTATTTGACGTTTTGATAAATACATGTAGGTGTACATTTTTAATTACTTTCGTTTGCCTGTTATTAAATTCATGTACCATGATAAGTGGGCCCCAGTTTTTGATCAATGTGAAAAATGATAAATATGAAACTATGGTGTTATCATTAATTGGCAATGTAACCGCGACTGTTGCAAGATTGGTTATTCTGTTGCATTTAAATTTGAAACATTCAGCTCACGCGAAGTTTACCTTTTTAACTGCAGAACAGGTGTCGCATAAGTACACGTAATGGACAGTGGTGAACGTGGTAGTGGAAACTTTTTCTCGTAAGATATCTCCGATGGTTGGATAAAGAAACAGTTGTAAATTAAAGCTACGGTGGCATTCAATGCGATAAATAAATTTCTTTCTGCACCGCCCGGTCCATTTGAATTGTCGTACTTTCTTCTTGCAAAAATCAGGATTATCTTAATTTTTTCTCTTTATCAGCACCATCTACGTCCTCGGGCTTACAATTAGTATTTTAAGAGACGCGAAGTTCTATAATTTGTTAGCCTTTATGAGATATCTGACGCGTCAAATCTATTTGATTCCGTACGATAAAGTCAGTTTCATATTGTATGTCGGGCAGAAGATACATTTGCACTACTGTGGACTCATACAGCCCTTTATCGCCGATTTCCTTGGTCATTGTTCGATATTTTTCAGAATATTCACAAACGAATATTGCTGCAATCGATTAAAAATCATGTCACAATTATCCACATCGTATTTGGTTTATTTCTAGTAATCTTCGAATTACTGCCAAGGAGTGTAATTTAAAAAAAATATATGGATAAAACACGGATAACAAAAATATTTAAATGATGTGATAAAGAATACGGACCGCAATCACAGTTATCTCTATTTAGATAAAACGAAGAATTAAAAACTGCATGTATTAAAATTGCGTGTCTTGATAGCATTTAATACCTTGAATTTTTATTCATACTAGATTAATTAGATGCATAAGATGTATAATTCATATGGACATGTAATATTTGTATATTTCTTTACTGTTCGCATATCTATTTATGTATTATACCTTATACGCGTTCAACGTTAATCCTTTTCCAGCGGCAATATCAAAACTGAAAATGTCTTCGACGCACGAATCAGTACACTTTTTATTGTTCAAGCAAATTTGAATCTCAGATCGTTTGTCACACTCGTTAACGTGCATTATGAAATCCCAGCAATCCCTGCAACTCTTGCACCTGAACGCACCTTTTCTTATCCACGGTTTCGATATCGTCGATACACGCACGCAAGGATGTTTATCGCGGTTTATCAGTTGCCCGGGTCCAAGTCGCCCAAGTTTTTGTGTTTTTTTTGCATCGACCACGATCCTTATCGGCGGGGCCCGAGTGAGTCGTCAGTGTAATTTTAAATTCGCGATGCGTCGAGGCGTCATTAAAGTGGTTCAAGAGGTATCGCCGGAGTTACCGTGGTTTTTCGACTTAAACGCACTGCCTCGAGGCGCATTTAACTCCGATTACAGAAACTCGAACCGATTGCCGCTTTTCGGAACCTGACCCGGAATAACGCGTCCCTCTGTCTCCTCTCTTCGTTCCTTTTTTTGTTTTCCCCACTCTGTTTTTTTTCGGGTCTTTTTTCCTGCGTCGCGTGAAACATGGATTTTGATGTTGCTGCGTTAATACATTACCGTGCCACGTGATTAACGTTGCTCTTTTTGCTGACGTGTCAGGAGAAGCGCACCGCGATTTGCGGAAGACGGGACGTTTCGGGACACGTGATGGATGTAATATTTTTTCAATTAATATCTTTAAAGCGTCGATCCTCGATAGGTAGGGTGAGCAGTAACATTGTACCCATCGTGTGAATCTTCGAGTAAAGGATTGCTTATTGTTGTATGAAAAAATAGAAAATAAGTTATAAGTTGGAAATTAAAAGTTGGAACAGTTTTATAATCCTGAACATACAGTGACCCACAGATTCACTTAAATATTTTTTAGTCTTAAAACTATGTAATGGTTTGTTCTCTGCACTCTATCAATTAAAACTGAAAACATTTCTTTGGCTACATTTGCATATGTGTAATGACGACTTCTTGTACCTGTTTGATAAAATGAACCTGACTATATTTTTCTATGGTCAGTTCTATGGTCATATTGTTTACTCGCAAAGTACTTAAATAGTGGGCTTAGCGGTAATATCGATACATTCGTTGTCGTGTTGTATGTCGCGAGTTGCTTGAAAATTACGAGAATGGTTTGGATCATTCCCATCACTAGTGCAAAGGTGTATGACGTGTGTGGTCTTGTGTAAAAGTAAGGAGATCGTATTTATGAACACCTTTCTGCGTCGCATTATCCAGAAGAAAAGTAATTTCGTTGAATCGTTTCTTCTATTCCTTAAAGCATTGCCAGAAATCATCTATAAAGATAATTACAGGAGATTATTTAAGTAGTATTTTTATCTTTGGTATTAAAAAAAGTCATACTCATTGATAACTCCGAAATAAATGGAGCAAGCTACTAATTCTATTTTAGTCAATTCTAAAATTACTAAACTCCTGTCGCCCTTCTTTTATCTGAACTATTATCGAGAGTATTTTAATTAGAAAACTATTCGTACGAACATTCGCAGCAACTAAATCTAAATCTAACGAACAAAAATTAATCAATAATGACGACAACGAACAACGACTAATTTCCAATTAATTTATGAGTAACAAGTATTCGCAAATTATTGTGTTCATAACTTAATTTCTATAAGACTTGAAACATTTATAACAGTTAACTGCTTCGACTATTAAATATTACGAACTTTTCAAAGCAATGCACTACAACGTATGCTCGAATCGGGCTTTTACAAGTAGTGCAGGTCAGTTGGTCAGTATGGTCAGACGTGGTTCATTTAAACACGATACATGTCAATTATATGGTCAGGCATGCCTCTTTCCAGTAGTGCAGGTCAATAGTATAACTATAGAAGCTTTTTATAGCAGCTCACGTTAATTGTATTAGAGTTACAGCTGATGTTAATACAAATTCAACGACTTACTATGAACAGCGTGATTGGAACATTCATCTCGCTAGTCGTATATGTCTGGAGAATATTTATAATAATACAAATTAACATTCCAACATTCATTAACATACGATATGTTGGGTTTGGGTATGGGTCTTGGATTGTTGGTCGCCCAGGTGCAAAAATAATACCGTCGCCCCTATTAATTTTATATTAATCAAAATTTTGCATATATTAAACGGTCAGCGGTCGCCCCAGGGTTTGGTCGTCGAAGTGTGGGGTCGCCTTTTGAACCCCCGTCAGGAACGGCTCTGTCAATACTACATCTCTACGCTAACACACCAGAGAATTAAAACGTACGCGATAACCAATTGAACAGACCATTCTCGTCCTTCGTTAATGAGTAATAAGTTATTACAAAATAAGCTAATTACTCCTTCATAAATTGTCCTCCTTTCTTTTTCAACGAAATTAAATTACATTATTATATTAGCCCTGTATTTATTTGAAATCTGTCTAATAACTACACGGATAGACCACCGAAATATTTGCGGTGCTTGTTTACAAGGTTTCTTCAACCGGAGCATTTGCCTGGTAGCATTGGTTTTCCAAGAAATCGCCTTCAGGTTGTACCGAAACTAATGTAAATTCTCAGCCTTGAATTTGTTTATATCACCAGTAACAAAACACGGCTCCGGTCGACGGCCTCCGTTGGTTTTCGGAAATTGCGAATACGACCGAACGTTTCCGAAAGTCGCACCGCGAGTAACGCACGCAGCTTCATTATCAGTTCGGGCGTCGTGGCGAACGGATCTTCTAAACAGACAGAGGTTAGCGACTTTGTTACTACGCGATATCGTTTCCGGTGACATAATTTATTTGTCGCGAACCATTGATTACTAACTTCAATTAATTTATATACGCAATTAATTAACAATCGTTATACCATCGCGGCAGTACTTTCAATCGTTATTCGAGTCTTTACTGTTGAACGCGTTACTTGCGAAATTTAGGTTAGGGGTGACGCGACTTCTTCGAGTAGCGGCGGTGCATTAATACGCTATTAATTAGTCTTTTATTGTAACATCGCGTTGATTAATTGCTTAGCTTGAGCCGCTCTTCAAATATTTATTGCGTTTTGTTGCTCGATTATTCGTATTCGGCGAGATTTTAAGGTAGCGTCCTACTTTGTTAGTACGACCCCCTTGCATTTGACTTTGATTTCCACATATGTTTCAGGCATTGCTTTTCTTCTGTTACAGGTAGAATGACTGATCGACTGGTAGCAAATAATATATTCAGAGGAAAGAATAGAGGACTGAGGTACAATTGCCACGACGATTAATCATTAACCTGACGAACTTTGGTGGAGGATTGGTAACATTTAACTTATTATCTCTGAGATTGATCTATATGTGTATATGATATATATAGTATGTGTATATTTCGTGTTATCTGTCGATTGAATTTAGGCGATGGGTGCTACATCATTGATATTTGCAATATGTAGCCCCTATTAAACGATATTAGTATATAATAATATATCTTGTCTATTAATTAAATCTGGATAATAGTATGGTAGTACTTTATTAAGAAAAAAACAGTGATTCCTCAACAGACATTCCATAGAACAAAGAAATAATTCGATTTCTTCCTCCTCTCTCCATTTACTTACTTGCACAACTTCCAGAAAATTTTGATGACCGCGCGCAATGCGGTCGGTAGAGTCAGTGTTTGCTCCCGACAATATTCTTTTTATTGTTTATAGAGCGGAACCGCTCTTAATAATAATAACAATTAGATATAAATAACAGTAAATAGACGCGAAAGTAGAGTCAGTGTTTGCCTCGAAATATTATTCTCGCGACAGTAGAATCACTTTGTTCGTCGAACACAATTATACAACGCGCCCAATAGTAGACTTTTATTATTTTCTTTTTTTCTTTTTGGTTACAAATATTCCGGTATTAGAGTCAGCACCTATCCTGTTCGGCGAGTTGGGGCATTCCTCCATCAACTCGAAGAGTGAGTATCTCCTTCGTATCTTTAATTTTGTATCTCAATAATCTTCGATAATTTAACATAAATATTGCCTTTTTTTAAAACTGTTTCAGAAGCCGCCACGGGGTCGATGATAATCACCCTGCAACATTGATGACCGCGCGCAATGCGGTCGGTAGAGTCAGTGTTTGCTCCATCAAAGTTATTTTTATTATTTATAGAGCGCAACCGCTCTTAATAATTATATAGATATAAATAATAACAAGACGCGAAATTAGAGTCAGTGTTTGCACCGAAATATTAATGCACTCGCGAGATTAGAATTAATTTGTTCGTTGATCCAACGATAATACGGGCGCGATTATAGTCTTTTATTTATATTTTTATTATTCGGAACGAGTGTTTCCGTCGAGTGTTTGGCGAGTTCGGGCCTTCATCCATCAACTTGACGAGTAAGTATCTCTTTATTTATTTAATCTTGTATGGCAATAATATTTGACAATTCACACATTCGCAAAGTACTGAAAGTACAATGATTTTAATGTTGTCTGCTCTTGTTGAATGCTTCAGCAGCTTCCATGGCTTCGATGCCGACGAGCTTGGTAGCTCCCCTGGTGAGTCTGCAACCGGTGAGTGGCATGCTTTAAAGTTCCTCTGGTCACTCAATCATGTCGCAGGACGAAAGGTCCGAACCGACACGAGTGATCGGTTGTAATTACGAACATTTTTCTGGCAAGCACTGTGACCATGGGTATACACAAATATACTCATGAGTAGTAACTACTTTACTGTTTTATATTATATGAGGATAGGTCTTCTTGTACAACGCGTTTCAAATTAGTTTGAGAATTTGAAGAGAGAAATTTAGTATAAAATATATCACTATGCATCTTTTTATAATAGATGATTTAATAGAATACGTATGAAACGAATATTTAAATAGTTATTAATTATTAAATGAATATAAAGTAACGTCCAGTATCATACGTGCATTAGTTTGTAGTGGAGAAGTCGAATACCCTTCGACTTCGTTTATTTGTCAATTGCAATTAATTCAGAGTTATAATAAAATGCATAATGATTGCTGTTAGTAAGAACGTAGTATTTCTACTTTGATTGAATATAAAATAAAGGTACTTATATACCTTGTCGATTTGTTGGAACTATCGAATAATTTTATTATTCGATATCCATATTAGTCTTTAGCGTATAAAGATATCAATAAATTCACTTCTTCCGTACGAGATATTAATTAAACCTGAAGGTACAAGAAGACAATACGCGAACGGGTAGATCTCGAAGTCAAGGCAATCGTCTTTAGAACCATTCTCGCGTTTTAGAAGCAATGCTTTGATGACGGGAACACCTGAGGATGTTTCAATTTAATTCCAAGTATATTAAAGTAGAGTCTTTGAATAATTTATCTAATAAAGTAGAGTCATTGCATAATTTTTTTAATAAGCTAGACTCATTGAATAATTGTTCTAATAAAGTAGAGTCATTTATTTTTCTCTTGAATAAAATAAAATCATATATTGATCTGGAATATATGTATACATATATTTAGTCCGTTAGAAAATCAGTATGCCTTTATCATCTTTTTAGACGAGGATTTCCAGGTTTAACCCTTTCCGTGTTCACTGCCCGGATCCCACTCACGTGCCCCGGTGCTACTTGAGTGGGAAAACGGTGATAGAGCACGACGATATTTATTTAGTTTATAAGCCATGAATTGATTTATTGTTGGCGACTGACAGTGCGTTTGGTGTATCGTGCACGATGTAATATCCACATTGTGTGTGTGGTTAGGCTGTGGATTTGCGTCGTTCCGTGCTAAATTGAAGCTATTTTGACCAAGATAAGATATCTGCCAATTTAAAACAGGGACATCATTTTTACTATTAAGTGCATTAATAATCCCTACTATACTGAGGCAGGAAGATGTTGCCATTTATGATGACATTGTATTCGTGCTATTTAATTATTCTATTAATTATCAACCGCGGTGTGGTTTTTTCCACGCGGACGCAAAGATCCCAGCCACTGTCAGTCGATTTCAGAAAAATGGTACGTACATTAATGTGTGCAAGTTGTGTGACGACACTTGGGTGTCGGGGGTGTCCCGGGACGCCTCCCTAGTGCAGGCTTTTGCGCCCAAGTGTTTGACTGAGAACCGTGGAGTGTCGTGTGTTGGTGTGCCCGTTTGCCATTTTTTAAATATAGGTCCGGGCAGGATAGGTAGCATACTTTCTTGTGTGACTGATAGACCTAAGTAGGTAGGGCCGGGCAGGTTGACACAGTGTCTGATCGGGTAGGCAATATTTCGCGTGTTCAACCTGTTTCAGGACATCTGATTTGAAAAGTCGACGGTGAAGCTGCGGCGCGAACGAAAATGCGTTCGCCTTTGGCTTTGCCTATCGATTTTTCGAATCCTTCGCGGTCGTGGTCGCGATTTAGGCCTCGAAACGAAACGCGTTACATTGTGCTCGAGGCTGCGCGTGTGAACGAAGAACGATTACAATTTTAATCGTAATCATTGCGATTTTCTGTAATCGCAATTTTTACGACTTTATGCGGTCGTGACTCGGCCGCGTGTGTTCCATTTAGCTGCGCGATTTAGCTTTTTATTTATTTTTTGTTTTTGTTTGCGAATAGAGTCTCGAGCCTAGACTAAGTTTCAGTGGCATCGCACCGGAAGAAAAGAAGAGGCTATATGCCGAAGAGGCCCGACAAACTGTCGCTCAAGAGGGCAACTACCAATGGTTCTCCATTCTTTTTAAGAACGGGGAATCATTCTATGTTACTACTTTGTCACTGTGCTTGCATTTTCATTCGTAGAATTTTTCTTTGTACTTGGCCGACGCACATTCCGGCCGAATGATACAGCCCTCCCAAAAATTTTGCGTTGCTTCAGAGTTACGAAAATCTTGAGAACGGGTTGAATTAGAGTTGCGTTAAGTGCCACGCGTTTTTTCAAGTAGAGTCTCGCGAAAACGAACATGAGTCTCGCGAATTCTTAGAATTGCCGGGGGATTCGCGGATTCTTTGCAGGAGCGTTGCGAACGAGTTTTAACTTCGCGGTTACACTTTTGTAGAGTTGCGTGCGAATTATAAATCGCGGTTTTTAATTACGGTTGAGTAAATGAAAATCGTAAGTTGGTTTAGCGTTGCGAAATTATGTCGCGATTGTTCTTGCAAAACTACTGGTTTTATTGTTAAGTAAGTTTTAGTATTTTATCATATATTTTATATATTAGTTTCTACTGTTGCGGAAATTATGTTCGCGTCTTGAGCTTTCAGCCAACTTTTCTGTGGATTTTCAATTTGATACTATTTGATACTACACATAATTTATTGTTCGGTTTCTATCGGTCTTAATAAATAGTGTTGCGAAATGATTGCATCGCGAGTTTCACTTAGCGTTGCGCTCATTAAAGATTACGGTTTTTAATTAGAGTTGCGAATACCAATCCCTAACTGCTCTTCCAATTGGAAGCCTGTTGCTGAGCCACCCTGGAGGGTGGAACATTATTGTCACCTGACGACCATGGTTGAATCTTCCGCGTTTAGTGTTGCGTTTAAAGAACAAATTTGGTGCATTGAGTATGGAGTCATTCTTTCATTAGTGTTGCGTCCAATCGCGATTTTGCTGATTTTTAGTATTATTAAAGATTAACAAGATTAATTTTGAATTAGAGTTGCTATTTGTTATATTGAAGCACCACTCGCGTCTGATTCTTACAAATTTGTATTGCTATTGAATTTTTTCATATTTAAAAGTAATATACTAGCGTTGCGATACATAAATGTTCATTAAGTAATAATCATTTTTTGGTGGCCATTCTGGCCACGTATTTAATTCAAGCAATTTTTTTATTAGGACCAATTCTTTGGCAATTCTTATTCTATATTATGTGTTTTTTCCTTTCAGCGTTTTATGTTTGCCTTTCTTTTTCTTTTTGTTTCCTTAATAATTGTACGACTTGGAATGTCTGTTGGTGGAAATATTGCTAAAAATGTTCATACTTCATTGTGGATCTCAATTTAGTTATTCCGAATTTTATGCACAGTAAATTACTGTGTGAACGAAATAATAACTTTACGTAAAAAGTTATTATTAATTGAAGGGAGCTTCATTTCAATATAAAACATATGATTAAAATATCAAGGCAAAAATAATATATGAATATGTAATATGATTCTGTGTCTGATATGTTCTTCTTTTAGCTCATATATTTTTCTCATTTTTTCTGTTTATGAGGGGAGTTTGGGAAAGGTACTATTCCAATGCACGAGATTGTTACAGATTCACAGGTCGACCCAAATATTATATTTGAAACAAATATAAGTACGCCAGAGGCTCAAAAGTGGAATACATATATAAAATACAGATCCAGGAATAGTATCAAAGGCAGAATGGAAACTATGAATTTAAATTTGAGCCTCGTCGATCCAATTTCCGACAGTTTAAGAACGAATTTTTATAAAACTTTACTAATTATTTCGAGTTGGTGTTTGTTTCAGAAGCATTGAAAAGGATCAGCTAAAGGGGAGAATTCATGAAAAACTTACAATAAGCTCAAATACCCCCTCCCCCCCGTTCCTTGCCCCTATTTACCCATTATACGTGTTAGATTGTTAGTTAGGCAGGTCCAATTATCAATCGAAGAATACTTTAGCTCCTCAAGTAGGTAGGATTTATTTAAACACGCTTAATTAAACACAATAAATTGATATTATTGGACTTTAAATTAGGCAGGGTTCATCAAATCTGAAGCATTTGTAGGTAGGCAAGTGTTTTAATTTTTTGTACGAGTCTCACAATCAGTCTGTTCTAGGAAACCATGGGTCACGAGAGATTGATCTGCACCAATTGAAGAGGAACTAGGTGTACACATACTTATACCTATTTGAGTATGGTAAAGTATCTTTTAATTTCCAACGTAGGTAGGATGTTATTGAAATTACTCTTTCAATTTCTATAGTTCTTAGATGTTGTATTAGGCGGGGCGAATTCTAATTTTAAGTTAGATCTTTAATCAGGCAGGATACGTTTAAATCTAATCTAATATTTAAGAAGGGAGGATTTATACTTAAGCTAAGTCATAGTTTTTAAGACAGCAGTGTTCACCACTGCAACAATTTCGCATTGTCTAGTTTTTAAGATTGTGCGATATACTTTTATAGTAATAGTAATTAAAGAGTATACAACTGATTCTTAGGTAGGACTAATCTGTGAGGCAATAATTTTTTGTTTGTTTAAAGGATGCTAGTTTTAAAGAATAGTCTAGTACAAATAGTTCCATCTCTTAATACAAATAAACAACAGCTTAAATTAAGTTCGGTTTCGAATTTTAATCTAAGCTCCAATCAACATTCTTCTTTCAGGAACTTTAATCCATATGCAAACTTTCTTTCAGCCTTCTTGTTAACATTCAGTTTAGCTTCCGGTCCGAATTTTTCTGAGTACTCCTTTTGTTGTCTCACGTGTACTACGATCGATCAGTGAACGTTCTACAAGTTGACGATAAAAGGAGATTTTTCTTCCTTACAAATTACAGTAGATTTAGTTTCCTCGTAATTGGAGGGTGCATGGGCCGCGGCTAGAGTCTCCATTTGTAGCAACCCCCACGAGGTTAGACCTGGGAAATTAATGGTTTGCTATATAATTATCAATCGAGTCTTTGCACTATCTCACAAGACAGATAAGATACGTTTCGTAATTATACGGCAAACTATTTTTAGCGAATTGGCTACGAATTAGAGTTCGAATTCAGAGTAGATTGTTTAGTTGGAAGAAGTTTTAATTCTTGTTATCTTTAAATACCATACTACTCGTTTCTATTTTCTATTCGTCTGTAGTTAAAATTCTCGTATGCATTTTTATTGTCTTGTTTCTTAATTTATTAGAGCTGACTCTTTTGTAAGATGACGTACATTGCCCCTTTCGAATTCCATTTTCTTTAATTCGGAGGAAACTTCCTTTCCTTCGACGCAATCGTTTTGCTATTCTACGAACTGTACAAGGTGTGTAACTAGATTCAAAGTCTGATGTAGCGTTTGCGTTACCCTTCAATCCTTTTTACTTTGCGTGCTTAGTTCTTTTTGATAATAAATTAATCTGGTACAAGGTATACACAGTAGATAACAACGGGACTTCGCAATAATAAATAATTAATTCTTCCGCACATAACTTCACCGCGATAATTAAATTTATTCTTTTCTCAAATTGTAAACTTTGGTTCTCATCTGTGGTCACCATCCTTTTCTACGAATTCCGATTTAACTGCGAGCTTTAAGAACTTCTTATTTTTCGAATTATCTTACCAATAACGTATTAACAGCTACAACGTTCATCACACTAATCATCTTCTTCTATTACTCTGCCTCGCCATTACTCATGGAGCTGTAACAGCTTTCAAGCCAATAGGTTCAGGGCATAAGTATTTACCTCGTTACAATTTTGCAGAGATCAAAGGAATGCGTCGGCCGGTCCACTCGAAGCTATACAGCTCTATGCGTTTGAAAAACGTGGTCTCAAGTGCATCATAAAAATGCACAAATATCTTTCCAAATTATACCGTTCAATGTTCGCTCGTATCATTTCTACCCATCTCCACCCGTTCGAGAGACGCACCACGTCCCAGTCGCCCAGTATATGCACAGGGACACCCTGTACACATATATCTCACGAACGTTCTCCAAATTTCCGATCCTCGTCGTTGCAACGCCTCCGGCGTCAATATGGCCGATTCATTGGCCACGATACGATTTCTTACGAACGTTCGCTTGCGAGTTATGGTGGTGGCACGACGGAACCCCGTTCAATCGATCCGGGTAGCACGTGCTCGACCATAAGCGGGCGCAAATGAGCGGACATAAAAATAAATGTCACGCGGCAAACCAAGTCGTCGTCCTTCCTCCTCCTTTCTCTTTTTCGTCGATTCTCGTCCCTTTTTTTCTTTTTTTTTTCCTCCCCGTTTCGTTTCGGTGCCTCGGTTCGGTGGATTCGCGCTCTCCTTCGTCCACCGTCGCTGCTCTTTGAACCGGGACGCGTAAATAACGAGGGACAGCTGAAGACGTACAGGCGCCTGCGCACGATCATACTTAACCGCGTTAATAAACGATCATTCGAACGCTTGAACCCGATCTTCGGTGTATTTGCCGAATTTTTCGGGGATTACAAGCGCCGCGTGCCGGGACGACGGTTTGGAAAGTGGGGCACTTTTTCGAAACTTCTTTCAGCGACGACGACTGGCGATACGCTTGTCTCTCGATTCACACGGGGTACTCGTTTCGTGTGGTTACTGCACCTTATTTTTTTTTTTAGAGCGAGGGAGGTTGAGAATAGATCGAATAGTCGGCGGTGGTACGGATAAGGGTAAGGATGAGGGGATGGCGGGTGAGCAAATTGTTCGAATCAGTTGAAAAGATTAGGTAATAATTAATTTTGTTAATACTTCGTCCACGATCCTTTTGATTTAATAGCAGCTCTTTTTGTAATAATGCGTAACGTCGAAAGAACTTTGTCGCTGGAGTTCGTTGCTGCTTTTTCCCGAATTTGCTTTTATTTGAAAGCCGTGCAGCGTGGTTCATTAGGGTCAGATTATTTTTACTCTGCGGTTTCAAGGGAAAGCGTGACGTAACAAAGAACCTTGTTCGAAAGTTTTTTTTCGTTCATATTGTCAAGGTTAGTACCAGGTTTCTCACTGTCAAGATATCATGACATTGGTAGCTATTTTCTTGTCTTTTTACGTAGTCTTGTCCCAGTTTATATTATATATCGCAGCTGTATATTAATATTTCACCTAGTAGATTTATCTTTGCTGTACTTATAATAAAACGATAACGACGAGGAGTGGAGATTTTATTAGAGATGTTTCGAATTTCTATTCGATCTGGGCAAGCTCACGAATTCTCGTCTAATGTTATGGTCTTTGGAATTCATTTCGAACACCTGTTCGTCGTGCTGTGTACACCTGGAAATGTTAAGGAAGTTGGAGTGGCAATTTCAGTGCCGATTTAATTGATAGATTCAAAGAAACGGGCTGTACAGTGACATCGAAGTGAGATTTAGAAATAAGATGTAACGTTGAACTAATCAGTGAAATATCTATACCTCATTCGCATTGATGGTCGACGACCTTTACGAAAATGCAAATAAGTACCGATATCACCATGTAGTAGGTACATCAGCGTTGAAACTATTCGGGTGGCCAAAAAGTAACGCCAACATTTCCTGTTGGAACGAATCCTAATCTGTCTTGAAGTACAGGAAACTTTATCAAGCAATACTATTCTATTAATCATATCGATCCGGGGCCCTTCCATTTCCAATCAGATATTTCGAAAAACAGACGAGCATTATCCACTGTCGAAATATATTACCCACCACATACATATTGGATAGTACCAAATGGAATATCTATTTCAAAAGATCGCGGTATAGACATCGGATTAAAAAATTTGAAATGATCGATATCATCTGCTACCCGCGTCATTATACTACAATTACTCCTCCATTATAGAATGTTACACCACTTGGAGAAAGGTATGGCAATACGTGCATTATAAATTCAACTATCATACATTTCACACACCTGTAGTCGACGCGCGTCCACGTGTGCTTCGCGTTCGTCGCAAGCGTTTCGATTCGATGAGAGAAATTGTTCGTTCATTGTAGAATATCCCATACCATTTCGATACGTAGTACACCTGTACAATGTTCCACGGTCTAGCAGCAATCAGACGCGTTTGCCCGTGTTTCAGCACACCCTGTACATGATTATAACAGAACGGGCATTAAACCGGATCGTGTAAGGCGCGCGAATTATTTATTATCATACACTTGGCCCAGTTTAAGAAACACTCGGGCCGCTGCCTGCACGTCAGGGTTGTGTCGCCAATTTCTTCCCGTATCTCTGCATCGCGTGCCTTGTGTGAGTACAAGTTTCGAACAGGCTGCATCGGCGATCGAGTCGATAAAGAAAATACACCTCTGACGATGATCGAATGGGATTTGCTGCACAGGCCGCCGAAGGTATCCCAATGCCCCACGACTCGACGCGACATTAATCTCCTCTTGAGTAATTATACCGGGCTTTGTGCTTTCATTTCCCTTATTATTATCGGCCGATTAGTCTTCCGTTGGGCACGTGACACGTCGAAATTATTTGAACGGCAATTTTTCGTAAGGATTGTTATTTATTATTGTTCGTTATTATTGCACCGTTGCGGGGGATGATTTAGTGGATTTCACGGAGGATAATTCAAAATATTGCGTGGCGTTTTCCCTGTTAGGTTTTATTCACGCGTTGACAAATCTGCGACTTATGATTATTCGCGTTTCGGGGAATTGTTTCGCCATGAATTCGTACGATTGTTGTAGAGGTACTGCCTAATACGCGGAGGAACAGTACAATTTCTAATCGCGCAAGTCAATTTAGCTAGAAAATTGTTGTGGGCTGTGTCGCAGAAGAGTTTTCATCCTCGCGTTTCCCAAATTTTCATTTCCTTAATTGTTTCGCAACTAAGATGACGCCAAGGAGCAGCGTCTAATTGAATTATAATTATATCGCGGGCAAGTTTGGCGTGTCTGCTCGGGCAAGCTGCTTGCAAAGAGAAACGCATAATAGACCAGGGTGTTACGTTTGACGTAGAAGAAATTTACGATCGTAACGCAAGACACGGGTCGGAAACGCGACGGTGGAAACACGCGATGCTTGTTTCCAGGTTAAGAGGTGCTTTATTAATTACGCCCGCGAAATGTCTGTGTTTAAGGCGAACGGGTTAGCGCAACAGGTATGAAATACACGTTCGTGGTTTCTTTACTGCGTGTTTAAGTTCGATCACGCTGCTTGTCCCACTTTCGGAATAGTGTTTCGATGGTTGAATATTGAAAATGAGTTATTGGAAACAGGAGAAGGATCGTGTATCGAATGATCCCTCGTGGGACAAGCTCGGGCTGCCGGTCAAAGTGTGGAATTGGAAAGCGTTTCTGTTTTTTCTTTGTTTTGAAAGAAATTTTTATGTTAACGCGTGAAACATTTCGCAATACTTAAATACATTGCGCGTAATACGCAATTTCGAGCGGATTACAAAATTTACGAGAAATTCGATATTGTACACACATGGCCGACGATGGGATCCGAAACGTTTGGCTCTTATCGTTTCTGCTTCGGGATTGCTTTCACGACAATGAATTGAATGAACCTAATTGGCCGTTACTTTACACTTGGCTGTAATGTTTAACATTTACGATTCGCTGCCACTGGGAATTTCACTTTTACGATCATCCACTTTAGAGTTGTCGCGTGTCGTGTACAAGCTTATTTCGAATACAGTGCCTGAATTGAGTGTCCGTCGAGAGTGTTTATACGTAACTTTACGACGTAACGGATAATATATTATTTAACGGAATTTTTTGGGACAAATAGGGGAAACGTAATCTGTGGACTGTAATTGGGAGAAGACGTTGATATTATTCGCGGTGAAAAAAGAAACATTAATTGTATTGGTATGCTTTTATACGATTATTATTACGATTATTATTATTATTATTAGTCGTTCATATTTAGCAAGTAATTTCCATGGCGTTACTCGCCGTAAAAACGGAAGATATTTTTACGTTACATTACAGTAAATCTTGCGCGTTGTCCTTATTCGTTTAATCAAAATTTGCAGAGCACAGTATTATTGTTAACAAAATTTGTTCCCAAGTGGTGTCGCTAAATTTTTGTTAATGTCCCAATATATACCAGTTACCGTCGATCCTCCACAATATATTCGTGCCTTCAGAAGCGAAGTATCTGTACACTTTATAATATCACACATCGTATAAACAAGCAAATTCATTTAATTCGAGAAAAATTGATATTTGATGATATGTCAGTTAATTGCACGTTGTACGTTCAATTTCGTGTCACAGAACGACATAAAATTGTCTTCGCGTTTCTTCAGCGCGTGTTTAAACGCATGTACATAGTTGAAACATGTTCCAAGTAAATACAAAAAAGAAAAAGGAACGATAAGCAAGAAACAGGACAGTGGGTGCTATAATCGACGATCATATAGATTGACACGAGGAAAGATGATTTCGCTTTTTACGATAATCACCGCCTATATAAATAATTTATATTTACAAAATTCATGGTTTACAGCCACCCAGGTGACTGTAAACTTCTCAACGCGCGCGTAATGCCGAAAGCGTGACAGAAAAGAAGGATAATGGTTATTGCTTTTGAAAATGATAT
This sequence comes from Nomada fucata, assembly GCA_948146005.1. Lineage (NCBI taxonomy): Eukaryota > Metazoa > Arthropoda > Insecta > Hymenoptera > Apidae > Nomada > Nomada fucata. The sequence continues at coordinate 6,168,351 of OX411278.1, read as the reverse complement.
TAAGTAAAAACGTTTGCCGACATCAAACTTATAGCACTGCCGTAAATTAAGCCCCGTTTGCATTCGAGGATCCCAATAAGGGGTTTTTTTATGATATACAGAAGAAACTGTTTCGTTCCGTTGTTCTGATTCGTCGTTGAAACGGTAAGAAGTAAGTGTGAATGGTAGACAAAGAAAATGTAATCTAGTTGTATTCATACGTACGTGTGAAGTACTTGGTTTTTCACTTGGGATACAGGATATCTGGCTATTTGTTGATCTTTGATCGAGTACTTTCGTTTAAATAGAAATAATTCGATGTAAGCGATTTCTTTTTTTTTTATGTCGAGTTATGCATCGAATTGTGTCAAATCAAATGATAAGAAAAGTAGCACAAATTATAACACAGAGAAGCATATTTTCGTAGTTTAATTGATAGTCAATTATTCTGCTCCTAAACTCGCAGATATATTTAGAAAACAAATCTTATAACTTGGCAGGCTAAAATGTGTATATAATAAGTCAAATAGAACACTGTTTAAAGCAACAATATTGCTCATCATTTTTCCTGGATGTTACTCCTTTTTCTATTACGTGAGTGTGGTAAAGTTAGGAATATCTTGAAATTACCTTAAATATCTTCATCTCGTGAAAAAGTTTAGATACTTGCTTTGATCGACGGTAACAGCTATAAAGTTAATGTCGTTAGTCGCATAGCTATAAAAATGGGAATACTTTAGCAGCAAACATTAACGGTTGGAATATTTAAATGGAAAAGTACTAAAATCTGTGGAGCGCAGAATGATTTATGTAAGGAGGGCCATAGAATGAGATGGAATTTTTAGCACTATGGAGATGAAGTTGGCAGATGAGGAAACAGGTGAAGTGCAGAGTACAATTTGTACGTTGCCGATAAATCAGTGAAGATAAAACGAGACTAGCTTGCCGAACCGAACGTTGCACCTGTTTTATTTTTCCCTTTTCGAACTACCTGCTTGGTCCTATTAATCTTCCTTTTTAGGATATAACTTAAGTGAAAGACGATGACTGTCAATTAATGGCAATTGTTCCCAGTGTCTGAAATTAGTTACTAGTACTAATATTCTACTTTACTTAATTATACGTTAAATAAAATAAATAAAATAATAGTTGCGTACCAAAATCCATTGCATCGCGACAATAAAATAACAATTATGCAACAATTGACGTATACCTCGAAAAAGGCACCAAAGAAAAATTCCACAACAACGTGAAGAATTAAATATGTAACTAAAAAGGAGGATTGAGCTGCTAATCATATCCATCCCCGTTTGTCGTCACGTTCGAAAAGATTTTAAACAGTTCACGGTAAGAAGGAAAATTGCGGCCCTGTTAATTCGCATTTGTTGAACTGGGACGCACAGCGAACACATTTTGCCCAATAGAATGGTACTGTTATAAAATACCTTGGCAGGTTAAATAAAATTGCGATGGGACTCACAAAATATAGATCTGGAGTACGTGATTCGAGAAAAGTTATCGCGTACAGGATTGTACAGTAAGGGGTTAAGGTATCGGAAGCGATCGGAAATCGTGGTCGAAGTTAACGACGCGATTGCACGGGAGCAGGGATTGTCAAGCGAGTCGAAGATATGCGGGTAACACGGCCATTCCCTTGCAACTGTGCGGCCACAGCCGATTTATACCTGTACGAGGCCAGTTCCCTGTGTCTTGGAACGCGCAGCTGACCGTTTTCCATTGCCACCTGTACCGTTCGTCTCCTTTCGTGTATACTTTTCCGTTTCGCCGCTCTGCCACGGGAGAATTTTAAAGAGAGTGGAAATAAAGAACGTTCACTCTCTGCCCTCGGCGATTAAATAAATAAATTTCGATTCTCAATCGTGCTCGAGTCGATGTCACTCTTTTTCAAATACCTGTGACTCGGATCTACAGGGTGTTACGTTTTGGCGAGAACCGAGGGATGTCTGGCAATGGATCGAAGTTATCCAAGGAGATATTCTTACGAAAGACATTATGGGGTATAAATTGTTTTTTTGTGTGTAAGGAAGATTTCGATGTTTTAATTTTGTTCATCCTCCAGTATCTGAATTCATAATGATGGGAAGTTACGATTGTTCGGATGCGAGAGTTTTTGGATAGTACAGCACTTGTTTTTCTCATAATTATTATTGCACATTGCTTTATTCGAGAGATGCGATTTTTCTGAAATTTCTGCCTCGCGAGTGTAAGCTGTCTGTGCGAGAAGGATGTGGACGATTTTTTCATATTTTGGAGTGAAAAGTCATTGCTTATGTGAAATTATTTCCACTGTGACTGTCAAAGGGGTTGCCGGAATAACCAACACTAGGTTCATTCTATTAGACTTCTCGCGTTAAATTGATCAGTATTCCAAAATATTTACAAGCTAGTAATCAAAGTTTCGTAAACATATTCAGTCATTCGATGAGAAATGTAGAAATTGCATCTTTCTCCATTATCGTGCTTCATTTACGATCTACGATTTGCGGTGGTCAAAAATTAAATAAATTCCTCTACATGCGAGAATTTATACAATTCGTAGTACGTGTAATAAAATATGACAACGGTAATTGTATTCCATCTGAAAGATACAATAGAAAGGAAAATTTATTTAACTTTAAAACGCAATCACTGTTATAATTAATATTATACTATATTTATAGCTTCTAATACAACCGACATCTAATTAAACAAACTAATATGTACGGTTGTTTCGATGTAATTATTCAGTTTCGATATAACTCTTAAAAATGTGTAATTGAGTAACATCGATCGGCAGTATTCATTGTAAAATTCTGCCTGCGATCCAAACGTATCGACTGTCGAAAGCCATAAACGAGACGAACGAAAGTGACATTGATATACGAGATCTCGGTAATTCTGACCACCTGTACGTGTGCACACGGTTCTACCATTGTTATGGAAAGTCGCAATTACCTTAGACAAGAAAAAAGCATTTTAATTTTCAAGACTTTCTTTCTCTCACCCCCGCGTTCATTAAAAACGCGCAAATCCATTAAATATTGTTCACACAAATATTATTACACGTTTCGCTGCCACGCATAAAATCTATTCACTCCAATACCGTCCACGGATATTGCTATTGTATGTTAGTCCGCCGAATATTTCGATCCTCTAAATATCTCTTTAGAGGGTGGAACGCTCGTCTAACGACCGACGTCGATCGATTCGATTAAAAGTCACGTGGACGAGTCGATTGCGGTGCAAACAGAGCGGTAATGCGCATTTAATGACGAAAGTGAAGGGGAGCATCGTCCCTGGGGAAAATTTTTGCTTTGACGGTGCCGGGGCGTCGCTTGTCCCTCGATATCCGTGTAAATCCATTTCGGGATCATCACGCGACATTGGCGTTAAACCAGGACCACGTCCATCCCTTTCATGTTTCACGATGGACACTGCTGGATCGTAATATATAAAACGTCCCCTTCCTTCGGTCGAAATGAATACATTTTTGCTTTTAGTTCGTATCGCTGTATTAATCAGAGCATATTCTATTCGAAGCAAAGCGTATTCTATTCAATTAACGTATCATAGTCCTCTTTAATCGCACTTCTGTAAAGCGCTGGAAATTTGTATTTTGTGAAATGCGACGCAGCTTAAACTTTAGGCGAAAAAGAATGCAAAATTCGTCGTACAATTCAAAGGAGAATACGACAGAATTTTCGACGTTACTTGACACGAGGGGCTGGCGAAATAAATAAGCGTGTCAAATGTAAATGCGCACGAAGAACGGAAAGGGTTGAAACCATACACATATGCATAATCACGTTTTTATTCTTTCCTTTGTTCAATCGTTCCAAACGCAATCCCTCATTTGACCATATCGAATTTCAAATCTTAATCGTCAGCAATTTCGAAATTTGTCGCATTCCATCCGCCTTGAAGCGTGCGCGTCCTGCATAGAGGGTGCGGCGTGTAGTTGCTGGTTCACGTTTTTCCTTCTCTTTTTTTTTTCTGTTTCGATATTGGCACGTACCGTGTGTCTTCACCTGCACGGCATATGGCGGCGTCGCAGAACGATGATCCACGCCGATGATGCCTGCATCGGGGGATGCCAGTTGGATTGGACTGCCGGTTAATTTGTTGTTCATCCCCAGGACCCACTGTATTTTGAGGGTCGAGAGCCGGAGCTTCACTTCCGTTACTTGACCCTTCCAAGGGGGTCACGCACCGTTGACTTGAATCTTCCCTCTCTCTCTCTCTCCCTCTCGTCACTTTCTCCCCTTCTACAGTTCTTTTTCGTACTGCATTATCCTGTTTTTCCGTTTCTGTGTTTTAGTCCTCCGCGATCGCATAAGCTGATTATTTCGATATGGACATGTATAGGTATTTAATTGCAAGTCACTATTTGTTCGATGCAAAGCAACCATTCAGTGAGCTATTAGAGGGGAATTAATAAGGAACTGGATGAGAACATATTGGTTCAATTTAACATTTCACGGAGAACGAAAGAAATGTAGATTTAAATAACGATCGTAAAGAGTACCAGTTTTAATATTTTGCAAATGTGTTATTGCGGAATATTACTATTTCCGCTACGTAGTATTCCTGTTTTTGACAGCGATCGCGTTGTATGTGCCATACTTAAATTGGGTCAGTTCTGTGCATTAAAGAAATCATCTGTCACACAATATGGGCAAACAATTTAAGGGTTCAGGGGATAAAGGTCTTGGGGTAACATTTTTGGGAAAAGTGAATTACTGTAATAACTAAAAGTGCTACGAAGGTTACCTTTATAAAGTACCTCGTTTCGGTATCGCCTTCGGATTCAGCTAATTGAAGCTTGTACTCTTGTTTTTTTTTTGGAAAAAGTATTTATTTATTCGTCTAAATATAAGTTAACCCCTTCAAAGTAATCCCCATTGGATACTGGAATTACGCTTTCTTCTGCAGAACGCAATGTTCGCATATCAATTTTTCATTTACCCCGTTAATGGTTTTGAAACGAAGGTCCCTCATACTTTTCTTTATTCTGAGGAATAGAAAATAATCGCATTGAACCGTATCAGAATCACCTTATATTTTTGCGAAAATTTCCACGATCAGTAGTGACTTGTCACGCTCTTTGCACCTCCATCATGCAATCGTCGAGGACTCTGGATCGCATATTAAACAATTAACTATAACAAAGTAAGTCCAGGCAACAAATATCGACGACGTTCGGCACAGGTGTCGGGTATCGATATGTCAATATCATACGAATGCATTCTTTTCAAATTCAATCTCTCTATCCCGAGAAACTCACCAATTGCAGTATCTTTTTAATCGCACCTGGTGTATCCACCGTGCACGATTAGAAGTTACATTACAGTCAATCTTGCACGTTGCCCTCATTCATTTAATCAAAACATGCAGAGCACAGTATTATTGTTAACAAAATTTGTTCCCAAGTGGTGTCGCTAAATTTTTGACAATGTACCAATATGTGCCTATTACCGTCGATCCTCCACAATATATTTGTGCCTTCAGAACCGAAGTATCTGTACACTTTATAATATCACACATCGTATAAGCAAGAAAATTCATTTAATTCGAGAACAATTCATATTTAACGATATGTCAGTTTATTGCACGTTGTACGTTCAACGTTTTCTATCCCGAGAAACTCACCAATTGCGCCATCTTTTTAATCATACCTGGTGTATCCATCGTGCACGATTAGAATGACGTTTGCCCAACGATGCCTGCCAGAAAGGCGATCTCACCGACATTGACAGCGGCGTACAGCGCGTCGTCTTCGTTGTCGTCGTCGTCGTCGTCGTCGCACAGACGAGGCTCATTAATAAGAGGAGCAACGAGTTTCAAGTGGCATGTTTTGCGACGGCACGAATTGCGATGTGTTTCTTCTTACGGCACATGGTGGGCACCGAAAACTGGCCCGGCATACATAACTTTTCAACGAAGCGCCCAACGATAACACCACCTGCCTCTCTCGCCCATTTTAATTTGTCACCACGTTCTCGCCGTATCGACGTCAGTGGAAGTTAAGACTTTCTCTGTCTTCTTACCCGGCACCATGAAATCCGTACAAACCGAGCCACCGCGCCGGGGGAATTCGCTTCCTTTTTCGCGTGGAACCGTAGGAACGCGCGCTATGCGCCAGGAAACCGGCTATAATGCACGTTTCGCCGTTTCTTCGTCCCTCCTTTTGCACGTCCGTTTATCCGCGCGAGCAAAAACCTCCTCTCCGAGGTGGACAACTTTGGGTCGGGCAGTGGCATGTCGGTGGTTCTTTGGAACCGCGTCGGTTTACGGCCGATCGTGTCGAGCAGTTGTGATTTCATTTTCGCGGAAGGTAATATTACTGACGGAACATTCGTGTCCGGAGGGTGGATAGAGTTTGGGAATAAGGATGCTGCGTTTTTGTAAGGAGGCACAGAGTGGACTGAGAGGACACTTGTTTTTTTTTTAGTATAGAAAGCAATGTATTACACCACGTGCTGTTTTCATATGTAACAGCGACGCAGAAATTAGTTCACATTGACTGACATCGCACGAACGGTCACCTGCGAAACAAATTATTTCGTCAGGTAATAAAAATGCAGGAAGGAAAATATTAAATCGGTTGACAACGAGTAATCGTGGAATCATAGTTCGCAAGACTCGAAAGCGTGCCAATCAAACGATTCATTCACCGATGTTACAGCCGCACAATTTGTCAGATTAGAGAAGCTGTAGATTTGCGTCGCCAGTTATTAATATTTCTCTCGTATTGTCTCCCGAACACCGTCGAGTGGAACGTTTCTTTTACAACTTTATTGTAAAAACTCTCGCGCCATCTGCGCATCAGGTATCCGCGGCCGATATATTTCAATAAGGAACAGCATATCCGGGGGTTGCGAAATACATAGAAGTATAAATACTCCTCTGAATTCGTGCGAATAAGATGGACAAGTATTGCGAAACACGTTTCGCATTAACCACCATGTTACGTGTGGGTTGCTTGTGGTCGGCCGTTTAATTTACTGTTACATACTACATAGTGCATTATATTTACGTCTCAATGGAGGGCGGTTCGCAGACTTCCGAGCGGCAACGTCGAGCATGAATCTTCCTTTATTTCGTGGCGATCCAATTAATGCGCCACATGACGTTTCCGACGAGCGGAAATCGGTGAAGGGGGCCGTTAGCCAGAGAGTAACGGAGGGAGAGGGGCGCACCGCCAGACGTCGGACTCCTGGAGGGTCTAAGTTAATTGTTAATCGGTAATCCGGCTCGATCGTTCTGCCACGCTACCGTGGAAACGTCAGTTGGCTCCTGCGATTTTTCGAATCCGAAAAATGTTATTTCTGTACCCTCCTCGATTCCGTTGGCCCCGGCGTCGTAATTAAACGCAGCTCGTACCTCGTGAAATATTGTATATTTTGGTGTCCGTCGAAATTTCCTGAGCGCGCGTCACGATTTCACCGATAAATGGATATTCTCGTGGCCTCGTATTGGAATAGAAATTAAATGGTTGCTTTGCACGTTTCAGTACGATCTTCGTACTGGGACATTCGCCAAGCGATATCGATGTATCTTCTGTACTTGAATATCGTTTTCCGCGTTATCTTATTTCGTTCGTGATACGCAACTCTTGCGTCGAAAATTTTTGGAAATGAATTTGCGCGGACCAAAGTTGATTAACGTTAACGGCTGCGAAACGTTAGAAAAAGGGGCCTCCTAGCTACTCGTTTTAATGCATGATACTTTTGGACAAAGTTGAGAACAGAAGAGGCCCTGCTAGGGAATCTTCGATCTACATTGTTCAAAGTTGATTAACGGCGAGCTTAATTGCAACGTCTACGAAAATCGAGCACGATCGGAGATAACGTTTCTTATTTACTGCAACGGAACAAAGAGTTTTGCTAATTTCTCGCCGACAATCTGTCTGCAGGCGCGTGCCATGTGGCAAACAGAATTTCACACTTCGGTCGGACACGCCCGATTTTCCGAGATCCTAATTGGATGAAACTACAAAGAGGAGCCTCTTCAGAGCGGTTCGATTACCTGGCGGCTGTGTACGTAACGGCGCGGCGGGACCCGTGCTTCGTAAAATGTTCAAACAATACCTTTTGTGAACTAACGTGCAACATCGCCCGTAGAACTAAATAGTAAATTAAATAAGCGTGCCGTGCACAGTTGCCGCAATACATTACGTACACACGTGCTCCCCAAATATTTTGATAAAATTATTACCTCTTTTGTTTGCGATGGACTGAAAATTTACACTCGATTCGTGTCCATTCTTCATTGGAGTTTACCTTTGACCGGCGTCGGGTAAAGGTCGAAGAATTTGCTAATGAATTGGACAAACGGCCGCGTTCTTTTGCAGCAGCTATGGAATTTTATTGCCAATATAATTGTTTAGATTTGCCGTATGCGTTCCGGTGATTGAATAACAAGAATGGAATAGCGGTCGTGAAGAATGGTTATAAAATTTAATAACTTTCAGGCGGTATTTGCAGTTTATTCCAGTAATTTCGCCGGGAAAAATAAAACTCTGGTCAGATTTCCACGATTTTCGGGACAACAAAATAAATATGGATGTCCATAAAATTTTGGAGACCGTTCAGTGTTGCCCGTTCGTATGTAGGACTAGAGGTGTACTTAATTCGGCGCAAGATATGAAATCTTCGTAGGGCGCGATAGTTCTCTAGCTTCTCGATTAAATGACGCAAATATTTGTCGCGTAGGTGGGCGTGATGCATTTTGATTAAGCTAAGTAACCGCGTGAGTATCTGCTTTTTCGAGAGTTCCCATGCATATGACCCACAGCAAATACAGAGTGGCAATATAAAACGCTTGGGGATCGTGTGACAAACTATATGGGGTTAGATATATGGTTTTAGAGGCAATATACGGGGCAGATGCTCCGTCATCAGTGATTGCGTTCTACGTACGTTCTTCTGTCTTCTCTTTCCCATCCATTCTTCCCACAAAATACAAGCATATTGCAAGCTTGAATCATTTCGTTTCTAGATACGTGCGATAGTTCGGAATTCGTGAAATATTTCCACGCAATAAATCGTTAACTAAATCGTGTCATTGTATCGCAATAACTAAAAACAGCGCAATAAGGCGCGTACAGAATGATACCTATAAAATAACCATCGCTCTCATCTTTGTTATTAAAACAGTATTATAGTTTTCTTTCCCCGTAAATATAGTTTGCCATCATTTACCCAAAAATAAAAGGAAACCTATCGCGTAAAATCCTGTCGATTTTACCAAGCATCCTCTACCGTACAATCTGTTAAGTATAAATCGATCAACTTATTTATGTAATAACTATTGCGTACAGAAGAACTACAATGTCGCGTCGGGCAATGCTAAAAGCGACCGAGAAAACTAATTAAGAAAGATACAAAGAGAAAAAAATCTAGTCATCGCCCGGCAGGCTCCACAAAGCCGTCCAAATGCCATTCACGACGACAAAAAAAGAAATATATCAATCCGCTCAACAACGAAAATAACAAAGCCGACTGGGTTACGACGTTCGCCCCGTGCAACTCGGCAACCCAATATAAAGTCCACCGTGGCAATCAGAACGCTCTCGAGCAAAAAAACATCGTCACCCAGGTGAGCACGCGATCGTACCCCTAGACACCAGCGGAGCAAGGGTGGGTAATCCCGATAAAACGAGACTGTCCGTTCGAGAAATCAAATTTTATTCCCCGATCGTACGAGGGGCGTACGAAACGAGGCCGGCTCGCAGAACTGTATGTATATATGTTTCTACCTCGAGGATGGCTTTTACCTTTCTTGCTTCTCTCTCTCTCTCTCTCTCTCTCTCTCTCTCTCTCTCTCTCTCTCATTTTTTCGTTACCCGTCCACGTGGCGACGCGTGCTAGCCTCGGGGGACAGTTGCAAGGGTCCCTCTGCCGATGCCTCCCCGTCTGTCGCGTGGAACGCTTCACAATGTTGTAACGCAGACTACCTATCGGGACTACCGATCCTTGTCAGCTTCAGGGACTCCTGTACCCTTGCGTAACACGCTGGATTCTCGATTGCCTGAAATAATGATCGCACGGGGGACAAAATGGTTCCGACTTGAGCGTTTACAGTGCGTTGACAACGTGGCCTTTTAAGTCGTTCTGGGTGAAACGTGTTTCGGTGGTTGAAACGCGTTTATCATTCTGCTGGGGAATTTTCGTAGCCTGGGTGGTGCCCGGTTGGATGGTTTCACGTCGAGGATTATTTGTTGCAACGGTTGATGGGATGATGTTGTTAGTATTATTGCTGTATTGCAGTTGTACCTGGTGTTGCATCGATTCTGATAAATGATAGCGCTGTTGTATTTAATATTTGATCTTTCTTCTGTTCGGCATTAGTCCAAGTAATTAATCAATTTTATTTGTCAATGAATAAATATGGAAATAGTAGGAAGTATGAGTTCTACAGAATGTAGGCACATAATCGAAATGGCTATCAATATAATAAGTAGAATTATCATTTTTTATCGTCCTCTCTGTCTTTATTGTCAATTATGAAAATATATACGTGCCGCTGGAATACTTTGGTACGACTTGTTTTTAATTCTCACAGCTGGGAACAAGGAATTTGGACTCTCTTTACTCTTTACGTAATACAATGTATCATTCACTGGCGTGCGATCTTGACATTTCCAAGATTAATAGATGAAAGTTCAAGTTAAATCGATTGATAGATACTTAACCTGTGCCCTCTATGAAATCCATTATTTATTGCGTACGTTAAACCTTTGACTTCTCAAAATGACTATTATCGACCACGCCACGCGAATTTCACCGATCCCCATTCAATTATCTCATAGACTTGACCATCTCTCACCCTACAATCAAGAAGAACTCCATACATTTCGTTGGCGAACCACCAATTAGCTCGAACGAAATTCATCTCCAATACGAATAATTTCGAAAAGATATACGGTCCTGCGACGCGCCATTCATTTATACCCAGTGCCAGAATACTTATCGCGAAATCGATTTCCGATGCGTGTGCCCTGTATAAATATTCATGCCTGCGCTCAGAGCAGCATGATCGATAGAAGGTCCAAACATTGGCGAGGAACCGGGCTCCTTTATCGAGAAAGCCACCTCGTACAATGGACTAGCAAGCGAGAAATCACTCGCAGCAAAAGCACTCTTGCTGTAGGAAATAATAGACTGGCGAAACTATTTACTTCTATAAACAAATTTTCGGACGATACGACAACAAATGTTTATCGTTAAGTCTTATATGCGATAATTCGTCGCGCACGAATCTATTAATTAACTTCGTGTTCATTTCGATTCTCCGGTTCAAACAAATTGCGTACCGACCGGAAAGAAAAAGAATATCTCCGCGCGACGGATTCACGTGAGAACTGGCAAATGGAAGAAAAAAGGGCGGAACAAGGTTGAAAAGAAAGGGGTGACAAAAATAAAAAGTGGGGGAGCACGGTGTGGGTAACGTGGCACACGGCACACCGAAATCATGATGAAACGGTGTGATTGAGAAAACCGGTAGAACATTACGTATGCAAGGTATGCTTGCATCGGAACGGCTGTAGCTATACCGATGCAATAGAAAGAGAGCATATGGTGTCCCCATGAAGTCGAAGCGTGTACCGGGTACCATCTTCGGCGTGCAGCGAAACCGTGCAACAGATGGTGCAGGAGCAGCATGGCTCGTGCTCCGCTCCTCTTTCTTCTTCTTCTTCTTCTTCTTCTTCTTCTTTTTCTGTGCTCGTTGCGCTCGTTCGCTCGTCCCCTGCCACGATCTCTCTCTCCCACTGTTACCGTAACTCTTTTTTAACGTCTCTTTTTGCCCTTCCGTATCTCGGTTTCCCTTTCTTCCATTTGCTTCGATCGTCAGCCGTGTCTCTCTTTATTTCGTTTTGTATCCATTTTCTTCGGTTGCGTCTCTGTTTTTTTTATCACTTTTTTTGTTTCGCGTCTTCGCTTCTTGGAGCTGTTCACGCGGCCCGTGTGTATTATCGCTCGTGTTCCTTCCGTTCGATGGTTTAATGTTGAAGATCTGTAGAAAACGGAGCGGGTTATTGCCGATGTAGAATTTCTCGAGAATATCTGGAACGATGTAATTCGAAGTGTATCCGGCAATAGTTGACGTTTGCGGGACTGCTGTGTTTAACTTGTCGAGGGCTTCAGGCTCGTTTCACGGTATTAGCCAATTGATTTTATACGCGTCCACCCCTTTGGCGTCCAGCTAAAGAAACTGACGCAATTACTCGAATTAACCCAATCGTTACGGACCTCTGGAAAATAATAAATACACCGTTGAACGTCTCTTTAAGTGGAATCATCCCCCAAGCAACATTCCCACGATGAATTCTCCCAGTTGTTTGTTAATATGCGGGCAGCAATAATGAAGCTTATTTCACACGGTCGATCGGTTCGATATTGTCGATGGTCGCGAGTACACCTGCGAAACATATATGTATACTTGCATATAATTAAATAGATCGCTGTCGGGGCGTATTTCTTTATGAGCTCTCGGTACTCGGCCAGCGGTGCCATGCATATTCAAGCTGTCCAATGACGCGAACGATGGTGCTGATAATGCCCCGGATTCTGCCGCGAGTTTTACACGTTTTACGTTTTCTTGTTTCCTGTCGCACGATCCCGACTTTCCGTATAATGTAATACGCGATGAACTCGATCGCCACGGATAAGCTGATGGAATTGTGTCACTCCTCGGGGCTTACGTGCTTTATCGAATTTTGAATCGCCACGCGGGGTTGGAACGTACGAGACATGCAGGACCGATTATAAATTATTCGAACAGGCGACATCTTTTTCTTCCTTTTTTCCTTCGTGCATCCGTAATTTTTACGCTCCCCTCGCGTGGAGTGAGCTTAGGCATCGTTTCTAATGTAAACGACGTAATCGTTGGTCGCGAACGTCGGACGATCCGAGAAATACTTTCGAAAATACTTATTGTCTCGTAAATTGCGAATAGCGTGAGACGAAATTTTCGGGGAATTTTAATTCGAACGAAGTTCCGGAACATCGTAGTACGGTAATTTCTGACTAGTGCACAAGAGGTGCAATGAATTCTTGTCAGTGGTGGAATGACAGTAATATTTCGGTGATTCGCGAGTGAACCTCGTTTGTCCAATGAACGAACTTAAAAAGTTATAGCAGAAATTGAATTGCGGTTTTTAAAGCAGACGGTATCCAACTATTCGACCGATTGTTTACATTGTTAATCGCATGATTCTCGATATTTTTTATATTTATAAGTCTATTTATCTATTATCTATTTATTCGTCGTGCAACGAATCTACTGTGTAACCCGAAATAGCTATTGTCGCCACATTCAGTCGCTACATATATTATTAAAACCGTTCAAACTTGTCTCTGGCGCACATACCAATATGAAAAATTGCAACGCAAACGTCTCAGCCTTCGGAGTTCCAAGTTTACCGTTGCAAAACATGATTCGTTTAAACGTACACATGCTTTAACACATATCCTCCATGCTGATTTATTACAGTTCCCATTGCAAGTAACAACCGGTGACCGGACGTCACGTGCTCGAAAGACGATTGCTTAGAAACACCGGCAAGTGGCGAACATAGAATACACACGCGTACAGTATTTTTCAAAGCGCACGTGTTTCCTCCTGGTAACAATTGTACGAAAGTACGTTAACGTTTCCCGCATATCGCGACGTAACAAGTGTTTGCTCGAGCTTCTTTCTCCGTTGAACATTTCTCAGTACAGTTCTTGAAGACTTTGGGGATGACTATTCTCACGCACGTGGCGACATAGGGGACTGAAAAGTCACGACAATTCCATCGTCTTTGCCATCCACCTGCGTTTTTTCCACCGTTGCCAGGCTTGTAGCCTTTCGTTGATATCCGGCTTAAGATTGATTAGTATACGAACACGCCGTGCTAATGGACCCTAAATTTTTATTAGAGAGATCGTTAAACGCCTTACCATACTCCCGATGCCACTCGAATTTGTTAGATATGCTGGTTCAACGTATGTATGTAGTTTTATACAGCGGTGGGAATTGAAGATTTAGGGCTAGGGGATGAATATGTTACGTCACGAGTATTAAATTTGTTTCTATGTCGTTTAAGAGTTATTCTTTCTCTATTTTTTTGTTTTCGTGAAGGGGGATTGTCTGTAGCTTTTGTATTTCTTTGTTTTGTGACAAGGTGAAAGTGCACCAATTATTATCCCCATTTAGTAAGAAAGCTCGATTTTCGTACCCCCTTCATTTCTCAACTTTTCCGATACATGAAAATAATCAATAATAAGCGCCCAATTATTTTAGAGAAATAATTGGTAATGCAATAACGAATAATGATGTGGCAAATAGTATAATAATCGTATGCTTTGTTGTCGTTTTCTACGTTCGTCTACGAGCCGCATTACTGTTGCACTGTCGCATTTAAATGAATTTGTGCAATATGTACGTTCATTATCGGTATCGTCCAACGTAGTTAGTACTTTCAACGAGTAGTTAGTTCACGATCGACAGGCAACTCCAGAAATGGGCACCTGAAAAATGACGGGCCGTTTAATTTTTCGATGGGTTCGTGTAAAAAAGATAAGAAATTCGATCATGGTGAAAGTGTGCCTGCAAGGATTGAGACAAACTGCTCCGATATAACCTGCGTCTATACGTACGCACGTTATTGTGTAAACGTTCTAGACCACCTGCTACAAGATAAATTTTTATTACCTTGAGAACGAATTCAACGTTACAACGTGACGTTTTACTTCTTTATTACAGCCCACCGATATATAACGCGAATATAATGCGCATTCTAGTTTTCTGCGTGCGATATCGATCGTTGTTCCGGATGATACGTGCACAGGCAATTTACCTCATATGTCTCTGGGTAGTATTTGTCGCCTTATCAACGCTGTCATTAAAGAAATGAAGCTTCTCTCTTTTTAAATAATTACAGCCAACCGTATGAATCATACATTACTTTTGAAAGTTGTCCTCTCGGCTCGGGCAGATATTTCATTTTTGAAACGCTGTTGCAAACAAATCTTTGGCTGGCTCTTGCGATTAATCATCCGACGTTCGGAAGATGAAAGTTGCGTCTAATTGGTTTATTTTCCCTCGCAGTTTCTGCGCGAGACTTGAATGAAGGAATTGAATAACAATACTCGGACATAGCAGGCGATCATGTTAACCCCATTATTGGTGAAGATAAAGACACGATTTGTAAAGCGTTTACTACGCGAAGACAGAACGTTCGATATTTAATAAAGCGCACGATTTATGCAAAGTTTAGAATCACTCGGGAAATATTAACTTTTAACCGTGCAGCGAAATTTTATTCTACGCAGCATGTCCCTTAGACTTTCACGCATAGAAAAAGTTACGACGTTTTATTAAATATTTGCATCTTTGCATCAAAAAAATGAAGTCATAAGAAAATAGATATTCTTGTGCCATTCAACTTTGTTCTGTCGTTAAATAATATGAAAATATAACTCTTCCCAACTTCGCGGCTCACCCTGTATGTGACTGTATGTCACCCTGTACGGATGTACGTAGTTTTGTATTGCGTCCGATTCGCCGATGGTCCCGCAACGATCGACGACCATCCACGTGGTTTATTGGAGCGTGACGTGAAACAGGTCCCACTGTACCTGCCCGCGAAAACTTCAGAAATATCAACAGGTGTTGTGCCCTCGAATCGCTCTCTCGTACGAGCAATCGCGTTCGTCACAATTGCTTACTCTCTCGATTTATTTTAGCACGAGCGTAGCCGACTGTGCGTCGATTAAACGTGCCTGCTTCATTCGTGATTATCAAACATCGCTTCCGGGTCAGATAGACCTTCTTTTACTTCAAGGTTTAGAATAATCGAACCGAGATTACGATGAAAAAGGATAGTTTTGAAACCGCAGGTAATGAATTATTGATTGATTGAACGGAAAGCGTCTGAACGTTTTAACATATGTAACGCAGCGTTACTTTTGCAAGGTGTAACTTTTTTCCTCTCGATTATTTAAGCAATACTTTTGTTGCCATTTATTAAAATAGTCGCGTAGTAATTTTTTAATACAGACCATATTAAAATATTTGCTCCCGGCATGTGCACCCATAGAGAAAAATAAACGTGATTCTAAAGACTATCTTAGACGTATCACTTTTCACTGTGCAATTAATGTTATATTAATTCGCAGCTATCTTTTAAGTTACAACTTCGATAAATCCGCGAGGTAATAAAAGTAGCCAGTACTTTCAACCGTAGTTCTTAAACATTTCAGTAACGAATTACCACAAACCTAAAGTCATTCCGTTAAATTTTCCCACCAGTGTTTAGCAAAAACGAAAAGTTTGTTAACCTATATGTAATAACAAAAATTGCTCCTCCACTTATGTAGATGAAAATATTCCACGGACATTCGCATCCGCTTCACACCGTACCTGTACCGAGATGAAATCAGTGCGAATCCAGTGCGCAATCAATTTTCGCGGTTTCATGGCGATTGGATCCGATCGAAATCGGATTCGCGCTCGATCGACCCAGTTATTTAACCGTGTTAAAGCGTCCAGCTGACTTGGCCAACGTTTCCTTGTCTCTCGTTTCTGCTTACATCCAATTAACCATTTAAACACCTCACATTTTTCATCGCTCGCACTCCTTTGCGCCGGAGCTTTATCATTTTCGAGCGATCGGTTTTAAATTCGGTCTGTTCGCACCGTCAGACGTTTATAAACGTAGTTTTCTTTTTATTTCTGCTGGCGAATTTTTCTTCGGGGTTATCAGTTAATCGGGCTACGTTACTATCCCGTGTAATTGCAGGTAATTGGGTTGAAACGCTTGGAACAGTGTGGAGTTTTGCTTATTTCATCTGTGGTTTAAGGATCGCTTGCAGGCGAGGTAACGACAGGGAAATTTGTTATTTTTATTAGCCGTGGCAAGGGATAAATAAGGCTCCTTTTTTCTCTGGCGTTTCCTTTTACTTGTATTCATTGTCCCTTGGTTTGTCTTAAAGATGCAACAATTTTTGTTCTCCGGAACTTTTATGTAGCTTGGAACTGTTTGTATTATGTGTACATATACTACTGGGAGAAAATCGCATCACTTGTGAACTAATTGTAAGTGGAAATTGTCGAATTTTCACGTTCCATGGCTTTGTTAAAATTCGTTCTTTATTAAAACTTGAATTTTCTAAACATTCGATTGTATTTAAATTGGTGACCAGGGGGGGGAAGATTCTTCCTTTCAAAAATGTTCTCCTGTTTGACCAGTGTTGTATGCTGCAGGCAGTCGACTTTTGAATTTCGAGGGAACCATGCCAATTTCTAGAACATTATGAAATATAATACAGTGAAATGTTAAGGTCCTCCAGAAATATTTGAGAGTTTGTATTTCGCGCGCCACGATATTCTACACTCAGCTAGTTGCGTGAAATTGCTCTCTGGTGAATATTGTGGGTGAACTACGAAACACGATCAACTCACGTTGTTCTGCTGTCAGCAAGCCGGTTGAAAATTGCATTATTTCGTGTAACATCGTTTAGTTAGATCTTTGAAACGAATATAACAATGTTCGAAAGCGTTTCCAAAACAACGATTCACAGCTTGCTATAATCATATTATAATAAAACAGTGGCTGCATCTCTGTACGCCTAACGTTAAAGCCCCTCCGAGCGCGAACATAAATTATGTCACACGGTGTGCAGTGCGCGGTGTTTCGTGAAACACCATAAGCTTTCAAGAATCGGCTACGTTCCGCGGCCACGTCGACGAAGTTGATTTCCGGTTCTGCACGACTCAGTGGCGAAGTCGAAAAACGTGCCGGGCCAGCCCGATCGAGAAACTGAAATATCTGATCCGGACGATTCTTTCGCGGGCCCCGTTTCTTTTCTCTTCGTGCGCGTTCACCGCCGTGTATTCGCAGCTGTACACCATTTACGGGCTTGCGGGGACGCGACACGACGCCCGTCTTTTTTCCCCCGCTGCTCCGAAACCGAGCGTCTCGCTTTTGACAAACAACGAGTACACGTTCTTCGTTCGTTTACGTTTACGTATGGTCCCTCGTTTCGTTTAATCGTCGTTGCGTTTTGGTGGACGAACGACGACGGGGGGGGGGGGGGGGGAAGAGATAGTGGCTACTCCTGTGCGAGAGTTAATCAGTGGTTTCTTGGGTTTTTTTTATTCGGGACTTTTTCGTACGGGGGTGAAGTATGCAGGTGGAATTTGATGCGGTTCTTTGCCGGTTTCGCTTTGCGACGTGGAATTTTTTTAAATTTATGCAGCATTTGGGTAGCATTTTTGTGGGGACTACTGCTGGGAGATTGGGTGGTCCGTTTTCTTTAGGTTTGTACGATTAGTATTTAGAAGTGGAAACAGTTTTGTACCTTTATCTGTAAGTGTCCATCAAACGATTCGCGAGACGTGCGTTTAATTTACTTCCAATTGTAGGTAATCAAATTTTATCGCGTTTATATTTACTCCTTCCCCGATACGAGCATATGCGACTGTAGAACTCTGAGGGAAATTAATTTAGGGGAAAGAGTTCTTATGGGATCTGGCAATTACCGGGTTCGATTCTGCATTTAATGACACGGTGTCGAAGTATTTTATATATCCGCCATGTCTGCTTTAGCCATAAGAACAGAACTTTTCTAGCCTATCGAATCGTGCCATCAACGTTACAAATATTGTCAATTCGTCAATATGTACAGGCCGTTCATTGTAACGGTATTCACGATTTTTTTTTATGTCCTGCAGTAATGAAACAGGAGAAAGTTATACGTACGTAGAATTAAATGGCTCGAACCCGTCAATAAATTACATCGAAATTCGGGAAACACTCCTCTTTTATTAAAAACAAGGGCAATCATTATTTGGTTTTAAACGAAACCGTATCGCTTGTTACTTTTCCGTTGCAGAGGGACTCAAGACGAATGTAATGGTATCGCATGCACGACGTCAATGTTATTAACATTCCACGGTGGAAAATCACCCGAATGTTATAATATTATTATTTTTAATGCCACGGAAAATTCTTGCGATTTTCGTTGACGCGCTGGTATGTTATCATTCGATTCTTCGCGAGTTTATACATTAAATAATATTAAAAGCAGCGTTATAAAACCAAGAGAGGGAATCAATGATACGTTATTATTTAAACTTTATACGAAAAATTATGTCAATCTGTACTAAACTCGAGACAAAGATACCTCTTTTTCGTTTGTTAATCTTTTTGGCTCTAGTTCGAACTTTTAGTCACGAATAGATTACTGGGAAATGTAAATTTATTCAAACAATA
Source organism: Nomada fucata (assembly GCA_948146005.1). NCBI lineage: Eukaryota > Metazoa > Arthropoda > Insecta > Hymenoptera > Apidae > Nomada > Nomada fucata. The sequence continues at coordinate 6,149,108 of OX411278.1, read as the reverse complement.
GAGTTCCCTCTTGTCCACAATTGTCCCAAAAAGGAAATATTAATTGGAACGGAGAGGGTAGTTCAGTAGTAAAAGATGGATTGCATATCCCATAATGGGTTAAAAACAGATTTCAAACTATTGTACGCCATGGAGAGATAAATTATTTTATTGATAGATTCGTATTCTAAGGGATGTAGTAAGATTTAGAAATATTATAATATTACAAACCGACATCTTCAATTAATCTGCCAAATTTTGTTACTCTGTGTTCGTTTCCTATAAATATATTATACTTAATTTATACTTAATATTTGTTGTAATATTTGTTCAAAACGTTGACAACTATGACCGTATTAAAAGCCAACCGTCGCTTAATTCCACATTTACGACTACATTCACCTCACCGTAGGTAAAAAAAATCCTAAATTACAACAAGCATCCTGCGTTTCCACATATTTTGCCGTATCGATAATATTGGAATATCGACGATAAGTATCGAATGTCCGCGGGCTCCATTATATTGCATTACCTGGGGCAAGAAAAAGAAAAATATATTTAAAACCGATTAAATAAGCCAATTATTAATCAGTTTCGATTCAGATCGCGTGCTTCTGCCTCTTTCAGCCTTTCCAGTCATTTGTCCGATCGTTTTTGCGCGTTAATGCGGCCCGATCGATTGTGTTATTACGCGGGGCCAGTTTCGTTTTCGCCGCACGCACGAGTTCCACACCGAAAGCTGCCGTTTTCTCTGCGATAGCGGCCAGCATTTTTCTTCGAAAAACTTCCACCCATTATTCCCGCAAATTGTCGGTTTAAGATTTCGATACGGTAATTGAAACGCAACCGGTGGAGCTTCAGGCGAGGTTTCACCCCGTGGGACAACGTCGATAATTTTCGTTATTGTGAGAAACTCGTCGAACAATGATTCGCGAAAGTGTTGATTACAAAGAACCGGAGGAGCTAGAAATCCTTTTGAAATGGAATTGGAAATCGTATTGGGATTTATTGCTATGCGTTTCGATGCAGTTTATCCGCGGATAAAGTCGCTTGCTTCCTTTTGAAGTAATCAGTTTTGCGTCAAATTACATGTAGGTATATTGCTGATATCCATTATTCGTTCGATGATTTCTCGACGTAATTTAATTTCCCTTTTACATCGTGGTAATGCGTATTATTTAAATAAATCGAGCGAGTAAAAAAGCAGCACGCGGGTTTACATCATAGATGTACATAATTGCATAGATGTATGTGTACGCGGTATAATAAGGGTAACGATGTAAGGGACAGGAGTAATTTCTTATAACTAAATATAATACCAGTATAAGCTACGAAAATATAATGTCGGAGAACAATAAAAGAATTATGAACAGACATTGACGAAAAGAAAATTACATGGTCAAAGACTATAGACATAAATTTCTCGCGAAACTCCGAAAACGAAATATACTCGCCGTTAATTGAGAACTAAAAACACCTTTTTTCCACGTTCCGAAAAAGTCACTGAAAGACGACATACATATACATTTACTGTTTCAGATCCGATCGGTTCAATTTATGCTCGTCGTAAAATATTTCATTGAAATACCGTCCCAAGCCTGCCCGTTGTCAACGGCACGTTACACTTCTTGCACGTCCTTTATGCGTTTCCATAATTGCGACTTTCGGATAATTGCCGCAATAATCCGCGAAATAGTCAGCAGCACGTGGACGTGTAGGCGCAGCGAGCCCCACCCTGTCGGCGTTTATCCGCAATTTTCAGATACAGGGAGTTCCCCGTGGAACAGCTGCGCGTGTCACATTGTGAAAGTGTCGACGTTTTTCATTGCATCGAGAGGAGAAATCGTAATCGGGATCGGTTACCCCTTCCCCGGTATTGTAACAACCAACAGATAAGCAGGGGATCAATAATAATTCGAGCACCATTAGTTCGGGACGTTTCGTTGATTGGTCGCTGATAAGCTGCGAGAGGAATTTACGACGATATTTTACGGTTACGCGTAGATATGGATCATTCAGCTGCCTGGAGAGATTGTGGTAATTGAACGAATTACTTTAATTCCTCGTTCGTTTCTAATTAATGCGTCGTTGGTCCGCGTTCGTTCTTATTTTACCGGCGTGTCTCGTGCGGGGCGTTCGAACGTGTTGACCATTGCCCTGAAATTGATGGGGCCAAGAACAACGCGAACTTACGTTCAGATGGAAACTGGATACGCAATTGAAGATGTAGTTCGTTTGGTGAATTTTGATTTAATGTGCGACGGTTTGCCGAATCGTCCACGTAACAGTTTCGAGGCGATTGATGTTTTCCCCCGAATATAATAGTTCGAATGGTATATTAAAAGTGAGAAGAGGGTATTCTCAGATTTCCGTACGAGGGTTGAGATTATATTATGAATTTTTTTGGGATGCTGCAAAGCTTGAAGGAAAGAATGTGTTATGCAATGTTTTTTTCATTTCATATTATAGTATGTACAGAATAAAGGTGTACAGAGAGGTTGGATATAAGCAAGTAATTTGTTTGGTGTAATTATATCAAAATACTTTGTTGCAAATAATTTTGATGTATACTAGAGAATAGTGAAAATAATTGAGCAATGCATGTCAATATTTAATTGAAAATCTTGTTCATTTTCTGAACCGTTCAATCGTTGACATATTTTTGTTAGAATTGCTAAATATTACAATCGTAATCACTCTGCAGTCGACAATTTCTTTTTTATTATTTTATCAACACATCCCGTAGGTATATCCCTTTTTATATTCCACAAATAACGAGAGCTCATTTCCTTCAAATTTTCTCCACCAAAATTGTCCACTAAATTGCAGTTGGCACTGTTTTAAAATCACTTCTGCTGAATTTGCCCATTTCGTCCAGATTTCAACCAGTTCGGGTTATCGCGAGCGCAACTTATTCGGTACATATCTTCTTCTTTATCATTTATTATCCAGAAAAATATCCGGGTATGGCCAATACGATTCGTTCCGTATCAGTATGTCATTGAAAGAAGGTTACTTAAGCGTTCTCGTTCACCTTAAAGAAGATTCGAGGTTTATTGGACCGGCACGGTGCATGGCTCGATTCTTGGAGAATATTTAATCGTGCAACGCTTTAACAGCAGCCTCGTTTAAACGCATTTCGTTCGTTAACTCAATTATCAGCCAATCTCCCGTGGCTCTCCCCGAATTTCTCGCTCAATTTCCTCTTTCGTGCCCCTTCAATTCGACATTTTCGGATACGCTGCACCACTTAAACGACAATTTAAACGCTATCCACGCATCAAACGTTACATTTGCCGCGATCCATCATACCTTTTCCCTCGTTCTTCTTCCTTTTGTATCGTCTGTTCTCTTCAAACGTATACACGAAAATACGTACAGCTTGAAAAGTGCGGCCGTTTCCACAAATACAAGCTATCGTAGAAGTTTCATGGGATAAATCGAGGGGAAAATGTATAGGGTTAATTTCAAGGAAGAGATTACAAATTCATGCGTTTAAAAAAATAATACAGTTAAAAAATAAGATATTTCGAAAATTGTGCCCCTTTAAATACATCAACTCTGTCTGATAATATTTACGACAATATTCACTTGTCATATTTCGCCTTGCCTCACTCTGCATACATTGCATCGAAATTTGTCGTAATTACGATCAATGCGATCTACAATTGGAATAATTTCGAACGTAATACGGGCGATAAAAAAATTTCGTGCCGCAATTTTTGAAATCCGCTTCAGGTAGCCGTTACCGGTGTCGTTTTTGGCCCGGTAATAGGGGACGCAGCTCTGTAATCAGACGCAGCACGTACTGCGCTTATTATTGCCAGGTACGAATATATTTTCTTGAATATTTTGCGGACTGCTCGTTAAACATATTCCTTTCACGACACAAGCCGTAGGGCCTTGTGTACTCAGCCAAATTCTTTTCTTTTTTTTGCTCGTGGAAATACCGCAAGAAAGATTACCATGGAAAGTAGCAATGGGTCAGTTACGTATTAATTAGAAAGGTTGATGGAATGTCTCAGAAATTGGCAGCAAAATCAATATTTCATATTTGTGCCCCCTCTATACTTGCACGTTTTCATCATTTTCAGAGAGAAATATAATTCTGATTACGTTTAGCGTACGCAATAATTTATCAATCACACAGACGGTAAATGAATAAACTAAAAGTTAGAAAGAAGAAGGTATAATGTTCGCATGTTGCGTCATTATAAAATTTTTGCAGCGAGGAAGTGTTCAATTATTATAATAAACATTTTCATCTAACGTACACATATTTCGTAATGAAGTTTAAACAAAGATAAGGGGACTGTTACACAGATTTAAAAATTAACCCGTTTGTAGTAAAAAGACAGCGTCAATAGAATTAAAGGCAACGTAGTCTAATAAACAATTGCGATGTCTATTGCACAAACAAGGTACCACTTTTAATTAGCAGCGCAGCGTTCAGCCAAGAAACTATTTCATTTTCGTATTTGTACACAGCAGAATACGATAAGTTAAACCATTTATTTGCTATACAACAGCAAGACAAACGCAACCAAGGAATGTATCTACATCGTTTTCACACTTTTACGCGGTACGTTAAAACAAAATAGACCATTCGTTTAACAGAAAATAAGGACGCGAACGTAACCTTGCAACTATATTTCATTTTCGTATCCCTGTGCTGTAATATAAAATACGATCGACCATTCATTAATCTATCCACGAGCTATATAAATAATTCCAAACGCTATCATTTTAGCGCCCCACTCCAAAGAAAATGTAAGAGCAAATCCAGCTTAATCAGACGTACCGTTAACGTCGTTCCCATTTTCGAGAATAATTACCATCAGCGTGGTTTGTTAATGGAACGCGTACGAAAAGCTTGATAAGCCTTTTCCTTCTTTATAGCGCTTTCGTTAAATAAAAGTCAGGAAAGGATTCCGCGGTGTCTGGCCGTAACTGTACTTGATTGCCGTGGACCAAAAAATTCCACGGACAATTTCTCGGGCATCTTTAAAGTCCCGTCCGAAAATCATCCTCGTCACGTGAATGGCAATCACCGATCGGCAATCAGCCACGCGAATGGCCACTCTCGTGCTCGAAATCCCAACTGGAGCGAGATTCAGGGTGCACCGTAAATACCTGCCCCACCTGCGGACATTCTCTTTTGGTGTTTCCTGCATCGGTGACAGTCCGTTTGAATGGGCTGAAGTTGTTCCCTTCTTCCCTCGTAATAGTACATCGTGTCTGCGATTCCGCGGGGACAATTGTGCGGTTTTAAGTTAGGCCTCGAAGGTTCGTCGAATTGCTTGGAAGGTAGCCTGTTTAGCAAAAAATCGAGAAGTAGGTGAGAGATCGATGGATCGTGGAATGAATCTGTCATTGACTAGAAGGGGCTTTACAGAGATCTTGTAAAATTTCGTGAACAAATTCGAAGAATTTTCAATGTCTCGCGCTTCACGTCCAGTAGGCTGAGTTTCAAAGCCCAGAGTTAAATTATTGATCTGTTACTGGCTTCGGGAAATAATTGAAGAAATGGTTGAATTCGAGGGCAATTTCATTGTAACGTTACGTTGTTTTTCTGGAACGCTTTATGCGACACTTTATGAGATTCTACTCTGTGTGGGTTTAAGAAAATGACCTTTTTGAATAATCATACGGCGAAAGAAAATAATTTTCATTCATAATTTCTGTTCAGATCGAGATTGTTACGGCTGGAACAGAGTAGAAGGCCGGAATAAGAGCTCATTATGAGATATATGTGTGTCTTATAAATCCAGATGTGTATCACCGAATCGAATGAAGTTGATCATTCCTCTTATGGCCGTGGTTTACGAATGTATCTTCTAATTACTGATTAATCTTCGTAATTTATTCATTAATCATTATTTCCCCCTGTTAATCGGTAACAGATGTAATTGGTATAAGTATAATTAATTGCAGCCGAATTTTATTATTGATTTATTAATACTTAAATTGGAGGTCCGAAATTTTTTATTGGGGATTCATTGCTGTTTTATAGAACATAAAATTGATCAATATAGATAGAGAATTGCCATTATTCTTTTGTTACACAATTCTTGCATAACACAACCCGAAACGGTTATACAAATTAGTGCCAGAGCTTGAAGAATTTTTCGATTCGCGAATTAAAAAATGACTAGAAACGTGAAATACATTCTTAAACAGCAATGATCGATAAATTATCAATCAATAAATTCAATACTTCTCATATATTGCCGTTTTACGCAGTGATACTATAATTACATAAATATTAAACGACGAATATTAAATAATCATATGATAAGAATATTATTACCTTTATTTTATTAACAAAACTCCAAGAGAGATTGATATTCCTCCTAATATAATTCGTCTGATCCGTTTCGAACAAATCTTTCACTCAAATTATCGAGTAATAAATCTTACCCAACTTTTCGTCACACTATCAGTTAATAAACACGTCGTCTCCCGTATTCCGACGTCTCAAAGTTACCCACAATCATATCATCGTAGTTTCACAAACATTTACCACAAAAAAGAAACACGAATCATCCGTTCAGAAATCGCTGTAGATTGGCGTTATTCGACCAACCAAACCCAATAAGAAATCATCGATTTAGAAAATGAAGTTGACCGTATTGAACAGGTTCAAGCGATTTCAGAGCCATCGCTGGTCCAGCTTCTTCGAAAGCGGAAGCCCCGGAGATGTGGGTCACTCGTGGCCCGATAATGGAGGGAATTAACCCGGTAATCACCGTGTTCGACTGATCTCCACCCACAGCGGAGGACCCGCCGTTTACCTCCGCTGCCGGCTGATTTTCACTCTCTAGCGAATTTTCGCAGCTGCCAATTACCGACCTGAAATCGTTGCGACTAACGGACCACTGTTTCGCGTCCTTCCTCCGATTCCTGCACTTTATTTAACATTTCTTTTTATTCTTCGCTTCTGTCGTCGGGTTTCGAGTAATATCTATTAACACAGGGATGCTTTTTGATTACTCATCTCCGGATATTTGTGTTACTTGAACGAACGAGAGATCGATTTAGGGTAGTCGTTTTCTTTTTATGGAGCTATAGTCTAGTCGGGTAGTAGTATTTTGTAATCGACGGCGAGTGACAGAAATGGTTGAACACTATATTTTGTCACGCAAATATTTTGAGAGACATAGACGTCGAGGCAATAGACGCTACCGTGGAGGAGAAATTTTCCGCACTTATTCCAAGAAGAATTATTATATAGATTCGACGAGATGACGACAATTATCTCGACGAGCAAATTGTTCCGAAACAAGTTGATCATAAATTGCACCGAGGACATGATAATTTCGTTCGCCGCTGTCCATTCGTCGAGCTTATCGCGGAAACACCGCGAAACGGTTGAGAATCCCATGCACCCCGTGAGAAAGTAACGAAAAAGGGGATTGAAGAGCGGAACCAGATGGAGGACAGAAGACAATGGCACCCGTAACGGGGGGATGACGGGAGAGAAAGAGGAATGATTGTAATTATCGTAAGAATTATTCGCGCGACGGCATTGTGAGAATTGCTACCGAAAACAGCAGCTGCCTTCGTGTATTGTTGAATGCTCTCTGTACTGCAATTCTTGCGCCCGTCCGTCTCCGCTCTGTACACCCGCGTACAATCGAAACGATAGTCGTATGCACGTACGTAACGTTCCGGAGGCAAAGATGCACGCACGAATCGAATGCGGGGAACAGCGCGATTCATGGGAATCGGAGCTGCGAGTCTTTGTCGAAATTCGGTGTAACATACTTTCGGCACGCCTGCGATCGTTCCTGGAATTTAGACATTTTCGTATTTCATTTATTAGATAAATTACAAGCCAGCGTACGTATGAATAAGGGGGGCAAACGTGAGATTAATCGTAGTGTAATGCGAGTCGTCGCGTAATCGAAATCAAATTATTAATTAACTTCGTGGTACAGAATGAATTGAAATGAAACGTCGGCTGAACGAGCGTCGCGAACGTAGTTATTTATTAAAGTATATTGTTCCAAAGGGAAGAATCTTGAACAACGTGACGGGTTGTACGAAGTACTGTCCACGAAATACTTTGAAACTCCGTTCGAGGTGATGCAACGAATAATTGGATGCAAATCTATTTCTGATACTGTAATTAACGTGGACGTTGGCTTCCGGTTTGATGCCTGTTAGGTGTGAATTTTGGGACAGCGTAATCCGATTTCTTTCCCCGGCTTAATTTTTAGCGGGAGTACAGTGGGCTTTAAACGGTAAATTCCTTGTCACTTCCCAACGAAACATCTGCTAGACGCGTTCCAAACGAATAGAAATGGTCCTTCTTACGTATAATCTGCGGTAAACTGTTTGCCCTGCTTCATTCATTCCTTAAATAGAATGTGTGAGCCGTTGGAACAGAGCGTTCGAAGACACTGGTGGCTTTGGAATTTTCAATTGTAATTTTCTCGATAAATATCTCTCGTCTTCTATATTTTCGACACATTTCGTAAACACCCTGTGTGTATTTTGGGCTTGGCGAGGGTGTCGAAAATTTACCGAAGTGTTTAACTATAGGAAACATGGAAGGGTTCTTTTAATGCCATTACGAAACGTTATTCTTAAATGTATATTATCGCTGAATTATTATTCTATTAGGCAATCACATTCTGACTCAACTTCGTGTAATTACTAATATCGATCTGTTGCTTTAAATGGGCATAGTAATGGAATAACGGTATTTCGATAATGTATAAAAAAAAACAACTCCTACACAGTCATTCACAAATCTAACATACTCACACGTTTATTATAACACGTTCTATATCATTCATTATTCTTGAAAGAAATACAACAATCCCTACTGTGAAAACCAAAAATAAAGAACGATCGCCTTCAAGATCGAAACGAGAGAGAGACATGCTTGATAAATTCCGTCAATGTCCGTAGACGGATCGACGACACATATTCCAACGTTAGAGCTCGTAGAACCGTTCCCAAAGGACCGATGCAAAAAGGCCGAGGAGGAAAAAAAAAGGAACGAAATCGACGCTCCGTATCTTTTCCACCGCAGATTCAATTACGAAAACGATCGCTGACGTTTTAATTAATAAGCAAACGAGCAGCATCCGTCTCGCGGAAACTGTTGCCGGTACTAATTGCGACCGTGGCTGATCGTTACGATACAAATTAAGTTAACGCGTGATACAGCGGCTCCCAGGCGGATGAATTCCGCGATTGCCGAGCACCGCGGTGCCGGTCAAGTGTACCTTTTTTCCTGCTCCTTTTTTGTTTTTTTCTTTTTCGCCAGGAATAACCAAAGGGGAAGACGAATCGTAATTACGAAAATCAGCCGTGACGGAGCAGCTGCCGCCTCGTTCGATTAATTGTCGTGCAACATCCTCGGGGCTCTTTCAGACCGGCCACGGTTCCTTACCTGACATTCGATCCTCTTCGAGAGGCCGTGTAACGATTCCCGTTCGCGTGTCCAGTTGTTCTCTCGACGTATATGTACGTATATACATATATGTATATACGAAACGATGGAAATGACATTTCGTTCGGTTTTCACCTGTTCCGTGGCAGCAGAGTGGATTTTTGGCGGTAAATGCATTTTGTGTGGAGAGGTGGGGTGGTGTTTGAGGTGTGTTGTCAAAGGTTTCGAGGGACGAAGGTGTTGGGTTGCGAACAAATATTATGGAGATTTAATTTGTAATTGTTTATTTGCTGAGCGTTCTAGGAAATTTAGGGAATTATTTTGAACGTATTATATTATAAAGATGATTGAGAAATAAATATCAGGTGTGTTAATTAACAGTGATTTGCTTCTTGGTCACTTTCATTATTCGTTTTAAACGTATTGCATTATACATAGGAATAATTGAAATGAAACAATTGAAGTCTTCAGGGGATGAAGGTGTTGTGTTACAACTAAATGTTAGACGTGTTAACTTATTTTATAGTCGTTTTTTTGTACTTCTTTCGTGATTTATTGACGGCATATTGCAGTACAAAAATAATAGGGATGGGTTAACGAAGACTAATTGTAAGTATTACGTGGTTTAATTAATAATTCCTTGTTTCTTGAACACTTGCGTGGATTATTCGTTTCCACTATTTTAAAATACACAAAATTCTTTGATACAAGGGAAATTAATCAAAATAAGAGCACTCTGCTTTCTTTAATTTCATAGTCAATCTCCATTCGTAAAATCATTTCCAGCGACAAAGTAGTTCGAAATTAACTGACGATTCACCATACTCGCCGGGGCTCCACAGATCGCGTTACGTTCGTCCGCTTTAAATAAATTCTACGCGTCGAATTTCGTTAATACTCAATCACGGAAGAATCGTCGGAATAACGGCGCTCGTAGCATCCATGTCTTCTAATTAATTAATGGCGATTTATTCGGGGCATTATGAATTCTTGGCCAGCGCACGAATAAAATCCAGGAAGGGGAAAAAGAGGTCGTTTCTTGGTAAGAGGTAAAGGTTCCTTATTTCGTTGCGTTCTCCACGTGATTCTCCCGTGCCAATTAAAATCGATAAACTGTATTCACCTGACCAATAAATCTAGAGGCAATTATTCCACGTGAACGATTTACGTGGCAATTTTAACGAGTTAACGATACGGTGATATTGAATATTTGATCTTTATGCGATTCTGTTGCACAGTGTCTCCCCAGTGAAAGTGTGAGTATCTTTGAAGTGTTCCATCGAGAAGATGCTGGATAACAGCAGCGTTTATTAGGCGGTAGCGAAATGAAAATTATCAGCTTGAAAGGCGGTTTGATATAGGCGATGTTGTGAAATCGAGTTTGGCGTTAACGGGAGAGATATTTCCAGGGAAATTTTTAATTTTTGGCAAATTTCGGTTGCAAAAGTGTGCTTGATTACATGCTGTTAAATGAAATGTGGCCGGCGAGGTTTATAAATAATACACAAAGTGTACGTGTAACAGGTGTGACGATTATAGAAGTATAGAATTTTGCGGCATGAATCGCTCGCAAATTTTGTTTATTCGTCATTTACACGATCAAGCTGTTTACCGTTTTCCCAATTTGCATTTAATTACGTTGCACCGTGGTGCTTTTCGTCCAATTATTGATTAAATATTCGACGAAACATTTGCGCGTCGGCGATAATATTGAATTGGATCATATTTTGTTAGCATTTTTGTAGTATTTGGAGAACCTTTCTATAAGAGCCAATCAATTTCACCTGGCAGATAGAAAATGAAACTAAATCGTGTGTAAAGAACCGAAAAGGATAGACTTTGAAATATTTAAACTATATTACAAATGAGAAACAGAAATTGGTAACGTTGATAAATTATTTAAGCACATTATTTAGTATTTTAATATATATTCAATGAATAAAGTATTGTATTCCTTTTCCATTGTTTAAAGGGATATGATTTAATGTTATTATGAATTAATACCTTTATTATTTCATCTGAATACATAAGAATAAGTACTAACGAATGTTTCCAGTTTTCATCCACATTTCTGTTCACAAATTTATTCCTTTCGATAAAGGCACACTAGCAGAAACTGATTGCTTACTTGTCCACCTTTTACACTACCTATATGTATCGTAAAAACGTTTATAACAAATTAATTTGCTCTTGACAGAGAACCTAAGTGTGTAACAATATCTAAATATCTTAAGCGTCAATGAAGTTTCTGCATGAACACCCGTAAAAATAACTCAACGTATCCTAAACGATTGAATCGGACGACTCCTCCTAATTGAAAATACACGAACCTCATCAACAGGTAATGCAACCTTACCGTCCAACTTAAGAATACAATAACGAAGAGATAAATGGCCGGATAAAACACTGCTGTAGGAAAAATCCAACGGAGATACGATCTGGTACAGAATCGTTGATAAAATCTTGGCAAAAATGTTAGTTTACAGCCCTGTGGTGTCGGTGGTACAGAGTAATTAACACCAAGAGCGGCGTAATAAGTGGCGAAATTCAACTTTCCAGCTGCACGTGTGTATACAGGGTGATGAAAATAATGGGCTCAGAACTTTTAAGGGAACCTCAGACGATCGATATATATATACATATATATATTGTCAATATTTCACATTATTCCAGCGGTTCTTTTACACTTTCAGATAATCTTTATTATCGGTCAGCAGGACAGGAGAATATTCTGTTAGGCTGGCAAACGAGCACCTATAAGTTAAAACACAGTAAAAGTAGCACGCGCATTATACATATTATTATAAAATACCACTTCTGGCAGCCTTACACAAGTGAATTTTTATTCATTTTTAGTTTACACTAGAACGTGAAACGACAATAGATATATTCAAATTACTCTTTGGTCGAAACCTTTTGGCAGCCTACCGCGCTTCAAATCTACATTAATACCCCGAAACTGTGATTATTCAGGAACAATCGATCCCCTTTGTTTCTTAACAAGTCACGAAACGAATCCAAGTAAATTTCAGCGAAGAATGTCGACCGAGCAAAGAGAAATTGTAATATTCACTTTACGGTCGCTATAAAATCTGTCAGGCTCGTGGTCGAATTCAAATCTTGCTATCTCTTATTCGCACCCTCTCCTCCGCTACCTGCCCTAAATGTTTCGTACCCTTTTTTCCCCTTCATCGCCCTGCATACGAAATGGTAAGTGATTCGGAGAAATCCCGTTACGTCGTTACAAATTATTAGCCCGGCCGTAACACGCGCCGTCCTCTCTATAAATTATTTGATCCGCAATAAACGGGAGCACCGAGTCATGATTATCGGTCATTTCCAACCATCGAATCGCGTATCCGTTTCTTCGCGTGCCGTTTTTACATTTTCTTTTTTCTGCGTCTCTCCTCTCCGTCTTATCTCGCTCTTTATCTCAACGTCTCCGTTCATCGCGTGGCGCAAAGCCTTTTACTCCTGTGCATTTCACCTGCCCGAAATTTATCACGAAACAGCAACTGATTTCCGGCTCTCTCGGCCGATTCCGTTTCACCGAAAGTGCAAAACACGGAAACGTTTCGGGATCGGGGCAACCGTTTCGACAGTTCTGGACAGGTCCCGTTGCCTTGGTCCAGAATCGGGCGAAAATGTGAGCGGATTTTAACGATTACAGTTTTTGACTAACGCGACACGGAGTCGGTAAATCGCTGATTACCGAGTAATTTATAATTACGTTTACTGAGACCGAGCGGTCAGTAATCGTGATTAATGAATACCCGGTGGAAGTAATCGGTGCGGTTGTAATATAAGGGTGCGATTAAGTCAATAATTATTAATCGCGAAATGGGTACACTTCTTATTGCGATCGAATCGGTAATTTAATAGCAATAATGATACCGTGTACACTTGCGTTTATCCGAGACGATACGTAATACCTCTCATTATAATCAAATCGGTGATTTAATAGTACTAACGATTCGACCCACAAATCGACCCACCCACTCTGTCCCTAAAAAGTTCCATCGTTAAATTACACCAAAGCCATTGACAGGCAAATAATTATGTGAAAACATTGAAACGAAGTCGCGGACAGAAACAGTAACAATTTCCACTTACTCTTCAAAAAAAATAAAAAAAAATAAACGCTCTCACCCCGGCAGCACCCACTCCCTTACCAATCCGGCCAAACTTAGTACAACAATCGAGGCCCTTTCCCTCTCGTGTGCACAACATTTCCCCCGTCGGATATCGCGGAATTCAACCCCTCTTTCGCGTGTCCCGTGGTGCCGGGCCTGTATACGCGACGGAAAACGGAAAACGGAAACGGTGCAAGGGAAACACGTTCGAATTGCAGGATTTCACGCCTTCCGGAACGATGGCACGCGTTGGCCACGGTCGACGAGCGTCCTCGAAACGCCGTTCGAGAGTATCGAAGCGGCAAATTGGCGGGTAACCAGCCGAGAAAACCAACGACTCAGCTTTCGGCGCGTGCCAGCCTCTGCTCGCGATATCCGGTTGCGGACGTACACACCTATGCAAGCCGCACACTAAGCTGCACGCGTGCTCTTACTCACACGCCTAAGTGTATGATGCACGTCGCAGCCATACGAGACACGCGAAATGCAACGACCTTCTCGATTGAGTTACCACCGACCTGTGTATATTAATTACAGGCAGCGTCAGGTTGGTAACGATGTCATCGGCGCTGGATTAATTACGTTCATACTTTCTTTTTTTTTTTTTTTTGGGTCTCTTTTCTCTTCTACGGATTATGCACAGCTGCGTGTGAACGGTGGTTGTTCAACCCTTTATCCCCCGTTTACGTGTGCGTGCACGTGTGCGAATATAGAAATACGGCAGGATCGGACGAATTGCATAGATTGAGGTGTAATTTTTAAGGTACGATTGTCGATCGTTCGCGCAGGTATTGCTGTGGTATAATTGTTTTTAACGGGGGTGGGAATGTTCGTGCAGTTTACTTGAACCGTGAACGTGGTATTATATAAGATCGATAGAACTTTGAATTGAGATAGAACGAAAAATGCGGAGGGTAGTCTAGTACTCGCTGCTTTATTTTAAAGTACATTCGACGGCATTATATGTAATACAGTATCGTACAAATGACCACCATAATCGCGCCTTTGGTGGAGTGAATACGACATACCCAATTTTCGATGACTCTGGCACATAAATTAGGCCGTATCCCGCCGATAACACGAATAGTGTTTGCTTTGAGATTATTAACGGTTAATGATTTATTGGAATAAACGAGAGACATAACAACTCAGCCACTAGCTTCGAATTTCTGTACCAGACGACGAATTGTGAGTTCTGTTGGTCCATTATGTGGACCATAAATTGAACAAAGTGCACGAGAAGTTTCTCGAATTGAACAAGAACTTTGACGATATATTTTAATGATTTCAACGGGGTTAGGAACTGAGTATCGGTCCATGATGACTCGCCGAGCATTACCGAGTAGAAACAACATGTGACACTAACAATTGATTGACGAACATGACGGCTGTGACAATCGAAAGATCTATCGCTATTAGTCGCGCTGGGTAGTATATACATATTGTTTTGCAATTTTTTTAGGGTAAGTTGGTGCATACTATTTGAAGAAGCAATGAAATGGAACAATTGAGCTGAATTAATGTTCTCATTTGTCGATTGTAATAGCGTTTCATTGCGTTCTTTTTATGAAATGTGTAGCGCACTATCTTGGCTGAATAAGATAGACACATACTACTTCCTGCCATCAAAGTGTTTGAAAGAAATTGATCGACGTTATTAAACGTCGACTTTCCTCTCACTCAGTAACAAGTGATGATAATAATATTCACAAGACCGCCAGGGGAATTGACATATTTTTGCAATGAGTGAAAAGTTCAGCGCGATGAACGAAAAATCAATGCAATACTTAGCCCGACAAAGAAACGCAAGAAAATTCCAAAGGACTCACTCGCGCGAGCCAATGTTAATAACGAAGAACTACGATATTTCGAAACGCGTTTCCGTCAAGCAATAACCAACCAGCCAAATTATCGAGATATTCTTTCCAAAGCTTTCGTCCGACTATTCTATTTGTAATTCCATTGCCGGGTCTGCCATAATCCTACGAGTTCGCGCACCATGTGTCCCGTGTCGACGGTCGATAGCAGCGTTTCAACGTGGCGTTCTTCTTGCTTTTCGCATCTGATTTCCGGTGTTCGCCGTGCATCCATTGTTC
This sequence comes from Nomada fucata, assembly GCA_948146005.1. Lineage (NCBI taxonomy): Eukaryota > Metazoa > Arthropoda > Insecta > Hymenoptera > Apidae > Nomada > Nomada fucata. The sequence continues at coordinate 6,133,494 of OX411278.1, read as the reverse complement.
TGAAAGGGCCGAGGGGCCCTTCCAAAAAATTAACGTTCCACCTCCGTTTAAGCGACCGCTGACCGATGCTTATCGCGGGCCAATCTTTGCCTTCTACCTTTCCCGAATTCGATTAATTGCTCACTCGACGACGAAGGTCGACCGAGATTCATGATCCGAGGACGACGAACTCGGGTTCGTCTACCGGCTGAGCTACCAGATGTCTATTCGCGATGTACAGGGTGTCTAATAAGTGATGCCAACATCGTGGCCTTTGTATTTGATGAAAGGGAGGAAGGAGGTTTGGTGTAGATCGTTTAAATAGTGGTTTTTTAACGCGGGGAATTTCTGAAAAATTGTTGTGTTACACCTGACGAGCAATGTTCCTTTTTAACCCCTTCCGACGTGAATTGTTCCCTTCGAGGTAGAAAAATGTTTTCTCGCATACCCGTAGTTGTCTCTTGGATGTTATAAGTATGAACGAATAATTAGAGCTCCTAAATATTATCTCTGAGAGTGTATTCTTCTGGGGGCAAAAAATTAAAGTACGAAGCGATACTGTATAATCTTTAGGCTCGTAATGTAGGATGTAAATGCTGAAAGGGTTAATGATAGGAAATGTTCTGTTATCGATACTAATTTTCTCTTCCAAATAACGATATCGATGCTAACGTTGATACTAGTCCCAACACTGATATTAATCCTGAATAAAAACGAATAAATGAGAACAGTATTTTTAAGAACTGCTTTGAAGCATTTATGTAACAAACATCGGAAGCGTATAATGATTCCGATAAGTTTAGCAATTTGCAAACCCCTATGCGTCCCTTCGAGAAACATTGGGTTTATCGTCTGGAACAGCTGATCGCGGTTATACAGGGTGGATCGCAAGTATTGTTACACAGAGCGCACCATTAAACATAAATAAAGTTAAGTTTTTCATCGCACGATTTATATTTTTTCATTACGGACATTTTAATTTTTCGAGAACATTCGATCTTAAGTATCGCCAATTCTGTTAGGCACTGAATTGTTTGTCTATACCTTCATAAAGACTGCACTTTATCAAACTTTTCCTGTCACCGACAAAATAGACTTTGAAATGTATAATAGATATCCCATGAGACATCCGATAGTCAACTATTATTCAGACGAACGAATTACCGATTAAACAGAACACCGATCTCGCCCATCGGTCAGCCTGATATTAATTATTATATTCGCGCGTTGTTGCCGTGGTGCAATAAAGTCGATAAACCAAAACAGACGCAGATAAAAGCAATAGATATATTGCAAGCAAAGATTGTAAAATTCGACCGGGCCAAACACGTGCCCTTCGAATCGTTTCCTGCTCGTATCGTTACTCAACGCGGATTACACCGACATAAAGATTTTCGGGCGTAAAAAATGAGGAAGCGAGGCGGCCAGAAGCGGCGACGTTACGAGGCGAATCGTACTCTGATACACACACCTGTCCTGTCTTAGGGCCAATCACGCCGCCCTAACGAACGAACAAACCCTTTTTGCGACTACGCCACTCTCTTCCTGTCCTGTTCCGATCGTTCCTTTCAATTGTGCCGCCGGCAAATTATCAGCGCGTTCGCGCGGAATTTACGAGAATCGAGCGATCTCGACAGAAATCGCGAGACTCTTAAGTAGAATCGGTTGAAATGCGGAGAAGAAATATGCGCAACGGTGTCTCGAATAGTGTGCTGTTGTAAACCGGTGTATATACGGCGATATAAGCGCAGTGATTTACATGTTCGTTCGTGTAAACGAAATGAATAACGAAAGTAAACGTGGTTGAACCGAAATTAAATAGGGATATAGAAATGTTCCGCTTTATATCAAAGGCATGATAAATTACTGCAGCAATGCTTGTATGATTTGCTTGATATTTCCAGCGTTAAGTAGCAGTGGATTTCCAATGGTTTCCTTCCATTTTTGTAATTTATTATTTATATATTTTATATCTCTCTGTTCTGTGAATTTGACACGTGAATAATGCTTTCGCTATGTTCGCACGAGTTTGTCGAAAACTTTGTATACTTGACTTACAGTGCCACACAGAAAAGGCGATTATAATATGTTTTCAAAGGATAAACATATTGCTCTCGCGTGAACAAATTTGCGCATTATTTGTATCTGCAATGGGAAACGAGGCAAGAGGTTTTTTTCACATACACTGTAACGTGTCGAGCATTAATTATCATGTACGATTCTTTAAAAAATCCAGAATATTCGGAATCCTTTCAAAACGAAGTCTGTATAACTATAATAACAAACTTGCCAGACTCATTTTCAACAATATTAATTGAACGACCAACGCGTGCGCGGCAAACGAGGCACCCAACAAAGCGTCGCGTTTCTAAAAGCGTGTTGCACAATCGAGCATAAAATACAGCGATGCAGTCGTCGCGATAGAAATTATAACACATGCATCAGGGACATGTGCCGAGGAATCTCTATTATTCGAATCTTCAAACAGCCAAACGTATTCCGCCACTCGAACACTTTATTATTCAAACATGTTCCCGACTGAGTAACTGATGCGGTTGTTCAGATGGCATTAACAATCAATGCAAAAATGAACGTGGTACCCCGCGGATGCTGCGTGTCGTTACCCTGAACGATAACGCGGTAGACGCGTCGCGAAATCGTTCAAAATTCGGTGAACTAGCTTCTCCTCTTTCCACGCCCGAAGTGTAACATTAATCGGCATTTATCGGAGAGCCAAACGGGAGTGCGACTCCATACGGCTGAAATCCAAGGGTCCGTGCACCAAAAACCGGAAGCGGAGGTTGCTTCGAAGTCGAATAAAGCGAGGCAGTCCCGCGAATAACGCGCGAACACGCCGCATAGAGGCAATGAAGAATTTTACGACACCAATTATGGGGTAGGGTGATTTTAAGTGGCCATAAGTCGAACGGTAATTGAAACGAGCGTTTCTTCAACGAGAAGCTGTCTCGGTCAGCAGATTGCCCCTAACCAGCGACGCGACGCCGATCAATTTCCGGCTGGACGGTGTTTCCACGATTTGTTCGATGAACTATCGACTTTTAAGCGCAAGAAAATCGCGTCAGCCTCGGCTCACCGTCGCAGGGATAAATGGGTAACGTCTTCGTCTCGCCGACGCATATGCCACCCTGGTTGATCCCTCGATGACCCAGCCTGGCCTCGCACCGGGTCGAGCTACGAGAAGCGTTAACACATGGCACAGACGTACATTCATTCATTCGAAAGGAGTAAATATCGAATTTGGCGAGGAGAAAGGCGGGACAGAAATTACTACCGAACTGTTTCGTGCGATTAATACACCTTTTCAACGGTCTTCGAAGCCAGCGATCTGTATAATAGCGAGTAAACACGGTGTGCTTAATACGCATCGCGGATGGATGGATGGATGGATGGATGGATGGATGGAACGCGTATGGCTGCGCGGTAATTAGAAACGAGGCGAACGCTTGGTAGGCGTGGGCGATAGGGATCGCACACGAGCCAAGATAAGAGAAAAAAAGAGGAGTAAGAAGAAAGAAAAAGAGTGCGAGAGAGGGAGAGAGGGGAACACGTCTGTGCGTGAATATTCAAGCTATGCTTCGCAGGATAGCGGTCACCTGCCGCACAGGTGCCCCCCACTCCTTTGCTACCTCGTAATTCAACCCTCGGGCCGATCCTTACCAGCAGTCACTTCCAGGTGTTAAACAGAGAGCGTACCCGATTTCCGTTTTATCTCCACTCTACCCCTCACCCTTATCTTCGTCGCTTCATCTGTTTCAGGCTCGTCGTTTTTCATCTTTCTTCATACGTCTCAGCTTGTTTTCCAGTTGCAATAAAGACGTAAGCCAAGTATACGTATACGTACGTACGCTTTAGTTTTCCAACTGTCTCTGAGCAGGGTGAACTTGGTTCTAAGATGTCTTCGCGTTTCTCCTTTACTATTTGCGAATAATAAATATCAATAATAATCCCCCCTGTGGGCCGGGGACAGAATGGGGCCAACGTAGTCACTGCGTGTCGTAAGAGGCGACTAAAAGTGAGAAATAACCCGTCGAATAACGAAGGCGGTGACGAAAATTCTACGAAACCCGAGATGTGGAATGATCCGCGTAATAATTTCGAAAGAAATCAACGAGTGCATGTGGCATCCAAAAAGAAGCACGAACGAGCAGAAACAAGCGAAATCCTTTGACAGACCGACACCATACGGGAAGCATCTGTTAGTGCACGGGGTGGCACGTTTTCGCGGAATATACCGTTCATTGAGTGGATAATACAGCATTTGCGACCACATTGTGCGGTTTGTCGCGGCAATCTCGACTCGATCTCGATGGAACTCGATACAGATTGCTGCGTAACTTTTTATACACGCCGGGCACGGATTTTCGGTTGATTAATTGCTCTTCGCATTCACGGAATAATTGGATCGTTATACGCATCACTGCGAGTTGTATCGGTATGAGAGGTTAATTTGTTATTACACCCAGGATGTTTAAATAGAAAAAATGAAGTTACGTAGATTAATAGCACAAGGCTGTATTATTAATCAACCTGAATAAGTTTAAAAGGGAAATAATTTGAACTTCTCAAAGAATGGTTTAAGAGGGAGTCTATACTTTTGTAGAAGTCGTTTGGTATATCTTGAGCGTCGTCAAAGATTTTTAAACCTTTCAGAAATGGGGTAAATGCAGGTCGACCCTAATATATGGAACACACCTTGGCCTACAGGATTTGAGATCAGAATGATTAATTGGAGCGTAGATATTTATGCAAATATAATATACTGAAGTGTATAAATTATATGCTAATTATAGGTTGAGTATAAGTGAAAGATACGCCATGTAAGTTTTTTATTATTTTAGTATATTTATTGTGATTTCGATTGAAATATACCATAATAGCTCTTCTAATTGGACTGTCGATAAACTGACGTGATTTACTGATTAACTTAATTAAAAATTATACATCTGCTATATTATACAGGTATTTCATAAAATAGAAAATACTTTTGACAAACTTCAATTTCAGACTAGGATCTTCTCCTGCAGAAATATTATTGCACAAATTCTGTTACGATAGTCTGTTACGAATATTTCATAAACATTTTCCTTGCACATCTGATAATATTTTGCTTTTACATGGGAGAATAATTTATTCGGTGTGGGCTTGATTCTTCTACTCACAACAGTATCGTTGGAAGTCTTCTTTTTCAATTTTGCCCTGGAATTCGTCCCCGTGCTTCCAAAAATTCATTACACTTCCGTAGAAGAAGAATCTTGCTGCAGGAAGTTAAGATAAAGAACCGTTTCGTGAAGTACGGTGCTTTGAGATTACCTGGTCCAGTTACTCTTTTTCCTCGAGGGATTAGTTGCCTTCCGCAGTGAAGTATTCATAATCCTCTTTCGCCGACTTTATTCTTCAACACGCGGTAAGCCTGAGCGGCTGCAGCGAATGAAGTCAAACTGATAAAAAATTAGTGCACGGTTTAAACTGTTTAAAGCTTGTTTGTGGAGGACGAATAATCCACGATCGACGTACGACGATATCCCTTGCTATTAATTAACACCTGGTACAGGCATTAAATTAATTAGAGAAATTAAATTTGTTTCTACCGAACTCTTGTTATTGAAATCAAATTATCGGGAAATAAGTATTTTAATCGTGAAAATGACCCTTTCTCCGATCGATTTCTCGTTTTTCTTTCTCGTAACCTTTTGTTAACTATTTAGTGGATCAATGAATCCTGTAAAAGATATAATGTGCAAATCGTGGATTCTAATCAAACAAGTAAATCTTCTTTATACGTATAATACGTATAAATAATAATAATGCAGGACCCTATGTGACAGTTCTTTATAAAATAACAAGTCGAAACCTGTATTGGAAAAAAGAAAGTACCATGAGAAAATCAATTTTCTTAGTATTGTCGTATGTAAGATTGAACAAAACGTTAGACAATTGAGCAGGAATACTTAAACGAACTTATACTTCGCATTTTGTCCACACTTTTTATAAATAAACGCTGAGAAACTACGATCTTGTCGCGGTTCAAAAAGTAGCAAACACACTGTGTAATTGAGCCACATCAATCCCCAAGTTCCATTACAAATTAATAATTATTTGTAAATGATCAATATGTAATAATGAACAATAGTTAGTATATTTATAAATACCAGACAGGAGTTAATTAGTATATCCAGCCAGGCAAATAAAATGTTTCTGAAATGAAACACAGATATCAGCAAGGGGCGAGGGTGTATACAAAAAAGCAACCCTGAAGTATGAGAAGTGTTATCATTTATCAATGTATCAAAACAAGAGTGTCCATCAGCGACGTTTAAATATAGTTCCAAAGGAGTGTAACGATTTCCACAAAAGGAACAACGATACCTGCCAAGCAAAGGTGCATCGTGTTCCATTGCGGCAGTTACGTAAGTGCGTAGGAATACGTACAGTGCTGAGAAAAAGTATTGTCACAGTACTCGATTCAGTAGAAAGAGATATGAAACCGTTGAAATAATTGCTCGTCTTCTTGCGTCGATCATTATTTAATATTTTACGTGTCTACATACGAAAAGAGAACTACAGACACAAAGTAGGCAATACGTAATTAACACGAACGTATTATACAGGTATTACGTACATCTTGTTAAGAATATCGGCAAATCTATATATAATATTAAACCAATATAATTTAATCCCATTTCACTGCAATTCTTTTCATCGTCATTAGAAATTTGTCAATGCTTCCCAACCAAATACCTACCTGTACGTTGCATTTCTGTTAATTGCATATTATCCATTCACTTCACGTAAGTTCCTTTGTGTACGATGCTCGTAGACAAGTAAGATATTGAAAGTAATGATTCGTACGCGGAAAAGAGGGCCAATCAATTATTTCAATAGCCGTAGAAATAAATCGTGATCCTGTTCTTATATTTGTCACCTGTGCGCTATTAAAATTGATTTCTGAACGCCCTAACGCAGCTTCGCAACTAATTTCTCTCGAAGGTGGCACCGTCTCGTATACCTGAACCTAACCGGAAACTCCACTCGTTCGACTTCGTCCAAATCCGCAAAAACTACAAAAATAATTCTCCAACGTTTAGAATATTATTGTTCGTGCGATAATATTGCGAAATTTCGCGCAGTTGCTCGTTCGTTGTCTTTCTTCGTGCACGACTATTCCGACGTGACACCGCAAGTCGGAAGGTAAAACGATTGTCCCGTATTCGCGTACCCTTCTCGACACGTATCTCCGTCAATTCGCCCGCCTACTTACCCGGCCAATACTTTTGCCCACTACTGTATAACGCAGCGCAGTCTCGCTATAATATAGTTGTCTCGCAGGCCACGGTTTCGTAACTGGAAGTGTGGCACGTGGCTCTGCCAAAGTAAACTGCAGCGGGCCTCGCGTGTTGCACTTGCATCCGCGTGCCTCGCCTCCTCTGCAACATTAATAACCGGCTCACATTTGCATGAGAAACACGGCCCGTGTACGCGGGACAATGAGAATTTGTCGCGACGATATGAAATCGAGTCGCGTACTACCTCGATATCTTCTTCTGCGTGACTCGGGGAACGGTTTCGATATGAACGAGAGCTATTTCTGGCGAGCTAATTCTTTTTTCCTTGCTCGTCTTTCATTTTTGCTTTTGTTTTTTTTTTTTTTGTTTTTAACGGAACGTTGGTGAATCGTTCTCTGTTGCCGACAGGTGCCGTTTCGAGAGAGCGAAATCGTTACGGTTGAAGCGGGGCGAAGGATTTTTTCGTGCGAAAATGAATTTCGAGAGAAACAGCTTTGGACGTTTCTGCGGAGGGATTAATTTCCTGCTGAAATTTCCGCTGGTGTGGTAGTTTAGGGGTACAGTAAAGAAATATTGCTGTCAGTGCACGAAGCAAACTTTTATATACGATGTAATTAATTAACGTTGCGCAAAGGTGTTAGATCGTAGTTTTGGAATAGGAACTTGGAAAGAACAAGACAACGATATACATTCAATATATAACAATTATATAATAACAATTTACTAGGATAGCTTGAACGGATCGCTATCGACAAATCAGTAATTTGTTTAAATAAATGACCACGTTACACATATGCAATTTACATTTCTACATTTCATTGAATATAATTACCTTTGCTGCTCGAGTCTATTCGACGCTTCAGTCAATGCGAAAGAAAAGGTAGGGAACCTTAAAGTGGAAGAAACTGAGGGAAAAAGACTCTTAAATAAGCACGAATTAAAACTAATTGGAATCACGGCCGAGTGATGCGCACGGCCTACATAATTCGCCGTACGGAACGCGAAAGGAAAGTCCGCGGCGTGTTCCTTTAATGGGGACCAAATTTGATCTGCGACACTTTCTTCCATTCGCATCTGCGGTTAATAATTCTTTGAGGAATCACCTGGATATTACACGTTTTCGATACACGGCCGCATGGAAATTTATGCGCGTCGCGTGAAGGCTCGTGAAACTCGCCGGTTCCTCGTCACGGCGCGTTTTAAATCGGCCTCGGCCATTTCACGAATTAATATTCCACGGCCATTTTGTCAAGATTAAGAGCTAGCAATCGACCGTGCCGCAGATTACCCCGGTGTCTCTCTTCTCGTCGTGCGAGCCGCGCTGTATTTCTCGCCCCTTTCACCTTGCGCCTCCGCCGATTTCTCATTTCTTGATCCCGGATTTTCGTTCCCGAATCGATCGTGTCATCCTTCGATTTCTTTCTCCCCCTTCGTTTTTATATTCGAAGATTGGAAAGGGTTATTGAACGAAACGATGCGTCCGGATTGTTTCGTTGTTTTGCGATCGTAAGTTAATGCTCTGTCGAATTGTTTGAAGTGCGTCGGTATAGTCGTTTGGGAAAGGTAATCGCGAGGTAGAATTTCATTCTTAAAGGACACATCGATCCCATGCTGAATCTCGTGTCAGGTCTTAATTGCTTAATTGTTATTTTTGCCTATACAATAAAAGAAATAGATAATAAATCCGGAATGGTGTCCAAAATGATAGATATTAATCTAACAATACAGTATCCGGATACTAGTATTTTGATTGACATTAAAAATCTCTCAACTTCGGAAACAAGAAAAGCCAAACGATCCCAAGAACGACATATCTGAATATACCTGCACAGTGGCACGGCCATCATCGACGCGCTGCCACTCAATCGCAATGCACGTATGTATTCCGAAATCGGAGGATCTCCCGTTTCGAAGTACAAAACGATCCCACGTCTCGCCCGTAATTACAACCCGGTCTCCATAGCAATTAAACCAAACCGATTAACCTCTCCACGGTATTCCGGAAACCATAATAGATTCTGATAACGAGCCGTTCCACACAGCCGTTCCCACAGATTTATTCGTTCCAGGCCGACCGATTGTCCGGGACCAAGCGTGATTCCGAATAATCGCGAATAATCGGCCGCGTAAGACGATAATTAGGTATAGAGTAACCATGGATAAGTATATATACGAGGCCCCTGTACCTTCCTCGCCTCCGCGGCCTGTCGCTTTAGCGGTTTCTTTGTCCGGGAAAGAAGAAGCTCGACGACGGTGGCCTGCCGTTTAATTAGTTCCCTTAACGACGCCAAAGTACAGAGAGCCGCGAGTCTCGCCGCGCTTCAAGACCGCTTAAATCAAGGGAACTTATCAAGCTGAGCCGCGTTTACCGCCGGGCATTTAGTTTAAATTAGCCGCGGTTCGCTCGCGCCTCGGGGATAAATCGACGAAATCATACGCTTTGGTACATTCAATTACTGGACCAGTCCCTATCCCTGTTCCCCTCCATTTTTCATGGTTTACCTCCTCCTCGGTCTTCTCGTGGCTCCGTTTTCTCGCGACACGCGTGGCCGCGTGTAACCGTGCCCTCGGATCGTTTGAAAGTTTGGGTTGGTTTGGGCCCGGTTTAGTTGTGTTGGGAATTTTCGCACCCCCGGTGTCGTGGTAGTTGAAGTTGATGGCGGCTTTGTTGGGTTGTTTTTTTTTTTAATTTTTTATTTGACGGTTTGCCAAGGAGAATATTTTTGTCCGTCGCCGCATTTCGATAGTAATTCGAGTTCCCTCGTTGTTAAAATCATAATTACCCTTATAATTCACTACCACGATATGATATCATTGTTGCTTTTGAACTGACGTTACCCCTATTATCTATCCGTTTCTCGTTTCGGCTGATAATGATCGGATTGACGTCTATGATATTGTTATCTCCGACTTCGTTTACTACTTTATTGTTTCCCACATACGTTCTTGTAATCGCAGCTGGATTCCAATGGACGGTTGTCTGGCGTGCCTTGTCGTTTTCTAAACCCTGCCGCGAAATTAAGACAAACGGATGTTCTGTGTTACGATCGATTGTTACAGTAAACTAATATGGATATAATATAGTGGCGAGATAGGTATTTCATTCGAAAATTGGACAGACGAAAATTAAGTCGCTCGGTATCTCCTGCAGTATCGCTACAAATGCGACGGGGTTAATCAAGATTACACTTTACATTTTTCCGTATTTTCATCGCTGGAAACTACAGTTCATTTGAAAGAAGAACCCAGAAAATTCAGCTTGTTCAATTTAATATACTATATATATATATATTTTGCCGAAGATTTACAATTTCTGTTATTACATCGAGTATATGATAACTGATTCGAATAAGCTCCAGACATTTTCAATACGATTACCACGCGCTGGTCAATTCACCTGATCGCAAGGGTACACTTTCGCATTATCTAGCAACAAATCAATGGTTCAAACTCTTTGCCCGCCGAATTACAATTGCACCGAATTTGTATCACAGCGTTGCGGTTACTGAAAAGAAAGAAACTTTCGTACGCGGTCCCAATTCGATGTACCAGAGACTACACTTTCCGGTCGTGAAATCTCGTCGAGCGTTCAAACGACTCCGTATACCGTGGAGCACCGTGGTTACTGTTGCAGAGTCAACGGATGACAAGCAGGAATTTGTCCAATTAAAATAAAAACAAATAAAAAGGTACGATCGCGCGAGTTTCATAACGGTGCAGCTCGGGCGTGCTTAAGCTTTAATGGTCGCCCAAGACCCAAGTATAGCAAACCGTCCGATCCTTTACGGTCCTCCACAGAGATTTAAAGGGGCGGGCTAGTCCTGACCGCCTCGTTCAGGAAGCAACCCGAGGAACAGCTGATCCTTTCGTGAACGCCGGCACCGTTGCATTCCTTTTATTAAGAACCTGCGCACCTCACCTTTGGCCACGGTTCATGGAAGAGCCACTCGTCCACGTGGCACGTGCTTCGAATTAGACGCGCGTCCAGGGTGAATTTTCGAGCCCCGATACAGCTGCGGCTTGAAACAAAGTTTCCTCATTTTTGGGAATATGAATTGCTTCTTTATCGTCCTTCCGTTGTCATGGACGAGAGACGTGCAGGTGTTTTCAGCAGCTTTCCTATGATGCACCCTTGTAATTTTTTTTTTGTGAAACGGGGATTTGACGGGTGTTTGAGACAGGAGGAAACAGGAGTGGACGGTGAAAATGGTTTTTCGTTGGTGCAGAGACGATTTTTTTTTTATGTGGCTATGTGGTAGTTCGCGAATAGCGTATTTAATTGTGGGCTTTTAGTGGGTTAGAAATTGTTGTAGTTGGCAATGCTTCGTTTCGTAGATTCAACGATATCAACCCTTTCTTCTTCGAACTTTTCGGGGTCGGCACGGACGATTATAAATATTTTAGATAGCGACGATATACCAGTCTGTTCTCCCATGTTCGTTTTCTAGCAATCGTATGAGAATTCTATGAAGTTATTGATTGTTTTTAACAGTAGGTGTAAATGGTAACCAATATATCTGCGGTGCATAAATGAATTATTATCGCGAGTCAAGTGTCAAAGGTGGATGTGAAAATGTCAAGCTAGAAACCACAGTTTTAAATATGAATTTACTCTTGCCCCAAAATCAGAAAAAAATAGTTCAAGAATTTTCACCCAATATACGTACAAAAAAGGCGCATTAATTATCGAATAGTCACAACAGTACTAATAATACTCTTCAATTAATTGATGAATGAATTAATTGTACGCCACTTGCTTGCCAACAAAACTATGTTTTCAATTGGAAAGGATTTCCAACCGCAGGAATTAGAAATACACTTATTGACAAACACCTAATACTATACTCTGTCCTTAACGAGCCAGTTGAACGAAAACGATCGTTCTCGCGGCGATTACTTTCGCGGTAATTAAATAGCACAAGGGCGCCAGTGGTAAAGGGTTTCGAATGCAGTTCACAGAGTGAAATTACACCCCTCGTTATCCGTTTACAATTGAACGTTCAAGGGTGTACAATATAACGAGTGTAAGAATAGAAGGCGATTCAGGGTCGAACGAAGGGTGCAAGAGAACGATCCGTGGTTCGTCCATTGGCTGCTCGTGGATCCACTCGGGGGATACCCAGGCCATGAATGAAGTCGTAAAAGTCCCTTGCTCGTTTTTCGTGAATGGAGTGGTGCAAAATTACGGAGACGAACCTGCCACGTTGGACAAGTGTACATGTGTACGCACAAATGGAACGTGCTTCAAATAGATTCGTTGGGGCTCAACAGTGAATGGGGGGACGAATTCAGGGGATGACTTTTGTTGTCGATGGACCATCGTACTTCTGTCGCGACCTCGTGTTTGTTCTTTTGTACCGCACGGTTATTTTTACGCAGCTCTTGGTTTTCATTTTAATCGTAAGACCCCGGGCCAACGAAACAGATTTATTTGTTTGCCTGTGTTTATTTAATGATTTACAGTGGCTATAATAGTAAGGTATCGAAGATATGATTGGGCCGATGAAATTGTTAGAACCATCTGAACAAATTGAAATCGTACCGAAGCAAATAGTTTCCGCACGAAAACCTAATTGGTATTGTGATTTTATTTTTACGCAAACGCGGAAGAACATTTTTCGTATAGATACTGTGGCTGTGATCATTTGATCGTACGCTGTATACGAGCTGCTTGTTCTGCCACAGGTTTCAGGTCCATTGTATTTATGAATATTTTAACATTATTGTATATAATAACAAATTATGAGGACGCGACCGAACTTTTCCACGAACTTCCAGTAGCATATTAAGCTTCATCTTTTTTATTGCTTTTTCATTTACAGAATCACCCATTCTCAGTTGAATCGGAAGGAGTACAGAAATCACATTTCCCGATCTTTCAAAAGCGCAGTTCCTGTTTTCGCGTATCGTCGATGCCATTGATTCGATTGTCCCCTCTCAATTTGAACATTTGAAGCAATCAACGTGCAATTAGATGAACGTTCACGTGTGCTCGACAGTTTTCGAACTTTCTCATCAATTTCGAATAATTGCGATAAATTAATGAACACTCTACTCACAATTACACCTGCTCGAACGAAAACCAATTACTTCCGCCTCTCGGTAGAACCCTCGAACGACAAGTACAATTTCTAAATACTTCACATCGATCCTCGAGATTGCTGTCAGAAATGGCGACGTTTGTTTTCCCGCCGGCTCAATTGTACCATCAGTTACATAATCGCACCGTATACAGGTCTACCTGTGCAACAGACACAGGGCACGTGTTCTGAGACGGGCATACGTATGCATCTAGGTCGGCGTGTGCCCGCCGCAAGATCGCAATCTGTTGGCCCTGGAACGTCGACGGAAAACCTCTCATTAGAGATCGAGGCAGCCAGTGGTGGCGTCTCATTAACGGAACCCTCGATCGAAACGGCACGGATATCTGCTCTCGTGCCTGGAAAAGAAGCTGAATGGTCAGGTGCAACCTGAAAGCGCACGCGGCGCAGGTTACCTGTGCGCTCGTAATCTTTCTCTTCGACGAACCTCGTCTTTGTTTTACCTGCGCGCACCTTGTCACCCTCTCTCTCTCTCTCTCTCGCTCTCTCGCACACACAGTCGAGAGCTGCCTTCCCTCCACGGCTTTATCGCGAGCGTATCTTCCGGGGAAAGCCCCTCGGTTGCACTTTACTTTCGTCCTTCCGACCAATCAATCGCTCGAAACGAGAACTTTGACGCGCAACCTGTCGACTTGGACTGCTGCATCGGTGTCCTTCGACGCTCGCCTTATACGTACACGAGATACTGCATTGGGCATTATTGGGCAGCCGATTGGCTTGGATGGATCTCGGTCGGGTGATTTATGGCCGCGTTTATGAATTTCGAGGACGAGCTTTCGATGTAGCATGTGACGTCTGGGCTTGGCGCACCTGCGATATTATTGCACTCATTGCGCCCCGGTCGTTGGATCCGCACGGATCGCTGTGCCGCATGCGCGCGTGTGCCAGTGAGGTCAGACGGTTTAATTATTCCCCGGCGATGGGAATTTCGGCGGAAAGTAGAGAGACGGATGTATGTAAATGTTGGCACGGGCGAGAAAGATTTGTACTCGTTGCTTGTTTGGACTTGTTGCGCCTACTTAGACGTCGGGTATGTCGGTTTGGTATTAGGTGAGATTTTGGGAACGCACGCGGCAGTATAGATGAGACGATTCTGTAGTGATGTTTAGGGAAACGGGGGAACGAACGAAAAGTCTGGCCTTTTTATTTTATCTGTTCTGCTCCGGAGAATAAACGTTGCTAATATAACAATTTATAAAGTGGGCAAATTATTTATTTCGTCGGATAAGACGTTTAAAAGAGAAGGTCGGTGAAGTAAAGAATTTTTAATCGGAAAAGAAATCGTCGGTACGAGAATCGTTTGTTGGAAGAAGCGTTTAATCAACCGGTGCAGTGAATTGTAACAATTACTCCACGCAGTCACTTTTTCTTAAATAATATTTCTCTCGCTAAGCACGGGATTAAGTATTACCCTTGGCCGGGCAGTTTTCCTTAAATGCAACCTGCGCGCGGCTCGTTCGACGTTTCTCAAGCAGCTGAATTGCAATTATCAGGAAACGGTGCGCGTAATAAAAGACAATGTAGCGTAATCATCGTCGATGAAATGTCTCGTCGACGTTTAAAATTGTTCGAGATGATCGATCCGATTAATTCCACGTAGCAGAGTACCAAGCGAGTAACCGCAAAACCAAAGCCACCGACCGCGAAAAGAAACGTGTTCAACGATGATTACAGCAAACAGTTATTAAACATGAAAAAAGTTTATCTCGAAATTAAATCAGAGGACACGCAGCACAGGCCGAAAGTTTGCGTCTTTAATTGGGAAACTATAGTAACCTGCTTGTTCGTTCGCGTGCTTTCAAAAGTTATGAATAATGGCTTCATCTTTCTACTCTGTTAACTGAAGGTGCAAATACTTCCTTTGTTACCGCACCTGTTTAAATTGTCGTTGAACAAGTTCGTCTCTCTAGCAATTTCTAGAAATGTTATGCGTCCTATAAAATAACCAATGGTCTCTGAACTCGTTTGTTGCACCTTGTGCTTGGTCCCTTCACTTACGCGTACATCATCAATCCATCATAAAGAAGTATTGAACAGAGAAGTCTAATTTATCCAAGAATTTACTTCAATGTAAGCTCCACAAATTCGACTTCGTTTAAGAATCGACTTAGATGCATAGCTCCACTGTCCCGTCTTATTTCAGAATTTACTTCGATATTAGTTGCACAATTCTATTTCGCTTAAGAATTTATTCAAATACGAATTCTTCTGATTCAGTTGGATTCAACACGCTATTTAAACACAAGCATTCGTACCTTGTCTATAGGTGTGACAAATAAAACGAAACGGAAAAAATTCGACGCGTTTTTACTTGAAAAGGAATGAAGAAACGTATCACTTTGACCGCGTTCTATGAAATACATTGTATACTCGATGGTGCCTTAAGGGATCACGATAGCCAGTGTAATTGGAGGAGAAATCACTTAAGTAGACGTCCGTGAAACGGTGTTTCGCGTTTTCGGCTCGCATAATCGCACGGAATGGCAAATGACGCCCGTTCGAAACTCACGCTGTCCAATTTTCATAATTTTGTCCGGCGCCTGCACGATACGAATGTCCAATCGAGTGCACGGTTACTTGCTTTCTTTCATTTATTCGTCGATCTTTTTCAAACGCAAAAGTATAGGGTCGTGGATATATCCACACAAAATTATCATTTCGAACGGTGAAACTTTCCCTATCGCTTTATTTAAACAGACAAATTTACTTATCGCACGTCAATTTTTGAAATTTCCATCAATGAACCGTGAAACCGAAAAGTTGGTAACGAAAATGATGGTGCGAACGACTTTGTCCTACGACGATTCAGGTGTATGGAATGCAACGGATCGCATTTTAATCATTCCCACAAGACTGTCGGCGTTGACGGTTCGGCTTATGAGTTCGTACGTTTCATCTGCAAGAACCTAATTGTATACCTACATCTTATTCTGCGTGACGCTCGTGTTCCGTAAAGAAACGAATACGCTGGAGTAAATGAAGATAAAAGGGGGCGAAATATCTCGTTCGCGTGATCGAGTCTGAAATAATTGCGAATCACTGGCGGTGTTTCTCGAGACAGAACACGGGAATAAGACACAATGTCGTTACATAAACGAAAGGAAACGCGGCGGCCAAAGGAAATCGGCTGGATCATTATCTGTCCAAATTCGGGGACCATCACGGCCAATTAAGACGTACGAAACGCGGCCATAATGACGCTTCTTTTACGGAAAATACAAGCCGATTCGCGCGGATGAAAAACTGGTCCTTATTATATTATAACCGGTAGCATGTTCAGTGCCGCAAACGAAAGGTTAACGAATCGTGTGCGTTTGGGGAAAAAAGTCGCGAAGCTGTGTGCGCACGTGAAAAGCTTGAACAGGTTGGGAAAAAAATGTGAAGAAAGTCGGGACAAGTGGAAACACGATGGACGAAATTGATGGATTAATTTCCTATGTTGCGCAGACAGTTTCGTGGCGAAACTGGGATAAGTCAATTGATTTTAGTACGTAATACGCGTGATACTGGTTATTGAGACTCGACATTATCGTTTCCCATTCGTTTCATTCGCTGGACATAAAAATAGATTCGCCCGTCAATTTTATATTTTTTATTCTGACAAAACCTTTTTTATTTCACTGCTCAAGTTTCATGCAACGCGCAGCTTTCTGCTTTATTGTTATCAAAGCGTTGCATACAAACGTGAATCATGATTTATTTCGTTCGGGATTACAGTTCCATTTCATCTATGAACCCTACAATTCTATCACGTTTAGGAAATTATTTGAACGTCGATCAAACATTATCTGCATCGCGTTCACGTTCCAGTTGCAACTTTAATTCCTTATTCGGCGAATATTCGGCCGCGCTCCACCGTGACTCAAATTCGTTTCGATCAGACACCGTGTTTCGATTGCTTTCAATTAACAAGGAATGGGCCACGTCCCTGTTCAGCGCACGTGCACACTCACCTTATTAACCGCTCGAAATCATCGAAGCGGATCTCACGGTTCGTCGGTACAGTTGGCAAAATCAACGCGGATGTTCGACTTTACATGAACAGCTGACGAACATCGCTATGTATGTACATACGTTTTTACTTTATATCCTCTTACTCTCCTTTTCAGAGGCAACCACTTCGTCGAATGATCATTTCTATTGAGGGGTGGAGCGTTGCGATAAACGGTGAAATTGTAAAATTTATTTAATACACTATATTTTAAAAGTAACGCGGCTGCCATATAACATCTACAGGCACAAAAGCAAACAAAAATAACAGCAATTATTACAATAATTGTGGAGTTCGAATGGTAAACGATACAAAAGTTACTGCTAATAATAATAATTGTAAAGGGAACTTTCACCTCTGCGCGATGAAACAAATTAAATCAAGGCAAGAAAATAATTTCCGTTTCCTGCACTCGCGCTACCTGCTTGCCATTTCAATATCTACAATCACCACGACTGCTACCCTAACGGATAAATCGTTAGAAACCGCCGGATTGCCGATGAAACAACAAAATCACCGACGAAATATAACGGATTGCTTACCTGGCGTGGCCAGATATTTCTCATCAAGGATCGTCCCAAGGGGAAAGATGGAAAAATACCTTGAGTAATCGTTTCTGAATGGAAGAAAGTTTCCCGGTACAATGCAGGCTGCACGAATCGGCAGATTCGACCGTTATACAGGGGCATACGACGCTTCCACTTCCACGTATTAAAGCGGTGGCACACACAGAAGTGCACACATCCAGTAGACAAAACACCCATGTGTTTCTGAGCTGCTCTGCTTGCCAGATGACACCAGCCAACGATTCTCGATCCAACGACGGCACACTGCCCCCGACGTGTACACACGCGCACACGCACGCGACATACGGGCCCCTGGAAAAAGGCCCACCTTCTCTACAGGCCCCCTTTTGCCCCTCCAACGAGCTGGCGTGTGCCCATCGCGTGCCTTCGAAACCGCTCTTCCGTTCTCCGAGCGATCCTCTTCTTCCGGGATTTTCCAATATTATACCGCCACCGATAATACGGTGGCCGATGGAATTATTGAAGCCGCGGCTGCATAAATTGACGATTTTATATGAAATTAATAGTTTATGATTAGGTGTACACATATGGTATGTTTCGTTTCGTTTTGTATTTAATTATAGTCAGGTTTAATTTGTTTGGTGTACTTAAGCGTGGTTTTAGTTGAATGTTTTCTCGGTATTCGAGCGTGTTTTAAGTTTGATCGTATTTGTGCATTTAATTATTTTCTAGTTTTATGACTTTCTTTGTATTCAATTATTTCTAAGTTTAAACTTTTTCGCTGCATTCGATCATTTTTGTCTGATTAAAATGAATGTTTTGTCGACGCGAAGGATATCTACCATTTCTCGATTGAGTAATAACAAAGTTAAATTATTGGTATGTCTGTATGGTACATTCCACGTATGCGTTGAGCGCTCGCACGACATTTGCCAATTTCTCGATTTAACGAGAAGAAAAAGTTGGCAACGTAAATTGTTCTTCGATAAATAAACGAAATTGATGAAGATATCAAATTTTTTTACGACACGGTCGCTCCGAGTTCTTTTTTTCTTTTTCTTTTCAATTGAGTTATGATTTCTTTTCATTAATATTCCGGGGGATATAAAAGCAAATTTAATCAGTATAAAATTTAACACTTTAATGCGCGTAATACTAAATTTACAGCAGTGGATTTAATGTATCTCCAGGAGCAGTAAATGTCACTTCACTATCCTCGCTACTTCTTAATAACTTTTCGTACAAGCTGGCCATCGATGCCGCCGTGAAATTCTGCTTATGGGCATAAATTTGGAGATTTATTTTTATCGTTACAGTTATTTCACTTTCACTGTATTATCGATAAGAGTGCCGAACAGTTGGCAGAATTTTCGGCGCGCGGCAATTACTAAGTTTATTCATTCTCTATGTAGATTATGCGCCAGTATAATAATTGGTGCGATCCAAATTTGCACCAAACTCTTTGGCTTTTTGGGCTAAACGGTCGATTAAATTGCGTAGATGAATAACATTGGCACTGTAGAACCAGTTCACTTTGTTTCAACAGAAACTCGAAACTGTTCGTTCTAAAAGACATAAAACAAATATTAATACGATCGACTTATCGCTTTAACGTGATTTCCCAAGTAAGAAATATTTTTTTACGCTAAACTTCATTTAAATCTCGAATCAAATAATTCAAGCACCATCGTCCACCCGTTTACACGAATCTAATTAATTCGAACTTGACATTCTTTATCATAAGATCACCGCAGAAAATTGGCCTTCAAATTACCAATTTATATTTGTTCGCCCACACCCCGTCACCTTTTCTCTGAATAGATACATACATCAACTGAATGAAAATTACGCCGCGTCTCATCGTGAAACGCGAGCAAATGCTTTCAAATGGAAGAAAAAATTCCACGACAATTCTAATACTAATTAAATATGGTTCGTTCTCTACGTCTACGCTCGAGTTCGAGGCGGACTTACACGGGATATTTATGTTAACGTTGATTAACAACAGGTGTAAATGTTTGGACGAGTCTCACGGTTTTACGAGCGGGCACAAATCATCCTTCGCGTAGAATGTTCGTTGCGTTCACTTGAACCCGTCGTTCCGACCCGACTATAATAAAAAGAGGGAGGCACGTTATCGCGGAATAAGTCGACGATGAAACGATACTCGGTCCGTGCCCGGTATAAAACGTCCGATGAATAATTTCCAAAGTGGTGGGACGGTAACGTACCGTGGAAAGACTGTCGCGGTGACACCGCCAATTTGTAATCACGTGGCTCGCGACAATAAAGTAGACGGCGCTGGAAAAGTTTGTTAAACTTTGAGATGCTCGCGCAAGTTACAGTTATCGTTATCATTCTCTTGCGCGACGGCAGTTCGCGTTTGGTCTGACTTATCGCGTACGCGTTGGTCGCATTGACGATCCGCACGATTCTTCAACCATTTGCGACAATGGAGCGAAGAATATTTATCAAAACAACATTTGCATCGGGTGGACGTTGATGTACAATTGGCGAACGTGTTTACAAAATCTATTCGGACAATGTTCAACTGACGATGCGTTAACAAATTCGATTTCCCTCTGAATTAATATCCCCGCCCCGGTCCGCCTCTCGGAAACTACCCTCGCGATAATCCCAGCAAGACGATTCCCCATAACGCTCTACATTCTCTCGAAATCGAGGCGGCGAATTCCCCCAAAAATATGGCGAACGGAATGATATATATACACCTTGACCGTCTTAACCGTCGCGACGGTTAAAGTTTCGTGAGCAGAGGGTGTGGGGGCCTATGAGGGCGCAACAGTGTTTCACGGTTGGTTTCCTTTGTGAATCGTGGTGCTTCATTTAATCACCCTGCAGGGGATGAACGGGCACCGTACACGCTCGCCAGCCCCTTGCCTCGTGTCGACGATCTAGGTGTCCGTGGCCTGACACCGGCTCGAAACAGCTGCTGTCGTCGAGTTAAGTGCTTTCCACTCGAAACTCTACGATTTCGACTCGGCCTCGAGAGTCTAGCCGACTTCTCGTAGCATACATGTATGTATATACATGTGTGCGTACATGTTGTACGTAATTTGCGAAATTGAAACACGGTGTCGTTTGATTCGGTAGATGAACGGAATTATTTGCGGTTATATATATGTAATATGCTTTGTGGACTATGAAACCCATGGACCATCATGGTCAGTGCTGTGGAATTAGGGGAGTATCTAATTTTTACACACACACATATATATATATATATATATTTCTATCTAAATTCCTCACAAATAACTAGATCGTTCTGCTTTTGTATTTCCATCAATTTCAACCCGCTGCTTGAAACATATGCTTGCATGTACTTTGATGCATCGGCGTATTTGCAATCTGGTCGTGCAGTGACAGTGAAAATAATAATTGTTTTCCGCAAGAGCGGTCAATCAATCATACAGATGGAAAGATAACGGTGAACCGTAGTCCCGTCGGAGAAATGGACGCGGAGGTTTATTGGTTTTCAAAATGGGAAAGGGAAATAGGGCGGGGAAGGTGAAGATTAATTTTTGGAAATCTCTCCGTAGCAGAAAGAGTCTATCCGTATCGCGTTTAGCCGAACGTTGCAATTGTTCGGAACTTCAGAAAGTCTCTAGTTCTACGCGCAAATGACGCTCGCGATTCGTTATTCGATTAAATAATTTGATCGAAAGCTATGCCTCCGAAACCTTCATCCGAACTGCATTCGACGCGAACGATAATGTTCTCCGTTCCCGATGAATATTTGGAATTCGATGGGCCTCCAACTGGACAAAACCCCTTTTCACGGATAAGCTCGAGCAAGCCGCGAGCAGTCTGCTCCGAACATAACCAGAAGAAACAAACCACGGCCTCGAACGTATTGTCACACGGACCACTAATAAACAAATTCTACTCGACACCGAATACGTACTTGCGTCTCGCGGACAATACAGACAACAACAACGGGCCCACACACGAACGAACGAGCTCGTCCCCGAAGCAAACCGCGCGGTTGGCGAAACAGCGAAAACCAAAGCGCGTGCAAGACAAAAAAAAAAAATGAAACGATACGCGCAAGGAAAGGAAACCGACCTAACCGATATACGCGCCTATGTACGCACGTACGTACCTGCGCGTACCGGTGTGCATACCTGTAAAACACGCGTGCGCGGGTGTACAGGCGCGCGTGTGGTTCCCCGATGCAGCTGCCCGACGCGGTGTCCGGTGTCCATCGACGACGCCCGTGGAGGGACGCGTGCCCCGTATCTTCTGCCGTGCAGTGACGTCAACGTGCACACGCGGTCCGTATGTACTACATACGTAAACACCGGGGAATGAGGAACACGCGAGAGCCCGCCTGAATAATGCATGCCGCGTCTCTCGTGGCAGCACGAGATGCCCAGGATTTTCGGATGCCTGCGTACATCCGGTTATCTCGGTCGCCCGAAAGATGCGGACCTCGACTCGAAAAGTCGGGCTGCTGCTCTTTTTTTTTCCTTTTTTTTTTTGCTGCCCCGACCCGGCCGCACCGACACCTCGTTACAATGACGAATCGCCGTCGGTGATTCCCTCTCGATCTTTCCGTTCCTCTACCTGCCCGTCGAGATGGTATCGTTCGGGCGCGATTTCGCCATTTTTTGACGACTCACTTTATCTCGACCGCACGTTGCCGTCTGTACCTACGAACGTTCGTGGAAACACGTCGCTGGACGTTTTCGGTAACAGGCCACTGGGAAATCGTTGGGATCTCGACGCGTTTTCTTTCTGCTTGCGCACCGGTGAGGTTCTCGTTGTCTTCTTTTGTTTGCCTGATGCGTGCACGTTTCAGGCTGGCGGTCGATTTTATCGAATTCTCGAAACGTTTCGCGGCGAGAGCGAGGGCACGCTAGTTTTTAGGCAAGTACGAGGTGCAGCGGATTCATTCGTTCGCTGTTTTATACAGGCATACGTGACGTTGGGGTTTTGAAAGTAGAATCGCTATTGTCGTGTTTATTGATGAATTGTGAATGCTAGTAGTTGCGTGGGAAAGAAATGTTTACTGATGAAATTATTTTACTTACTTCGTTAGTTACTCACTCGGTCAAGGTAAGACTATTTGTGCGTTTAGAATTTTCATAACGATTTCACAAATCGGAGGTTCATTCGTCCATATTTGATTCGCGTTCTGTGTTCGAGTTCCGTGCGTTCGATTAAAATTGCATGAACGGCGAACTTCGAATTGACAGCTTTCTTAATTATATATTTCTCCCAAAATAATGGCAGGCAATCGGCACTCAATTAAAAGAATACGCTATCTCGATTCAATCCGAAATTAACATAATTAATACGTTTTTCCACCAATCGTCCTCGCTCGCCTCTCTTCAAAAATATATCACCACTTGCATACTGCACACCGTCAGCCGTGTCACGAACACCTCACCTACTTTTTAATCCACGGGGGGAAAAACCAGCGAGAGGTAAAAGTAAAAAGAACAGCGCTTCGGAAGCGCCAGTGAGATCAAACAACCCGATAATCCTTTTCTCGAAGCCTCCGCGTTTCCTCCGCTCAAGGATCGCCGGGCCGTCGGACATTTATCATCCCGTAGAAACTACCGAAAGATCGATTGAAAAATCATTCCGGAGATAAAGATCGCCCGGTGAATACGATAAGGAAACGACGGACGAGGAAGAGAAATTGGTGATTTCGATTGGAAACAAGAATTGCCTCCAACGGAACGAACACCGATGAGCGGGTATATGCACGTACCTATGCACGTGTGTATGCGTAAGCGGACAGAGCGAACCAGCGGGTGCGCAAGGGGGAGGAAGGGAGGAAAGGAGAGAAAGGGTGGAAGAAAGAGGGAGAAAGAGAGCAGTGGAACGCGAAAGGGAGCAAGAAGAGGGCAGAAGGGGGTGCAGTCGTGGGTGTTCGAGAAAGGGAGACAGGTATAAACTGAGGCGGAAAGGGAGTAGGAGGACGAAAGGGTAGGAGGTGGATAATCGAGGGTGGGGATGACAGGACGAAGAGGAGAGGGAAAGAAAGGCGCGTGCTTTCTGTGAGAAATGTGGCGCGTGCCGGCGCGTGCCCCGTAGTCACGTGCTGTCCGTCATTGGCGTAGGTCTTGTAATTCTGACCGACGACCCCGTGAAGCCGCGTTACGAACAGGTACACGGTCTTCCTTAATCTTATCGATCTTGCTTTCGAAAGTTGATCGATCTGTTCGAGCAGAAAACGACGAGATACAGCAGGCTCGAACTTTATTTTCTTCCTCATTGATTCGGATCAGGAACATGCACACCGGGGACAGGCCGCGTGTGCAACGAAAAATGTTGTTCCCCGTTTATATAGATTGCGTGGCTGATGAAGAAACTGTAAGACCTGATGGACAGGGTAAAGGAGCAAAATTTGATAAGAAGAAGATATCTGAAAGGGACATTTATTCAGCGCAATTGCAATTTCTCAATTTTCATTAACCATGTTAATCGTTAGCAGAATGAATAACAGAGTCTGCTCAATAAAAAGAAGTAACTATAAGCCTTTTAACAACTATAAACAATTTCATTCCCATTATTCCTCGCGTATTATATCCTGAATAACAGCAACGAGTACTTTACGGACACATCGAACCATCACATCGCAAACGCTTCAAACATGTCCCTAAAACCAGTCCAAAAACAAATCTCGCGAAAAAGGAATCGGACGCCCACAATAAAATCGTCGTCCTCCCATTAACCTGCCGAGCTTCCCCCATACGAAAATCAGAAAGAAAAGACAAAGAAATGGAGCGAAAGATGACACCGTCGAGCCGTGTAACCAGGTAAGCGCACACGTGAAAGATTAAATCTATGATAATCTTGATGGCGTCGCTTGTATTACGTCGACGGAGGAGCTTATGCGGCAGGAGTAACGGTTCGTCGAAAGTGAACGATTTCGGATTTGATAGAGTCCGTGGAACGCGAGACCCAGCCATCTGGCGCTCGAATCAAAATCCGGTAATCGCGAAGAACGGAAAGGCAGGTGTTACGCCAATGTAGGATCCGCTTAGCCGGCCCCGGGGGGAAGGGAAACATCGGGTGCCCTAGCGGGCTCGTTCACGTTGGGTGCACGTTCCACTTGGTGCATCCTTACCTGCATCTTTGGAGCACGCGCCACCTTGAGGGCACGTTCCCGCTGCGTTCTTAATAGATTAATTAGATAGACGGTTCGAATGAAATCATCCTCCCCTGTCGACGGAAAGGTGGTCGTTCGTTATTGCTGTTTTCGAGGTGGTATTTTTCGTGTCGTTCTCTTGCACGAAGTTGTTTAACATTTATGTTGGCAACCAAAATGGCTAAGCGGTTCGAATCGCAGTTACTGTAAATATATTGTATAAATTTGTTTTTTACGAAAAGTAGGCTGACGTAAAATTGTTCAAGGAATTGAGATCTGGGACGGTTTTGCGATATTTTCTCAAGAACGCGCAGAAATTATTAAAGGAAATTTAGAAACGGGTACCCGGTTGCTAACGTAAGGGTCAATGTCCAAGGGTTCTTCAGTGTGCGCAGGGTCTCGCAAATGTGTACAAGTTTTATTGTCACGCACCTGTAGAATCGTGTCTACGGGCGTACCAATTAGTAATCCATTATTATTTGATTGTTTATTACAGCGTAATAAACGAATTACTTTCGTGAAAGCAATTGGGAGCTCTCGGACCATCTTCTGTTCGTTTCTTTTCTCTTTGGATATTCGAGGTTTCCGTTTAATGGAAAGGTTAATCTTTGCTCACAATATTTTGCTCGCGAAGTTTGTCAAATGATAATTGAATGCTCGCTGTCTTTCCGCTTTCTTACTCGCGAAGTATTTCGTTTAAATCGGAACCGATTTAAATGTCCGCGTCACCTCTCCGTCGCAACTGTCGCCGAGTCTGAAATGTAATTGGCAGGTCCGCGATCTTTCATTTCCCTGACACATTTTTCCAAAAATATATCCTGCGCGGCCGAAGCGAGCGGGACGCGTTCTCCAGGAGCCGTCACGCGAGGTTCGAAACCGAGCGCCGTGCATGTTATACCAAAAAAAAAATGGACACCAGGCCGCTTGGAGTTGTAAAATTACGCGTGACAAGTGGAAGGACAAGTTGATAAGTGCCAAATGATTTCCGAGTGTTCGCAGGTAAACCGGAAGCGAGACCAACACGCGAACCACGCTGTCAGCCCCGATCTGTCCGTTCGCCAATAATTACGCTCGCTCATTAATTGCCTTTCGAACACCTACTTTTTTCTGCCATTCACTGATCAGCAGCTGGAACCGAAGCGTCATTGGATTTGAGACCAATCGGTTTCAAAGTCCCCAGATCGAACACGACGCGGATGAATTTCGTGCTTATGTCGTTTTAATGAGTCTCCCGGTTACTTGCGTTGAAAACAGTTCCGTGCTCGAGTAGAGAACTTGGCGACTCGCGTGGAGGAAGCGTATTGCTGGAATAACTCGACTTTTGGTCGCCGCGCGAGTAATGAAACGTGTTTTGTCCATTTCGCTTGCTATTAGATGGTTAAGATGATTATGGCGGACCGATGACAAGGAATGCCTTGTTTATTGATTGCCCGATCGATTGATCATTAATTAGTTGCCCACGATCTCGCACTCGAATATACCTAGGTATATAAGGTAGAGGATTAGTAGGTCGAAACGGAGCACGAACGTTCTTCTGAAACGAGAATGGCGAATGGGGTTGCGGTCGCGTCCAAAAACATTTCGTGATCGATCGCAGACCAAATTCGACCATTTAGTTAACTTCTGTTTGAAACAATTTGCAACGCACGGCTGTGCGGCATCGGATTCTGCAGTTCTTCCGTTGCGTTGGACGACCGTCACGAATATCGATAGCTCGGCCAGACTGCATACCTTGCGTCTAAATTCGCGCTCGCGACACGACGATCCGACGGAGCGACTTCGCCCAACCGAATATCTTGAAACGAATGAATTTCTTCGCGGCTTATCTTGCACCTTATAATATACCCTCGGCTTTTTTACGACGTTTCGTCGCAATCGTGTCGACGGGCAATTTGTTTAGCCTGCCGCACGGTCGGACTACTTTACACGCGCCGAAGTGCGATGTTAACGAAGGGCAGAGGGATGGAAACGATAGCGAGGCGCGTACGCGCATTTACACATTAAACGAAGCGACGCTCGGACAATAAAACTTTTAATAGGGCAAGGAGAGGAATACTTTACGCGCGTATAAAGCAGCGGCTATAATCGGGAGATAAAAATCGAAGCGTCGCGTCGGCCCTCGACGTGGATATTATTTACCCCCCCCCCCCACCCTTTTCTTTTTCTCGTCTCTTCCCTTTTAATGAGGCGACCGCGCGGATCGTCGCGGACGCGAAACAATAAGAGGAAAAGGGGAAGGGCATAATGGAACGTACAGGCTGTTCCGTATCGGGCAATAATTATTAATCGTTATTTCGAACGGCACCACCATCGAGATTTGTCCCGGGCGAAAGCTTTTTAATCTTCGGCCGGGATCCACGGGGATCGTTACGAAACGGTGCTTAAAATGCAGGTGCAAGGGGGAATACCTAATAGCGAGTGCAGCTTGAGGGATGAGGTTCAGCAGTAAAAGGAATAATTAACGAGTACCAGCAATTATCATGGAACAGCTTGCTGATCGTGACGTCAGCGACGATCGAGAGCTTTAAGGGTCGTCGCTTGATTTCGTTATTCCTTCCACGATTAATGAAAGGGAATTGATATTGTTCGCCTCGCTGTTTTTACGTGAAACGCGGCAGGTAGGAGGATTTTCAAAGGGAGATTCGAGAACGGTTTTGACGAAGTTTATAATTGATTATCTTTTCAAGTCGCACGTTTTGAAAATTTAGGGAAAGCCATCTGCTTATTATTATAAAAATATGTTTCCGTTCCTTTTTCTATTTTATCAGCCCTGCTAGGAAGAGTGTCCACTTGCAAAATTCAGCATGTTCAATCGATACGTTTGCTGAGGAACACGAAACAATTTCGAGAAACGAGACAACCTTTTCGTATTTGTAAAATCCACGAGCTCTACGCAGCTGAATATAAAATATGAAATGAACTACTTTAGCGACAACCTTGGTTACATATTGTAAAATAATGGTAAGTAGTGTCTGACATCGACCAGATTATGCTTGACCAGGTTCGGAGAATAAAATTCTTGACATAGTTATACGCGACTATTGTAAAACTCGTATTGTTACGTTTGGCACTTAAATATCATTAAAACCCTTTCTTTAATAATCGCATAATTTGGAGTCGTTGCAATATAAGAATCAAGAATTCTATAATACGTACGTTCATCCCTTACGCGTCACATTTCACACCGAATTCCTAAAAGCTACCCGTTCAATCTTTCTGTTTACTGTAGCTATTGTAGCTATTGATCTATCTAAATCAACGAAGAAAACGACCATCCCGTATTCCTACCGCCTGCCCAACGCTTCTCAAATACAAACATGCCGAACTCTGCTGCAACGAAAACAGCCAACGAAATTTCTCGCGCCCGTTTCTAATTCAACGACCAAGTGGCGCACAATTAAACCGGACGGATGGTTCCTCGGCTCGGCCCTCGACCGCCGCTGCACGTGTAGAACGAATGAAAGAAAATAAAAGCATTTTGCAACCGTTTCGAATAGTTGCACAATCGAGCACACTTCCGTTCCCCAGTGACAAAATGGCTCCCGTCGAACGGGGAACGTTGCAAGTTCCGAGTCTCTTTGATCCCTCGCCCGGATGCGGTTCCTCTCTCATTGGAAACACAAGGCTCCTCGGCCGAAGACAGACCCGGCGCACGAGCGCACCTTGGAGACATCGCAGGTGCAGTTACCTGCTGGTCGAGTTCTTTCCTCGTCCCTCTCGCGGCGGCCAATTATGCAAGTTTCACTTATCCAAAGTTGCCAGGTAGCTCGTTATCGCGAGTACCACGAGTGGGTTAAGGACATCGGGACCTGCTTTCAATGCGTTCCGCCTCGCCACGAAAGTAACACCGTTTCCGATAAATGCACCGCGTCGGCTCTTTCTTTCTTTCCCTCCCGCGTTTTGCGGGCAAACTCGACGCCTCTGTCTCGCCACCTTTTCTTCTCCCCTCTCGCCTCTGTCTATTCCTTTCGCACCGGGAGCCGAGTCCGCGCGATTGAAACGCGTTTAATTGCGTTTGAACGGTGCCACCGCGGCCCGCGATTCTGGGATACCTGTGATTCTGGCGGCGAGATGAGTTTCGTCCGGTCTCGCGGGTGTAGAAGCAATTTTGACAGCAAAATAAAGGCAACTGAAATAATCCCGTAGGTAGTTAGAAATTAGCGTCGATTTCGTCGAAGGTTCCAGACTGGTTCTAATGAAATACGATGTAGTTTTGGATGCTCCAGGAATTTTACGTAATTCGCACGGTAATCATGGACGCAAATAATCAACACACCGCTACGGGATTGCGTTAAAGGTTTCCTTGCAGCCAGTTTCTGGTTGTTTCGTAAATAATTCACGTATCGCAAGGTTGATTTATAAACGTCATGATGGATGTTTCTGACAGGCGAGAAAGTCGTTTAATTACAGCGAACATCGGTGGTGACTGACATGGTAAAAATTAACGGCTCAGAATCAACGAGCAAAGTAATTTACGTGAAATTAAACCGGCCGGCTAAAGTTTTCAATTCCTGCCATTTTTGGGGAAACAGTTTTCAGGCAGGTGTCTACTTTGACGTATTCAGACGCGCCGGTCCGCAACATGTTGTCGCTCGAGGAACGATGTAACGTTTTAAATGATTGAAAAAGTGATGGTTACATATTTAATGGAAAGCATGAATTTTTAATCATTTTTCTTCCGCCACAAGATATCGTCGGTTCCCAGTGTCGAGTGTCGACACGGTTGGACGTAAAGAATATTCTCTCGAATAGGCGATAGCTCCTCAATACGATATTTGTATTACCGACGATTCTTTACGCGGTACAAGCTGTTACAAAAGTTAGATAAAACATCCTTTTACCATAACTTGCGATGCTTAAGAATAATCTGAAGTGGAATTACGAATCTCTCTGGGATTAAAACCTCCTCCGTCGTAAACAGCTCGAACCCGAACGTCGTAGTCGATCAGAATAAATTCTCATCGAACGAATGCTGACAATAACAAACAGAGAAATTGCTCGTCGCTGCCGTCCAGGTATACTTAGCACGACCTGAACAGTAAAACCGGCAAAAACGTTTGCCAGTAACAGAGCCGTGCGCGCGCCGCCGCAACTGAGCTAAAAAACGGACGCGCGTCGCAATTGTCATATCCCGAAACGAACGCAGGATCGCGCCGACGCGCGGTCCCGACCTACATCGGCTCAAACTCGATTGCCCCGTCCCGCCGCGTTGCGAGAGATCGAACGCGACTTCGAACGACTATTTCGCCGCGCGACGTCGGCGCCGTGCGTCAAGGTCACGGATTGGCGGCCGCCGAATCTAGTTCGAACTAGAGCGTCGCGCGCGATCGTCGAAGGTGGATCCAGTTCTAGGAAGACGGCCCAATAGAACGTGTCCGGTGTGCGCAGGCGCTCTGCGCCGCGGATCTCCTTGCTCTGTGAACCCCCGCCGAATCAAATCTACTCGCGCCGCTAGCGTGCGCGCGCATCAATTCCCGCTCCGTCGCCCCGACTGCCTGCTATTGGTCTCGTCGAATCGCTGGCGCTCTCGACAAATAATAAGTTTCGACTAATCCGGGCCGATGATTTTCCTCTACGAGCGTCTAGGGAACGCGACGGAACGGGTCACCATTTTCTGTTTCCACGGGGTGATCCCCCGAATGCTCGATCGGCGGCGCGCTACGAAAGGATTTGGAATAGCGGCGCTAACCTCTCTCGCGCGGGTGGCCGGCCCCGGTGTTTATAGAGGCGCTGCCGATGTGGAAGGGGTAATAGGAATATTTAAATCTGCTGTATTCCCGCGATTTCTGCGATGCGCCCCGTGCTCGATTGATTCGCGTAGACTGGGCTAGTTTGGTTAGGGGAATTTAATCGTGGCGAACGAAAGTAGGTAGTTGTACATTTTAATGCGACTGAAGAAGTAATCGCGTTATCGTTATTGAGACAATTGGAACACTATTTGCGATGTATCGCTTGTGCTAGAAACGCGATCAATTTATCACAAATAGGCTGGGTATATACGTAAGTTTGAAGTGTATTACGATATTGTTGCAATTAATTATTAGCGAAATTTGAAATGAGTGCCGGACAGAAATTTGATTACGTCATTACGATTCGTGACTTTTATTGCAGAATTGACAGATAATGGTTAGCAAGGATTTCTGATTGCGTATAAAATGAAATAAGAATCATGCGTAAGATTAATACTTCCGAAGATAAAGACTAATTTATTCGTTCAGGACACGCACAATCGATGGAAATTAATGCGTGCGATTAACGCTGTCTGCTTAACCTTGTGTACGATAAAACAAAATGCAGATTAACTCGTATTTTCGATCGCCAATATCATAATCAAAATATGAATTAATCTATTCAAAATGTGACGGGACTGTCAAAGTAACGCGTGAATAATGTCTCATCTCAAAAATTGATAAGACTCTTATAAACTTTGGGACCTCCTTATTAGTCGTTTTGAGACGCAACTGATGCGGAAGTGCGAAGACGGAATTTGATGCGTCCTTCAAATTAAAATAGGCATAGACAAGGAAGAAATTCGGAAACGCAGCTGAAACTTTGGGCCCAAAACGCAATGCCTAGGCAATGACGTGGTGGGCAGGGACTATATAAGCCCATAAACAAAACTCCTAACGATTCATTCAGGTTTCATTCAATATCCTGATTTCGTTCCGCCTCGAACAGTAACGTAATTAAGAACAAGAGCATTGTATATACCACAATCATTTTTTTGCTTGCTTTGCGAAAACAAGTTCTGTTCATCTTCGTCTGCGACAGAAATTGGTGGCAGCGGTGCTATACCAGAGTCCTTCGCAAAGAGAGGTATTCGTCGATTTTTTGGGAAGAAAAGAAAAAATAATACAATATGTTGCGTCGAATTTGTGTCGCAATAAATAATAAAGAAACGGCATTATAAGTGGGGAGGAATTTGTAAAGATCATCTTTGATTTATAATTTTAAGCAAGTTATAGTAGGAGTGAAGCAGCTGTTAGAACCACTGATTGTGCACGAAGATGAACAGGGTCCAATCGGCGGAGAAAATCCGAGGCTGCATCCGTGCACATATCAATCGCTATTTCGTTTCACTTGCAATAAATCATACAATGAGCGATATGTGAAATATTACTAAAGCTAGGAGATGTCTTAGGTGTGGCACAATTGTAGCAAATGCACGATCAGCGACAGACTGTGAAGAATGTTTTGAAGAATATTTAAATACAACGTCGACACGTCTGGAAAATGTACCGCATAATAACGTAATAGTTGCGGTCATCGCAAGATGGTAAAAACGTCTCGCAGGAGCTCGATTTTGGCAGGGAGGGGGAGATGCGTGACCTCCTTATGGGTTACCTTTAGATCACCGACAATCATTTCACCGACAATGATTTCGACGACACGGTTTCACCGACTCCGAGTTCGCCGACAATCTTATTTTACCGACGCGTTGAGATCACCGACAATCATTTTGTCGACAATGATTTCATCGAAACAGTGTTACGGTTTTCATCGATCATGTTCATGCAAATACTTACTGTTACAAATAGGTGATTTGGCGGATGACGGAAAATATGATATGCGTATTTAAATAAGAAGTAGGAACTATCACGAACTGCATGCTGAACATTAACGTTATCCGCAATATATTAAATAACGTTTTAGTTTATTTTATGCATGTAATTTTGTTTAATTAATAAGATAATAATTAATCAAATATATTTACATATTAAATTTGTGTACATAATTTATGTTAATTAGCAAAATAATAGTACAAATGCTCAGCATGCAGTTTGTGATACTTCCTACAGCTTATATAAATACGCATACCTATCACATGTTTCATCATCCGCTAAATCACTTATTTGTGACAGTAAGTATTTGTATGAACGTGATCGATGAAAACAGGTAAATAAATAACATTGTCGGGGAAATCGTGTCGCTAAAATCATTGTCGGTGTAATGATTGTCGTTGATCTAAAGGTAACCCAGACAGAACGCATAACGATTCATTCAAGATCCAGAATCCATGCCACCACCAACAGTAACGTAGTTAAGATCAAGAGTATTGTATATGCCATAATCGTTTGCAACAAAGCAGTTGCTGTTTAGCGAAAACAAGTTCCATTGGTCTTCGTCTGTGACAACTTGCAGTGTTGAAGCTAGTTAATCGAATTGAAAAATCCAGCAATAAGTAATCCAGTGTGCCTTTATCAATTTCACTATTTAATACAAAGACATTATGCGAATAGCTGAATTGGATTGCATACGATTGTGATTGCATTGCGTTGTATTGCACCGTATACAGAAATTTAGTTAAAAACAACAAAGTATCGCAAACTATAGGCTGCGTTGATTTATCAAATATTCGAATCAACGCTTCCAAAGATTTCGAACCAATCTCGTCTGCAGTCAAGTCTACCCACCACTCCTCTTTTTTCGAACCCACCCTAGAAATATTTGAAACTATCCGGTTATAATCGCTTCTACTTCTAATACAGAGAAGACTGGAGACTCGACACAATTTTACACTTGCACCCGATAAAACTAAATAGAATCGTACGTCACAGTAAAAGACTGCCTTAACCTTCAGTCTGTGCATCGAGATCGAATGCAACGAAATCATGTCTGATTTTAATCTTGTAGCCTTTGAACAAATCAAGCATTTCTTACGAATTGATGAAAAGAACATAAAAATAACTACTTTTTAAAAGAAAACCTTGCAAAATATATGAAGGTATACATGCGGTCAGCTTGACCCCGTGCACGGACCACGGAAAATTTGCTACGCACAGAGTGAAGGTTCACCAAGCCAATGCACATCAGCATTGCCTCCTCGCCGCGTGACCACAGCATGCAAATCTCTTCCATTCGTTCATCGCAACACATAAAACCCTGTCAATCCTCCCTACTTCATCCCGTGTCTACCTCTGACCCGTCGTTCCATTGGCGAACCCGACGCAACGGTTGGCGTGCGCCACCAGAAACCGCTTCCGAACCCACCACCGCCGCCTAAAACAAAGAGTCGAACGGGCGCGCGCGCGCGCGCGCGTGCCGAAAGAGGAAGGAAGACTCTCCTACACGACTATCGTGCCATCGTCCAAGAGGGGATGAAGCCAACCGCGCCCCACCAGCGCGCCACTTATTCCCGTGGGCTAAGGTTAGTCGCGTGTGAGCACGGTGGGCGTGGCCTCCAGGTAGCGGAGCCGCGCAGGTGAGAAGAGAGAAACCCGTGCAGGTAAGCGAACAGACTGAGACGTGCGCTCCACGCGAGACCGTGCGTGTGCCCTCCTAGTCCAGACGGGTTCAGTCAGAGTCCTGCTGTTCGTCAGGACGCCACGAGAGCATCCTCACCGTGATCGACAGACGAGCTGCTTGGTCCGGCTGTGGATTTCAGTCCCTCGCCTAGTCCTCGCGCTGATTCTTCGCTTGCCCTTGACGCTCGCGCGAAGGGGCAACGATCGTTCGAGGAGGCTGAGGACTATCGGTCGGCTGTCCCGGTGATAGGGATCGTTCTTGGAGGAGTGTCGGGGTTTCGCGATCGAGGCCAGTGTTCCACGCCGTGATCCTGCGGACGTCGAGCTGGGAAGATTCGCGACCTTGGCGGACCACGTGGACACCACCTCGCGAGAAGGGAAACTGTGACTGTCTGTGGAGTTGGATAGAGATTGTGCGGACGTTTGTGTGAGGATACCCGGGGAGATCTAGTGCTGGTTAATTTTCCACCCGCGAATCCTGCTCGTCGACTCCATGAGCTGTCGGGAGATTTAGAGGACCACGGATCAACGATCAATTGGACGCAATGTGCGGTGAGTCCTTTTTCCGAGAGATACTGTTTAAGCTGTTTGTAGAGAGGTTTGTGAGAAGTGTCAGACTTTTCGGTCAGGTGGTTCAGATGTACATAGCTTCTGTTAATTGATATTTCTTAGACTCTCGCTGAAGATCGATTCTGATTGCCCAATACTTCCGGGAATATTTCCTCCAGTCCGAGGCGAATATCTTGTCCGATCGCGTGGGCCTTGGACGTGTTAAGTAGAATTACGCGTTCAGTTAAGTCGAAGACGAGCGACAGTGCCGGATTAATCGGAACGGTCCTTGTCATTTGTTACCCGTAATCAGTAATTTCTTGTACTCGAAAAACGAACGCAGTACTCGTCTTGCATCATGCATAGAACAGTACCTGGTACTTTTTTATTCCAAAAGTGGAAGTCGCGAGAGATATTTGCAATCCAGAATTACTTGCACAGCTAGTTACGATATCACAATCTCAGTTACAAATTGTCTATTATCGCTTGCGTATACGAAAGTCGCACGGGGAAACATTATGCACACCGTTCAGAAGCAAACAGGAAATTACTAGCGCGCGTCAATGGGTCGCAAATATTTGTCCACGTTCCCGATGACATTACACCCGGAACAGGTAGACAGAAACAGACGCACTTTCAAAATATCGTGCCCCGATGCTGAACTTCCTTGTCTCCTCTAAACGTTCGCGTTTCGATTCCCGTAACAAAGTCAACGCGTTACGATAACACTGATACATGTTGAACGGCCAGGTAACGCGCTACCTATTGGTGTCACTTTGGGCTCGCAAACGATTTCTATTAGAAAAGTGGACGCGGACTGTGCACGCGGTGACGTTGTTCGTACAACAAGTTCACTTCGTTACACGTTTGCCTTCCGCCCGATTAACGCTGGAGACATGTTTCTTGAAAACGCTATGCTTGCACAATCTGGCCTGTCGTCGGCGGGTGCTATGATTTCGGTGAACAGCTGTTCTCGTCGTCGATTGAGACAATCTTGGTGCATACCCAGAAGCGTGGATTAAGAGGAAGAAAGAGACAGAGAGAGAGAGATTTAAGTCGACACTTGTTTACACGTTGTTTAATTGACGAAGGATCTAGAATCGAATTTGATATGGAATCGTGTTTTATTTCAAGTCGGCGCAAGAGTATACAGCAGAAGCTTGATTAATCTGATCAGACTTTTACAATCGTATCTTTGAAATTGGTGATTAATGGACATCGAGGTAAATCTTTCAACGTTCGTCCTACATTAGGTGCCTCTTTTTTATCGCCGGTCGATGTTCGCGTTTTCGCCTCGTTCACTTTCAATTCGTGAGA
This sequence comes from Nomada fucata, assembly GCA_948146005.1. NCBI lineage: Eukaryota > Metazoa > Arthropoda > Insecta > Hymenoptera > Apidae > Nomada > Nomada fucata. The sequence continues at coordinate 6,097,358 of OX411278.1, read as the reverse complement.
TTTTTTCGAACGCGAACGAACGAATGCTCCGCCGACTGAATTCGGTGCAGATTTAAGTAATTTACCGTTCATGGATTCAGCTTAATTTTCATGTCGAAAATCGCGCGAACAGCTTTTCTCTGATAGCGGTGTAATTTTCTCCACGACGCGTAAATGTTAACAATGCGTCGGATTCGCGGTGCAGAATGAAATACGGCATCTAACGAGACCATCGCAAAATTAGACACCGTAATACCCTCGGGTAATCCGTGACGCTGGTTAATTGAAATCTGGAGGCCTCTCCGGTGGAATTGCGTGGCAATTCGAGGAGGAAAGAACGTCACGAGGAATAATTAGCAGCGGAATACAAATCTCCTTAAGACGATAATACAGGGTACCGCAGGCTATATTCGATCCCGCTGCCATTCTTAAGAAACGCGACTTCCTCCCGCGAATCTCGCGTCGCGTCGCGCCAAGCGTCGCTTTATTTAAATAATAATCGTTCGTAACATTGTCAAAGCTGCGTCAATAGGCAGCGGCTGGTGATTGACATCAAACTCGGACATTACGTTATCGCTATCTATGCTAAACGGGGGCCGTTTGCGCGTATATATCTCGCACGCTTGTGTTTGCAAATCGCATTGCAGATTTATTTAAACAACGCGGCACGATTATTAGTGTGTGTTTACGCGAAGGTACCTGCTAGCCGTTATCTGCTAGCTGAAAACCTTGGGCTTAACGATTCACATTTTCTTGCATCGCCGCGTAATTACACGTATCTGTTTAACGCTTCTTTTTTTTTTTCCTTTCTTCGAGCGAAGCCTTTCTCGCGGGGGGTTACCACGGCGGATAAAGGAGAACGGTAATCGCCGTTACGTCGAGAAATATTTATCTTGGCTGCCGGTATCCCCTAATTAACGCGTCGCTTGTTTCTGTACTCGTCGCGGGTATCGTTAATTGATTGCTTTGCGCCCGTCCATTCGGCTACTCGAGTTTTATTTGTCATTGTGAACAGGGTGCGCCTCGGAATGATTCCCCAATCTGCGCTTCCTCTGTCAGTGAAATGTATCAACGTTTGATATCTGCACAGCTTCGATCTGGAACGAATAGCTCGAGATACGTGAATCTTCGCAGAAAAAGGAAATTACATCTAATTATATGTATCGTAATTGGATGTTGCTTCTAATTGGAACAGGGACGTTGAACGCTTTTTAACGCGTACGCGCGAGGTTCGTTCATTTTAGAACAGCCACGAATGAAACGATAGTGCGCGCAGTTCAATTCCGTTTCGATTTCGATGCTCGCGCTTGAAAAAGTTCCGCGGATAGATAAGAGCCCATTGATCAGCAGTTTATCGAAGATTCCCGCGAATAAAGTTCGTCGTGCAATCACGCCCGTTTCAGCTCACGATCAGATTAGAGCCCTGTCTCCTGGATGGACACGCGCACGCATATTCCGCGATATATAATTCATGGTACTCGCACGGGGGTGGAGCGTGTTTGTGATTTTTCCCTGTAAATCTGATAGCCGCCGGCTGCCTATGACTGACGGGAATGGTGCATTAAGCCCGCTTTGAAATATAATAGGAATCCGCTGTCTAACAGAACGGCAGCAATTTGTCATCGGAGGTTTCGTTATCTTTTTGCGAAACAATAAGCAAACAGAACGGAAGCTCCTTTCGCTGACGAGGCGAATACAATTCGAGGAGGAACGGTTTCTCTTTTTGCCTACATTTGTTTAAAATTAACGGGCAATTACATTTAACCGATTTGCTTTGAGGCGGCGGGGTCTCGCGCGGAAATTGCTAAATATCTCGACGGTGGCTCACGTCGTGGTGTGAGGTACAAGTGCAATGACAGGTAGATGGAATTGAATATAACGAAAGTAACACTTTGCGCGATAAAATTGTCGCCACGTATAGTATGTGATAGTAACAATGTGTATTAATAATCGCAAGGCCAAGGCTCAACGGAAAGCTTTAATTGCGTGCACTCGAACCTTATTTTAATCAGTACGGTCGGCAACAAATATAGCAAACCTATATGTATTATAGAAGGGGGGGTTACCTAAATAAATAGACAAATAGATATATAAATAAATAAATAAATAAATAAATACATAAATAGATAGAACCAGAACGCAGAGAACAAAAAAAAGAGGTGTTCACACTGAAAAGGAGGGAAAACCTAGATAGGGAAATACATAAACACATAAATACATAAATACATAGACAGGTAGACACATGAACAGTCAGGTAGGAGAGATGACACAAAGCGAATACGGTAAGAAAGAGGGAAAGCGTAAGAGAAAAAGTAAGAGGCGTGAACAAACGCGGTGCGGCGCGAAGGGAAAAAAAGGAAATAACGTTTACCCCATTTATTCACCAGAAGCGGTGCCGCGGACTTGGTACATGAAACCGGAACTTCACTGCAGCTCCATTGGAGTTCCGGCGGGCGCATTGTCACCCCCGGCCACACTTTCACCGCCGAGCAGCCCGAGCGTCACGTTGCCGCCTTCACCTTGGAGTCCTGGCGCGGCCGGAAGCAGCCTGAGCACCACAACATCCTCGAATCCGTCCTCGGTTTCCTCCGCGGGCCTCGGCCAGCCGATCCCGGATCGTTTCAGTGCTTTCACCCTCGTTTCGACGTGCAATCCGGACGCGAGAGTTCAGAATCTACCGTTGACCAACGCCGCCACGGCACGAGGTAACGTGACCACCTTCGTCGTCACTTTCACATTGCGACGAATAGGGTACGCAGAGAATGGGACTTGGCCGAAATCAGTTCGCCGCACGGAACCACTTCCTTGCTCTTCTCGCGATCTTCCTCGCCGAGACGAGTATCGCGTGGTACCTACTCCGGGGAAACTGCAAAGGCGATTTCGATTCGGAACGAACGGACGTTTAGAGCCAACCGCGCGATATTTTGTCTGGAACGTCGAACAGTTTCGGTCGAAGCGATGGTTATTTTTTTCGCCAGCGATTTCGACGGTAAATGGATTCGAGCTTGAGCTTGGGACGGTTACGAGCGCGTTGCTGATAAATTCGAGAACGCGGTTTGTATTTTAAACGGGAGATTAAGTTTGATTTAAACTGTCTTTTATTGGGTGTCGTTGTGTTATTTTCGCGGAGACAGAGTTTTTTTGTTAATCGGTAATGCAGTGTCTGTTAATCTGCATCGATCTTCTTGAACGTTCTAGACGCTCCCGAGTATCTCGCTAATATGATCAAACATTATCTAGCGTTCACATGCGCGTATTTCCAACGCCATAATAAAAGGAAAGAAGTTAATTGATTTTATGTAACGGGGCTCGAGGTGCCTCTATTTTTAAGTCTTCGGACGTTTTCTTATCACGGCCAGTCGCTCATTTAAAACAATTTAAAACGCGGCTTCTACTTTCCTTTCGCCGCGTTATCGCGTTATTGTACGAATCGCTCCGCGGGTGTACAAAGAAAAAAAAAAGAACGAAAGCAGAACACAGAAACCACTTTGCTCCACATAAGCGCATGCGTAATCTGCGTCAACGCGGTGTACCAAATTTAGAAGCAAACATCACGCCGTTTGGAAAAGTGGGCCACAAGTCGTTTTACAAGGGCAGGCACACCTGAATCTCCAATATTTCGATTTTCCGGTTTTCCGAGGCAACAGAACTCGTCACCACTCATCCATCTGTTCGAAATTCGAGGCGTTCGAACTTTCCAGTTAGTCGTGACACGATGGCCACGCTCGTTCGTCCAAAAATAATGTTTCCCCTTTACGCGGCGCGATGTAATTTGTAACCGATGGAAAGGTGAGAGAGAGAGGTAGAGTTAATAGTTTGGTGAAACGAAATTTCCTGCCTTTGCAGAGATGCGCTGCGGCCTGATGTACGGGGGTTACGGGTCTACGGGGGCTGCATGGTGGGCACGACACGTGAGCCTGCTGCTGCCCCATTCCTTGTTGCCACCCTCGAGGATTCCCAGCCAGCAAACCACACCGGTAGCAAATTGCTCGCCCATTCATCCGGAACCCCTGAACACGTCCAGAGCTGACTCGCCGCGGAGGTGCACCCCGGAGAAGGCGAAATTCGGTGAGAATCGTAATCAAGGGAACAGACCGTTGTGGTAATTGAGCGAGGTGATTCCGGTCGTTAATCGAGTGCTGATTTTTTTGGGGAAAGGGAGGGGTGTTATCGAATATTTTGTGGAACTCAATCTTTCGTTTCTTACATTGTTCTTCCCGTGTTTATTGACGGATTATTTCTATCGGGGATTCGATTGGAAATTGAACGTTCCTTGCCACCGTGGTTCAACGTTTGTATCGTGGAGCCGCGATTCGATTTATCGTGGGTAATTCATGGTTGAGTGTAGAATAATACGCGTGAGTAATGATTAGGTATAGTGTTGGGGGTACTGGATTCTGATTTCTATTATGAAACTATTGTTTTATTCGAGTCTCGCTTTTTGTTCACTTAAAGAGTGAAACAGTGGACATATTCTTCGTTACTTCGGGGACGGTATATTTGATTGCCGTGGAAATGGAACTTGAAACGCAACTTGAACGTGAAAGAAATTCTGTAGGCTTCAGGAAAGATTTTCTTTATATCTTTGCGGATAATTACGAGGGGATATGTCGCCATAGAGTCTGGAATCACCCCGTTAGTCCGAGTAACTCTTCACATCGATGCGTTTGGGTGATTGTGCTCAAAGTTTCTCGTAATGTCTGCAGTTAAAAGCGTACATTTTCGTTGCAAAGTTTACAGTCGTTTTTATATCTGCTGCACCGAAATAGATACAGCTGCTAGAAGTTGAAAAGATTTTATTGACCGCTTTCTTTTAGCCGACGCAGAAGAAAATTGTGCAAAATTCTTTCGTGTTATTCACGGTTCAATTCGAGAAAAAATCGATCACACTTCTCGGCTCGCGAATAATATAATACAGAACGGAAGATTAATCTTTTTCCCCAACAAATTATTACCGAACATTCTTAAATTACGTTTGAGCAGCGTCCAGTCAAAATTTCATAAATATACGAGCAATACCACTTATTTAATTTAATTCGGTCGATCGGTCGATCAGTCGAAAAGGCTCGAATTCCTCAAAATACTACGACTCCGTTGCATCCATATCATTAGCGTTCTCACGTAAACCCTGAATCGCCGTTTCGTGCGAATTCCCCTTAAAACACTGATTCCCACGAGACTTTTCAATACAAATAATAATCGCCGAACGTTCGTACGAATGCGTAAAAGAACCTCGAAAAACGGGCCAACTCGCCGACAATTTGGCCGTAAGTAGGTAATATCGATCCAGTTCTGCGAGCACTTGCCGCGGTACGCTCTGTTATCATCATCGGCGTTTACGCGTATCGTTATCGGTAACAAAGGAGACACCTGCTATTAAACCAATTACCAATCCTTTTCGGCGCTGAACACCGTCTCTCGATCCCGATAATTGACACCGATTACGCGGCGAACCTTCTGCGCAGTCCGTCGAAACGATAACGAATTAGGTTTCTGTTTCCCGGTCGTCTTCCCCCGATAGAACGCCTTTTCGTGATGCAATATTGTGCACGCGCTCGTTCGGAGTTCATGCCGCAGGAAATTGATGGAAGATATTACAGAAAATTGTTCGATTGCAAAGCTTTCGTGTGGAAATACTTTTCCACACGAAATACTTTTCAACGTTTCGTTGAAATCTGACGATCCGCAATTTCGTTTACCGAAACCGTTCGCAACCCTGCTACTCCGTTCGTTACTTTCTTCGTTCGCGAGATTAATATTTCCTGGACGCATGTTTCAGAAGAAGAAGCGCCCCTGAACTTGAGCACCAAACCGAGCGACGTCTCGTCCAATGTGGGACGAAAAAGTGAGATTTGGTCGCCGGGCACAGTCTGCGAGAGAGAAGCAAAGGAGACAAGGATACCGTCCAGGAGTCCATCCTCGACGCCTGTAATCACTCGACAGATCCATCATTCGCCGCTGACGCCGCCCTCCTCGTCGGAGAGGACTTTCCAGGTTAGTTTTCGTTTTGCAGGTTTTCTTTAAAATATCACGTTTGAAAATCTCGAACGAACGGACTGGCGATCGGCGCCAGAAAAGACTGAAACAATCGTTTCCTCGGTTTCGTTGTATTTGAAAAAAATTAAGCTATAGGTATAATACTTTGAGTGCCCACATGTTACGGAGTTAACGAATATATATTTTTCAATTATTCGACTGCTACTTATTCGCAACTTATTGAAAGAATTAGAATGAAGAAAAACGAGGCGGTGCAAGACTTTTTCGGGGAAACTTTCTCGCTTCGAGAAACCTTTACACGATTTCCGTTCGTCGTACTGGATCACTGAGCTGTCCATAGAGAATAAGCATAAAATATTCACGCTTTTTCGCCCACGTGCAACGTAGCTTTACGAGCTTCGTGAACACCCGTTGCGAGCTTTAGCTGGTTCGACACCCTCGTGCTCGTAAAAGAAATCGCGGTCAACGGTAGCCGGTACGCGAATAGCGTCAGTTTCTGCAGTATTTATATGTTTTTTCCTGTTTTTATTCGGCCACGTGAGAAATTGCAAAGAAATTTGCCCGACATATATATTGAATCAAAATATACGCGTAGTGTATACCTTTAGATGCAGTGAACGTAGGTCGCTGTTTTTCCTATAATTAATTAGTATAAAGTAGTATAATGTCAACCTCGGATATCATCTTCGCTAAGATGCTAGAAACCTTCTTTTGTAATTAGTCAGGAACGTGGGAACTTCTGCATTCCGTTTAAAGCTCCTTCTAATAGTTTCATTTTGGATTCCGTTTCAACGAATTATGAATAGCTAAATACGTGAAACTTCGACTGCCCTTTTTCTATGAACTTAAACTTGCGTGTAACGCAACGGAACGACTTCCATGCGTTATCTCTCAGTCAATATTTCGTGCAAGCTATTCCTTTCCAACAAAATAATACACCCGTCGCACGAACCGTCTCTTTAAAATAAAAGAAAAGACTTACACGCGTTTCGTCCAACGTTTCACGCAAACTATACCCCTACAATGAAAGGATAAATAGTAGAGAAGGCACAAGTATTCCCCACAACATCGAGTGCACCTCTTCCAAACGATTCATGCTTTACGCGAACTTCTCTCGTCGGATAGGATCAAAAATCGAAGAGAAAACAGGACACGTTACAGACACGAAGTGCACTCTTCCCAGACGACACACTTCTTACCCAACGTTTCTGTTGTACCCCAAATAACCAACACGTCGGCTCCGTGGCACGTTCGATCGTCAAGATTTCTCTTTCTCCCGGAAATCCCTTGAAACAGGAAGCCCCGTGGATCCTTTAGTCTGGCGTCGTTTACGCCATCGATCGCCTATCCGTCCACGTATCCAAATATCGGCGCCACGTCCCTTCGCGCCCGGTCTTTTGCATACGCGAGAAGTGAAATCCATGGAAGTCACGCGATGTTCGTTCCATCGGTGGCGCAAGTGCCCTAAAGTGTTCCGAGGAATCGGGGTCAAACGTTTGACGAATGTCGGAACTCGACAAAAGGCGGCGGTGCAATTACGGCTGATTGAATGGAAGTAGAAACTCGCCTGGCCGCAGTTTTACGCGCGACACGTAACAGCCACCGGACATATTAGGATATCTGGGGCACACGCGCGTCATACGATCCTGATTCCGACCGAAAAAAGAAGAAAAAAAGGCACCCGGCTTTCCCCACCCCCTCTGCGGCGAAGCTGCCGCCGCGTAAACCGGGACCCCGGCGACGAATTTTCTCGGGCCGCATCGTTTTCCTTTTCAACCTGGACGGGAATTTTTTCGAGGGGTTCCGGGACGCGGAGGCCGACCGGGCTGCCGCGTTCGCTTAATCCTTTCGGGCCACCGTCAATCGCGGACTCGAGTGTAACTGTGAATACGCGCCGTGTACACGTTACCTGGATTCGGATCGAATCGGTGGGACTCCCGGAAAGGACGGAGATACGCGGGTATCACGGTTTTCGCGACGAAAATCGTGTGGTTCGTATTTGGATATGTTAAATATCTGTTGTCGAAACGTTTATCGTAACGCGGGGATGTCTGAATGGTCTGAGAGACGACCCAGAGCGATGCAATTTGTGTCGAGAATATTCGGTTTCAGCTTTTCAATTTGACCGAACAGGCAGACTGGAAACTTATGTTTCATAGGTTGCCGCAGGGTTTTCTTGGTACCGATTCGCATACGGCTTTCTTTATGTAATTGTTTATAACTTTTGGTCTTTCGCTTATTTTATATTCAGTGTCGTCGAATTTTTCGGCGAGCGTCAATTTGCAATGCACGATCGATTTGAGGTTGCGTGGAACTCCTGGTCCAATTCAGGTGCAGCTGGACCACCGTTCCAAAATGTTGATTTAATGTTTCCGCCGAACATCTCGTCGAGTACGAACTGCTCCGCGTGACATTTTCAAACGGAAGGCATATGCATAATTCTCATGTGTCGCGAGTGTTGCACAATTGAAGAAATGGTCGCAGGGTTACAGTTCAATCGAACACACCACGTGCGTTTCGCGATAGTTTCAAAGTAGTACACGCGTTATTAGAAAACTTTGCGACGGGCATACATAGGAAAGGGTGCGGATATTTATAGCAATCGAAACATAGGCAAGGCTTCAAAAATATTACCTCTGGACGAATTGACTGACCCGATAAAGAGGTCAAGAATAGAAGTTGTTCGCAAAGCTCTGCATTCCGGTTATAGAATTGCTTCTATAAGATTTAACCGGGAACCTTGATTCTAAAGTAAGTAACCGTTGATCGTGTCGATATGCGTTAAACATATTACGATTCTCCTATGGAAACAGAGGGCGCGTTCTTCTCTTGGAAATAAATGTAGAATATTTTTCTCTTCCATGCGAATAAATGATTTTCCTTTGGCAATAAATATATAACTTTTCTCTGGTAAAATGAATACAAGCTTGAAAAATAAATACCTGACAGAATTTTTCCCTCGACACGAGCTGCAGCTGAAGTTAATTTTCAATACATTCCTCGTTGGACCCGTAATGAATTTCGATGCATCATAAATCTCACAAATCAAGTCCTGCCATACTTGGCAGAGTGAAGAAAAACGTTGCAATATACGAGTGCAAACCTTCCCAGAGAATAATCGCAATTGTACAATACGATCTGGACGGAATGGGTAAAAAGTGGACGCAGAACGGGCAATCAGACATTTGGCTCTGCCTTTGCAACATCAGTGTTACGTTTCGACCTCGATTTAATGCCTCACTTACAAATATCCCACGATATTCCGATTCGACTCCTTCGACGTGTTATACCGTTATACACGGCAACGCAGATTCCATATATCGCAAGAGGATATCGTTCGAAATTGTACAGCAGCCGGGCGGCTTGTATAACTTATTGCAGGTAACAGTTCATTGTCTTTACACCTGCCATTCGAGGCAAAGACGATTCAATTCGATGCAAGAATTGCCAGAACTTTAGACCCAGTCCTCGAAGTAATCAAATTATGAATTGTACGAATATTATAATTTTGCTTGAAAAAAATCTGTGATATTGAGTGAATTCAAGTTGTGTAATAACAATAATTCTCATTTCTTCAAATTTATATTAAATACGAAATCATAAATATTTCATTTGCTTCGCGTAGCTAAAATTGAGACGACTATATTTTTATTCGCGAAGTATATTGCGACGCATGGTATACTCTTCAGTTTACAAATTGCGCATAGTTTCTCCAAATTGATAATTCATACTTGCTAGAAAGCTTACACGATTAATGGGCCATAATTCACAGATTAATTGCTGGAAATAATTGTGTTGATAGTAATCACTATTATCATAGTCATTATTATCGGTCAATTACGATCGGTCAATCTATTAATGGTTTAATGTGTAATATTCTATATTATAGCATTAATTTTTCTTTATTGCCACAATAACTACATACGTTTCATTTTACAATTACAATTTACAATTAATAAATAAATATTTATCTTAATGCGCCCAAAAACTAGAATCTCTATTTTCACTCCGTTATCTTTAATGTCGATCAACCTCCGATTCCTCGAACATCTGCTTCAAATCGCCCCCAAAATCCGCCATCATCAACGAATTTAAATAATTAATAAATATGGTACGCGCAATATTTGTCCTGCCTGACACGTGATTAGAACATTTTCTACGGGCCTCGTCCCTCGAGAAACTCGAATCTTTTGTCACTAAATGCACAAGCGTATCACGTCATCCAGAATGCACCTTGCGATGCACCGCGTGGCTGCATTCGGACGATACCGAAGAAGTTCACCGAAACTTGTTCGCCCGTCCCTCTGGGAGAACGTAGAACGTGTAATGGCTTCTAAAGAGCTTATAAATCGCCTCTTTCGAGGTTTCGCCGCAACAAAAAAACTACCCGTCCCTCGTTCGATTTCGTCTTCCTTCTGGCGTGTTTAAATCGCGTTCGAAACAGTCGTCAGGAGCGTGATCGATTCGTTTAAATCGTGGCTGAAGTCTCGTCGCGCTTCATTCGAATTACTCGAACCATTCGAAAAAGATGAGCTATTATATCGCAATGGTTGTATTTGTTTTAAATCGTTTCCCATCGCGGGCTCGCGTCGATGAAGCTGTAACTCGAAATGGTTTCGAGTAGAATTTATTCGAAAACATCGGAAACAAAAATTCTACCTTTCAAACGAAACGAATTGAACGTCCGCGAGTCGATCAGAAAATTGTCGCAGTTGGGGCGCGTATAACGCTCTCGTTGCAACAATGTCTGCGCGTCGAACGTCGAGAATGATTCAAAATAATTACTGATATTACTGATACCGAAACAGTTTAGCTCTCCTCTGTATGCGCCAGAAATATTTTTCAAACGCATCTGCCCCGTCCAAAACATCGAAGACTCGCGAAACATAGGATTCATCTCGCTGAGACACCGGAGGCTATCGAATGTCCCGGTAAATATCGTTCCTCATTATTGATCGACGAGGGATGTGAATCATGCGTCCTCGCAACTCGCGTCTGCAGTTACCTGGGCACACTCGTAATAATATTCCGCGGTGGCGGCTTCGTACGCGATGCCACGCGTGTACCTATGCGTGTACCGTGAAAAGAGACACGCCTAGGTCGGCAGCATTGTCAGGCTGGCGCCCATGTGACAATAAGCCCGAGGAGAAAAACGGAGACACCGTGAACACAGGTGCGCCTATTGCCGCGACGTCGCTCGTCTTCTTCCTTCGACATTATATTCCTGTGCCTCGGCCTCGATAGACCGGGTTACTCGCGTGCTTCTCGATCGAGAGGAGGATAAGTCCAATTGATCAGCTAAATGGAAAAGCGATGGGAAAACGGAGGCGATTAATTCAGCGGGGGGAAAATCGTGATTTTGGTCGATTCTGACCATACGCAATGGAAGAGGGTGAAGGTTTTATGTTACGAATATTGAGTTTTCGTTACGAATAAGGGCTTTCTTTGTTGCTGGTAGTTGTTTGCACCGCGGTTTGGGCACAGTGAGATTCTATAGGAGAGGAACTATGTAACACTTGCTGCGTTTTTCGTTCGTTAAAAAAATTCAATTTTGACGGAAGTACGGCAGCAATTTTATAAAGGACATCATGGGCGTAAATTTTTAGCACTGAGAAAATGAAGAACTGTGTTGAACCAATATTTGGCGTAAATATTCAGTCACATTTAAACTTTGATGAATATAACGTCTTCCAATATTCCTTCAAGTTTCGTTTAAAATATACCATGAACTGGGCGCGATACAGAAAAATCTGCAGATAATAAATGATTCTGGGAACCGAAAACAATGTAGCGTAAGTTGTGTAATACGACGAGTTGTCAGTAGTTTACAAACTTGTTTAATTCTGTTACAGTGCAAACAGTGTGGGAAAGCCTTCAAACGGTCGAGCACTCTCAGCACTCACCTTCTAATTCACTCCGACACCAGACCGTATCCCTGTCAATATTGCGGGAAAAGGTTTCATCAGAAATCAGACATGAAGAAGCACACCTACATTCACACCGGTGAGTCTAAATCCTACTAAGCCATCGTATTATTCGAACAATCATTTCCAATCTGTCGTCAAATATCAGTAACAGATATTTGATCTATATTTTACTTCGGCTGCATTTAAAATTAAATAAGTAGCACGAAAGTATATATTAAATATCTGACATAAATTCTTGTAAATTATTTAACATCAGAGTTTCGTATCAAATTTCTCTCACTTTTAAGTTTCAAAACATTGTATTCATATGATCTAATATCGCACAGCCTTTTACCTCTAACCGAGTGTGCAAAAAAACATTCGTTAGACAGTGCAATACATCCCCCAAGTAACTATATGTAATTTTTGTTTTGTTTAGAAATATTTACTGTTCATCTGTCTTCTATTCGTCTGTTCTGTCACTATTTTCTATTAATTCGTCTATATTAATTATTCACTAAAAGCTCGGGCTACGGTACGACCAAAAATAATAACAATCTACAAAACGCTCCCCACAAAATAACATCACGCAACTAAGAATCGCGCAAAATATTTCCCAAATCCGAGAAACACGCCAGCACATCGGAGGAGAGTTCTCCGCGGTGAAGCGCCGTCGCAGCGAGCAACATTCCCATGACCGGTATTAAAACATTCGATGCACGGATTAAAATATTCAATACTTCCCGGCAGTATCGTCGGCAAGACAATCGATCAGACACAGGCATTGACATCGACGGCGAACTCGGGCTCAAAAAGTTCAGCGGGAGCACGACGGCGAAAACTTCCCCCGAAGCGCGTTCGAAAGCGCGACTAGCCTGGCGGCGAGAGGAACTTCGATGCTTGTTTTTCAATTATTCACCGGTTTCGTCTCGTTTCTAACACGCTCGCCCGTTGCATTATTCAATCGACCATCGTTACGATTGACGAAAGTTGCAACGTGGGAAATAATGCGGCAACCGATGGTCGCTGGTCTTCGTGCAAAATAACTTTCTCGTCGTTTCAACGAAACTCCGTGCGAGACGGTGCCCCGCTAGTTCGTGACTCTCCTGCCCCCCTGCCGTTTCACGAAATTCATACGACAGAAACGCTTTTGTTCCTCACTTGGGGCGAAATAGTTCGTTTCGCTCGAGAACAATGGTGTTCGATGCACCACAATTTTTCTATACCTCTCTGTCCCTTGTTCGTGAACTTCTCGAACGGTAACCTCTTGCGTTAACTTGCCATCTATTATTGAGCTCGTCGTTTTTCCCAGTTGCTTCGTAATTCTTAGAGCTCCGCGTCGATGCTGGGTGTATTCACGATTCCTTTATTTGCAAATCCTCCCCCGCTGACATGACATTTCCCGTCGCGCAGAATAATATTGGCGAAACATTATCAATCGAATAATATTATATTATTCTCATTATTGTTATTGGGACATCTCGTAAGTCTTGCGCTTTTATCGATACGCACGTTCGCTGGAAACGAAGCGAAATCGCGTTATTAATAGTTGCATTATTTCTATTATTAAACTCATTCGACATAGCGCGTCGAACATACCCTTCCGCCGACGTTTCAAACATTTTTAATAACTACAATACTCTGCAATAACTGCCCGACCTTAACATTTAAGCAGATGAACGATGATCCTGGCGTGTCTCATTATTTTAAATACATTCGTCAATTCTTTCATTTCAACCTTCCATCGAATCGTTTCATTTTTTTAAAAGCAATTCGGCCCCCATTCGCGGCGCATTCCTTCCTCAATCATCGCTGAATAATCCCCGTCGAAATTACGCTTATCGCGGCGGATATGTGGCATGGCATGTCCGGTTCGTTGAAACCAGCGATACCGAAAAAGTTCGTGCCGCAGACCGCGCCTTTTTGATCGACGCGACGCGTGCACGTTAATGCGTCCTGCATAGACACGATGCACGTGTATCAGGCTCATCCATGATCAAGCCAGTTTCACGCTGGTGATTTCTCGTCGAAGATGTTTACGACGCCAACCCGAAGCATCGCCATCGAAGTCCGCTTTAAACGGAATACCTCTTGTCGTCGCGAACCGACGTGAATCAACGATAGAAACGATCGATCGAGTATACCTAATCGGGCGGCGTTAAAGTAAATTCGAGGATGGAGTACAGCGTGGGTTATTCTGCGGAGGGGCAAAGTGGTTCCTTCAAATCGAGCCTTGAAATGAATAGAAAAGTGACGCAGCGGTGTCTTTAGATTGATTGACGTTCAGAATCGTCGGTTCAATTTATAATTTTCCCCCTCGAGACGGCAAATTGGCGAAACGCGATGACTCGCGTGAACCAGGCCTTATGCCATCCCTTGGATTCGCGTTCTCCATAGACACGTGGCGTCTTAATGTCTTCGCGTTAACGTAACTAGCGTTGGCCGCGACACGGACCTCCTCGTCGGGCAGAAACGTGGCGGCGCGAAGTGTCGCGTCTGAAATGGGCTTAATCGCAAGAGACATTAGTCGCGCCCCCCCGTGTATAATATACGTCTGCTTACGGGTACACCTATGCACGGATCCATCGTGGACGCTTCCCAAGTGCCGTGTACCTGTGAATCACGCACGGCTCGTACGTTTCGCCGCAACGATATTCGTGTATCATCGCATTCCGCGCCGGCGTTTGATTGAAAAACCCCTCGACCCTGCGCAACCCTCTGTATTTCCGGCAATCTTAATCGACGCAGGTTTATCCGTTGGTGTGTATGCACGCGTCGATCAACGAGTAACAATTCGAGTAGCGCGGCCATCGGTTGCAAGTGACGCGTTGTATACCTGCGCGACAGTGATTAGTGATGTAGGTAAATAATATTGTAGCACGACCCGTCTATTCCATCAGGATCGTTCCGATCCGAGGAATCTCTTTCAACGACAATTCAGCGGACAATTTAATGCTCGCATTGGCCGTTGCGTAGCGAAATACTTGAGGAAACTAAAATACTGTTTTCACGCGCAGTGAATTTTGTTGGGGAATGTTTATTGTAGCTGCAGTCGAATTACTAATAATCTATTCAAATAGATTTATGGGACAACAGATATCGTCGCTGTTGGACATGCGTAGTGTGTATAAGGTATCAGCTTCTTCTGAAAAACGATTCCTGATAGCAAACACGTTATGATAAATACAATAAACATTGCTCGACGAAGGAAAGAGAGAAACAAAAATACATTAGTAGGAAGGTTCGACCGTGGAACGGAAATAGTTATTATGGGATCGCTGTACGTTTCATTATCTTGATCGTAATGTGGAATATTTTTTGGACAGTTGGTAATACGTGGACATCTTTGATGGGTGCTTTCTGATTGCTCGGTTTGGCGGTATGCTTGTACGGGGGTGAGTCATCGGGAGGGTTGAAGATAATTACGATTTACGGTCATAGGTATATGGGAAAATATTTGATGTTAAATTATTGAAGAGGTGTACACGCAGGTAACTATTACGTAAATTAGTTATAACTAGTGGTCGGGTGAAGGTTTTGAGGTAATTAAAAATAGAAGAAAAAAACCGCGGTGAATAGTGGAAAAGCTTATGATCAATGAAACCTTTACGACAAGTAAAATGAAAGGAAGGAAAAGAAATAAGTACGAAATGCGTGTCCGTTCAAATCTATAGCGTCTACCCGTTATTTTTTTTAATTATTTTCGAACGATTGATTTAATACGAAATAGCTATTTCATACACCTTACGTCATCAACTTTATATAAGACGTACAAACTAGGAGGACATTTTAATTCATTCCGAACGGTCGTAAGCCGGAAAAAGAAAGGGATCAGCATAATGAAGTCAGATTAGCGTCAAATTTGATTCGTTGGTGCCACGTGTCGCTCGTAGGAACACCAAGAACGTACGGACAGATATTGACTTACTTAGAAACGAGAATCATACAAATGTACACCGCTGACCGAACGTTCCGAATTATTAGACATCGCAAGGGAAACAGTTTGCAAAGCAATTTGGACGATATTACATTCAAAGATCGATAAGCTTCTCCAAGTTTAAATATTCATCACCGTCGGTTCGTGCAATATTAATTTTAAATTACGCTAAATTAATTCTAATTAATTGACCCGACGGGAGTACAGACTGGTCAAATGGAACTGTTTCAGAGATACATTTCTATATGATAGAAAGGCACAACTGTCTCGTGGCCTTTTAAAAACAAAGCCTCCTCAGCCTTTTGAAAAGGGTGAAAGAGTTAATTAATCGTTGCAACTATTGTCATTTGTTAAGATTAATCGTGAAATCGCATTTGCATACGATGTGAAATACGAAGTGGCGTGTAGATTTGAAATCTTTTTCACCGTGCGTTCCACGATTCCTTTCTTTTTTACATCGATTTGCTTGTGTTTTGGGAAATGGGGAGAGTTAAAAGCTTTTTCGATATACATTACCCGAAGACCCTAATGCATTTTCGTACATGCATATACTAATCAAATACTCTGACGATAATTATAAAGATAGACTTCCAAGCAACCCTACATACATAAATTGATGCACTTAACGTTTACGTATATGTATATGTACGTATATGTCCCTGTCTGTCCCTAACAATTTACCACGCATTATGTATAATTTCATAAAAAATGCTAAGTGATGTGAATGGGATACTTCGTTGCCCCGGCTTTTCAAGCCTCGATGATTTTCCATAAGATCTTCATAAAATATGCAACGCCTCTAAGTGACGTAATAGTTTTCGGCAGAGTAGAAAATTGGACAGGGACAGTATCAATAGATTGAGGGGGAAGACTTACTTATCTTCTATCTGGCGGTGTATAGAAGAACGAAGAGAAATAGTTTGCACACATTTTGCACGTTTTCAATCTGTATCGACAATTCGAGTATTATGGAACGATAATATAATTTCGAAGGTACGAGGGTTTAAAATTTACGTCGATAAACATCGTTCATCTCAATTGTTAATTTTAACAACAATGGCTGGCCCAAATTTAAATACTATACAACCGGGAATAATAATAAGGAACATAAATTAAGGAGTAACCGCGTATAAAAAGCAGTCGAATTAATTTACGAGAAAATCGTGATCCGTGTAGGGGAGCCTTTTTCGCATCGATTTAATCTTGGGGCAGGGACCACCGGAAGGAGATACACGAGTGATGGGAAACGCGGTGTTTGTCATGGTCCGCGGCAGTTTCCGGTTCGACACGTGGCCGGCACGAGCCGCGAGCCCCTTTTAATTAGCGCCAACTTCACGAGGGCTGAACGTGTCGCTTTGAGACGCCTCCCTTCCTTCCTTCTTTTAAACGCTGCAGCCCTCGTGTCACAGAGCAATTGATAATGCAAATTTAATCGTTCCTCGTTACGATTTCTCTGTATTGATTCGTCGTTGGAAAAGCAGCGAGTGATACATTTAAACGGCGCAACGCCTTGAAGGCGACTCAAACGTGTCGATTTATTATAACTTTGAATTCGGTCTTTTTTTTTCTTCTTGGCATGGAATTGGTCTTTTATATTTTAGAATTGTTTGCGTAATTGAATTGGATCGTGCAGTGGAATAGGATTTCTATTTTTCATGTTAAATAAGCTTGGTATTATTTGGGTCGATCAAAAAATTGATAATCTAATTTAGCCTGCTGCTAATACTTTATTGCAATAATTAAGACTTTACTGTCTGCAATTGTTGCTACAAGTTATGATAATTGGTCGAAATATGTATGGAACTTTTTGTACATAAGATTACCAAATTTTCTTTTTAATTCTCAGTGTAGACGAAATTTATTGGCCTACATCTCTCGAATATACAAACAATTTCAGATATATTAAACATTTTGAAGGATCAGTTATTGATTTTCCACGCTTCCGTGCACTCTTGCAAAACGAAAATGTAATTTTCAATAACTTCTATAGTGCATCGAAGATGACCACGTTCTATTGGTAAAAAAAGCAACTTCGCACTCCCAAACAAATACCTGTACCTAATACTTCCGTCACGTTGTAATTTAATTAAAATTGATTGGGCAAAGCACTCGCCCGTTCTCAGAAATAATAACAACATTAGCAATAATTGACACAGAAATTGAACGACTATATTAAACATTGCCCGATATCCACGCAAATACATACGCGATAAATATCATCAAGCAACATTTCACTCCCATTACAAATTGAATTGGTTTTGCACGTAATAAACGGTAACGAGAATCCGCACGAAAGTACTGTAAAAAATCTACGTTCTCATACGACACAACAAATTATCCGCATGCTCAGAGAATCGTCGACTACTGTTCAATCGTACAGAACAAACGATACTCGCCCCACATTCGAACGTAGACATCGTGTAATTAATAGTTTGATAAAATATGTCGCGGCCAATTGCGTAACGTAACCATGGATCGTGTGCATCGCGCACTTGCAGTGTTTTCCTTCCTCCTTTTGTTTTTTTTCTTTGCCAGAAGCTCGCCGCGAATCGCAACTGTACACGTATGCAGTACAGACTTTTGTAGACTTTTGCAACGCGCCTCTGCTTTTCGCGGCGTATCGATAAAAATAACCTTGGCGGATAACTGCGCCTAATTGCCTCGAGAATTATAAAAACGTCACGGGGACGAGCATCGAATTCCAATGTTTAGCTGAAACTAAAGCGACCCGGGCGCCGGATGAGACGACGAAAGATATTGAAACCGCCGTTTCGGTTGACGATTTTCTTTCGCATTTTCCGTTAATCCTTTCGTGAAAAATTTGTACGAGCGTTCTGTGCAACGATACGCGTATTATTACCGCGGCTGTTCGCCCAAAGTATAACGTGGGTAACGAAACAGAGTATCCAGAAAGAAGTAGATTTCAGTAACGAAATTCGTATTATTTCCCGCAAGCAGGAAGGTGTCTCGTTATCGTCGTTTTCCGCGAGCGAAACGAATTACGGTGACGCGCAAAACATTTCCACAATTCCGACTAATGGATATTTAGCGTACACGATGAACAATAATAACTGGTGCTCAATCATTCATTCCGATGCGCAGCGTATTCTTACGGGCAACGGTAGATAAAATTTCCTCAACCTTTCGAGGGAAACCTCGATTAATCGGGAAATACTCTCCGGTATCAACTAATCCACGAAATGATTATTTCCCCCGTCTTTAAATATTCCTTCGCCTGTGAAATCCCCGGGGAAAGAAAAAAAAGAAGGAAAAGTATCGTTCCAGGGAAAGACGTACATATATTACATTTCTCGAAGGGGTAGAACTCAACGAATTAAATACCGTAAATCGTACTTCTCCGTGGCGTGACCCTAGGCTGTCGCGGGAAAGGAATATTACACTCTCGATAAATTCGCCACATAGTGTACGATCAAGGAATATTCGACGGGCAACTGGGCATACGAACGAAGCGTGATTCCCTGAAATCGAGGGGAAAAAATTGCACTCTAAAGTACAACAGAACGCTGTAATAATGCTTGGAGATAATAAGCGATAGTTCGGGTTGAACGATGGTTACACGCAGCTTGTAAACTCTTTGCCGTAGTCTCGTACGGTGAAACCTCGCACCGATAAATATATAATTCCCGTGAGAGACAGAGCACACCTCATCGTCACTAACATGCAAAGTATCAATTGATAAATCCACCAAGGGTTTTCCGATTAACAGATTCTTGTATCTCTAACATTTTGCTTAATTCATCTTATCTTAATGTATCTCCATTTCGGTCACATCTGGGTCAGATCCCGAATCGTTGAATAAAAAATTAGAAAACGAGAACGATGAACTCGTCTTGTTCGCTGTCGTTTTCAAATTGTGCCCAGAAAATTTCGTGACCGACCGTATGTAATTCGAGTGGCTTCTCGTTCGAAATGATCGCAACGTTTAAACCACGGATATACGCGAAAGGCAAACGAAATAATAAATTATTACGGTTTTCTAAATAATTATCCAGCTTGGAAAAATTCCGCGCTTCGTATTTTCAGCGTTATTACGCCTCGAATGATAGCGATTTAGTTATCATTAGACGATCCGAATCCCTGCATCATTTTTGTCTGGTTCAATCCCGCGGAATGTATTAACAAAATTCGAAACCTGGAACACCCTCTGCATACAGTCGTCAGAGATACGAAGGTAGACACGAGTATCGTGTCCTATCAGCTGACACACACAGTCTCTCTCTCTCTCTCTCTCTCTCGTACTCTCTCTATATATCCCCGTTGTTCCTCAGGAACGTACGACCGGTCACCCGTAATTCAACCGACGTCATTACGCGAAGTTCATTAAGCGATCGCTGCATAATTAAACGGTCGAGCCGGTGCCAAACACACGCACGCATCACCACGAACAGAGTACACCCGTGTATCCGGTGCTATCATTAAAATCGGCCGCGAAGTAAACGTTTCAGACGGTAAATATTTAAGTCGACCGGTAAGGGCTTCGTAATGAGTGTCGGGATCGATCGATATACGGAACGCGTACACATACACACGCGCCCGATGGAAAAAGAAACGTCGTCGTCTGTTGGACGGCGACACTCTTGATAAATATTACCCATCGACTGAAATTGCTTTTCCGTTTCGTGCTTACCATCCCCCAACCCCTTCTACCCAACCCCCGTTGGTACGCGTTTACGCAATTGTAAGTTCGCCCGTGAGTAATTCCCTCGACCTTTTTGCTACGCTTCCTTCTTATTTTCGTCGCAGGGGGGCCGAATTTCGTTCACTTGGGAACGCCGGCTCGAGCGTAAATAGAAGCGTGGGTGCACGAGCCGAGAATCGCAATAGGTGGGATCGTTTGAGTATGTTAATTTGTAGCGGCGGCGAGATATAGGTGCGGGTAACGACGACTGTTTCCAGCGAGAGCGAATTTATCAGCCGTGGAATGAAAACTTCGCTTGGTTAGAGATTTTCAACGTTAGTCGATTCGTTTGATTTTGCTTGGATGGTCGGTTTCTGTCGGTTTCTTTACGCGAATTAATATCAGTTTTACGTGGATTTGGTGGAACGATTTCAGCGGTTACGTTATTCCGGATACGATTGATTCGGGATCAGTTATTTATTTATTTCATTTATATCATTTATTTCATTTATTTCATTTATTTCATTTATTTCATTTATTTCATTTATTTCATTTATTTCATTTATTCCATTTATTTCATTTATTTCATTTATTTCATTTATTTAATTTATTTCATTTATTTCATTTATTTCATTTATTTCATTTATTTCATTTATTTCATTTATTTCATTTATTTCATTTATTTCATTTATTTCATTTATTTCATTTATTTCATTTATTCCATTTATTTCATTTATTTCATTTATTTCATTTATTTCATTTATTTTATTTATTTCATTTATTTCATTTATTTTCTTGATTTCATTGATTTCCTTTATTTCATTTATTTTATTGATTTCAATTATTTCATTTATTTCATGAGACACGTCCGTTGTCTTGTAATTATTAAATACAGGAGAGTGTACGATTATTATAATATACCTTGCAACGCTGTTTTGAATTGGGTTTCAATATATTAACGCTACGTAGTAGTTTATGTGCACGGACGGTTGTTCGAAAGAAGTAATTTCTCCCAGTATGCATTCCCCCCGTTCTGATCTCCGTTGTAACGTTACGTTTATCGCACCCGTGCCCGCATACGATTTCGCGAACGCTCGTCGCTTCTCACGCACCTATCAGTCGCGTAAACGCGGTGCAAAATCACGCCCGAAAAAGAGCGCAAGTTCAAGAACAATTAACGTATGCGACGAGCATTCCGGTCTAGCAATTAAATTCCAACGAGCAAGCCGAAATAAACGCAACTGAAAGCGACGTATGAGACAGGATTTCTGTTTATAGAAAATCGAGCTTCGAAATTATTATCCCGCCGCGAGGAGATCGTCGTTCGCGTCGTTCGCGAGCAAATTGCTCGCAGGCCCAAGTGAAATAATACAAAATGTGCGCGAGGAGATCCGCGATCCGAGAGGACGGATTGCAAATTCGTCCATCGAGGTCGTATTTTCGAGGACAGTGGGAAATTTATCGTGCCGTGACGCTTTCTCTCGGCGAACTGAAAATACAGGTTGTCCACACGGACAGCTGAAAGAGCTTTCAAAAGACATTATACTTCCGCCGCGACGCTCTGTTCCTCTAATATGCAAATTGGAAGTCTTTCGTCGACGATAGAATGGATAGGCGTTTCTGTGATCGGAATACAAAGATATATATATATACATCACCGTGTTCCTGCGCTGTCGTGTTCCTTCCCCTATGAAACTTTCTTCTGCAAGTGGTTCCGTTTGAAAGGTCTGATAGAACGAGACGTAACGTGCATTTAATCGTATCGATAACGCGATGCCTGAGATATTTGCTCGTCTTAATGTATGACAAGTGAAATAGCGCAGCGAGCATGGATTAATGTATCTACGACATCCATAAATTAATTACAATTGTCACAAAATGCTAAGCAAACTACAATAGCAAGTAGTTTAATGAATTCCCCTCTAGCTCCTCTAGCAACTCCAACGGGAATCATTATTCCGGACCTTGAATCGACCAAATGATTATCACACCAAACGATTAATCGATTAATTAATATAAGACGCGGCTCATAAGGAAGCGACGAACAGGAACGATACCATTATTCGTTTCAGCGAGTACGCAAATTCGTCGAACAGAAAAGCCGACGTTCGTATTATTTCACGCCGTACTACTGCCGAAGTCGCCGTCGCCGTATATTCCTCGATTTCTTATTGATCGTTATTTATAATTCACGCTAATATCGTTCCGCTTCATCCATTAAATTCCTGATGGCGGCGAAATATAAAAAAAAGAATGACAGAGAAGAGAGAAAAGAAATCGCTCGTTGACACAACGTCCGCCATGTTTAATTTGCGGCTAAATCATTTCGATAATAACACAGCACCACTCGGCCGGAGGATGCCCGCAGACAACCATCTTTCATTAGTTATAAAAGGGTTAGGCGGATCGAAAGCCCGGCGAACAATTACGATAATGGTATTTTTCCTCGGCGTCGTCCTAAGCGATGACACAAACGAACCGGCACTTGCGATAACAAGGCGTGATCATCGTCGCCCTGTTCTGCCATTGTTCGTATTTATGGCGACGCCGATAAGTCCGATGATGTATCGATGCGAATCGATCGCATCCAGTATGCATACAACGTGTGCGTCGACCGGCCTTAGAAGCGTTAGAGGCAGGTGGAAATGCGTAACGATTTTTTCTTCGTCTTGTCGTTAGCAGAAAACGGATACGCTCGGGTTTATAGAGGGATGGAAATGTTTTGGCTGGACAGTAATTATTTATTTGTACAGTTTACTCGAACGGGGAAAGACCCATTGGTGTACAGGGGGATAAGAAACTGTGCGATTAGAAATTTAGATACATCGTGCTGCACCATTGGGCAAACGCTGTATTTAAATTTGAAATAATAATGACTGATACGAATTGGAAGACGGCGAGGAATAAACTTTGCTGCTCTACGATCTTTTAATAAATATCTCCTATTATGAGTTTGCGAAGTTACTGTTCGAAGGAGAATAGGACGTACAGTGGATACGTTGGACAGCGAAGTCTTGCAGGTTTTAACCCTTCCTCTAGTCATTGTTTAATTAGCTTGATTTCGGTTTTGTTTCAATTGAAAGGACAACGAGAGGAAGTTAGTTAGTTAAGATGATCCCTGAGGGATGAATACCGACAAGTGTACGCACGCTTCGGTAATTTCTTTTGCAGTGCAAACAAATATCTCCCTTTCCTTATTTTCTCTTCACCATTTTCCCAATATTCTATTCTCGCCAGTCGTGTTTACCGATTCCCCTCCGTCGTCTCTTCCTGTCGAATCGCAAGACCCTCTTCCTCCTTTTTTTCTTTACACAACAGTTACACAATATCCAACCCCTTCAGGTCGGTCCCTCGACGCAAGAGAGTTATACAACGATAGAAGCGGCAGGAAACGTGGAAATAGAAATATCACGAGACAATTTTTATTCTCGCCACTTTTTTGCACCCCCGTGAAAAACACGAGAACGACGACGCTAGCCGTCGATGGGGGGGAAAAATTAATTTCTTCTCGATAGAATCTTAACGACGACGCACCCCCGCGGCGCACAGCTTACGTACGAGCCATTTATCAGGCGTTTTACAATCGTTCCACTGTTTGTTTGGGCCTTTCCAGATAGAGAAAGAACGGCGGACAGACTGTTTGCACGAATTATCGAACGATCATCGTTTGATGACCGCTCGAGGACTTCCCGAATGAGCTTTCCCTCTTATCAATAAACCGATCCGCATGGAAGATCGTTCTTAAACTGTGCCGATAATGGTCTCGCGCAAATATTTAACCTTCCTGGAATTTCTTGCACGGCTCGCGTTGGAACTTCTCCGCTTCGTCGGGCCTAATAGCCATTCTCTGCCTGTTCGAAACGGCGCGTTGCACGAATTACGCACTGATATCTGAACGAACGTGCTTCGAACAGGTAGTTAAAAGACAGTTAGACTGGTATTATGAATATTTAGCGCGAACGGTATTAGTATGTAAAGCGACGCCGACGGAAATTATTCTTTATTGTGTCTCAAGCTGGGTTATATATTTTTCAAACGGAATACGTAATAATAGGTAGTGCGTTTCGTTCGCTGCTTTCCTTTTATCGGTTCTCGATGCTTTCCCCGCGACGTTGACTCTTCGTTTGATTTGTACGATACGACTAAAACGAAAATATTACTATTCGCTTGGGCAATCGTTGCACGAGCAGAAGTTGCTTTATGAAACAACCCCTTTACGATATATTTCGCAAGACGCGCTATTGCGTTATAGCAATTTTTCGGTTCGTATTAAATTATTTATTTCCAGCTAAAGAACTGCCGACGTTTCGTGTCGATATTTGCACAAAAGATAAAATAACGAGTAGTGGAAAATTTACAATTCCTTATACAAAATTTGCGCGAAGTAAAATGCACTGCCCCGCAAACCAATTTATAAAATTATCGTTCAGTGGTCGTTCGCGGAGCCAATGGAAGAGCAACGTTCTTTTTCTCTCACTTTTGCAGCGAGGCAAAAGAAAATGAACGCAACTGGGGAAACTTTGCTCGCCGTTGACGTAAACAGATTGTTCAAACCGTTGACGACATACAAGTCGTGACGATTTATAGGTTGACTCAGGTGCGCCCGATTCACCTTGACTCATTATTCCAAATCGCACTCTGCTTCCTTTCAACCGGCTCGCTAATCGAATTTGCGACCGGTTCTCCGTACGTTTGCGTTGCCCGTCGATTGCATTGTTATTAATTCGATCCCATGAGCCAATCAACTGATTTCATAATCACTATAATCGAATTTTGCCGGCAGAAATGCAAGATTCGCATACTGCCAATTGCATTCCACCACAGAAAATAATCGAAAAGCTAAATACTTCGGAACAATAGTAAACTTCACTCGAACCCTTCGTCAAATCAATGACAAAATCGAGAAAGATCGATTGAAAGATCGGAAAGCATTCAACCGCAAACGATTAAAATTGAAACGGACATCTGAACGCGAACGCCCACGAAGTTGAACGCTTCTCTCGCGCGAACCGTCTCACGTGGAAACGAATCGCGCGACGTCAAAATCCAATTTACTTCCGAACCACGCGAAATTAATTTCTCGCGCAAACCCAAACTTCCTACGCAAACAGAAACCGGCCGCATTGCCAACTGTCTAACGTAGCCTCTCCCGAATCTGTTGCAGGTGAGAAGCCGCATAAGTGCGTCGTGTGCGGCAAGGCGTTCTCCCAGAGCAGCAATCTGATCACACACATGCGGAAGCACACCGGTTACAAGCCGTTCCAGTGCGGCCTGTGCGACAAAGCGTTCCAGAGGAAGGTCGACCTGCGCCGTCATCGGGAGGGACAGCATCCAGCAGCACCGGCCCTCGATTATCGTTCCCTTCAGCTATCCTCGCAACCTGCCAACGTCAGTCACTCGCCACCCCTGCAGCCTGCCTCCACTTATCACATGATTCCGGTCCCAGGTAACAGTTGAGATTCCGTCCACGTTTCCGTGTCTTCGTTCGAGCCTCGTCCAGAATCGTCCTAGAACCGTCCGCGTGGAACTGTGTTCCCGTTGTGTTCATCCCCCATCCCCCATCCCCCCCTTTTCCTTGCTCCCTCTTTGTTGTACACCTGAACGGGGAAGAGGGAAGAAGGTAATTGAAGTGGAGAGCTTTGGTGAACGATGGAACGAAGAATTGACATCGATTTTCTTTTTTCTTCCTTTGTTTTTGTCCTTATCGTCGAGGATCGAATAGAGCGATGGGTAACGGGGGTCGATTGAGTTCCGGGCCGCCGTGGTGCTCCGAATGTAATGGGAAACGGCAGGGAAATAGTTATTGGTTAATGGGGTAGAGTGGAGTTATTGGGGGTTCGTTGGTGCGAGATCGATTTTTGTTTCTGTTGTTCGAGAGATTCGGTGGATTCCGGATGAAAAATTGTTTTTATCGCGGAATTCGTGGGGTATTTATTACTGCGTTTCGTTCGATCCGTTTACTTCTGCTTCTTTTCACTGGAGAAAATCCGGCATACGTTAATTAATATTCTTAATGGTCCTGGTAAATTTGTTGAAGAGTTCGGTTTCTTGATTGATCGTTACGTTGGATCCTTTAAGTAAGCTCGCAGAAAAGAGCTTAAAAAACTTTGACGAGGAAATTTCCTTTTCTTTCCTATCTTTACCGGGAATCATCGTCTGTCCTCATTCAACAGAAACTGCCCGTGCAATTTCAAATGACACCGATACAGTTACACTTTGTTAAAGCAAGTGGGTAATTCCAAAGATTTCATCCGAATGAAAACAATACATTCCTCAATTTACATCCCCCAACGTTATATTAAAAAAAAAAAACAGAAGAAAAATCGCATCCACCAATCGTATCTTACGCCATGTACCAACCTGTGCTGATGCAATATGAACACCTTCGAAATCAGTGGTCTCTTCCCAACGTCCCCGCACTCAACAGAAAGGGCAAACACGTGTCAAAACACAGGCTAAATAAAAAGCACAATTACGTACCGCCAAATAACTACACAAAAAAAATCGCAATAATTCGAATTTATTAATATTTTCCATCGGACAGAAACATACACGTATTTTCTGTCTCAAGAAATAAAAAAAAAAAAAAGAAAGGACAAAAATATCGAACGTGTGCAGATCGTGTTAGATATAGGCACACACCTGTTCCACATACCTGGACCCGCTGGTAACCGGTACTTACGTAATACCGCCTCCAAGATCCTCAACAATGGAAACGCGCCTTAGGGGACACACGTTTCTGCATATTTCTTTTACCCAAAACTCGCGGTCCCTCGGCGAGCGAACGATATCGGCCAGACTTTTTACGCAGGGAACCTTCTGCCGTCCATTATTGCTGTACTTTCGGTATATAGTACGTACTTGCATCCGCGCGTATACATCGAAGAATAAAGAAAAGAAAGATTATATACATATATATATATATATATATATATATATATATATAAATATATACACGCGCGTTGCTGCACATGCTCGCGTGTATGGGTATTTAAACGTGTACACGCGTGCGCGCGGTGATTGATAAAATTAATGAGTGTTACTAGGAAGGGTGATCTATCGGTGAAAATGAATGAGAGAAGCGGAGAGGATTCGGGTGTAGAAAGGAAACAGAACGGGGGAGAGAAACGTTGGCTATGTATAGAATTCGCGAACATTAATTTCTAAGAGTTTTTATGTATATTTCCGAGATAAATAATAGTGGCTATGATGAAATGCATAGATGGTATCGTAGTATGCGAGAGTGGCGATCGTCGGGGATTTTCTACTCGAGAATGGTAGAATGGTTTTAATAAGATTGAAAATCGTTTAGAATCGTTTTGTTTCTTTTTATATATATATGTTTTATGAAATTTGATCGCGGAGTGTAGACGTTTCTGGTCGTGAAACGAAAGGGCCGGGGCTTATCCGCGCGCTTGCCTCGAATTGTGCACAGCGTACGCGTTTCGAAAGCCCTTCTCGTCGTTCGAAAGGACGAAAGAACGGTGAAATCGTTCGATACGCGACTGATCAAATGTTGATCCCTATCGATTTAACTCGCACACGTTCCACAGGCGGGAGTGAAACAGTGAACGGTAGATCACACGTTACGCACCCCGTTGCATTCTGCGTATGCGTGTAGATACGCGTAATTGTTACGCGCGTGTGTTTATATTATAAGCGAGCCAGCGTTACCAATTGCATGTACAGGGTTTACAAATACTTAGGTGTGCATACATTTACATTTAGACGCGGTCTTATTCGATCGCTCGATACTTGGGAGCGGCGACGACAGAGAACTTGAAATAATTTCAGAAGAGCCTCGATGTATACCATGAATTTGATCTGGAAAGAGGAGTTTACTCGCGCGAATTGTAACGCAACTTACGATCTTGAATCGTGATTCATTTGGTAAAGTGTAACAGTGTTGAGGTGACTAACGAGGAAGTTTGTTTGACTGAAATATTTCTATATTTTATAGCTGGAGCACAGTTGCACGGGTAAAAAGAATTCGTCCTCTGATAGAATTGATAAGCGAGGGATTTTATTGAAATCGGGTTCGAAATATTATATGCATCGCGTACTTTTCGTTGTTTCTGCCCCACGCAGGGTCGCCCATGGACAATAAGTTTATTTTACACGACCGTGTAGAAAATCGTACAACAGTGGAAATTTTCTTACATCTTCCCCGCAGAACGTCGCCATTTTTACACCGCGTCTAGTTAAATAATTTTCCAATGTGTCGCTTCTATTTTCCGCAGTACTCTCTTTGAAACAAATCTCTTTGTTCGAAATAAAAGTATACCTCCTCACTGAACACGACTATACTCGCCGTTTGTAAATATTATAATCGCGAAAGAAATAGTCTTGAAAAATCAAAACCAGCAACGTTGTAAAAAGGAACTTCAACGTCAATTCAAGCTTCGTAATTTATTAAGTTCTCTTGGTTCGTGAAATTTATTGTCCCGTTCTCTGCTGGAGTTCCATCTCGTTGACGGGTCGCAGGGAAAAAGTCGCAGGAAATGGGAAAGAAATTAGGAATAAAAATTTTGTTACGATTGTAAATAATTGATTGTTCTCGTCGAATTGGTAGAGGTGCGAGACGGAAGCATATATTGGGACTGAGGAAATTTCAATCGAAATACGACGTCCAGCAAAGATTCATAGCGGCTAGAGGACCAAAGATAGCATAAGTCGGACCTAGTCGAACGGTATTATTCGGGTGGAATGGAGAGAACAAAAAAAAAAGAACAAACAAACGAATAAATAATAAATGAAACGTCGGAGCCAAACGACGTCGGAATCGAGACGACACCCGAATATTCGCCGAATGACTTTGGTCCTTTCTGCGCGTACGTACGGATCGTATTACATTATTAGGATTAATTAGTCGTTTAATTTAGAACCGGGATTTCGAATTCGAAAGTGGTCTGTATGCGAGTGAACTTGAATATTTTTCTCGATGTCCGCAGTCTGTTCGCGGTCGTCGAAACGATTGTTGAACCGTGTGGCCTCGTTTTATTTTTCTTTATTTTTTCTCTCATCTTCGACGTTATATTCGTAATAATCGTGTCGATGTGCCGATCGACAGAGAGATTTCGTTCGTGCTGTAACGATCAATCGTAACCCTCAATCTGCTGCGTCGCATTTGTATTCGCATCGAGAAATCGTGTGGAATGTGCTGGATCTTCGAAGTACCGGATGCTAATTGTGAGCAACAGTCTGAGGATTATTGATGGTCGAAATTGAAACAATGAGATGCGGGCCGATGTATCGATAATTAGGATTAATTGAGCGAGAGTGTGCGAGAACGTATGGGTGTCGAGTGTTGGCGAGAATATTTGTGTTAATCGGTAAAACCAAAAAATATGTTTATAATTGGTATAAAGACGGTATCGATCGAATAAATTGTTTTTCTTATAGATCGGGGTATATTTACTTTGTCCCGAGGTGAGTTCATGGGGAATGAGGAAACCCTGTTGCTTAAGATTTTTACCTTTCGTTCCATTTTTCCTTTCGTCCTTCTGTCGTGAAATAAAGCGTCGCGATAGGATTTATTTTGTACATAGAAGTGAGGTATTTTATATTTGTTCAAGATAGAGCACACGGTAAATTATTACTATTAGAGCTTCCCAGGCGTGCAATTTTGTACATTTTTATTAACAAAATCGAATGTCTAGTAGTTTGCCAATTTAAGTCAGCTCTGTGAAAGAAAATATTAAACTAGAATTAACGTGTTAGACCTTCACGTTTTGTCAACGTATGCTGTGATTTCTTATTGTTCTATAAAGAATAGCAGCATATAGAAAAAGGAATTAATTCCTGTGCCTTGTAAATTACGAACGAGGGAAAAGCGAATGCGGTAGGTAATTTCCAATATTATTTTAAATAATTTACTTTCTACAAATGTTGAATCAAGTACAATCATCAGTGGAAAATAAAATTTGTTTAAATAAAATTAGGTTAAATGAAATAAATGACAACTATTATCTAATATAATTAATCAAATAAATTCAATGCAATTTGCTTAAGTAATAGTCAAACTGATAGTAAAAGGGTTAACCGAGTCTGCCTATTTCTGTATAAGAAAGATGAATATTTTCGCAACAGCTGTCAGAAAAGAATGTTGAGAATCATGCCGGTTCTATCCACGTGGTTGATGCTGCTCAGTCATTTAAGAGGGCGAAGCGAACTGGAAGAAAACAGGGCGAAATTGTTCGCATTCTTCGGGTGAGATCGGTCAGGTTAACAGCAGGCGACAATTTTTGGTCCGCTTTGAACATTAAGGAGGAAAGGTGTCCGTCAAAATATTCCCCACACAGGGAAATCCATAATGTAGGTACGGGTAACGAAACACATCAGGATTCATAAATAAATTAAATTCTAATTAGATCTATAAAAGAATCATGAACTATTCGAACATAGTATTACGTTCACTTCCATTAATAAACACGTTCCATCGTTAGTTTCGTATGAAAAGCAAATTGAATGAGAATTACATATTTATTTTACACTCTATTTATACGAATATATGGTATCGATTTGATCAATTTAATGAACATCGTGCAATCCAAGCCTCGAAAAATAGCTCCCTAGAAACTCCAGGTATCATACAAAATTCATACTATGTTAAACAATATTTATTTGAACGTTACACGAATATTATGAACGGACGGTATACTGCATTCTACGTTTCCTCCTTTCTTAATCAATGCCGCGAAACATAATTAAACATTCAAATCGTACTTGTCGCGCACGTTCCGTAAATAAAGAATACGTAACCGCGTTTCATTCGGATGCGAAGAATTATAGGTGACACTTCGCGGGTTATCCTCGGAAGGTAGCATTAATTATTTCTTACTTTCGTTCTCGCTGCCGGTCACGTGAGGCGAATAATCATATAAAAGTGTAGGCTTCATGGCGTTTCTCTTATCTTCGGCATACCAGGTAACGTGGTTCAACAGCGACACGCTGCCATCGCTATATAAATAACAAGTCGGTAAACAATAAAGTTTTTCCGCGGCGGTACGTGGGTCACGCCACCCGAACGAAACGGCATGATCGGTCTTCCAGAACCGAGCAATGAAATTGATAATCGAAATTGATACTGGACGTTCCTCTAATAAATATTTTCCGAGTCGTACAGCGATTCGCGGTGCTGTTAGTAATAACTTAGTACGCGCGTGGAATAATTGTTGGACAGATGCTGTTTAAAACGAATGACATTTGGTGTACATAACTTACTTGCAATTAAGGTAAACGATACGGGGAAATGGATGTTTTATTGAAATTTATGTAAATATTATTTTTTGGAGTTGCTTTATTTTTATCTGGATAGGCTTCGAAGTATATGTATAATACGTCCGAGTGACGTTCGTAGAATATCACTTGGACGTAGTTAATGTGGTGAGCCGGTTGTAGTAATTTGCATTTGTTCATGTAAGCTGTTTGGTGCACTGTAATGTTGATTTATTCAAGGTACTAATTTGGTCCTTTTCGGAACATCTGTTTAAACTAAACTCGTTGATGTTTAAACTAAATGGATCTATTAAAAAAAGATGCAACGTGAAATAAAATATACTGTTTGCCCATGGTATTGGTCTAATCCTGATATAAATATTGCATGGTTATAAATATTAAATATATATCGTAATTAATAATAATAATAGGTACGTATCTCTACGTATCTTTTTTCATCCGTTCTGTACGATTGTTTTACGATAAACGCAAAAATTAATACTCGGCAACGTACAAAATATTATAAAAATACATGCGAATCTGCTTAAATGTGAAATAAAATGTTAAAATAGACCGGCAATCGAATACTTAAACGACCGTGCACACATTTATTTATACCTTACGCAATTAAACAAGAAAATATAATTGCAACTTCAATAAGAAAAGAAAGTCATTTAAATGTTACGTCTTTAACGATAACATCAATGTTACAGCTTATCCAATTTACCTATCTAAAAGAAACAAATAATTGTAACGCGCTTCCTTTCGTCGTCAAACAGCCACATAATTTATTCAACTTTATCCGTAGCTCTGTTCCCATTTTCAAAAAGTTACATAACAACTAGATAACAGGGTGATATTCCTCCATTTTTTGTTTTGCTTTCGTATCTCTACTTTGTACACGCGATCCAGGCTATAATTGAAACGTTTCAGATTGAATGGCTCAGACACGATAGTTTCAAATTGAAACGTTTCTGTTCCACCTTGGTAGCCTCCGAGCGAAGCAGGTGAAAAAGGTTACATAAAAAGATGAAAAAGAGAGAATGGAGCAGGATCGACGGTGTAATAGATTATCGACGATTATCCATCGCCTTAGGGACGAATTACCAACGGTGGACGCCTCCTTCAGAGGATAAGCGATGAAAGCGCGATAGAAAAAGCGATAAATTGCCCGAGATAGCATCTTCTTCTTTTAGTTTAGCCGACGTTGGCCCTCTGATTCTTGTCAGAAAGCTTTATTAGCTAGCCACGGTAAACAGTGATCCGAAAAACGTTTAAACAGCCCTCTGATTAATTTTCTAATATATTCAATTGGGAAACAGGGAAGAATATGTCATTTGTCGTGCAAAATTTTGGAGAAAGAATCGAGAAGTTTTGTTCCATTAGCAATTCTATTCTAGTTTTGTTAAATTATCGTTCATTTTTGTGTGATTTCATTGTCTGGATTTAGGATATTGTAAAAACAATTTATAGTTTATTAAGGAAGGAATTAGTATTGAAATGAATAGAAACTATGTGAAATTTGTATTCAATGGAATGTTGACAATCTTAGACAACTAATGCTCCAAGTATTTCGCGAAGAAACAAACTTGAGATTGTTTTTTTATCATACCGTTGCTCGGACTTACATTTAATATTCGTAACATTGCCGTTTTCGTTGTATTGTAAAGATAACAGCCGTCATTAAAGTCATTTTCATTGTCAACGTTATCATTGTTTTTTGCAATAATTTCTGAGGCTATCATCGTCGTTAGTAATGTCTTGGTGGTTTCATGATCATTATTTACATATCGTTACCATGGATTTAATGGTCGCTATCGCGATTGCTATGAATTTCATATTTCGCAATTGTACATTGCATTTAAATTGCGCTTGGAATGTGTATTCCTCGTAATTGTAACTTTCTGTTCTTTATTTATGGACAAGTGTATTTTCTTAAGTCACATTACTTCGAGGCTTGACTCGTCAGTTTGAGGAAAATTGTTAAATATTTTGAGGAAACATAAGTGAGAAATGCACATGAGCTCTTTAAGTTAGTTAAGGAAATGTTTACCTTGTCGTTTAAACGCCGTGATATGGGAAACGCTGAACAGAGTTTATATCTATTAATATCATTCAATTTATGTTGTGAAAAGTATTTTTTTAATTAGAAATGTAATCACGTATTACGTACTACACATAGCGTTGACTTGCACTACTTCGAAACAGCTTTCTCCTTATATCCATTGGTGCCTAATGAATTAAGCATAACACTATTTTCGAAAAGTGAACGCGTGCGCATAAGATATATCATATTGCAGGGGTCCATATGATAACTTATTGTAATTATTATAATAATAGCGACAAGGATACACCTGTAACAAATTTTTACGTAACTATACAACACGTGGCTTCTCAGTTTTACATACAAGGGCAGTCTGAAAAGTTCTCGGTCTGCCAGATGGAGATTATATTGAAAAATAAAACATACTTCACGTCAAAAAAAATGTTCTTTCGTTAGAAACATGAAAATATATACAGAAACATACATATACAGAAATACGAGTTGAAGGAAAAATGGAAATGCATAGAAGGCTGTAATGACATAACATATAGCGTCTTATGTAGATTTAATTATACATCTAATTACAGTGAAATATGGAAAAGTGATTCATATTTCAAGACAAAGGAATAACAAAATAAAATATATACATATATTCCTAATTTTGGCGAAAGATTGCAACAAATTTTTACAGTAAAGTAGTAATTATAAAGTAAATGATGCACAGAGTTCATAATTAAATGGCATTAATACAATGGTACATAATAGCAATAGCTGGAAAAATTACTTTCGCAGTTTTTAACCTCTATGAAGTTTATCACTTGGTTGATTCTCTTCGATTACCTCAGGTATAACGAGCATTCTCTCCTTCCGAAGATTGCTTCCGTTGCAATGCATTTGCACAGAATTAAATATTCATGCGGTCGAAGTTTCACTGTAAATTTTTTTTTTCTCTCGAAACAGTAGTTACACACGTGCGCACAGTAAATTCCGATAAATTCCCTTCACGAATCTAAGCCCAACGCTTTTACTTTCATTTCATTTTTACATTACATTACATTACATTACAACTTGCATGCAAAGAGCAAAGTTGGCGCGCTTCGAATAACATATGATAAAGATTTTCAAATTTTCGTCATTATTTTCGAGAAATTATAAAATAATTAATAATTCGTCCATACAATCATATTAAATAAAAAGGACAAGAGTTCTTCACCTGCAAAGAAACAGACACTTCATAACTTACCACTTAATAATTACTTAATAATATTAATTCGGAGACATTTTCGATTCATCCAGCATCTATTCTCCATCCAGAGAGCTAAACTTTCGATAATGATAATCGTGCACACGGGTGTCTTCCATTAGGAAGCGCCTGCATTGAAATTGTGCGAGAAATCGGCAAGGTTTAAACACGGTGAGAGGCGCGGCGCATAGTTTCTGGAAGCAATTTTTACAACGGCCCTCGATAACGAACATTTCGGTACGGACCGATGCCGCTCTGGTTTCCACGTCTCTGGCTTTATTACCTATAATTATAGACGCGGCAAATGTAGTAAATCCTCGTTGTAACGCAGTCGTTTGGAAACAGGGCTTTTCCCTCGCGTCGTTAATCCCGACTCGTACTACGTGCTCTCAGTTCATCGAGCCTTTTACCCCTTTCGCCGCGGACGTTGTATTATGCGAAAGAATAGAAATATACTTCGGCGTGGCCGTAATGCTACTCTTCGACGGTAGCAGAATGAGAAAATCGGCTTTGCGTTGTTCAGTTCGTAGTCGCATACAATAGTCAAACGTTAGTTTAAAAATCAGAACGATATTTAATAACTGTCGCAGATATTCGAATCGATGAGCAAATAATTGACGATAATCAGCGTGGAATAATTTGTGGCAGTGTCTTGATTCACTCTTGGAACACGACGAATCAATTGTATTTGTATTAAAATGATACAACGTTTTTCACGTTTGTTATTCATATTTCTGCAAATACACTCGATTCGTATTCGAGCCACGCTAGAAAGCGGCACGAATACACGGGAAACGATTATACATATTTGCAAGGAACGACGCGGTGAAAGACGTCTCTGCTTATTTTTTATTTACCTTCCCCACGGGGACAATTCTCTGTCGATATTTATCGAGCACGTTTCTTGCGACGTACAAGAGGCACGATTAAAATCGTTCTTTTAGGAAGAGAATTCCCCCGCGGGTATAGCAGATAAATGTTTTCACGAACGTCTCCACGGGAACACGCGCGTTCCCGTAAAATTTTTATTTTAATCGTTTGTGTCGTAGGTAATTTCTGTATCGAGAGCACTGATGTCGCGGGCGCCCATTTACACCTGTTAATAGCTTCATCGAAAGCGCCTCGTGCAATTAACGCGAGTGATAATCATGCACTCGAGCCCAAATAAAATTGCTTTGGTTTAATACTAACAGTAGTATTACGGTATTCCGCTTTACCCTTTTTTATACAATTCGGAAAATCTTCTGAATATCAGTGAGTAATAGATGAACAGTTTAATAATGTAGTATTGAAATACATGATTTTGAAATGTTCAACGCATTTACTTCGCTGCATTTATATTTTCGAAAATATCTCCCAATCAAAATGTTCGAAATTCGATGGGAATAACATTTGTAGAAGTATGTACACTAAATTTACAGAACGCCCCGAAAAAAAGGGAGTATCGCGTGTCAACCCGGCACGAAATTGAATATTAAAGTTTCCAACGAATAGGAATATTCTAGCAACCCGTTATACATATCAAAAGTGTAGGAACACCTTGCTTCAGTGCAATTAAAAGGCTATTCACTTTGTTTGAAAGAAGTTCCAGTTTCCTTTATTTACCCTGCGGTTTGAATAACTATTCTACTTTTCGGAATAATCTAAAATGTCACGTCTGGAAAATCTTGAACCATCTTTTCCTTTCTTTTCACGTACCAAAAGTTTTATAAAACATTTTTCCTGTACAATAATGCATTGGTCAAGTATTTTATCTTT
Organism: Nomada fucata; assembly: GCA_948146005.1. Lineage (NCBI taxonomy): Eukaryota > Metazoa > Arthropoda > Insecta > Hymenoptera > Apidae > Nomada > Nomada fucata. The sequence continues at coordinate 6,060,638 of OX411278.1, read as the reverse complement.
CACAAAGGGATTCTTTGTATTCGCTCATCTTTTTCCGTTGTATCGTAATATACATAAAATACGTCTATTTATCTGTTTCTCTTTACAAAGAAGCACACCAACTGCGACTATGTATATCGAGAAAAGAATTAAGTCTATATATATATATATATAGACTCTCTTAAAAAGAAACCACTAATCGTTATTTTTTCGAATTTTTCGATTCATTTTAACAAGTACCAAGTGTAATGCTAAGAATATTATATATTGCAAATACGCTCTGTGTTACCTCACGTATTTTTTAATAAATAATCTTCGAGTAGAGGTTTATAATAGAGCTTAATTCTTTATATATATATAATATATTATATATTATATATATATATATATATATATATATATATATATATATATTATATATCCATGTACATACATACATCGATACCTATTCGATCGATAACTTCCCTTAAAGTTGAACAGAAAGTTTATTTCCTAGAAAAATCAATTTTTTCGATCACACCACTTTCGAAGCAAGATTGGGATACGTTACCTTCAATATTACGAAATAATTCCTATTCACTTTTATCGTTATCAGAATTGACTTGGACACAGAAAATACATCTCTCTCCGTGATAATTACACCCCCCGAGGCCAATCCATCCGCAGGGGTTTATAAAATATGGTATAGAAGCGTGTCGTCCCGGTGAAAACGATTAATTCTGTCCCCAGGGGCATAAAACTCGCGAGTACCTCCATTATTACCGCAAACATAGTATTTTCCACGGCGGAAAATCCCCTAGGAGGCATTTTCCGCGGAACTATGTACCAGAAACGTTAATAATTCAACGAAAACCATCATCCAGTGCGACGTTTCTAACCAACCCCTCGAATTACACGCAGGGTTTATCTTCATTTTTTACATATTTCTGTAAAAGTATCTGCTAAATATAATTTTCCACTAAATAGGACGGTTTTATAAGTGATATTTTATCTACTCCCTCTCGAGACCAAATAGATTAGGGTATGATTATTATTTTAACAAAAAGTGTTGCGTGCAAAAATTTATCATTCAACGCCTACTTTGATTTTTCGTTTTTAACTCAACTCTGAAGAATGGAAAACTCGGTTTCACGTTCAAGACAAAATTGTCACAACATAAAATCACAAAAAAAAAAAATAGAAAATATACATAGAATTTGTATTCCCTTCGGTTCTCCGAGAAACACAATATTATATTGAAATAATTATTGATAGACGTGTTAATAATACCACGATTCTACCAATAGAAATCTACAAAATTCTTTCCAATTAAAACGATCAAAGATCTGCTTTCCTCGTGACTGCGATCGAACGAAATCTTGTACGCAAATTCGAATATTAGAAAGCGCGTAGATATAATTTCCCCAATCGTTTCCATTTCGATCGCCCTCGAAATTGACACACACGCCATCATCGAAATGATCGATGCTGTTATAATAAACCCAACGATGCTCCGGTGAATCGACCGAATTTTCCTCTCGAAAGGACCATAATTTGCATAAAGGACAACACGAAACTCCGCCAGATTCCATCGACTTCGCTGCCCATCCCTCGATAATACAGCTACGAACCCTCGAATATAAACCACTAATGAACGGCACCAGAAGTCCACACAATACACGCATATTAGGGCGTTGAATCGAGATGCCAGCGTAGCTGTTTTGTTGTGCTAATACGTCGTGGACCGATATTGTGCTTCAATTCATTCCTTTCCTCTCTTCTTATTCAAAAACGGAGCGGAATCGTGCGAACACCGTTGCACAGAGATGGAATATATTTTCCGGTTCAACTGAATTTCCGTCGAAACGATTTATGAATAGACGCACTTGTCGCTGTAATTTTCTTTGTAATCGACTGATATTATTAGAATGCGGGCCGGGGGACACTTTTTTCTCTAGCGATTGCGATATGCAGCGAATGTTTCGTAAGCAGGTATCAGCGATCGATTAAAATCATAGCTGACGAATGTTAACGACGAAGAAAAATCGCTTCCGTCTCTGTGCGTCTTCTTTCAAGGAATACAATGATCTTTATAATCGCCGCGGAGTCTGTTCTAGCGAAATTCGTGGCGATCCGTGTCCTGACCATATCAGGACTAGGTCTCGGGCTTATTCCATACCATAACCAAGGTTTATGCGCCTGTACAGACTGAAAATACCCGTAATCGTGATACTTGCACGCTGATTGCGCCCGAGCGCAAGCGGAGGTGATGCGTTTTTACTATTTGTTCCGTTTTCCCCTCTCCTAAATTGCATTCTTCCGAGAACAGCCGAGAGATCGGTTCTTTAATCTTGATTTGTAAATGCGCACTCGCCTTCCGGAACTGGGACGATTAAATCGAGCCTGCGTTCTTTTCAGGAAACAAATAATAACGAGATTTGGGTATTTGGATTTGAATTTACGCGATAAATCCAATATTGTTCCTGATCCAATTAATGATCTGACACCATTGATTCGCTATGAGTAATTATTCGTCATTCAAATAATCAAACCGATGCATTACCAATTATCGTTCTGATTGGCATAAACCGACACGGCACCGGAATATATTTCGTTCCATTAACGACGAAGTTATTCCTTTTTTGTGGAAAATTCGTTCGCGTGATGCAGAAGAGTTTCAATAAAAATATGTAAAAGAAATAGCAGCGTCATAAGAATATTATAGGTACCTATCAGATGTTAATGGATTAAAGACAAAAGTATTCCTCTTCTTCGACTAATCGCAAGGTTTTTCGCCGAGCCGATCGAACCAATGAAGTCGAGCAACTGTTGAACAAAAACGAAAGGAAAAAATACAGCTTGGAGATATTTCTCTCGAAGGAATTTCTCAGCAACGTATCGATGCCTATCCCGTAGACACGTTAACCCGTGAAACGCTTAAAACGAACACTCTACCGAGAAGCTGATTATTTTACGAGGAAATTTTCGTGGAATAAGCACACACTTGCAATTTCCTTGTGGCGAACGGACACCGCACTTAATTCGCCTTTCTCGTAGATGAATTACCTTACGAAAAGATTGATGTTACCTGTCCTCAGCGCACTTTTTATGCCCCTTTTACGTATGCAGACGCACGGTTAATATTCGCGTGTCCCTGAGTTTCGCGCGGTACTTACCAAAATGATAAGGAGAGCCTGCTAAATAAATTAAGGGAATGCAGAAAATGGAATTTGGAACAGTTACGTCGATTATATTCGTTTGGTTTTAATCATTTTATACAAATCTAATCCTTTGTTTAACCATTTCTATTGGGAGTTCGTCAATGAATTTATTCTAATGAACGTCAATTAAATGTGTAATGCCGCGATGAAAGATCCTCGACACCGGTGATGAACGCAATGCTTTTCAACTAACATTGCCTCCTAATAGCAAGGTATAATTGTATGAAAAATATATACGAAAGCACAAGTATCGAAGAACTTCAGTTTCTAAATAGTACCTAGTACTCGATGGTATCGATCCTTTGTAGTTATATCTCGAACAGAATCGGTATTGATAGTTTCACGATTCCACACGTAACAATAGGGCGTTTCCTTTGAATGAATTATTATATAGTTTTCGTTTCTCCTGCGCCACAGAGGCACTGTTTAACAACGAGTGTACATACGAAATAGTCATAGAATACTTGATTCTATTGGCGATAGTATCGATACATTCATTATGGTCACGAGACCAATACCATTTAGGATTCATTCTGACAAGCTTCAATATCAAATTACGTCGACACCAAGTAAACGTTTCTCGGCTATTTGAGTATTGAATTATTTGTAATTCGTTAGAGATATTTGTATCATTTCTGTTACTGTTCAAGACGTTCGTCATTAATTATTGTAATATACCAATTCGCTGTAAGACTGCGAGGCTAGTATGAGAATTTGTTATCGTTAATTTACACTGGTAATCATGAATTAATTACCATTCATTCATTCGAGACAAACCGCGACAACATGACTGCAACGCAGCTGATGTTTTCTCTGCAATCGAGTAACCCTTTCCGGGGAAAGCGTGCGCGCGCTCTTAATTAATAAATAATCATTCTAAGATGGATGCCTTGCCGTCGCAGTGAAATTTTCTTCTCATTAAGGCAAAGTTTAAGCACGAGCGTACCATTCGTTGCATTAACGTCTCATTAAGCGGTGAAAGTTCGTTGTTACACATTCTTTTTTCATTCTCCCGAAAGCAATGCCACCTGCTGTTACCTACGACATGCGATTACTTTGTTCTAAATCCACGTTTATGTTTTCTCGTTTGAATTCGCGATGGGTCGACTCCGTTTTCTGGCAAATATGAAAGTTGCAGAAATTTCATATTTATAAAAATCGTATACTTATTTGTAATTACAATGGTACATAAATCGTATTTATTTTCACACTTTCACAGTTTTAATTATCGAGGACATTGAAGAAAAATACTTGTGATATTCCAGATTTGAAACGCCTAAACGGTTAAAAATTAAAAAGTATCTTTGAAATCAATGGCTGTGTGTAAGCGCTTTTCTTAGACTCGCCGTTCATTCGTCGCTCATTATTATTTTCGCGAACGAAATACCGCCGCACGATTGTTCTCAATATTGTTCAAACTTTCTCAAAGAAACAACGCGTTCCTTCAGTCGACAAAATTGTTATAACAGTTCCGCACTTGTTCCCCCCCCCGTTCAACATTCTATCTTATATTCCCCGACTTTCAAACGTGTCGTTATTCCTCGATTTTGACTCGATCGGACTCCTTTCAACGTCAGTCCCTTTTCAAGAAAACGAAAAGGAATATCCCCATGTTTTTGCTTCACGCGTCGGGGGGTTCTGTCCCCGCGGCTATTCAACGACACCCTATTTCGGTTCGTCGAAAGGTCTTGAACGCGCATACATTGTCGGAACAATTAGGGACACAATGGTGTCGTCGGAGTATCGTTGACCTTTGTTTTGTTAATTTATTCCGACAAGCGTGGACCGATACAAGTGGCTGCTGTGTGGGGCCCTGAATAGTCTCGTTTGCGTTAATTTATGCTTCGTCCCCGGATCGACAAATATATGTACGTAACACCTGATTATTATTTGCCGCGATAAATCACCGTACGAGTGGTTTATCACGAGCATTCTTGTGTTGTCAAGCGTTCGCCTCTATTTCATGTGATTTTCGTGTTATTTTCGGATACGTTTCACGCTGCGCCCCGTATCGGATGCATTGTACAATCGACACTTAAATATCCATCCCGAATCGTCAATCTGAAATAGATAACGCTGAAGAAACGGGACGTGGCGCATTTGAATTACAATCGTCGAATTTATTCCGCGGGCGTAATCGCGATGAATGAATAAAACGAAGTCGATAAAAGAATATTCTGCCGCGGCTGATAAAGTGGGTCATCATTGATTGCAAAAGGGAAGGTAACTCGCATATTGTTCATCGTTTTAACGATACGCTCGCCACGATTCTAGATTGCTGCATGCATGCACACGAAAGTTAGACAGATAACGTTGAACGTACGTAACTTCTCGGCGACAATGGTGAACAGCCACGAAAGCTATTGCAAATAAAGAAGTTCATCGTGATCACGCCGGAGGACCGAAATTGCGTTGCAAATTTGCGAGTTTAAAAGGAATTTGTTAAATGACAATTAGACGCGAATCGATGAGAATTCCTTGGAATAGAACGTGAAGGGAACTGCGTTTGTTACCGTGACTTCAATTTTATCAATCCTTCAAACGATAACGACTCGTTGATGGATGTTGATTGTTGAGAGCAAAAAGAATTCAATGAAGTACAATTGCGATAAACGAATAATAATATCTATACTTTGTGCTCCGTTCTGATTAATATTCGATTATTAATTTCGCTAATTTCGATTATTAAATTGCTTTGATTAACATTCGTTGCGACTTTGTTACGTCGTAGACAGTGGGCATTGAATTTCTAATGAAAGAATCGGGCAACAGTGTCCTCTACAAACAATATAAAAATATAAAAATTCCGATACTCTATAACTCTTTGCAGCGAACCACGAAACTTCGCAAATTAAATCATTAAAATTTTCACGACAAATTCGTATTAGCTATCTCGACAACGTGAATATTATAGTAAAAACTTCGATCGACATCATCTTATTTCCTCACCGCAAAATTAATAATAGAAGAGGTGCTACGATTCCGAAGCAAATCTTTCGATGCTGTAAACAACGTTCATTTTTCGTTATTTCTGTTCAGATCTCAATTTATTCCGTCTGCCTGTCTCCTGATGAAGGCGATTAATCGAGGTTCTACTACACTATACGGGGCATTCTATTATACTGTATGATATAATATGCATAATGTACCGTTCATAAAATCTGTATCAGAGATAATGTTCGTGTTCATCGCGATTCACGTTGGCCCAATAGCACGCAATTGTTACGGGATAGGTGTATCGTGTGCTAAATTCGCGTTCCGCGCTATCTTTTGGATTTTTAATCAAATGTATCGTAACATCAAGGGTCGCGCCATTATTTACTTTGCTTTGTACATTATTTTCGCGTGTCGTTTTTACCCGCACCGGTTGAAACACGTGAGAATCCATGATAGGATGTGTCCAGGGCTTTTTCAAATCAGAGCACGAATACGCAAAATTATTATCGATAGTAGAAACAAACTCGTTTAAAAGTTCCCTTTATATTCGTACGTATTGCCTGACAATATATTCGTTATATATTGTATTGTTTATATAAATTGATAGAATATACGGTTCACTGTTGAGCAAATCGAGCAGAGTTGAAACGTGCGAAATTTTCGTACGATTATTCACTTTTAATACTTGCACGGATTGGAAATAAATTTACCTTGGCTGATTTTGTGGGAAAAATGAATTCTCTTCTGCTGATATAGTTAACGTGTGAAATGTGCGGTACAAATCTTTGTGTGAATCATTATTGCTAAAATTGCAAATAAAAAATTGCTCATCCCTTCTATGCTAAATCCTATAATATTAATCTCTTGAGTATTGATTTGATAAATCTTGGTCAATTAGGATCTTTTTTATTTTCATCACATTTAATCACATTTAATCACGTTTAATCACATTTAATCACGTTTAATCACATTTAAAGGGCCCCCTTTAAATCGTTCTAGAGTGAAAATATTAGAGATTGTAAATGTTGAAGCTGAGTTTTATATTGATTAAATCCATTACGAATTTTGCGTTCCTTCTCCATTGAATAGAAATCTTCATTTTTTGTTCGACAGAATGATAATCATAAGGCGCGGATAAAATCGCCTATACGAAGGGACCTCCATCAAAAGAATTGCTAATGGCCAGATATTAATCTTTTCTGGAGCTTTATCGTATCCTCTCTCAGCATAAAGAAGATTAATTCTCAGTCATAGGAACAACGAAGGGTTAAATAATTGGAATGGAATTCTACGATAAACGAAACACTTCAAAGTATAACAATTTATTTTACTATTATTATTTTTGACTGTACACCAAAACTCAAATGTACACTAATAATTACATACGGACTAATTTATGGTTTAGGGCTCTATGCACAAATTTTCCATAAAAGAGGATAACTCGAAAAGGTCGTCGTTATTTAATAGCTTCTTCGCGAGCATCTGCTCGTTCAATCTCGTAGCAGCTTCCTGTAACTCGTGCCTCCATTCAGTGGCAACGTTTTCATTAATCGAGCACACGACAACCTCGTTCACCTCGTCCTGCACGGAGTAACACGCGATGGACTTAAACACAGTCTTCAAATCGCTCTTCACTTTCTTTTTGATGCTCTCCTCGCGACAGACCAGGTTCAAAATGAACAGCCCGTTATCCGTTAAACATTCCGCGACCGAATTTATGATAGGCATCTCTAAGAACTGTTTCGGTGGGCAACGCATCCCAACTGTAACATCTTTACTGTCTACGTCGAAAAGTATAGCTTTGTACTTTTTTTGTTGTTCGGCGTTCTCCATCAGGAAACGCAGCCCGTCCGTAATTTCAACTTTCATCCGATTATCGAGAACCAGACCGAAGTAGTCGGTCGCAACTTTCATTATGGCTTCGTCAATTTCAACCGCGACGATACTTAACTGCAAAAGGTGTATATGATTAATATACGTAATGGTATTAATAAGTTGCATTAATATAGAAGCATGTTCCACGAAACTATCGCCGCGAAACTTTGGGGGATTTCTTTGATGCTTTGGAAAGCTTAAAAGAGGCCACGAATTTTTTTGGCGACAATTACGTGGGACCCTCTTATTTACTCGCTCACCTTAGGGAAACAGTTGTATAAAAATGTACACAGGCCTCCTCCACCTAAACCTACGATCATTATTTCCTCGAATTCTTTAGGGTTTGTCGCGGCACTCACACCAATACTCATGTACAAATGATGGCTGCACGCTAGAAATCCGGGGTCGATAATCTTTTTCACTTTACCTCGTCTAGATTTAACTGAATAGATTTGCGTATATAGATTATAATGTATCGGTGACATAACGAAACATAAATACATGGTAGACAAATTAAATACCTTGCTTCAGACGAGCTTCGCTCTGTATAACATACGGACTATCCAGAAATATCAATCTCCTGAATTCTCTGTCATCCCTTTCGATTTCTTCGACAACGAAAGGACCGCTAAGCTCGCTGTTACCTTCGTAACACGTCGTTCTCACTCCCACGTGCGAACCTACTGATAGAAACGGAATATCTGTTATTCCAGATAATCCTTCCGGGGCCAAATTTAGAATGCAATTTTCCAGTTCGCTTTTTACAGCATCCCAACTCTCGAACTTGTGCTCTCTGCATAACGTTACAATCGCGAGTCTATCTCGTTGGGCACTTCTAAGAACTTGTTGCCTTCCTTCTTTTGTGCTAAACAGCCAATCTGTTTCCCTGAGACAAAGCAATTGCAAATATCGTTACGTTTGTATCTTTCGTATCGTTGAATATCTATCCGGCATAAATAGAAACTCACGATCCCTGTGGGACTATAAATGCTGCATAACTTTTCGTTCCACGAGTCCTGGGTTGATCTAAAACGTAGACAGTATATCGTGGATGTTTGTCGTCAGGTCGATGCAGATCTAACGAGATTTCTCCAATGTCAGCCACACTATGCTTCTGGAGACTGTTGCAAACTAACGCAGACTGTTGTACTGACAATATTGCTGCTATCATGTCGTCTACCGTCGTCACCCTCTTCGGTGGTCCATCGACTAACGCTACTTCCAGTACCTGTTAAAGGGATCGATTTATCGAGTCATTACGCGAATTGAATGGTACTAATTAAATAAGGACTTAATAAATTAAATGAAACTCCAAGCAATTGTAAGAATGAATCCTTGACAATATACTTCTTAACTAATCATTTATTCGCAGAAACTTTGTAGCTGTAAAGATTGCAATTTATACGTATGTTTAATAATAACAATGTGAAGCATTACCGTTTGGGGTAGGTTTGTAAATTTTGTAGCAATTACTGCGAAAACTGGGATAGAACTTCCTTCTTCGGCTCTAGTTTTCGCCTCTGCCTCCTGGCAACGTACTATACGAAACATAAATCCAACATTTGGAAAATAAGATAAGAGATGTCTCAGAATATGTTCCTGTAAAAGCGAGATACATATGTACCTTCCTCCGTTGCGCAAGACCCTTGTAATTTCCTGCAATAAAACATTCATTACAATACATATCATCCGCCACCTAAATACAGGAATGCTTCGTATATTTAAAATAACCTTGAATCCATTATCCCATAATCCATTAACCCATTATCTATTCGTAATAATTAAACGAAACAATTCGGCAACTACTACAATCTTTGTCACACAATTAATAACACAGAGTAATTTATTCCTGTAACTGAATTGCCATTCAAGTTTTTGTTTCAAACCAAGCGGCTAATTAGAGTTGCCACTTGAATGCAGGGGACTAACACCTCAACGCTGTTTAATTTTACATGTACAAGGTATACAAAATCTCCATACCATGTACCTTAAAATATTTGTTAATAGTAGATATCGTTTCTTCTTTGGCATTTGGCATAAGAGCATCTAAGGTACCTTTATCTAAAACAACACTAAACGTATCATCGGGATAACTCATTTGCGTTGCATCCATTTGTTCATAAATTAAACCTGCTCTTACTGATGCATTAATGTCACGCATTTGCTTAATAACGATATGCGATATATCAATGTTGGTAATATTCCTGGAATATTGGGAAAATATAGGTAAATAAACATGCGTCTACTTACTACTGTAGGATTAAATGAATGAAAAATTCCATACCTGTATGCAGCATCGTACAAACACATGCTGACAGTCGAATTACCGCAACCAACAATTAAAATGTTGTCTTTTATTTTAATATATTTCAAAAGTATGCTGCATAATTCTGGATATTCTCCATACCTAATTGAAAAAAAACAAATAATATAAAATCAGATTGTATTATTTAATAATGATTTCGATACGTGAAAATTGCGTACCATTCAAAATTCTTTTTGCCACGTTTCTTGAAGAACGTGTTCCAATATTCGACTTGGCTGAACTCTGCATGTGCTTTAGGTAACAAATTCATGTTTCTTGATTGTCGAAAAATGTTATAATTCGGGGTTTATTATAATCGAAATTATAGAACAAGGTTAGTATCAGGTTAAGCGAAGACTGTGTCAAATCATATTCAAACTATGCGGTCTCGTGCAATTTGACAGGTAACTGCAGTCACAGACGAGTTTATTTGGCACCTCATAGATTAAAAAATAACCACCGGGACCGAGATACAAAAATAATTATCATCACTTTTTAGAATCTGTCGGTAACCGTTACAGTGACATGATACCGACGAGATACTGGAATAGGCAAGACATCTTATGGACTTTCGTTACCCAACGTGACTGACATACCGATGCAGAAAACCATGCTGATTCGAGCGTCCTCTGCACATGAACAGATGCTCATGCTCATTTGCCCATTTGAACATGCTCATTTGAAGAACTATTAGTTACTGAAGTAGTGAGACAGGATGTTCGGTACGGGTAGGTTTAATTAACACTGTAGACTGTATTCGCAAACGTACCGATGTATTTATGCTAATTTTCTCGATTGTATATAGTTATGCGTATTATATAATGATGTTGCATCGCTCGCTCTCTTTAACGCGTCAGTCGCTATTGCTGACCGACTACTACCCCGCACAAAACCCTCGCAGTCGTACATTAAAATAAAAGAAGCCCTGTTGCCATCAAAACCGTCGCATGCGGAGCGGCGATCATCGCGCCTCCACTCTATACCCCAACACAGGACTGTAGCGATTGTGTGAATATATGTAAATGCTTTAGGGGGGATCAGGAAAGCTGCTTCTCGGGCAACTTTTCCGCAGAAAAATTGAGCTATGGTGCCTGCTCGCGCGATGCACTTCGGTTCGGCTCGACTCACACACAGTCTAAATCACATCGCGATGCATCGGGGCTGTAAAATTGACAATGAGATGCGTGTCACGTCAGGCGTTACGCCTGTGCTGTCGCACTTTTATTGCTCAGCAAAGAACAAAGGAATTCTTTAACGAGGATAGTAGGTCCGGCTAAAAGATGGTCAGAAACAATAGAAGTCCAGTAGGAATGAATACTAGGATAGTAGAATTTACGGAAATAGTGAATACCACGGCGCGTCGCGGTGTGGGGAGGCTCGCAGAGTGTGTCGGTCGTCACGCGGGGCGCGTTGGCAGTCTCGATTGAAGCGTTATAGCATGAGGTTGTTTATGTAATTGAAGGCAAGCAAGTCGAGAAAATGGTATTTGTTAATAATTTCTTTAAACAAATTCAATTATCTCGCGTTCTACCTGGCCGATTTTAACCAACGTCATCTTAAATTGAAGGCCTCGGTTCGAAGAACTATCTGTTCGTATTTTATAACAATCCTCCCCCCCGTCATTCCACTCCTCTTCAAATAAACCACTCTTTCTGATATGCTTCTTGTTTGGCCCTCCTTTATTTCTATTTCCTCTATGTATCCCTTAACATTTTTTCTCTCTCCTGTTAGATGCTTACTAATATATTTTTTGTGTGTGCAGGTTTCTTGGGAAAGTGTGAGGGATCATTGACCAACGCTGTTCTTCTCGCATAAAAGCAAGAAAGAAGAAACTTCTTCTACTGAAGAAGAAGATACTTTAGTTATATTTAGATTTATTTAGAGCAATTATGTAATTAACTGTCTTATGTATATCTATTATATTTTCCATTATATTGTTGGAAATGGGTTTATTCAATAACTCTCCTCAGCTTGTGATTTTATAATATATTTTATTGACCACGCAATAAGAGTGACTTCTTTACTGCATCAATGGTTTGAAGGAACTAACTGCATCCAAATTAACGGACTGACCTGAAGCATAGACGACTAATCTCGAGTGCGTGTGGGGCCCTATCGGTTCTCATATAAACAACAGTTCAAACCTTATAAACAGGATGAAAGGAACTGTATAAGGCATCCTCTCTCACACGAGAATGAAACGTTAATTTTGTATTGAAAAATCTAACACGCTCCCTCAAAAATTAATCGGTATATTATAAACTTATAGTTCATTCATGCTTCGTTAAGAATATCACTCTCAATGCGTCTTCTGGGATTACATGTGGTCCAACATTTGTTGCTAAGAGTTAAGGAAACCAGGCAAAACTTAACCAGACCACTTCATGCTTGTATAAGCATATAATACGGACTAATACAAATCATTTCAGATACATTTTCATTCTGAAATCCGTGAACTTTGGCGTTGGCAATGGTTTTGTCAGAGTATCTGCCAATTGCTGACCTGTAGGCATATAGATTAGTTTTACAACATTTTTCGCTACTTGTTCTCTGCAAAAATGATATTTAATGTCAATATGCTTTGTTCTTTTGTGGCTGGTAGGATTATTGGCAATGCTAATGCAACCATTATTATCCTCAAAAATTTCTATTGGTTCTGAAATCTTAAAATTTATACTAATTGCCAATGACCTCAACCACAAAGCTTCCCTCACAGCTTCGAAAAGAGCCATGTATTCTGCCTCAGTTGACGAGGCCGCAACAGATAATTGCCTCTTCGTATTCCAACTAATAGTACATTTACCAAATAATTGAAATATATACCCTGTTGTACTTTTCCTATCAATTTCATTACTACCCCAATCTGAGTCAACATACCCGATCAAAGAATTTTTATTATCACTTTTTACATACGTTAATTTTAAATTTATGGAGCCTTTCAAATACCGCAGAACCCTTTTTAGACAAATCCAAAGTTCTTTATTATTTTTATTCGTGAATCTACTTAAAATACTCACTGCTAAACTTAAGTCTGGCCTTGTACAGACCATTAAGTACATTAAGCATCCAATGAGATTTCGACATGGAGCATTATACATCTCATCTGAATTCAGTGCTGCATAGTTTAATTTAACTTCCATTGGTGTACTTGCAATTTGACAATCTTGTATATTAAATTTATTTAAAACTGTACTAATATATGCACTCTGATCGAGAGTTATTTCATCTTTACTTCTTGTGATTCTAATTCCTAAGAAAAGCTTTATCTCTTTTAAATCAACCATTGAAAATTGATTCATTAGATAAGATTTAAATTTATCCATTACATTAATATGTGCAGTAATTATGACCAGATCGTCAACATACAATACAATGTAAATATTTTTATTAATGTCTCCTTTATCTAAAATATAAAGACACGGATCTACTGCTGAACTTTTGAAACCCAATACTTTGAGAGTTCGATCAAAAACTTCATTCCAGCACCTTGCTGCTTGTTTCAAACCGTACAGAGATTTGTTCAATTTACAAACTAGATTCTTTTCATTCTTAATACCATCAGGAACCCTCATGTAAATTTCCTCTTTTAATTCGCCGTTTAAGAAAGCCGTTTTCACATCCATATGATGTATTAATAACTCAAATTGATTTGCAAAGGCTATTAAGAATCTAAAACTTGCAATTCTTGCCACAGGGGCAAATGTTTCATTGTAATCTAGTAAATATTCTTGACTAAACCCTTTTGCTACTAAACGAGCTTTGTACTTTATTGGATTTCCAAATTCATCATTCTTAATTGCAAATACCCATCTACAGTCTACTACGTTTTTGTTCTCAGGCCTTGGTACCAGAATCCAAGTTTTATTTACTAAAAGAGAATTAATCTCTTCTTTCATTGCTTCTTCCCATTTTACTCTATCATCGTTTTCTTTAACTTCTGCATAACCTTTTGGAATTTTGCAGGTAATAGATTGTGCACATAAAATATAATCATTTGGAATTTCACTCTCATCATAAGAAATAGGTGGACGATCTATGAGCCTCTCACTCCTTCTAATTTGTTTTAAATCTCTATTTAATTGTTTTTCATGAGATGAAGAACCATCACAATGCCTCTTTTCTGCATTTGTCACCTTATCACTTGACTCTACTGGTTTGGATATATCTTCAACACCAGTTTGAACATGAGATCTTTTTAAATTAATCTCGTTTAACTTTGATGTCGGTCTTGATTTTAGAAAATCGATTTCATCTACAATGACATCTCTAACAATAACGAATTTTTCATTCGCTACATCCCACACTTTGTATCCATTTGGTTCGTAACCAACCAAGATTCCCTTCCATGACTTCTCGTCAAATTTTGTTTTAGAAATTTTATCGTGAACATATACAGTCGAACCAAAAACTTTCAAATACTTTATTTTAGGTTTTTTATCATGCCACAATTCATATGGCGTTTTATTTCCCTTCAGAGCCTTCGTTGGTGTTATGTTTATTAAATACGTGGCAGTCAAAACCGCCTCACCCCAAAAGGTTTTATCTAAACAAGCACCAGCAACTAAACTTCGAGCTCTTTCTGTGACTGTTCTCACCATTCTTTCTGATACACCATTTTGCTGTGGGGTTCTCGGAACTGTCAAGTGATAGCTTATACCTTTTTGTATACAATAGTTCTTCATCTCACTCGATAAATACTCTCCACCATTATCGCAATAGAGATTAACTACTTTTGAATTGAAACGCGCTTCAGCTTTTGAAATGTAATCACGAAAAACTGAAAAAACATCTGACTTGAATGTTATCAAATATGTAACGCAATAATGCGTAAATTCATCAATCAACAGTACAAAATAATTCTTGTTATTAAGTGTAGGAGGAGTGATCGGGCCAGAAACATCCGAATGTATTACGAACAATGGTCTTTTTATATTACTCTTGTCTTTTGCTTTGTTAAATGGCAATCGCTTTTGCTTACCACTTATGCAAGCTTCACATAGTCTATCATTCGGGATTATTTTCTCAATTTGACTTACATCGTCAACCATTCTATTTCTTTGCAATTCCAAAAATTTATGTTTACCCATGTGGCCTAAACGCTGATGCCACAATTCATAACCAATATTTATAATATTACATTCTTGAGCGATAGAGTTTACTACATACGATTTAATACAAAATTTAATTTGAAATGTATTCCCAATGGGCTTACCAGTTGCTACCGTTTTACCATTCTTACTGATTGATATATCGTGTTCATCCAAAACCGTCCTCAGTTTCGCCTTTCGCAGTTTTGAAATAGACAGCAAATTTCTCGGAACCTCTGCACTGTATAATACATCCTGCAGTACTCCTTCAACACCTAGGTTGCTTATCACGTCCAGTGAACCAATTTTCGTTGCCAAGATGAAACATCCATTTTTGGCAACTCCAACTTTTATTGGTGGATTTAACTCAAGAAAATTCTTCGCTAAATCTCGCCTGTTGATCAAGTGATCTGATGCTCCAGAATCCATCAGAAATGTTATTGAATTTTCCTCGCACCTTTCGAATTCATAATCGCCAGTCATAAAAGCAAAACCGGAACACTCCATTGACGATAACTGTTGAGCCATTTGAGCAGTCTGACTTGTGTTCCTTTTCTCTGTCCCTTTCTGATTTTTCTGCTTCAGCTCTCTCAAATAAAAACGGCATTCACGTTTTATGTGTCCTGGCTTGTTGCAGTGGTGACATTTGATTCCAAAAACTCTTCTGTTATTTCTGAATCTATTGTACTGCCCAAATTTTTGACCGAAACCCTTGTTCTTCGATGTGTCGAAATTTGGCCTTTTTGTTACATGCATTGTACTTTCAGCATGAAGTACTTTTGCACTCGTATCTGCACTTTCTGCTTTTATTTTCACCTCGTGATCGAGAAGTCTCGTTTTCACAAATGCCAGAGTCAATGTATCTTCCGACAATGTCTCTATTGCGGTAATCACACCATCGTAACAAGGTGGAAGAGTTAATAATAAGTGTGCCACTTTATCCGTCTCTTCCAGCTTTGCACCAGCCGCTGATAATTCACTAATCAGATCATTGAAAAGAGTAAAATGTTTAACCAGCGGTAAGTCTCCTTCCAATTTCAAACTGAGCAGTTTCTTCCTAACAGCCAATTGAGTTGCAACACTTTTCCTTTCATAAATTTTGTCCAGATTCTCAATAATTTCTTTGGCGGTTACATTTCCACTTGCAAAGCCAAGAAATGAATCTGACAAGAATTCAATAATCACACCCCTAGCAGTGTTTTCGGCCTTATCCCAGTCGTCAGGTTTCTCGTCGGGAATCCTTTGGTCAATAACTTTAATCACACCTAGTTCAGTTAACAATGAACGAATTCTGAACTTCCATACACTGTACTTATCACCATCAAGAGGAGTAATGTTTCTTTTCATTTTTAATTGATCCATAACAGGTATCAATACACGTGTCCTTGCACAATTAACAACCTGGATCAAATGCACTCTATCTCACTAAACTTGAACTTAACTAAACTTAAATTGTCTTGGCAATTTAATAACTAATAAAAACTTAACACAATTAAACAAAAAAGTTTTTGCACAGTTTTACACGTTAGACCTGGGCCCATAACCTGTTGGAAATGGGTTTATTCAATAACTCTCCTCAGCTTGTGATTTTATAATATATTTTATTGACCACGCAATAAGAGTGACTTCTTTACTGCATCAATGGTTTGAAGGAACTAACTGCATCCAAATTAACGGACTGACCTGAAGCATAGACGACTAATCTCGAGTGCGTGTGGGGCCCTATCGGTTCTCATATAAACAACAGTTCAAACCTTATAAACAGGATGAAAGGAACTGTATAAGGCATCCTCTCTCACACGAGAATGAAACGTTAATTTTTGTATTGAAAAATCTAACATATATATTCGGTTTATTCGGTAGATCTTGTATAATCTTTAATAGTCCTTTTACTACAAGTTCTACTGAATCTGCTAATATAAAATGAGAGATATAATAAATCATTTACATATGCACACATTTGCAGTAATTTAAATTTATGAGCTTCTGTAAGATATATTGTAAATTAACTTCAAAGAATAGTTTATAAGTATTAGATTATTTCTGTTTATAGTATTTTCATATTATATACACGTTACTTTAGAATTGATGCAACATTTAGTTGTACGATGTATTGTAAATAATTAATAAGGATTAGCTTATAAAATTGAATTACAACATTTTTGTAACTTGTATCTTCATTGAATAGTTTAAATAAATGCTTAATAAAAGGAATTGCACTGCCCTTTTAATTTTCATACCTTACCAATCCTTGAAAGAACCTGATTCCAATTCCTTACACAAGAAGTACCGTGGATGAACTTTAAATGCAAAGTTCTGAAGCGAGAAACTTGTAAAAATTGCCCCGTACGTTACTAAATTTAGCAGCAGAAAATCCTCAATCATCTTCATCACTATCGAAGTCTTCATTTGCTGTAAATTGAACTTTAAAACAACTCAACAAAGTTGCAAACAACGTTGCAAACAACAAAGTTGCAAATCTTCTGGAGAAAAATTTGCAACAAAGTTGCAGAAATTCTCGAGAAAAATTTGCAACAAAGTTGCAAATCGAGCTCTAAGAAAATGCAACAAAATTGCAAAAAACGCCTCGCGAAAACGCAACAAAGTTGCAAAAATTCTCCAGAAAAATTTGCAACAATGTTGCACCCAAAATTTTGCAACAAAGTTGCAAACAACGCTTTGTGAAACCGAAATAAATTTGCAAAAAATTTTGCAACATTGTTGCAAATTTTCTGGAGAATTTTTGCAACTTTGTTGCAAATTTTTGGCCCAACATTGTTGCAAATTTTTCTGGAGAATTTTTGCAACTTTGTTGCGTTTTCGCGAGGCGTTGTTTGCAACTTTGTTGCAAAATTATTGGCGCAACATTCTTGCAAATTTTTCTCGAGATTTCTTGCAACTTTGTTGCAAATTTTTCTCCAGAAGATTTGCAACTTTGTTGCGTTTACGCGAGGCGTTGTTTGCAACTTTGTTGCATTTTTCTTAAAGCTTGATTTGCAACATTGTTGCAATTTTCTAGAAAATTTTGGCTACTTTGTTGCGTTTCCTTAGGGCTCAATTCGAAACTTTGCTTTTGCGATGTCTTGTTTGCAACTTGATTTCATTTTTATGAGCAGTTGTTTGCAACTTTGTAGCATTTTTTAGGCGCTATTTGCAACTATCTTATATTTTCCCGAGGCGCTGGTTATAACTTTGTTGCGTTTTTGTCAGGTATCATTTGCAACCGTATTTCATTTTCGCTAGGCATTTCTTTGCAACCTGGTTGCAATATGTTTAGTAATGTTGAGGTTTATTTTTACAAGTCCTCCGCTTGGGAACTTTGCATTTAAAGTTCATGCACGGTAGGACTTGTTTAAGGAATTGGAATTAGGTCTTGTCAAGGATAGTTAAGGTGTTAAAATTAAGAGAGGCGTAGAATTCTTTTCATTTGAGATTTATTGAAATTAAGTAATGAAGATACAAGTTACAAAAATGTGATAATAAAAATTTACAAATTAATACTTATGAACAATAGTTAATTTGTTTAAGGTTAATTTACAGTATACCTTACACATAAAACTAATACTAAACTTTACGCAATTTAGTTGCTGAAGCGCATTTTAAATTATAAGAATTGTGTAACTTGTGCATATGTAAAACCCAAAGTATTTAATTGTATCTTGTATTTTATATTTCGCGCATTCAGTAGAACTTGTAGTAACAGTAATATTAAAGTTCATACAAGATCTACTGAATAAAGAGAATATAAAGTACAATGTATAGTAGGTACACATAACAGTTACTTACACAATTGTTCTAAATTAACCTTATGCGCTAATAGTTGCAAACTATCCTTAGAAACCAATTTACTATAACTAATGTATGTGGCAAGGGTTATTCTTTCTTCTTTCTTGCTTTATGCCCGATGAGAAATGTCGGTCAAGCTCCTTACGCTTTGGCTGCGAAACCTGCACACACAAACAATATATTAGTAAGTATATGTAGCAGGAGAGATAAAGATTGTTAAGCGATATTTATGTAATTGAGAGTACGAAACGGTTCATACCACTATTTGTAAAGAAGGGCTTGAATTTACGTATCTCTCGTATCCCTGTCTTACCTACACGCAAAGTCGTAATTAGAATCGCCATCTATACAGATGTGAATGAAGCTAACCCGAGCCTCTGCTACATTTACACTTACGGTAAGTAAGAGGCACGAGCAGTTTCATGGAGTCCTGTATAGATAGCGAGACGATAGCAGGCACTGTAGATATGGCAGAGACTTACATAGTTTCAAGCACATCTTTACCGATATCAATTAATTAATGAATTAAAAAATTTACATTCCTCGCGCTTATGCATGATGAGAAGTGCCGGCCAATACACTTTACTCTTTGTATGCGGGACCTGCACACACAAAAATGCTAAGGGATGTTTAGGGGAAAAAGAAATGGTGGAGGGCCACACCAGAAGCGTAAGAAACAGACAGAATAAAAGATAAATGAGATGCGTCTCGTAAGAGTGAATTTGATAATGGTTATATGTACATTAAGCCCAACTTTCATTGCTGCGAGACCGAAATAAGGAATAATACAGCTATTAGTATGTATCTATTGCATGCTGGAAAATTTGTTACCGACAATGTTACTACACCACTGACGAGATATAGGCTATATCTGGTCTGTGACTACACATTATCTTTATTATAGATTGTAATACCGTAACACTTTATTGTAATGTAAATGACCGTATGAATCGACTTTCGAGCATTATTAACTTAATTATATAGATGAAGACGTAAATAACCAAATTCTACGAAGTCTATCATACCCACATAATTATAAACAACTGCTTGAAATTACGTACCGCTCGTATTTCTGTCTAATCTACAGCTAAAGTCGCTTCAGTTTCGCCATCTATAAAGAACTGCTCGAACCTATAAGTATGTTTGCTCTATCTAGAGTGAGCAGTATCGCCATCTATACAAATGTAACTGAAACTACTCGGGTCCCTGTCATAATACACTTAAGGTAGGTAAGGGGCGCGTGTAGTTTCCCGAAGGTATGTATAGATGACGACAACATAGCAGGCACTTGTGGCGACTCGCTTGCGCAGCATTTATCGACGAATGCGTGAATTTGTCTCACCGTGAATCGCGCCATGGGGATTCATCCTTCCACCGCACTCATCACCTTGGTGCTGCTCTCGCCCAATGGATTTGGAGATACATACATCCGGCGCTCTCTCAAAGAATGGCTGGATGCTCTTGGCCAATTAAGAGCTGCAGGATCGAAAAAGAAGAAGAAAGGAAGTTTCCTGTTTTTGAAAGCGTCGCTTGGGATGCCATTCCTTGCAAAAGCATCCTTTTGACTCCATCCTAGTTTATTTGTTCTGTTATACGTTGTTTTTGTCTCTCTAAACTATTTGTTAATTGTTAATAAATTCTACTCGTTTTTTTCCCACGTTCATTTCAATATTTATATGTGAGGTTTATTTACGGAGTTCCCCACACACTGTAGATCCTTATCCACCCGCGTAGTTTCAAGCATATATTTACACATACTAATTAATTTATGAATTAAAATATATACGTGGTTACTTCGTTCATAAAAGAGAAGGCATCTTGGGGAATAAGTAAATTTAATTCTCAAGGCGATACATAAATTATCTTACTGTAGAATTATATCTACAGTATAACAAAACAGAAAAATATACATAAGAAGTAGGCCAATAAATAATACAAAATATTTACAACTACAAAAACAAACAAAAATAGAAATGAGAAATCAAAAGTAACTGCAATAAGATCTTAAGATTCTGTCCAATATAGTGAGCAGTAATGCCCACTTAATGTTCGTTGGTTCGGGGCTGCTTACCGAATGGTGTTCGGGGATGTGATTTTCCAGGAAATGTTGTTCTATTGCTGATAACAATTTGAGATAACTGCGACGCTCGTTCCATCCGCGATGCATCGGAGCACGCCCAACAATTCGTGGGGATGACCCCCCGAACATTAATTGGGGAAAAGAACGAACATTAAGCGGGCACTACTGTACCTTGTATCCTAAGTGCAATACGCAGTCTATTCGCTCGAATTATTTTCCATATAATTATCAAACGTATCTTATCTGTTCTGTGAGATTGTGTAAAGAATCGTTTAATAATTATACAGTAAATAATTGATTGCCCAGGTCTCACCACGTGGAGGTTACTGCGAATGGAGACCCACCCTAGCCACGGCCCTTCCACCCTCCAATTACGCAAAAACTAATTCTACTATCATTTGTAAGGAAGAAAAATCTCCTATCATTGTCAATTCGTAGAACGTTCATTAATTGACCGTATTACAAATACGACAACAACAGGAGTACTTAGACGAATCGCGATCGCGAGCTAAATTGAATATCCGAGGGAAACCTGAAAGAAAATCTGCAAAAGGATCTAAAAAATATATCCTAAGATCTTAAAAACTAGACAACGAAATATTATTGCAGTGGTGAACACTGCTGTCTTAAAAACTAGACAGCGAAATATTATTGCAGTGGTTAACACTGCTGTCTTAAAAACTACACAGCGAAATATTATTGCAGTGGTGAACACTGCTGTCTTAAATACTACACAGCGAAATATTATTGCAGTGGTGAACACTGCTGTCTTAAAAACTACACAGCGAAATATTATTGCAGTGGTGAACACTGCTGTCTTAAAAACTAGACAGCGAAATATTATTGCAGTGGTGAACACTGCTGTCTTAAAAACTAAGACACAGATTAAAAACAAATCCACCCTACTTAAATACTAGATTAGATTCAAATTTCGCCCTACCTAACTAAAGATCTATCTTAAAACTAGTATCTCCCTGCCTAGTATAACAGCTAAGAGATCAATTAAAAGGACAATTTCAATAATATCCCACCTAAACAGGACTGTAATAGATACTTTACCATACTCATGTGGGTATAAGTATGTATATACTTAATTCCTCTTCAATTAGTTCATATTAATATCGTGGTCCATAGTTTCCTAGAAACAGACTGAAACACCTGCCAACCATTTTTGGTTCTATAAACCCTGCCTAATTAAAAGTCTAATAATTTCAATTCGTGTAAAACCTGCCTGTTTAAAGATCTAGGATTGTGTGTTCAACTGAACCCTACCTACATAAGGAGCTAAAAGTATTGTTCGATTTATAATTAGGCCTGCCTAATTAATTATTTAACACCTGTAATTAGTTAAAAGGGCTGGGGCAGGGGCGGGGGCGGGGCGGGGTGGGTTTGGTTGGGGAAGATGTGGTTACATTATACGTATATTCATGAATCCTCTTCCTTAGTTGATTCTCTTCAATGCTTCTGAAACAAACCAAAAACTAGAAATAATTAGTAAAGCATTATAAAAATGAATTCATAAACTCAATAAAAATTGAATCTGGGAGCCTGGCTCTTTCATTTGATAGTTTCCAATCGTGTCTTTGATAATATTTCTGGGGTTCTATTGTATTCATTCCACTTTTGAATCTCTGGCGCACTTGCATTTGTTTAATATGTCATAATTGGATCAATCTGCAACAATCTCATGCATTGGATTAGTAACATCCCCAAGCCCCACCATGTTATATTGAAATGAAGATGCTTTTAATTCGTAATAACCGATTTTTATCGCAGATAATAAAATCCAATTGATATGAAAAGTGTAGCTACATTTTAATAACAATTGGTAATTGGATTTCGGCCAAGTTGATATATCCTTTTGCACATTTTTGATCAAACTGGTAGTATCTATTTCATTAAAAACTCCAAATTGAAGTAGTCACATTTCGCTACAATTGATTCTATTCTGCTTCTACAAAGAAGCGACAAACGATTATTCGGAAGCAAAATATCAAACTTCCACTATCGCCATGCCGAGGTCCAAGTACGGCCAAGAACATTTTTCGCGCAAGTATTTTTGTTTAAACATTTACGGATATCGCGAGTGAATTTCAATTTCTACAAAGCAAGCTCGAAAAGTTATAAAAATTGGCTCTACTTTAAAAAAGGGTGAGAATAAAATTGCAACGATTTAGAGAAAATATTTAGAAGTCGAACTCCAATAATGAACAGTCACTAGTATTGACTCTAATTGAAATCTACTATCTAGAATTATTTCTTTTTTTTCTTCTCTTTTGTTTTCTTTTATTTATTTTCTATTCTTTTTCACTTCGTACGCACAGTAATTTAATATTATGTACGCAAATTTTAAGCAGTATTTCCATCAACAGACATTCCACTAAGAAGAAAGCGCTGTAAAGAAAAAATACACCCTATAGAACAAGAATTGCCAAAGAATTGGTCAGCCACAATCTTTGGCTGACGATGATGTGCCACCCTCAAGGGTGGCACAGGAACGGGCTTCCAATTGGAAGCAATAAGGGACTGGTATTCGCAACTCTAATTAAAAACGCGATCAGTAATCAACGCAACGCTAACTGGAACTCGCGATGCAATCATTTCGCAACACTATTTATATAGACTGATAGAAACCAAACATTAAATTATTTGTAATATCAAAAAACAAGCTAATTGAAGATCCCCTGAAAAGTTAGCTGAAGGCTCAAGACGCGAAAATAATTTCCGCGACACTACAAACTTTCTCATACGTAAAATATATTATAAAATACTACAATATAACTATCAATAAGAACGGCAAAATTGCAAAAACAATCGCGACGTCGTTGCGCAACGCTAAACCAATCGCGATTTTCATTCGCTCGCAACTCTAATTAAAAACCGCATGGCATTTAACGCAACTCTAAAGCAACGCGATATTTTTGGGAGGGCTGTATCGTTGGGCCGGAATGTGCGTCGGCCAAGTACAAATAAAAATTCTACAAATGAAAATGCAAGCACAGTGACAAAGTAGTAACATAGAATGATTCCCCGTTCTTAAAAAGAATGGAGAACCATTGGTAGTTGCCCTTTTGAGCGACAGTTTGTCGGGCCTCTTCGGCATATAGCCTCTTCATTTCGTTGGACCCGAGGGCCAGCTGAAACTTAAACTAGGCTCGAGGCTCTACTCGGAAATCAAGAAAAAACTTATAAAGGTGAAATAAAGAGTTTGAATCGCGGAGCTAAATGGAACGCACGTGGCCGAATCACGACCAAATAAAATAGTAAAACTTGTGATTACGGAAAATCGCAAGTATTACTATAAAAATTTGAATCGTTCTTCGTTCACACGTGCAGCCTCGAGCATAATGAAAGGCGTTTCGTTTCGGATCCTAAATCGCGACCGCGACCGCGAGGGATTCGAAAAATCGATAGGCAAAGCCAGAGGCGAACGCATTTTCGTTCGCGCCGCAGCTTCACCGTCGACTTTTCAAATCAGATTTCCAGAAACAGGTTGAACACGCGAAATAGTGCCTGCCCGATCAGAGACTGTGTCAACCTGCCCGGCCCTACCTACTTATGTCTATCAGTCACACCAGAAAGTATGTTACCTATCCTACCTGGACCTATATTTAAAAAATGGCAAACGGGCACACCAACACACGACACTCCACGGTTCTCAGTCAAACACTTGGGCGCAAAAGCCTACACTAGGGAGGCGTCCCGGGACACCCCCGACACCCAAGTGTCGTCACACAACTTGCACACTCTAATGTACGTACCATTTTTCTGAAATCGACTGACAGTGGCTGGGATCTTTGCGTTCACGTGGAAAAAACCACGTCGCGGTTAAGATATTTAATAGAATAATTAAATAGCACCGATAAAAGAGGTACTTGATAGCAATTGATAAGTATATTCGATTCTTTTTGGTATTTGGTCTCTGCAACCACGTTTTAGTACGGAACGACGCAAATCCACAGCCTAACCACACACACAATGCGGATATTACGTCGTGCACGATACACCAAACGCACTGTCAGTCGCCAACTCATAGCTTATCAACTAAAGAAATCTCATCGTGCTCTACCACCGTTCTCCCACTCAAGTAGCACCGGGGCACGTGAGTGGGGTCCGGGCAGTGAACACGGAAAGGGTTAAACCTGGAAATCCTCCTCTAAAAAGATGATAAATTCATACTGATTTTCTAACGGGCTAAATATATATTTGTATATTCAATGACTCTACTTTATTAGAAGATATAATCAATGACTCTACTTCATTAGAAAAATTAAGCAATGACTCTACTTTATTAGAAAAATTAAGCAATGACTCTACTTTATTAGAAAAATTAAGCAATGACTCTACTTTATTAGAAAATATAAGCAATGACTCTACTTTATTAGAAAATTTAAGCAATGACTCTACTTTATTAGAAAATTTAATCAATGACTCTACTTTGATATACTTTTAAATAAATTCAAACATCCTCGGGCGTTCTCATCATCAAAGCATTGCTTCTAAAACGCCAGGTCGGTTTTAAAGTAGATTGCCATGATATCGAGATCTACCCGTTCGCGTATTGTCTTCTTGTACATTCAGGTTTAATTAATATATTGTACGGAAGAAGTGAATTTATTCATATCTTTATACGCTAAAGACTAATAAGTATATCGAATAATAAAATTATTCGATAGTTCCAACAAATTGATAAGGTATATAAGTACCTTTACTTTATATTCAATCAAAGTAGAAAAAAGAAGAAATACTACGTTCTTACTAACAGCAATCGCTATGCATTTTATTATAACTGTGCACTAATTGCAATTGACAAATAAACGAAGTCGAAGGGTATTCGACTTCTCCACTACAAACTAGTGCACGTATGATACTGGTCGTTACTTTATATTCATCTAATAATTAATAACTACTTAAATATTTGTTTCAAACGTATTCAATTAAATAGTCTATTATAAAAAGATGCATAGCGATATATTTTATACTAAATTTCTCTCTTAAAATACTCAAACTAAATTGAAACGCGTTGTACAAGAAGACCTATCCTCATATAATATAAAACAGTAAAGTAGTTACTACTCATGAGTATATTTGTGTATACCCATGGTCACAGTGCTTGCAAGAAAAATCTACGTAATTACAACCGATCACTCGTGTCGGTTCGGACCTTTCGTCCTGCGACATGATTGAGTGACCAGAGGAACTTTAAAGCATGCCACTCACCGGTTGCAGTCTCGCCAGGGCCGCGGTCAAGCTCGTCCCCGTCGTAGCCATGGAAGTTGCTGAAACATTCAAGAAGGGCAGACAACATTAAAATCTTTGTATTTTCAGTACTATCCGAATGTGTTAATTATCAAAGATTATTGGAATACAAGATTAAAGACATAAAGAGATACTTACTCGTCAGGTTGATGGATGAAAGCCCGAACTCGCCGAACAGGACACTGACTCTAATGGAACACTTATGATTCGCAAACAAAGTGACTCTAATCTCGCGGCAGTATTATTTCGGAGCAAACACTGACTCTAATTTCGCGGCTCTTTACTGTCATTTATGTTTAATTATTATTAAGAGCGGTTGCGCTCAAAAAGTAATAAAAAGAACTTTGACGGGGCAAGCCCTGACTCTACCGAGCGAATTGCGCGCGGTCATCAAAATTTTGAAACAAGTCACGGAATGAATCAAGGAGGGGTGTAATTGATGAGGAGGCAAGTAAGTAACGAAAGTGACTGCTACCGAGCAGCCCGCGAACTCTCAACCCAGAGCCTGGACACAGTTAAAAGTGAACGTAGTTCACCCTGTGCTCTCCACAGCGACTAACAGTAGCCTCGATATTTAGTCAAGCCTCGATACCAAGTCGCAACCTCATTGAGCTGCAGATGTGCAAGACCGCGACCATGATTTCAGACTTATGACCCATAGCCCTAACCGTTAGTGGCGTAGACATAACAGCGAACGTATCCTTCGTCCGGTCCCACAATCGCGGCCCCACACATCGTAACTCGCTGACACTGAGACCCGTACCATGCTAAATGCGCCCATCCAGCACTACTCTGAGCGGAGAGCAGAAAAAACCATGTACTGCAGAAAACGGATTGCAGCAAAAAAATGAATTGGGGGGGAGTGCGCAGCCAATTCGCTCGATTTATTTTCCACATAATTATCGAACGTCTCTTAAACGTTTAATAATTATACAGTAAATAATTGATTGTCCAGGTCTCACCCCGTGGAGGTTACTTCGCGTCTCTTTACTGTCATTTATGTTTAATTATTATTAAGAGCGGTTGCGCTCTAAAAACAATAAAAAGAACTTTGACGGAGCAAGCACTGACTCTACCGACCGCATTGCGCGCGGTCATCAAAATTTTCTGAAAGAAAATCTGCACGCGTTAGTAAATGAGGAGAGGAGGTAGGAATTAAAGAAATACACATGTGATTTCATTTGTCTCTTTCTTATTTCTTTATGTCTATTGATGAATTACTGCTTTCGTTTTAATAAAGTACTACTGTATTATTAATTGTCTATTGAAGATATATTCTTATAGATTAATATAAATGACTTATCAAAAGTGTACTGTGACTGTTCTTTGTCAGAGTCTTAATAGTGATCATGATCCTAGTAAGTAAGCAATATCGCGCATTTATAAATTCTCATAGCTGCTTGTAGAAATCGAGACTAGGAACTATTTATAGTGCCTCAAGGGCAACAAGTACATAGGTACGCGGGCAATCCTGCGCCGAAAATACAATTTGACCGTACTTGTGCCTAGGTCACAGAGATAATAAAAGTGTTTCATAAATATTAGTGAAGCTATAATAGAAACCACGACCGAAATGCAGTGAAACATGAAAGTATTTCAATTCTTCGTTTAGAATTAAGGAAATTTACTAACTCTAGTTTCAATCGCGAATATTGTAAGTTTTATGTGAAATGTTTTCATTACTTAACGAACGTGGATATACGAATTGGGAGAAGAAAGTATTAAAATCTATTTACAATAATGAGAGTGCTCAATAACTTTGAACCGAAGGAAAAGAAACTTGAGCCGAACACCAATCGCCAGATAACAAGAGATATACATAAACCGTTGAAATTATAAGTTACATGTTACCAGTCCTTCATCAAAAGTCGTCAGACTAATTGTTAAGCGGGGTAGAAATTGTAGATTAATACTCTATTCCTGCATCATCAATAGATTATTCTCTACCAACCAATCGTCCATTGGACCTGCAACAAAAAGAAAAGCAACGTGATAAACTTGTGCAAAAAGCAGAATCGAAATCGGTATGTAAGTGTCGTTGCAAGCAAAATAAACGAAACCCTAACACCGCATCGAATCCGAATAATCGTGCAATAAAATATGATACAGATTCGAAGAACCGTTCAAACTAATAAATTCATTATGCAGATATTTTCATAAAGGACTAGTTATCGCGTATCAAAGAATCGGTGGTACCGGATGACCGGCGAAGCGTTCAGAAAAAGAGACTCGAGACTTTAATGTACATCCGCGATCGCCAAACAATTGTTAAATAAATGCGTATTAATTAAAACAAGCTAATAGCGAAGCGTATGTGGTGGTAAAGTACACCCCGAGATGTTATTGCGTTGTAGGGTTATGTATGTCACTAACCTTCGACAACATAAACGACCCACACGCTACGACACTTAGCCTTATACTGATACCGCGTGCACCCACCGTCTGTGCATCCCCACTCCGCGACGCGCCGGCGCGTCGCTAGCGCTCGGCCGTGATCGGTGGTATTCGCTATATCAGAAATCTTCGTAGGCCACCGACCGTTTCCGTCTGCTCTACTATTCCAGGGTAATACCTACTGGGCTGCTGCAGGTTCTGACCAACTGTTAGCCCTACCTACGATTCCTCGTTAAAGAATTCTTTTGTTCTTTGCCGCGCAATGAAAGCGGGACAGCGCAGGCCGGACGCTTGACGTTTCACGCATCTCATTGTCAATTTTACGGCCCCGATACATCGCGATGTGATTTCGACCCAATTCGAGCCGAACCGAAGTGCATTGCGCGACCAGGCACCGTAGCTCAATTTTTCTGATCCCCCCAAAGCATTTACACATACAGTACAACCTCGACAAGCCGAACCTCTATAAGACGAAAATTTTCTTAATTCCCTTGCGCTCCGCTACAAAAACCTCTATAAGTCGAACTGCTATCGCTTCTATCGCTGCCCGAACGCTCGAAAACATGAAACATCTATAACTCGAAGCTTTTTTCTCCTCCCTTGAGATTCGAGTTATCGAAATTCGACTGTATACACACAATCGCATGAATCCCGTCCCCACTACTTCAGTAATTAATAATTCTTCAAGTGATCACTGTTCACGAGCAGAGGACGCTCAAATCAGCATGGAATTTCTGAGTCGGTATGACAGTCACGTGGACCACGAAAGTCCATAAGATGTCTTGTCTATTCTTATATCTCGTCGGCGCCGTCGTGGTTGGAATATCATTTGTTACCCAGCCAGTACTCGGGTAGTTGGAAAAGTAGATAGGACGATAGGTCTATTCTACGTTTCGTCTGTGGTTTTGTATTGCGTTGATGGTTTATTTGCACGGAGTGAGGTGTTTAATAATATTTTGATTATCGTGACTAAATAATAGACGCGTCCCGATCAACACATAACTCGCAATAATTGTCATAAGATTAAAGAATCTGAAATAGATTGTCGATCAACTCCGTGAAGTTTACCAAACTTAAGAAAATGCCGAACCTGTCCAGCATATCTCATTATCCCTTAAAGGTAAATGTCATTAGTATATTGTCATTTCCACAATTTTCTGAAAAATTGTACTCCGAAATTATTGACTCCTTTGTGAAAAGTATAATTCGTTGCACGTCTTATTTTTTATCTTTTGTCTCGCATTGTTTCCGCTTTTTCCTTACACCTTTGCGTGCGATTATTTCTGACCGACAATTAGTATGTCCGGTTGTAAGAACAGATGACAGATAATCCTCTAAAATTTTAATTGCGTTTCATGAAGACTTTTACGTACTACCTTCGACGATGCATGTTTCTAAAGTATGAAATGGAATTATATAAGGGCTTGACAATGAAACAATTCTGTAACCCGTTTGACAAGTTTCTCGTATTATATCAAGAGCGAGTTTTGTACCACCGCAACTGTAATTACGCGAATCTGTTGCCTAGACACTACTTAAGTAGTGTATTAATGCAATTTGCATTGAGATCATTTTTTATGATCTTACCGGATTTTTTCAGGTGATATTTGCAATTCATTTAGTGCTAGTAACCTGGTAAGAATAAATTTCATTTTTATTTTATACTAATCTTGCATCTTACAAGTACTGTGAAATACCACAGTATATAGAATGTTATCGTTATACTACATGGTGAAAAAATTTCTTTTTAGGAGCATCCAGGGTCATTGGTGCCCTAAATCTGTAATGTTTTACAATTTTCTTTTCTTCATTTGCTTATTGTGGGCAATTCATCATATAGAGTCAGATGAACCACTGCAATTTGTAAGCAATTAACTATTGATATGTGTTATAGAATGTTGATTTGTCCAGTGTTTGTAATAGACTTGTGTATTTTAGGCATTGTTCATAAATATATTGTCCATATTCTTTGATGTAGTAACATTAGTGGTCTACTTCCCATCAACATGTAAGTTGATGCTGTATAATATTAAGTTTAAAACTAACACACAAAGATCAACAAATTACATTGCTAATTAACCTCCCTATGCAGAAGATGTATCTATCTGATAGCACAAACTTGTAGATGCATCTGAGAAGTTTAGCGCTGCAATTATGATCATAAACATGATTGCACGCATCGTCACAAGCGTATACCTTCTACGAATAGGCCAAGCAAGAGGTGGAGGTTTAGCCACAATGTTTACTGCAAGTCCTGTGATGGGTCAGTAGCACATTGGATAGAGATCCATGTTTCGTAGACCTGCATTGCTTCGTCAAAGTTATGCTTTAAGTAGGTGCATGAGATTTTATTTCCAAGCGCTCAGATTATGTTCAGTAGTTTCTATAAGATTGTGTGTATAGTACATGTGCGACCATTGTGAATTGTGCAATGTGCTTTCTGTTTTTGTGTTGTATGTGGTGCGTAATTCCGAGGGGCCAGATTGACCTGTTCTCATGAATATTTTTCTATTTTAGGCTACGGTCGAGAAGATTACGAGGACATATCTCATTCGATTCCACAGAATTCCGATTTTGCTGGTCTTTAACAACATTACATGACGTTTATAAAACTCAGTACTCCGAAAGCTGCGCGATGTTATTGTTATATTTCTCATAGTTCGTAAGAAATGTCCGCGCTTATTAAGACCTATTTTATTTATGTATTTAACATTGACAACGTTCTATGCAAAATAAATTAAAAATTTTATGTACATACAATGTATAAGTAACAATGCGAGAATACGCGAAGAACGGAGAGACTATATTAATGTACCGCGGTAATAATGTTTAACTTAACAGTACTTCATACAGCAGACCTAATAACAATTGATTTGTTCTACAGAATTTATTTGTACTGGCAAGATGTGAATAAAAAATCTTTACTGCTTTTCTAAAACAAACTGCCCCGAGTTCCTAAGACTTTTACGAACTTTCCGACGAGACGCATATGTCAATTGCGAATGTATTATCTATTGTCTTAGACAATAAGATGGGCTACAGTCGTTACAATAAAACGTTAAGATTATAAATACGACATGGGTAATCATGGAAACAATTTATTTAACGTTATCCATGTGTTTTTTAAGGTATTGAATGGAGGGAACGGCGCATTCGAAAGAACCGCGTAGCGACAGTGGCGCGAGCCGTCGGGGAGAAGGTGGCGCCACTGATGGACTACAAGAGTTGCATCGGTGAGGCGGTGCGGTTTAGTAGTGTGCGTGTCCGATTCGGGAGGAGGGTGGCTCCACGCGCGGCCACACCGCGAAACCGTGCCCACTCGCCTCAACCACAGACGTCCACTAGTTTTCTTGTCTCGTGAAAACATGGCGGCCAGCGACGACGAGCCGATGCATCTCTACGAGGTCTTTCAAAACTGCTTCAATAAGATCGCCAACAAGCACACCGGTGAGTGCCGATAGTTACAAAACAATCCCTTTCCGAGTTATAGCCGTGAAGATTTTGTGTTGTGCGTGTGCCGTGTGAAAATAGAGCGACGCAGTCTCTTGTGTCTAGTGTCTCCTAGGAAGCACCATGCATTGCAATTGCCTAGAGTGGCTTTGGTGGTCTCCATGTGTCAGCGTATTATTGCTGCAACAGTTAGGCAATGTTGTGTGTTGTGTATCGCTCGATTTTCTTCCCGATTTCACCGAGAATCGTGTCAAACGATAGTCCCAACTGACTTGCTATGTTCTGTGTTTTGGTTTGCCTGTCAGTGCTTTGGACAGTGCTGCCCCGTCGTAGTGAACTAACCCACACGGAAGATCTGTTCCTCCTTGTATTTCTGTTATTGTTGCTCCGTTTGTTCGTATTTAAGAAAAGATCTTCCTATTCGACAGTCGTGCTGGACTCCAAAAATATAGTCAACATAACCTAGACACCAAAGGCTCGTTATCTCGCCGCTGTCATGTGCAACAGCGTCCAGTCAACGGTATCTATCGTGACATGTTTTGTATTGCCTCGAGGATCGAAGTTGGGGCATGCGTCTCCAAGATTGTGAAATTATCATCAGCTTTGTGTACATTTAGCATTTCTCGTTCTCACTACATAGAATTTAAAAGAGTTGCTCCACGATTGGGCGAGCCCAGATGGTATACCACGTGCCCCCGCGTCGCTGCTGGAATCGTTAGAGGTTAATCGTTCGGATGTAATGCAAGCGATCATAAATCTGTCTATTTTTCTTCGCATACAGTACCAGGAGGTATCGCGGGTAGGCACCAATCCTCCCACATTCCTCTTACATTTTTCCATTTTTATACACCTGCCACGGGAAAGAACTGCATCAATGAGGTTTTCATTCGGCTCGCAATTGTTTTATAGCAACGTCAATTCCACGTGTCTACCCTTTCCTTGACCATGAGATTATCGATGATAGAACTCATTCGCAGGCACGCTTATGGTCGAACATTCTTATCTGTTTTCGAAAACGATGTTATCTAACGCGGTGACATTGTTGAGCTTTGATTTATCTCTGATAAGAGTGATAAGAACAGCGGCGTGGATCGTCACGGAGGAATGAAATCTTTCGAAAATTGCTGGTCAAAGAGAATCGTAAAGTTTACTATTTTCACGTATGTATATAGCTGATGATAGTACATAGCTAGTCACCCCCCGGTCCTCGAATGTTTATTTAGCTGGGGCATGCTGTTTGGAAAATGTTGGTCGGGCATGATTGCCTCGACCAAATGTGCTACCAAACCGCTACAAGAAATATTTCGTATCGTTGAAGTGCCAGTAGCACGACCAGACGATTTAAACGTTTTTCCTTTCTTGTTAGACGAGTAGCATTAGGATAATTGTATATCGACGCACGCAGCCAGCTCGTGTTTAATCGTAGATTAGATATACGATTCGCCGGCCGGGCGGCGTGTCGAGTTTTACACTATGTTTGGAGTTTGGAGAGCGGTACGAACAATTTCAAAAATATTGTATCGCTTGTTTTGGATCGATCGTCCACTTACTCATTTATAGTCCGCTGTTTTAAACGCGTGCGGTGTCGGGTTCATTAAGCGTCAATTGTTCCGACGAGGCGGTCGTCAATTACTAACAATCCGGTTAATTCTTTGCTCGTGTCGGCCCATTAACTTCAACGATAGCCACTTTGACCGAAAACATTGTATGCACGCGTCTTGCTCCAGGGGGTAGCCAGCGATTTTCCGATCTCGACAATTCAATCATTCGGAGCACGAGGACGAATCTCCTCTTTCTTCGCGCAATTTCCGAAGGTTCAGCTCGGGACCGTTCAGTTGCAGGCGTATTAAAATTGGGCGAGTTTACATGCGAGAAACGAACCGCGAGTTAATTGTCCCCTATCAAGCTCGATGCAGGATGAATCTTTTGTTCTGAAAACGATGTGGACGCGCAAAGGAACGCAAGGCAATTTCTTCGGCTAGACGAAAATCGAATCGTCCGAGAGGCGATTCTCTTTTAACTGGTAAACGGAGGAGATACGTACATAGATCCGTGCGACTTGCACGTATGTACAGCAAAGATTACCTTCTCGCAGGGAAACGCGTTCGATTCGATCTGGCCCAAGAGCTCCGTATCTGAAACTCTCGTTCCCTGGAGCGAGAGCTGAATCGAACAAGCATAAACGAGCTCCAGACACAACACTCGTGACTTAACTCTCGTTCTTGCCTTCTCTCTTCGTGTGCAGGTTCTGTAATTTTCTCTCCTTTTTTTCCTTGCCACCCCTCGCCGTCTTTCTCTCCTTTTATTCCTTTCTCTCTCACGAGAATTATCGAGGGAGTGTCACCGTGATGCACCTGCCTCTTGCTCTCTCTCTCTCACTCTTTTTTCTCTCACTCCCACTATATTCCCCTGTTCCTGCCACCCTCTTCTTTCGGCTCCTTCTGTCTCTTTTTCTCTTCTCTTGCTTGTTGGTTGCACACGCGCCACACACACGACTCTGGTATCGCAGTGGCTCGCGTACGGAAATTCGTGTTGATACTCCAACTGGATAGGTAGACTGGGTTCCACGATCCTGGAGATCCACAACGCGAGGAAAGTTTTGTCAGGATTCCAGCTCGGAGCTCCCCCTTTGCACACGAAACTTAACTCAACGCACCCTAAACATCTCATTCAGCTTTCGGGGTATTTAAGCGGGCAGTTAACGGAGCCTCCGAAAAGTGCGTATTGATCCTAACAGTCGGCTGCTGTGCAATTCTTCGGAGACCCGGCTCCCGGAAGTTGGCCACTACGAAAGTAAATCAGGGAAACGTTTTCCGAGGTCGGCTGCGAGACATTTCAAGCCTCTTCTTAGGAAAGGCCAAGTCCAAAGTGCGTTTTATATATGGGCTCGCACACAAATCAAGGATGAGCATAATCTACATTTACAGCAGGGGCCCGATGAGCATCTGCTTCCACCCCTCTCAGCCTCGACCCCTCATTCCTCGACGCTCTAGCCCGAATCCCTTTCTCTGCCAACGAGCATCCTCCCACTGTGCACACTCTCACGATAGCTGTCGTTTCTTCTTCGTCTGTATGGAATTGTAACCGCTCGTTTCGATCTTCCTCCCTTCTCTGCGCGTGAACGCGTGTGCGTGAGTGCACGCCTGTATCGATAGGTCATGCGAAGATCTCGAGCCGCGCGTTATCTCCCGTCTTCTTCCTTACGGCATCGTGGCGAAAAATTCGTAATCGCTGCCGCTCGACTTTTCAATTCAACAACATTTTTTCCGCGGCCAACTCGTTATGAGCAATACCCTTTTGCGTTCTTCGCGAAATCTGCGTCGATATTTCTAGCCGACGTCTCCCGTAATCTTCTTGCCACACGCGGCGGAAAAATTCCTCGCGATAAAGTGCTTAATAAGTTGCACGCTTTGTACACACATATCGGACGACGCTGGGATACCGCGACGCGGGTACAAGTTCAATACGCGCTTGCGCTTTTTTTTTCTTCTTTTCGTCGTACATCTTCGGAAGCGCTCCTTTGTGCGCCGCTAATCCCCCAATCTCGTTCGGTCGCGTAGATATTTCGCCTCGATATACAAGGCTGGGCACTCGGTGGCCGAGGGTAGACGCAACGGCAGAAGGGGTTTGAGTGGTTCGAAGACGAGGGCGAGTGCATCGTGCGACTCAAATTCCTGACTAATGCAAGTCTCTCGTTACCGAACGTTGCGCCGCCATTCGCAGCGCTCCCGTTATGGTCGATATGAATTTGCCGCAGCGTGAAACACCATCGTCCGCAAACTCTCTGCTTCTCTCCCGTGCTCCCTTTCACTGGTTTCCTTGGCAGAAGCGCGACACCAAGCTCGAGTTTCCGTTCTTTTTCTTCGCTTCTGTCTCGTCGCGGCCGGGCATCGGCCACCGAATCGTACGGCTCGCGGTAAATTCGCGCGACTTCCCAGAGAACGACAAGCCGAGATTCATTAGCCGCCGCGAAAACTTGGTTACGATAATAAAATGATTCTCGACGTTTCTGTATTCGGCGGGTGCGCTTCGTTCAACGGGCAGGCGCAAGTATTCCGCCCTACCTCCGAGAAGACGAACATCCATCGTTCTAGAGTCTAGAGTCTTGAGAGTCTCTTAGCGGCCTGGCCCAAAGCACTGCTCTATGGAGTACCATATCCTGCCATTGCTCTAACGCATTGGCGTAGAAAGCATTAGAAACGTCTGCGTCCGCCGCAAGAGTGTTATCGATCGAGGAACCGGGCAAGCCGTAGATTCGATATTTGGTGGTCGATACGCGAGGGCAAAAGACCTGTGCAGGAAGAGGAGCGGTGCCACCTGTAGCGGATCGCGAACGCGTGTAATCGCCGAGGAGCTGGCCGGTCGGGCTTAAATGTGCAGGCATTTAAGCGCGTACACATGTGCACGCAAGTGCGCGTTCCCGGTGGGTCCCGGTGGCGCCGACCTGCGCCACGTTCGGAATAGACATCTGGCCAGATTTCGTTAAGTCTGGCCCACGTATACACCTATATGCCGGCGTGTATGGACTAGTACACGCGACACCGGGGCACGAACAAATGTGCATTCGGCTCCTGGCGTCGGCCGAAAAGGGGGCTCCGATTTTTTGGCAGGTGCCACTGTCCTCGACCAGCGTCACCTTCCGACGTTCAATGGCCTACACCTCTGCTCACGGTATCCGAAGGAATCTCGAGTCTAATTGGGCCCGGGATTCCTCGAGTTAGCCCCGACCGCCAAACTTCGTCTACCCTATAATTTCCCTCCGACCATATTCGACTTGTTTTCTCGTTTCCCTTCGTTCGATCTGTGTCCATTAATAAGAGCCAGCTTCGAACAGGGATACCACCGCCCCTGTCCGTCTTCCTTCTACTCGAGGCGCGCATACTTTTCCACCCTGGGTGTCCGGCATTGGAGATGCTCCGAGGCGTTCGAGCCGGACTCGTGAGAACGCGTGCTGGTGAAACGTGGAGGCGAATATGGCGGCAGCCTCTCACCTGTTGAATACATACCCGGGGCGATCCGGAAGATTCGCCCCTGCTTGAATCTTCGTCCTGCCGGTGACCCTCCTTTACTCGCTGGTTCGCGTGAATCTGTGAATGAAAAGGCGCGTTAACTTAGCCGTGCAAATTGGAACGAGAAGAAGAGAGACGGCGGGAAACCGGAGCACGTGTACGCCACGTGCCGCGGACGGCACGGGTGCGCGCGCGCACACGCGCTCACCTTTGCTGCTTATTCGAACACGATTTTAAGTGTGCTTCTCCGCAGTTCCCACCGAACCGACGATTCACCCACCGCAGAACCGTATTCTGTTGCTCGCCCCTCTTTCCTCGAGATTAGGATCGAAGGTTGCACGCCGCGTTTCCTTCTCGTTTCACGCGAAAATCCGCCAGGAAGTTTCGTTAGATGTTCGAGCGTCGGAGATGTTTCGAGACCGGTAGAGACAGGTAAATTCGACGGGTACGTTCCTCGAGCTTATCATCGGGCGACGCTTTCAAGGGAAACGAGCAAATAACCCTCGCAGAGAGGCACCACCGACACTCGGGGTATATTGCGGATCGGTTTCCCCGGACAGTTTCATTCTGGTTTAGCTTTGAATTTCGAGGAAACGCAAGCCGGAGGTAATATCGAACGGCTACGCAAGATTGAATCGTGCCGTCTGAGAACCACTGGAGCCCCCGTGGTCTGCGCCACTGTCCTCCGGTGGGCCCCTTCTAGGGTAATACGAAGGGGGGCACGGACAGCGACAGCTGCTGCTGCTGCTGCCGCTACATTCCCCTCACCCTCTCTCTATCCACCCTGTCTCTTTCTCTCGCCCTCTCTCTCTCTTTTTCAAAGCTTTTTCTCTGTCTGTCTCTCCTCTCCGTTGTCCAGGTCTCACCGACTCGGTTCCTTTTGCCAAGCCATGGCCCTCTTGGTCCCGCGGGGCCCGTGGGCACCATAGTATCCCCACCATGGGGTCCGATGGTCGCGTGGCAGCCAGCCTTCTCCTCCACAAAATACACCTTCGCTGTTCCGTTTACTACCAAACGCCGCAACGCATGGTTTCCACTTTTTTTTTTATTTCTCTCCCTCCCTACCTGTCTCCGTTACTCCTGCAGCACGTAGCTTCTTTTACCTGGGCTCCGAGCGTCACGTTCGAACAAACCAGCTTCGTTTCTCCTTGCAAATCGTTCGTTCTTCGAGGTCGATACGATTTTTGGCGTTGATACACACCACCGGTCTCAACTGGCCCGGTGTTCCTCTCGACGATGATTTTTTGATGCTCGTATTATCCCTCGGTTCCGCAGAGTAACGGTTCCGAAATGTTTGTTCTTCCCTTTTGCACCAGCCTTCCTGGCTGGGCCACGCGCACGGTCTAGACTGATTGCCAGGGGTTGCGATTGATAGCGCCGAAATTTTCGTACGGGCCACATAAGCGGAAAATATTGTTGAGATTTTTTCCCCCCCTCCATTGTTATCGATGGCTGCACCGACCTGCTGCGTTCCGTATTGTACTTTCGATTCTGGTCCTCGTATGTGTCGGGGGCCGTGGGATTCGTGGATCTCCGGTACACGTATAATGCCTTGCGGTTTTAGGGCTGACGAGCAAGATGAAATGTTATATCTGGACGTGTGTGTGGCGTGCACGCTCTTTCGATTATTCTCAGTCCACCGGTTCCACCCTGGCGGTGTTCCACGAGCTTTCGAAATTCCGGCCGCGGAGTCGCGAGCTTGCTGACGACATCGGTATGCGCGCAGGATATTTCTTGGATTTCGAAATGATTAAAGATTCCGAGTTAGGGAATTATCGCGGGGGTTGTATCGCAGCAATGGGAAATCGTAGATGAAAACGGTTGTTGCCCGGGTCGAATGGTTCGATCGGTGTCGGGGTACAGGTTTGGTTGAGCACCAGTGGCTACCTGAGTTCTTTTTCACATTTTTTTCGTCTTTCTCCTCTGGTCTTCTATTCTTCCTCCCTCTGGAAGAGATGCGTGTGCCCCCTCTACCATTCGGGTCGAGGGCCCCAAGGGTGGCGAACCTTTTTCGTCCCTCTCCTGTTCCTATTCTCTACTGGCCGCGAACTTCTTTCTTCTCCGTCCTTCTTCCCTCTCGTCTCTGCTAGTTCCGCGCTCTGTCGTCCTTACCTGCGCGAACCTGGAACACCCTTTTGGGTCGCGTGGCACCGTGCACCGGCACGATACGCACGCCAATTCTTCCATAGAAATAGCTTACCGGTGTGCGGGGGTCTGCACAGTGGCAATCTACATATCGGGTGTCTCGTAAATATGACGGGGAGAACAATAATAGCGACGATGCCTGATAACAAACCGCGGATGAAAAGTCCCAGACGCAAGGATACACGATTGCGTTTCGTATTGGGCGCATCATTAATCGTCCGGAAGTTGAGACGGCATAAAAAATCGTGGCACCTATTCGTCGTCGAACTGTGGAACAGAATTGAATCGTGGCATTCCATGGTCCGCAGCTGTTCGATCATTTCTTTCTTCGTTTTCGACGTTCATTTACCTTCGACTTAATCATATTCTCGGCAGGTGGTGATTCGTCCCGTCCGAACTTAAATCGTAGGTCAGATTTCGAAATGCACTTAGTTTCTCCCCAACTGGATAGTAGCCCACGGTGTACGGTGTATGGTGTTCGGCGTGCAAGGTACCCACGCGGATCGCACACGGTCGATCATTTTTCGAGCAGGGTCAAATATTCGCGAGCAAGGTGGACGCGAGAATTTCGGGTTGAAACAGAGGACAAGAAGTCATTTAATCCTCGTACGCGCGGGGCACATTCGAGCTGCGCATCGAGCAGGTAATCCGGCGTATCAACGCACTGGTGCGTGTTCCGAAATCTTGGAAATTCAACCTCCCCGTCCTATCGGAAGAATGCGTCCGCTTAATTGGACCCACCCTCGTTAGCTCGCGTTTGTACCACCTGTTCTTTGATTTTCATTTCCCCCGAACCCTACAGCTGGAAAAGGGACCCCGATGCATCTAGGGTTTCACGGCGAAAGGTTAGCACGAACGATGAGTCCGTCGTACAGCGCGGCCCACTCCGACCTGAACGACGAACACGAAAATCCTTCTGGCGTTTTTCCCTTCAGAACCAGAGAATTCCGTTTCGCCTTCCCTTTCGTCTATCGCCCTCCCCGCATATTTCTGGCCCCGTTGATTTTTCGTTGCCGCGGTGATCGAACCGCCTGACAGCTCTCGGATTCGGCAGTTCGCGAAAGGGTATTTCCTTCGTTCGCCGGAATCGACGAGTAAAGCAGAATTTCCTAGCGGTCGAGGGCTGTTTTTGGAGGTAACAACATACCGCGAAGGGAAGGGAGGGGTGGATAATTTTCGGTAATTCTAATTCGATGGCGTCGCGCTGATATACGACGCCGAGCGGGGCTGACCACCAAATCGCGGTCGTGTCTCGCGTGCTGAAAACCATCGGACGCCGCTCGCGGCGCGCGGTTTTCGAGGTTGTGTCGTGCATTTCGCGAGGTGTTAATGCCGAATTGATGCCGACCGAAATCCGTGTAGATGGTATCCGTGGCGATCGTTGGCCGCCTGTTACGCGTAATTCGCCGTCCCTGTCTCTTTCCGTTGTTCGCGTTTCGACCCCTCGCGGCTCGATGGAAAAATCGTGCAATTATCGGCCGCCTCCCCCGAGACACCTCGACTAATTCGTGCGCGATGGTTTTACTTCCGCGATGGGCGAAGTAAACATGGCCGTCGGGTTGAACAGGGTCGACAGCAGCACCGGAATCTCGTCGGGCCGTGCCCGGGGGTCCGTGGTAATTCTTCATCGAGCAATATTCGATAGAGATGATTCTGGCAGGAGGCAACGCGGAAGACGAACTAGTCGTGACACCGAGGCTCGGTGCTCAACACTACGTCATAACGGTCGAGCTGGCTTGCACCGGCTCTGAGGATGACACGATGGACCATGGTTCAGCTTGTCCTTTGATGCATGATATTGCAGACTCGGTAGTACTGCACGCTTCGGCAAACATGTCACGAGCAAGCCGAAACTGTTAGGATTCATAGTTATCTCGGCTGATCGTGGCGTAGTCGGACACTCGCTCTATCGTCCACGCACGGCTATATCCAGTGGAATATGATACACTCCTTCTGTGCTGCCCTTTTCCCAACTATCGTTATCAGTCAGCTGGACTTACTGCTCTTACAACTTCGATAAGAGCTGCGCTTATTGAACTTGCTCCCCCATCGTGGCTCGGTGAATTCCCTCGAATAATTAATATGCTCGTCGGGCGTTATCGGGGGTTGAGGAACTACAATTCGAGAGCGGATCGTTCCTTCCAGCCGACCCTTTTTTTCATACAGGCAGCGAGCGAAAGGGACGGCGCGAAGGAGGCGGACGATAAAATTATCGGCGAATTAAAATTAATCCGAATTCCGCCGCGTTTTTTCAAGACCGGCGAATCCTGCCGATCGACATAAATTCTTGACGGGACACGCGCATGCAGATTCGTCCCTGCCTTCCCTGCGCGTTCGTTTGTACACGGGGTGGGCATTAATAACGGATGAAGCCTCCGCTGCGGCAACCTCGTAATGTTTGTCTCGTTGTTTATTCCACACGCGTCGCGGCCGCAACGCGGAAAACGCGTACATTCTTCTTGGATTCTTGCCGCGATCGTGCTTTTGATTTATAAAGACGCGGCGTGAATTTATGCCCGGCATTAATTTTGCATCGACCCGCCGGCGCGCGTTCGTACGCCGCGGCATCTTCTTCTTTCGTTTCCCCCCGTTCGTCGGGGCCGCATCGAGAATATTGCGGGGCTCTTAGGATTATTATCGATATTTCCGTTTCACCCCGGCGGCGCTTGAAAAATGGTCAGGAGGCTCGTTGCTTTCTCTGTGGCACGAATAAATTCTGACGCACGGTTCTCTCCTTTTTGTTGCAGAAAAACTAGGCTTCCAGTCGCCGTATGGCCCCACGATGGACAACGGAATGGTGAGTGCTCCTATTTGCTCGCCGTTTACTCGAAGAACGCTAGGCAGAAGCGAGATAATATTTAGGGGTGGATTTGAGATCTTTCCCCCCCTCTCGAGTTGACCAGCACGAATCTCAAGATAAACTGGGATTACGTAAGAAAAAGGAGCGGGATAATTATTGCAGTCGCGGAGGCAAATTTATCCGGGGAAAAAGTTACTCCCTTTCTTCTTCCCTCGGCCGTGGCATTCTCGACTAGCCCCCCTAGGCTCTGGGGTAATCCGAAAACTTTAGTCCGAGTAATATTTTTCAGCGCGTGGTCCTCGTCGTGCTCAGAATTTTCTACTAAGTACGTTGCGTGCCTTTCGCGTGGCCACCGAAACTGGGATGTACACGTATAATTGCTTCGGCTTAATGCAATTAACTATTTTATATATTTTATTTTAAAAATTGCACCCCTCCGCCCCTTTTGCAGCGAGCTTGAGTCTATCGAAAAACACGATCCAAGATTTTCTTCGCAGCTCGCCGCGGACCGTTTCGCGCGAGAAGAAAAATCACTTCGCGACGGTTCTTTCGCTCGGCAAATTAAGGTTTACCGGATTCCGCGCGTCGAGCTTCTCTTCCTCTCGTTGCCGTGAAAGGGCCACGCATGCCAATGGTCGGCTGCGCTTCCACGAAGAAGTACAGATAGCGGGGACTTTTTACGGCGCCAGGGTGTAGTATCTAATCGGCGGTCGTTAAGCCATAACTGATAAGAAGTATTGATTTTGACGTGTTTATTGGAGCCGCCATCCATACGCTTCTTTCGTTCGGCTGCGCCTGCTTCTTGGCCTCGCGATACTCCTAACCCGTGCTGATCGATTTAATGGATCCGATATCGTAAAGAAGGAATATGTCGGTTTTTGCAGGCGTATGGCGGAGGAACTTACGGTCCACCGGCGGGAGGGCCAGGCGGTGGGCCCGGGGGAGGCGGTGGCGGCGGTGGCGGCGGTGGAAACGGCGGTAACGGGGGCGGCGGTGGTGTCGAGGGCTCCACTTACCCCCCCGAATCACCGTATTTCCCGTTCGGGAGC
Source organism: Nomada fucata (assembly GCA_948146005.1). Taxonomy (NCBI): domain Eukaryota; kingdom Metazoa; phylum Arthropoda; class Insecta; order Hymenoptera; family Apidae; genus Nomada; species Nomada fucata. The sequence continues at coordinate 6,017,283 of OX411278.1, read as the reverse complement.
AGGGGTGTTCCACCCTCCGTGGGTACGCCAACCGCCGCTGGTAACCCTGCAGCACCTACCGGCACCAACGGAGCAAGGTTACCAAATTCAGCAGCCGGTCAGTGTTCTTATCAGTCTGTTCTCGTCTCGTACGGTCACAGCCACGAATATCTCATTCACGACGTGCCCCCCGTTCGTTTGTTTCAGGCGCAGCGACCGCGAAGAGAAAGAAGGATGTAAGTACACGCGTCCCTTTTACTTTCCTCGATTCTATTTTGCTGTTGATATTGTCGGTACGATCGAACGTTTAAACGTCTCTGGCTTAACGCTCGATCCATCCGAATTGTCCCTCGACTATCCTCCATAATTCAGGAGAGGAATTGATCCCGTGCTTGTTTATTTAGCAGGGCCTGGACGGAGCGGATGGCGAAGTCGTGACAACGCAACACTGGGTGAGTGGCACGAAAAAAGAAAAAAAATTCGATAAACGCATGTCAGTCAGTAGTGGTAAATGTGTTTCCTATCCCGACAACGGGATCCGATAACGGCGCCGATGTGTCAGCCCGTATGAGTTCAGCAGCGCGATTGATAAAAGCCACCGACAGAAAAACGATAGAATTAGGTTAACTCGTAAACTGCGTTCCCTTTTTTCTTTTCCTCCCCACGCCGCTACTTGCTCGCCGCGCTCGAGGAAGACACGGCTCGGATGATCTCAGGGACCGCTCATGATCGTAATCTTTACGAGCTATAGAGCAGAGTTATAGAGCGTAATGATTTTACCAAGTGTCCACCTCGGGATAAAACTTGGATATCACCAGCCGTTTTCTCATGAGCGTAATCTACGACGGCCACACGCCCCTCGTTTTTTATCCATCGAAAGTTACGATTTTCATTTCTCGATAGTCTCTGTTTCGTGTCGCCCCGTAACGAACTGCATGCGCTACGGAAGATCGATTAGGGAACGGGGCACAAAGTGGCCGGCGGCAGAGGCATCCGGGCGTACGGAAACCTACGATCAGAAGCGGGGACAAATTTGTCGAAATCCCTGCGGCGCGACGAGAGTCGCCTTCCAAGGCTAGCGTTCGCGAGCGTGGCGCACGTATGCGCGAAAAAGCGAAGGCTCCAGCGAAATGGAATATGTATATAATATCGATCGATGGGAGAACGTTAAATATTTGTCGTCCGCATTTGCGAGTCTCCTTCGAGCGACAACGAAACCGAGTCTAAAACAAATCGTCTCCCGATAATCAAACACGTTCTTGCACCTGTTTAAATTCTCCGTCCGTGCATCGGCCTAACTGATTTATTGGAGGATAAACCGAGGTGGGAGGGGGGGGGGACACTTTGAGGTTTATAATTTCATTTCTCTTCCCCCCTGCCGCGAATCGTTTGGCGTGCCGTTCGATTCAACGTGCAATTGCGGCTCGTCGACAAACTACAGCTTCCGTGATTACTGGGTAAACAGGGGTAAATATGCCGACCGGGGTTCGGAAAGAGGGTCGCGCGCGTTGTTTTCGCACTCTCCCCACGACGTTGATTATTTCCAATCGTGCAAAGACGTTCCCCGCGATCTGCGAATACATCGACGCGGCCACCTTTCGCGTTTCTTTTTTCCCTCGTTTCGCCTACGAACAAACGCTTCGATAGACGCGCAGATAAATTATCGAGCGGCGCGCGATATCTGAAATTTCGCAACGGTTCGAGGCGATTCAGGGTCGTCGGTGGAGGAAAAAAAAAAAAAAGAAAAGCTGCCTCGCGCGATTGGACATTCCCCCCGCAAATTAGTTCGATAACGATTTCGGCGGGAGAGTGACCGATAAGATTAATACCGACGATTCTTTGTTTCCGTTCGAAACGTTGCACGACTTAATTAATTAGCAACATTATCGTCTGGATCGTGCGCTCGATAATTCGCAGGCGAAATGTTGCGAAATTATTTTAATCAATTCAGCTGCGTAACCGACGCGCGTACAAACGACTCAATAGCGTATCGGCAGAGTAATTAATTAATTACGTATCGTTCGCGCATCGAAATTATTACGAAACGCGTTGTTTCCCAATGGCACAATGCTGCGCGCTTTCGCGCAGAGCAACAAACCAACAGTGTGCCACGGTGGAGGGGGTGCAAAAAAGAAAATAATAAATAAGCGTGGAGAGTCACGGCGAAATGAATCCTCGAGTATCCCACGGTGCAGATCGTCGTTAATCCAGGCGATATGGCGTGTTACACGAACCCTCGACCATAGTGTAAGCCTGCTAATAATTTATTCAGAGCGCAGGACTACGCGATTACGTTTCTATTAGGATATGAGCGCTCTAGTGTCCTCGAGGGTGCTGTAACCCGTATTCCCGTTACCTCCACTGGGAGTTTCACTTATCGTTACTAACCGCCCTTCGCAACACCACTTCCCTTCCGTTTTTCGAGACCTCTCGACCGTGTCCGGTGGTATGGTGTTCCGTAAGAAAACACAGGGCGCCCTACTTCTTTCTTAAAATATATATACAATATATATATCGCCCCGGAGGCTGGAACGGAGCAGCGATCCTCCGTAATGGGAGGGGGGGGGGGCACGATTTTGATTAGGGAGAGAAATCTCCAGTAAAAATGATATAAATGATACGATTTATATTCGTCCTCGAAGCGCGATCGAACAGGATATACCGAAAGGTTCCGTCCCTTCCAGGGCGTGCGATCTTTCCGTCGATAGATCGTAAAAAGAGCTGTCGGTAGGAAAGCGGAGCGTCGTGCGCTCGGTCGTTCCACGTTTCTTTACGTGCGTACTCGTAAAAAAAAAAAAAAAAGAAAAAGAAAAATTCCTCGGTTCGTTATCTGCTCGGGTTTTCGTTACGACTCGACGTCGCGTCGGTGCATCGTACGGTCGTCCATTTCGGTTGAGATCTCGTCGGCCGTATCTTTTGGAACGACGCAGGAAGGCGTGTTTGTGCATAGGGGGGTCATGGGTAGTAGCGAGGGACCATATGGTGTCGCGTGCTACGGTCGCCAGACCGTGGAGCCCTTCCAGTCCGCCTCCGTAGCTCGCACTACGGCTGCTTGAATGGCTTCTCGTTAATTCGTGGCCCCGAGGAATTTCGTAGTCGCCACGGACCACTGCGGTCCTCTGGACCACCTTAAACTCTCGACGGATCGTCCATCGGTACGATCTGGCCGGCCTGGCCGGCTCATGTTCGCCATCGAAATTTCATTTCTCGGCTTCCGTTTTCTTCTGCCGCTAACGGCAGATGCGAGCCGTTCGCGTGTGTACCGTTGATCCCGCCGGGAATCGAATAGCGTCGGATAATGAGCCTGCACGGCCGATGGTCGCACTCGTTTCGACGATACGGTGCCGCGCGTCTCTCGATCCGCGAAGAAATCGTAATCGGGGTAGGCGAGCTCGTCGTTGCGTCATACCGGTGGGCTTTGATTGACGGATAAATTGGTAACGCGGCCCCGAGTCGGGTTTACGATGTCAGCGGCGCGCAGGTGTTTTTCACCGAGAAATTAAACTGCAGGCACTTTTGAGGCTCCGCGTTTAATTGCGTCGTAATATCTTCTGGCCCGCGGAGGGTTCGCAGCAGCAAAACCATTTGGCTCGCTATTTTTGCGGCGAGCTTGTTTCGCCAGGGCGAAAATTTCGTTTCGCCGGGAACTCGCTCGTCCGGCCGGAAGGTCCAGATTTCCTTCGGATCGCGTTTGCCCTATAACTCACCTCCGTTATTAGATCTTGCTCCACGGCGGAGTTAATCGGCCGTGCTGGACAAACGAGCCGGTAAACGATTTTTTCCTGGCATCGTTAAACAAAGTAACAGCTACTCGAGCAATTTTCAATGTTCATTTGTCTCCGGGTGACGTTTATCGGCTGCATAACTCGACGGTCGGGCCAAGTGTTGCCGCCGCGAGCGCAAACGAGAAATACTCGATCTCTCGTTCCGCCGCCCCTCCATTCTCGTCAACGGGCCTCGCTCGTTTTCAGCTAGAGTATCGTCGAAGTTAACCCCGTTACCGACCGGACTCGTGCTTTCCCACGGCTCGAGGTTTTTTAAATTACACGCGGCATCTTTGCCGGGACAGCTTCGCCGAAGTCGCGTTCCCGTGTTCGATCGGTCATCGCCGAGCACGCGAACCCCTGGACACGCCAACGGACCCGGCCGCGTTTCAACCGCTGGCCCTTTCTCGAATCTGACAGTCGAGATCGGTCGTTGAACGGTTCGCCGGTTAGACAGGGAGCACGGGGGTTGTCTCGTCAACGAATCAATTACGGAGAATCGCGTGCCAAGTAGAGAAAGGGAAAGAAAGGAAAAAGGGAGGAAGGCCGGCGCGAGAGGGAGAAAGAGACGACGGTTTGCTAGAGACATTGAACGTTGTTTGACGGGCACCTGTTGCTGGTAGCACACGAGCCAGTGCCACTTTGGCTTGCATACTCCTCTCTCTCTCTCTCTCTCTCTCTCTCTCTCTCTCGTTCACTCGCCTCCCTCTTTGTGCTACTTTGGCCCCTTCCTTGCTTGCTTGCTTGCTTGGCGCACGCTGTTTTACCTCGTCGCACCTTTTGTTCGACGCTCGGTCGCTCGGTCGCATTCCACCGATTCGACGCCGGATTTCGTAATTCCGTTCGAGCCGCGGCTGCAGTTCATTTTTTCCCCGATCGCAGGGCAGAAGCTGGCGGGCGACGGGGTCGAAACGCGAGCGGAAATCCCAGCCCCCGCAGGCCCGCCGCTCGCCGTTAATCTCGCAAGACTCGTTCCATTTGGACGCGATCGGTGTTGGACGTCTCGTGACGGTAATGCGTCGCGAATATTGTCGCGAGTTCCGACCGCCGCACTCGCGGACACTCTATTATCGAACGCGCCGCCGGTTTACGCAACCGACGAAAACGACGTATCGAACCGGCGCAAATGGACTTCCCGATTCCGCGTCGTATCTCGCGCAGCAAAGTGCTCCGACTGTCGCGGGATCGCCGTGCATTTAATTCCTTCGACCTCCTTCTGGACTCCGGCAATTTCGCCCTAACCGTGGACCATTTCTGTCCGGCTTCCTGTCCACGGTTTAATAGCCTGGTCGAGCGGTGAGACTCGCGTATCGCTCTATCCACCGCTTTACTCGCGCTCTCGCGTCGGAGCAATTCGTTTCGACGTCGTACCCGCGTGTACTCGCCGTCCCAATTGGTGCATCGGTATCGCGACAGGGTGGCAGGGTTGTGAATTACGCGCGGAAGATGACGTAGGGACGGGAGCAAGCGCGGAGTTATCGCCCGGCTCTTATCGTATTTATCCCCCGTCCCTTTCTTTGCCGTTCCTCGTCGATCTTTCTATTTCTATCCCCCGGTTCGGTCCTTCCCACCCTGACGCGGCCAGGTCTCTCGCTCGGTTAAGCGTGCAAACTCGCCGCGGTGTACAGAGTACACAGTACGACGTGGCACGGGTTTATGGAGTGAGTCGTCGACTTGCAGCGGGTAAACCACCCGTCGCCCGTCGCCCCTGAGGGGAACGGGAACGGTGGAACGCTCGTGTCGTCGGGTGGTGGGCTGGATCGGCGCGGATAAAGCGGAGAGAGGAACGATACGATCTGCACACATATTTTCTGGCTTCGAGCGATACGGGTAACGCGGCGGGTACGCTCGTTCCCTTGTTGCTCGGTCGAGCGGTCGAGCATCGTCGAGCGGCGACATCGAAACTGCGAGTGATTTTTAGTCGATTCGTCGCGTCGGGTCGTCGCGAAACCACCCTCCGAAAACTGTCCTACGTTCTCTACGGGTAATTATCTTTGTAACACCTTGGTTCCGTCCGTGCACTACCGATGCATTAATAGGCAGGGCTTTTTGGGGCAAGGTAATTTCAATAGGGAATCGGGCTCTATGGTGCCGATTCAGATTACCGGGCGATGTACAGTGCGGCTGGTTGTGGAAGACACAGAACGTATATATCTGGCGTGCGATCGGCCGAAAATGCACGCATGAGCGATAGTTTACGATCATTGCGGGATTATCGCGATAAATTATTGGGTGTATCGCAACTGCGCCTATCGGTATGTCGATAGTATTAATTGGGTCGTCGAGATTATTACCGGGAATGTATCAATAATAATTACCAGCGTTACCAGAATAGGCGGGGGATTTTCGTCGAAATTGCAACGACAAAAGTTTCGCTTGTTTTCGGTCCGTTTGTATTTCACGAGCCGGACGGGACGTTCTCCACTCGAACAACGGTGAAACAATATGCCCGCCAGTTAATTATTCCATTACGTGTGCGCCGACTCTTCTTTTTAACTTGCCCCCCGAACAAAAGGAAGACGGCGCAATTACACGGACGAGATGGCGCGGTCTGTTCCGCGAAGGGTTGAACACCGGCCCATACGGCGGATCCCATGGGTGGTTGAGTTTTCCATGGCGTGTGCAGGATATTTAACGATCCATCCGTTTCTCGGCCCGTTTCATTGGTCGTCGACGTACGAGATTAATCTATTACCTTCGGCTCGCACGTAATTTCGAGTGGCCGCTATCTGTTCGACCCCCTTGCCCGTGGTCACGTGGCCCGATTCGGGGTTTTCTACTCGAGTAGGCACTTCACGTGTACCCCGTGATCATTTTCATTGGGAGGGGGATTTACAACCACGGTGAGAACTGCACGGCAATTAACATATCAATCGCAATAAATGGATCCGTTTCGCCTGGGCCCCATCGAGGTACAATGTAATTTCTGGTTGCCACTCGGCCCTCTCTGGTGGCAAACTTGGAGTGTTCTCGCTCGGTCAGTTTTCGCGCAAAGATAAACCAATCCTCTATGGCCGGTGCGCGTATCGTTATTGTTGCACAGGCCGTAGATCGTATGCCCAAGAGCGGGATCATCTCGTCGTTCACCTACACAATAGATTTTACGAGGGATTTTTTTTTCCATCGCTCAAGATCGTGGTCTCGCGAAATATGTATGCGCTCTTCGGATGCGCCAGTACTCTCGACCCGGATTCTAATGTACGTACATAAATACAGGCCGATTCCAGGCCGGTGTATGTACATACGATTCTCTGAAATTGCGTGTGCACACATGGTCGCACGCGATCGCGCGCGCGTGTGTGTTTATTCTGTGTGCGTGGCAGTGTTTGCACGGCGCGTACACCCCGACTAAGGGTTGCGGGATGATACGAGGTAAATCGAGCGCCATCCAAGTGTGCTTCATTTGTGGCGTACCGGTCTGTGAAATTCGCCGTTGCTTCTTTGCCACCCCCACCCCTCAGCCGGTCGCCGTTCACCCCTCATGGCTCACCATGATTTGTCGACTGTCAGTACTATAATGCCAAACGAAAATATCCGCGGCTATTGGAGTTAATGCGCCCTCGACTGGCTCCCAAAAGTAATTTATACCGTCCAGCGTTAAGCTTTTCCCTTTTCCCTTCGAATCTTCGATCGAAATCTTCGGGGTCGTGCGAAGTCGACTGTGCGGGTTCTTTCTCCTTTTCCCGCTTCGTTCGGCCTTGCCCTTATAATTCGGTGAAAAATGCAGCCCGGCATCTCCGACGGGGCGTAAAACTAACAAGGCAGGGGCGGAAAGGTGCAGGTCGACCCGAAAATCGAATTCGAGGGGCTCTAGTAGACGGGTCAGGAAGCGACCGACCTCTTTTCTAGGGCAGGACGAGCGCCCGCGACGAAGTTGGAACTAGAGAGCCGCTAGAATGCTGTGTACAAACACCCTTTCGGGGTAAATAACGCCGATCCCCGTCGGATCTTACCGCTGCTCGTGCCGCGTTATCCCGTGGCAGGAATTTTCTTCTCAATTTGCGACGCGTTACCCTCTCGCCGCGCCGCGTCTTGCGTCCGAATTTTTGTTCGGGACGGGGGTAAATTAATTCATATGGCCGGTGGTCGCGTAGCAGGGGCAGATGAAAGCGCGTTTCGTTGAATTCATTCGGCGGAAAGAGCGCTGCGGCTACGTCGTTAAATTAATTCCCCGACCGACCTGTCGCGGACTTCTGAAAATGGTAATCGTTCGCAGGCTCTCTATCGTCTAGGTCGGGGGCGCGAGGAATCTGTTTACTTTTATGGTTCCCGTTCATTCTCGTAGGTGGTTAATGCCCCCGTCGATTTATGGTAATTGCGGTGGAACTCGGATGTTCGCCGGACACCGAATATCGTTCTCGTTTTTCACGTTGCGTTCGAGATCGACTCCCTCCTCGGTGCCCTCTCCTTTATATTTCACGTGGGCGAGACAGCGCCCCCCCCCCTCCCCGTCACCCCGGTATCTTCGAAAACTATCGAACCCGTGCACCGGAGCCGATTAGAATTTTATTATCGCGAAGGAGGAGAGAAAGAAAAAAAGCAGGGAAGAGGTTCCCGAAGGGTGGCATATGGCGAGACTCTTCTCCGGCCACGGCTTTCGAAGTTTCGGGGATGAAAGAGGCCGCCGTTCCTCGAGTTTACTTGACTCCTGTTCCTCCCTTCGGGAATCCTCTACCCCTCGCTCGTTTCCTCCTATATCTCTCTCTCCCTCTTCTCCTTCCTCCCGGTCCTCGAGCTTCTCCACGAGCCCTTACTCACAAGACGAGCTACAACCCCCCTCTCGCTCTCTCTTTCTCTCTCCCCTCGTACCAAGTAGCTCGACTTGTCTTCTGAACTCTCGAAACGACTATCGTCGGGGAAAACGTTGGCCAAACATCCGCGTGAATCCTACAGTTAGGCTAACTCGCCACGAAAGTATATTGTACACCGAACCCACGGGAAAAGTTTCCACGCTGGTCCTTCCTACGGCTGGGCCAATGACAATTTGCTCAGCGAACTTGCATCGAAACTTTCCGCGATTTCTTCCCCCTATTCTTCCCGAAGATTCTTCGTAAACGCTCGATACGCAGTCGCACATATTATTTTTTTTCTCCCCCCGGACGGCACAGTGCGCCGCTCTTCCGTGCCTCTCCCCGTCCCCCAGGAAACTCGAGGGTCTCATTTCGTGGAGTGGTTTCCCCCGGTAGAACCAACAAAAATTTCGCCGCTCCGTACCCACGTGTACGAGTAATGGTGCCCTAAGCACATCTATACGAGATAACATTAAGTGGGACGAACCGGGACGGATAACACCGTTCTTGCCCCGCACAGATCGGTCCGCCACTGGCCTCGCTTGTGTCCAACCTTTCCTGCAATTTATTGCGATCCACCCTTTACGCATCCTTGACGAGGAGAACGAAGCTAGCTCCTGGCTAGCTGCTGTACACGTAGGTATCTACGGCACACGGCATCGAATAGTTTTTGCGTCTCCCTCTTAAAACGGAGAAAGTATCCTCGCGCTGTCCTGAGTGAATCTCGCGGGCACCTCGTCTCCCCCGTTGATCGTTTCAATGTCGCTCCCCGAGGTTCGAAATATGTATTTGTAATTCGACACGCCGATTTCACGATCTGTTTCCATAGCGAGAGCCGCCGCGATGTTTATTCGTTCGTCTCGTTCGTGAAACAAAACAACGCGAGTGGACATCGCATTGTTCGCACGGGACACGTCCCCCTAAATTCCCCCGCGGGCGTATCGAATTTCGTTCCTTGCGCTCCAAAAGTGTGCGCGTATCGCCTCGACGATTCGACGAGCTCGATGCACGCGCGTATATATCATTCATCGTTTCTCCACCGCTGTAGACACCGAAACTTTCGGACACGCATCGCACGGTTTGTCGGATTCGCGATCTCGCGCAGCATCCGCGTTGGAACTTCGCCTCTCTTCTTCTTATCTCCGAGGTCGGTTCCGCGTCGCTTCGATTGAAATAATTTCGACGCATCGACGTAAATTCCGTCCCTGGGGATACATTAACGGGAGAATCGATTTCTACGGTCGGGTTTAATCCCACCGGATGAACGACGTCGTTTCGCGAGCGTCGAAGTTTCGCCCGTCGATAGCGAGCGGTGGTCGAACTCTCTCGATAACGCTGACGAAGGAAAATCGAAGGACCGATCAATTTCGGGGACAATATTTTGCAGCAGTTTGATATTTCTCATGAGTATCGACTATAGTTTAGGATGTACACTATAGCCGGGATGGGTAGACTAAGCGGCGGCGGAGGTTGGTACTAAATCTCACCCTAAAGCATCCCTACCGAGCCACCCCTAACTACGCTACTAGTGCTCCTGCCACCCCTCGTTCAGTGTCTCGCATTGGCGTAGCTATCGCTGGGAAGGAGTCGCCCGCAAGTTTCGCCGTCGGTTTACTTCATCGCTGCGACGATGTCGTCTTTCGGATCTTTCGCGCCGCCTCGCCGTGCGCGACGAAGTCGTCGGTCAAGCGATTCCACGTCAATCCCCCTACTTCTCCCCCACGGTGCTTTAATCAGATGCACTTGGAGGGTTATCGTAAGCCCTTCCTTCCCGAAGGACAGTTGGTGTTAATTTCTAAGCGATGGACGGAAGCTCGCGGTGGAGGGTTAATTGAGCGGGGAGCGTTCGTTTCATCCGATGAAAATTCTCCGCGAAGCGGAACGATCGATAAGGCTGGGCGATACGTAGCGCGCGAGCCTCTTCGCGATAAAGAGAGTTAGAGGAAACTATCTCTCTCCCTCTCCCTCGATATGGCAGTCGACTTTCGTCTCCTTTTTAGTACACTAGACTTCATTCACGTACGAGCGCACGTATTCTTGCGCTGTGCGCTTCGCTCGGCCGCGCGTCGACGAGAGAAACACCGGGGATCGACGTTGCCGGGATACGTCGTCGCGCGTTGCCTCCCGATCGGGATTCGTTAGGTCGATCTATATTTGGTCGGATCGATCGGGTGGCACGGGAAGGGGCATACACCGCTAGTACAGCTTCGATTAAGGCTAATCAGGATTAATCTCGCGAATCTCACAATGAGAGGCCGCTTGTTCTTCTGCGTCCGCGCTGGCCATTCGGCTCGGGAACGAGCGAATTAAAAAGAATTAATTAGAGAGATTAGATATCGGGGCTCGCTAACGACGAGCGAGCTTCGGCAAAGAGTCACGCGGTGATTCTTTCCGCGTCCTGCTCCTCCCGTTGCATAAATCTATCGAAAAATCGACCCTTCGTTAGCGGCTTAATTAACAAGGTAACCGTGGATGGAACGCGGAACGCTCACGCCGGTTCGACGGGCGATCGAGATTTATTTCCTCATTCAGCGAACTTTTCAGCCCGCCCCGACAAAAAAGCCGGATTCATTGCCGATTGTTCTTTCGATTTCGCGACTCGACCCGGTCGCCGAAACACCGGAAACTTCCCGGCTGTATAAATTCGTTTCGAGTGCGCACGCACGCGTGCAATGCGTCCTCCTGTTTTCGGTCCTAAACGATAAGCCATCCTACGGGAGAGCGAGTCATTTTATTAATCCCCCCCCCCCCCGGGGGGGGGGTAACGCTTATGGTACACGAGGTCAATACTATGGAGTACACTTTCGTGATTCGCAAGAAAGGGCAGATTAAGCCCTTTTCCTTTCCACGCTCTCGAGCAATCCCGTTTTCCATTGAGCTTACGCCAGTGGCGTCTCCCCCAAACCATCTCTATATACCCCGTCGCCCTGCAGTTAATGTGTTCCAGGGTGGAACCCTGCCCCCCCTCCCCCTTCGCTCCCCTCCTCTTAGACCGCCCCCAATTTCAGCCCTCTTTCCACATCTACCCTTACCGTTTCCTTCTCTCCTGCCTCCGAAACCCACCGAACTCAGGATCTCGGGTTTGCCTCAACGAGAGAATATTTCTCGTTCTCTCTCGTGCCTTCCCTGCACCGCTTTCTTCCTCCCTTTTCATTCCTCCGCTCGTATTCCAACCTGACCTTATCTCTCTCTCTCTCTCTCCCTCTTAGTCCCTCTTCCTCTTTCTCCTTCCCGCCAGTGCTGCTCCCTCTCTCTCTCTCTCTCTCTCTCTCTCTCTCTCTCTCTCTTTGTTTCAGAAATTAGAAGCGGATTACTGAATCCCCTTTTCAGCTGCGCTGTTATTAACTATTACCTTTTAGCCATTCACCCTCGTGCGCTCGAACGAGTTGTACAGGGGAATTAAATCACTTTTATGGAATTTCGTATTCGCGAGGACCATTTTTTTTCTCTCTTCGAGATAGGCACGGCCAGCTGACTTCCTCCCCATGAACGATACGAGTGTCGGCCGTTGTCGTTGCGCGTTTCACAAAGTATCCTCCCTCGATGACACCGTGCGCGTTGGCTTTCGCAGAGCTCTCGCTCGTCGATCATCCGCGGCGTCGATGATCTCCTACGATCTCGATCTCGAGTTAATTCTCGCGTTGTCCCGGGATCGGCCTTAATTAGATGAGCGACTCCGGGAGGTTCGCATCCAGCGCTTATAATGGCACGGGGCCCGGAGTTCCGTCTTCTTGCCAGCTAGGTTTTTTGTCGGATCCTCGCGAACACGCTCGACAAGGAGCATCAGCCGACAACGACCGCGGTCTTATGATTTTTTTTTTTATTCCTCGCCCGGACGGGGAACCGTGCGACGACGAAGGAGAAGAGGCGTCCGGGTCGACGACTCTCCACCTTTCTTTCTCGTCTCCGCTTCTTCCTCTTGCCGTATACCCCGCCAGTTTTCTCGTCTTCCTTGTACACATACTTGAATGTCTTCGCGCATCGATCGCACCGAACGGGGGAGAGCCGTGGATGATCGGGAGGAGCCCGTAGTTTACACAGTTGGCCTGGCGAGGTTACCTAATTATTTGTTACCCGTTCCCAATGACGAAACGTTCCTCGCCGCCAGGTTACATCGCGTCTTCCTTCCTTTCGCACCGTCCCCCTTTTTTTTTATTTCCCCCCCGTTTTCTTTTCTTTTTACCTCTCTTCGGTTCTCGTCCGAAGGCACGTACACGCCGCTCTGCCACGGTGCCGCCTCACTCGACACGTGTTAACGTTTCCGTTGAACCGGCCGAGGGAGGACAATTAGGCACCTAGGATTTTTCTCCGTCAAGTGCGCGTTTACGTCCACGGGCCGGATTCTTCGAGACAGCAAGGTGGTTCGAAATGATATACAGGAACGCCGTATAACAGCATATGCCAGCGATCTCGGGGGTAGGTCTAAAGGCGCGACAAGTACCTTTCGAGATTTACAACGGTCATATTAATGCCAGCAAGTGCACGACGGGGGTCCCGGGAATTCCCGTGGCCGTTGACCGATGCGACATCGAATTTTAGCGTGTATCGTGCTCGGGGGGTACGTACGGTACGCGGTCAGGGGACGGGATCGACCCCGGTGGGCATAGTTACTGCTCGTTAGAACGATTCCGAGGTGCCGGTCGACTTAACGAAGACGTTGGCCGATTGCGCAATTATTTGTCATCGAGTGGAATCAGTGTTTGCCTTCGATCTCGACGACGTCGCTAGTCGCGACTCGCTTTTGCAACCTACTACGAGCCGGTCGAAAATTGTTCGGCGTTGTCGACAGGCATGCGGCGTCTTTTTTTTGGTTTTTTTGTTACGCGGCCCGATATCGCGCAGCTTAGAAGATTGTCGGCTACAGGCTTCGAAACTCGTATGATAGGTAAGCCGGGGTGATTTCGTTTCGCACGTCCGTGGGCCCATCTTCCACGGGTCAGGTACGAACGCATCCCTAACTGTACATAGCTGGTGCTGCATTGTGCTCGCACCTTACTTACTTGGGTCCGGCAGTGGTACCTGTCGGTTTTAATTATTTTACTGTCTGTACAAACCAGCGGCATCGGAAGTTTCTTTACACCTGACCAAAAGCGTTTCCACCAGTACCGTCATTTATTTTGACTCCGCCAGTCCCCTTATTGTTCGACCCGAGCTTTTGCCCGGGCCGTTTACTGGTTTACTGCCGGCGACTTTGCTCGCTCGCGTTTGTCTCTAATTAAAAAAACCTTGTACGCATTACCGGTCGCCCGGGGTCCCTCTTCCGGTTGTACCTGTGCCCATATTGTGCCCTCGAACGGTTTCGATTCGTGCGGAGCGTAGAGCGCGGAGGATCGAGCGCCCTCGCTCACTCGCCAGATCGAAACTCGGATCAAGTGCCTCGAATGGGAAAGGTCTTGGCAGCGATTGATGTCAATTCGTTTGCTTCGTGGCTCGCGTGGTCAAGCAAAGTCTTCGGCTTGCACGCCGTCGTTCTGCTTTGACAACTAATTACCGGCCGAAGAGTTCTTTTCATTGACCGCGATCGCGGGGAAACGTTTTTCCACGCGGACGTCCACCAGCCGTATCCGGATTTTAGTCGGGAGAACTGGAACTTTCGTTCGTTTGCCAAGTGGGTTAGATTGGGTCGGGTGAGGTTAGGTAATTATATACCTTCGGCCAGTCGCGTGGGTACGACACTAAAATTACTCACGAATTTCCAACTAACGAGCTCTACCTTTGGCGCCACGAGCACCATCTCGTTTGTCTTCCGAGACAGATTTTCCGAAACCGCGGCTGCGTCGCGAGCCTTCCGCCCGCCGGAATAAAGATATTCTCGCCTAACAGATCGTTTAGCGACGCTTCAACACGCAGAACGGTCGTCCGATCGCCGCGCAGAATTAATGTTCCGCGGGCTTACCAGCAGCCGGGTTTACGAACGTTCTGCGAAACAGGAAATTCGGCTACACCCGTTCCAGAGGAGCGTATCCGTTCGATCGCGAACGCCGCGACTCTGCTCGCGACGAACGAAGCGAAAGGAATTCAACCGAAGGGGGGGAAAAAAAATCTCGTCCCTCCTTGGTGTAATTGTCTCGCATCCCTCCCAGCACGCGAATCTCTTTCTCGCGCAGCTTCGCGCTACCAAGCGCAGCTTCTGCCTTCCGAAATCGCCCCGCTTTGATGCGCATCGTGGAAGGATACTCGCGTCGACGTCGACGCCGCTCCCGTTCTCTCTTCCTCTCTTTCGCCCGCACTCTTTTCGACTCAACAAGTGGACCGATGTTTTCGGCACGGTACATAGCCGGCGGAAAGCCTTCCACCCACACTCCGTAGCCTTGCCTCTCGTTGCTACACGAGTGCCGGCTTGGCCGAGCAAAAACGCTGGCCCTTCGCGCTAGGGGTTGCTTCCTGCGAGCCGAGCCCCGCCGGCGAAGCGAGGGGAAGTTGAACCGAAACGTTGCAGGCGGGACTGCTGCTCGCATAGGGGGAGAGTGAAAAAAGAGAGAGGGTATATGCTCTCTTTGGGACCGGGAGAGAGGCCCGCGTGTAGCGACAGCTTCGAAATGCTGAGAATATTTCTACGCGTGTGCGTTCCTCCCGAGTCTTGGCCGGGGGACGTTCGAACACCATCGGAACTCTTGTAAATGATTTCGAGGGGGAAGGAGAGAAATGTTGCTTACCGTTGCAGGGGAAGGAATGTTTTTTTTAACAGAGCCGCGTGTTTCAGTCGAATGAAAATTGTTTGTTAACGGAGAAGGGATTGGGATTTGCTGGGCGAATACGCGTGCTGTTTTTTTGGAACAATTTTCTATTTAATAATACTTCGAACGTAGCGTAAATGCATAGATGCGTACGTTAACTTGTTCGAAACCACCCGAGGAAATAAATTCGAATAGCCATCGCTAGCGCGCGCTTCGGCAGGGGTGGGGGATCCGATCGGCTCCACTGGAAGGGATGGTGGACCTTGCGGAGTAGGGAAGTGGTGGGGTGTCTGCCGCCCCGCGCTGAGCGTCAGTCTCGTCGCGTAGCTTGAAGCGGTAGGAGGTTGTGCGGTTGTTTCTCGTCTTCTTTCTTCGTTCACTCCCTCCGCCTTTTTTTTTTCTCTTCTCCAATCGATCTCTCTTTTTACCCCAAGTTTCTTGTGACCCAAAACAGTGATCGATCTAGTGCCCCATCGAGTGTTTCGCATGGAGTCAGTGCAGACTAACGTGGACAATTGCTACTCGTAAATCGGAGCATCCGAGGCTCCTCGGTTCCGAACACGGATCACTGGAATCGTGAATCGAGAGAATTCGGCCGCCTCGCGTGGATAGAAAACAGGTGTTGGAATGGTACGGTGACGGGCGGGTGAATCGTAGCGCGACTACGCGATGCGTCCTCGTGGCACGCGGCGTCGGTGACTCCTCGAGTCCTCGTCTCGACCTTCCTTCGGGGAACGGGCAACCCTACGCTCCGGTGGTTCATCGATGACTCTGACGACGTAAATTACTGTGCTGTGCTGTGCTCGCCTCAACGGAAAACGCATCGTATCCTCTACCTCCGATCGTCGCACACCCGTTCATGATATTCCGTTGGAGGTTCGTGCGTAGCGCAAAGTGTACTTCGCCGGGGTGGAATCGTGCAGGATTTTCAGCCCGATATCGTGGCCCGACGTTAGTGTAGATATTGGCGACGATCGGGTCCGATTCGTCGGACGATGAGAACGATAAACGGTCTGTATCGAAACGCGATCGTCGCCGAGATTTGATACCCGAACGCGATCGCCGACCTACGTTGCTAGAGAGTGTTCGTTGTCGCAGAATGCAGTCTAACACTATACTGCGCGACGTCGCTAATACGGAGAAGCTGATGGGAAACAACAATAACTTGAACAACAACGGTTCTCCAGGCGCGGACATAATGTTCCAGATGGAGGATGATAGCCTCACGCAGTTAGGAAGCGTCTTTCAATCGGCCTATCAATCTATCGTCGGCGGTAGTGCTCAGGTAAGAGAGATATTAAAACGTACTTCTGGTAGCGCGTCTCCGTCGACGGGTCGTTTCCTTTGTGCGCGCACATGCATGCATCTCGAAACGACTCGTCGGTGCACGCTCGCGTTCGGAGCTGGCCTGGAAGGAAAGTTTGATTCGTCGTAGGGGGGAAAGAGTTTCTCTGGCTCCGTTGGGGCTGCTAGGTCGTTCCGTTTGGAACGGCCAGACCGGATGCGCCAGTTGGAAACGAGTTCCTTTCAATCTGCAAGTTTTTCACGGTGCACAGGCTTTCCCTGTAAATCCGATTGTGCGTCGATTGAAAATAGGAGCACGCTTACGATATTCTCTGTGCATCCGACGGAGCGTGTGGAGCACGCCATCGGCCCGTTGACGTCAGGATTACGTCACGAACATGGTCGTCGTCACGTGGGCGGGCACGTCGTCGGTCGTTCGCTCTTTTTTCCCTGCCGGCGCCCTTCCCCTGTCCTCGGGGTGCATTCGAATTTCCAAACTCCATCGGGCTGAAAGAAACAAAATTCGGGCGGCAGAGGGAGGGACGCCTTTTGTCGCCAGCATCATCCCCCGTTCGCTGCACCTCGCGACGCTCCTTTTGCCGGATAGGGTGGGTATTTAGTTTGCGCACAGGTAGAAATCGGTCCGCGAATTGACGCGCTTTCGCTGCCATTATCTTCGCGAAGGCAGTCCCCGCGTAATAAGGCGTCGGGTAATGTCAGAAACTCCGACGATAGTCACATATATTTCGACTCGTACGGCAGTACTGACTCATCATCATCCCTCCATTGTTTCGTTAAATGGAATTTCTATCTAATTTAAATGCGGCTTAGCCAGAAATAATGCGATTATGCGTTAGCTTATTCTGTTTGTTAATCTCCTTTGCACACCATTGCCACCCTGACGGCGAGCAAAGCAGAGGTGGAGTAGAGCAAGAGAGAGAGAGAGGAGAGCGAAACATTCGAATGGGGGGAGAGAGAGAGAGAGAGAGATATTCGATGTTCCATGTACCCCCTCGCCTTTCCCTCCACCTTGCCGTTTTGTACGGCACTGTACATTATTTCAGTACAGTCCACACGCAGCCACCAGATCCTCTCTGGCTTATGGACTGGTCGCAGTGGTTCTCCTTTTCCAGTTGGGACTTTAATTTCACCTTAATCGCGCCTCCGGAAGTTCCGTCGTTCGATAAATCTTCCCGGTTCTCGAGGGGGCATGCTTTACTTCGCGCTAGACGCAACTGTGCCCACGCTCCGTTCGCTTTTTCCTCTGGGTTTCGTCGCCGCCGTCTCGCCGTTTCTTTCGACGTGGCCACGAAATCGATCTATGCCGTTCTTCTCTCCCCGTGGGGCTCTCGCGCGACAAAGAATTCCTCTGCACCGACCCTCTGTTTTCGCCTACCTCCCCGGCCCTCCAAGTACGTATCGCACAAAAGCGTCGCGACGACAAAAGACGAAAACGTCACCGCGAGAAACAACAGGTTGCCCGGACCGGTCTCGTTCTTACTCGAATGACGTTAGATCGACGGCCGTGTCGGGTCTGTTCTGTCCTGGAAGTCGACGCGATACCTACGCGAAATTGTCAACGATGGAAGAAGATTACACCTGAACGTCGCGAGCGGATTCGTAAACGCATGACGATTTGGATCGCAGGCTAGCTCGTCTCTCTTCATTTTCGTTATCCCGCGAAGATCGTTGCTCCAATTGCGCGACCCCGACGAAGATAGCGATCGACAATGGCGCGGCGAATTCGTTAGGGGTAGCGTTTAGCGGCTGTTGATGCATTGATGCGCAAGAGGGCGGAGGCATCCCTTTTCCTTTTTACTCCATTTCTAACCGTGATCCCGATTTCGAGCGTCTGGCGAAACCAGTTCTCGATCGGTCCGAAGTAAGAGGCCCAGCCATTTCCGGTCCGTGCTCCTCCCTTGGCTCGCGGCTCATATCCGGTGCGGCACCCGCTTGCGTTCGAAGACGCTCTGCTCGGCCGCTCGTCTCTTTCGAGAGGCTTTTTTTTCTGTGCTTTGTCGAGCGTAAAATCTTGGCCGAGTCATCGGAGGCGGAGGAGTAGGAGGAGGAGACGGTGGCCACTGTACTCGAGAATACGGCGGCAAAAAGCGGCGCGTTCGTTACGAAAGCTTTATCCCTCTTTGGGTCAGGCTTAATTAGCAGCGCTTAATTTTTCCGCTGAAACGTGAAGTTTCAATTGAGCGTTTAAATTAGCCGCTCGTTGGTCGTCGCTCGCGCGACCAACGGCATATATTGTTTCGCGACCCGCGTTGCTCGCCACCGTTCCGATCGCGCTTTCCTCCCGATTCCTTCTCGATCGTGCCGCGCGAAACGTCGTCGCTGTTTTGATGGAAGCTGATTACGATACGCGTCGCTGGAACGCAAGGGACATCGAAAGAGAGAGAGAGAGAGAGAGAGAGGGAGAGAGAGAAACGGCGACCGCGGCGGGGTCAGCGCAGTAACGGGGAGAATGAGAGAAACGAGAAAGCGAAAGTGGTGTACATACACTGGTCGATGGTGGTGGCTGGGACGGTTTTGCTCTTGGTCCGACTAAAACGAAAATTCGCGACGATCGACGCGGGCAGGCGAGCGAGCGTGCGCGGCCGCCGTGAAAGCTGCCGAATCGGAGCAGCTTTACGAGCGATACATGCACGCATGATCGTCGCAAGAAAAACCGACGTCGTTGGACTTCCCGGAGGTGGACGTAATTGCCGCTGGAAACGGGGAATTGAATAAAATCGATAGGCCCCGTTACGTCGCCTCGTTTCACCTGTCCGTCCACTCGGTTAACGACGGGAGTAGCTTCGTTTACAGAATTTTATGCGAATCGAGGCGAGAACGCGCGGCGACGCTCGCCGCGAAGGCTCCGCGCCGGTCGCGCGCAGGTCGTCTATCGTTTCGCCGATCGTCGATATTCGTGGCCGATATATATTATATTACATTAGTCGCTGTCGATGTATTAGCGGTCCGTTTTGTAATTAGGCGACTGGAACGGCGAATGCAATTCGCCAGGTAGGCTCGACGTGTCGTTTCGGAGTGATCGCGCGTACTGCACACCGTACGCGTACCGTCAACGATGACGGATATCGAGGTGGACGTCGGGTGAGAGCCACTGGCAGCGAGAGGGCTAGGTTAAAAGCGGCAATGAATAGAATTGATATAAATGGGACGGCGACCTGGCTCCGGTCGCGAAGCTGATTGTTTTTTCTTTCCCCTATCGTCGAATTGGCAGACAAGTGCCACTTCGTTTGCCGCGACCGCTCCGTTTTCCAAGTTTTCTTCGCCGTGCTACGTGCAATTTCCTTCGTCCCGTTCGCCGCCAGTAGTTGCAAACGCGAGTCCGTAAAAAAAAAAACCCCATCAACGAATTGCATCCGCGCGACAATCGACGCGAGCAAAAGGCTCCGGACGATTCCGTAGCTATTTCTGACGCCGGGACAAATTTCAGCGATGGAATTTAACGCGGAGCGATATTGGATCGTCCCGACAGTGGACGAAAAGCCAGAAGCCAAAGGGGTCCTCGAATTTCCTGCGGCACGGGTCCGGTTGATCGTCGCTGCCCGTCTCGTAATCTATGGTTGGGATTAGCATTAGTACTTAGGCACGTATGTGTGGGCCATATGATCACGCTTGTAGCTACATCGCGACGCACACACGCGCCACCGACCGGACACACACGCGCGCGCGCATTAGTCCACTCCACAATTTGCGCCCGACATATACACACGCGTAAATAGATACTCGGGCGGGGAATATATTCGCAAACGCGCGTGAACACACGCTCGTATGAGCGTAATTAGACACAGATACGGAACTAGCACACGCGAATTTGCTCGCATACCGGCAGCTCGCGCGACAACGGTGTATCCCTGCGCCCGGGGCTCTACTAATAGCGGTATCCTAGGATCCAACGCGCACCGACTGATATATCCATTCCCCGTAACCATTATCCCCGGCTTCTGTTTGCACGGATACGTAACTCCCCGGGACACGCGTATCCCGCGTGCATACGTGCACGTGCTGCCCCATATCGCTCGAGCCGCAACACCGTCGATCGCGACACTTCTTTCCAAGCTGCTCGCGTCGGAATGCCGCTGCACTCCTTTCGTCCTCGGGGCGATAGGAAACGTTCGCGGAACGAGAACGCGATTCGTTCGATTCGTACGGGAATCGGCACAGCGACGGCGCGAACGTCGCGCTGAAAATCACGTCGCTCGTTTCGTTCTAATTGCCCTGTATACCGGAGCTCACCTGTGTTTGGCCTCGCGTACGTGTCGCGCGACGAGAAGATGCACACCCGTATCCGTGTACGTGGATTTCGTATGCGTGTGCCCGCGTGCCATGTAACGTGCTCGTATGTGTGTCGCGTATATAAGCGTCGACAGTCGCACCCCTTTATGTGTACACGTGTGCCTGGAACCACTGTATAGACGCTACTAGACAATATATACGTCCGATTATTAGTGTGTCACACACGCTTGATTTGGTAGCGGGCTTATAACGGCCGCTATAGCGCCGCGAGGCGCCAGCTGGATGTGTTTCGAAACGCACACCCAGTCCACCCTTCCGCGCACCCTTGCCTTGCCTGCTGCATATCTCGTTCCTGTGCATGCCGCGCGATTAAGACGACGATGTCGATGACGACAGGGTATACGAACGATACCCCGGTAGCCATGTAATTTTCCTCGGTGGCGTGTAGAGTCTCCGCGTTGCGAAGTGAGTTCCTACCTCCTGCCTCGAAGGAGTTAGGCGCGGAGGTGCCGCTTGACAAATTTAATCCACTCGCCCGGCAGCGAGAGGGCGACGAGTAGCCGCGATCAGCCGAAACTTTCGGACCCTTTCTTTTCCGTTTTAAGCAGCTTACGCGATGATCGCCCGTCGTCGGGCGCGACTTTTCTTTCCCACGAGGTGTCAATAAACGCGGCCCACCGGTATCGATATATCAGCCGCGTTCACCGAGGTGCATTACGAATTACACACGACGATTTACTAACGCCGCAGCGAGTGGGCGTCGCCTGTCCGCGACAGAATAGGCCAGCACCCCGATACTCCTGTCCTCGATTGCGTCTAGAAACGTCTGTACGCGTTTCCTGTGCCGCCCCGCTAAGAAGTGCACACGATTTCTTCCCCCCTTTAATCACCCGTTGCCCGTTTGGTCGCGAAGATCTGTTTTCCGCTAACGGTTCCTATTTCTTTCTGTTCCAGGTGAGTTCACAGTTCCCAATAGATCGTCGATTTAAAGGCATTACACGCATCACGGGTAAGAAATTGTACAGCTCCTCCTCTCCTCCGCTTCGCCGTTTGCTCCCTTTCGATCGCGCGTTTGTCCGATACTTTTACACTAGGTTCCCTTTGCTACAGGGAACCGCCGCCGCTTCTCCGAAAGCTTTCTAATTTTCCAATCGGACAAGGAATATGTATAGGCAACCGTGACTCTAGATCTTACGGGTGGGGGAAGGAGCCGAGGGGGTAGCAGCGTGTAAAAGATGAGGGACTTTGGATCCGCTTCGGGACGAAAGAAAACGACGGAAACATGGCGACTTTCGGGCCATATGGCGTTTACGGATACCCAAGCACCGTAAAACTTTCATGGGCATAACCTGACCTCCCTATTTCCTTCTCGCTCGCACGCTCGCTCGCTCCTTTTCCCTCGCCCTCCCTCGTCTCGAACAGGAGCCTTAATCAACAACCGTCAGGCCCTTAAGGGACGAACGGTTTCGGTCTGAAGTCACGAAACGAAGACCTTTTGCCGATGCACGCCTCGTTCCCTGCGCTTAGTCTCGTTTCGAATCCTATTTTCGGACACCGTCTACCGACCCTCGATTTTTTTTCCGCCCCGAATATTAATTGATGCAGGCCGCAAAGGAAGCCAGAATCGTCGCGCGGCGCTATCGCCGCATCGGTTGTTGGGCCATCCGGACGCCTCGGTATCCGAAATTCCTTGCACAATAATGCACGCGAGGCCGACACGCTAAATACCGATACACGCACGCGTGCACGCGTGCCCGTTCTTGCGACCGAAACGGGCCTCACCTTTGACACCGGGGATCGATCTGCACGGCGGTGGCTCGCGTAATCGGGCAAAACGTTGCGCACGTAGGGTAACCGTATTCGGTGCTGTGTGCGCGCACGGTATGCCCCGGCAACTCCATAACGCGGTGATCGTGCAAGCCAGCCGGGCTTGCTAAAGGTGTCTCGGGGGGTGGATCGAGCTTAGATTAGGTTGGCTCGAGCCCGGTTCCGATTTCCCGTCGAGATCTCACGCTAGATCGTGCCTACCGCGGTGCCTGCCTCCAGATTTCCGCGTCGCCTCTCCTCCGCCTCGTTTTCCTTGCCCCCGCGCCTTCCGCCGCGCTACGCCGTGCAACTCGCTCCTCCGCGAAACTCTCGAGTGCGCCTCCCCCCCCCGCGCGCTTTTGTAATTCAATTATACGCAGCGATCCCGGAGATTGCATTATTTTACGCCTCCCGTCTAATCCGCCTCGTGTTTGTTACGTTCTCGCGACGCGACACGCGTTCCTCGTCGATGGAAAAGTGGGGCTGGATATACCGCCCGCGCGCGTTTGGCCAGTTTCTCGATCCGATCCACGCCGATGGGCCGATTCGTTCTCGCTCGCCGACGGCGCGTCGTCTTCCGTCGAAGTTTAGTCTCGCCGTTGTGAAATCGCCGGCTGAATAATTGAGAAACCCGGAGCGGCGTGGCCGTGCACAGCCAGCCCCGTCGTAGTATCAGGTTTGGATTAGGGGTTGCCTCGAGCCGGGGCCGATTTCCGTCGAGATCTCATGGTAGATGGTGCCTACCTCGGTGCCAGCCTCCAGATTATCGCCCGGCGATCCTTCAACGAGTTTACGTCCCTACGTGGTTCTTGCCATTGTTGTTCTCGCCGTACCCGCCTGCATGCAGTTAAGCTCGGGTCGAAACTTTTCTCGATTTCTCCGCGCGGGTTCTCACCCCCTGCCCGTCACGTAGCAAGTTTCGCTTTCGAAGATAGCCGGGCCGCCGCCGCCGCCGCCGCCGCTATTCCATTTCGCTCTTTACGTGCCGCGGCGTATCTTCGATCTTTGCACGGCATCGTCCCTCCCCTGCCTACCGATTCGCGCACACTTTTATCATCTCCTCGTGGGTCACGAGGAGGCCGTGCTCCGAAACTACGGGGCGACGTCGTCCGTTTCGATTAACTTCGGCATTAAACGGCCCGGAGCGGTCTTAATCGCGACGCGTTTGCCCACTTTCCCGGTGACGAACGTCGCGTCGAACAAATGCCCGCGATAAGCACAATGGCGATACACGTGACGTAATCGTTATCAGCCGGATCAGCGCGTGAAACGGTCTCAGATAAACGATCGGTTCAGCGCGCCGGCCAATAATATTTGTTGGATGCTCGCACGCGTTTCTGCGATCTCGCCGCCGATCGTGCTGATTGCGCGCGACACAGCTCTCGCAAAAATTCGCGTAATTCCCTCCGGACGGGAGCGTTACGTTCAATGATAGATTAAAGAGACACGTGTACCTTTGTCGCGAACGGCTTGATCGATTCGAATTAACTTATAGACGTGTACACTCCCTCCCCTCTTGCCACGGAGTCGGGTAACATCTTTGCATTTCTGAACGGTTCTGGTGATCGTCATCGATAGAGCAGCTTCGCCAGCGGGGATCTGCTCGGCGTGCTCGCGTTAGAACATTTTCGGGCAACGTTTTCTCGGAAACGCTCGCCGTCCTTCTCTCCCTCGAGCCGCTCGAACTCTGTTCCTAGCGAAACACGATGGTTTCTACGACGAAATTATTGACTGCTGCTATAAATACTTCTGCTAACGCTTGCTATAGCCATTTGCACGAACGTTCGAGTATCGAGAGTGCCATCCGGGCGGCGTCCCGTTCTGTGTTTCAATAATTCCCGAACGACGTAGGGAGGTTTTAACCTGCCCTTAGACCTCCCTTTTTTCTTGCTTTTTTTTTTTGTTTTTTGGTTTTTTCGGAACCGTAGGACGCACGTAGCCCGATCCTCCCTCGCCGAGTCGACGTCGTTTATAATATGGATAGATTTCGTGCGAGCGGCTCCGAATCTGTTCTCACACGGTGTTATTCAAGCGACATGACTCGGATTTTAATTCGAGCCCCGTGACCGGTCCTGAAATTCGACCCGAAATTACGAGGAGACGGTCCCATGGAGTTCCGGGGCGCAGGAGAAACACGAGAGCGTCCTAAACCGATGGTCCCGACGGTCAGAATTATGGTCGTGCCACGCCAATGGGTGGGTCATTTCCTGAATGCAGGGCTCTTGCTTTTCTTCCCTTTTCCTCCTCTAACCCTGAAACTCCCCCTCCCCTGTCTCGCTTCTGCTTTCTCCTTTATTTTCTCGCCGTTTATCCTTCTCCCTTCGTTGCCTCTGTGGCCCCTGCTCCTCTTCCTTTCGTTCGACCGTGGTCGCGCTTTACCGTAACTCCGTTCCATCGGTCGCGACTCCAGATCGGGAACCCGTTCGCTTCGTTCCTTCGTTTCACGGCGAACGAAAGGCACAGGCGTATAGAAAAGGTAGCTCGGGGGGTAAGAAACGTGGTTCCCGTTCGCGGCCCCCAAAAATCTCGTCTTGCCATGATCCGGACCGAAATGACTTTCCATCGCGGCGGTGCGGCGGTCGAACCCTGCTGAGGCGAACGGCGCACGAAAGAGAGAGAGAGAGAGAGAGAGATTCCTGGAAACGAAATCGACCGATACGTGGATCCCGGTGAGAAAATTGCCTCGGAAAGTTGCGCGGAAGCGATGGCCGGAACGAGCGGGTTTCGTCGGTTCTTACATAATTTTTTCCTACCTTCGGCCGCCGTCGCCTCGCGGCGAAATCAATTTTCCTCGTCGCGATATCCGCTTCTCCGTTCGCCTCGAGATCGGCGCGACAAGCCGGGAGAAGCGAGGAAGAAAACGGTACGCAGCTTGCGAGCGGTCGGCGGTCTCGCCCAGAACTGTCCGTCGACCCTAACGCAATTCTCGGCTGCCTTCGTCCCTCTCGCTGCGTATCGCTCTCATCTGCCGGCGGAACCTCCGCAGAATCTGTCCGCCGATCTTTTCTCGGCGGATCCTCGCAGAAGTTCGCGGCGATCCGAGGGCCGATGATTTAGGTTTCCGGAGGCTCCTAATCCCGGGACCCTAAGTCCCCTTGCACAACCTCGTTATTGCTGTTCCGTGTGTAAAACAATGAGATTAGCACCGCTCGAAAACCGGTCGCAGGCTTTTAAAATCCATAATCCTGCCTCGGGAGACCTGCTCGAGTGTAGTGCCACCGCCGGCACCCGATCCCCTCAGCTCCCCCCCACCCCACCCCTGGTTCCTTCGCAGCCCCTACAACCGTGCATTTCAATGCTGCCGGTGCGTACCGGCGTCTTCACCCTCTACCTGTTCCAAGAATCTTCGGTTCTCGTAGGCATTTCGGGCCAACGGCCTCGCGCCCGGTCCCCGTTCGGCGTATCTTGCAATTAGTCGAACGCGTACGCGCCGTGGATCGCGATGCCAGACTCGTTCGCGTTATCTCGAAATCGCGACCGATGCATCTACTTTCACGGCGGATAAGAAACGAATTCCCGTGTGCCGACGTTCGGGCGTTTCGGAGAGGCAGGCTCGCGCAGCAAACGCGCGCAGGATGTATCTGCTATTTGAACGGCTTTCCTTTTCCATTTTTTCTTTGTTTCTTTTTTTTCGTTTTTTTGCTTTCTTTCGAACACGAGGTAGGCTCACGTTCGACCGAACGACGGCGGAGGCGCTTCTCGGCTTCGTGTTGACAACGGTGCAGTGCGGATAGTACGCGTGTGCTCGTGCATTCACACGTACTCGCTCGTAACGGCGCTGACGCATGCGCGCACGTCGTTCACGTAGCAGCTGTCCGCCAGGTGCGTGGCTCGCTCGACCAATCGGGGCCCTTCCTTTGACCGGGGGGTGCTCAACTTTCGGTGCCCTCCATTTACCTGCGCCCTTTCCCGTAGGTTCTCGCAACCGGGGACCAGCCAGGCCCGATGATGTACGCTCGTCGTTAGAATATTCAGCCCTGCCACGGGGAGACGGCGATTCCATCCGTCGGAATAAACGAACCCGGAATTGCCCTCGAACCTGGCGAATTCTCGGACCGCGTTCCATTCGAACTCGCGAAGAGGGGAATAAAGAACTCGCGCAGTTTTCTCCTCGGCGCGATACGCGCTTAACGCAGATCGCGTCCCTCCACCGCAGCACCCGCCGCGTATTCGAACGCTCTTCGAATTCGCGACAGACGCGAATCGCCGTTTCACCCGGCGCGCAATGTCCCTCGCTAATATACCTCGCGACCGACCACGCCGCCTCGGCCAACCAGAAACCGCGCAGCTGGACGAAGGCAAGAGAATTTCGCGTGTCCACGTGGGCCCGTGTTGTGAAACGAAGCCGCGCTCCTAACGGAGGCGAGCCTCGTCACGCTGCTCTTAACAGCCGAGGAATCGGAATGAACGGGCGATCCATTAAAGGCGATCGGCTTCAGCTGGCCGATCCGACTAACTTTATCCACGGCGAATTGTCCCCGGGCCCGGCCGACAATGGGCGCCACTTCGTCTTATTGTCCGAACGGGGAAGAAAGATAGGCTGGCGACCAGGAAAGCGACATAGAGAGAGAGAGAGAGAGAGAGAGAGAGAGAGAGAGAGAGAGAGAGAGGCAGGGCGAACGATGTCGTGCGTTACAAGAGAAAAATCGTCCAACTCCTATTTGGCGTAATCGCTTATTGTGCGCTTGCTTCGAGAGTCGGCTCCTACTATTATTCGGCGGTGCCGCGATAACGGTGCACCGTGCGGAACACAAATGGGCACAGAGTGACTCGGTCCGTCCGGGCGATATCGCGAGTCCGTGCCTCACGAAAATATAACCGGAACGACGGCGGTGGTTTAAATTCGAGGCGACGAAAGTCGTGGAAAGGCGAGCGCTCGCGCGCTGAAGAAACGTTTCCCACCTTTCTAGAAGCGCGCTGCGGTCACCGGTTTCCCGTTTAGGGAAAACGTCGGTTCCTTTGAAACGCCCGCGCAGGATCGCCGTTGATTCGCCGTGGAAACGTTGGGGAAACGTCGCGCGTGCACGTGCAACGTGTCCGCCGTGTCCCCGGGTCCGGGACGATTGATGGCGACAGCGGAAAACAACAGGGCAACCGGTAGAGGGGCAGAGGCCCGTGGAAGGCAGTCAGGAAATGACATTTTCTTCGCGGGCGGTTTTGTCGGCGAAGAAAATGCAAATTGTGTGGGAACCGGACGATCGCGAAAGTGCAGAATCTCTCCTCCCTTTCTCCGCCTTTGTTCGCGAGTGTCGTGCGTCTCGCACAAACGCGGCCTCGCTCGAGTCCGACAGATTCTCTGAGATTTTCGTGTTCCATGCCCCCCTACCAGGACGTTTCGAGCGTTCGTTTCAGCGCGATGTGCGGCGTATCTGTACGCCGCGGCCGTTTGTTCGCTAGACAATCGCCCTATTAATATCGCAGTCGTGCTCCAGGATGAATCGTCGAATCTCCGTGCCTATCGACGCACCGTGAAATCGGCCGGTCCGCTATCAAATGATCAAACGTTTCGCGCATCGCCGGGCACCGCTTAGCGAGATTAATGAAAAGCTCCGATGCGTGCCAGCAATCATTAATTACACCCATTACGCGACGCTTACCGACTGCAACGTATCTTCTCCCTCGCGTTCCGAGCGCTGCTCAATCGCGTTAACTGTTCGCCCCGATGTACCAGGAAATGGACTTGCCTTCAGCGATCACGTGGCTTCCGTGCATCATCCGCGTAATTCCCCCCCTCGCGATCGCGTTGCAACAATTTCGCAACGCTGCTGGCCTGTAAAACGCGACGCCCCCGTTCCGTCTTTCCTCGCGCCTCGCGAGCATCCAGCCGCGGATAGATTTGGTACGAAACCCGTGCAGGGACGGGGATCGCTTCTCCTCGAGGTATTCCGCGCTCGCGGTAACGACCGGCGAATTATTCAACGATGCTCCTGCTTAATTGGCCCTTAATTAGCCACCGATAATTTGCCCGGCGAACAACCAGGCCCGGTCGTCGGGCAGGATGAAATCGGCCGATGAATTATTTATTGTCCCCCGCTAGATGGGTCAAGAGTACTTCGGAGAGTCTCCTTCGTGCCAAAAGCCATTAGCTCGAGAAGCCTGCGATCGCGTCGCTCGCTCTCTCTCTCTCTCTCTCTCGTTTCCATTCGCCGTTGCTTGTACTCCTTCCCCACCCGTTTTCGGCTTTCACTTTTTCGTACTAATTTCGCGACACCGCGAGAACCCCGTCGTCTTTCCCCGATCGCGCCATACCTCTCGTTACTTCGATCGTATCGATTCCAGGGAACTCCTGCTTCCGTCTCGTCGACGGCACGCGATATTCGTCGCGTTTCTCCTCCGTCGTTTCTCCTGCAGCCGGCCGCCCCGCCGTTAAGCCAGTCCGGGCGAAATCGGCGAAATTCCATTTCGGCCGATCGCACGTAAAAATCTCATCAGGATCTTCGTTGCTGGCCTCGTGTATCGGCTGGCCCCCGGAGGTTCGTCGAGCTACGACGGAAAACGGTGCGAGGTTGCCTCGAGGGAGTTGCCACTGACTACTTGACTGACAACCAATTATACGTCCCGGTTGGCAAGGCGGGCGCCGTTTATATCAGGCAAACTGGCTAGATCCGGGATCTCTTTCGGTTAATCTCGCGGAGGGGTTAGAAAACGTCTTGAGAAGGATTAGGTAGCGGGCGAAGGGACAATTGCCGTCGTATCCGTGGAAGGAAATCGAAGTAGACCGTCCCCGCTGATACCGTGAAAAATCCTTTATCCTCTCCGTGCCTGCTTCGAGAGGGGGCAACGGAATTTTGTCTTTTCTCCCCGCGCGCGGCGTAATTGATTTGGAAAATCCCCGCTGCGCGAGTACAATCGCAACTATTCTCCCGGCTGCAGCGTATAATCCGTTTACGCGGCCGAGTCGATCGCGCCGCAAGTCTTTCAGTTTCCCGAGGGGGCATGGAGCGTGGATAAATGTACGGCGAACCTCGTCGTGACGCGGCACCCGCGACTGCGTAAGAGACGAAGCCGGCGATTAGCGGTTGCGCGTAGTGAGCATCGTCGCTTCTGGGAAACGTGGACCGTCATTTTTTCTTATTTCCCCGAAGATCCGTTTACCTCGTCGGTTTGTCCGCCGAGCGTGTTTTCCGCGTCTCCGTCACGGAGGGGCGATGGCGGGGGAGAAAAATTAGATAACCTCGGGGTGGGCGACTTTTTCCATCAACGAGAAGCAACCGATAGTCGTGGATCATCGGGGAGCGCCATGTTGTCTGCTCGGTTATCGCAACCTCATTGGTCATCGTGATTAACGTTCCACGAGGAAGGGCTTTATTCGCGATGATCCCCGACTTTTCCGAAGATACAACGATTTTCAATCGTTCCTCTCCAGCCTCCGTCGTCTGTCGCGTTCAAATTTTCTTCGACGCCGCCCGATTTTCCCCGATTAAACACCGATCGCGGTGCAACGGGGACGCCTCTCTGTGTACGAAAATCCGTTTCGATCCGAACGATCCTAATCGACGACGACAACGGCGGTTTGGGGGGGGGGGGGCGACAGCTAGCGCAAGGGTGAAAATGAAATTGGTTGAACGACCGTGCTCTTTTTCTCTCTCTTCTTTTTTTTGTTGTTTGTTTTTTATATCCTCCCGCGCGAGAGCAATTTTTTTCCCTCGAGCGCTTTCGAATCGCGATTTTTGAGATATGACCGGCGCCCCCCCCCGGGGGGGGGGTCAGCGGGCGGAGAGAGAAACCGGAGAGAGGTCAAAAATTCATTTGCCGCGACAGAATGAAATTTTCAATTTATCCTGCCGCGGATGTGTAGTACGCGATTTTCGGGGCTGGATACGTACGCTGCGCCGGACCGGGTGAAATTATTACATAATTGTTATTCACACCGGGCGGTGGAAAATTAAAGCGGAATATCGCGAGAATAAAGCAGACGCGAGCCGACCGAAGTGGCCAATAACGAGGCGGTCACTCGTTGCCGGTCGTCGCTCGTAATTTTCGTATCCGCGCGAACATCATTTTTATCCCCCGAAGCGAGCATGGCTCTCAACCTATCGCTTCTTTTTACCATCCACCCCGCGCACCCAGCGCAGGAGCGTTCATTCCCACACAGGTACAGTCGAGAAGCGAGCAACAATGCACACCTGCAATTACATATCCCAAGGATGCGGTAATTGCGACGAAGGAAACGTTGCGCGTGGCGATCGACGCGGGTGCGCGAGTTGTAAAAAAAAAAAATGAAAAGAATCTGGCGTTCGTCTAGACCGCAAGGTTTAGGCGTTGCTGCGCGAGCTCTGCAATTCTCGCGACCCCTTCTACGCCCCGCGTCTCGCGGAGGAACCGAGTGGCTCGCGGTTCAATTCAATGCAAATCCCGCGGCTCGCTCGTTATTTGAGTTTGCTCGGGGCGGATCGATCGGCCTCGTCGCCGATCACCTGCCCGTTTTCGCGATAAATCCCGCGGCGACCCGATAACGGGTTACGGGGCTCGGCGTCTTTTTCTTTTTCGCGTTCGCGGTCCGCGCGCATACCATTACAACGGCCGGCTCTCCTCGCGGGTCGCGCCTAATTGTAATTGTTATTATCATCGCCGGTGAACAAAGTGCAGGCTCCCTCGCCGTGATCATCGTCATTATCTCCTTATCGTATCCGGGATCGCATTACCACTCTCGTTTACATCGGATTCGTGCCCGTTCATTATACCGCGCGAAGATAAGCATCTCTTTTATCGACTCCCGGGGAACGTCGCCGCGCTGCGGGACAGGTTCGCGTCCGCACCATCCAGCGGGTCGAAATCAATTTTTGCCCCATCCCGAGGGGAACGGGGCACCGACGGGGGTTAGAGCGACTCGAAGCGTCCGGACGGGGTCGAAGCGTCGTCTTCGAATCGCGATACCGGCGAAACTCCGCCACCTCGATTTCCATCGAGGATGGAAATCGCCCTCGAACCACCGTTCTCCGTCCTCCGGTTACGCTGGCGTGCGTCGCCGACGCTCGTCCGCGAGCCTCCCCCTCATTCAGCACGGACGATTTACATATTTCGGCGTGCGTTTGACCGATAATAATGTTTCATCCGGTTCTCGACGAATGGCACCATTACCGGGTCCCCGAGGCATCGCCCGGCCGACTTTTCGTCGTTGTCCGCCGTGAAAAATCAACCACCCGCGCCGCGGTCGTGCGAGCGTATCGTTGACGCGCAACACGGACCCGACCGCGCTCCCGGACACATCCGGAATTGTCCTTTGTGTGATTTAACGGGCGCGGGCCACGGGGGACCCGAACGCAACTTTTCATAGCAGCGGAGCCTGCGCGCGCCATTGATCATCCTTCTGTTTGGTCGCGCGGGGTGTCGATTCGACGGATTTCGCCAATTTTTTTTTTTCCCCTCTTTCTCCAACCGGATTAAAGCCCGTTAAAACGTTTCAACCGATGTAGCCTCGCGACGATCTCCTCCACCAATTGATTTCTCGCCGCGCGTCCGACGAATCCGATTCGATTCTGGTTCGCGACACCGACGCGTAACCCGGCCGCGATATTAGCCCGGCTAATCTGTCAAGTGTTCCGTGGGAACAATCGATCGGGCTTTTAAAGCAAAACCGGTGTCCGCTTCTGCTTGTTTCGTTTACCAAGTTTATGATGGGGGGATGTGGGGTGGGACGACGCGGTGATTCGCCGCGGGTTGTTCCCCGCGAAATGCCCGGGGAAGATGGGATAGAGAAGGAGGATTGGATATAGAAGGAAGGTCGCGCTCGCCTTGGTTAAATATTTAAGTAACAGAGCATTTCACTCCGCGGTGAGCACGGCGAGGCGCGAAGACATTTCGAGGCATCCCTTATCTTTATCCGTGAGATATCTCGCGGTGGTAAAGGCGGGTGCGAGCCCAATCGCGGTTTTATTGGCACTCTTAGAAACTGGCTTAAGTACGTTTCTGTGTCCCGCGGAAATTCACTCGGCGAGGAAATTCCTTTCGAAAATTCCAGCCTCCCCTCCGCTCCCCTGCCTAGCCGTCTCGTTTTTATCGCGCCCCGTCGCGCACCGGACCATTCCGTTCCGATATCCTCCAGTGTTTTCCAGTCGTGCCCGGGACGCGTTTCTTAGGCCGGACGCATTAGATTAATTTTTCAGAGCCACTTCCCATCTAGACGGCGCCGCTAGAGCTAATGGATGGAGGCCAGGCTTCACCCCTCGGTCGAGCTAATCGAATCGATGGTGCTTTGGGAACCCGTGAAACAGTTGTCGGTTCGGAGTGGGTCGTCGACGTTTCAAAAATGATATGCCACTCGATGATACCCGGGGGATAATGGAAAAATTAGTAAAGTGCCATCGACGACGACTGGCTGGCGGTCGTCGAAAAACGCACCCTCGATTGCGAAAGGAAGAGGGATATAGAGTGCGAGAGAGAGAGAGAGAGAGAGAGAGAGAGAGAGAGAGAGAGAGAGAGAGAGAGAGGGCGAGAGAAGGAGGGAACTCGAGAGTCCTCTCGACCCTCGTTCGATACTCCGAAACGTTTTCGTGGCTGGTGCGCGCCTCTCCGCCGTGTTTCCATTTCGCACTTTTCACGAGCGCGTTGCATCGGTTCTCCCCACGAATCGATTGATCTCCGCTTCGGTCGACAATGAAAACTCGCAACCCAATTTCCTCGTCGCGCCCTCGATTCGTCCGCGCGCGACGACGCCGCGCGTTAAAAACGGAGCTTCCGCGTAATTAATTATCCACTTTATATGCTAATTAACCGGGCCGGCGTGACGTCGCGCGCGAAGAAAAATCGAAGGAGGGAAAAGCTCTCCTCCGTTTACGAGCATCGCGTATTTTCCCGATCTCCCCGCGAGATCTTATTAAATCGCGCTAAAGTCTGCCTGTCCCGGGGTCCATGGACTTGCGACGATGCGGGGCCCCGGGAGGGCTCGGTCGCGCTGCGATCCGCAACGCGTCGGGGATGATCTACGCGAGCGAAAGCGCGCTGGCTGCGCGAGAACGAAATTATTTACAGGCGCGCGGCATGTTTATGCAAATATCGAACAGCCACGGGCCGTTTCCTCGCGGTCGGATATATTCGCGTCCCGATGCCGCGATGCCCGTTCCCCGCGATCATGGTGGCCCGTAGACACCGTCGTCTCGACGACTTCCGTCCGGGACACCTTCGTCGTCGTCTTTAACAAGCGGCTTTTAATCCGCGAAAATTCAGCCGCGCTTATTGAACATTGATAATGACGTCGCGCTCGCGCAGCTCGAGCGCGTTCCTTGAAAACTTCGCAACGCGAAGCAATGAAGCGTGGAGGAAAGCGTTGGCAGGGGGATAGGGGAACGCGGAAAGGTTGCAACGGTGTGCTGCGGCGTACGCGGAATAAGCGAGGCAGGGAGGGCGGAAGGGAGGTGGAAAAGCCGTTACCTCAAATTACACAGCTCGTTTTATTATTTATCGCTGGCAATTTCTGCTTCCACGAGGAGTCGCATCTCCGGCCGGCGATCGAAGCATGATTTGTGCGGCCGCCTCGCGAATTCGTCGTAGATCAATTGACCGGCATAGATCACCGGTGTCTCTCCTTGCAGTATTCCTTCCTCCCGCTCCCTCTCTCGCTCCAGCACTCTGCTGAAAGCCGAGCTGGCCGGGGGAAAAAAGAAATTGAAAAAAGCTCGAGCTAGACCGTATCTTCGTCCGCTCCACATTTCCGTCGTTCCACCCTGGCGACGTGGATGACCAGGGGCGTAGCGGGGGGTTGTTAATTTTTTCCCCGAGATAGCAGCTCTTTTTAATTCGACCCATTGTTCCGTGGCTAGTAGCGCACGCAATTTCTCCGTCTCCGCTGGGCCTTCGGCCATCGCCGCCGACCGTCTTATACGCTTCCTGACATTTTCAGATATTCAATTACCAAGACACAAGATATTGCGGCCGAACGCGGCGGTGCCTCTGCCGCAAAAACGTAATAAATCGCACGATCCTCTCCCCCTCTCTCCTTCTATCCGCCTCCCTTGTTGCTGGCTATTCGCCACGACGGATATACGCGTGGCGCACAGCTCGAGCACTCGTATCGATACGGGGATATTTGCATTCGCGCGACGACACCCGCGGCTCTATCCTCCGGCCCTATGCATATCGATGCGCGGCTCGCTCGCTTCGAGAGTGAAGCGCGAGGTTGATCGGCAAGAATCGCCGCGGCTGAACGCGAGATACGAGTGTATCGCGTGGACTCCGGCTTGAAATCGATCGATCGATCCCGAAGGGGTCACGGGGTCGGACGAACGCTCGCGCCGGCTCGCAGGCGCGCGTTTTCCATCAACCCTTCCGCGCTCGATGTTTCTACGCGCCGTTTAATCCATAGCGGGCGCGAGCGAAAAGGTATAGACTACGAGACGCCAGGAATTGCGCTGGCAAGTGCTCGAAAACGAAGCGCCCGCGATCTTTCGTCGGAGCGAGGCGCACGTCTCGCGCAGTTCGTCGCGCGACTCGATCGCGGCTCCTCCGGGGATGTCGGGGCGACTTCGACGACCAACCGAGGCAACGAGTATCGCGCTGATGAAACGCTCGCCGGTCCGTTTCCGAAATCCTCCGTAATTGCTCGGGCGTATCGCGTACGCGGCGAGGAGTACCGAGGCGTAAGATATTTATCTGGCGCTCGCACGCGCCCCGTAAATTCGCGCGCCGCTGAACTTTTATACTTTGCCTTTAATACACTTTGCCGGGTCGACGGGGACGGCAGAGGAGGAGGACGGGGGGTGAAAGATTGCGAGAGAGGAGGGGCTGGGGGTGGATCCAGTGAAAAGAGTCGAGCACGAAATAATACTTACGACGTCTGGAACGATTCTCGAAGATCCGCGGCTCGTGCACCGAGGAGCCCCCCCCCCCCCCCCCTTGGTACGCGTCGCAGCTTTCCTATCGGTGATCGATCCACCCGCGGGGATAAAGCTGTAAGCCGGTACCGTACGAATGCGCACAACTCCTCCCCGAAGATGAAAACCAGTCACCGGGAGAAATGGAATTTCCTGGAAATCAGATTTATCGTTTCCCCTGTCTATCGCCCGTTCATCTTTTTCGTCCGCTTTTTCGAAGCAATTTTGCCCACAGTTTTTCCGGCTTTGTTTGTTTTTTCTTTTTGTTTCAAATCTGCCCTTCGACTCGCGCTCACGGAAACACCGCGGAGCGTCGAGTCCGCTGCAAACGAGCGCGAAACTCGAAATGGAATTGCGCCTACGCGCGACGCGGCTCGGAAAAGCCGGTGGACGGGGTCGTTCGCGTAATTTGCGAGCGGGTTCCGCGCCGTGGCAGAGGATGGGGTGTCTCTCCTTTTTCACGGAGGCAGCGGTCCCGGCGTTCGAGCGAACGCAACGTTTGACCGGCGGAAAAAGTCACCGCGCGCGGCGTGCGATCGCGAAATGGCCATTAATTACGAGCGTCGGCGCTGTTCTTCCAATTAGCTCGGAAAGCCAGGCTCCGTGTCTCTCCTCGTTTTTTCCTACGCCCCCTGGCCCTTTTTCGCGAATCCACCGACAAGCGGCAAGAGGAAGAACCACGAGCGAACCGATGGACCGTTGCGTCGATGGCGTTTTCGATCGCCTCGACTTCTGTCCGTCCCGTTTCCTTCGTGAAAATCGCGAACCGGCCCGCGACGATTCGTACCGCGATTCGCGAGAAACGAGGGTCGACCGACGAAAGGATTACGCACGGGCAGCGAGGACGCGTCGAGCTTACTTCTGACGCGGCGTATAATCTTCGCGTCGGGGGTGCGTCGGTTCGTGATCGGCTTTGTACCTCGCTCCCCTTCGTAGAAATATTTTTTTTCCCCACCGCCAGTCCGACCAATCCAAATCCGCTTCCGCGAGTATAATTCTATCGGTCGATCAAATAATTGAAACGCTTTAATACCCTTCCCCCTGTCCTTCTGTCCGCCACCTCCCCCCGCGCGTGTCTTGCTACGGCGCGGAGCGGAGCGGTCGCCGCGGCTCTGCGGGCGCGACGCGTCAATCACCGTGTTCAGTTTCCACGGGCCCGACGACCGACCGGGGAAACGTCGCTGCGGGGATTCTCGTCCAAGATCGCAGTTGCACGGCGGAAAATTCGTCCACCTGTGCAAGTGAAAATCGCCGCGGTGCAACTCCACCGCCGTCGCGTACGCGCCTTCCTCGCTGGCCGCCGCGCGTATTCGATATAACGTCCGTGTACCGTCGACGGAATCGCCGTGTCCGTCGTTGCACGAACGTTACGTTTCTTCTG
Source organism: Nomada fucata (assembly GCA_948146005.1). Lineage (NCBI taxonomy): Eukaryota > Metazoa > Arthropoda > Insecta > Hymenoptera > Apidae > Nomada > Nomada fucata. The sequence continues at coordinate 5,980,542 of OX411278.1, read as the reverse complement.
CTCCCCGCGGTCGCGAGAGCAATCCGGTGCGTCGCGCTCCCGCACTTCGTAACCCTTCCACGGTCTGCCTCTCCCCTTTTTTTAACGGAAAACCTGGCTACGTGTTGCTACACCGACCGAGGGCTGGGAACGGTGGAATCGGTGCGTGTTTCACAGACTCCCTGCGTGTTTCGCTGCTCCCCCGTCTACTTGTGTTTGTGGAGGGAGCGACGAAGGGGCGGCGCAGAGGGGCAGGCGGGAGGAGGGTGAGTCAGGGTGGCGGGTAGTTGAGGCATTATAGTGCCGCTACAAATCATAGGGCAGACCCCTGGGTCTACCGTAGGTGTGCGCTCGTCGGTGTGCACGTGCGTGCGAGCTCGAAATCGTTTGTGTGCCGGTAGAAGGGTCGCCTGACAGTAGGACGTTACACGCTCTGTGTACTGTATATTCCGTTGGTGCAAGCAGGGGTGGCGCACCCCCGAAAACTGTCGCCCCACGAGGGGGCCTTTGGGATTGGCGTACACGTCGTTACTACCGTGTCCCCCCTTTCACCGCTCTCCTCTCTATTCTCCCCTCGCTCTCTCTCTCTCTCTCTCTCTCTCTCTCTCTCTCTCTCTCTCTCTCTCTCTCTCTCTCTCTCTCTCTCGCTGCGTGTGCGTGCGTGTTGTTTTTTCTCCTCTCGATGTCCTTAGCCCTTACCCGAGGCCTTAGTCGAAGCTTCACGAATTTTTCTGACGTCATCGGTTCGGGGACTCCGGGAGCGTGGTCAATTTCCAGCGAGTTACTCACTTGATTGTTAGTTATTACCGGACGGGGCGAGGGGGGGTGTGTGTGGCGCCCGTGGAAATCGCAGTTTCGCCCGGCTTCGAACGGCGCGAGTCGGCGAATTTATGAAACAGCTGACCGTTATCTCCCCGCGAAACAAATTCGTACGCGTACGCGGACAGTATTTAATTCGACGGCGGGGAGCTAATTAAGCTGGGGTTCGCCCGCGCTAATGGATTCGCCGATGCGTTTAATCGCCGAATAATTCACCGACGCGGAATCGAAGGAAACGCGTCCCCGGCGTTCGCCCAGCGACGGAGCGGACGAATTCGTGAACGCGCAGGAAAAAGTCGGACGGTCGCGTAACCCCCGAGCCGAAGGCTCTCTAACGGACAGTCCGACCCGGTCGAAGGAAGCGTGATACATAATTGGGAGTTCGATAAAGACTGCCGGGGTGGCGTTATTCAATTTGCTCCCCTAAATTTGTCTCCAATTCGACGAAGTTCCAATTATGTTTTTCGCTCGTTAGTTACGAAACGGGCAGCGGGGACAGGGAAGCGGCGTAACGAACGGCGGGGAATAAAAATTGTAGGCCACTGACTAACCCGACAAAACTTCTGGATTCAGAGGGATTCCGTTGGTGGCCGAGGCGGGCCCACCGCGCCGACCGAGCGGGGCGAGTTATTAAATTTTTAATGCGTTCAAGTTGGTACAGGGAGGCCAACAAGTTCGTCCTCTCGTTCTCGACCACCCCGGCAGACCCCGACCGCCCCCCTCGTGTCCGACTCCCGTAACCCCCCCGAGGCTATTCGAGCCAGCGATTCAACCCCTCCTGCCGAACGAGTATCGGAGTAACGGAGGGTAGTTCGCGAGAAAGTGAACGAGGGTGCCACGAGCAGGGGGATCACCGAAGACTCTTGTGTGTTGTCTGTCGCAATAAATTTATGAATTGTTCCCAATTACACGGAAGCTCGTGGCCAATCGCGTTAACTCCCTCTTCGGTTAACGGAAATTCACCCTCGTCTTTTTCTGGCCACTTACCGGTCTCGCCAAACACTTTCGGGGAAATTGAGAGCGTTGCGTTGTCGCCCCCGTCCCCTTCCACGGCCCTCCGAGGCTCTGGAAATTTAATTACCGCAATCATTTCTTTTTTTTCCTTCATCTTTTCCCCTTTTCTCTTTTATTCTCCTTTCTTTTTTTCTTTTTTGCTTACCGTTCACTGATCTCGGTCTTCGCAGAATTTTCGCCCGACATTATTTCAGATTACAAACTCGTGACTCACGTAACTCGATAGACGGGAGATAGTTGGCTGATGACCGTGCGTTCTCATTAAACACTTGACGCGGTGTCAAGTGACACGGCTGTCAAGGATTGTTTGCATGTCGTGTGTCGGCCGCGGGGAACACCTTCGCGCGAAAATTCCAATTATTCCGCGGATCGATAGGCGAGTGTCGCGGGATCGTTCGAGTCCAGGCGCTCCCCGGTGCGGCCGCGTCCTCCGCGGATCCGCTCGAATTCGACCGGTCCGCCTTCGAGACGGACCCGAGGGTTCACAATCGTTCGGATGTCCGGTCGTCTCGATATTTCGTCCCCGTGTCCGTTTACCTCGCGGTCGGCGCGACGCGGGTGAAGGGTCCGGCGGACGCGACGCTATCGCCTCACCCGCGTACGAGGCGACGGCCGCGCCGTTGGGCGTACGTTTACCAACGCGACGCGAAAAAAAATATCACGTGTCGGTGGTGTGCTGCGGCTCGCGAAGGATGACGTCAGCCGTCAGCAAGAGTGTCGCATAACTGCACGCGAAATTTCACGGAAAGCCTGCTCCACGCGATTCCCGTTGATCGCGCTCCTCGCGATTAAAGTCGTTCCAACGGTCCTCGCGTTTCGTTGCCCCGACGGAACGACGTCGACGCGCGAAGGAAACCGTCCCGTCGCGCGGATCGTGTCCGGATGGCGATCGATGCCGGGGCGGCGAAGCCGGTCGACAACGAGGGGGCCCGACCAGTCTCGCGGTTTTAATTCGAGGGTAACGAGCCTTTGATGAAAACGTGCGTCGCGTAATGGTTAATCTTCATTCGGCCGGGCCGGAAATTTATTGTTCCCGACGATGATGGTACGAACCGCTGTTAAATAACAATTACATCGCTACGGTGGTGCGGGGGTGGGGGTGGGGTGGGGTGGGGGGGGGGGGTTTAGCAGCCACCGAAACGCTCGTGTAACGTCAACCGGCGGTAATTTAACTGCCGCCCCCATAAACAATCGCGGGCAGAACCATAATTATTATTGTACAGGTCGGCCGGAGAGCGAGCACATTGTATGCGCGGCACGCTGCGACAGTTAAATCGCCATCGTTAAATGTCCGGCTTTACGAGTGTCGTTGAATCGACGTTCTCTTCGTTATCGCCCGCGCGGCCTCTCCTCGCCTCGCCTCGCCCCGCCTCGCCCTCCTCCCCCCCCTCATTTCTATTCTTTTTTCCCTTCGCTGTTATCATCGCGCTCGTGCGTCGGTCGTACGCGTGGGGACTTCCGGCGGCGGCGTCCGAGAATCGCGGAAGCGTTCAGCGATCGCCGGTTCGTCAGATTAGTCGCGCGTGCGCGATAAAAATCGCCCGGCGATGTCCGGATTCTCTCTGCGACGGGAGACCCATATTCCTACTTCGCGGCGCAGTTGCGAACGGTGGCGTTCGGGTGCCGCGGTAGAAACGCAACCTCGTGTCCTTCTTTGGGAAGCGCTGACCATCTGCGAGCAGATGACTCCGCGTCGACTTATCCAATCGGAGCGCGTAATCGCGCGTCCTTGACGGCAGCGGGGTGACGACGTCGGCCACGATTTCTTCGCCTCTCGACGAGAATCTCGAGGGATTATCGCGTCGAACGGCGCTGCTCGGCGGAGGTGGGGGGTGGAGGAGGGAGGCTTCCTTGGAAATCGTTCGTCGGTTGCTTCCGGTTACCTTGAGCGTACCCGCGAGTAATTATAATAGCTCGTCCGGCGCGCAATTGCGCTCCCTCGATGCTCGTGCGCACCTTTTTCTTTTCTACTCCGCCGCGTTGCTAATTAACGTTCCTTCGTTTTGTTTCAGGTAAGTGATCGGGCAGGAATGACGCACACGCGCTGCCTCTGTTTCTGGGGTGACCCGTTAACGTCGCGTCCCTTTGTTCGCGCGGAGGACAGGACGAATCGGTTAGAGCAACGGGTAATGGTAAAAGGGTGTGGGGTGTTGATGAATCGTAGGAGAGGAAAGAAAGGTAAATTCCACGGACGGTTGCGAGGGCCTAGAAAAGCTGCGAAGCCGACCCGAGCCCAAGGCACGTGGGCAGCCGCTAACAATCATAAACAGGCGTGCTTAATTCATTCAACTTTCTAGCACCGCGCCTACCTCGCGGCATTTCGCGACGATATTTTCCACGATCGGCGGGGAAACGTTTGTCGGTTCGCGTTCATGCCGTTTCTTTATTCAGCCGTCGCGCGATACGTGCCGGCGTTTAACGCGTTTACCTGGTCGGATCGTTAATAGTCGACCGCGTCTCGCGAGACGATCTACAAAATCGGCCCGAAAATCGCGGGTCTCGTCGCGCACGCATCGAGAGACTCGTCGGTCGAATTTCCGTGGCTGCGAATCGATGCGATATCTTTTGATTTTTCTTGTCTTCTTTGCTCCGTCGTGAAAGCGAAACCAGAATCTTTCCGGCGACGTTACCGAATTCGTTCGGGACTCGATCAACCAACGAGTTCGATTGAAGTAGCCCAAATCGATGCCGCATTTTCGATCGAGGAAGCGGATACTTTGACCCACGGGTCGCACTGTTGGAACCGTCCAGCGAGAGTTACTCAGAGGCGGACCGGCGGACAGTGTCTCCGATCCGTGCCCGATAGATTTCTCATTCCATCGAATAAGGTCAGAAAAGGTGTCCATGATCGGTGTATTCGTGTTAGCAGCCGCGTTCCTCGTTCCTCCGGCGAGTTTTATTGGCACGTGTGCCACGCTCCCAAAGGCGGCAGGCAGTCTGGGTCAATTTACTTTCCGTTGATTAATTCTTTCGTGGGACGATCCAAAGGGGAACGTGCCGTTAAACGATTCACCGTTGCCTTCTCGGAAGTGAATCTGGAATCGCCAAGATTCCTTCCTCTCTCGATTCTCTTGACGCGCGGAGCGTACAAGTTCGTCGGTCGTAACCCATTTAGCTTCGAGCACGACGAACGTCGACGCGTCTCGCGTTAATTGCTCGACCGGGGACGAAGAACAGCAGAAAAAAATCCCTCTTATCTATCGGCAGATTTTCTTTTCTCTAGCGGGCGAAAAATCTGCACCGCTCTCCCGCTTAGTTCCCCTTCCCGTAGCTGTCGGCTGGCCGAAGAACGGTGTAACGTTCTCGACGGCGGCAGGCAGTCTGGCCAGTTTACTCTTCAGTGGCTAGTCCACCTCTCTTCTGGTTTACCCGTCTTACTCGTATCCGCTCGGCTCGGCCACTTCTTTCCTCCTCTATCGCCTATTCGCCCCAGTCGTGGCACGCTCACCTCTCGCGACGCCGTCCTTGTCGCGCGCACCTCTCAGGTACGCGAATCGTGCCTCGCTGCGCTTCGCTCGTTCCTCTCTCGTTTCTCTTCTACTCCTCCGGAGTCCTTTAAAACCGGCACTGTAAGGTAGAAAGCTTCGGCTCGAGCACGCCCTTCCTTCGTCCTCCGCTCGCCGCGATCTTTCTCGCGTCGTTCCATCGTCGAGTCCTCCTCTTCGCCTTCCTTCCTCCTTCCTCCTTCTCCCCCTCCCCTTCCGTTCGCTTCTCCGCATTCTGTCGCTTCCCCGATTCGCTCTCGGACGATATTTCGCTCGAACGGGCCCGTGTGACGACCCTCGGTTCGCGAGCCGACCGGGGAAAATTCTGTTTCGCGTTCCCCGCCGCGGATCGACGATTTTCCAGGGAGGAAACGCGCTCCGCGGCACGAACGAGACACGGTCGCGTTCGACTTACGTACCGGCGATCGTGCGCGATTCGAAAGGGTACGTTGTCGCGCAAACATCGACAGATATCTAGGTGAAGGTGTACGATTAGGCACCTCGCGGACCGTGGTACGGGACTAGTTTTTGTTGAGCAACCGCGATCCGATTCTGGGGCGCGTTGGCCGCACGATTACGCATGCCGATTCGCCGTCTCTCTTCGATATCTCCCCCCCCCCCCCTGCGCGCTTTTCTGCGTCCTTTTCTGCGCACGAATTCCGCGGGCAATTTTACTATTTGAGTTCGCAAATCTTGTTTGCGCAAATGTTCCGACCAAGGTTGCTCTCTCTCTTTCTCTTTCTCTCTCTCTCTCTTTATCTGATACGAAAGATTGGAAAAGTCCCATCGATCGATCATATATGCCGGACGAATCGAAAGGTGAACCGAGAGGCATCGATATTTTCGGACGGCGATCGTAACGAAACGGCCTCCACCGTTTCCGCCGATATTTTGACAGGCCGCTCGGATTCGCACCGGCCTGTGCACCCGCGTTCCTACCTGTTGCACGTCGGCCAGACCAGTTTTTCCTCGGGTTCGCCACCCCGTAAGCCCGTCCCGTGTCGCGGGGGTGGATCTCGCCGCTCGCCGTTCTCCTTTTCGGCGAGGGGCTTCCGACAGAACGTTCCCTGAAACAGCGTGGTACGCGTAGCGTCGGACGAATCGATTTCCGGGGTGATCCTGTTGCTCGTGGTTTCGGTGCGCGCAAGAATGCCGGGGACGACGGTGGTTCTCCGGTCGAAAGAATCGATCTTCCGGAGGGCGGAAGGCGGGACAAAGGAGCCGATTCACCGGTGGCGGCCTCCTCCTAATCCTCGCAAAGCGCCTCGCGTCGCCACGAAGTCGAAGTTTACTTTTCGTGCTCAAACATAACTCCGGGCCTTTCGGAAGTGGGGGGGTTAAACACACATAATCCACCGTTTTCCGCCGTAACTCGTAACTCTCGCTTCTCTCTCTCTCTCTCTCTCTCTCTCTCTCTCTCGCTCGACCCCTCGGCTTCTCCCATCTCCGCGTCCCGCTCTACGCCGCTCCCAGATCCCACAAAGTCCCACCGCTCCGTGGATGAACTATTTCTGTAGCTCTGTGCCGCGCGCTGCCTGCTGAGATGCAACGGTGCACGAGAGGAAGAGGGAACAAGTTCCCAACTGACTGGCGATACCGTGGCCGCGATCGAGTTCTCGAACGTTGCCGCTCGATCGTGGCCAACGATCGAACGGATGTTAATTCGTCCGTGGCGGTTCGACAGGTTCGGTCGGATCAAACGGAACGATACCCGCGCACTCGGGAGGTGCTTGACCCCCGGTTAAAAGGAAAAACGCGAGGGGGTGAGGGAAGAAATAGGCGATTATGATATCGCGATTAATGCCCCCGTAGAACTCGAGGGGGCAGATAGCTGTCGCAAACAACGCCCGCATCCGTCAATCGATACGCACGCGCTCCTCTTTTCGACGAAGCCTCGCGTAGTCCGGAATAAATCTTGCCGCGCGAGCGAATCACCCTCTTCCCCCTGTTCCCTCGCGCAAACGTCGAAACGTTTCCGTCGATCCCTCCCGACGGCGAGCAAAGAACGGAACGAACGCGGCAGCTTCGCGGCCGTGCGCCAGTAGAATGTGCCGTCGCGGTCAGACGCGCCGAATTCTACTGTCCGCCCGAGACCACGAACCTCGCTGGTTCCCCTTGCGCAATTGTCGCGAGACGGCGCTGCCCATTGCCCGAAATCTTCCATCTCCCAGGGAAGGCGCGAGTGGCTTCTTTCGGAAACTCGTTATCGGTGTTGAAGCGGAGTTCGCGAGAAACCGCGAGCGACGCGGCGATGCAACGGACGCGTGAAAACGGGACGACGAGCCACCAGCCTAGGGCCGCGCGGCGAGAAAGGATTGTGTATATACAACGCGATCGTCTACGTGCACGGAACGAGCACGCTCTTGCCATCGTGGAGGGGCACGCTGGACCCAGACTCCGTGTGGCGCGTAGCTTACGAGCCGAGTAACAAAACCAGTCGTCTCTCTACTGGCTGACCAGCTGCTCGCCGCTTGTTGCCTTCTAATCCTTTCGCGATTGTGCCCGCGATTCTCGTCGCGGTGCGCTTTCCCGGAGCGGCGCGAACCGAGCGGAACGTTGCTCGATTCCGCGACGAACATCGGTGGAACTCACGTCGGAAATATCGTCGGGCATCCCTTCGTCGGGATTTAAAAATAAGCGGGGAACCTTGGGCGCGAGGAGGTCGACGGCGAAGAAGCGTAGAACCGGAGCATTGTCTTTCGTTTATTCTTCGAGCGGAGCGTCGCGGCGCGAGACACCCGACAGGGAACGAACTCCGCGCTGGATCGTTCTCAGGGATCGTTCCTGGATAAAAAAAAAAAATCCGTGCCGCGGAATCAGTGAACGGTGCGGAACGTCGGGCGAACGGGGAGCATCGCGCGCGGCGTGTTAACGCGCGCGTGAAAGTCTAGTGCGGCGGAGTGCGCAGAAACGGCAGTGTAAACGCATTGTTTAAAAATAGTCGTCGGCCCCGCGGTTTCGAGCGGAATCCGCTTCGACGAAAGTCTCGAGCGATTCGAAGAATCCAAATTAAGGAGAGTCGGGACGCCGACGGTTTCGCAAACCTTCCCCGCTGATTAATGATCGCTGTTGAACGCGGCGAGAGCTTAACCGAATAACGAGACCGGGATCGCGCATAACGGCCGGGGAAACGCGTCGCCGCCGATGCTCGGCGCGATCGCCGTTCCTCTGGCGACAAATTAAATTAGACAGCGGGCTCGAGGGGCGCGCGGAAAGGAAGATCCTCGCCAGTTCCACGCAAGATTGTTCATCCACGCGTCGCACGCGCCGCGCACGCGAATCTACCTGGCGACTTCGCGTTCAATTGCCTCGAATACGACCCGCCCCCTCGACAAAATTTCGCCCTGCCGTGTTTTCGGGGCACGATCGAGCTTCCATCGAGCGCGTTGACGCGTCGATCGGACAAGATTCCGCTTATCAGGGCCGGACGACAATGTCGTCGTCGGATTCGTGTCAAGGCGACTAGCGATCGTTCGATCGCTCCGGAGAATCAGGATGCACCGAGAGGCGGTTTCGCGGAACGAAACGGACTTCACTTGAATCGATCGAAAGAAACGCGTCCGGATCTGTCCCGCTAACCCTGTTTCGCCCAGGGGCGGCAGGGGGGAAGGAAGAAATTAGCAAAGAGGGCAACACGAATCGGAGCTTCAAGAATAACGCCCAGTTCAAGATGAATCAGCGGAACTTCGAGCTGCGCGACTTCGGTATCGAGACGAAGCCCGGCCGCCGCGTCGAGCATAGCAAAGGTGGCTCGGGGTACCCTGAAATCTTGGCCGTCCAATCGCGACAGATGCAAACGAGGATGCTCGGCGCGCCAAGCAACGGATCGAATCCTCTCCGAGTCGCCTGCGATCGTTGCCGGTTAACTTCCAGGTGCGCCGCGTCGACGTGCAACGCTGACCCGCGGATGAGTCCGAATCAATTGCAGAATGCCGCCGGGGATCAGTCGCAAGCCGCCAGCCCGAGCAGCAGCACGACCGGAAGCGGCTCGATGCTGCGGCCGACCGTCTCCACGATTCCGTCCCCCGGCTACTGGAATCGGTACGGCGGACAGGAGAGCGGGGTAAACGAATCACAATCGCTTCGCGGAGTACAGCCGTCGCGACGACGTCCGCGTAGGCGACATCCTGGCCTAGGAATCCGTGTTTCCTGGGACGATCGCGCTCGATGCGAGCCTCGCGTTTTTGGCCTCCTCGTCGAAGGAAGGTCTCGCGCGAACCTCGACGCGAGATCCTGTCGATTAGTCGCGGTTCGTATAGGACCGGTTCGGCACACTCGTACGTGACTTTCGAACCTGCTCGAACGCTTCGTTGCGGCGCGCACTTGCCGTCGCTTATCCCCGCGGAGGTATCGCGAGCCTCAATTGCGTCCACGTTGCGCTGGTAACGCGCGCCCCGGGACAGCACGCCTCGCGGACGAGCGGCAGAAGAATTCTCGCGGGGATCCGCGGCAGGAAACGGCTCGCGAAGTCTTACAATTAGCCTCGGCTTCGGCCGCGACTCGTATCTAACGTTTGTCACTCCGCGCGAAGTCGTATTCGCGACGCGTCTCGCTCGCGCAGCTAATTAGTATGCGCGCTGGTATCGCGTATTAGGTAGCGGTCACACTTGCATACGTAAGCCGCGCGCACACAAGGTGCGTCGTTACCAGACGTGGCCCTCTCTCGCCAGTGAAAAAGTCGTCGCCCCCCTCCTTGGAATTCGAGGAATCTTTTCTACCGTTTCTCCCCGTTCACCAAATCTCTTCGTCCGGGGGAGCTTCGCCGTGGCTCGTTCGGCGGTGTTTGTCCAGTTTGACACAAGTGGTCGAAAAGAGACGTTCATCCCGGCCCCGATTAAGGGGAATTAATTGATAATCGTCGTCGATAACGCGTGTCTCGTCGAGATAAGTAAATACGAACGTTTATCACTTTAGTAAAATTCCACATACTGTATTAATTAATTAACAGCGCCGTTGGAATTAGCCGATCCCTTCCGTACGATTCACGCGTACCCGGGAGAGTGTTTTGTTTTTCTCTGGATCCGGTACGAAATCTGGACGTTTGTTCTCGCAAATCGCTGTGCAGATGGTACCGCGAATCGAAGGATACAAAGAAATTTTATTTAGCAATTCCTGGAACACTGCGATCGCTCGAATCGCGTGCACGTTTCCGGATAAAAGCGACTGCCTCGCGCACTCTCGCTCGAATCGCGAGTTGCCGAATGTCGGCAAAAATTATTCTCCGCAAAATCTGAACATCGTCGAACCGAACGTCGTCGGTCAACCGCGAACCTGGCGCGATTATCGATACACCTCTTCGAACGCGATCGCCGTAATGATACCGACACACGATTATGAGAAAAAAAGCAAACGAATGAAATATTCCGGATCGGGCGTGGTACGCGTCCCACACGGTGCAGTCTCCACTAGCCTCTCGCCTTTCTATCCTCTGCTCCCGGCTGTTCCAACCGCGAACGCTAATCGTTCTCGGCATCCCTCGATTTCATGGCGGACGAACCGTCCGCAGAAACTTCGTCGAACCGTTCGCGAACCCCGAGGTCGTTAATTATCGTCGCGACACGGCCGCGAATTCTTCGCGCCGTCGAATGCAATTGGCCGGCATCGAGAAACCCAGACGTAACGCGAGCAAAGTAGAGTCGTTTCGAAACGTTTTCCACGATCTGCTCGACGAGGGCCGAACGCACGGCTACCCTGGCCCCCCTGGATCGCACGAACGCGACCGACAATTTCGTATCCGCCGCGGTTCGCGCGGTCGGGCAGAAAATCAATTTTCGTTCGCGAGGCAGGCCGCGCCGAGGAAACTTAAACAGGAATGAGGAGCGGCACGAAGCGCCCCAAGGGAATCTCTTTATTTTCGACGGAGGAGGAAAAAAAGAGATCCCCCCGCCCCAGCGAGACTCGCGCAAGGGAGGAGAGTCCCATCTTGGAGAGTTGGAACGCGATAAGCGATCGTTCGGTATTCCGCTCGCGCGATGACAGCGGCGGAAAGCTTTCCTTCGCCCCGACGGAGTGTATATCGACGAGCGGAGCTCCGTGCCTTTTGTAATTCCGCACGGCGGACGTCTTTTATGCAGACTTAAATCACATTCTCGAGGTATGAGTCGACCCTTGGCGGAGAGAAACGCTGCGGCGCTCGGTGTATTCTACCGGGTGATTTGAACGAAATCACCGCCGCTCCGTCCACGAGTGACTGCCGGCCGAGCGAGTCGACCGGTCGACGATCACTCGGCCCGCCTCGATTCCCCCGTCTGTTTGATCCTTTTGCGGGAGGCTGATTTTACATGGGTCTCAGACGCATTCTGATCCGGTGAGTCAATGCTGGAACCGAGAAAGAAACTCTCCGGGTTCGACGGATGCATTTACGTCGCGCTACTTATTTTTATTGCCCTGTGAAAAACCGCGGCCCGTTTAAGTTCCCCGGGATTTACGGCGAAAATTGATTCGGCCGGAACACGAATTGCGTGGTGAACCGTATTTTCGTGCCAAGCGAGCACTGATTTAGCATCCGGACGAAACTTCGCTCGCCACGGGCTAGGCTTACCATGAGTTGAGCCTAGTTGTAACCTAGATTCACCATAGCGTAGACGCGATTGCTCGGGTCGCGTCGCTCGCCTCCGCTTCGGATATCATCTCGGCGCAGGATAGAATATTTCGGCCGGCAGTTCGAAATTCTTCGTGGGCAAATTTTCGCCGCGCGTCTAAACTCGTCGTGCGTCGGTTACGGTGAATTGCGTCGGGTTTACCTTGTAATCCCAGTACCCGAACAATCGAACTCTGTCTAGATCGCGCGCTGAGTAATTTCTGCCCGGTAATCTCCGCCCGGCGGAACGCAAGGCACCGGTGGAGCACGGTGTCGAAGTAATAGCGTTCCACTCGATTTCTTATTATCTCTGCCTCCCTGTTTCTCTTTTTTTCTCCCCTCCATTCATTCGAACAGCAACGAACGCCAGGAGAATGTAGGCGAGAAGACGAGCGCGTTAATCGAGGGCCGCGCCGCGTCCCTCGTTAAAAACCGATCACGTATACCGTATCAGCCAACTAATTGTTGATTATGCAGCCGTTTGTCTTGACTCTCGCTATATACGCGACGGCGATACGCCTAATAAATAATGTAGACGTCGTGCATCTCTAGCCTCTTTTCACGTGCTTCGCTGCGAGCCGAGGCACCCATACGGAATTACATATGCACACCTGCGCGGTGTGTTTGAACGTTGTAAACCGACGTACACCTTACGCCGGGGCCGCGTTGTATTGGTACCGTTGCCACCGGATCCTCCATCCCGTGTAAACGGCCTTAAGCCTCTTACGTCAGGTTTCCACGAGTGGGTACGCCTGATAATTACCAATTAGTGGTACCCAATTAAAATGGGGAGGCTTTCGGTCGTGCCGTTTTCGCGATCCCTCCGCCCGCGCCGCCTCTTTCATCAAGATTTACTGGTCGCGATGAATTCCTCGCTCGCTTACCCTCAATTCTCTCCCGGTTCCTCCTCGATTTCTTCGCCTCCGTTTTGCGCGGCGTATCGTCGACGACGATAGAGCAAGCGAAGCACGTCCAGAAGAGAAGTAACGTCTTCTATTGAGATCTCAGCTATTAGGCAGCATCGTATCTCGTGTTTTGCGAAAACCCAGCCGCCCCCGCTTTCTCACTCCCCTCTTCTGGCCAACGTTTCTTTCGCCAACGATACGATAAAAGCGATTCTGCGAAATCGGAGCCCCGGAATGCTCCAGTCTAGATACGGGAAACGTCGCGTCGCCACGACGGGAGTAAAGTTCGATACTCGGTGTTGAATAGTGTTCCGGTTGTGTGCCTATTCAACGGCTCGTCCAATTATCCCATTCGTTTACCCACTCCCCCGGGCATCGTGCAAAACGTTGGGACACTTGCGCACCCCGTGCCCGAACGAGGGAGAGAAAAATTGAAGGAGCGTGCACTTTAATTTCTGTTCGCCGCGGACGTTCGGAACGGGACAACCGGAAGTCGTCTACCGACAGAACATGCCTATTCCATCTACGGGTGTTTCCTTTACGGCCAGCCGTTGCCCTCCTCCGCCGTGGAAAACCATCGGGACCTCGTGCCGTACGAGCTAACGAGACACGCATTTTCAAAAAGAAGTACTAGAATTACCATAGCTGTCTAATAGTTCCACCTACCAATCTTTCGAAGGGTTCCCACGTTCTTCGATTTTGTTGCGACAGCGTCGCGTAAAATTGGTATTTCTGGCCCGCGATTGACCCGCGGGGAAAATTTCGTCCCGTCCCGGCGACGAAGAAAATTGTTTCTCGTTCACGATCATATAGGGCCTGCGTGACGCGAGCAATTTACGTAGGATCGAACGGTTGCACAGGGACGTGCACGCGCAGGAACTCGTTAGAAATTATCCGACGTTCATCTGGGACACGCCAGTCATTAGGTTTTAAAGACCGTCGCGTCCAGCCATTTTACAAATCACCACCGGTGTAACGTACGAAACGAGGAGAGGCAACGAACGAAAGTTTCCTCGATAAGACTCGCTGATTTTTCGCGTGCAAATCTACGGGACGGGGAAAGGTGGGTAAACGATCGAGAGAATAAACTCTCGAATCGGATCCAGATGTCTTTCAGCGAAATATAATCGACTCGACGTACCGATAGGTTATCGACGCCACTATCTGTCGACAGCAATTCGAGAAGTAGAAAACAAGCAAAGAAACTTGTTGCTTCTTTGCCGCTCGCGACCGGTTAGGGGATCGGGGCGTAAGAGTCCGCAGAATAGATAATGGAAGATACGACAAGCTTAACCTACGGCACGGGGATGATCTTATCGTTCTAATCGCATGCAGGTAGCTTACGTGGCCGGGGGACGAGCGTAAGTGCAGGGCAATGCCGGTAGAAGAATTCTCACGGGACGAAACAGACACCTGGCCGGGCACGCTCGTTCCTCAATAGGAAATTGTCTTTCCGCGGCAATTAATAAAGGGCCGATCGTCGATTCAGCGTCCGTCCACGCTTCCGCTTTCGTGCCGATTTCCGCCCGCGTACTGTCCACCGAAGACGACGACGTTCCCACATAGTTTCCCTCTCGCCCTCTTAGCTGTCGCGAAATTTACTTTCGCCTTTTTTTTTTGCACCTGTAGCCCGCGGTCGCACGACCCTCGAAACTTTCGCACGAGGGGGGCCGGTCACGTTTCCCACATTTTCCAAGGACCTCCCCCACGAAATTTTCCTACGATTTCGGTACGTTCGTTTCGGACGGTTACGCAATCGAGCGGAGAACCAGCGCGCCCGACGCCGCAAGGAATAACTCCTAAGACGACAAAACAGCCGCCACGAGAACGTGAGATGGACATCACGTGCTGAATTTTCCGAAGGCGTCACGTAACACGCGTAGCCGCGCTAGTACCGACCCTTCTGTCCTATTTCGAACCTTCGAGAAGCTAATTTCCCTGACAGAGACGTTTCCATTCGTCTTTTCCTCCTTTTCTCTCTCTCTTCGCTCCTCGGCCGCAAGCCGTCGGGACAAGCCGAACTAAATCAATGTAGGACATTTATATTGGCTGGAAATCGCTGACTCTAGCCACCGTGGACACCCACCAGGACATATTAAGATTTCTGATCCGACTCGCCGGTCGCCGGACATTTTTATTACCCCGTGTCCCCCGCCACGGACCCCCCCCCCTACCCTTGGCGACCGAGGAATAAAACGTGAATTATTGGTCACGCGGCGTCTCCTCTCTCACAGTGGCCAACCAGCTCGCCATAGTTATCTCGCCGTCGTAGCGTCTAACATCAACTAAACGTCGACGTTCCCCCCCCCCCCCCCCCCTCCATGTCGTTTTGCAATTTAAGGATCAGCCGCGCGTACATAGGAAGGCACCGATGTCGGAGCAATTCATTTAAATTAATAGGTCCAGAGGCCGTTGCGTTTATCGCGCGATTAGTTGCAGCTTTTTCTCCCCTGCCCCCTCCCTATGCCCCCCCCCCCTAGCCGATGGGTGTTCATATTTGTACACCCGTTATCGAACGCCGCCACGATAAACTCGATGCCATTATCACCTACAATTATCTTGCCCCGTTCCTCCCCCGCTAGATACGTATGCATTCTGAACGCGCTGGAAGATCTTTTGTTCCTCGCGCAATTTCTGTAAAACGTTCTGCAATTCGTGGCCTCCGATTTTTCTTCTTCTCCTTCTTTCCTTCTTTCGAGCCGTGCTCGAACGCGGACGTCATCGTTGCTATTGTGTCGATTCGTCTTCGATCTAACTATGAACTCCCGATAACCCGCGTTATCGAAAGGATGGATCTAGACGTATCTCTTGGCTTCTCGGCGTGCAGACCATATTCCCCTATTGGTTCCTTTCAACCCCACTACCCGCTCGCTTCAATCGTCGCGCGGTGACGCGCAGCCAGGCTGCTCTCTCAGTCTCGTGTCGCCCTTCGCCGTCGCGTAGCTTCGAGTACACCTTGTTCCTCGTTGTTCCTCGTTCGCCGCGAGGTCTCGTCACCTGTTCCCCGGAGGTCGTTCGCGTTGACACCGCGACAGCGCGCAAGCAGGACACATGGGGAGCGATCGTTGAATTCGACGAGTGCGCGCGGTTATCTTTTCGCGATCGCGAGTGACCGTCTTTTCCACGGGGGGAAGAAGCGTGAATTATCGGGACCGACGTGTACCCTACGCCCCTTCGAACTTGTTAAATTCGACCGCGACGGCTATAGTCGTCGCGTTAACAGAAACTTGGGCCGTCCCTCTCGTCCCCGTCGCACCTCTCATCCTTGCTGGCGGCAGGTGGGAAAGGGGCGGAAGCGTGGAGGGGGCGAAAGAGAGGGAAGCAGGGACAAAAGTTTTCGGCCGAGCGACGGCCGGAGAAGAGGAGCTTTCGCAGGGAGGATAAGGGAGGCAGCGCGGAATATTTTAACATATATCACGGTGAAATTGGGACGAGGGTATGCCGTCGCGAATCTCTCCTCCCGCGTCGCATTCAACCCCCCTGACCACCCCCGCCGGTGGATCGCCGGTTCCTCGTTCTGTCGCGGTTACGTCGTCCCACCGCGCGATTTGACTTGCCCTCGAGAGCCTCCCGTCCTCTCCGCCGATATGTTTGTCTGTTCCGCTGACTACGGCGGCCACAGAATGGTAAGGGTAGGAAATGCCAGCGATCTTTTCGTTCATTTTTATTACACCATTACGTACCGTTACCTTGCCAGACGTCAATTTTTCCCTGGTCGCGTAGGTGCTGTAATCCGCGCACGGTAAACAAAGATCTTACCTGTCTCACCCGCGCGCAGGGCGCACACCGTTCGCGTAACACGGTCTAAACATTTCCCGAGCTGTTCGTTCTGCGAACGGATAATTTTCCAATGATTTCCCCCGGAGAATTGCACCGCCTTTAATTACATCGATTGTTCTTTCTATTGCAGTATGGTTCCGACGAGTTCGGACAGGATTCCCCGAGATACACCTCCCCCAAAGCGGCGGCCCTCTATGCGGACCCCTACTATATCGGTAAGTTGAACAACTCTGGTCCTATCTGTCTTGCGCGTCCGCTTATCCGACGCGCTGTACGATCTCGAAGACCGTGGCCAGTAATCATGTGCGCCACACGACGGAAGGGGATGAAGAAGCCGACGCGATTCGAGTCGGAAAAGGTATCACCCACGAGCGAACGGAAAATCAACCGTCGGGGATCTAGGCCGCTCGTTACCCGACTAAAAGTAACATCGCGGCAGTTTCGCGCCGGCGAACCGGTGGATCGTCGTTTGCCTAGCGATCGTCGGGTCGTGGGGGTCCGTCGTGTGTTCGTAAGCGTACGTGCACCGGCCGATCCTGTGCGCCCCACGCATCTATATCTGCTTGGAGATCGCGTAACGATTCGTACGAACGATAAAAGGGATTTTACGATCGCAGTAATATTCAACTGTTTAACGCCCGCTCGTAAAACTCGCCGCTCTGCCTGTCGCGCGTAAAAACAATAACAATCTCGCGTTATTTGTTCGAGCGTCGGGCGGTGGCGTTGAAATTCGTGGCTACCGTGCCGCGGGGGCGGGGGGGTGGGGGTGGTGTGACGGTAGAGAGAGAAAAAAAAATGAAAGAGAGGAGAGAAAAATATGGAGCGGGCGGAAAGGCGGTGTCGAACGCGCTTCCCGATGGGGCAACAATAAACTTTATATCGGGGCTCGTTGCGTTTCCATTTTATGCCGTTATAATTTAATCGTATTGTGAAATCGGCATCGCGATTCTATTTCGCACGTACCGCTTCACCTCTTCCTTCCTTCCTTCCTTCCTCCGTTTGCCGCCCTTCCGCGCGCCGCCCCAGCGCTCTCCGACTTTCCTCTCCGCCGCTCCCGTCGGCGGTGTATTTGCGATCGTGAGTTGCGTTCTGTTTGCCCGCGGTGGCGGGATGTTTTCGATGCGGGGGCAGACAATTTATAGACATATTTTCCGTCCGAAAATTAACGAAACCGGTAAATTGCCGGTAAACTTAGCGAGGCTCGAACAAGCTGGAAGCTTGCGGCTGTTGGCGGCGGATCTCGAGCGGATTCGACGCTCCGTCGACGTTGGATCTGGCCTCGATAAATTCCGTCGGGCATCTTTTTACGGAAGATCCGCGGAACGATCTCGCGGCGCCTCGCCGCGAGAATTTCGAGACGCGATCCCGCGAGTCGGCTGGAAAAGAGCGGAAAGGGGGGGGGGGGTCGGTCGAAGGGGGTGGCAGCCCCCCAAGAAGTTTTCCGGATGGATTACCGAGGCGGTAAATCAATAAGATCGGTAAAGTTTCCAAGTAAAGTTGTTATTAAAGATCAGAGGGCAAAGGAGACTCTTCGGCCGGCTTCTCGAATACGTTCGCGGCTCGTGACACCCGGTAAGCGAGCGGAATACCTTATAAATGGCGCGGCGGGGGCGGGCGAACGGGTGAAAAAGTTTTATCAGACATCGAATGCCGGTAGTTGGTAGGAACGGGCGAGTAGTTTGCCTTAGTTTCGGTTCGCTCGTCGAGGAAAACCCCGGCCGCGGGATTATATCAAGCAAAAGTATCAAGAAATACGTTCCCGGAGCTTATTGCTGTTGTTTTCAACTGAAATAATGGCTCGCGTCGTGCCCGCCTATTGCTTTCTATAACGGGTGGCCCGGGAGGACGGGCGAATTTTCCGGTTTGGCGAAAGTCCAAGGAACTTTTTGCCCGATCGACCGACGTCAAATTTTTTGCACTCGTGTTCGCCGTCCGAAAGGAGGTTTTCATCCCGAGCATTACCAATTAGCGTAAATGTCGCGCGCTTGCCCTCTCAACCCTTTCACCGAAGAGCATCGTCGAAGGGCAGGCGCGCGTGGATCTTTGACCACCGAACGCGACGTCGCGTTGTTTCTCGAGCTAAGCGTGTCTACTTTATGTTCTAGATGGCAATGCCGCAGCAACGGGCCCTGGTGATCCATGGACAGGAGGCGGCGGCGGTGTTCAGCCCCCATACAGCGGATACGCAGCCCCTCACCTGGCCCAACCAGCTTACCCCATGCACCTACCCCATGACCCCATGGTAAGCAACTTCTTTCTGTCTTTCTCTCCTCTCTCGCTTCCCTTTTTCTCGTTTGTACGCACCCTCGTTGGCCGCGGCGACGCAGGACGATCAATCACGCGTGACTACGCTCGTTTCTCCGGACCTGACACCCCAGCAACTTCGTGATAGACACGAGGAGCTTCCCCAAAAAATTCGGCCGCTGGTCCGCCAGCTGGCGACGAAGTCGTTGGATTGTAACTTTACGCGTAATCTCTTCGTCTTCTGGAAGATCGATGTCTCGAAGGAACCGTCCCTTCGTCTCTCGAAGGACCAACATTCTCTCTCTCTCTCTCTCTATCTCTCTCTCTATCGATGCGTATTGGTTGATAACACGTCGCGCTGCACGCGTCTGCCGCTTGTGCACCGGTACACATTGATCGCGAAGGAATAAGTTGACGACGAAAAGTCGCGATTCCTCGGTCGGCCTGCTCCGCTGCGAGCGTCGCGATTCTCCTCGGGACCGAGCCATTCCTCCACGTCCCGGCTAAGGCAGCAATTCGATTCCATCGACGCCGTCGGTGTCGAACGCCTCGGGTCGCATCGCCACGGCGACATCAACCCCCACCGTCGACAACGATCCGCGATGTCACCGGCTGGCAGAACCATCGTCGCGGTTTTATTTCGTAGCATCCGATCTCTCTGTCCCGTCTAATCCGACGCGGCCAGCCTAAGGCGGTTGAGAGACACTGTTGACAGTGCTTCGTGTACTCGGAGCAACGTCAAATGACTCACAGGCTTCTATATATAGAGCGACCCTCCCGCTACTTGGTGTTTCTAGTCAAGTGCAGCCTTCGTTTGATTTACGCCGTTCATGGTTACCACGAAATCCTCCTGTTCGCGGCACCCTGAATCCTCCTCTCGCGCTCCGCCAGCCAGCAGCTGGCCCCTACGAAGCTGCTCCACCTTTTCGCTCTTTCACGGATCTCCGCGCGATCCCGTCCTCGAAACTAGTCTTCCCAGGCGAGAGGAGCGTCCCTCGACGGTCGCGCGGTCGCGCAACAACTGTCGCCCTTCCTCGTCGGTCGTGTCGTCGGTCGTCGTCCCGTTCTTTCGTTAATCGAGCGAACGTTTTACGGGGCCGTCCGATCGTGAAATCGAGCGAGGGTCACGTGCAAAGTCCTTCTAATTTGCTGATAAATACTCTTCGCTGTTCGGCCGACGATGATGCTTAAAATTAGACGTTTTACGAGCGTGCTTCAGTAGGTGCGAGCGAGGTCTACACGCCACTAAGCGTATCCGATATCAAAGCCGTTCCGGCTTGATCCATTACAAGGGAGAACCGTGCCCGTCCCTGGTCCGGATTGCACGCGAGAACGGTATCCATCCCCGCCTTCCTCGAAACCTCGTCCTCGCCACCATCGCGGATTCTCCACGATCGCCCGCTCGTCGCCGCGGCGACGCTCCCTGCGAACTCTGACCATTGATTTCGCGAATTGTTCCAGGCATACTCCGCCATGTCGCCGAACGGAGAACCAGCGGCGCCGATTTTGGGCTCGGCGGTGACCAGCGCGGCCTCCTTGCCACCGATGTCGACATTCCGGGGTAGCGGCGCAGTTGCGGCCAGTAGCGGCACCGGTGCACCATCCCCGGCATCGTTGCAATATAGTCATAGTCCTGGTGCACCTACCGCGGCGCCACCCGCGCCCAACGCTGCCCCCACGACGAACCAGCAACCCACCACGGGGGACAACCTCGGCAAGGCTCTCGTGTCTGTAGTGAGCACCAGAGTAAGTATAGACGCGGCCCCAGGGTCCGTCGCGGTATCAGCCGCGGCTCGAATCAACGGAGGATGCCTTTAAACGTCGCTTGCTTTCTTTCCAAACGCACAGATTTACCCCACGGACCAATCAGTATCAAGTTATAGCAGCAACCCGTCGACCCCGGTCAGTTCGCCGCCGCCGTTGACAGGTTCGGCACCAGGTTGGGCGCCAGGTGCTGCACCGGTCTCTCCACATTTCACGGCGGATCCCAACCGCGGTACCATTCACATGGTATGCATCAAAGCTTCGGCAGTTTAACGCCCAATTAATTTGTATCCCTCTGATTACTTGTCTACCGTTACGCCACTCGATGCTTCCAACGAGATTCCGTTCGGCTTCGATTCGATTTATTTAGGAATCGGGCGAGCGCGCCCCCTCGATTTAAACGGTCGATCCGGCGAGTCGGCGTTGCGCGTGAATCTCTTTGGAAACTGACGGGTGCGTCTTTAAACGCAGACACGCTTCATCACAATTTTCGGTACGCTTTAGAAACAGGTCGAGGACGTTCGCAACAGAAAGCTCCTCTCGTGCTCGTTCACTTCTCTTACGATATTTTCATCGTTTGCACTGTTGGCGACTCTTTGAGAGCGCCATTGTTACACGCACTGACTTTATTTCTGCTCGGGGGAGGATCGGAATTGTCTAACGATAGCTGGAAAGAGAAGGCAACGTGACTTAAGAAATTGTTTCTCTCGCACTCGATTCGACCCCTTAACAGCACCCACAATTTCGCACAAAATGGCATGCACTCGACGCACCCAGCACACTCGGAATCGAATTCCAGTGTCCACGTCCACGTTGCAAACCTATATTTCGTTCATCCTCCCCCCTGTTCAGTTATTCGAGTTGCTCATTTCACTCTGCCGTTTTACGTTTCTCTTTTTTTTTTTTTTTTATTTATTCCCACTTTTTTTTCGTCATTCACCGATTAATTCGTTTTAATTTTAATTCGCCATTTATTCTTTGTTTGTTGTGAACGTTGTGTTGACTTGGTTGTTCTCTCTTTTTTTTTTTTGGTTTTGTTGTTGCGTTGGTGTTGTGTGTGAAGCTGGCGCCTGAACAGCAGAGGCTAGACGATGCCATCGGCTTCCTTCGCGACCATGCCGAGGTGAGGACTGCCGATTTTCAGTTTTTGTTTCTCCATCTATTGTTTGCTCTTACTTCTGATCCTCTCGACCATACATCCGCGTAACATCACTCTGTGCATGAACTATTCTCTCTCTTTCTCTCTCTCTCTCGCACAGTGCGGTATCACATATGCGATCGAAAACGCGATCCCGATGTTTCCACTAACAACTATGATTTCGCAGCAAGAAACACGTGCTCTCTTTCTTTACTTTCTTTCCTTTTTATTACTAATTGCAATATCTCTGGCAGACTAATCTTCTCGTCATTTCGGTTGATTCCCTCGCTGCAGGTGTGCCAATTCTGACATCGATTATAAAACGAACCTGCGGCGGGCGAATCAATAGCATGGCAAACCTCTATCGTTCTAAATACTTCTTCCTCGTTTCATCAGCTTCTAAATGTACTCCTACCTCACTTCATACGTGCCGCCCATCGCCTCGCGAATCCATAGAGTCCACTGTGCCAGCGTGAAATGTACATCGAACGAAATAGAGCGAAGAGAAGAAAAAAAACGCGAAAAAGATCGCATTTATACGGGTCGCTGTCGAAACTTTGTATCTTTCATTCTGGCATCTTTGGAAACTTGAACCGCATACTAAGCATCTGTGTAATCGAGTCGAATCTCGGATATTCTGTTGGTACAGGGTACGCGGATGGAGGAACGCCTGGACGATGCCATAAACGTTTTGAGGAACCACGCGGAAAGCCAGCTGGGTCTTCATCTTGGCCCCGTTGGTCCCCACGGTCCCATCTATTCCCACACATCGCCGCAGCAATTGGACCACCTGGTAAGACCACCGTTTCTCCGATCTACGATATTCTCCGCTTCTTCCTGGGCACAGTTAAGGGAATCGTCCATGATTTACGATTTACAGACGAGTCCGCACCCCGCGGTACCGGTCACGCAACCTCAGGGCTCTTATGCCGGCCTCACGCCTACGACCGACACAGACGGCTCCATCAAAATCGAAAGGTTACCTGTGACAAATGCCAGTAAGTTCGAAACATCCTCTCCTACGGTCGCACGTCCGTTTCGAGGGGCCTCGTTGGAACGGAGAAGGAGGGGTTAAAAATGGATACGCCGAGAGCGCGACGATGTCTCGCCGCGTTAAGGCAGCGGTAAATGACAAGTGTCAACGAGCCTTGACAATAGTTATCGGGAATGGCAGGGTTCTATTCTCGTCGTCGCATCATCGGACAAACACTTTTTCCCATGAGCGCAACGCGAGAGAGGGAAAGGAGTTCCCAGGTGTTCCACGGTAGACTTACGGCCCGATAAGGAAACGTTAGATAAATCACGCGAGCTAGCTACTATCCTGCATCGCCGTCGTGCCCCTATTATTCTCGCGAGGGCTCTGGTCTCCGACGGCAGGCCTCCTCGTCGCTCTTTGTTTCCGTTTCTGTCACGCGTTCCTCGGACCGGCGAACGAACGCTCGTAATCCTTCTCTCGGTGCCCGGCTAATGGAATGCACAAGTTTTCCGATGGCTCTTCGCAGAGAGCTGCTCTTCACTCCGCGGCCGACCATCTTTGGCGATTGGAATTTCAGACCGCACGATTCTCCACCTACTTCCACTTCGAAACGCTCCGGCTGCACTCGACGATCGTGCAGTCCGACGAGCCAATTACTTTTTCGTTTTCTCGTTCGTTTCTCTCCGTTCTTTCATTCGCCTCCCGCTACGCTTTCCCCGGCGCATCGACGACGGTGTTTCGTTTCAACGGAAACCTTTGCACACAATCGCGAGGCCAGATTTATCTATGTGGTGCGGTTCTCGGGGACTTTCACAGAAACGTACGGCACACGCGGCCCGGTCGATGTATCCGCGAAACGCAGCGAATGTCAGGCGAGCGAAGCGTTTAAGGAAACGGCTGAATCAGTGTCCCAGCGAGTCTCCGCAACACGCTTCCTGTTTCTGCTCGTAATTGGACACTTTTCGCGTTTTCGTGACTAATCAGCCTGTCCAAAGCTGGAGGATAATATCGAGGACTCCGTGTTCGGCGAAGGCCTCGTACGCTTCCGGCCTCCGGGTATATCTTTTTCCCATTGATTGCTGTCGCGGTTCGCTGGCGACAGTCCTTAAGTAGATGGTCGAACAGTGCGCCGAACGGCGATACAATTTAATTCCCTATCTTGGGGCGAATTTTTCGCGCTGTTTAAAAAACGAAAACCTCCTCTCTGTTCTACGAACGCTCATCGATATTGAATGACACGCGGGGAGCTTGTGGAAATATCTAAACGACGTTATTTACGATGAACAGAATACGTCTCTCTCGAAAAGAGAAAGGATCCACCGGACAGCAGCGGCGGAGAGACGAAACCTTCGAGCAGCGAGCTTGCATCGGGGGTGATCGGCGCAGCCACGGTGAATTCTACGTCTCAGGGAAAAGGGACGAAGAGATCGCGTAGGTAGTAAGTATCTCTTGGATGTCTACTTGCGTTCCTATTGGATCGCAATGGATACGGATCGTAGATCGACAGTAGTGAAAATCGAGGAGAATAGAAACAGTCAGTCGTGGCCCGTTCACGGGCGCACAACGTTATCAATTCGAACGCACGCTCTACTCGTTAACGAACTCGAGAGTGATATAATGCAACGAATTCGAATTGGCATCGCTTGGCTTGGCATCTATGAATCGCCGATAAATCAACGAGACCGATCCTCTCGTTCTACACGTGCCTCTGCCCAAATTTAACTAATCGATTGCATTTAAACAACCGTTGTTCGAGCGCCGACGAAGACTGCGACGATCCAGGCACTAAAGCGGTCCGCGAAAAGGAACGTCGCCAGGCCAACAACGTGCGTGAAAGGTTAGTGAACACACGCAGTACCGCACTCCCAATTATGTTACACGAAGATCCCACGTGATCCTTACTCCTGTCCGGGACTTTGGACACCCGTGCCTCCTGTCGCGTGCACGCCGGGCGAGGTTCCTGGATACATCGCCCGGGCACTTCGACCCCCGACGGCATGCTTAACGACTCCTTCCAACACGTGGCTCGTATTCTGGCGCGACGATTAAAATGTTTCTGGTTAAGGAATAGAAATGATACGAGACCGGAAGAAAGTTCGACATTTCTCGTCTTCGCCTCCCACTCAGTTTCATTTTAATTCAGCTGCGGCCCGATCCCCACAGGCATGCTCCCTCTGTTTTAGAAGCACACTTTTAAGCTCTGCATTACTTGAACGTTGTTGCATCTAATTATAGACTATTTCATCCCCGTACACACATTCTGACTCTGTTTCTATATATATATATATATTTTGTTCTCTCTCTCTCTCTCTCTCTCTCTCTCTCTCTCTCTCTCTCTCTCGGTTTCCTTCTATGTCTCCCCGAATCCTTTCGTCAGATTGCTATAACAATTTCCCGTGTCACTCGAAAAGAGTCGCAATGGCAGATCCTCTTGTGTATAATGCAGGTACGTTTCTTTCAGAACCCTACACCGTTCAAAGATCATCCTTCCCCCCCTCCCCATTAGCATATCCCGATTCCGACTGATTCGTCCGCCTTTCCGAATCGTAGATGTCACCCGAGTCCTGAAATATTCTAGGTAACAGCACGAAATTAACTCATATATCTCTGTCCGCGCGATTCATTACGATCGGTAGGCTCTCTGTGCAAAGAATACGGGCCTTCGGGAACGGAAACCTGATTTCTGTCCACAATCACATATCGGTCAGATAGCTCTGCGTGTGTTCAGCCAATGAGAGGTCGCTTTATGTCACACTCTTATGCGTTTGTCTAACGAGCTCGATGCCGGTCGAATCTTCTTCCTAATTTCGATCGATTCGCCAATATATCAGTCGTTACATTCTACGGCTAACTAAGAAGCTCGTCGATTATCGCTGCTGCCAGAGTCGCGTGCTCGATTTAGGATGAAATCTCGTCCACGTAAGATGATTAATTGAGTATTGTTGTTGCGCAACTAACTGTTGTTCGAGCGCCGAAGACGAGGACGATGATCCCAACGTGAAGGCGCAAAGGGAGAAAGAAAGGCGGCAGGCGAACAATGCTAGGGAAAGGTAAGAGAATCGACGAAAGTTTGTGGCGGAGATCGATCCGCGTGTACCACTCGCTATCGCTGTCTCGTTCCCTCGAGCTCAGCGATCCAAGAAGAATTCGGCCCGTATTCTTATGTGCATGCGACCAATAAAGCGATCGCCAAGCATTCAATTTGGATTCTCGCTTGCGATAGTTCAGTATCTCGTGCTATTACGTAGAAAAATTGTCCGATATGTCCCGATGCAACGTGTACGTACCGCTGAAATGGTTTCGCCTCGCCACTTTTTCGCGCGGCGGCCGTTGAAATATCTTCGTTGCGCGAGTAACAAGCGTTTGTCCATTCAGGATACGTATCAGAGACATCAACGAAGCGCTGAAGGAACTTGGCAGAATGTGCATGACGCATCTGAAGACGGACAAGCCCCAAACGAAGCTCGGAATTCTCAACATGGCTGTCGAAGTGATCATGACGTTGGAACAGCAAGTTAGAGGTATGTACTTTAAAGGGACGCAGACGGTGAAGAAACGGGGCAGGTGCTGAGCGAAGCGTTCCGATCTTTTGTTGCAGAACGAAACCTCAATCCAAAGGCCGCGTGCTTAAAGAGGAGAGAAGAGGAAAAGGCGGAAGACGGTCCGAAACTACCCGGTCATCTAGCAGCGCACATACCTCACGGCCATCCTCACCCTCATGCGCATTCGCAGCCACCTTTCTCCGCGATGCCCGTAAGTGTTTACAATTGAACAGAAAATTAGATCGAAATGAACAGCAAGGAACGAACGTCCGAGATACAGTGAGTCGATCCTGTTTCAGGGCCCGCCACCGCCACTCCAGCACAATCCGTCGCAGCCGCAGTAGCAGCGGCTCAGCAGCGGTATGATCCTGTGTTAAGGGGTAGATACAGCTTAAAATTCTCATAGGAATTTCACTGTTCCGCGAGACTTCGTGCACACCGAGTGCATTTCTCCCAACCGTGCCACCCGCGCGCGTAAATATTATGGGATATTGTGCGGCGTACGTCGAGATTCACTCCACGAACGTAAAATCGAGTTACGTTCTGTCGGGGCGAGGTCGCCTGATCGCTACCTAGAAGATACTCGAGCAGACGATGTTCAAAGGATGCTGCGCTTCCTGAGCGCAAGACAGGACGCTGTTGCGTATCGTGTGGTCCAGCCCCAAACGGATACCCGGTAACACCCATAGTTTTCTTTAGTGGCTCTGATAGAGGCGCGTACGATGAACTCGAGAGACAAAGTCTTGTACGTCGATGCGAGCGTTCTTCAGGGTGTGAAAGAAAGGGAAAAATGGGCGGGTATATTTAAGAGGCATCTACCCCCTCCCACTCCACGAAGGCGGCTTGAAATTATTTTTATAAATAGCGAGAAGACAAAGGGATATGGTTCCTCTCTTTCGAGATGTTAGAAGCGTGTAGCGCGGTCGACATTTTATCGGAACGATCGATCCACGCTATCCGGTACACCCCAGACTCCTGTTAAAAGTTGCCCACTTATCTGTGCGTGTGTGTATGTGTGTGTGTGCGCGCGCGCGCGTGTCTGCTGAGTGTGCGTGTCCGTGTGTACGCTATCGAGATACGCGCAGCGTTACGTTGTGTAGTACGCAATAACTCTAGGAAGAGAGCTTTAGGCACAGCGAACGACGAAAGCGAACGCCAGTGACCGAGGATGATCGTACGAATGAGGTGTATCGATGGCTCGTCGTTTTCTCACTCTCGTTGCATCGAATCTGTTCCGTCTTTTTTTTCTCTCCGCGGCACCCATCCACCCCCTTCCCATCCCCCCAACCCATCCCCCCAACCCACCCCCGGGCTTAGAAAGATTGTTCGTATTCATAGTTCGTGTAAATAAACGATCAAAAATCGCGGACAGCGCTAAGGTGTTTACGATGGCCCTCGGTGATTGGTGAGAAATTGTACATAGAAGTGACGACTGGTTAGCGAGCATTCAGTGTGAATGGAGAAGAACGCGTGACGTTCGTTCTGGCAAATTTTCTGTACTTACGCGTACGAATGAGGCGATTAAGGAGGGCTTGTTGGGTTAACGAATTAAAACGAAATAGGGACGTGGAAATTCGCGTAGGAACGAGATGCAGGCACGGTAGAATCGTTTCTTCGTTAACGATGCGGGCCACGTAGCTACGCGAGAAATGGTTGGAAAGCACGAGTGCAAGGTTCTAGAAGAGAGGAGGGCAGTATGTGTATAGGTAGGGAATGAAGGGATAACACGAGGAAACAAAGGAACAGATCACCTACCCATCGAACACGAAAAAGTTCAAACATATCTCACGCATAATTGTATATATATAGCAGTGATGTACGCCTACTCAATTATCTTATTACGATTATTATTATTATTATTGATTATTATTATTACTATTATTATTATTATTATCATTGTCATTGTCATCATCGTAATCATCATCCTCATCAACGTGATGATTATTATTATTATTGTCACTGTCACGATTTTATTATTATTGATTATTATTATTATTATTATTATTATTATTATTATTATTATTACCGATTAATTGATCGCCGAGAAAATACTTCGTGAGAGTAAAATGGGACATTTTTGTTTTTGAACAAAAATATAGCTCAACTCAATGTGTACCCAGTTGCCATGTATTTTAATTTATTTAGATTCTTAAATAAATTTTATTGAATAAAAAAAGAATGACAGGAAGAAATAAAGCATCCAACAAAGACACGAGTGTCCGTGTACTGTTCCGTCTTCTACTACTCTTCGCTCGTTTTTCTGTTCTTTCTATTATTATTACAATTATTATTATTATCATCATCATTATTATTATTATTATTATTATTATTAATATTATCACCATCGTCGTCATCATCATCATTTCTTTCTTTCTTACTTATTGTGCGTGTTTCCTTCGCTATTGGGTTCCATCTCTATGAATAATCGTACACGATAATTATCTCCTCCTAGAACATATCGCGCGTGTCTTAGCTATATTTTTCTTCAAAGGCATATCAATTGTTCCGTATGATGTTAGCAAAATTTCAACACGCGTCTCGCCCTCTGTATCTTCACCTTCCCCCCCTAGATGCTGTCTAGAGACCGAGCAACAGATATTTCTAATACGTCGCCTATTCTATTGCTTTTCGCTTGTCAGCGACTCGGGTGTATCGTTACGCGAATGGGAACGAACAGCGGATGAGGATTCTGTTCGCGAATCGTAAGGTAGGATGATCATCGAAATTTCGTCGCAATATACTGCTCGATCAGGATCGGGGGGGGGGGGGGGGAGGACCGTGCGAAACGGGCTGCGAAAAAGAAATTGCGAACACGCCGTGGCCGTGCAACGATTCAGCCATTTCGATCGGACACGCGTGCCCAACCCGATCGAGATAACTCGCACAACCTCGCTTTAACTTTTAATCGAATTCCAG
This sequence comes from Nomada fucata, assembly GCA_948146005.1. Lineage (NCBI taxonomy): Eukaryota > Metazoa > Arthropoda > Insecta > Hymenoptera > Apidae > Nomada > Nomada fucata. The sequence continues at coordinate 5,951,400 of OX411278.1, read as the reverse complement.
GCACTAACGAACGCGCGTAGTCGCGAACACTGTGCCCGAAAGAAAAGAGAGAGAGAGAGAGAGAGAAAGAAAATAAGAGTAACGAAGAAACGGGGGAATTATGGTGAAAATCGGAGACGCGTAGGGGATTAATTGTACACTATTACTAACACTACGATAGCGGCGATCAGCGGCGATTCATGGGAGATAAATTAGATACGAGAAACGCGCATACACGAATGCGGTCACGCACCTATATTTGCGATGGTAATCATGTAAAATAATAACGACAATAAATAGCTCGTAAGCCCGTCTAAGCTAGGCGCACCTGTCGATGGTCTTAGATAGTCAAAATGGAAAAACAGAAAAAAAGAAAACGAAAGGTGAAGGGAGAGAGCGCGCAGCACGGTTTCGATTGAAATCGACGATCACGGAGTATCAATGTCGCGCGACCGTCTACGCGGACGCCCGGTTCGATTTTCTATCGTCATTCTGCCAATTGGGCCCCGAGGCTGTCCCGAAAGCTGTCCTTCAGTTCGCTTCGATCCACTTCGATTCTTCGCGCGTACCTTTTTTTTTTCGTACTTCTCTGGCGGCTTGTTTCTCCTTACGTCGAGCGTGCAAACTCCGCGGGGCGATTCGGTTCACTCGAACGTCGATCGGGACGATCGCAACGATACCGTCGCAGGCCGCGCGGCTAGTTCAAAAATTTCAGAGCTCGACGTGCTCGAACTCTGAAACTCTTGACGCGACTTGCATCGCGGCGATCTGTTCCCCGTCGAACGCCTCTCGGTCGTTGCGCTGGGCAAGGGGCCGTTGGAAGAGATAGGGTTTCGTTGATGATCGATGCGATAGGAGATTGATAAGGGCGTATTAATTCGATAATGATTGCGGGGTCGAACGGTAACGCGGACGACGCTCCGCGTTCGCCGCGGACACGATTGTCGACAAGTGAAGCCGCGCATGTATATTAGATCTAACGACATTATTGTATGATATGTAATTAACGGAGAAGTGTACGTAGGTCTGGCGTGGCTAGTTCGCGTGACATCGGGCCTTAAGCAGATGATCGAGAACGATCTATTCCGATATGCACGCGGTTGTTAAGCAAAATCATTTGCGTCTCTGGTCAACATCGATGAAGCAACGCGCTGATTATTATGCGTATGTATATTGAAAGAGAGCGGGAGAGTGTGAAAAGAAGGGAGAGAGAGGAGTGTGTGAGCGAGAGTGGGAAAAATGATTGTGTCCGACGGGAGAGCGTTTCGTTTGAGAAAGAAAAGAAGATGTATAATTATCGCTAGTAATATTATTATCACTAATAATATAATAAATGTGCCATTTTTTCCATAATCACGGTGTTGCCCGAGTGCGGCTTCTTTCTTTCTTGTTGATTTCTTTCTTCGCCTGTTGTAAGCTTGATTTTATTTTTTCTTTTTTTTTTTTTTTTTTCTTTCTCATTCGAGCTTCCGTTTGTATATTACACGCTCCCAGTATTAGACGATACACACGAGCCATAAATAATACCTAGCTGTTTTTATCATTTCGTGTTTTGTTAAGTGCGTTTTATTTTTAAATTTTTGTTACACAGCCGCCTATCACTTATACTTACTTAGATACGAGACCATATACATAGTGTAGATACGCTTAGCAGTTAAGGCATACCTTTAATCACCGGACGATTGCACCGTCCGAGACTTTACTTTTAAACCCCCCCCCCCCCCCCCCCCCCCTCCCCGATGACTTTTAACTGTCGATCTGTAAAAACTGTGCACACGTGGCCAATCCACGAGGGTTTGTAATACAGATTTTCAACATTTTCAGGAAGCGTGCGTTCCAGTGATTTCTTTTTCTTTTTTTACATCGCTGATATTAACGATACCCCGCCCCTCGTCGCAACAATTAGAAAATCAACCAAATATTGCGCAAAGTTTTGGACGTGATCGTTCGACACGTTCTTCTAATTGTTTGCGTTAGTGCGATCGGTGACACCTACGTTCGGTTACCTCTGCCCTCGATTGATTCCCTCCCCCGTGATTGTATTTCGTTCGAATTGCTGTATCGTAAATTGCGTTCGGCTTTCAACCTCGAGACCTGCGACACGCGTATTCCGCCAGGGTCTGCGATCTTTCAATGGTAAACGTTTCGCGTCACGATCATGCGAATAATTTAAATGGATCGTGGAGAAGGGAGACAGAAAGGATGATCGGAGAATTTATTGAAACCGTTTTTAATAACTCCCCGTGCGAAACGCTAACCGACGCGCACAGCGAATTAAATTGTCGCGAACGAAAGATACATCGCCGTTCGCTTGCCATTGCAATCGATCGGAGTGGTAAATCGAAATATCGCTCGAATACCCACGTTTCCGTTCACGCGACCGGGATTACCGTTCACCTTTGACAGCAAACACGAACGTTCTACAATGTCGCGTCGGCGAACCGACAATGTTGAAATGAACATCTTATCTTAACGGTACAAAGTTACAATCGATAAAATAAATACCGCTGCGTTCAAGCAGTGGATAGTTTCCTCTTGAGCGTGCAATAGGTCACAAACCTAAATACGGCGCAGTTGCAAAGCAGCATGACAATGTCTACCCAAAACAGTCCGTCGTTCAGCGAGAGTTCCGTCAATAATAATTCGGGTGCCCGATAATGGCAGTAGGTTTTCGGGCAGAAGATCTTCTCCCGATCGAAACCGTAAATCGCGTGGACGAAACCGTGCACCGAGAACTTGACGTAGCTCAGGTAGCTCGTGTAGAAGAGGAATCTCGGCATGTGGTCGTACACGGCGAGGAAACCCGCGAGTACCATCATCGCGCAAATTATTATAGCGCCGAGGAACGTGCCGTTTATCGGATCCACCAGGGAGCCTATCAGAAGGCCGAAGCTTTCGGCAATTATCGCGGTCAATATAGCTATCGCTATGAACATAAGGAATCTGTTCACTTCCATGGGCTGATGGCTTATACAGTAAGCGGCCGAACTGTAGACCAAGGCGAACACCGTTTGCACAGGGATGCTGCAGATTAACGACGCCACGTAGTACGTCCTCAGCTGATACCAATTGTTGAATCTCTCCTTCTTCAGCCTCGTGAACTCGGAGGGAAACTTGAGCACCGCCGGCATCATGCTCGTGTAACACAGATAAGCACTGCTCACAAAAAGGAATCCCATGTTGTTGATTGTTTTACTGCCGTCCTGGCTGCTGCCGGCGAACAGGACCCCCATCATTATTCCGGTAAAGAGGTGCAGGATAATTTTCACGTGGGTGGTCATCCAATCTCTGACCAGCTGGATCATGCATCGATGAAACAGGACAAAGAATCGCTCGACCTCGGTGGGCGCCTGAGCGTACACGCTCGTCTTCACCTCGTCGATGTAGTTCTTCGACTTCTCCGTCAACGTTCCCGACTTGTCCAGTCGCCAACATTTCCCCTGGCTGCTGGCCAGCTGGATCAGCTGATCGTTGAAATCTCCGTACTCCATGCTGACCACCTCGATCATGTAATCGGCTGGATTATGATACTTGGGACAGTGGAGGCCCAGGCTGGCGAAATAACTGATGGTGTTCTTCGGCGCACCCTCGTACATGCATTTGCCTTCCGACAGGAGGTAAACTTCGTCGAACAGCTCGTACACGGCCGCGCTAGGTTGATGGATCGTGCACACGATGGTCCGTCCAGCATCGGCCAAACCGTGCAGCAGCCTGATACACTGATGGGACGAAAGGGAATCGAGGCCGGTCGTAGGTTCGTCCAGGAACATCACCGGAGGGTTACCCAGCAGCTCCAGCGCGATGCTGAGCCGCTTCTTCTGGCCGCCGCTCAACTGGCCGCACCTGGTCTGCTTCGATTTGTTCAAGTCCAAATTTTCCAGCACGTCGTCGATCAACATCCCCTTGGCCTTCTGACTGAGGCCGCTACCGATCTTCAAGTTCGCTGCTATCGACATTGCCTCCCACACGGTGAACAGCGGATACAGGCTGTCGTTCTGCTGTATGTAACACGATTGCTTCCTGTACTCCTGCCAGGTCTGTTTACGTTCGTTACCGATGTACTCGATATTTCCCTTCCACCCGTTATTCTCGTACCCCGTCAAAATGTTCAACAGCGTAGACTTGCCCGCCCCGGATGGGCCCATTATCGCCGTCAACTGGCCGGACCTGAACCTTCCGCTGACTCCCTTCAGGATCGGCTTCGCCGTACCACGTAGGCCATTTCGTGCCTCGTAAGTGATGTTGGAGAACTCGATGTCAATGGTCTGTGCCTGCGGAAAGCTCCGCAACAACACTCGCTGATACATCTCGACCCAGTGATCCGTCTGACCCACTCGGTGGTGATTGCTTTTCCCCCCGACAAAGCTTTTCCTTGTCTTCTCTTTCTCTCTCCGCTCCTGCACCACCTGCCCTCTCTCTTTCTCTCTCCCTTTTTTTTCCCTCGCCGATTAGACGTCAGGCAAATTACGCGTTATCGGCATGCCTCTTATCAATTCGCCGCGAGCAGTTCCTGACGAACCATCAAACGGGGTCAGACGGTCGTTTCAAAGGAGTATCTTAAACTTTATTTTATACGGGTGTGTTAATCGGAGGTTTGCCAGTCGATTCGATATTCACATTTCATTGGCTCTCGAGGGTAATCGCGGATCGATTACGATTTTGTCAACGCGCGAGCGATACCATCGTCGACTGTTGGCGATTCCTGTCTCTTAGCGATACTTCGCCTTCCGGAATGAAACGGGGATAGATAAGTTTGCCGTCCTCTTTTTGGGGGTAAATAACGCTCGGAACATTCGCAACGGCTAACAGCCTCCTCGTGGAATCTGCTCCCCAGTTCGGTTTATCATCCGTTCGGTCGCTATCGAACGCTTCGCGCAATAATTTTCCTAGTACCGACGAATCTTTCCAGACAAAACAACTCGCGGCACGTATTTGCCGTCCGTTGCTTGGCGTTGTTGCTCGACGCAAAAAAAAAGGAAAATGAAAAGAAAGTATCCCTTCGGCTCGTTCGCTTCCTCGTCCTTCGTGTTTGGAGTACTCCGATGATTCGTCGCTTCGATATCCACCTGGGAAGATAAGTAAAGAAAACGCATTATTCCCAGTCTGGCGATTAAATACGTTGTGCAATCGATTCTACAAGCATCACGCATGACATAACTTAATTACACGTTGCCGAGCAATGCTACACTTCACATCGCGAACACCGTCACTACGATAGGGACGTCTCTTTTTCTTATTATTCCGTTCATCGAAACCGATCGGTGCGTCTCGGCTGACAGTTAAACTTTTCTACCTGGTAATCGCTCGTGCCTTTGATTTACGCGCCCGCTTTTTACGCTCTTCGCGAGATCGTTCATAAATCTTCCTCCCTCCGACTGCTAGCCATTTTGCGATCTATAGCGACGAGTTGCATTCTTACCGGTAACTTCCTTGTTCACGCCAAACAGGCTCGAACCCGTTGATACCTCGGACGAGACCCGGTGCAATTCGTAGCAGATGCAATTTTTTTTGTAACTAGGACGAGATCAATGTGCGAACGGTGTAAATTTGTCGCGTATGCAAAACGATAAGGAATATTAGCTTCTGCAACTTATTCAAATATGTGCTTGAAGTGTTCCTGGACTTCTTCACCCCCCCCCCCCCCTGCCTGTCGCCTAAAAGCAAGATTGTTAATAATTTGACAAACATCGATCGCGCGCAACGATTTCAATTTCGAAGTAATTCGTCAGAGTTGTAGAGAAAAGAAAAAGTCGCGGAAGCGCAACGCTCGACGGATATTAGATAAAAGCTCGATATGCATTACAGTTAGCAGTTTCAATAATCTTTCCAGTTACGTGAACGCGTCTGTTTTTTTCCATTGTAAAGTTGCCATAATTATTCCGGCTGCTTCACGATTTTTAGTCTCAGTTACATATCAAGTTACGTAAGGACAATATCGTAGTGAATGCAATAGTTCACCTTGAATCGGCGAACAGGTAGCAGGTAGAGTCGTTTCGTCGTAGACAACGCGAAAAAAGGAAGATCGCCAATTCGGCCGCTCAACCTGGCTTCCCCCTCTTTGCTAATTAAGATTGCCCTCTACTTCTTTTTCCTTAACCCATTACGTTTCGTCGTTACTTTACCCGCTTACGCGATATTACCTCGTTAACGATACAGGCGCAAGGACATCTCTTTCTTGCAGCGAAAATGCTTATTCGTAACAATTTCTCGGTTTCGCAGTTTATGAACGAAGTTGCGGGAATACATATTTTTATAGCGAGATAAATATTTCCCGGAGAACGCTCGCCATTTTCCGTCAATTGCATCGAAATTGTAATTGAACGAGCGACGGTGTCAATCTAAGGCAACAAATAATTCGACTCGCGATTTAGACAAGCGACATCAACGCGGACGATACTTGTCGATACTTTCTTCATCCACGCAGAAGTTCGTTCCATTTATAAGAAATCGTTGAACGGTTCAAGTGTCGAGTGCAACGCTGTCTGCGATGTTCATTTAATTGTCGCCAATTCAGATCGCTCAGCGGCGGTGAAGAAAATTTAACGCACCCAGGTCCGAACAAGTTTACTCGTTGAACGCTGCCGCGTTTGTCCCCTTACAAGCGTTCGGTCTCGAAGCTTGAACTGGAAACCTTTCGAATTGGAAACACGCGCAGCCTTGGCAATGCTGAAATCGTTTTATTTCATTCTCGGCGCCCAACTCAACAGGTCATAGATCCTCCTCCTTTGTTAGCTTCTGGTGCGTACCAGTGGCAACAAGTTTTCCGTAAAAGCATCGACAAGTGGCTCGCCGCCAAGTGATTCGCCCCTACTTGGAAAAAGTGTTTCGCGAGCTCTACCGCACGCGTTCGCCGCAATTTCGATTTCATTCGTAAAGATAAAAAAGGGGGCCCCGAGGTATTCTCGCTGAGCACGAACATGCAACGAGGTTCGCCTCGGTCTTGACAGCTTAACGTTCGCTGGACGGAACCAATCTTCTTCTTTTCACGGAATGTGTTCATAAAACTTGACGCTGTTCGTCGTTAAACCTTGCGATTATCAATTTCCCCGATGCCGAGTCATGTCCGTTTCCTATCGGTTTTGCGCGTGTACCCTTAGCCTCAAGCTCTCTCGGATTAGTTATCGCCTAGTTTAATTAACATAAAGCATAAAATAAGAAATGGCTGTGTGTTATTCCTAGATCAGCTCCACGCGTGATTGTTTTTGCTCAACCAGCGAGACGATAAACTTGGGAATTATGCGAAATTGTTATAACCCATAAACAGTTCGATGCTAATTGCACGCGCAATGATAGTTACAATTCGCTCTGCTTCCAATTATCCGCGGTCGTCGAAATTAATATTAATCTACGCTTCTTTTTAAAACATCCAACCCCTATCACCTTTCCTGGTATCTATCGCGCTGACGGACGTGTACTCCCGCATCCGTCTCCCGCGTCCCTATCCAATCGTGTCAATGAACACATGGCAAATCGATCGACTAATGCCTGTCGCGAACGATTAACACCGGCAAACTTCTTCCACGGGAGCACACGTGAGCGCGACGTATTAATCGCGAAAGAAAATTGCACGTCAGCTAAACGGATTTGTACAAAGATCCAAGCGCGTGCACCTGAACCAATCGAGTTGAACCGTGTACACTTATCGATTCGTCCCGCTTGAACGAGTCGAATGTCCCGGGGCTCGGGTAACACCACCAGCAAGCAAACACGTTCGAACTGTTCGGACACTCCATCAACGTCAATGAATCACTCACCGAAATAAATTCGACCACCGTACAGTCGACGACTGGCGAACTGTTGCAACGATGCGAACTTCTTCGAGCGAGCTTTATCGGCGAACAAAGAATCGGTCGGGCCCCCGTGTACGTGCACGACGGCGAAAGGTGGACAGCAGGATCGGGTGTTCACTCGCGTGCCAGCTCGAAGATGCCGCCGGTTCGGGAATGCGAATCGCAAAGCGAGCAGTTGCTTGAATCGCGGAAGCCGTCGCACCGGTTCGCTCCGATCGCAACGCGGCTCTTCTAGTGCGCTTCTCCCGCCTCCGCGACGCTGCTTCCGCGAACCTTCAACCCGCGAAACATGTTCCGATGTCCGCGACTGCCTCTCCTCCTCCGTCTGCTACAATTAGGCATCGACGATCTGCATTCCATGTTCTCCGTGCCCTTGAAACTTCGCTCTGCCCACCCGCTTGAAACGCGACCACGTCTCGCTGCCGATCTCGACGCGGTCGGGCTGATGTTCCGTCGAGGTATAGGTTCGCGTTCGGTATTCCCATTCGTGCGCAGTCGGATCGCAGAGCGAGGATTAGATTAAATTAGAGCGTTATCGCTCGAAACGCGAGCGAAATCTCTCGTCGTTTCTGTTCTGGTTTGTTCGCCGGACGCCGCGGACGCGTCCGATGCATTCTAAACAACGACGAATTCCATTCTCGCTGGCGAATGGGCTTCCCGAATTTTACAGCTCGCCCTTGCTCGCCGAGGCCGCGACACGCACGCGAATTTTCCGGGAGAATTCGCTCACTGGGGACCGCGCGTGTTGGAACGAAGGCTCGCGCTGGACGAGAAGGAAAATGCAACAAAGAAACGTAATCACGGGCGCATGATGCAATGTTACTTAACCGGTCGTGCGGAATCGATATACGCGTGTATGTACATATTGTAGGGCGGCATTACAGGCCGCAGACGTCGCTCTCTTTCCAATTATTTGTCACGATAATTCATCCGATTACGTACAAGCGGTTCTAAATCATGAATAGGCATTACCCGCATCGTAACAGATGCGTGTTTTCGCGAAACTCCGGTTTTTTTAGCATAAAATCGTGTTATGCCAGTGCAATTCTAGATACCTCCGCAGAGCAACGATGGGGTAACACAGTCCGAGAGCTTTTTGCCTGCTTCGCGGTGTCCCTTTGTCCACCTCGCGCGCCTCGTTCTTCTTCGAAATTACTTATCGCGATGATTTATCCTGCTCCTTTCGCGTCCCTGCCACCCTTGACAACCGGTTCCCGTGATTTAGTTTGATTTGACCAAGGTCTCGCGGCAAACTTGCCGATCTGAGGTCCCGATGGCATCGGGGGCCATGGGTATATTAACGCGACAGGTATTCGGAAAAGGAAGAAAAAACCTGGTGAACAGGTATATGAATATTAAAAGCGGAAGAACCGACGAAAACTCGGGATCACGGAACGGCTGTTGCAAATATGTCTGATCGCGAACCAGATAAACTTTTTCGTTGTTTCTCTCGTTAAAATAACTTCGCCCAAGACCGCCTGCGACAAGTTCACCTTCGCTGGCTGAAAAAAAAAAAATTCAACCGATAAGAAGATATTTATGTTAATTCTGTCGACGCATTCCGATTTCCATGCAGCGCTTGACAATGAGTGAATCAAATTCTTAACACCTCGAATCTACGGCCACGCGACCCTCCTTTATTACCCTCGTTCTTCAGTTTACGTATACTGTTACGGTGCTATGTAAATTACGATTCGCGATATTGATTCACGTGGGCGTTCGTTTGTCTTTTTTTTATGCAAATGTTTGATAAATTTCGCGTTTAAAACCATTGTGTCCAATTCCTGCGAGCTTTCTAATAAGAATCAATAAAGTATATTTATAATAAGATCGAGGCTGTGCGGCAAGAATGTTATTCTCCTTCGAGTCGTTTGGCAAGTTAATTATTGCGAATCATGCTCCTCGATTTTCCTCGTGCTTCTCAATAACACTTGCACGGGGTTCGTAGTCCTTTCTTCTTGCTATCACAGGTTCAATACCCTTGCGCTGGCGTTGAAAGTATCAACGATTTTTCCGTCCTTTCCGAAACAACGTATCAAGGAACAGACTGTACATCGAACGAGACAACTTTTAATCACGCGTGCATCACAGTGGATCGAAGAGCAACAGAAACAACATTTTCGTCTTCAAGAATGAAAATCACTAACCCGTTGCAAGGTGAAGTCCAGTGTCCGGTTGTTCAATTACTCCAGGGAAGCTGCGAATCTGGCAGCGAATCCCGTGTCCCTTTCCACGGCGAAACCAGTTTTCTAAACTCTTTTTTCATTTTCTTTCGCGACCGTGAACCCTCTGGGATTCTCTGCCGTGACGTCGACGATCGTCCCTACGTGAACATGTGCTGACGCGGTTACCAGTCGGACAATAATCAGCGAAACGCGTAACTTCAAGTTAATTATTGCGCCCTTCTATGCAATATTTCCGCAGGATATGTTACTCGCGCTTTCCTTCCACCATTGGTTCAAAGCCATTTCCGAAAAAAACGTATTCAAATATTTTGCGAAGTCCGCAATGAAGCGCATCGAAGAAGCGTACGTTCGAAGTGTTCAAAGGGATTCGTTTTAAAATCAGTAAAACGTTCGCGACCCTCGATATTCTCCCTTTCGCACAAGCGTTTTTACTTTTACTTGCGAGTGTGGTTCGCGGGCTTTATGTCTATAGCTTGAGAGGTGAACGACAGGTAAAAGTAAGAAACAATCAGTCAAGGTTGAGCCAACGAAGGCTCCACACGTGCCTATTTGTTCTTCCGTAGTCGGTTCTCAGACTCTTCGTTATAAAGTTCTATCGTCATTACGCTAACACCAGCATTTATTTCAGTGACTTGCCATATATCGTGCATAATTTTCAAGCATGATTTTTTCCCCATCACAGCTGCGAAATAATTACATACGTGAATTACCAAATGACTGTCCTCTAGCTGCGTTGTCGGCCTTTTGTAATAAGTGATATCAGTATCTAGAACGTTTGTTTTATAATTTTGGTATAAATTGAACGCTATTCGTCTGGCTACATTCAGAAAAACTGTCGAACGATAGATATCGGTAAAGTTATAGGTGCCTCTGTTATATTATTGCTTGCCATATAAATAAGAACGGTTGCATTTCAAAAGTTCGTCATACCTAATCAGGAGAGTAGAACGTTTCATTTTACCTTTATGACAATTGTACATTAACGATACTAAAGCTGTGTTTAGTAAAATTATGGCAAAAAATGAATTGGTTGTGCAATCGCGCAATCACTCGACAGAGTACTATGTAATTAGCAATTGCAATTAATACAATTGCAAAAGAAATAAATTTTCACATACTGGAGCAATATCCTACAGCTTTAACTATACATGGGGCAGTACAGAATCTGAAGTATAATTACATCGTTGTTAATTTAATCATCATAAACTATTTTATACGCCTAGCGCCAGAATGCTGCGAACAATATGAGTATGCCTAAACAGAGCCTATCAATACAGGATGATGCGAACCAGAACAGTGACAAAAAGAGAAATACATATGATTATAAGAAAAAAAGCTACATTATTTAACCGATGATGTAAGTATGGTCAAATAAGAATTTCTGGCACGGGGATAAATAGTAGTTTTAATAAATATAGTGGAAATGTATATGTCTGACTACGTAAAATGTGTCACGTAAAACTGACGAGACGCATATAAAAAAGTGAGGAATGGGTAACATTATTGCAGCTGTGACGTACATAATGTTTCTTACTCTTTTCACACGTATCGTGCGTACATTTTTTTGAATTTAATAAAAACAATGAGTGATTAATAAAACATTTTTGTTCCATATATGTAACAAATTGCGATACCACTCCATTTAGTATGTATCCATCGTATCCATCGTATGTATTAGGTCTCGGTGAGTAGGGAACAGTGCTGCGTGGAAGTGCAGTAAAACCTTGATAATTCGAACGCCTATCGCTAATGCCTCTGCACCTCAAAGTTCATAGATTTGTGTCAGAAATCATTCCGTTGTTTTCGTCCTTTCAACCGTTAGGATGGTCTCGAAACATTAGAAGAAAACATAAAATGACCACGTGGAAATCCATGGAAGCTAATCATTTTCAGTCAATATCCATAGATAAACAATCGCAGTCAATAGACGGTTAATCAATAATGTTAGATGTATCCCACTTGTTTCTTCTATTGCCGTGAAAAAATTGCCGCTTTCCTGTATCTTTATCTAGTTGACCGCAATAAATATTTAATTGTTTATGACGAATAAACCGCACAGAGCAATATTTGTAACACCACTTGGAGATTGTAGCTTAAACTTCCAACTTTCATGACGGCTGTACATGAAGGTCGATGTAAAACACGAACTGATCGTTCCTTGAGCCGGGAGCTCCAATTTAAGACGATGTTGATAAAAATCGGCCCAGCAGATAATTAATTTTACTTATAGATATTATAAACAAATGCGATAACTTCGACTTGTAGGCGAGCTACGTCAAGTATCATAGGACATCTATTAAAGCTAGAAGTGAAAGCTACCATCTCCGAAAGTGCGAACATTGTGCCACGTGATGTTCATTTGTTATAAACAATTAATCAATTAAAATAATTATTACAGCCAACTGGAGATAGGTGCGGTAAAAGGATATCTTTTTCTGTGTAGCTTATTCGTTTCCCTTTCATTTGAAACACCGTGTATTGAAAAATATCCACCAGCAGCCGAGATAAAACTATTAACAATTTAACAATTTCAATTGTTTATAACAAAAGAACCACACATGGAATAATGTTCACACCCATTGGAGATTCTAGCCTATGCCTCTAGCTTTAATTTATGTCCTCTAGTCATTGACGTATCTCGCCGCGAAGTGACGGTATTCGAATTTGTTCGTAATTTCTTTAAACAAATTGAATTATCTCACGTTATACTGGACCGATTTTAATCAACGACATCTCAAATTGATGCCCTTGGTTCAAGGGACATTCTGATTCAACATTAGACCGGCCCTCGTGTATAGCTTAGGTGGAATTCTGAAACGAAATGTTAAAATGATCATAAAAAATAATCGACGTATGCTGCAATTCTAAGTGGTTTATAGCCGCGCAGCGGCATCCTTTACCTTCATTTTAAGCACCCGATCATTAATCTAGTTTCTCAAGAAGTCGAGATAATGACAGTGAACCGGGGGTCAATCTTTCCCGATTCTTCAATTATTAATAACTATTAAACCACATGTGCCATACTGTTGCACCCCTTGGAGGAGGTAGCTATGGTTCGTAGCTTTAATTTAAGACAAGCCCGGTTCCGAAATACTAACCAGAAGTTGAGAAAAACGCAATTGTTTATATTAACGATGTAATCCAGAAATTCTGTTTTAGCGGTGCGGCAAATTGCGAAAAGGGCCGCAAACGCGAGATGGCGCCACCTGTCCTGTTATCGACATATCGTTACCGACAAAATGTTAAAAAATTGTCATCTCGGCCCCTGGTGGTTGTTTTTCAATAAATTGGTGGTCAAATGAAAGGGAAACGAATAAGCTACAGGTTGAAAAATACCTCGTTGCTGTAACTTGATTCAGGTCGCCGGAATAACAATTTAAATTGTTTAATTGTTTATAACAAATGAAATGCACATGGTATAATGTTGACAACTATTGGGGATGGTAGATTCTACTGCTAGCTTTAATTTATTTCTTCTAGTCATTGACGTACTACTTTATACGTCTAGGGCCAGAATGCTGCAAACAATATGAGTATGCCTAAACAGAGCCTATCAATATAGGATGATGCGAACCAGAACAGTGACAAAAAGAGAAATACGTATGATTAAAAGAAAAAAAGCTACAGTGTTTATCGATGATGTAAGTATGGTCAAATAAGAATTTCTGGCACGGGGATGAATAGTAGTTTTAATAAATATAGTGGAAATGTATATGTCTGACTACGTAAAATGTGTCACGTAAAAGTGACGAGACGCATATAAAAAAGTGAGGAATGGGTAACATTATTGCAGCTGTGACGTACATAATGTTTCTTACTCTTTTCACACGTATCGTGTGTACATTTTTCTGAATTTAATAAAAACAATGAGTGATTAATAAAACATTTTTGTTTGATATATGCAACAAATTGCGATACCACTCCATTTCGTTGATAATGTGTGTATGTATTAGGTCTCGGTGAGTAGAGAACAGTGCTGCGTGGAAGTGCAGTAAAACCTTGATAATTCGACCGCCTATCGCTAATGCCTCTGCACCTCAAAGTTTATAGCTTTGTGTCAGAAATCATTCCGTTGTTTTCGTCCTTTCAACCGTTAGGATGGTCTCGAAACATTAGGAGGAAAACATAAAATGACCACGTGCAGAAGTCGATATAACGACAGTGAACCGGAGGGGGCAATTCTCCCGATTTTTCAATTGTTAATAACTATTAAACCACATGTGCCATACTGTTGCACCCCTTGGAGGAGGTAGCTATGGTTCGTAGCTTTAATTCAAGACAAGCCCGGTTCAGAAATACTAACCAGAAGCCGAGAAAAACGCAATTGTGTATATTAACGATGTAATCCAGAAATTCTGTTTTAGCGGTGCGAAAAATTGCGAAAAAGGCCGCAAACGCGAGATGGCGCCACCTGTCCTGTTATCGACATATCGCTACTGACAAAATATTTAAAAAATTGTTATTTCGGCCCCTGGTGGTTGTTTTTCAATAAATTGGTGGTCAAATGAAAGGGAAACGAATAATCTACGCTGTAAAAAATACCTCGTTGCTGTAACTTCATTCAGTTGGCCGCAATAACAGTTTAAATTGTATAATTGTTTATAACAAATGAACTGCACATGGCATAATGTTCACACCTGTTGGAGATGATAGCCTGAGCCTCTGGCTATAATTTATCTCCTCTGGTCATTAATGTATCTAGCCAGGAAACGGCAGTAACCGCATTTATTTGTAATTTCTTGAAACAAATTCAATTATCTCGCGTTCTACTGGGCCGATTTTAATCAAGAACGTCTCAAATGGAAGCTTTTAATTCATGGATCGAACTGTTTGTGTTTTAGAACCACCCTCACGTATAGTTACTGTGGAATTCTCAATTGAATTATTATAGTGTTTATAAAAAATAGGTGTTGCAATAAGTGTCGCGTCTCAGCATATCTAAACCTTTCATTATATCTTGCTCCTTTTATATGTCTGTTCCGCACCTGCTGTTGTATTTCATAGTATCTTCTGGAAGGCTTTTCATCACTTTGTTTCCTTTCCTTCATGTCTTTATTCGTGCTTGACTTATTTCGTCCTTCTCCAATTAATTCTCCCTTTGTCTTAATCTTCTGGTTTTACTCCCACCTCAACTTTTTCCTCTAAATATCCCTTCATAATTTTCCTCCATCCTGTAAGTATGTTATTTATACTTACTAATATATTTTTTTGGTGTGTGCAGGTTTTCGTGGCAAAGAAATGAAAACCATTTACCGGTACTTCTCATTCTGCATAAGACAAAGAAAGAACATAGAAGAACTTCTGCCAAATCCTGTAGTTATGGTTTAATTATACTAAATTGGTTTATACAAATAGATTGTAACTACTAGTGCATAAGATCAATTTATAACAATTGTGCAATTACCTGTTATGCGTATCTATAATACAGTTTACTTTATATTCAGTTTATTGGAAAATTTTAATATTACTTGTATTACTATTACATGCAATAAATGTAAAATAAGTTGCACAATTTGTTGTAATTTATTAGATAACTTTAATATCTGTTGAAAATTAACTTTAAAAAATAGCTAGTAACTATTGGATTATTATGTTTATATTATATTTTATATTACATGAATGTTAGATTACAGTTGATACAAGATTTACACGATTGTTGCACGATGTATTGTAAATTGATATAAAAGAATAGTTTATAAGTATTAGCTTGTAAATTTAAATTAAAACATTTGTGTAACTTGTAGATCCAAGTTACTTCATTGATTAGTTTAAATAAATATTTCATGAAAGAATTACACTGCCCATTTTATTTTCATACCTTACCAATCCTTGAAAGAACCTAAGTCCAATTCCTTATACAAGAAGTACCGTGGACGAACTTTAAATGCAAAGTTCTGAACCGAGAAACTTGTAAAAAGTACCCCTATACGTTATTAAACTTTGCAGCAGAAAATTGTTGATCATTTCCATCACTATCAAAGTCTTCATCTGAAGCAAATCGAACTTTAAGAAGATTCAACAAACTTGCAAACAACGCCGGGTGAAAATTCAACAATGTTGCAAATCGAGCTCGAAGGAAATGCAACAACGTTGCAAACAACGCCTCGCGAAAACGACACAAAGCTGCAAAAATTCTCGAAAAAATTTGCAACAAAGTTGCAAATCGAGCTCTAAGAAAATGCAACAAAGTTGCAAACAACGCCTCGCAAAAACACAACAAAGTTGCAAACAACGCCTCGCAAAAACGCAACAAAGTTGCAAATAACGCCTCGCAAAAACGCAACAAAGTTGCAAACAACGCTTCGCAAAAACGAAACAAAGTTGCAAAATTCTCGGGAAAAATTTGCAACTATGTTGCGCCAAAAATTTTGCAACAAAGTTGCAAACAACGCCTCGCGAAAACACAACAAAGTTGCAAAAATTCTCGAGAAAAATTTGCAACAACGTTGCGCCAAAAATTTTGCAACAAAGTTGCAAACAACGCCTCGCGAAAAACGCAACAAAGTTGCAAAAATTCTCGAGAAAAATTTGCAACAATGTTGCGCCAAAAATTTTGCAACAAAGTTGCAAACAACGCCTCGCGAAAAACGCAACAAAGTTGGAAAAATTCTCGAGAAAAATTTGCAACAATGTTGCGCCAAAATTTTTGCAACTTTGTTGCGTTTTTGCGAGGCGTTGTTTGCAACTTTGTTGCGTTTTTGCAAGGCGTTGTTTGCAACTTTGTTGCGTTTTTGCGAGGCGTTGTTTGCAACTTTGTTGCATTTTCTTAGAGCTCGATTTGCAACTTTGTTGCAAATTTTTTGGGGAATTTCTTGCAACTTTGTTGCGTTTTTGCGAGGCGTTGTCTGCAACTTTTTAGCATTTTCTTAGAGCTCGATTTGCAACATTGTTGAAAAATTTTTGCTACTTTGTTGCGTTTCCTTAAGGCTTAATTCGCAACTTTGCTTTTGCGATGTCTTTTTTGCAACTTGATTGCATTTTTATGAGCAGTTATTTGCAACTTTGTTGCATTTTTTAGGTGCTATTTGCAACTATCTTATATTTCCCGAGACGCTGGTTACAACTTTGTTGCGTTTTCGTGAGGTATCATTTGCAACCGTATTTTATTTTCGCTTGGCACTTCTTTGCAGCCTGGTTGCAATACGTTTAGTAATGTTGAGGTCTATTTTTACAAGTTCTCCGCTTGTGAACTTTACATTTAAAGTTCATGCACGGTAGTACTTGTTTAAGGAATTGGAATTAGGTCTTGTCAAGGATAGTTGAGGTGTTAAAATAAAGAGAGATGTAGAATTCTTTTCATTTAAGATTTATTAAATTTAAGTAATGAAGATACAGGATACAAAAATGTGGTAATTAAAATTTACAAACTAACACTTATGAACTATTGTTTAAGGTTAATTTACAGTATACCTTATACATAAAACATGTACTAAAATTTACGCGTTCATTGGTTGAAGCGCATTTTAAATTACAAGAATTGTGTAACTTGTGCTTATGTAAAGCCCAAAGTATTTATTGTATCTTGGGTTTTATATTTAGCACATTCAGTAAAACATGTAGTAACAGTAATATTAAAGTTTATACAAGATCTACTGAATAAAGAGAATATAAAATAAAATATATACTAGGTATACATAACAGTTAATTACACAATTGTTCTAAATTAATCTTAAGCGCTAATAGTTACAAACTATTCTTAGAATCCAATTTATTATAACTAATGTATGTGGCAAGGGTTATTCTTTCTTCTTTCTTGCTTTATGCCCGATGAGAAATGTCAGTCAAGCTCCTTACTCTTTGGCTGCGAAACCTGCACACACAAATGATATATTAGTAAGTATATGTAGCAGGAGTGATAAAGATTGTTAAACAATATTTAAAGGAAAAAGAAAGAAGAGAAGATCAAACCAGGAGCAGATTATTCAACATGGAATGGAACGAGACTCATAATAATGAATTTGATGAGAGCAGAAGTAAAGGAATTGATGGAGAGCCTTAAGTGAAGAGACTATGAAATGCAACAGCTGAAATGAGACAGATAAATATAAGATGCTAAATATAATGAATCGTTTAAATATATTAGAACAGCAATGCTACTAAAGTACTTAAATAAGAATGAAAGATGGCACAATCAGCAATTATAGTACCGGTGACAGATGCGAAAGCATTAAAGTATGAAAAAATATTAGAAGGAGAAGAATAAAAGACGTAACCTGTGCACACAAAAATTTGAAACGATAGAAAACCTGTTAACAGAATGTACGGAAATAAAGATAATAGGATATAAAAATGACTTAAGAACTTGGAATAAAACATAACGGAAATGAAAAGATGTATAATAGATGAGCGATAAAGAGACAACAAAGAGTATGATGCATAAGGTAGAGAAGGTATCAGAACGAAGAGTGGAACAGCACATGAGAGGCTAAGAGTTACGATAATACTGTAAAGATAGGTTATATGTTCGCTAGGCCCAACATTCAGTGCTGCGAGATCGAAATGAAGAATAATAGTATTATTAGTATGTATTTATTACATGGTGGTAAATGTCTCTAAAGGGAAAAACATTCACAAATGTATTACCTTGGCAAAAGAGCTTGATAGTTCTAGAATAAAATGAACAGTGGAACTTACAATCTTTACATTAATATTGATATGTACGGTAACATTGTAACACTGTGTTTCCTAACTTTATTATTAAGTACATGAGAGCACGAAACGAATCATACCACTATCTATAAACAAGTGCTTGAAATTTCGTGTCCCTGTCTTATCAACACCTAAAATGGCTACAATATCGCCATCTATAAAGAATTGCTCAAAACTACATGTATGTCAGCTTTATCTAGAGTATTAGTATCGCCATCTATACAGATGTGAATGAAGCTATCCGAGCCTCTGCTATATCTA
Source organism: Nomada fucata (assembly GCA_948146005.1). NCBI lineage: Eukaryota > Metazoa > Arthropoda > Insecta > Hymenoptera > Apidae > Nomada > Nomada fucata. The sequence continues at coordinate 5,932,535 of OX411278.1, read as the reverse complement.
CACTTAAGGCAAGTAAGAGGCACGAGTGGTTTCAAGGAGTCCGGTATAGATGGCGGGACCATTAAAATCGGTTAGGTAGATAGCAAGATAATTGAATTTGTTTAAAGAAATTATTAACAAATACCATTTTCTCGACTTGCAGGCGGGCTACATCAATCATTGATGTAGCTCGACTGGAAGTCGAAATAATGGCATTTATTTATAATTTATTTAAACAAATTCAATTATCTCGGCTTCAGATGGGCTGATTTTGATCAACGACGTCTCAAATGAAAGGGAAACGAATAAGCTACCAGATAAAGGATACCCCTTTGCCGTAACTATATGCAGGTGGCCGGAATAACAATTTTAATTGCTTAATTGTTTATAACAAATGAACTGCGCCAGGAATAATATTCACACCTGTTGGAGTACTTAGCTGTTACTCCTAGCTTTAATTTATGTCGTTTGGTTATTGCTGTATCTCGTCGCGAAGTGGCAGTAATCGCATTTGTTCATAATTTCTTTAAACAAATTGAATTATCTCAGCTTCTACGCGGCCGCATTTCATCAACGACGTCTCAAATTAAAGCTCTTGATTTGGAGAACGACCTGAACCTATTTTAGATCTACTCTCATGTTTAGTCCCTGCTTAACTCACAATTGAATTTTTAAATTGTTTATAAAAAATAAACACCGTATGGTCCATTTGTAAATCGTTTATTGTGGTACAACAGCATCCTTTGCCTTCAGTTTAAGCTGTCGTTCATATTTCTATCGCATGCAGAAGTCGAGATAATTGAAGCGACACGGTGTGTATTTTGGCCGATTATTTAATTGTTTATAACTTGTGAACAACAAATGCTATATCGTTGAAACTCTTGGGGAAGATAGCTATTGTCCGTAGCTTTAATTTGAGACCAACACAGTTCAAGAATTCACACTGGAAGCCGAGAAAAACGCAATTGTTTAAATTAATGATGTAATCCAGAAATTTGGTTTTGACGGCGCGGAAAATTACGAAAAAGGCCGCAAACGCGAGATGGCGCCACTTGTCCGGTTACCGACTGTCTGTGGGGCATAAGATCCCCAGTAGCATTTCCATGCCACATACAACGTTACCGAGAAATTTTTTTCAAAATTCTCATCCCTGTTCCCGATGAATATTTTACAATACGAGCGGTCTCAAAAGAAAGGGAAACGAATAAGCTACACAGACAAAAAATTTCCTTTTGCCGCACCTATGTTCAGTTGACTGTAAGAATTATTTTAATTGTTTATAACAAATGAACTGTAAGTGCGGCGATTTTTATGAAGAAACAGAAGGATTACAAATATTCTCCATGGACATTTCAGTGGAACATTGAAGTTTCATTGGGCAAGCTCGAGGCACTGAATGGGCTGTACGAGAATTAAGATATCTCTCGGTGGGACCAGGAAATTAAAATGCTTCTATTGAATTATTTTCTAGATTTGGTGAACAACTAAATGTGAGCAACTGTTTAATTTAATTTGATTCCGAGTCCTAGCGAAGAATAACGTCGGACAATTTGCTTTTACCTCGTGGAGAGACGCCAAACGATAAAGTATAAATCCTCCCCTTCCTAGCATCTTCATGCATCGGATATGTTGCTTTTTCTCTATTCTTTCTCCGGCTGCACTCCGCAACTATTTGACTAGCATCGTTAGCCAGCATTTTCCACGAAGGTTCCTCCGAGCCAGAGAGAACGCTCGCCTTTATTTTTAATGCAGGAAAGCGGACGGTGTAGAGGCAGCAGTTCAAATGGTTTAGGCGAAGGCAAAAGAAACGCCAGGGTAGGGGAGAGCAAAAGGGTAGAAACCTGGAAACGAAAAGCAAATGAGGCCTGATGTTTGCAAGCTCGAGAGGACGGGGCTGGTAATGCGAATGGAACGGAAGAAATCGCGAACTATTTTCTGTTTCTCTCCCTCCTCCGTTTTTCCCTTTTTCGTTCCGAGACTTCTCGACGCTCAAAGTGCATTTCAGTTCCGAGTGCAATTAACCTTTGTGCGAAGTTTCGCGAAAATCATGTATGGCTCATTAGCGAATGATGTTTTTCCCTGTCGTCCGTCAAGGTAATTTCGTCGTCAGAGAAGCAAACCTGGCACAATTGGCAGAAAATTCCATGGCACATACGGGTCGAACAAAATATAACGGGGTTTACATTACGTTGATGCGAGTCAGCTAGACTGGCCAATTATTGAATTAATTGTACAGCAATTAGTCAGCCGTTTGTCGTTAAATTTCAGCCGGTACTGGGCGGCGATTCGCTTATTTAACCAATGATTAATCGTCGCCAGTTTTATCCGTAGCTAACGAACGATGCTAATGGGCAGCCAGGAACGCCGTGAAGCGTCGGAACGCCGTTAACGTCGATCGACGTTAGCAGTTGCGCAGGATACTGCCAGCAGCTTCGTTTCTCCTTCACGCGTTTGTCGTTCGAGAGAGTTTTTCAATACTCACGGACCATTGGTCACTCTCGTCTCGCAATTTTCCCGTCGCTTGCCTTTTCGATTGTACGCCGATCGACCCGAACGCCGTCGCGACGCCTCGACGCCCTGCGATCCGCGACGCTTTGGGATCCGTCCGTCGTCGCTCGGTACTACCGATCGCCGCGGCAGAACGGCCTCACCCTTATCGTCGATCGTCATTGCGTTTATATTTGTCCAAGGAAACGATACTTTCCCATTTCGGTGATAATTACGAGGCTGTCGAGAAATTTGCATGCGCAACGGGAGAACGATTTCTGCCGTCTCATGATATTCTGAGAGGGACAATAGTCCGGCGAGAGGTGGAAAGGTAGAGGTGAAAGTGTAGTTAGCAGCAGGGGGACGAACCGAGGCGAGATCCACGGCGGATAAATTATGACGCGACAAGTGACAAGGATGGGCAAGTAGCGAAAAACAAAAGGCGACGAACGCAGAAGATTGTACGGACTTCTCGATCGAATTACAAATTCGCAACTACGATCAACCAATGGTTTTACAAGAAATGAATTAGAGAGCGTAAGCGATAAATTATTTCCGCGGGCTTCGTTAATTCCTTGCCGGAAGGTTAGTAGGGCAGGCGAGTGAGGCGGGTTGCTAGGGGTGGGGGGGGGGGGGGGATGTCGCGGATGGATGAAGCCGGGGTTGGAAACTCGTGTATCGTGAAAACAGGTTCCGAACACCCGGTAGCCACTTTTTCCCTTCGTATTTATTCGCGTCCTCGAGGCAGAATTAAAAGTAGCGCACCGTTCGGAAACGTGGGAGAGCTTTTGTATTCCGGGGGCAATGAAAATTACGGGGCGGCTCGCAGGCGAGCGTTCTTAATTAAAGAAAAGTCGGAGGAGCATTAAACCGGCGACCCTAGCAGGTGAAGCAACCCCGCGAGTGTTAGAAAGCATATAGAACGCCGTTGATCGCGGGACACTAAAAACTCCGCCGGTTTTAAGCGTCGCGTCGTTCGGCTCTTTTACGCGCTTCTAAAAAGTGCCGGCAGGGCGTTAAAGCGTGGCCCCTTGGGAGGTGGGGGGGTGGTTCTCTCGTAAACGCCGCGAAAAGGCATCGCGCTAGGGCGTAGTCGTAAAAGGATCAAGCAGGGAGGTATAAAAAAATCTCTAAAACGTCCTCGCGTCCAGGTCGTTTCCCTTCCGATAGGCAGACATTGAACAACGTTCCCTAGATCCACCAATTGCTTCGTGCATGCACGAGGCAAGCTCGAAGAAACGGCCGCGCTACAGTGAAATCGGCGTACTCCCGCGAGAGAAAGAAGCTAGAGCCACCCCTAAAAACGATAAAGTCTCTCCCCACCAACGCAGTCGTCCCCTCCCTTCTTTCATTTCTTTCGCAGGTTTTTCCTTGGCTCGCGAAGGGAACGAGAAAGGAGGAGGGGATCGAGCCACCACCCCACGCCCGTGGTTCGAGCAGGCTCCAGGAAGAAAAGAGGCCGGTCGTCGGGGGCGGCGGAGGGTTAGGGTGGCACGAAGAAAGAGCGAGGGAGCCTCCCGTCGGCCACCTTCGCCGTTTCAGCATTTCAGATAAGAATAAAGTAAACGGCGAATGGGGTTGCGGAGGGGCGGCTGCAGCAACGTCCGTGCCGGGGTAACGGCGACGTGGGGGGAAGGTGATGCTTCTCCGACTGGGCCGTATCAAAGCGAAAGGGGTGAAAGCAAAAAGTACGCCGATCGATCCTGCCGGCCACGCGGAATACAATGAAGATGGTGCAACTTCACTTTTCCGTCCTTCCACTCCCGTTCACTGACCTATCCCTTCGAGCGAGGGGGGTTAAAGATCGCGAGAAGCACGAAGGGAACGACGCTTCGGGGATTGCACGATTTCGTCCTGGCCGAACACGTTTTTAAATCGCGGAGGGTCTGTCGTTAGTTGCATGCGAAATGGATAACAATTAACTAGAAGCAGAGCGACGGCGAATTAATCGGCCGGCTAAGCGTTTCACGGCTCGACCGACGAGTGGCTCGATTTGACTTTCGTCAGCGCGGACAATTTTTGTGGACGACGGGTGTTCGGATGAGAACTGAAGGGAACACTCGGACGACATGCCCCGTCCGCCTGCGCCGCAACAGCCTCGCGCAAACAATATTTCCTCGCCGAGAAGTTTGCGTTTTAATACTCGTTAGAAGTTCGCTACAATTTTCCTCGGTGTTAACTGAAAAACGACGATCGTTACCCCTTTTTTCATCGCCCGACTCCTCCCTCCGCCTGCCCTGCGCACCAAACTCCGTTCGGGCTGTCTTCGAAGCGGCCTGGGACGTAATCGAGGCGAATAGGGCGGCGGGATGAATTTCCTAATTAAAACTCGCGGGAAACTATTTAAAACTTAAAAAGGAACGAGGCTAGACCCAAAGCAACCCCAGGCCCCATTATCACCCTCGCCACGAGGAACTTCGGCAAATTATAAATTTCATCGGACTTGCCCCGACCCTCCTAGACGGAGTAACACTCTTGTACCTTGTTTTATTTTTCTTTGACTACGACTTCTCGTTTCTTTCGCCGTCCTCCGCCTCCCCTTTCGGCGAGGAAAGTCGCCGGGGTTGCGTATCGTTGGCAAGACAAGCGAGCACATGCCTCTCGAGGCGACGCGTTGCTTAACGGTCTGTCGCGGGTGTTTTAAAACCGTCCACTTTGGATATCCAGGGTTGCGCGAAATCGAGGGTGCCAAATTAACGAGGGACGCGGCAACGAACGGGCTGGGGAGAAGTCGCGAAAAACTCGTAACGAGCGCAATTAATCGTATCAAGGGCCCCCGCACCGTTGGCTCGTTTCACCGCCGAAGGTGGAATTCAGGAAAGCGCCTCGAACCTTTCGCGCACGATCCCCCGCCGGCTCTTTTTATTTTCCGGCGTGCCGCTCCGCTCGCGGGACTTACTTTAACTGCCTGGAACGCGGCGAGCAATTAGAAGCAGCATCTTTTAAGCCGGGCCATAGATTTTTCCGCGTAGGTGCACCGGTTAAAGCGGCCGAATTTAAGGGTCGTTTACAAGCCGCTTGATGTATGCGCCCGTGGTGCACTTAATTTTCCTCCTGCCTTCTCTCCGCCGATGTCTTGGCGTCTTTGTATACTATTCCGCGTGCGTCGCGTTCGATGCGAATGCGTGCGAATTTCCTAGGTGCCGTTCGAACGAGCGTCAACGCGAACTCGTTGGAGCTGGTCGGTTGCCGTTGTCTTGGCCCCGCTTCTCGTGGGGTTGCTTTTCAGCGAGGGGCAAAGGCGTCTACTTTACCGGCCACGGAAACTATGAAAGCTGCCATCTGGCCGGTTCGGGGAAAATGTGCAACGAGTTTCCTCTCCGTCGATGGGGGCAGAAAATTGTCTGTCCCGAAGCGTACTGATAAGGGGCGCTAGACAGAGGGCGGCAGGATAACAGAATTCGACCAGGAAGACCAGGAACGTCTGTTCTCCCTCGGGAAACGTTAGGATGATACTTGAGCTAGCTCGATGCTCGCTCTTTTTCTCTCTCTCCGCGGGGCACAAGAACCAGCTACGGTTAATCGATCGAAGACCTACCTCGATGGTCGTTTCTAATTTAAGCGACAACAACGAGTCGCGCAAATCGGCGACGAAGCTCGATTCAGTTTCCAGGAACGACGCGAACGAAATATCTGAGCCAACGTAGACGTCGAAAGAATCGCGCAACGCTCGATCCTCCATTTTAATGAATTTATAAGCAACGCGCCGCTCGATGGGCGGGCGTGCAACAGACTCCGTAAATTCGTAACCGGCCGGTGCGACGTCGGTGCCCTTTGAATAAATAAAATCGGCCGCGGGTCGATGCCGAACGATCGGCCGACAAAAATGTGTACTCGCCGGCGGTGCCTAAACGTGGTGCAGCCGAACGGCCCGGCGAGCGCTAATGAACTTTATAATTAACGCGACAGACGAGCTTGAAACGCGAGCAGATTACATCGTGTCAAACGAATCGCAGCAAATGAAACGATTACCAGCTGGCCGGCCCCGTGAAATTTAACGACGGGGAACGTATGCACGGGATCAGCTGTGCAATTAATCGGCCGATCGCGTTCCGTGCACGCTGTTTGCACCGGCTCAATCATTTCCCATCATTGATTCTTCTTACGGTTCGGGAAACGCGTCGCGCGATTTTTGCGCGCCGCGACTTAAACACCTGGAGAATTCTTGAGGCGGTGGAAAAGTGCGAGCGTCTCCGCGAAGGTTGGAACGGTTTGCTGCGACGCGATGGACGAGGTTTAAGATAAAAACGGTTCACTGAGCAGATGGTGGACGATAAATTTGGCAGCGGGACACGGGGACGATGGTTGAGTCGGCGACGGACGGCAATCGCTGTAAAATTATTCGCGGGCGTAATTCCGCGCCGGCTCGAATTTGCGTGAGAAATTAAATACGCGCAATTATACGCTTCCCGTCCCGTTTAATCATTCGGTCGATCGGCCAATTAATTTTTGTCAGCGTAATTCGCTACGCGTGTACCGGTCGGCCCCGATAATCCGTTTTCGCTCGCGCGTCTCGTGTATCCCCGTCGAATTCAACGACTGCTAACGAGCCGGATAAAAAAGTCCCCGACCCAATTTCACTGATCACGGGTACGGCCTCGCTTAACGAATCACGCCGACTTTACGATTTATCGAGCGGAAATGCGCGCGACGACGCTCGGCTTTTCCCTCGCCGCGGAATGCTTCAACACGCTGCTCGATAATGCACTTTTGTTTCGCGACGACTTTCCGGCTTGCAGAGCACATACGTTATCGCGGCTCGCGTCGCGAACGCTGGAAATAGTATCGCGAGAATTAATTTCCTCGAGTACTACTTCCGCCGCCGTTGAACGGCAGCGCCGCATAAAATTCAAACACCGGGGCGGAAATACGTTCCACGAAATTCCGCCAAGTCCGCGGGTTCTATTCCCAAAGGAAATTCGACGGGCCGGTCGAGCACGAAGCGGCCGGAGCACCGTCCGCTCTCGTGTTCCACGAAGAAAAAAAAACGAGAGAAAACGAAGGCGAAGGGTAGTACGCTTCGGAAGGGCAAAACCGCGGTTCAGAGTTTCATCGTAAGGCCGTGAAAGTTCGCGGTGCCGGGCAACCATTGCGGAGGCCCTCCGGAACGTCTAACCCCCGCCAACGTTCGCGTCCTTTCGCCCTTTCTCATTTGCCGCCGCGTGGCCGTCTTTTTTCAACCCTCGGGAACGGTCTCTTTTCCGCTAGCCCTCTAAGCACAGCTAATTCAAAATGGCGTCGCAACCCCTATATCATTCGCAGCCCTGCCTGGCCTCCCCTACACCCTCGTGCCACCTCGACGATCCTCGACCGTAGTCGAGGCAGCGCGTCAGGGGTGGGGCCGACGAACTATGGCGCCCCGTACACCCTCCTGCCCACATCCAGGATCCTGACGCTCCTCGCGTCTCGGTGCTCGACCAACAAATTGAAATCCCGCAATTTTCCACCGGCCTAAGCCTAGCTGGCTGTGTCGTCCGCCTCGCACGCGATCCCCCGGGGCTTCCCGTTAACCCCGCCGCTGCTGTGCCGCGCGACAAGCACATTTTTCTCTCGCGATCGCGCGAGCGAAATATTCGCTTCGAATCAGCGAAACGGACATGGATTAGCGAACGCGATCCCCTTGTCGAAGGAAAGAGACGCGAATTGTTCATCGCCTCTCGAAGACTCGCGGACCGACGAAAAGAATGGAAACGTGCAAGTCAGTCTCGTTCGTCGAACCTTCAGACGGTCCTTCTCGGTTGTCGAAACACCTCTCCGCGAGTCTGAGATCGTCGCCGGAAGCGTAACGAGCCGGGGGTATTCGGATATCAGCGCAGCGTTGTCACGCGGTCCGTGTTCGTTGATCGCTCGACGGAAAGCAAGAAACGCTAAAACGGGGGGTCGGCTATGCAGCGACGGTGGCAAAAGGGCGAGGGGGTGTGGGGTGTCGGGTGGTACGGTGTGTAGGAATGCGAATTCGGACGTCCTGCCGGATGGGGTGGAGGAGCTAAGCGACGGGGGAGGGCCGCGTCCACCCCGCAAATTTCGACGGTCGCCGAGATTTCGCTGTCCTGTCCATATAATCACCGCGCTCCGAATTCCAGCAGCGAGATAGTTAGGGCACTTGTGGCGTCCGCGCGTCACTTTCGCACTTTCTTTCGACTTTTTCGCCGCGCCGGGCAAACCCTTCCGAATTGTCGGCGAAATTGCGTCGCCCCGCCGCATAATCGCCGCTCGTCGCGAGACCGCATAATCGAGCGATGCTCGACGACGAATGCCGCGACGCACCTTGCACCGAATTGCTGTTACGGAAAAAAAGCGAATCGCCCGCGTGTCTCCGTGCCGTTCAGTCGCCGAGGAATTCGATGATCCGATGATCCGACGATTCTGCGGCATTCGCAGCTGTCCGCGCTTGGAATACCGTAGTTCTTTTTTTTTACAGGCGACACCGAAGAATTTGCGGCGGGGTCGAGCGCGCACGGGAAAGCCGCGCGAAACGAATACCGGAATCGCGAATAAAACCGAACGGACCGTGGACGAGTTCGACACGGCTGCCAACTATCGCGCGAGCCGCGACTTCGGTGTTCTTTGCGCGACACGACCGGAAAGAAGGTCGGGAACTCGCGAGGATTTGGGCGAATTTTTCCACGGCTCGCGTTCGACTGACCTCGCCTTTATTTTTCACCCCTGTTCGTTCCTTGATCCCTACCCTCCTCGGCCCGCCCCTCTCGCATCTGCGGATTTTTACGATTCTGCGCGTGGAAAAATCGCTTTTTTCCGAGGACGGAGTCTGCGCGTGGACGAGCGCCTCTTTCCCTTCGATTGTTTCGAGATTCGTGTATCCGCTTTCGGAAGAGGTTTACGTGAGAAAGGGGAAGAGGGAGGACGCGATCGTCGCTCCACGGCGATCACGTATGCCCGATTAAGTAATCTTTTCGTCGGTACTGTTCGTCGGCCAAGACGATCCAATTACTAAGAAGATGTACAACAAACAATCGGCCGAGATGCTAGTTCTGTTTAAACCGAAGCTCGCCGTTCCTGCGACGGCGTGTGCAAATCTCGTATCCAGGATACCGAACTTGGCGGAACATTTACTGTCGGAACTTCAGCTATTGCCTCGGATAACAATGAGCCCCGATGCGATGTAATACATCATCTAACTTTGTCCCCGTTTATCTTCACTGTAATGCAATAATTGTCTAACTGGCGGACCCGCCCGAAAGATCAATAAAAACGTAACGAGTACAACATCCAGGGGAGTTCCGCTCCTGAGCGTCGGTCGAACGTTCCTCGCCCGGGTCTCCGCTCGAAGCCCCGCGATGTCAGCGCGACGCACTCGTCCAAAATAAAGGGCACAATTACGTGCCCCGTCTAAGACCAACCTTAGCGTTCATCATCGAGGAATAAGTCCCGGCAAATCCTTTGGATCCTCGTGCCGTCGGTGGATCCCGGGGCGAGCGCGGAAGCACGGCAACTATTATTCAAGAAGGCTGGTTTCGGGAAGGCGGAAGGGGGGTGGGCATCGGATAAGGGCGCCGTCTGAATCCGGACGAAGTCTAAAGGAATAGCCGGAGACGAGGCGAAGGGGAGGGTCGGAATCGAGCCTCGCGAGACCATAAATTCGGTGGTCGTCCCGAAATGCACGCCAACACAGATCCGCTCGCGTACGCGAACACGGCGCGGCCTATGGAGGAAGAGAGACGAGGACGCGAGACGCACACACGGGCGGCAAGACGCGCACACGGACGCGCACACGCGCGCAAAGAGAGTGAACATATAAATTCGCTCCGCGGAATAAGGATCGGCCCCTTTCAGACGTCGGCCGGGTGGCGTAGCGGCGAGGGGGTGGCGTGAGTTCTATTCGGGGGTAGGTCGAGCCGTGGGGTAGGAGGGTGAGTGCCACCTTCTTGGATCAATAAATGATTTAACATTCACAAAATGGCGGGTGAGCCCCCGGCGGGGGCGGGGAAATAATATAATCTACCTTAGACTCTCTCTGCCCGCACCCTCCGCCCTCCTCGTGCTCGTGGTATCGTCGTTCGTGGGTTGACGGAAGGGGCAAGGAAAGACGCGAGGGGGCTAGCCGGGTGGTAGCGCGAGGGTGGGCGCGTCCCCCTTTTCCAACTACCCCCGACCCCATCGCCCTGCCGCCCTCCCCCCAGCCACCGCGACGTCAGCCGACTAGAAACCCTGAGAACTCTGGCAATATCTACGTTTCTGCTCGGAGCCGCGCTCTACCGCCTAAGACCCCGTGCCTCGGGAAAGGCGGACCTCGGCGTAGAATTTTGACTTTTCAGATTCCGCGGATAGTTCAAGCGGCGCCCCGATCGCGGCGGGCCCGCCAGGTTCAGCGGGCGTTCGCTGGGGGGAATCGATTGGACATCGCGGCAGAGAAGATTTCAGATTTTCTTGCTCCAAGGATTTGGGAACGAGACGAGAAGGAGAGGCGTCGGTGGTTCAGTTTCGCGAGGGTTGGACGCGCGAGACTCTTAAACGTTAAGGGGGCATCAACGTGGCCCGGCCATTTTGCAGGGCCACCTGGTTTCGCGTACGCGAGGCCTTCTCCGACGAAGATTATTACGTTGGAAGGATATGCCGGAATGCCTTCCAAGATTATGGAAATCGCGACGCCGTTAAGGGTGGGCGGCAGAGAAGCTATAAGCGGAAAGAAAAGGAACGCGGATAGGTCGATTTAGCGTCTCGGTAGGTCGAATCGAGACTGCGATTTAATCGCACAATGTCGCGATTATAAAATAGCGGAAGAAAATCTGCGCGACGATTCCGAGTGGGTCAGCTCGGAGAATTTTCTCCGGCCGACAGTGGAAAACGCGTTCGAGTTCTTCGGGAGAAAATGGAGGGCAGAGATTCGTACGTCGGTTGGACCTCTGTCACATATCTTCATTAAGAGGGTGGTAGTGACTGGTAGGGCAGGAGGGTACTTAGTTCGCTGAAGGTGGCAGGGGCGCGCAGGAAGGAGGCAGTAACTACCGTCGGAGAATCAGCTACGGAGTTCCTCCAAGTTTGTTGTATGAGAAAACAGGGACTGATTTGAATTTATATTACTTGGCCTCCCCTCTGAATACGGCGCCGGCTAAGGAAATTTCCATATATCTGAGAAAGCCCCGGCAAGCCGGGGTCCGCCGCGAAATGAATGCCGGTGGTAAATTCGAATTTTGAACGTTCCGTCGTCGAACTTCGGGCCAAATCTGAAATCGTCCAGCAGTCCTGCATACGTCCCGAGTCCGCTCCACCTTTCGCCATCGACTAAACGTCAGGCCGAACTGTGACCGCCGTGGAAGCGTCGCGGAACGTCAGACAAGAAAACGATCTTCCGTCGAATCGGTGACAGAAGGAAGACAGAAAGAATCGGATCCCTTTAAATTGGTCACGTCGAAAAGGTTTCCGCTGGGGAAGAATGCGTATCCTCGCAACGTTCGAAACTAATCGACCCGTCGATTGGAATACGAGTGGACACGAGAACGTCGAGTGGACGGCCCGTTTAATTCACTCTTTCCGCGTCTCCGTGTCCACTCTTAATTCTCGCTTAACTTGCGGGTTTTTACGCTAAATTTTCCCACCGGTCCCACCCTTGTTACCGCAACGGGGGCGGGCTAGGTGGCCGGCTACGCGTTTAAACACTTTTTAAACGTCCCGTATATTTATACCGCCGCCCACCCGGACCCGAGCTCGTTCAGAGCCGTCCCGGCTCTCTCCTTCTCCTCTACCTTTCTCGCGCCACGAGCACGAAACAATTAAAACGTCGAAACGAGGGTCCGACTGTTTCGCGTGGAGCGTGTTTTCGCACCACCGTTTTCCACCGCCGCCGCCGTCTCGCACCCGCGCCCCCTTGGTTACATAATCCCGGAATGAGAAAGAAGGTGTCTGCCGGCAGCCCTCCGTTTCGCCACGGATTTCCCCTTTTCCACGAGCTGCGAGATCGCGGGAAACGATTTAATTTTCCCACGTCCAGTTGCATCGAATCATCGATTAACCCGCCCCCTTCGACGTTGCACCAGGTGACGGACGGAGATCGGCGACGGACGTCGCGAAGGAGCACGGTCGCGAAAATTTCTTTCCGCCAATCGAATTTGTCGCGCGACGATTTTCAATCGCGTACGGTGTATCGAGATGCTCCGCCGGACGGGAACGATACGAGACTGTCGAGTTTCGTATCTGAGATCGGTGTTGGCACCGTCTCGTTCACTTTCGAAGATAAACCTGTTGGACGCCCGTTGCTGACCAGTCACGTGAGAATCACACCGCGGTTGCCCGATGAGCATTGTGAAAACAGACTCGCTTTCCGTGGGCCGTGAATGTGGGACAGCTCCACCAAAATTCCCACAGGACTGGTCCTGGTAACCTGTTATCGTTGTTTCTACTTGCGTGCTCCGCAAATAGATACTGACCAGTCGGCGAGACTGGTCAAGTCGGTTCGTCAACCTTCTGAGGAAATGTTCGCGAGAAATTTCGACAATGGCAAGGTACGAGGGGTGGGGGGGATCTTTACGGGAGGGTTGAATGCAAGTTACGCAGCAACTTAATTCCTTTCGTCGGCGCTTCGCGCGTTGCTCATTAATCGGGTGCAATTGGATCGTCGCAAACATTGCGACCGAACCTTCGACGAGCTCGCGTCGGTCGCGTCGAATTTAGTGCGCGTCGACCAAGTGGAAAGAACAGTGGAAGGATAGACGAGATGCGTTTGCCAACGAAATTCCGGTCGCGTCGTTTCCCGACGGCGCAGCGTCGTCGCGACGACCACGCGACTCGTCCAACGGAGCCACGAGTGATCGAACGCCTCGAATTCTCGTTCGATCTGATCGACCGGATCGATGATCCTCCAAATCTTTTTGCCCGGCGATCGACAGTACTACCGAAACGAAATGAATCGAAGGGCCCGACCCGGGAATCGTCGACGATGTATTTTCGTAACGCGCTGGTAACGCGCGCATCTGGATTGGGCATCGGGCGTCGCGTATAATGCCGGGGACAACGGCGCGTCCACAAAGGCCGACAATGCTCATTGTCGCGGCCCGCGGGAGAAACTTAAGTTCTCAAAGGCGACAAGTGTACAATTAAGTCGTTAGGGGGACTTCCGGGAACTTGGACCGTGCAAGTTTTCGCACGAGAATGGACCTAAGCGGCCGTTAAACGGTTTGCAAATTGCAATTTCGTCGCCCTTCCGTCTACCGGCCGGTTTCGTCGCCGCCGCCCGTTCGCGTTACTTTTCCTCCGACAGGGAAGAACTTGCGGGAACCGGTTCGAGATACGAGCGCGACGTTTCGCAACCTCTTTCGAAGTGGGGGAGACGCCAGATGCCGGCGAAGAAAGCTCGATAATCGAGAGAAATTGAGCGAACGAGTTGGATGGGTCGGTGGGACGGGGGTTGCAGAGGGCGGACGGTCCGCAACGTCGACAGAGAGAAAGATGGAAGGCGAAGGTCGAAGCTCGCTCGAGTCCGTTCGTTCGATTCGATATTCATCTCGAGATTGAATTCAATTTCGCCGTGGGTGTCCCGCCGCCGCGAACGTCGCGTCGCGTCGAGAATTGCGAGTCGACGGACGGGGGTGAGGCCGGGGGACGCGAAAGAGAGCGAGACGAAGGTGGGCGGAGGGGCTGGAAAGTAGGAAGGTGAAACGACGGGCCGCAGGGTGCAGCGTTCGAAACCGCCGCCTATTGCCCCGTCGTCTCCGAGAGGAGATAAAACGGGCCACGTACAGAGGACGGCCCTTGCGACGGCACCTTGCGAGGCGACGTCCCTCCGCCGCCACCCCCCTCGGGTTTGGTACCGTTCCGGCAACCCCTCAGTCTCCGCTTCCTCGTCAACCCGACTGTCACGCGATGGCAGAAGGTACTACGCCGTCTCGGGAAACTCTCATGGAGTGTACGAGGTTAGTCGGGGGCGGGGAGAAGGAGCCAGCCGGGCTGGAAACTGTTTTCCACTCGGTCTTACTGTACTAACTGTACCTAACCCCACGCTCGTATCATTAATTATCTAAATTGAAGCTGCCACGGCACACTCGAGTGTCTTACATCGAAATTCTCAAAGGAACGCCGTACCCCGCAACCCCGTCCCTCCCACTCTCTTTGCCTCTTCTACATATCTCCGGGAAAATGGCGGATGTCGGCGGATGGCAGGCTGTAAGATCGCGTGTTTGCGAGGCGCAAGCATCGTCGCGACAGGTAATTTTCATCGACGCGACTGAGCCGAACCGCGCCGGTGTTCCGGCGAGTGGTTGCCGAACTTCGTATCGAGAGGGAAGCGGGGAACAGCGGAGTGAAGCAACGGAATAGCCCGACAAAAATTTGCGTCGACGCGTCGACGTCGCGAACGTCTATGACCCTCGGTATTTATCTACTACGCGCCACGAGTCTCCTTCTGCCGGAACTCGTCGGTTCTCGTATCGTTCCGATCCTGCACGATACGCTCGCTCGAAGAGAGAAACTCTTTGGCAGTTTAGCGGTTAAGGGGCGAGGGGGTGTGGGGTGGGGAGGGTGTCGCGGGGCATGATCGAGTAAGGACAGTGCTCCTCGGGTCGTCTCATATCGACGTATTTTAGGCGTTTTCCCCGGGATCGTCTTGCCCGAACCTAGACAGAGGGTCGTGTGTGCCCGTCTGTTCGTGTGTGCATGCTCGTGAGTGCGCACGAATCTCCCTCTTTCAAGCCCCGGAGTCTCTATGCTCCCCTACGCCCTCGCTCTGCCCTCTCAACCCTCGACTTCCCCGCGACTAGTGAGTAACGATTTTCCTCCATCTTACCCCGATTCCGGAACACACCCTTGGGGCACCGCCACCCCCCTACCGCCAACCCTCCCCCCGACGCCCGCCGCCCCCCGACCAGCGCCGTCAGCCCCTTTCCATCGCCGCCATCCCTGATTTCTGCGAGCAGCCGGCTATCACGCGAAACGAATTCGAATGAAACCGAACGAGCGCGGCGCGTGAGAAGCATTTTTCCCGATCGTGGAACACGCGGCCGTCGTCTCCGCGACACCGCTGCTCGACGTTGCACTTTAAAGAGAACGCGCCGAACGCCGCGGCGCGCCGCGTGTATCGCCGCACGAAGGATCGTTTTATCGACGCGTTCGTCGAATGGGAGCGGTGGTTTTCGTCGCGGCGTACACCCCCGCGGGGCAGCGTCAGATTTTTCGCTGCTACGTGCGCACGTTTCCATGGAAGGTTTTAGCCCGCGCGGTTCTCCGCCGTTCTCGGCCGTTCTCCGCGTCCGCGAGCCAGTGGAAGGGTGGAATGTCAGGAAAAAACGGGGATTCGTCGGCGCAAAACGAAAAGTCACACCCACCGCGTGGCGGAGACATCGATGCAGGGTGCAAGTACATTCTTTTGCTCGCGCGACCCCGTCATTTTTTTTCATCCCCCGCGGGATAGACGCTCGCCGTTTCCACCGGGCGGCGCGAAATCTCTCGCGTTCCGCGTTGCGAAGAGAGAGAGAGAGAGAGTTTCGCCACGCGTGTTCGAGAACCGATCGGTGCCTGCTCTGCGTTGGCTGGTCGAAGGGCGAACGATTGAGACGCGTCGCTCCGTTTTTCGATTACAGCCGACGGCGCGAGGGGTGGGGATATCGGGTCTCGAGGCGCTGCACGGGCTGTTAACTAAATACGCGGCTACATCGGCAGCGATGCACGCGTACTCGAGCTTGGCGACACCTTTTCCAAGTTCCACGAATGGGGCGGAGGGGAGTGGGTGTTCGAGATGGAACGAGACGCTCGACGGAGGAACAACGGTTTCGCTAGAAGGGTTGGCGGAGGATGACGCTTCGGCAATGAAAATCAGCCGCTCCTCTGCTAATTACGCGAGACGAGCCTCGCGGGTGGCGTTGCCTTGCCAGTTACCGCGTTACGTTCCTACCAAGTTTCGCCGTGTATCGTCTGAACGTATTTTCAGGCGGGGTTGGTCGATCGCGAGGTTAGACGAACTCTTCGCGTCGGCTTGCCCGAACGAATTGCTCGCTTGTTCGGTTCCTCCCGATCGAATTTCGTCGAGAACCATAGACGGACTTATTCCTTTCCCTGCGCAACAGCCCCATAGTGTCTCGCGTATCGAATCTCCGAATACTCCGTACGCTCTAAGAATCGGTTTCGACGCGCACGAATAATTCTTCCGTTTTCCCAAGCCGGGAGCTTGTAAAATGTATAATCAGATGCAAATGGAACCCGGCGTTTCGGGGGCAGCCATATTGAAGGAAACGAAGCGGCTGTTCCCAAGACGGTGGGTGGTTTTGGTAATGAGTTGGAGGTGCAGCGGCGTCGAGGAATCCACGGCGGTGCTCGAGAAAGAGACGGATGGCGCGGCGAGGGTGGTCGGGGGGCGGTGTACGAAGACAGGGAGACAGACAAGTCTCCCCCTTTCTCGAACGGTATCTTAAGTCTTACGGGGGGTGGCTCGGCGCGCCTGACAAGCGACGTTAATGTATGTACGAAATCGAAGAGAGCGCGGTACGTATACCCCCTCAGCCGCCACCCTTTTCGCGGGCCACCCACCCCCGGGGGGCATCGTACCCTACGGTTCGTCCTTTACGACGTTCTCCCGTAGGCATCCGTCTGCACGTGTACGCGCGTCCTCGGCTTTCCAAGGGAGGCCGCACAATGAAACAGAGAAACACGATAGACCGAGCCGAGTGGAAACCAGCTCGCCTAACCAGCTCGCCGCCCCCACGGCGGTGCCCCTCGTCAGACGCGGCGCGTTCCCATCCGTCGAGGACGAACAACCCCGCGAAGACGTGCCAAAGCCGAACACGGCCCTCGTTTCCATGGAATCTTCCTATTTGAATGACAAAGTGACGCAAAGCGTCGGATTCGTCTCGCGCAATCAGAAACGACATTCCTCCGGTGTGCACCCCGTTGCCGGAGATTCCTTTGGTCCCCCGGGGCGGAGGAACGAGCGGTCCGCTGAATGATTCGCGGCGATCCGAACTGCGAAACCGCGCGGCGGCGTCTCGCACACCTGAAATCGAAGGACAGTTTCGTTTTGACGCGTTCGCGTCGCTCGACGTACTTTCGTTTCGAAGGGTTCGCACGCAACGGCCGGGACAGAAGAGATCCGAAAGCCGACGGAAGGACGGGTGTGTACGTCGGGCTCGAGACGAAGGAGCATCGGTACGACGAAGGGTGTTTGCCGGGCCGGAGGAGGGAAAGGATTGTCGGGTCTGCAAAGGGTAGGCTAGGGTTTACAGTGCAGCATAATATAAGGGTAGTTTGTGTTGGAGCAGCTAGTGGTGTACGCTTTGCACGTGTCTAGCCCCTCGTCGGCACCCGCCGCCCCCCCAAGACGCCCGGCCAGGGCTTCTGATTGGTCGACATTATTCAAAATGGCGTCTTCGCCACATAAGATCCGTTTTATTAGCATACCGGGAAAGGAGACGTCGCCCGTTCTCCTGATGACACGCGAAAAATCTTGCGCCCCTCCGAGGACCGTCGAAAGCTTCACGATTTTCCTCTTTCTTCGTCACGCACGCCGCGGACCTTGCCGTCCGGTTCGACGGGTCAACGGTTCGTGGTTATCGATATTGACCTTGAAGAGCCTGGGAATATTTGGGGTGGCTTTCTACGGACAACACTTTCCAGAGGAGGGTTTTAAGCCGCCGCCGCCGAGCTAGCTGGATCGGGGGCGGAAGGGGATCATAATGTTGGATCCCAGGAGCCTTGAATGTTCAGAGGGAAACTTTCATTACTATACCGGAGCTATATATTTATCGCTATGTGCTAGGAGCGCGCGGTCGGCTGGGTAACGTAAATCCTATATTAGCGTCCTCTGTCTGAAGTCCGCTGCAAGGAAATTTCGTTACGTTCAACTTCCTCGTATCATCAATTACGCCAAGGCGGAATTAAATTGGAATACCCCAGACGCGCCCCGAGCCAGCCCTCCAAGTATTCGGCGTGTCGATAGACGAAAGCGGGTCTCGAGGACTTTTCTCGTGGCTCGCTCGAGCGAGGGGAACGCTTCCTTCGCGGAAACGTTCTCTGGGCCACGATCGAGTGGGAACGTTCGTCCTCCCCGTGCTGGAAGTCGACGGACAAGTCGACCCCCGAATGGGCGAGCGAGGGATTTGCGAGAGGTTTGTAAAGAAGCCACGCGGAACCGGTCGGTCTTGGCCCCGATTCACGGAGTCCTCGAAGGACGAGTCGCAATGGCAATCTTGTATGTCTTTCGCGAACTGGTCCGGTAATTCTGGTCGGACGAGTAGGTGCGCAGGAATCGTGGTTATTGTATCCCGTGTCGCGAGCCGCGCGTCCTGCTAGCCCTGTTCCTCGGGAGGTCCGAGGTGGTCCGCCACCTCGACGAAAACCTGTTCGCAACCCTCCTTTGCCGTCTCGTTCGAGCGTCGCAGGAGTCGCGCGAAGGAATTCGATCGAAAGAAGTTGATCGGGGTCGCGACGATGGGAACCGACGCCGAATGGAAACAGTCGTATTCCGGTTTCGTGAGAAAATTTTCGGTCGACGAATATTACGGGATCGTTCGATTGTAATTAACATCGTCGACGGCCAAAAACGACGCGGCCGTTCCAGGAATAAACTGAAATCGGTCGGGCGGTCTCAAGAATTACCAGCGTCTATTCTGGACGATTAATTGCCTGCCTCTGTGGAGCTAACGCTAATGCACATTGCGGCCAGGATCGAAGCTGGTAATTCTTGAGTCCGTTGCCCTGACAGACCCGCCAACGCGGATCGCGTCTTCCTACTAAAATTTCATCGCCCCGGAAGAAAAGGAATTACTTCGAGGAACAATTTTGGAAGCAGCGCGTCCGACGTGATCGTTGGAAAGCGGTAGGGTCGGGAAAGGAATTTCCGGTCAGCGCACGGTACTTTCCCACAGATGACCAGTGGTCAAGCAAGATCGGAGACCCCAAAACTGGCACGTAATAACCGATAGCAAGCGAACGCTATGAAACAGTCGCTCCAGGTACGAGGGATCGTCGTCAGCGAACCGGTGCGATCATTCCCAAGATAAGGGGCGAACCAGGTTGCAAAGAAACCACGCTCGTCTTTACATTAATGCCCTCCCTACCTAGGAATTACTTTCGCGCAAAGAAATTTCGAGGAAAGTTCCACGGTTGCGGGAAACTTGTTTCCACCGAGCCCGGTGCGTAGTCAGGCAGGGACACTCGAGACGTGGCACAGTGGGGAGAAACGGCAATTTAGGCGTGCAGAAGTCTTTCCCTATGAAATACTTTTGAACTCCGCTGACCTTCGCGCTAATTTTTACACAGACGTTACGAATGGGATGTATACTATATGCTCTATAAAATTTGGCGTGGCCAGCGATCTTCCATCGATCTTTCCAGGGAGCGTTGCTCTACGTAACCGGACAACGCGACGGACTGTCGGCGGCGAGTTGCCGTCCGAGAATCCTATTCGGACGTTAGGGAAGTTCGAGCCGCGCTCACGGCCGGCAAACAACAAACTCTAATTACCGTAATTAATCTCGTTTAACTCGGCAAATCGGATTTTTCGCGGGTCAGCAACGAGGCGGCCTTGCGGGGAGGGGGCCAGCGAGAGTTCCACGACCGACGTCGCTCGGACATCAAGGAACATCTCCGGGACAATTAGCGAAGGACCGCCGGGGAACGCTGATGAAGACGGCGGTCTCCCGAAAATAGCCACGCCGTTTCCGTAACCGCCGCCGTTTGTTTGCGCGTCTTGCGGCTCCGCTCTGCGTGCCGGCACGCGGAAACGTCAAACGCATCGGCACGACCGCTCCGCGACGAATTACTGACGGCTACACCGAAACGTAGTAACGGGCAACACCGAAATGTGCCGTTCGAGAGGAATCACCTAGTCAGCACCGTAATTGACGGGGACGCTCAACTATGGTACAAGTATCTCGGAGAAAAAGCTCGGGGAGCCGTTCGTCCGTGCAGTTCGCAATGCACAAGTTCGACTTTGAACGCGGGGGTTGGGAGGGGTGGCAAAATCTGGCCAGGCGTCGTGGCGACGCAACGATTCGGTGCACGGCGGAGCCGAGGCACCTATCACGGATTCTTCGTACGACACCGTCATAATCCATCTCCCGGGGAACTACTTCGCTAACTACCTACCGCAGACTCGCCCGGGGTGGGTTCTTTCGTGCTAAGACGATGACGCCAGCCGTTGCGCCCCCACCCACCCCACCCCCGTAACGGGACGGGAGGGTAGCTGCTTTCGGGGCACATTAACGTCAATTTCCATCCACGCTCTCGAGAACTTACTTCCAGTCCAAGTTCCTCGCAACCGAGGCAGCCGAGGCAGCCCTGAAGTCTGTAGGTGGTGGCGGAACACTGGGTCGGGGGCGGACGGGGGGTGGCGGTGGAGCGAGGCGGTTCCCTCTTCGCTCGCATTATTAATGTTACGAGTCGCGTGAGCGGGCGATAGAGCGACGAAGAGAACGCGAACCCGTTTCCGGATAAGACGGATTTAGGAAGAGAGGCGCGCTAAGGCCGCCGTAAGAGGAGCGAACGGTGGAAGATCAGCAACCAGCCGTAGGAGCTACGTAGCTGTTGCTCGAGCAGTTTCTACTCACGGGCCCCGCCTGTCCTTTAGTCTTTGCTAATTGTCACGGAGATGTTTCCCGAGGCAACCCGGGCGTTCGAGTTCGTCGAGGCCGACGATTCGAGCGGCGGTAACGAGGGAAACGTTCGACGCGCTGGTACGAGCGAGCGAGCTGGCGCGATTTTCCTCCCTCGCGGCGCGGATCTTTTCGCGACGGATTACGGGGGCGCGGAATTGTCTGGTGTCGCGAGACGCGACGGGATTCCCGTTTCTCCGCGAAGAATAGGGGTGCGCGTCGTGGCGCCGTCGTTCGTTCCTCGAATTAAGTCTCGGTGGAAACCGTTGACGGATAGCCGAGGGCGCCGCCGGGTTGCATAAATTTTGTCGGCGACCGGATTACCCCGGTGATTGCGTAATCGCGTAAAATATCGTCGCTCGAACACGGAAGCGCCGCACCGAAGGGCAGAAGGATCGCCGCCCGGTCGGGGAAGAACGCCGGCACTTCAGGGGCGAGCAGTCCTGAGCGTCTAACTTATCGATTTCTCGGTCTCTCCTTTCGCGGCCGTCCGGATGTGCCATTGGCCCCCTTAAAGGTTCGCGAAAAACGAAGAAAGGCGGACGCGGAGCCAATGGCCGCGACGCCGCGCGCCGGTTTGCCCGGTGTCGCCTTTTTCCCGGCGATTTTTCCGCGGCTGCAACCCCTCTAAGAAAGCAGCCCGCAGCGAATCGCAGGGGCGCAAAATCCACCAGGGCCGCCAGGATTGGCGGAGCGGCAGCGTCTTGACACCGCCCCTACGAGGAACAACCCGGGAAAACAGAGCTCTCTCCGTTTCGTTCCCTCTCTCTTCACGGCTTTTGCTTCCTTCGCCGGCACGGAAGCGCGAATTTTCTCTCGCTTCCGCCCCGGTTTCTTCTCCGCTCCCTCTTCGTCGGCCACCTGGTGCGCCGCCGATCGTCCTTCTCCCTCCGCTATCGATAACGGACACTAATGTCTCGTTCCCGTGTCTTTCCTCTCTTTCCGCCGCACGCGCCACCCGCGACGACGTTCTCCTCGCCCTCGGCTTCGCCCCCGTCTTCCGCGAACCTCCGCGTTTCCACCAACGTTCTTTCCCCCCTTTCCCGCATTACCACTTCTCAACCGCCATGGCATTTCCACCCGGTGCACGGCCGGCTTTCGTTTCCTTCTTGTTCTCTCCGCCTCCGGTTACCGAATGTACCGCGACGAACCGTGGGGATGGAAGAGGCGTGGAAGAACGGACGCGGAAGAGGAGGAAGAGGGCGAAACTACTCGGGCTAACGCCACGACGTCGCTTCCTCAGATATTAGATTTTACAAGGAGCGTGCTGGGATTTTAGCGGGGGAGGCGGAGGGCTACCGCCCGTCGGCTCGTCCACAGGGTTGTCGGGGGTGGGATAAATATTAATTACGTTCCTAAGGGTTGCCTGCGGCCAGCGGCCGTTATACTTCCCGGTGTATCGGTGTGCGCGCTCGGGGTCTTAGCTATCACGAGTCTGCGAGATTACCCGGCTCGCGTGCTTTCTTATCGATCATCTTCCCCGGCTGTTCGATGCCGGGGAAACCGGCGATATAACCGGAGAGCAAAATTTCCCCCTCCCCACGGCGTACTCACAATTCCTATACAGTTCGTCTTAGAAACGGTAAAGGCTGCGCTCGACGCGATACGCGCGACGAACAATGCTTGGCCGCGATTATTATAAATTTACTCGGCGGGTACGCTCCTCGCGTTTCTCCCGTGCTATTCGCGCGATGAACGAGCGCAACGTCCGTTAGAAATAGAAGCCCTAACGCGGGTAACAAAGGAACCCGTTCTGGACCCGAGCGAGCAGGGAGCGGTGGGACTTTCAAGTAGTATAGCGCCTCGCACGGCCAGCCGAGCGGTGTATTATTGATAACGCGCCTACCAGCCTCGTCGTCAGGATGTGACGTTTATCAGTGGCGAAAAAAAAGAAGGAGGAAAAATACTCGATACGAGCCAACCCGGTCGGAACAAAAAGTGGTACCGCCGTTCGATCGAGCACCGCGGCTAGTCTATTATCTCGCGCCTGGTTAAATTGATTCCCATTATTGGAGGCTGCTTGAATTGGCCGCGAAAGTTTTTCAATTTCCCTGCCACTGTCACCGACGGTAAATTGCACTGATAAATTGCACAATGCCGCTAATGGGAGAAAGCGGAGCTCGAAGACACACGCTCCGGTGTCTAGACGCGTTTGTTCGGTTTCGATGGGACGAAAATTTCATCTACGAGTAGCCGCGCGTTGTCCACGCATTGGTAAAAAAAAAGGGGGATATTCGTTTCGATCGGAAACAGCAACGGGAAGCTTATTTTTTTTTTTTCTCGAGCAGTACAACAATTTCTACCAATTTTCAATGTCTCGAATAGTTCGGCTTTCTGCTAAATGTTCGTTAACCGTTCTTCTACCTGGGCGTAGCTGATTGGTTTTTAATCGAAATCGAAATTGGTCGAAGATGCGATTAAACCCGCTCGTCGACACCTCAACCGTTTGATGGATAATCTGTCGAATCTGCCGCAGTTACGCACGGCGACGGCGGCGGTTCGAATGGAACGATCGCGTGAAATGCGTGTTACGCGTGGCCGGTGCTCGCACTCGATTACCCGAGGAGAAGGGTCGCGCGCTCCTAAGGTAACCGAGCACGCCGGGGTAGTTCGTCGCGAGCCCTGTAGAGAAACGAAACGAAGGGGCTGCTGGTTCGAAACCGGGCTAAGATAGTCAGTGCTGCCGCGTCGCGGCACTCCTTGCAATCGGGGGGCAGGAAACGCTTCAACCCCTTTGCGCGAAAAAGTGCATTTCCAGTACGACGTGCATACAACAAATGGAGTTCTCGGACGCGCAATTTTTCTTCCACAAAATTTTTCCTCGAATAATATTCACCGATGACTGGATAATACCCTTCGCCTCAACTTTTCGCCGCGACTCCAAAGAATATTGCGTTCTCTCGAAAGACAAAAACGCGTTCGGCGAATTTCGAGAATCGTTCAAACGGAGTAACGCTTCGTAGACATTATAGAACCCTTTTTTCCATACAAATTCTTAAAGCTGCGTCGAAGTTAAAGGGTCTGGTAAAGAACGATTGGCGATCGATCGATCGGTTCGCGGGATCTACCAGCGACCACCGATGCAACGCGCGATAGCAATCGAACTTCGCCATCAACCACAAACAACGTAGTTATGTGGCGGCGATTTCCCACTGCTTTGATCGGATCGTCAATGCTCCGCTCCTTCGGACAATGATTCCCAACCCCTTGGGAGTGCGTGTAGGTTCATGCCCCCTTCTTCGTTCACCCTATTGATTTTCCATTCGGAAGAGGCTTGCCGCTTGAGGCGGTGAACGTCCACGTGAGTCGCTCGACCGATTGACCGACATTCGATTATCAATCAGCGCGTCTCGATCGATCGCCTTGCAACAATGAGCAAAGCACCCTCGACACGCCTACGCGCCGCTCTCTCGCGACGCGTTCACTCCTTCGCCCAAGTTAAATCGCTGAATTTTTCTCGCCCTTTCTCCTTTAGCGAATCGCCGGGGTGCGGACGCCCCTTGTCGTCGACGAACGCGAGAAAGACCGAGCCCGGAAGAAATCGACACGAGCGAGGGTGCGCTCGGTGGAAACGGCTAGATTAATTAGTAACTGTTTGACTTGGACGTCGCGGAAGATTCGCGGCGCTGATTGGGGCAGGCTCCCGTCGAGCTGTGCCTCGCGTTACGTAGGAAAGAACGGCCCCGGGCATTTCGCTCGAGGAGGAGACGCGCGGGTGGCGCGGCGTCAGCGAAGACGAAGTACGACGCGACCTAAGAGCCGGCCAAAGTCGTCGAGTTCGGATGAGATGCGACGCGACACGAGAAAAGCGAGGACGAGACGAAATGAGAGATAGCGAAGCCGGAATGAGATACTCCGGTGTCGCGGAGGCGTACAAAGCTGGCCCGCGAGCTGTCTCCTCCGCTTGCGACAACAGCAACCCCGGGCGTATCTGATAGCGACTCCGCTCCAGACCTTTTTCTTCGCGCTCGAGAGCTCTCGATGATCGTCGTCGCGCCGGAATGTAACGTCACTGCCGGTGATGGAACGGTGCTGCGTCGAAACAGCAGAGGCTCGAGTACGTTGGAATTATTAATTCGAACGGAGAGCAACTCGGGGGATGCAATCGAGAAGCGATTGGCGAGACCACCTGTCCAGTTTTTATTCGCAGCGACGGTAACGAGGGTTAATCTCGATTTCGTTAAGTTTTTCATGGGTCGCGGACGTCCCACCGCGAAACGGATTTTCCTGGGCCTGGAGGAAGAAGGGGACGAGGATGGAAAAGCGAAAGGAAAGGACGATTCAGGGTGACGGGGCGAGGAAGAGGGTGTAAGATGTAAGACGAAGGAGGCGTGGCCACGGCATTGATCCAGAACCCCCACTCTAGTGCTTAAAAGTACGGCCCTGGCTGCTCCGTTTCGTGCTCACCCCCATGCCGACCGCCTGTAAGAAACCGACAAGAAATGAATATTCATGAGCCACCGGCTTCGTCGTCTCTACCTTCTTGATTCGACCCGGGTCAACAAGGGAAAAAACAGGATACTCGGTGGGAAGGCACGGGACGCTTATTAAATTTCGTGGCCAAACTTTGCATTGGTTTAGCCCCCCCCATTACCCCGCTGCATATTTCCTTTATTTTGTACACGGTGTTTCGGTTGTACGGTCGAGAAGTACTTCGGTAAAATGAATCGCTGCTCGTGGATCAGTTTCTTCCTTCCCATATAAATATAAATACATACGTATATATATATATATTTTTGTTCATTTATTTTTACATGTATATCGTATATTTCAGAACCCGTTTTATCCATAGATTTATCAATAGAACAATAGGATACACGGCGCATTCTTCTAAGCAGAACCTTAAATCTGATTAACAGTCAACTATCGATCGGTGCGCTATCGAAGAAATAGGTTCTACCCGATATATCCGACTTTGGATACGTTTGGATTAATTACGGTAATCGTATTTCTATTTATTGTCGTGGGATATTGCTTCATTTAATTACAGCTCCGCACAGAGAGGGAATAAAGGGGCATTGCCAATGGATCCGTGGCGGGGTGGTGAAGTTTCGGCTTCGCTCTTCGTTCCTCGAATAAATACAAAATCCGACAAGTTTGCCCAGAAACAATTTTATGGAAGAACACCTTTCATTTCGCTGTCGCAAACTGGCAAGCCTGTTAACACCCCCCCCCCCACCCCCCGGGTAGGCAGAGGCTCCTATCGCGGGATTTAGCGTCTCCTCGCGAAAACGTTCCCTCATTTTCCGAGCATTAAGTCTCGCGTAAAAATGCACCGCCGTTGCATCTCGCCAAGGAATTGCGAGGTTCATTTTCGCGAATGAAACGAAACGGTGATGGGCCAGGTGCGTGCGTTCCGCGCATCGAACTTATCTTTACGTTCCCGAAGTGTCGGAACGCTCGCGACGCGTAATTGCGCGATGACGTGATTGTTACTGCCGTTTCCCGACGAAGCATCGTCCCGGTGGAAAAGGGGTGGTTCGATCCAGATTCGTTTTTTCCGCGCAGCCGAGGAGAAAAACGGGCCCGAGCATTACCGTTGTCCGATGGATCGCGAAGGACGCTGTTTCATTCAATTTCAGGGATCCTCGCGGCGGACGAAGGGAGGACGGAAACGACCAAGGGGGTGAACGGGGGGGTTGGTGCACCGGTGGATTGGTTGCCGGCTACGACGTTCCCAGAGTACACCGGGAGTTTGTTCTAACTTGCACTCGGTGCCAGTTCTCCTCAAACAGGATAGATTATATTCCACGTCTCTCCATTTCGTTCTCGCCTAATTCGCGAGTAGTCCGCGCGCACCAATTGCTCGTGTTTGTTCAATCCAACTCATCCTCGCCGCCGCCACTTCGTTGATTGTAAAAAAATACCGCTGCGCTGTCGGGCCGCGACGACGCCCGAACCTGGGGATTTCTTTCGGGCGTCGCCGCGGAACACGGGTACAAAAGTTATGGGAAAGCCTTTTCGCTGGGCGGGGGAGAAATCGCTTTTCTAGTAAGACTCTCTAAGATTGCTCTCGATTGCTCTCGATTGCTCTCGATCCGACGGTTTCGCAGTAACTTTATTTCAGACCCACGATACCGTGGCTATTGACCTGTTCGATGAAGTACACGCGCGCACGCACACGCTCGCGCGCGTACGCGAGTTTTACGATGGCCATTCCAAGGCGATAAATTGTTACGGTAGAACAGTATACCTTCAACCTCCTGTACCCCTTCCGCCAAGATTCTCGATCGCGGTAATTTCGGTCGGTCGTAACGACCGCGTCCCGCGGTGGATAGAATACTTTTCGAGTGTAACAGAGGAGAGCGGCCGAGGGGAGAATCGCGTGCGATGCCCATCGCGAATTTAATTCGCTCGGATCGCGCGGTCGGAGCCTCGCATTCGGATTCGAAGTGTAGGATTTAGTTGGTCGTCAGTTGTTCCAATGACGAGCGAATGATAATTCTTACGGGCTTCCTTCGCGTCTTCTTCGCGCGAGACATCGTTGAGAATCATCGTGGAAGATCGTCTCGGGTCCCGCGGTCAAAGTACTCTGGAACATCGCATTAAAATGTGAACGCGCAAGTTAATTGTGGTCGCTTCGAGGGCCCTTTGAATCCCGCGACGCGTTAAAGGGCGACTGCACGTTTCGGGTCACAGAGGCGCCTCGACAGTGGTTATTGATATCGGCGCGGATGCAGTTTTCCGCGACGGTGCCAGTACCTTCGAATCGAAAGGTTCCATGCGAGGCGCCGTACTCGTAAACTGTACCGTGGCGATCCTTTAAAATATTTAGCGGATCTGGTCCAGGAACGAGGACGAAAGAGAGGGAGAAGGACGAGGCGTAGGAGGTGCACGGCGGTAGAGGAGAGACTCATCCAAGTTGGCAACTTTCGGTCGTATTAGCTTTTGTATATATATTACCTCATTTGCGAGAGGAAAGCTTATACTTCTACCCCCTGTAGACACTCTATAGATATATGTGCACTCGCCTACCACCTTCCCTTACGATATACTCGGTGCACGTGCTTCGTCGTTTGTATCCGAGCCTCGCCGGGACCAAGACGGATATCGCCTCGGAACCAATCGTCCGCAGGTGAAACATTTTTAAGTCGGCCGGGCTGAACGTTTCACGATCCAAAGTATTCGGGCTGGTCGCGGCATATCCGAGGCGTTTTCGACGGCCGAACGGCTGTCGTCCGAGGAACTCGTGCGAAGGAACCTTCAAAGGATCCAAGAAAGGTGGGTTAGTTTCCGGGCGGACGAGTAGGAGAAAAATCACGAGACGGGGAGTAAATGACGCGAGAAAAGCAACGAAGGGTGTCGGTGCATCGGGCAAGTATTGGTCCGCTGTCAGATGGTAGATAGCGGGTGGAGGGCTGATAGAAGGAAGGTACCTACGCGAAGGTTAGGTCGGAATATAGTTTAAGCTAGACGAATGGGCTGGTGGGTGGCTCTGGAGGCAGAAGAGTGAGCCGAGGCGGGTAGTTTTGCCTGGGTACCTCCACTCCACCTCGCCAACCTCTGCCGCGTATCCCGTCGCCCCTCTCGAGCCGCCACCAGTTACTACTCCACCACCTTCTCCACCTCCTCGACGACGCCATACCCTCGTTCATAATATCCTGCACGTCAGACTTTGAAAACTCCAACAATTTCCTCCTGCCGCCTGGTTGGAGAGCCGAAAGAGGAGGAGGCCGGGAAGGAAGGGGATGGCCGGGGCTCAGGGCAGGGAGGAGAGTTGGTTCTACCCGCTATGTCGAGATGGTTCCATGCTGCTGATGCTGGTGCTGGCTCGTCGTCGTAGTGGTGGTGGTGATGGTGGTGGTGGTGGCGAACCAGCGGTGCGAGGGAGACGAGTTTCGAGTTTATATAAAGTTCGGGCCACATCAATAATTATAAGTAGAGAGCCGAGGCAAGATGGCGCGCCCAACTGGCAAACCCTCATCCCCTCACATGCCACCCGAGTCATTATTCAAACCATCTCTTACTTCCTCTTGTTTCCTCATCTGTATCGTTCTCCGGCTCGTCTTCCTCCTCTTTCACCTCCGCCGCCTCCGCCTCCCGCTTCGCCGGAGGATGATCGACGTGTCTCCGGCATGCGATCACGGATCGATCCCCTGATGTACGGGCCACGTTCCGGAGAACACGTCCCCGCTGTTGTGATTCCGACGCGACGAGTTCAGCAACGAGATAAGGGACCCGTGCCACCTGAAATATTGTCTAGTCAGATAGGAGATATTTTTCGTAATCGCTGACTTGGGCATCGCCCTTGAAACGGATGCCACCGATGAACTGGCGATTTGCTGCAGCTACGAACGACTACCTTGCTGTTAGGGAACCTCAAGGTCGCCGATCGCCGTAGTCAAAAAAACGATCGCCTCGGTTTACTTAAACGCGTGCGTACGAAATTAATCGGCAAGCACAAGCCGAGCAACGCTCTTCCAAAATGATACAAGATTTAACGAAGCAGAGAGAATTATCGGGGGGCTGAAAAACGTGAGAGGGGGAGAATGAGATGGAGGGTAGGGGAGGGGGCTTGAGTGGGGGAACGATAGGAGAACGCTCGGTTCCCTGCAAAGATGACGGTTGATTAATGTTGGGGGTAGTTTCTTACTCGCCCCCAATAGTTCCGTATACTCGGTTACAATGGTGGTAGCTACCTTAGATAGCGCGTGGAATTAATACAGCACGCGAAACGAATCGACTATAGTCGTCGCGCCGCGTTTAATTTATAATTTTAAAGACTACCCTGGTTAAATATCGCCAGGAACTAAACTTTCCATGCGCCGCGAAACGCGGAACCGAATTTTTTCGAAGCTGCGCCAATGCTACTTCTGGCGTCAGTAGATCGAGCAGTTCTTAGTCAGACGCGCCGGACGTTCAAGCGACACGGACAAACAGCCTCGCCAGAATTGTTTCAGCGATTCGACGGGCATGTTTTTTCCCCCCCTGAAACCGGACGTTTCCGCAAGTACTCGTATACTTACGCCAGAGCACTCCGTTCGACGGAGGATATTTTTCACCGCCGAACCGATCTCCCCGAGTTAGTCGCTACTTCCGACGCCAAAGGGCGTTCGGCTGCAGCTGGCCGCATAGATACACAGCGGACCACTGGCCGGGGGATCGGTTCGAATCTGTCCCTAACGTAGTTTCCAGTTGAAACGCAGATCTGGTGTTGGCCTAACTCGACTGGGGAAACTCAGAAATCTAATGCTAGGAGGACACAGACAGGCCGCGCCAGCCAACCCGGCGTTAACTTTTAATGCATGGGATTAGTGGCGCGGGTGCACGCGGGGCCGCTGGTCAAACTTTGCGCTAATTTGTTCGTCTATTAATCTCGTACTTCCGGCAACCGATCCGCGGGTCCGCCGGGCAAAGAGTCGGGGGCGCCCCGAAGAAGTCGCGCGACGAAACTTTTCCAGCGAGTTCACTCCTCCCCGCGTTCGAGCAACGGCAAGCGACGAACGTTCCGGGCGAAGGGAGAAGGAACACGGCTCGAAGCGCAGTCACGGTAAAATCAAGGATAATTGGCCGCGGGACGAGAGAATATCTGGGTCGAACGGCTCGTGCCGGTAAGCGGACGGTGGAAAAAGAGAAGAACGCTCGGGTGTCGGTGGGCGGAGGGCTCGGGCGAAGAGTGGAAAAATAGAGGAGAACGTGGCCGGCTTGTAACCCGTGCCGCAGTGGAATGGGGCCAGAGGGAAGAGGGTCCGCGCTCAATTTACCGACCGTGGAAAAAAGGAGCGCAGGAAAAGACGGGAAACAGCTTAACGGGGTTAAAACCACCCCTTCGGGAGTTCCGAGGTAGGAGGTAAAAAAGCTAAGCGGCGTTTTATAGACCCAACAAGCAGGCCGCGTACACCGAGCCGGGTGCCAACCCCGTTTTTACACCCTCGTTGGAAATTAGAGGCTTTTTGTGCTAAATATACCTCCTGCCGCTGCCTCCGCTTCCTCTCCCTCTCATTCCCTCTTCCTCTTCCGGCCCGGCTCCGCGCACGGCCGCCAGTGAATCTCATATTAATTTCAGCTCCACGCGAATCTGACCGCGCCACAAATTACTGGCCGGCGCACTCTTTTTAATTGTCCCTCGGTGAAAGGCCGGCTTTATAGGCGATAACCGAGATGTCTCTTTAATGGCTCTTCATTGCCTTTACTTTCGTCGAATTCCCCTCGCGCCCCGTCCACGAGGAATGTCGCGATAACGTTGACACGCGTACGCTTCGTACGCGGACGAGGGCGGCAAGGGGGGGAGGAAATTTGGAACGAACCTGCGAGCGATTCGATCCGAATCGAATGCCCGTTAAAAATGTGCGAGCGAGAGGGGCCATTTGAGAATCTCGTTCGCGGCGAGTGAAAATAAAACGCTCGAGCTGCCGGTTAAAAGGGTGTGAAACAAGGGTGGCGTTTCTCTCTCGCATAAATTAGCCCGCGGAGTAAAGTGCAAAACACTCGTTCCGACCAATAGTCGAACACCAGGCGAATTAGCCGTCCCCTCCTCAATTTGTTCGCCGCGGAGGCAACATCGTTGTTGCGGTAAAAAGTCGCTCGCGGAATTGTTCGTCCTCGCGCGACGCACCGAGACGGCAGTATAGCGATAACTATCGCGAACGATAGCGCCCCGTGACTTGCGCAACTTCCGCGTGGCAATTCGGCAAACGGAAATCGCCGCACGGTCGGCCGGGATCCGGGTCCGAGAAGCCGCGAGCGAAGAGGCGAAGGGGTGTCTCGTCCTTGGCGGGGTCATTTTTTAGCCGGGCGCTATCAGCCATTACACGGGACGCAATATCCCAGGGGTTCCATCGAAGATGCAGCTACCTGAAAATTCATGGGTCGCACGAAGGAATCGAATATCGCCGGTGCATCGGAACCGATGTATCTCTGGCCCGTTATTCCCCCGGGGGTTGAATCGGAACGACGAAGGTTGCTACTCGAAGGCGAAACGTACCTCCTAGGCATTCGAATGTGTGCAGGAGTATAGCAGAACTGCGGGCCCAGATAGCGGCCGATTCCAGAAACGACTACGAGGTTATAGGTACGAGAAAGGTGCAGCAGAAGAGGAGGACGAGCATTCGGGAGGAAGGGAAGCGAGAAGGGCAGAGGTGGGCGAATAGATAACAGAGAAGGAGGAAGATTGTAGGTGGTAGCTGAGCTAGCCCTCCCTTTCTCTTTCTGCGCGTATCTCCTCTCCACTCCTCCCCCCCCCCCTCTCTCAGTCCCTCTCTCTCTCCATCTTTCTCACTTCTGCCGCCTCTGGCTTTCGAGGCAATATAACTCGAAAATGGTGGCTGGCTTGCGAGTGCCGTTATCATTTCTTAGCCCCGGTATCAGCCCGCCCTCCCAGTTATTACTGCACCCCCGAGGCTACGCCATGGACTCTTAGATAAACCACCCACCGCGAAGGTGTATTGTCTGTTTCACCTTCCACCGTCCTTCTCCTTCTCGTTCGTGCCTACCCTTCTTACACACCCTTCTCTCTCTCTCTCTCTCTCTCTCTCTCTCTCTCTCTCTCTCTCTCTCTCTCTCTCTCTCTCTCTCTCTCTCTCTCTCTCTCTCTCTCTCCCTTTCTCGCTCTTTCGATGCTTCTGTACATCTCTTCCTATCCTTCCTACGCTCCAGCCACTTCCGACACTCGTGAGATGTATAGAATTGTTTGAGAATTGCCCCAAGCGCCGCGAGATTACTTGGGAAAACGGATATGTCGCTCGCTCGAGCCGGACGATGGCCCCGAAGTGGACGTGTATCGATTCTTTGACGATCGACGCTCGACGGTGGCCAGTTACGGGGTCTTTCGCGATAATTGCGAAATCTTCGGCCGCGCTCGGTACCCGAGAACGCGCCGTGTAATCGCTCGAAGGCGATTACGACGCCCGCGTCAGAATTTCTCTCGCGTGACCGACCGACCGCGTGCTACGAAGCAGTCGGGACCCAGGGAAGGGAAAGGGGAACATTCGTTTCCGATCGCCCAGGCCGCGGGGGACTCGGGTCTCCGGAGGATTCCTCGCGACGAGAATCCGCGCTCGTCTCGACGAAGTCCGCGTTCGGCGATCGTATTCGAGACGGCGAGGGCACGTAGCCGCGCGTTCGCTGCGGCAGCCGAAGACAATTTCCCGCGGCATAGAACGTCAGCGTTTTGGGAGGGCGAGGGGGTTGGGGAGGGGGGATGGGGGCAGCGCGGTTCAGCCGGTGGAAATCCAAGACGGAGGAAATAAATCCGCGAAGGTGTCCGGGCGACAGCCGGAATCGGTCGCCCGGCAACGAAAGGATTTCCACCGGGAGTTCGAGGCCGAACGCGCGACGCGGCATCGAGAGTGCGAACGATTCCAAATGAGGTCGGGCCGACTGACTGATGACGTCATTACTGTCAGGCTTAATGAAAATTTCCGGAAAG
Organism: Nomada fucata; assembly: GCA_948146005.1. Classification (NCBI taxonomy): domain Eukaryota; kingdom Metazoa; phylum Arthropoda; class Insecta; order Hymenoptera; family Apidae; genus Nomada; species Nomada fucata. The sequence continues at coordinate 5,899,169 of OX411278.1, read as the reverse complement.
TTACCGCTCGCCCCGACTGCTGACGCCATGTTACCTTCGCCGGTGCACAAGAGAGGCGGGGGCGTGGGAAAGAAGGGGTGCCTATGGAAGGGGTAGCCGGCGCCCGCGAGCGAACGAGAAATTTTACGAGAATTTCCGAGACTAATTTCTCCGGCGCTTTGCGCTCGAGGCAGGCGGGCGTCGTTAATTTCTGACGTTAATTGCTAAACCTGAAGTTTCTAGAAATTTCCTGGGCTCCCCTAACCTCGCCTCCATCCGCCCGGTCTATCCTCTCCCCGACATTTCGCTTTCTCTCTCTGCCTCTCTCGCTCTCTCTTTCGCCTAGACCCACGTCTGTGTACGTGCGACGATCATCCGCTTCGGTTGTCCTCTTTCTACGCGAGCGAGCGGGTCCCGGCCGCTTTTCTGATATGAAGATTAAGCATCGTTTATTCAGACCGGACCGGTTGCGTTCTCCTTCACGAGGCCGCCGAGACGCGGTCGCCAACCTGGCTAGGACGCGGCGGAACTCGCGTGGATCCGACCCTCGGGGAAAGTTCACGGGGTTACGTGTAAACCCGTGCGCGAGGAATTCGCGCTGTCGCGACGGTGTTTCGTTGCACGCTCGATTCTTCGCCGAGGTTCCCCACCCGGATATCTTAGGCGAGCCGCGACCGAATGGTCGCGATCGTCTCTTCGAATATCGGAAGGTGTTCGAGCGGTGGGCAAACGGAGAGGTAAAGGGTTGCGTCCCCTCGGTTGAAATACCGTGGCTGGCGTTAGAAGCGCCGCGGCATACGCGGGGGGGGGGGGGGGGGGGGTCAAATTCGTCTCGATAAAAGGGCGAAAGAGGAAGCAAGAGGAGCAATTGTTCCTTGCGTCCTCGCCTAGTTGTTTAGTTTTCCGCCATCTTTGTTGGCGCTTAGATGAAACGGCGGCGGTGCACGGTGGGGGTTGGCGAGGGGGCTGGGGGCGCGGGGGGTGGTGCAGGGGGTGGCTTGCGAGAGTAGCAGAAGAGAAAGGAGCGGGTTAATAGCGAGATCCAGCGGTTCTGCAGCCCCGTTAACGGAAAGAGAGAACGATAACAGCCGCGCGAGAAAGAGATGTACCGGTGGGTAGGTAACGGAGGGGCGACGGGAGGCTAGCAAAATAGGGGCGCGCGTCGAAAGGAGCGAGCGGAAAGCTTTTAGGGAAGGTGGAAAGAAAGAGACGACGGAGCAAGTCGGACGGAGAAGCGGTTAGAAATAGCAAAAGACAGGGACGAACCGTGGGGTGGAATGGCAAAGAGGGGGAAGAGACTTTACTTACTTACACCCTCGCCGGAGCTCTCTGTCCGCGGCGGGACGGAACGATGCGAGATTCGATGCGGTGGAAAAGGATGGGGACAGGTAGGTATTTCCCGCTAGCGCGCGCGCAAAAGGCACCGTAACGATTTTCTGCTCCTTCGAAGGAATATGAAAGGCGATATTTGCGCGAACCCGGGGCCAGGACGCGTTCGGCGGGACGCGGGGGGTAGCAACTCGGTAGACGAAGAGGAAGAAGTCTCTCCGAGCACTCCACCTTTCCCTCTCTCTCTCTCTCTCTCTCTCTCTCTCTCTCTCTCTCTCTCTCTCTCTCTCTCTCTCTCTCTCTCTCTCTCTCTCTCTCTCTCTCTCTCTCTAGTTAATGACAGAGGGCGAGGGAGGCTGCCGGGTCGGCCCTGGCAAATACCACTCGGGTGGGATTTAAGGGATGAAAAGGGGCAGGAAGCCTTCTTTGCTGCCTCCGGTGGAGAGCTCTTTGATGTCACTCGACCTGCCGCCTAATTTTCACTCGGGCTCGGCGACCTACTCGAAAGACGCGCGAAAAATTATTAAACCTTTCTTAGAGGAGATTATTAATGCGAGAACAGAACGCGGCGAAAGTTCCAGCCCTGTTGCGTGTAACGCGTAATCGAGCCCTCGAAACCAGCATCGCGTTCCGTCCACGGAATAGAATACTCTAACTGATAATTTAATCCTCCTCTTTCTCTCGTTAAAGAGAGCAGGCTTGATTCGACTCGAAAATTACTACGGGAGAATCGATCGATGGCGAAAGTGAATATTCTTTAACAAGTAACTGCAATGGAGCGCGTCCGCGCGGCCGCGAATCACGCGTAAAGGTTTCCAGTAGAAAAGTCCCGCTGCGGTCAGACGCGCGTGAGCGACTCGCGATTACCTGCTGACGGAATCGTCGCCGTCCGTCTTTCACCGTCGCTTCACCGGCCGTTTTTAAAACTTGAACGAAGGTGTGGGCAAATTTCTGGCACATTGTTTAAAGCGAAAGCACGGCGAGGGTGGCATCCGGAGGAAGGGGGCGGAGAAGAAGGTTGTGGGCGCAGAGCCGGGGGTCGAGGGTGGTTGTGGATGGTGGCGAAGAAGAGGTGTGCCCGGGTGGAAGCTCCCTCATTCCCGGCTGGAGACTTAGAGTTGGTAATTAAATACAAGGAACCTTGCTTCACCTCGTCTCGCATGGAGTCAGCTCGCGCTTCCCGTCTCTTTCGACCCTGCTCCCGTCTTCTTGCATCCCCTTTCGGTATGCCCAGAATACAGAGAGGGCTGTATTTAATTCGAGACTTCATTCGATTTACTTCGAGTTGCGGATTAGACGCTGTCGAACTTGGGGCAAACGACTGACTGACGCCATCTCCGCGATTGCCGAGAAACGGCACTAACATCTGTCACAGAGTGCTCCGGTTGCGAGCGAAGATTTCCCCAAAAAATCGAAGCACCGACTCTTGCCCAGCCTTCGCGTGCAACCGACTGAGAGCCCGCGGTCCTCCGTTACGGGAACCTCCGATACAAAAAATCGACGGCAGGAGTTCCTCGGAGCGGTACCGCGCGGCCTGGGACCGTTCAAGAATACAGAGAAGAACGGACAGCCGAGATAGAGAACGATGAATCGATCGCGTTCAAATGGAATCGCACGGCGGTCCAGACGTTTCTTTTCATAAATCAATTTCTCGATCAACCGGCGAGACATATACGCGTATAGTCGTGCCATTATTGGCAATAACAGTGTTACAGCAGCCCGTACAGCCAGCCAGAGGTGATTCTCTCTCTCCTAGACTCGCGTCGCCCATCGGAGCTCTCTCTGTCTCCTAGGAGCGGCACCACGACGCGGCAGTCTCCTTGCTCTCCCTCTCTCTCTCGTCGGCGAAACTCAATTCCCCAGGCCGTGCAGAACGGAGAGAGTACCGCACACTTTGCTTGCTCCCGCTACACAAGACGAAATTTCATTCCCGCCCGCGCCCATCCTGTGCCCGGTAATTGTGCACGTGAAGCAACCTGAAACCTGCATTTGCCCTGTAGGTTCGCAAAGGAACTCATCCCCTGTCCTCGTTCCCCCAACCCCCCTGCCCCGAGCCGTCAAGACGCTATCGTACCCGGAGGGACTTTCAACCGCGGCTCCTTCCTACGCCCGAACGAGAGAAAAATTCCGCCCCGTCCTCCCCTTGGAAATCCGACGGGGCAAAGGGCACCGGCCGTACACGCGCCGTCGAACTCATCGAAACGACGCACGGACGCGCAGCGTTTTCCCGTGGAAACAACGGGGTACGGAAGTCGCCCGGTAAGCCGCATAGAGGAGAAAGAACGCTTCCGTCAAAGCCGCGAGGCCAAACCGTTCGCGTTTCCCGTGGATGGAGTGTGCGGGGGGGGGGGGGAGGGCGCGGGGGGAGCGACGACCGAGTCGGGCAAAGGCGGATGCTGCGCCCGGAAAGCCAAGGAAAGCTAAGGAAAGGAAAACAGCGGACCTAGCCAAACAGAGCCGCTAACGTCGTTGGAAACTTGAGCGGGACCGGCACAATAAGACGGCTCAATGAAAAGCGTCCTTTACTGCGGCTGCACCGTGAATGCTTATGTGCCGTTCTCCTGACTCCGGCGCCTTCTCTCTTTCCCACCGCCCTACGATCCAGCTGTTCCTCTTGGATTCCCTCTTTCTCTCGCACCCCGTGGCCCGTCGTTTCGTCGTCGCTATTTGCGCGATATCTCGCTCGTTGGGCGCCGGCTCAGCCAATGAAAGCGCGCGGAGGCGAGCTTTTACGGCGTTCTTACGGCATGGCGGGGATTGGGGGTGGCGGTGGCGGCGGGGCGGGGGGGGGGGGGCGCAAGCGGGAAGGGGGGTTGCGCGGAGGGCCGCTGCCTCCGCAACGTTCTTATTGTTTCAGCCACCCCGGCACCCCACCTGGCCTCCCCATTCGCGGCCCCTCACCGCCCCGCGGCAACCACCCCACAGCCTCGCAAACCCACCCTCCCGGTACCGCTCCACGAGTTTACTCCCTCTTCTCGGCGCCGCGGCACTGTGCTTAGAATTTTAATGGACCGGCTTAGAAATTGTTGGCGGAATTAGATTTTAGGACGAGATTAGGCGGGGCCGCTCGAAATTACTGCAAGGAGCGCAAGAGAAAACGGAGCCTGGCGGCCGTGCGGGTGCCTCGGGTGGTGTTCCGCGCGAAAGAGGCCTCCGCCGTGAATTGACGACGTCGTGGAAAGGGCGAGCGTCCCACCCACGAATCTCGGCTCGCTTCGTTGAATTTCCACGGGGGTCCGAATTTTACGATCGACCTTGCCGTCGGTTTCGCGCCCTTCGCCGCTCCGCGAGACCTTCCGGCCCTTCGAGGAGCCTCCGGGATCACCCGTCTTCCAGGCACCGCGTGGCGAGAGGCACGATTTCCCGCGGAGAGAGCCAAATCGAAGGGGAAAAGGAGAGAAAGATGCTGGTATCGAACGACGAGGGCAGCCGGACGGAAAGACGGACAGGCGGAAGAAGACGGTCGGGAAGGGGCGGACGCTTTTTTTGTTATTTTTCCGAAATTACGGCATTTCCCGGGGGATAACGGTGAGACGCGCTCGGAACGGGGAGACGCGAAACGGAGCGGGTCGCACCCACGGCGGTGTTTGAGTTCGAAATTACGAAGCGAGAGAATTTATATGCCTGTGCCGGCTGTTCTTGCGCGGCGCGGCAGAAGTTTCATTTATTTAAGGCAACCCGTACGAAAGGGAGAAGGAGATGTAACCCCTTGAGAAGAGGGTGAATGCCGGAGTTTCACTGGCTGTCGTAACCCCACGTGGCTTTCTTCCGCCACGTCTGAACTCGACTTGCTGCGGGAATTCGAGTGGTCGCGCGCCTTACGGTGGCGTCAGCGGCGGGGTCAACGCGGCCTTCGACCCCCGGACCCGGGGAAAATTTAATCGCGGAGAAAGTGATTCGATTAATTCGGGCGGGCGCCGGTACGAAACGGGCCGTTCAGAAGGCGGAAGTTTCGCGCGAGGTTAATTCTTTCGACGACGAGGAACGCGCGGCCGCGAGCAGCTCGCGCGATCGAGTTTTCACGGCGAACGCCGCGATGGTCGATGGGAAAGGTGAGTGGTACCGCGGAACGGCGAGGGGTCGATCGACTTTGAGGAGCTCGCGCGAGATGCAACGACGTGCCCCAAAGTTCTCGAGGTATCTGGTCCCACTCGCGGAACCCCGGCGCCTCCGCCTCGACGGAATTCTCTCTCGCCCTGTGCCGATTCTAGCCTGCAGCCCGTGTCCTCTGCCTCGGTGGCTTTGTCTGCAACTTTAGAGCCGGGGTGTTTCGCGATTATAATTTAACGGCGCCGGCAACGAAGCGAAGTTGGCCCCAGAAATCAATGCGCGTACCGAGACAAAAGCCAGCGACGGGAGAAAGTCGGAGAGAGAATGCGACAGGACGAGAGGGCGAAAGAGTGAGACAGCCGCGTGAAAGAGGATGAAGACAGGAGCCGGGGAGTCGAGGACCGAGCGGGGCTGTTTTGAGAGAATATAAGGGAGCCTCGTCTCGAAAGGGAAGCGAGGATGCCTCGGCTGTCTGGGTCGAATTTGCGCTCGGCTGTTCGAAGTGTCTTTCGAAACGGAAACGGCCCGGGGATTAGTCCAGCGCATGGCGAAAATAATATTTCACGGGGCGCCGGGGAGCTGCGGCCGGCCGCGTGACCAGATTGTCTTTAGAGACACCGGTAACGGAAATCTTTTGGTTCGAACGGCGCCCATGAATGGTAATGGTAACGCGTCCCCGTGGCACCCTCGCCTCGACTACCCACAATTCCTGAACGACGCGGGCACAGACGCCGGGCATTTGCGGCTGGTATTAAGAAATCTCTGCGGACGTTTGGCGGTCGGCCAGCATTCCCGGCGAATTAAAATACCGTGCCGAACGTGCCTTGCGATGGGGTGTCTCGCGATGGCCGAGGTTTTCCTAGCTGCCGCAAAAGTGCCGGACGATTTGTCTCCGAAAGAGGAGAGCTGCAGGCATTTTTCCGGGGCAAAGCGTACTCGACATTCTTCAACGTATCGACGGGAAAGCGTTCGCGAGAGGAATGCAATCGTCGACACCGCGATCGGCGGGGGTTGTGGCACCGACGTCAGATATTCCTAACGCCGTGGCGCGATGCAAACAGAAATGCCCTGGAACGAGCAACGAACAGGGCGGGACGGCCTTAAGGAAACGACGAAGACGCTTTTCGAGGTACGCCAAGGTACATGACAGTCACGGACTGAAGCGTTTGCAGAGGCGCGTACCCGGCGTACAAAGTCGTAGCTCGCGGCCCTTTCATTTGTAAACGAAATTACAGAATAAGGCTTGCGAGGAGGAGCTGGAGGGCTGAAGAAAGATAGGAATAGAGAGCTGGCGTCAGCATCGAGCCGGCGACGGTTATGCGACGAAGCTGGCGAGGTGTGGGGGCCTGCTAGAAAAGCGGCGGTAGGGGCGGACAGGGGCGGAGGAGGAGGAGGAGGATGGATTTTACTCCGAAGCAAACGGCTCAAAGGAAATTAAGGAGCATTCACTCTCCGGGAAGCTCCTACGGAGAAATATCTCCTCTGCGAGGAGAGGCCCGGCGAGATGGTAAGAGAAGGGCGGCGAGAACCGAAAGCAGGAACTCGCTCGGAATACGGGAGAGTTCGGCTTCAATCTTTCCACGCAAAGGACAAGACATCCCGTTCGATCGGCGCCGATACAAAACCGTCAACGGTCGATCGCTGAACGATCGGAGGAGCGCGAAATATTTGCGGTCCTGGGCGACCCGCGATTGAACTTTCGCGCAGGCCAGCGGAAAATTCGAAAGCTCCCGGACGGCGACTGAACGAAATTGCCTTCGCCTCGGAAGGAGTAAAAAGAGCGGCGCGCCGCGAGAATAATTAGCGGCAGGAGCGGCGAGCGGTTCACGGGAAATCAGAGCCGCAATTTGTCGGGGAAACCGAATCATTCGTTTGGTAGATTTTCGTGAAGCACAATTTCAACCATGGGGAGCGCAATAAAGGTGGCATAGAAGGGTGAATTCTCGATGAAGCTTCGCAAGCAAGGCGGCATGCTTGAGAGCGCTCTAGAAGCACCATTGCCCTCCTCCTGTTTTTCATCCCTTATTTTGCCAGGGGGGGTTAGAAGAGGGTCGGTAAGACGGGGGTGGCAGCATGGCCGCTTTACTCCGGGACTCCGCCCTCGAGTGGCTTCCCTCGAAAGGGGAGAGAACTTGGAAAACCTGACTATCCTACAGGGTAGTACAAAGTACGTACTTACGGGGTAGCGCGAAACGAAACGGGGGTGAAGCAGTTGCTGGTGGGAATGGAACGTCGTTCCCTGCGTGACGCGTGGCATCTAGCGAGCTCTTATGCGCAACGTTTATTTTTATCGCGGTGTCCGCTGAAACGCGCGCCCCGTCCGCCAATGTTGAACGCCGGGGGTAAATTGTGATACGCGTGTTCCATTTGTGCGAGGACGGTACAAGTTGACAGGAATGCGAGAGAAGGAGGAAAAAGAAAAGGTTCCTTCGACGAGGAACAACTAAATCCGTGCACGAAGGAGCAGAACGAAGTTTTTTGTCGCGGAGAAGTCTGGAATTTCTAATCCGAATTTAACTATTGCACCTAGAAGGGACCTTGCAACGATGAATCGACGAGAAACGCAATTCCGACCCGACCAGGAGCCGGGATATTTAACGACGGAATACCTTAATTAGTCCGTTCCTGATCCGCAAACTCGTAGTCCAAGGAAAGAGGCACCGTCGATCACGGGACAAAATCGCAAACTGGCCAAACACCGGGAACGTATTCGGGAACTGGTCAGTCCTGGTGCCCCACTCTTATTGCTTCCCCCTAAGTGACCGGTGTGGTACCCCCGGATATGTGGGAAAGAAAACCAGTTTCCGTGCGGGACAGCGGGCCAAGAAAGATGGACAATCGACTGGAGGTCAATCCTACTCGGACACGAGGAGAGGCGAAGAAAAAAATAATCGAAGGAGACAAGACGCAAACCTGTTCTGGGTCAGTCTGTGGCCCTTCTGACCCAGAGAAAGGGATCCGAGCTCTTGCCCCCTCTCCCCCTCCCCTGGCCTTTCACTGAAAATCTTGCAGCACGCGTCGGCACGCATCGGTGGGAAAATGTTAAAAGTAGCGAGGGGTTTTCCGTCCTTTGAAACACCGACCCCGAAGCGCATCGGTCCCACTGAAATCTCGTTTCTATATTTTCTTAACTTTCGTCGCGCGGAATATCGAGTACATAGAATTATGTGACACAGAATACCTTGGAAATATCGTTCACGTTCGAACGCTCCGTTTTATCGAGGAAACGTTTGCAGCGATCCAGCGACGTTGATTGACACCCTTTTGCAACAAACGAGCGTCGCGTTATTCCCCTGCGCGAACTGGTCGGCAAAATGTAGCCCGGCCTCGCGATTTACCAATCGATTCTGCCGGAAACCAGAGCAACCGGATTTGCAGCAGGACAGTTGGGACCAGTTTCGACGATTCGGTTTCGTGGCGCCTATTCGGCACAGCGTCTAGTTCGACCAGTTTTCAAATATTTCTGGGACAGGACAATGTCCAGCGGAGCGGCAGATGCGGCACACGATGAAAGAGCCACGGCCCTCCGAAAGAAATTTACCTTTTGATTCAAATGTCTCGCAACGGAAAGGATTTATCGCCGAGCCGGGGATCGACGCTTCCTTTTCCCCTCGATTCTTTCCGCGCGCGTCGCTCGCCACCATCTCGACGGTGCCACGGGGACGCCGAATTCGCGACGACGCGGAGGCATTTACGCGAAAATAAAACGGGGACGGAGGGATGCATCGTGCGTCGATGCGCCGGAAGCGAACGACGTCTGCATCGACGGCGTCGGTTAAGAAACTTTAATTAAGTTCCGTCGAGTTTAAGCGAAACGGCAGACGAATAAGAAGTCCCCCTGTCACCCCTCTGCGTTTAATTCGACCGCCCCCGCTCGCGAATCTCCGCGACGAGGATTATCTCGCGACGATCGAAGACGACAACCTGAATATTTCTACGTTCGTTAAGGATTCGCGTGCGGTCCCAACTCCTCGACGCCGCTAGATTACCCCTCGTGCTTGCGCTTACGCGTCGCATTATTTCATCGAAAGGTATCGCCTCTAATTGCCGTGCAGCGGCCGCCCGGGGGTTACCGTCGCGCAGATTTCGATTGCGGGGAGAACGGAAAAGAATCGGAGCGGACAACGAGCTCCCCTTTCCCTCGTGGAATCATTAACCCAGCGGTGTCGCCGGTACAATGCCGCGGAAATATTCCGTGTGCGGTCAGTCGATCATTAATAAGCGATTATTCAACGGATCATTAGATCGCGAGAGCGCACAAGATCGCGACAAAGGGGCCGGACGAATGGAAGGAGAGGGACGCGCGTGCTGACCACGTCGGACAGCGGGACGGAGCGCACGGTCAACTTGTGTGTGCGTTTCTATTAGAGCAGTCGTCGCCCCAAGGCACCGGCACCCCTCTGTCCAGTCGTTCTGCCGGACCGCCGTCGAACCAGCTCCCGACTATCGGTCGCCCCGATTGCGAATTAACGCCGACGATCGTCGACCCGGTCGAAATCGGCTCGCGAACGTTCCGTTCAGCGAAGGCCGTCGCGAGCCAGATGGAAATCGTCGGGAACCGCCGAGGCGCGTCCTTTTTGGAGAAATCCTCCAGATAACTTCGCGGCCGGAACAACTGGCCGGGCAAATAAATACGGCACCGCGAGGCGGCGAACGACGAACGTTAACGATCGATGATCCGATGATGCAAGGGAACGGAGAATATCAACCTGCAACGGAGATGCGCTTGCAAAGGAACCAAGAGAGAGAGAGAGAGGGGGAGATGGATACGAACCGACAGTGGGCGCATGCGGCTGGTAGTTGCGAGCATATAAGTAAAGTTTGTTCGCAACTTATAATAGGGACGGCCCCCCTCCGCATCACGAGAAGGATGAGGTGGCTGGGTTACTCTCGCGGACGAACTTGTACGGTAATAGACCGTGCAGGTGCAATCTACGGGCCCAGGCAAATTGCAAAGAGGTCTAGCGCAGCCAGGACGTGGTTATCGATGCTTTGTGTGCGCGGTCACTGTTGCGCCTCCTGTCTATACGCGCATTGTTATGCATACCGGGGAGCATCGGTGCCGATAACGAGCCGCGTTGCGAAAATATAATCCTTCCTTCGCCGTACCGGTGATAAAACGATGCCGGGAAGGGATGACCGGTCTCGCAGCGCGGCCAGAGAGCTGGGTAGGCGACGCGACAAGGGTGCGAGGCCGTGGACGAATTATCTCGAAGATTATCTGAACAGGAAAGAGTTACGCCCCTTGTGCGAGGGGCATCTATTATGGGGGACTTGCAGGGGTATCGAGGCGGGGCCTGGGGCAACCCTAAAACTTTCAGGCGGGGGCCTAGAAACATGGACGACGGTCGCGACAAGTTTTTCCAGGACGATAGAATAACGGTTAATCGGAATACAGTAGGGAAGAAACTGGTTAGACGTTGGAACACGGGCGTTCGACGAGAAAAGGAAAATTTTCGATTTTTTTTTTAAATCCTGAATCGGAAATAGATTTTCCACGCCTGTCGGGAGTGGAGTCGCGCGACACGGTATTTAAGAATCGTTAGACGAAACTGTTCGTCGACAGGTTACTCGGCCAATTTCGCGATTGATCGAAGCTAATTCGCGAGAGCGTGTCTGTCTATCGTTTGAAAACTTTCATGCACGCAGTCGATAGGGAAAAGTGTAAAGGTTTTTCTACTTTTACTGTAGAGGACGGGGAGGTACAATTCCGGACGGTAAGGAAGGGTTGGAAAGTTTTCCACGGATCCAGCAGATGTCGGGACGAATGCCGTATAAAAAACTAGGGGTGAATTGCTGCCGGGTGGCCTTTTTTTTAGAGGATCTCCGGTGGCGTTGAAAAAAACCAACCCCCCTCCAAACGATACGGTGTCCCAGGTAGCACGAGTGACTGCATCGAGGTGGATTTATTTTTCTTTTTTTATCTATCCGCACCTTTTCCCTTATTACCCGGAACAAGTGCCGGGCCAACGGCGATTCTACGTTGCTACGCGCTATCGATTGACAAGCACGAGAACAATAAAAGTTTCGAGGAAGCAATCGGCTGCTAGTTATTGTCCAAGTGTTGTGAGCGGCGGCTGACAGACGTTCGAGGAGAATATAAAATACCTCCCTCGGGCCTCCGGCAATTATTCGCAACCCTCGGAGGCACGGCGAATTCTTCGGTTCGCTCGTGCGTCCATCCCTCGACGCGGGGAATTATTAAAATCCAGATTGAGACGAGCGGGCTATCGGCTTCGCGGGAACGCTGCTCGCTGCCACCGAAAACAAAACCGTCGCGGCCCCCGCCATTTGCTAATCGGAATAATCTGTTCGAGAGGAGACTTCTATCCCTTTTTAAGGGAGGTCCCCCTTGTTTTCGAACGAGTCAAGATGCTGACGATAACTTCCATCTGAAACGATGCTTCCAGTGTTAAGGAAGCATCAGCGTCCCCGATAGGAGTCCGAAGCTCCCGTCGAACCCGTACGACCGAGCAACGGTCTCGCTTTTGCGAAAAATTGTCGCGAGATCGAACCGAGTTGCGGACTCGGCCACCCCCAGCTCCGTTTCCTTTTTTTCGGGGCCGCGTTACCTGAGTGGACCCGTTGGCCGTTGACCGGCCGGCCGGAAGGAGCAAAGGAAAGGGTGAACACCCGGAGGCATCTCGCCCGCGAAATTATAAAACGCTTGTTATCGACGCTGGTTCTCGCAATGTTTAATAATTACAACGGCCGAGGGGATAAGGTGGAAAGGAGCCGTCCGACGGAGAAAGAAACGATTCCGGCGAAACGGGAGAAACTGAGGAAACGATAAAGAAAGACGGAACGCGCGGCAACTGGCAGGGGGTGGCTGCGAGGGGCTGCGGGGTGGGTTGTGGGGGGTGGTTGAAAGCAGGACGAAAGGAACTGGGCAGAGAGAAGCCCGTGGGGGGGGGCAGTGGGGGGTTGGCAGGAGGATATCCAAACGAGAGAAAGAGCGCGGGAGGCAGAGAGAAGAAGCCGGGTCGAGGGAGAGACCTCCGTAGACGAAGGTTGGAGGTGGCGAAGAAGGTTCGTGGAAGAGGCAGCGCAACGGCAACGGACCATCGGCAAGAGCGAGAAAGGGGCGATCCACGGCTGTGGGGAATCTCTTGATGCGAGAGAGTGCCAGGGTAGGAAAAAGGGGGGAAAATAAATTGAAAGCAAAATTGTACTCGCACAAGAAAATGGAATTATTCCTCGACGCTGTTCCAGCGAGATACGAAGAAAAAGAAGGGTGGCGGCAACGGCGGAGCTCTGAAGGAGAAGCCGGGCGAGGAGGGTATGGTTGTCCGAGATGGATTCGGGCTCCATTGTGTTCGCAGGAAGAACCGGAAGAGGAGACGAGGGGGAGGGGGAGGGGGAGGGGTGGGTGATGTAGCTGGCTGGCAGTCGGAGACGACGAGAGGAAGGTGGAGGATGAGGAGGAGGAGGAGGAGGAGAAGGAGGAGGAGGAGGAGGAGGAGGAGGAGGAGGAGGAGGGTCAGGACCAGCAGCAACGGCACCGAGGTGGGAAGACTAGACAAGACACGGAAGGGGCGAGAGCGCGAGGAGCTCGCCGTTCTTTTCGCTTCGAGGAGTTTTCCCCCGCGAGAAAGAAATTCAACACACCGCGCTGATCTGCACCGCGTCCGCTCTGGGCAACAGAGGCGATCACCCGACGAGACGTCGAACGGATGCGACGACAGCCCCGGAGTAGTAAACGCGAAACGCCTCGCGGCTACGCGTAATTGATGCGACTTTCGCGACGGCCGTCGATGTAACGCGAGGAAGGTTAAGCGAACCGCGGACACGCGCCGATGCGTGCACGCGTGTATCGGTCGATTCGTCGCGAGCGATCGTGCTCGACCGCCGACGACGCGACCGTCGCGGCGACGTCGCGGCGGTTCTCGATTTACGAGGAACTCGCGCGCGCGGTCCCGCTTGCGCGTCGCGACGGTAAAAAACGTTGGCGCGATCCGCGCGTGCCGTCGTCGCGTACCGCGAGGTCGCGTCGTCCCGGGAAAGCGTTCCACCGGGGCGCGCGGGTGGCCGACGAATTTGCGGGTCCCCCGGTGCGGCGCAAATGAAATTTGTACCGCGAGCGGAAAAACAACGGGGGTCGGGGGTCGTTGGAACGGAGACGAAAGAGTGCGGCCGGCGGCCCTGTCCGTTCTTAAATGTTTCACCGGGACGCCGGGCCGGAACGCAAGCTCTAACTAAGTTCCGCCGATAATGGCAATTAACGGAAAACACACGACTGGGCTAATGATATTCCCACGCGCGTACGGTGCCTCGGTGTGGGTGTATCTTCGTTCCGACGCAAACGAGCGCCCCCGTATACACAAGACCGCGTATACAACCACGCCAGTTAAAGAGGGTTCACGGGGAGCTGGGATGGTTTCTCTGTACGCGCGAGCCTACCACTCAATAAGGTCGCCCGCTCTTGGTCTTTTGAACGCGACCTGTGTGCATCTGCCTCGTACGTTAGGTATCTATCTATCCATCCATTTATCGGAAGGTAGAATGGATGCTAGAGGAAGGGGTGAGATGGAGAGAGAGAGAGAGAGGGGGTGGCGGCAGAAGAGGATGCTAGGTACTTAGGTGGTCCTCTCGGCATCGCTAATTACCCAACGATACTGTTCGGCGCGCGTGTGTATACGCGCAACGGTCCAACCACCCCCTCGATCGACCATGGAGAACGTCTAGCTATCGGTTACGCGGAAAAATACGGCGTAGCCTGTTTTCGTATGGTCTTTCACGAAAAGCACCGGGGGTCAGAGACGACTGGGAACGGTTCGGCGGTTGTGCTGAAAGGAATGCTGTTTTCGAACGTTTCCTTTTTTCACGGTTTTTCTTCGATTCCGATTACGGACGAGGGCTGCATCGGCTCGGGGAAAACGAGGGAACGTACGATCGCGAACATTTTGATACGCGGGTGGGCAAACAATTTCGACGGCGAAGACATTTCACCGCGAATGCTAATGCTGCCACGTAGATGCGTTGCACGAGTTGATTGACGCGTCGCAATAACCACCGAGCGGAACAATTATTTCGACGGACGCGTATATACGTTCGTGCGGTTTGGAACGAGGCCAGCATCGTGGCCTTGAACGTGACAGGGAAAGCGCGCAGGTAGATAAGGAGGTCGCGTCAAAGTTCGGGATCTGTGGATTAGAGACGGGGAATGATATTTTTCAATGGTGCGAAAATTGTGCAGCGATCGCGGGCGATAACTATCCGGTCTTTCGCGGTCTAGAACCGGCAATACCTTTCTGCGAAGATAGTCGGCGATAGAAAAAAGCGTGCTCGAAAGAATACAGAAGACGAAAAGCCGTCGCTTGCGCAACTATTTCACCGCGGAGACAAATTTAAGCCGTTTAGGACGCGGCTCTACCGAACAGTCGCGCGCGATAAAGTGGCAATAAACTTTACGTACATCGGCGTTGCTCGCGGCCTCTGAGCATCGCGAAATTCCAGAATTTCCTATCGAAACCGCGTGCATCTACGAAGCACGTGGCATCGCGATCCTTGTTTTTTTTTTCGCAAGGGTAATCGAAGAACGATGAACGTCGCACCCTGTCGGACAGCCGTCGCGATCGAAGGGCCCGCGGATGTGTGACGGCGGGGCATTTATATTTTCGCAAAGTTGCCCGCTGACAGCGCCGGAAAGAAGGAGAAGGTGAGGAAGAAAAAGAGGCAGCCCCCGTTGAGTAAAGGAGCATTCGGGAAGGTGGACGGCGAGAGGAGCGAGACGACGCTGGAGAAAAAGGGACGGCGAGTCGAGAAGCAAGAACGAAAACCGCAGGGGTAGGAATCCCTTAAAACATTCGTGCAGCTTCCATCTTGCCGATATTATTGACGTTTTTTGCCACCCCTATTTTTCCACTCCCTCCTTCTCCACCCATCGTCACGGTGGGGTTGACGGGGTAGTTCAGGAACGATGAAGTAGGAGGACTAGGTGGAAGATGGCAGGGGGTGGGCTGCCAGCACGAACGAAAGGGGGATGAGGGTTGCCAGCATGGTCGGGAAGGGGCGAGAGGAAGTAAGACGGCTCTTATTCGCGCGGGGTTTTTAGAATACTTTATTGACTGAGCCTTCGTGGAACGAGGCTGGCGGAAGGTTGGGTGGGTGCATGGGGTGGCTGGTGGTACTGTTGGAGGAGAGCGGTTTAGGTGGTAGGTGGGCGCGCTTCGAAGGAAGGATGAGAAACGAGAGAAAAACATTAGGAAAGCTCGGGAGTGGAAGGAAGACGGGCGAGCAGAAGGAACGAGAGAGGAATAGGGAGCGAGAGGGTGAGAGAGAGAGAGAGAGAGCGAGCGAGAGGAAGCGAGCGGTAGAAAGAAAAGAGGAAGCAGCGAGTTGGCTCGCTCTCGTTTTTGAATTTAAATACCAGAGCGTAGGCGAGAGAGGAGCGTCGCGTCGGGTCCCCAGGAGTCCCTGCAGCCGGAAAACCCCCGTGACTCTGACACTGTCTTTGCGAGAAATTAATGAAGCGAAGTGGGTACCATGGCCGAGATGCCGGGAGCAGCCTTTCCTTGATCTCTTTCTTCCTCTTTCCCTCGATTTCTCTTTATTCCGACCTCTTCCGCCGACTTCGTACGAAACCACCCCACCCCACCACCCTCCTAGCTGCCCGAACGCGGCCTCCTTGTTTTTTGATCTTCGTGAAATTCGCGTTGCTAAGTGCGACTCTTCGCGTTCGGTTGCTCCCGCAGTTGGGGATGCAACGGAGGAGGAACGTGCCGAAACTCTGACCCACCGTACACACGGCCGTCCCTGCCTTTGATCGAGGATCTTTGTGTCGGATTATACGCGTGACTTTCGTTTCTTTCGCCCTCTTGACACGGAGCGAAACGCTGCACGGACGAGCGTCTTCCGGGGAACGGCGGTTCGATGGACTGTGTCTCGGTGTATTCTCAATACTTTAATATCTCGAGATCGACGCGCGAGCACTTTGTTTCCGGAGCGGTATACGCGCAAGGGAAGGGGGCGTGTTTCATGAATTGTCTGAAATCGGGAGGGGGATCGAATTCGTGCAGCGTAATGAGTGCTTGGCCCAGGATTTGGGCCATATGTCGAGTGACCCTTACCGCTGACCCAGCAGCCTTCGTCCGAAACGGCTCGCTTGGTACTTTCAATAGGATCTCCGTACAGTCCTGGATACAATTCTACCCCTTCTGTCGCTGGCTCTTTGTGTTGCGCAAAAATATCTATATATTTTTAACGGATCGACCAACATTTTCAGACAGGGTTTGTAGCTGTTTCGTTGGAGATCTCGGGGACATATTGCGAACTCGAGGCGTGTATATCTGCGTGGTAAATAGATAATTAGTCGGGCCGGGTAAGGATCGATCGCAATTTTCGGTCGTTCTTTCTCGGGGCGGAGAATAGCCCTGGCCTGGGCAGGAAAGGGCTGGTCAAAAACTAAAGATGACCCCTCTTCGCGGCGTGCAGGCCGCGAAGGAAAACTTTCTAATCGAGAATTATGAAGGTTATTTGCCGTGCCGAGGCTCCGCCGAAGAGGGTGGTCGGACGAAGAGAGTGTCGGCGGTCCGAGGGGGCGACGAAAGGAGAGGGACGAGGCGCGGACGAGAGGGAGAGAGAATTAGAAGAGCACGGAATCGGAAAAAAGGAAGGAACGCCCAAGGCAAATCGGTAATTTCGTTCTGCGCGTGCGGCTATGATATTTCCAACCGTTTGGCCCCTTCTTCGTCATCCCCCTGCACGCCGTGCCTCTTACCTTCCTTCTTCCACCCCTCTGGAGAAAGTAGCTAGGCTCTGCGGAGCTCTGCAAAAGACAAGGGAGGCCGGGTGGCACGTGGGGTGGAAGGTGGCTGCTGCGGGGGAACAGGGATGCAAATTAAAATCCTCGCCGTTTTCTCGTTTCTTATTTTCCGCGGTGGTTCTCAACCGAGGCCACTGTTGATTACTCCTGGCTCTGCCGGTTCCTAGAAACGTTCCCCCGATCCACGGACGCTGCCAAATACGACGGGAGGCAAATAATGCCCCCGCGGGCCGCACACGTTTCTCCCCATTTCATTATTGCGCCGGGAAAATAATTGTCCTGTCCTCCCGTCGCAAAGTCCCGCGCCATTCGAACGCTTCTCGAATTCGCGTAGCAAATCGAATAATGATATCCCAGGCGCGATACAAAGGGTCGAAGGTACGACCGACGGCCCTGCGAAGATTTCATTCGCAGCCTCCCGATCGTCCCGCTCGGCTATGTAACACTTATGCGGGGCTTGGGGGGGGGGGGAGAAAAGAAAACGGCACATCGGCGACAGAAGCACGGTGAAACGAATAGTCCGTCGTCGGGCGGTCCGAGGGGCGAGGGCACCGCGATCGTCATCCTCGAACAACAGTTGCATTTGACAACCTCGCGCGGCTCCGGACTAAGACAGATTAAGTATTTTAAATTGAACAGAGGAAGGAGAGGTTCCGTGGATGGGAGGGCCGTCAAGGTGGACGCGGGGGTGGCAGTCGTTAGAGTCGGGGCTTTTTCCCTCCTTATCTGTTTCTCTCTTCGTTCTCTCCTGGCCGGAGGGTGTTCAGTTTTTATAATAAAAGACCGTAATTAATGCCGCCCTCCTTCTACCACCGCCGGCAGCCCCGTCCTTCTTGCCTACCTCCTGCCAACCCCCGCACGCCCCCGATCCTTTCTCTCCATTGCGTTCCCCGTCCGATTCTCCGGAGGGTGGGGGCGCGAGAACCGCCCTGAGCTTTGCTTTTTTTCACCCGAACCGGAGCAGCGACTGCTTTCGAGTTTCTTTTCACGAGAAACTACCGGGGAAACGTTTATCGCGTCCCCGCCCTCTTATCCTTTCTACCGCGGTCGCTTTTTTTTTCTCTCTCTCTCTCTCTCTCTCTCTTCCTCCAGATACTCGGGAACTCGGTATCGGGGCTAAAAGATTCCGGGTCATCGTTTGTCCGCCAGCCAGCGAGAAGTCATTATGCAAATTGCCTGTTAGATGAAGAACGCGGGTCAAAGTGGCGGCGGGGGGCGGCTGAGAGCGATTTGGTTTTCCATGCCGGCTGCGACGTCGTCCTAAGTCCACTGTCTCTGCTCCGCTCACCCCAGGAGATTTCTCGAGTTTGGAACTTGCCTTTCTGACGCTCGGAATTAATGTTTGGACGGGTTCGATACGTCTTGCCCGCGATTTATCGCGGTCTCCGTTCGGTCGTATCGCCTCGTCCTCGAGAATGTGGATCAACGGGACGTGGAGCGTTCGATCGTAAACGCGGGGCGCCATTTGTTCGCCTACGCTGATATAAAGGTCCCGATATTCCTCGTTCCGAGTGAAAATTAACTAAACCGTCGTTCCAAACGGCTGAGAGAAAGAGAGAGGGATATAGAGGGGGGTATAATGGAGAGATAAAGTCGCAGCACTACACGGGTCACGTAGTAACACTCGAAGAGTGTAGCGTACACGCATATCTAAGAGGGAATGCACACGTGTCGAGCGGCGCGAAGAATAGTTGGCAAATTTACCTGAAGGCCCCGTCGTCGCACCCGGTCCGGGTGACCGTTAAACGTCCGAAAAATCCCGAGGGCCAAGCTGGAAACCGGTTCCCGCAATTTTTATGGGGTCATCCGGTCGGTCGAGAGGGGAGGTCATCTCTCATTGAGGTCATGTCTCCCCTTTGCGCAAGCCGACGGCCCGGGCATCTGGTCATCGGGAATTAAAAAGTGCGAAAAAACTTACCTGACCAGTTCTCGGGCCCCCTGACATACCCGGGCACACGTGGACAGCTCTCGCAAGGGTTATGCTAATGCGGAACGGGCCGTTTGGAAGCTGTTCCTCTATTCCTCTCTCTTTCTCTCTCTCTCTCTTTCTCTCCGTTCTTGCTAACTCTCTTCGCCTGCCCCTATCCCCCTTTCTCCTCCTCGACCTCTCGCTCTCTCGCACACGCTGGTCCTTCCACAAAAGCTACGCACGCCAGGTAGGGTCACTTTTGAGGAACGGGTTTCCGGATTTTTTCCCGTGATCAAAGGATACCGTGGAAGGGTGGGGGCTGGCCAGCCGCGATCTCTGCCATCAAACCGAGTTAGACGGCTTGCCGGACACGCGCGAACAACCGCCTCGCAGATTTCGCTTGTGGCTCGCGATTTCTTCCGGACACGTATTCCTACACCTATCGCGGTTTCCGATAGTGACAGAGGTTTCGGGGCGAAGTACTTCGAACGAGAATCGGTTGGTGGATGTACGATTCGTCGGCTCTTCGAAGCGGAGGACGATGGAAAGCGACTGTTCGTGCCTCCTGTTCGTTCCGTCCACGTCCGATTGTTTAGTGAAAAGTTCACGGCACTCTGTGACACGTGTAGACGATACGGGGAGTATCTTGTTCGTCGGAAGGGAAAAATTCGAGCCGTTCGGAAGTTCGTGGGAAAGTTTCCGCGTGTCGTGCGACTGGAAAGTCGCCCGCCTGATCGACTTTAAAGCTTCGTCGGGAGGCAGCGCGGCTTTAAGCTCTCTTCGGGATCGCTTTGATTTCGACGTGTCGATTCGAACGTCGTCGAGGCTCGTGAAGCACCGTTAATGTCGCGATTGTCGGCTCGTTCTTATCCTTGCGACCGGGCCCGGGCTCTGGGCCCGTTTCGTCCGCAGCCCAGCCGAGACCGTGAATCGGACGGCGGTCGCGGAGGATTTTTCTCGACTCGGGCGGGCGATTAAAACGAAATTAAAATTGCAAGTTTCGCGAAAGCCGCGTTAATCCCAATGTAAACCGGAACTTTTGAAAAGGCCTCCCACGGTCAAAGCTCGAGTATCGCGTTCCGTATTGGGCTGGAGCGAAAGTTCAATTCGTGCACGATTGTTCCACTTTATTTTCGGTACACAAACGAAACTGTAAGGGGCTGTGCAAGTATGAAGTGTCGTTTAAAGCTGCTTACTTCATAGCTTATGCATTCCTTGCCGGCGCGCTTATATGGGTTGTTACGAAACTAAATGGGTATTCTTCGAATTAACAAAGGGCTCTACGGTATTTTCGCTCAACTACCGCGACATTCCAACGGGACAAGTTAAAAGACGTTTGGAAATTCCGTTGAGAAAAGATTAACACGAGTTTCATTCTGACCTGCTTCCGCGACGCGAAGAAAGAGAACCAGCGAGACGCGGGGCTCGCGGTGAAACGAGAGGACGACGGATATAAGAAAGAATAAAAGGAATCTGCCACGGCCATTTTACTTCGCAGTTTCTTTTTCCGGGCAATCCCCTCGTCGACTGGCTGCCGGTGGCTCGCAATGGCGAAAGGGGATGGAAGAAAACTCGGGGGACGGAAGGGTGGCTGAATTGGACGGGGGTGGTTTTTCTGACGTCAACCCACCCTCGGGAACTCAGACTACCCGCCTCACCCTCGGTTTTCGGTAGAAATGAAAGACGAATAACATGGCCGATGGCTTGCTTAATACTTACAATGTAGCCGGTTGAATTAAAACTGCCTGGAAAAGTGCGAGAACGTCTATCGTTGACGCGCGAATCGTTAGCGAAATCTGTCACCAAGTTCGCTCACGTCTTTACGTATTTATTAATGTTGCTCCGCTACTTTTAACGAGGATCGTTTCGACGAAGAAAAGTTATTTCATCGGGCAAACTGACAAAAAGAAGTTTAATCGATGGAAATACGCGTTCGACGATGAATGCCTGTACGAATGGCGTAGCGTGCGATTTGACTCGAGGATCCCACGGAAATTCATCATTATCCGAGAAAAACCTGACGTAGGTGCAAAGTATCCCGTTACATTCGATCGCGCAAACAACTCGTAATCGAATTCGGCGTCTTTCCGCGAGCAAGCAAAGTACCAAACCAAGTTTCCATATTGAGTTTCCGATTAGAGAAACCCTGCCTCGAGATTTGCTCGCACTAACATCGTTAACGTTTAATTTCCCGATAGTTATATCTCGCGTAGCCTGCGCCCGCGGAAGAATCGTGCCGAAGTCTTCCCGTGACTTTTTCACGGGAACTTTCGAACCGTTCGAAACGGGCGAATCTTTGTTCCCGATCGGATAACGACGATCAAAGTTCGAAACATTCGTGTACATCGAAGGGAAGACGCGCGGTCGTGGACGCGAAGGGGACGAATCTCGGTCCTCGGTCGAGGGACGCTTTTTGTCAGTTGAAATATGTTGAGCGAGGGGTGCGTTCACCGGCTGCGGGGGCGAGGAATGATAAAATGGCGTCACCGAGACAATGGGTCTTAAGATTTTTACCCCCTTCCAACCTTTTCGGGGCACCCCCTTCTCGACGCGCTTCTTTAACGCGGCGCCAGGCCAACTTCTGGTCGATCGACGATCTCGCGCAGGGCACGATAATTCCCCGGTGACCCTCGCGGCGTAACAATCCCCGCGAAATTATTACCCGAAGTTCCATCGCTTACGCCGCGATCGAAACTGCGGAAGGAAATATTTTGTATCGCCGACGACGGAACGCGTCGATAACGAAGCATCCGTGCGCTGTGCTCGGCGTTTATTCGCCGTTGCGGCTCGCACTTTCTCTGTCGCCGCGAACGATCGGGACAAACGACAGCCGTTGCTCGCTGACCCGTGTTTTCGCTTTGCATCTTAACGCTGCGTTTATACTGCACGGGGCTTGCTTCGGGGTTTTTGCGCGGCTTTCACGAAGCTCCTCAAGTACCGCGCGATCTCCGCCAGCCCGAGAAAAGCTTTCGCGGCACGAAGAAGGAACAAAAGAACGTAACCCTGGATGATTTGCCGGATCGCAAGGGGTGTAGGAGAGCCCGGGACAAGGGCGCGAAGGAACGAGGGTAAAAGAAGCGGGGGTTGCCGGCTTCGCCAGTCTCCGAAGGGGTTGTATTTTAAGATTCACCCTCGCCTATCTCTGCCGCTCTATCGGCAAGGGGATGGATTTTTCTTTCGGCTGAGCTGCTCGGAGGAAGGAGCGATGCACACTTCGATTACGCTACTCCACGCAATCCCGAAATATTTAACGGCCCCCGTGATTTCTCTAGACTTATTGATTCTATTTGCTTCGGCTACGTAATTCCGCGGGGCTGTGTTTATTGGGCGACGCCGGTGTTGCGTGCGCGAATTTTTAACGAAACCCGCTAGGCGAGTCTCGAACGAAAATTGGTAATTACAGCAAAGCGATCTGTAGCGAAAAATAACATTCTTGTTTTCAGCGCGGACCTTAGATTCGGTGATCGGTGGCCGTTCGGGCAATGGTGTTCAATTTCGCTTGGTCTGCGAGGTTGTTTCGCGGAAAACGATGAAAAAATTCTGACGGAAGTCTACGGTACTCGGACACGGGCGCGTGGCGTATCGATCAAACGTTTGCCAGCTTCTTCGAGAAACACTTTATCTTACGAGCACTCTCGACGGTGCTCGAGGGCACTTTGCCACGATCCTGGAACGACGCGAGGCTAGTTCGTGGTACGCAACGAGGTTCAAGTGCCGCTTGCGGTGCAAAACACATGCCATGACACTGGTAAGCGCGACAGGAACGCGGCGCTATGGTGTCTGTTGAAATGGAGATCATGCGTGAAAAGTTGAAACAGCTTCCGGTTACCCGGACCGTCGTGTGCAACCGTTCCAACGTTTAAATGGCAGAAAAATATTTGTATTTCATTTCGTTACGCAAATAAAGTACGATTTTAAATATTTATCGTGTCTCTCAAGTTTTTCAACCCTTCCTTCTTTCCAAAAAATGTTCCTCTTACACTCAATATGCATCCGTGTCTTTTTCTTTACCTTTCTCCCCCTCTCTCTCTCTCTCTCTCTCTCTCTCTCTCTCTTTGTTCTTGAAATTCCAGCTAGCCGTCGGGCATAGTCGAAAAAGTCACATTCAAAACGGCGCTTGGCCAGGCACCGAACACGAACACTTTCGTATTTTTATTGATTTGCTTCGCAAGGGGTAGTTAAGGGGCGCCAACCACCAGTCTTACCCCCACCGTTGGTCCAGCGACCCAGCCATCCCTTTTTCCAAGAGGCCGAGGGGGATGAATTCTCCTTACCTCCCACCTGCTTCTTTTCCTTTCAAACCCCCACCCCGGGGCCGGACTAATTCTCCACCCTTGGCTTTTCCGACGGACGTCGTTAAAGAAAAGTACCCACGGAAAAGAAAGAACTGTTCCATCCGCCTCCGCCGTTTCACCTTTCCATGCCCGTCTTTTTCCGCCGCGGAGGCGGACGTACCGGCGGCAAAAGGAAATTCCGTTCTGCGAGCAGGGCGGTCGAATTGCTCGCGGCGAAAAGATTTCGAGGTCCACCGAGGGCCGCGGCGCGGCGGAAAAGTGAAAAGTTTTCCACGGTCTCATTGGTCGGGAGTCGAGAGCGCGAGAAAAGAAACAGGAGCAAAGAGAACTCTTGCCGCGGCTTCTCGCTCCGGAGAAAAACTTCACCGGCGAGATTTCATTATACCGGGGCAATCTCCCTTGGAGTTTCAATCCAATGGGATCGTTGCTCCGACCGTTCCTTTTTCACCAGCAACTGAGTTAAAAGAAATAATCGCGGGGCTTCCTCGGTTTGCAGTAATCGTTCTCCCTTTGAAAAGTACAGAAGCTGTTCTACCACTGCGGTGAATATTCTTTCGAAACGATTTACGATACAATTCTGTCGACGAAGGGAAAATCGTTTCATTCATTTTTAACACCGGCTGCGAACGATCACCTGTGCCGTGGAAAATCATTGAAAATATATATGAAAGATATATATGTGATTTCGGTGATGCTAATTGCACAGCGAGTACCTCTACTCGCTTTCACTGCACGCTAATTAACTCTTCACGCCGTGTAAAGTCTCGACTCTGTAAAACCCTCTGTCGAAGAGACACCGAGGGAGGGATCGAGGGAGAGAGAGAGAGAGAGAGAGAGAGAGAGAGAGAGAGAGAGAGAGAGAGAGAGAGAGAGAGAAAGAGATAAAGAGTGGCCAAGTATGGAAGAGAAAAAGCGGTGTAAAGTAATTTGTGGAATGCGAAAGAAAAAGACAGCGGCTGGCTTTCCCACTCCCGTGCTTTCCTCTCTTTTTTCGTGCTCGTGTAAAGCGAACGGGGCAGCAGTTTATGACCTCTAATTAAGTGAAAAAGCGTCGAGCAAGTGGCCACTCCGGCCTGCGGTGGATGAATAGGACACCGATGCGAAAGCGGAACGGGGGATAATGGGTGCACCTGTAAAAAAAAAGGAAAAGAGAGAAAAAAGAAACGACGAAGAGGAGGAACGCGAAAGGGGAAAAAAACTACGCCGCTATGGGCCACCACCTGTTAGAAAAAGTACTCACCCCTGTAGGATCAGGGTCTGGGGTGTGAGGTGGAAAAAAACGAGAGCCGAGTACGATCAAGTACACACACACGCACACACACACTCGTACACGAGCACGTGGGATAGGAGCGACGAAAGAGAGTCTGGGGCGGCGAAGCGTGCCACGTGCCGACAGTACACGGACAGGTTACCTTTCACCGAAGGGTAAAATGCTGCACTTTTTTTCTTCGCGTGATCCCCGTTTCTTTCCCGACCAACCTGCACAGCCTGCTTTCCCCGTGAGAAATTACGGCGAACCGAAAATTCATTGGCCGCCCTGTTTCGCGACCTCGGAACTCCGAGTGTCCAGTGAATGATTCGGGTGCCGGATTGCCCACGCAGTTAGTTTCTAAATTGTTTCGCCGTTTCACGCGTTTCCGCAGCGACGAAGTTGCCATCGTCGGGGATAAAAACTGCTGGAAGAAAGGTGGAAGATAACGGTACGGACGGCACTTCGCGCGCAATGGGGGTAAAACACGAGTGGTCGTAAAGCATCGTGGGAATTGGATGATAAATATAAAACGCTATCGAAGCATCTCTAATGAAGCCTACACGACGGATAACATTGCGCTTTACACGCGAAACCGTGGAAAGCTTCCAGCGTTAAACTATGCATATAATATTACGGGAACGATGTGAACCGTCGCCAGCGTGCAACAACACCGTAACATTCGGACCACGCGCATTTCTTTTCGGTCAGCCGGGACGCGAACCTCGTAGGGTGGAATAACCCTCCTGTTGCCATCTAACGAAGGGGTGGCGCACTGCGTAGCCGCGAGGCGGCTTCACTCGAGCAGCAATTCACTTCTTCCCCGAGCCCCGAGTTCGCCCCTTCGTACTGACGAAACTGCGATACTCACCTTCGCGCGTCCACGCGATTCCCCAAATTACGTATGAAGGTAACGACGCAGGTCGCATTAATCGCCGTTTGTGTAAATTTTCGCGAACGCTCGGCCTCTAAATTTGGTTGCAGGCTTGCATGCGGGATCTGCTTGGCGAATCCCGCGATGAAATATTGCCGGTGCGGCTCGCGAAACAATGGCAAGCGTCTCACCCTCTGATAACGCGCGACAGTCGCGCGAAATAAGCATCCCCGCGTTAAATCTTCATGGAAGTCTGGAAGACCGCGTTAATGTTCGGCTAACCATGTAAAACCGTGCTTACTTATCTCGAGGTGAACAGTCCCGGCTGGGGCCGGGGCGGGTGGCCGCCGCGAAAAGAGAAGGGTTAGAAGAGAAACGAAGGCCTTCCGTGTAGCGTTTGCTTTTTAACGAAAATTAACGGCCGCGAACCGAGATTCTGCAGATGCTCCGAGTAATCTAATAGCCGACAAAGTTACCGCGCCAGGGTTGCCGAGGCCGGGGCCAAGACGGGGTGGTCCGTGGCTTTTTCTAATTTATTATACCGCCCTCGCAGACCGTCCTTTGCTACCCAACCTTTTCCTCCAGCCGACAAATTGTTTCTACGATATTAAGAGCCGGGCGATCCCGATTTATAGATTACACCGGTTCGAGAAATCCCTCGCGCGGAGGATATTCCCAAACACCTCGCGGCCTTATTCCGGCCGATAAAATTAAGCGAACGCTCCGACTCGCGGGAGCTAATTGTCACCCTTGGAGCTGCACAGGTTTCCAAACTCGCATCCGGGGAATTGTATCAAGCTGTATAATTTCCATGGTCCACGGCGGGGAAAAGGATCGTCGTTCTTTCTGCTTCGTGGATACGGGCGTCGAGGGAAACCCTTTCGGATCGTGCTTTTTGTCCGGCGACAACGAAGACAGTATGTTTTCACTTAGGGGGTGGTTTAGTCACGATATTCCCCGTGCCACGGGTGACGCGGTATCCCGGGCAATTTTTCACTCGGTCCGAGCCCCAAACGCGGCGAGCGGACGTCGGCAACCACTTCATAAAATTACTTTATTACTCGTCCGGCCCTTGCGGTGGACCCCGCTGTCCCTTTTCCAAGACCATTTTTTACCGCGACATATGTCCACGAGGGTTTCGCCCTCCGAGGAGATCACGGTCCGAACCGCGGTCGGTTTTTCCTTGAACGTTTTCTTCTCCCGACCCTTCCCTCTATCGCGGAGCGCGCGTCCATCTGCTCTAACCGTCCGTTGGCGATCTCGAAGTACGCGTCGGGGAAACGATGATCGAATGTCTAGCAATGCTCGAACCTTCGAGCGTTTTGTACGGATGAGTGCAACGCGAAGTATATTTCGTTTCTGACAAAGAAGTACCAGAAAATGGAAGACGCGCGTTCGACGTGCACAGGTGTGCACATTTAGTCGAAGGATCTTTCGCAGCTTAATTGGCGGGGGCAATATTAAGCGGACGATGGATGTAATTAAAGTTACGGGAGAGAGCGCGGGGACATTATGGTGGTCCGGCACGGTGACTCGATCGATGACAACACATCCCTGCGGACGGACAGGCTATTGTTAATGAAATTATCAACGAACCGCAGCGTCACGAGCGACTCGACAAATGAACTGTAAACCGAAAGTGTTCGGCATTTTTGCCCCGGTATTATCGACTGGCCGTGCTTGTAACGGACAAATGGCGCGGGCGGCTGACAAAATTAAAACGCGCGTTACTGGCCCGAAAAATTATTCGCGCGACGGAAGCGCGCACTTGGAATATTTTGGTCAAGCTCGGTCGTTCTAATCGAGCCGCTGGATAACTCTCTGCAATCTATCCGCGCAGCGAAACGACCCGGAACGCACTTCCCGCGATACGCGTTAATCTAACCGAGTAGCGAGACGCCGCGGAGACGTAATTTCATTTCGCGCAGGCCAACGATACGCGCGTTACCCCGATGACTACGGTGTAAACCAAATCGACGTCGATTCCTCGCGATTCCCTGCTCCGTCTACAACATTTAAGCCGCGGTTGTTGAGTCTCGGTGGGTTCTGTTAAAAATTGCGCGCGTGTAGAACGATAACGACCGAAAGAACGATTCGCGACGGCTTCGGGTGAACGAAATCGAACGACGGGAACGAGGATGACTCGGGCGTGGATATAAATCCGAGACGGTGGCCGGGCACGTTCGTCGGGTGGCACGGAGGATTCGCACGTTTTAAGCAGGCCTTACAGGCAAAGTTGGCGACTTAGCTGAACATTTTTCGGGGTTATCTTAATCTCGGCGGGATTAGGCGACTGCGACGTCCGTGGAAAGGAACCAGCGAACACGAGCACAGAGAAAACGGGGGACGGAAACAAACGCGAGTGCAACCCCTCCGGTGCATCGAGCTCGCACAACGACCAACGTCGCTCGCTGCACGTGCACGCTCGTTCGGTGTGCGCCCGACCGTTGTTGTGTACGTTCCCGCACGAAAAGTTGGTCGCCGCGGATACGGTAACTTCGTCGTGCTAGCCTTTCCGAAATCCGTCCGCGGAACTTCGCGAGAGCCGGCGACGATTTCGAGCGAACGAAAAAATCGATACGGCCCGCGAGCGCACCGCGAATCAATTCTGGCAACGTTCCGTCGTCCTCGATCAAACTCGACGGACGGTGACGCGCGAAGGGCAAATAGAACGGATCGGATTTCTACCTTGAAAAACGAAGCGACGGAACGACGAGAAAGATGTAAAATTGCACTCGCGAAATCCCTGTGAATGCGGCAACGTGGCGTCGAGGGCCCTCGTGTTTAAAAATCCGCGCTCCGTGATCCGAGAACGGGGCGGACTGTTTTTTTTCTTTCTCTGCGAAGGAGAGGAAAAAGGCAACTCGATAAAGAGGCGTCGAGGGGGCGAGGGGGTGCGGGGGCGAAAGTGAAAGGATACGGGATACACGGCAAAGTCCCGTATCCTCTCGTCGGCGGCTTGCGGTTTGAAGCAACAACATCCTTCCCTTTCGTGCCGCGAACCACCCCCCGCTTGACGAGCGAATGACCACCGACGGAAGGGGGTGGAGTGCCGGCGTGGGTCAGGCCGCTCGTTATTTTTATTGGCCGCGTTTATCGGAGGGCTCACGGGGCGAGAAAAAAGGAAAGGGAAAAAAATGTGGAACAAGCGAGGAAAAAGCGGGGCGTCGAGCCCGCGAGTCCTGTGATTTTTTTTTTTCCGCCCTGATTCACGAGGGACGGAGCATCGGTGTGAGCATCGCGCCGAGGGGTCAAGACCGACCCGATTTTTTTGCGGTTCTTCAACACATTCTCCGGAACGCGTTCGTTTCCGCTCGTTCTCCGCGCGAGCTGGGCCGCGATGGATGTTTTATTCACCGCGATTTCCCGGGCTGACTGTTGACAAACAGCGGGTATACACCGCGTAGATGGCACGGAGAAGAACACCGGGGAGAAAAGCCATCTTGCCTCGGACACAGCAACGTGGGGGTTTTCCGGCTGCTTTCATGGCCATTTTCTGCGGACTACGCGAAAGCGGTAAATAATGCGGATGCTTCTAGCATCCTGAGGGGGGTGGCAGGAATGGGAGGGGGGGGGTGGCTCTGCTCTGGGCCACGCGGAACGGAGCGGAATGGGGCTCGCAAGGGTAGAGGGGATAGCAGGACGAGCTGGAGATTTTGCGCGCAGAGTTATAGTGAAACTTTCGAGCATTTATTTCACGAATCTGCATACTACGTCCGCCGTCGTGGCTGCCGCGCAAAGAGGCTACCGGTGGGGTTGCAACGAGACAAGTGTCCTCGACTTGGTAAGTACATGCACCGCCTAGAAGGGGTCTTGTGTGTTTTGCCGGCGTCCAGAAAGGGGTTACGCGAGACGACCGACTCCTGCGACACAGGCCACGTTCGTCGCGACCACCAATCCTTTCCAGCAATCGCTCGACGATATCTCACGCTTCTGTTTCGCAGTTCGCAACGAAATGGTTCGAGGTGTATCGGCGATTTGTTATATCGAGAGTGGCAAACCGTGAGTAGCCCTATCCATCCTCTTTCAGTCGCCCCTTACGACAAGCAGGGGTTACCGCGAGGGTATTCTGTTCCCCGCTCACAGGGAAACGTCGGAAAAGGGATAACGCGCGAAGGCGGAAGATTGCTCCGCGATGCACGAACTTGCGGCGCGTTCGATAAATCGATTGGAACCGCGAACGAACTCAACGACCCCGCGACTTTTTCTCGCGTTGCCCGGCCGCATTATCGCGACGCAACTTAAGCGGCAAGTTTCACGGGGGAATTATTGATAGAAGATGGTGGAAAGATACGTGCCGGAGTCGAGCCTCCGCGTTCGCCCGCGGCCCTTAACTCCACCCTCTTCTCCCCAAGTGCCCCCTACCCCGCCATCGGGACCGGGAGAAAATTTACGGCCACGCGAACTACCCTCTTAAACTCCGCGAGACCAGCCCCCGCCCGCTTCGACGCCCCTGCGCCCGTGCCAATGCGCCGCCATTGCGGGGAACTTTCGGAAAATTCGGCCCATAAAACTTTTCCGAGAAGGTACCGCCGCGCGATCGGCCACGAGCTTTACCGTTTGCCGAATTTCGTGATCGGGTTTTCAACCTTCGTTCCATCCCTTCCGATTTTCATCCCCCCGTCCCCCAGCACCCGTTCGTGGATACCTCCGGGAAAGGAACGACCGTTCGACCTCGGTGTCCTTTCGCCCCCTTGATCCTTCCTGCACATTATCGGAGAGGATTTCAATACCGGGTGGCTGGGCGACGCGTAAAGCGATAGTCGAGCGTTTCAGACACGTTTCAGGTGGCACGTGTCTCGCATTACTCCGACGGAAGAAAATTTGCCGGCCGTGCTGCGAAGTAGGTTGCGTTGGCCGACTTAAAATCTGCTCGGGCATACGGTTGCCCGCGGCGCGGACAGTTCGGCGATCCGACGGATCCCGAGCTTTAGGTGGAGACATTTTTGAAGAGGCCATTAGCACACACGCGTAGATGCCTGTCCGTCCTTTCGTTTCCCTCTCTCTCTCTCTCTCTTTGCATCTTTTCGGAGTGGAAACGATTACGTTACAGGGGTGTAGAGGCAGCCACGAAGCGGTGTAACGTGTATACGTTCGCGTTTCACCCAAGTAGCACAAGTGGCGGAGAGTGGAAGCGAACGCGTGGAAGCGGGACAGGGTGAGCGAGTGAAACGGGAAGGAACACAGGCTGGCGATGCCCGGGGGAAGGGGTCGGAGAGATGGCTGCACTGCATCCCCGTCTGAACGAACATGGGGGGGTGGGTTAAGAGGGTGTATCACTTGTTTACTACCCGGCCGCAAACCACCGACAAAAACATTAATGTCGAACGTTAGCAGCGATATTGCAGCCGGGCTAGACCGTCTCTTTCGCTTCCAGCCGCGTGCACGGGTGAATCGTTCGAGGCGAACTATTTATCGAAATCGTCGTCACGGATGGGCGATCGTTCGCCCTTCGCGGCCCACGAATAAAGGGATTCGCGGGGCGATTAAAAATCTTGCCGAAGTCTGCGCGGTGTCGCGTTACATTGAAGTCTCCGGCGTCCACGCCGGGGACCAGTGCAACGAGAAACGATAGTCGTATCTGTAAGGTCGAGGGAGTAGCTCGTGGCTGATGGAGGACATAATTTCGAAGAAAATGGTCTCGTTTATCTGAAAATTCTCCTCCGCGCCCCGATGCCTAGGCTGACGAGGATTGGACGAAACTTTATCCATTTTTGTTCCCCTGCCCGCTCCTTCCGCCAGTTGGATCCGCCTCGCCCCGCGTCTCGTCCCTTCGGAAACTCGAACCACTTTACCACTATGCGAGTGCTAGCATCTCCGGCAACCGCCCGGAGGCTGCTTCGCGAGTCTTCCAGTCAGCGTCGGCGGCACGGAGAAAGAGAAACGTTGCTGGTCCACTGGGGTGCGAAGGCGCGCGGGCGCGCGACGGAGAGAGAGAGAGAGAGAGAGAGAGAGAGAGAGAGAGAGTGAAGGAGAGAGGAACAAACGCGAAGGTGGATGATTAGGGGGCGAGGCAAGATGATACTTTCTTATCTTCTCGTTACTTAATTTTACGATTCTCCCTGATAGCGGGTCCGTCGCCATGGTTACCGCACTTAAGTGCCCATAAAAAGATGAATTGCAGTCCAACCATATTTCTCGACGACTGGAACTCCAGTTCGGCTTCCTCCACTCTCTCTCTAGACCAGTATCGAATGATGCTTTTACGCCGGAAAAGGCCGAGGCGTTCTCTCGACGCTCCGCGATCATTTTCATGTCAACCCTGCGAGAAGCATTCTACGCGCGGAACACTTTCCTCCCCCGGTCACTTTTGCCGTTGCTCCCGAGACCGTTTCTCTCCGGGAGGACCGATGGCGCAAAATCGATTGCGGCATCTAAACGAATACATACCGCTCATCCGTCTCGGGCGGCAGCATTTGTACGTCAGTGACAGGGACCGTCTCCGGTATTTTGACGGCGACCGCGGCACAGGGTGAATTCCGCCCGTAGAAGGGGTGAAATTGATCGCGCTGGTGCCGCGCGATTACACACCGGCGTGTTGGAAATCTTCCGCGCGATCAAGTCCTCTTCTGAGCTATTTCTTGCTGATCGTCGAGCCAGCCGGACCAGTTCGAGCCCGTTTCGCTGCCTTCTCTCCTCATCACCGTCGTCACGGCTGCTTTCCTCGGAGCTCCTTTATCCTCCAGTATCTATCTTCATTTTCTTAATCGCTTCCAGCCACCCCATCCGCCCACACCCTACCTCTCGTCCCTCTCGCTGGCCAAGATGGCGCCGTTGACGAAGACGTATTACCCGGCGCGCTAGCGACTGAAAGGGATCGGTCGTGGATTTCTAAGAGATTGCGCTTCGTTTCGAACGGATAGATTCTTTGGTCGTTCGATGCGCGGCCGGTAATTCCGCCGCCTCCGACGAACGGGATTGCGACGCGAGCATCGGCTTTTAATTACCGGGGGATGATTTAAAGGGCGCGCGTTCTTTTCTGAGGGCGGCGGTTTGAAAGAGAAATTTAATTAGCGTTTCATTCGTATCGATGATCCATGTAATTCGACGGCTTTCGGTAAATTCGAGAAGCGCGCGTACGCGTTCAAACTACGCCACGTGTTCGGGCTCTCTCTCTCTCTCTTTCTCTTGCTCTTCCTCTCTCTATCTCTGTCTCTCTCCTTCTCTCGCGGTAATCCGTAGTCGAGTGAACGCACGCGTGTACGCACGTACCCACACACGCCACCGAACTGCCGGAAGCTCGGAGCACTGAGGAAGCCGAATGTGGGACAAACTCGTATCCCATTCATCCGCACCACCGCGGCCACGCTTGCCGTTCCGTGGAAGCTCGAGAAACACGGCCCACCGTCGCCAGGCTCTTCCTTTCCGGGCGTATCGTTTCACCTTTCGGACGTCGCCAGTTAATTGGAAAATGGATTTCTCGTGCGCTCCGAGCGATTGAAATTTCAGTGAAATCGCGCGAGACGAGCTTCTGGAGATCATCTCTTCTGGAAAGGCGAACGACGAGGCGGCGCGAAATTGGACGCTCGAGGGTGGCCTCGAAGGTTTTCAAAGACGACGAGGACGAGGAGAAGGTGTAGAAGAAAAAGAAGAAGAGGAAGGAAGCAAGCGTGGCGTATGGCTGAAGGAAGTTGCCGACGAGAAAACGAGTTTCTACCCGGAAAGTCTGTCCGGAGCCCTTAGCGGAGGCATGGTGCACCTCATCCCAACAACGGTGGCGGTATCAACCCCTGTGCCCAGCGGTGGCGTCCGTGTAACTCCGTAGGTGTGCAAGAACGAAGTTGCCGGTGTCGGAGAGCGTCGAAAGACAGAGGGCGAGACGCGGAGACAGAAGGCCGGGGTGAAAGAGGAACAGAGAGTGCGCGCCCGAGAGACAAGGCGAGAGCGAGAGAGAGAGAGAGAGAGGGAGAGGGAGAGGGAGAAAGAGAGAGAGAAGGAGAAGGGTGAGAGAACGGAGCTTTTCCTTAGCTCGCGAGTGGGGACGGCCATTTTCCCGAGTTCTTAATATTTTCATGATGGCGGCCGGCGTTGGCGGAGCCGCTTGGAAATGGGAAGTGGGTGGCGGTGGGTAGCTCGAGGGTGGCTCGGTGTGTGGTGGATGAAAGAGGGTGGGCAAGCGGAACGGAGTACCAGAGGCGGGCTAAGGGGAACAAGGGCGGCGAGAGGGGAGAAATTAGAAAAGGGGAGATTTAAATATCAAGCTCCGAGGGGCGGACCGCGCTCTCTCTCGCTCTCCCTCTCTCTCCCTTTCACCGTTGCCCTCCTCACTCTTTCGATCCTCTTTCGCCCGTCTCTCCGCTTCTTCTCTTTCTCGCTCCCGTCCTTTCCGCATTACCACCCTCCACCCTTTGCCCGTTCTTCGCTTATGCACCTACACAGCTGCCCCCCGGACCTATATACACAGACGCGTACACTCACGCACACACGTCTATCGATCCTCGGCCAGAGAAAAGGCGTCTTAGAACCGTTCGACGTCGGAGGACGCCGCTAAGGCAGTGCTATGTGCTAATTGGACGGTCCCTGTCGACGCTTTTGTCGTTCCTGGACCCGACACCAACTTTACCGATACAACGACGCCCTGTGCCGACGAGGGTACGTTTCGCATTGCGCGCCGATCTCCGTCTCCTCCTGGATTATGCACCGCCCGAATGTAGTCTGGCGTAATTCGGAAAAACTACCGGAGCCCCTCGGTGTCGTCGAAATGACGCGAGATTTCATTGGCCAGTTCCGGACCATCCCCTTGGACCAGCTTCAATTTTCACCGTCCGCGAAACACCGCTGGTCGTCCTCACCGCCTGGGGAAAGCGTCCACCGATAGTCAACGAACGCACGGAAAGACTCTAACCATCTTTTTAACGAGACAAGAAGAAACGCAGACGTCGTGCCACGGATTCGATCTGGTTCTGGAACGCACGTGTAGCGGATCACGTGTGCGATGTCACGTGCCTCATGTAGGTCAATGTCTTCGACATCGGACACCGTTCCAAACGCGTTACCACAAATCAAATAACTGTGTACTTGCCCCGAAATCTAGCCGGTCGTAACCGTGCCGTTGATTCGTCGCTCTCGTGCTATTTCCACCCGCTGTCCGCTATTATTTCCCGTCCACCGTGGTCGAACGAAGAATTATTAATACCCCCGCCGCCGCTGCTTAGAAAGTACTAAATTGTGCTTCGCCCGGCCTAAGCCTTCCGCTTTCGAAACAATGATATACTAAAATTGCGTTCGACGAACTGCGCGTTGCGATCTCGAGGTAAACGTGCAGGCGAATGATTGTGTTGCCCGGTCGATATTTTCGTGAACGCGCAGCGTTTCACGAAGCGGGGGAGGCGGGGATATTATTTAACCGTTCGCCCATAAGCCAGCCCCATAAAATTATGCACCGTATTATTCCTTCGCTGCTCCTCGAAGGAGGGCCCGATACGGAAGCGAGGAAACTTATGAAAATCTATAGAAGGAAAATTCTCAAGAGTGAGATCGTCGTGGGAGGTGGCAGCCTTTGGGCGGCGGTGGATGGGATGGTTGCCGGGCGCTTGAAAGGACGGAAGAAGGCGAAAGGGAAGAGAGGGCACGAGGGGATGAAGGAGGTTGGGGCGGAGGTGTAGGTAGCGAACCCGAATTCGCCCTTTGAGAGGCCGACAGTAGGCCCCAGCCGAAGGAAACAGAGTAAAATGTCCTGGAAACAACCGAGTCTTTCCCTACCCCGACCGTCGACCATCCCCCTCGCGCAGGTATAATACCATCTCGCCCGAAGATGCTTACCCGCCCTATATTTTCCGTATCTGGAATAAGTGTAAAGGGGCCTGCAGAGCCGCCTCGCGCCCCCCTTCTTTAATTACGTTCAGCCACCCTTCGCCGGCAACCGCGTTCGCGAGTCGAACGAGCGAACCCCGTCACTCGTTTCGTCTCGTTTTGTCCACTCGTCCTGCGAACGTCTTTCGTTTTTCGGGGCCAGAAAATTTCAATCGAAACTGAGACGACGCGTCTGCTCCTGGCTCTCCACGGTCCCCGATGCTACGAGACGCTGCGTGCCTGCCACAAGTGCACCGTACCCTTCCGCGCGTCGCGACGATCCGATCTGGCGCACAACTCCCGCGACTTCGAACAGAACCGATAATCGAATACGCGTCTCCTCCACGGGGTGGCAAATGGATGCATATTAAACGAAGCCTATCGCTTCCACGGCATATCGATCCCCCTCGCCGGTCGGAACGCAAATTCCGTGGAAAATATCTGCTCGTTTTTCAGCGACCGCCCCCGTCCGCCAAACCTCCCCCCCCCCCTCAGAAGTCGTCGCAATTAGAAACGCTTTCCTCGGAGAGTCGATTCCTTCGCAAGGGGGCTCGAGGGTGGATGGGGGACGAGGGGTTGGATTACTTTCTTACTAATTGCAAAATCGATAGGAGACAAGGCAAAGAAGATGGCCTCCACGGTAGACGAACTGACGGGATGGGGAAAAAAAATCCGGGGGGTGGGAGGGAGGAAAGATTGGACGGTGCTCAATTAAAAACACCAGGCGGCCCGTAAAGTGACGCCTCGTCATCCCCTATTTGTGACAGTCCACGAGGCGTGCAGCTCGCGTGGGCGTGCGTGTGCGTGTGTCCGCGTGTGTGCAAGCGCGGAGAGCGTCGTGTGTTTGCTCCCGAAATAAAGGACAGTTGATTACCCGGAGTTTCGGTCCGCTGCCTTTCGGGTACCTACCCTCTCGCGGCACGTGTTTCTTGGGATTTCGACGAAAATGTTTGGCAGACGGGCTTCAAAGTGCGATGCCCTGCCGAGCCGATAGTTAATCGCGAATCCGAACCGAAACGATCTCGTCGACGAACACGGCGAGGACGCGAGACCCGGGGAACCAACGACGGCGAACGTCGAAGCGTTTCACGGTGCCAGACGAACCGTCAACGGCTGACCAATCGTCTCGAGCCCTTGCAGAAAAGCTTCGTGCCGGTGTTACGTCGAGGAACAAGGGAACCGCGCCGGCAGAAAATAGCCGGCTGTGAAAACGTGTCCGGCCGATTGAAACGCATAGATCGGGCCCCGGGGGTGGGGGGGGGGGGAGAATTGGCCAGCGACGGGGATGAAAGGAGCGCGAAGAGGAGGGAGCCACGGAGAAAGGAGTTTGAGATAGAACCGCTCGATTGAGTCCACTGAAACAGTTTGCGTCTGCGGTCCACCGAAATTGATCCGGCAACACCGCGGCAACTGTCTCCAACACTCTCCAACCCTACACCCACGCTCTCCGCTCCTCTTTCGATCCCTCTTTCTCCCTTTCCGCCGCTATCGGTAACCGCCACCGCATCCTATCGTTCTCGTCCTGGCCACGCGGACACCTGTGGTACGTCCTCGAGGATCTTGACCCCTCCTGCCCACCCCCCCGGCCCCAACCCCTCAGCGATTTTATCGCGAGTCCGACCGATTCGAGGCGACCGCGATCGATGATTCCGCCGACGTTGACGCACCCTTTGAAAGACGAGACTCGACGGCGTCGCGTAGAGTTGGCACTTTTTCACCCCCCGGCGACGTTTCCGTCATCGGAAGAGGTCGATTTCGATCGTCTCGAAACCCTTGGAGCGCATTCTTCCCCGTTGAATTCCGTAACACGAGCTTCGACGGTCTCGACGGACGAATTCGTCGCGAGGAGGGAAGCGGCTGGAAGAAGTAGCAAAGGGTGGCGGCAAGAATAAGAAGACGCGGGAAGACAAGGGGTGGAGGTTACACGTTTCGTAAAGGTCGAGCTTCCGCGCGGGTCGGAGCGAGACGGGGCTAGAATATAAGAGTGGAGAAAGAAGGATAATCGAGGAAGAGAGCGAGAGAGAGAGAGAGAGAGTAAAGCGAGAGGGTTAGCTTGGCGAGGGAAGATGGATGGAGGTCGTAGGACCAAGCCCGGAGAAGGTGGAGGAGACGAAAGGAGAGATTCTAAGGAGAGGAGAGGGTCGAGGTGGAGGGTAGGAGAGAAATAAAGATGGCCGCTCGTGCCTCCGGGGCCGAGCCACCCACTCGAGCCACCTTGCTCCTCGCGGTAATAAAAGGAAAAAGGGGAGAAAACTGAGGAGCAGAGCTGAAGGTGGTAGGTCGGCCTGTGGGGGTGCCACGAACGAACAGCGACGAACGAGGGGGGGCGGTATTCGCGGGGGAAACAGTTCTTATTGATTCAGAGGAGCCACCCTCACAGAGAAGCAAAAGCCTGGTGGACCCGCTCCTGGACTTTTCTCCTTCTCGGTCTTCCCTCTTCAGCCCCGCATTATCAGCCTGCGCCTTTTACGAACGAGGGCTCGCGATATCCGTCACTTACGCTCGACCTTCTCCCCCGCCCTTCAGACTTCCTCGACCGTGATTTTTCCCCAACCCTCCGGGCCCGTCTCGTCCCCCCGCTTTCACTTTATCCCATTTTTCCAGGCAAAATCTATTCGCTTAAAGTACTCGGTAACCGCGCAAAGTGTCCGATGCGTCTCAAAGAATCTGGGACACCGGTCAATATTTGCCCGCGATGAAAAATCAACGAGCTCCGCGGCGTAGCGCACAAAGTTTGCTCTGGTTATTAAAGGGCAGCTTCCTCTCTTTTTTTTTTTTACCCCTCTTTCCCTTTTTTCTTGGTCTCTTAGTCGCCCAAAGTGAAACGAGCACATAATTGCCGGCTACCTTTTTTCATTTACGCGTATGCCCCCGTGTATCGCCCTCCAACCCCTGGTCGCGTTTACGTTAACTGCCGGGGTGGCCCACGGGTCAAATTGCCTCGGACTTTCCGCCTCTACCGTTACGCTTTCGTAAGAGCGGCCCGAGTTCACGTGGGGAGAAGCGGTTTCAACCACTTTTTCCGTGATGCTTGTTTACGCTACCGTCGCGCGACTCCTGCGGGCAGGTGTGCGTTTGCTCGCCGCTGATGCGTCGTCAAATATAAAACGAGTTCGCTTAAAAAGCCTCGGTGTATATCGTCCCTCGGTTCTGGCCGTAGGGCAGAAGTCAAAGGGTGGCTGGCGATATTTTCGCCGGATCCACCGTGCGACACTCCCGTTCCGCTTTCTTCGGCCTGCCGTCGAATAGGAGGGCGCAATCCAGGTGAGAGCGTAGAAATAGGAATCGTTGGCGTTCGCCAATTTCGCGAAGCGAACGCTACGCGAAAGGAGAAAGGCAACGTCGTAATTTTGCAGGACTTTTCCCTGCAGCAGCTCGGCGGAGTTACCCCTTTTCCACCCCTTTTCTCTTTCTCCGTTCCGCTTCCTCTCTCCTCTCTCTCTGTCTCTGCCTCCCCCTCCCCCCTCTCTCTCCCGCTCCCTCGCTCACTCTCTCTCTCTCTCTCTCCCTCTCTTTTTCTCTCCTTCACTCTCGCCCGTTCGCCCGGCTCTCTGGGCAAATTGACTTTTCCTAATAAACCAACTCGCGAGGCAACTTCGGCGAAAATCATTTAAAACTTTGCCAGACTCGAATTCGCCTCTCGTTTTAATTCGGGGCCCGTAGAAAGCTCGTACGTTGTGCGTGCATTCTCGTCCCGTTCCACGCTTATTCCTCCGTTCTTCCGCTCTTTCCGCGCCGCTTACACACTTCTCACGCTTCCGTTCATCGTTTTCTCGTTTCGCATTGTGCCGCCCGGCCTTTGTGCGATAATAACCGTGGAGCGTCTAAGCGCGGAACGGGTTTTCCCGACGCGACCGATGGAAAAATCGACGGAAAATCGGAGAGGAGTCGACGAACGAGACACCGACGACCATTCCACGACTGCACTCGGGCGAAACGCCTTTGAATCCCGATTCGCCCGTTCAAGACCGCCGCCTGTTCCCTTTTGGCGATCGTCGAGTCGACTGCATCCGGACAAGATAAACGACAAATCGCTCGGAGCGCAATTTTTGTCGTCGAGCTCGCCCGTCGAAAACGCTCGGGGACAAATAAATAGAAACGGGAGAGTCCATCCGCGCGGCACAGCTCTGGCGATATTAAACTTGCACGCGATCCTCGCTTCGACGTTATTCCCACGCGGCGAACAATTCGGACGCGACTTTCCCGTGGCCGGCACGCGAAGGAAGCGCGAACCCACGAGGAACGTTCGAATGGCAGCGCGATCCCCGATTCCGAGAGCGAGACGAACGAAACCGTAAAGACACCTCTCTAAACCTTTCGATAAGTTTGGGAAAAATCTACGCGATAAAGTACTGCCAATATTTGCGGACTACCGACTATGAAGGAACACCATCGGTTAACAAATAATCTCTCCCGAGCAAATGTTTGTCCGACATCCGGCCCGAACGAAGAGCCGGGAGTAATTTCTCCGGGAGGTCGGCAAAATTTTACGAAGAGAACAAAGCTGGACGCGAAGAACTGTGCATCCGGATTCGACGGAGATGGTTGTACTCCAATCGTTGGCGGATTGCGCAAGCATTCTCGGCGGCAGCGGCGGTTTTTCGCGGTCTGAAATTCCGTATACCTGAGAAGCTGCGCTTGTTCCTCGTCCCCGAGCTTGTTATTCCTGGTTTATGGGTTCTCGCGTCGTGCTGAAACGACGTCGGCGGTCGTAGGGGGTGTCTCGTACGTAGGGGATTCCGTTACTATTTATTTCATGGCACACGCCCTGCACGAGATGAGACAGCCACGGCACGCCGTCGACGCTGGTAAAAAGCGGGCCGCGGACCGAGCAACGCGTTTCGATTAAAAGTGGCTCGGATATTTCGTTGCACGCGGCACAGCGGCAACGGTATCACCGCTACCGTCGCGAATGGCAACTACAACTGGGCTAAACGCGAAACGCCGCGCGGAACGCGAAGAATACACATTGTACGCCGAGCCACAATATTTACCGCAACGCGAGTCGCGGCGATTGCAACGAGGACGGCACCTCGCGGTCGTCAGCGATCGTTTTCGCTGTTCGAGCCTCGCCTTGAGCGGGGAAGCGGCAAGAGGTCGACTCGTCTCGAGATAATAACGAGCCCCTCCTTTCGCTTTCCTCTTTTCCTCGAGGATGATACACCGGGGGGACGGGTTAACGCGGTCTCGAAAAATTAATTATATCTCGAAAGTTAAAATCGAGTTTAGGTGCGGCGGGGGCCGGGGGCGCGGGGCGTTTGTTTTTGTTCATGTTCGGCGCCGACCCCCGGCCGCCGGGGAACGGCAGAAATTTTATACGAAAGTTTACTAATGAAGGCGACTTCCCTTCGCTCCGCCCCGCGCCGCGGACCGCCCGGCGATGCGAACGTTGCAGCGGCTGCCGCGGCTGCCGCGGCGAGGGACGAGAGGAAATCGTGCTACGCTTTTACCCGCGGTACTTTTCCGCGCGTTTCGTCGTCGCCGCAGCGGACCAGACTTTTCTCGAGTATCCTCTTTTTTTCGCGGACGCCGCGTTTCAATGGAGCCCAGCGACGCGACAGGACGAAAAGACACGACGAACCGGAGGAAATGTGTTTTTCCTACGCGTTCATCGTTTCAATGCTCCCTTGTGTTCGCGCTGGACGCGCCCGCGCCGTTCCCCGTCGTTTTGTCGCGTCCCAGGGCGCTGCTCGCTCCTCTCCGCTACGATTATTTTCAATGCAATTGTCCTCCGCGGAGCGATGTTTTCTGCCGCGGCGTCAGCAGTTGCTTTTTCGGCGCCTGGTGATTGAACCGGTCCCGCCAGGTCTCGCAGGAAAAATTGGAGGAATAGGAGAGCCGAGGTGGAAGGTAATTGACCGCGACCTGGCCGACGTCGGCAAAGGGGTTGCCCGTGGCGAGGGAACGGAAGCAACGAGAAAGGACACATCGAGCGCGGAATCGTTCGTCAAGCCGACGATCAAACGGCCTGACGGTGGCTCGTTCCTTCGTCGGATGTCCCGTTTCTCGAAGATCGATATGGGAGTTCTTCGAAGCGTAGAGGGAAGCCGGGGGACCGAAGCATAATAGAAAGAGATCCCACCATTTTGCCAGCCATCTTTCGCGCAGGGCCGCCTAACCCACCCTCGTCCTGCTAGCTTTTCTTTCCCCTCGCCGTATCTCTTTCTCTCGTCGTACAGCCAGCCGAAACAAACCACCCCCGACCGCCAGAAACTTTCGGCCGGGGGTAAAAGCTACGAGGAGTGCTCGCGAGAGCACGAAGGGTTCCTGGCGAAAGTAAGGGCTTAAAAATGCCCCTCCACGCCCTTCTTCGCTCGTCACCAGAAGGCTCGCCTTTCCTGGCAACCCCCAAAAATCATTAAAACCATCCCTCACCGAGCATTCCCTACCGGGGAGGCGAATTTCATCCTCCGAAATGATCCTGTAGGGTAAATTCTTTTCGCGGCGAAGCAGGGCCGTTCGGCCACCTTAACGGTATATTCGGTCTGCGCGCTGCTCGAGAATTTATCGAACGCCCGAACCAAGGAAGACTGCACGCAGCCCCGAGAGCCGGCAATTTTATCGAGGGGCGAGTCGTCCCGATGGAAGGAAATAATCGCGCGGGCAGCGAGTTTCAATAATTTTCTTGTCCCGCTACGATCACCGGAGTTCGCAAGAACGCAGGATCGAAACGGGACGGCACGCGAATCGCTCCACCCACGGCGCGACGAACGCCGCGACGTTACCACCTTCCGGCGGTGGAAGAAAATTGCGAAATCACTTTCTCCACCGTGACTTATTCACGCCGGGAACCGGGACACCTGACACTCGCAGAAGTAGGACGGTTGCGCGGTCCGGAAGTGGGTGGTATCCCGAAATCGTGGGGACCGAGAACTGGGTGAAAAAAATCACGTTACACCGAGGCGAACCAGATGCCGCGACATATGGATGCGTGTACGCAACGAACCGCCGCCTCTCGAACGCATAGCACCGCGTGGCGTACAATAACGATACCGAAAATCGCGTGCTCGACGTCTCGAACCGCGAGAAGCGAAGGCGGCCGATTCGAGAATACGCGTCGTCGACGATCCAGTCGATGGACGTTCGCGGCCCTCGATTTCCAATACAGTGGCTGGCCCGCGAGTTCGGTTTCCTCCATGGTGCAGGCGATTCGCATTCGCCGCGACATAAATTCCACGCGATCTAAATCGAGTCGGCTTCAATTTCGGATCTCGTTCGGGCTGCACGCGTCTCCTTTTCTCGCCGCCTGGCAATC
Source organism: Nomada fucata (assembly GCA_948146005.1). Classification (NCBI taxonomy): domain Eukaryota; kingdom Metazoa; phylum Arthropoda; class Insecta; order Hymenoptera; family Apidae; genus Nomada; species Nomada fucata. The sequence continues at coordinate 5,856,673 of OX411278.1, read as the reverse complement.
CTTTGCACTGGCTGCGCCTTGTATCCTCCGCGTCTTTCTCGCTCCGCGCTCGTACCCGCGAGTCCTGTTATTCCAGGATTCCAGTTGCCTAAGACGCCTTCGCCGACCGCAGAGTAAAGTATGGGGCCATACTTCACCCGCGGGGGCTTCTCCGCGTCTCTGAAACCCCACCCGCCCCCTTCAGCCGGTTCACCCGGTCTAATGAAACTTTGAAAAATTACCGGAATTAACCGAATTTGAATTACACCGAGCACTCCGGCGAACTAGGGGGACAGACGGAGAAACCGGAGGAGCGTGAAGAGTGACGTAACGAGCGCCCGAGAGGCCTCCGGAATTCCTCAACGTCTTTTCCGTTTCGGTCCCCCCGGCCGCGTTTCTCCGCTATTTCGAGGAAGCCGTTCTCCGTCCCGTTTCTTTTGGGCGTCGAACCGGCGATCCGATCGCCCCGCGAATCGACTAACGGCAACGACGCCGCGACAGCGTTTCGCGTCGAGAAACGTCGCGAACGCGTCCACTGCCGACTGGCAGACTGGACCCGGTCGAAAAAGTGACCGTCGCAACGATTTCCCCCCTCCGGGACGGGTGGACCTTCTCCTTTTTGGGTCCAGTCGCGACCGACCAACCCTAGGCGCAACGGAATAAAAGCGAAAACTGGACAAACCAGTTTGCCGTTTTCGAAATTAGGCTCCCCTCCCCCCGGCGAACAGGACCTAGACTAGCCGATGTCCAGCGTCCAAGGGGTGGGTCGCCTCTCCCAATACCAACGGGCGGCACGCGCGTCCGTGAATAAATCGTAACAATGTCGCTCCTTGCGACCGGTTCCTCTTTCGCTCCCATTGTTAACCGGCCAAGGCTACCGGTCAAAGTTTGGTACACGTGGCGATACTCGCGACGACGGGCTGAACATTGCCGAATTCGATCGCGAACCAGAAGGGCCGCGAACGAAAAGTCGCAGCGGTGTCGCGTTCGGACGAGCCGCTTCTTGCCGGGCAGGTTTATCGGAGGGGCAGCCCTGGAACGGAAGGGTAACATGGCTCGCGCGTCACGAGGATTCCGAGGAACGCGCGAGCGGGCGCGAGAGGCATTAGTCGGGACGAGGAAGAACGAGAGGTGGACGAGACGCGAAAGGAGTAGCAGCGGCTAGGGGTAATAAGGGTGGGAAGAAGGTGGATCGGCGAACGAAGCAAAAAGGGGGCCGCAGCATCCAGGAGCCACGGCCGGAGCTCGTAAACACAGCGACAGAGTCTCTTGTTTTCTTATCTATGGCAGCAACAATGGGCCCCCAAGAAACAAAAGACGAAAGACGGGCTATTTATTTCGGTCCATTGTTTCGCAGTAGCGCGGAGTCAGGCTTGCGAGGTTGCTTGGTGCACACAGGCGAATCGAGAGGGTGGCAGGGAGATGGAGAGAGAAAGGGAGCGAGAGAGAGTGGGCAAGAGGGTGACAGAGGGAGGGAAGTAATGTAGAGAGAAGAGCCACCTCGAGATGGCTGCAGAACCACACGCCATAAAGACTAAACGCTATGAAACGCTCCGCGGGTCCTCCTACCAAGCCGTACATTGCCTCTCGCCGGAGCCAAGGGTCTATCGTACCTTTTGCAGAGATAACGAGCTTACGGGCTTAATACGACGATGAAATACTTACAGCTATAAGTATCGCGAGCTCGTGTAATTATGCCCGTGCATCGGTTCAAATTAACAAATCCCATTTATAGAAAGTAGAATCCCGCCGCGCGTTCCGCCATGTGTGTGTGTGTGTGTGTGTGCGGGCGCGGGCACGTTCGCGCTCTCGCGACGGTTTCGAGAATTCAAAGGAGCGCAGAATGCATTGGAACCTTTGCGAGCCTTCGCCAGCCGCGATACGCAATCTGCTCGCGGGTCTCCCGTTGGCGAACGCGATCCTCTCCGCGTCACTGTGTCCCGTGGGGAAAAAAACTCGACTCTCGTCGAACCCCGGCGAAAACCAGAATCGAGCCCCCGTGTCTATCCTCCGAGTATCGAATCGCGCTGCTGATCGCGAATAGAATCGCTTCGCCGTTACCGCGCAACCCCTTCATCCACCCTCTGCGCCGCCCCGCCGGCGTCGCCCTAGCCCCGCGTTCCCGTGAATTAATTAAAATTTTCGCAGCCACGGTCGAGATGCTGGGCGGCGAGAGGCTAATTTCCCGGCAAGAAAATTCTGATTCTAATTTCATGCAAATGGCCGCCCGCGCCGGGACATCGCGTCGAGGAAGGGGGGCTCTTCCAGCGGGAACAGAGAGGGTTGCGCGACGAGGGTGGGGAAAGGGTGGCCCCCTCAGCCGGCGACACGAAGCTCTCTTACGGGGGTGGGCCAGGAGGGGCGTAAGAAGAGCGACAAAACAATGGAACGAAATTTAAATTATGCTCCCCGCAAAATGGCGATCGTATGCAAAGCGATGCTTATCCAACGGAGTAGAAAGTGAAGTAGACGCCGACTTTGCAGATGTCTCGCGGACCTCCACCGTTCCTTCCACCGCCGTGCCTCTTCTTTTCTGTCGTTCCCCCGTTTCCTCTCAATCTTGGCCCCCTTTTCCACACGGCGACAGCGAGGTCCCCGAGCGCACCTTGCGCTCCGTTCTTGCATACGAATCTCGTCGGCCCTGCCCGCCGCGATACTTTCGTTCGCACGGCCGCCATCCTGGCGAGGAACCGCCGATCGACGTAAGCGTGCGAAGTGAACGGTAACCGTGGATTTCGAAGGGGAAATTTCGCGCGACACCGGGTCTATCAGCACTCACGGGACTGAGAACCGACTGAGAGCGCGGCGTCGCGTTATCGTGTCAAGGCGAGAACGTCGAAACGAGAATCGAATTTGCGATTAAGAGGCGGTTGCGTCGGACGCGCTAAGAAAAACTATTCGACGGGATTACGAGCATCGCGACGAGAAACAACGTCGGATATCGAACAATTACTCCGCGATAATCCGACCCGAGATGAAACGTTCCGATGGCGGATCTAATTGGCCAACGTTTCCAGCTCGAAGTTCTTTCCGCGGATAATGGCAATGGTTTGCGAATCTGCGGAAACCAACCAGAGTCGCTGTTCCCGTTGCGGCCGACTTTCTCTTCTCTCCCGCGTCTACGGGGTGTCGGCGGTGTGGGGTAAGAAGAGGCGATAGCGGCGGCGGGGGCAGGTGGATGGATTCATTTATCTTTCCCGTAGATCTAGCTTATATTTCACCGCCCCCCCGAGGCAGATACTAAGACGAATGGTCCCTCGAGCGGATCTTGCAAAACATCACCCCCGCGTTTCCTCCTGCCCCTGTCCGCCCACCCAACGATCACTTGCCATCGGATCCAAATGTAAAACATTGAAGAGGCGAGCCGAATTACAACGGCGCGGCGTCAACCAACGTCGCCGCGTTCGTGCGAGCCGCAAAAAATCGTCGCGAATTGCGCGCTCGGCTCACGATTGACCGTCAGGAACAAACGAAAGCGACGAGCAACCGCGGAGTGCCCCAAGAGCAACCGAGCTCTTAAAAAGAAATTGCTACCCTAGGAAGGAAGAATATTTTCAACCCCGTCGACAGTCGCTGCAATCCGCAACATGCCGCGCGCAGTCCTACGGCCGAGCGTCGTGGAATTGAGAAGAGGAAGCCGGTTGATCGAGGGGGATGAAAAGGGGGGGGGGAGAGCGAGCGAGAGAGGGAGAGAGCGAGAGAGTGACCTGATGCAGGGCGGCCAGGAAGTGACCACCTGGACGCATGCACGATTGGCTGACCGGTCGGACGGGTTCGCGATAAAAATTCGATGGAAAAATCCCGGGTGTGTTACGCGTCCGAAAAACCGGTTTCTATAAAGCCCAAAGCCGGGGGTTTGCTGACCGTTGGTCGACCCCGAGGGGTTGCTCGCGGCGAATGGGGTTCGCGCAAGACAGGATCGGGTCACGATAAAAATAGCCGACGCGTCGTACAAGACGTGGAAACTTTCCCACGAGTGCATCACCGCTGTTCGACGATAGTACGGAATCGCGATTCTCTGCGATCGAGAGATCGTTTACTTGGTTAACGGGATACGATCGAAGGGGCGAGGGAACGTCAGCGAGCGAGCGAGACAAAAAGGGAGAAGATCAAAATGAAAAACGAGCTAAACACCCCTTAGTACTCTGCTGCCATGGTCCTTCAAACCGCCACCCACGTTCACCTCCAAAGAAGCGAGCACAGACTAGTATACTCTAGCACCCCTCTTTGAAACAACCCTCGCGAGGCCGCGCTGCCGTTTTAATATTAATGGAAAGGCTGATGGGAAAGCTAAAAGGAAGGAAATTGAAGGAAAATAAAAGGAGATACCCCCTGATATCCTTATCGCCCCGAAACTATGGGCGCTGACCGACCGCATGGAAATTTCACGTCGTTTCTGCGAACCTCGAATCGGCCGTCCACCTTTAATCGAATATCAAGGTGCGTCGTCTAATAACTTTCGTCCACGTTACAGATAACAAATTAGATCAAATTCTGTCCTCTTCTTCTTCTTCTCCTTCCCGGAGAATGGAATCTGGTCTCGCCGAATTGTAGAACCTTGCCCAACGAGGCAGAAGAATAAAGAACCGGACGCAACAGTTGGATCATTCGATTGGAAGCTTCACGATGGTGCGTCAAAGTTTGCCAGAAACTAAAAGAGAGCAGAGAAAAAATCGGCCAAAAAATTGAACGATATCAGAGGGGAAATCACAGTCTCATTATCGTCGCGATTGTCACCAGCGTGGATGATTAACTTCGACTGAATCCCTTTCCGAATCACGCAAACTTTTCCCCCGAAAATTATATGTACAGACACGCAAATATGCGTGTAGCCGAGAATCTAAAAGGACCCTAACTAAATTTGCGTTCCACGCTGCGTCCGTGTTGGTCGAGAAGGTGGCCGATGCTGCGGAAAGGAAAGGCGGAAAAAAAAATATTCCTCGCTATCCACCGGCTGATCCGGTGGGCGAACGCAAAGGCGTCCACGTAAAATCCTGGAAGGTTTCACGAAAGTTATGGAAAACGGCGAATGGTCCCGCGGTTCGTCTCCGGGAACGGCTTTCGTCCTTTTATCTGGAACTGCGGTGCCGCTCTCTCGCGCCGGGCAAGCCGGGCGTCTTGGAGCGGGCGTCTCCTGGACGACGCCTCGGATCAATACCGACGCCCAGCGTCTCATTGGCCCCTTCTCTTAGGTGCCGTGGAAAATCGCCCAGGAGATGACGACCAGGAAGAGGCAGGAGGGTGCTTCCAAGAGGGACAGCGGTGGGAGGAGAGTGGTTCTAAGGGGGTGAGCCGAGCGGACCTTCCTTCCTCCATCCTTCCACAGCCTCCAGCCATTCTTTGCAGCCGTTTCATCCCCCCCGGCCGCCTTCCACCATCCGTTTTATTTTCCGCCCACGAAGTCTACCGGCGCTCATTGACGAGGGATTTTTATGGTACGCTCGGTGCATTGTACCGAGCTATTTTGATTTCACGCCTGCCCCGCGCGCCTCGCCCCTCGCCACCCCGTTTCATATCGAAAACATATCCATCCCCTCCGACGATGCGTCGCGCTGCACACCCGCGCCTCGAGACGGCAGCGTTCTCCTTTGAAAATCCGTAGCGATTTACGCTCGACGCCTTTTTTTTTCTTCCTATCCCGCCGGCACGTTAATCGAGTAAACCTCGAAACAGATCCACCCTCGCACCGTCGATGCAGGTAACCGAACTCACGGCGGTTCGATCCGCGCCGTTCTTCCTGGCTTTAATCGAACGGGGGACGGTCAGGGTGGTTCATTAGTACGCGCGGTGAACTACACAACCGCGTGTCACCGATCGAGCTCCCTTTAAAAGCCGGCCGGCCTTTTTCCCTTGCAAACTTCCTCGGCTATCGGGAAACGGGGACGGAATCAATGAGAGGATCGTGGCGGTTGAGTACGCGTGGCCAAGTGATTTTTTGCGCTTTCTGCACCCTTTTTTCACGGCCTTTCCCTCTCTCTCTCTCTCTTCGGAATCTCTTTTCAATCCCCCTTGCCCCGTTGCTTGAACCTTTTCCCCCCCAAACCACCTTTTTTCTCCCCGTTCGCCGGTGAGCGCAACGCGCGCCACGGGACACATTATTAGCTTAATAACTTCGGGGGACCTTTTTTAATCCCGCCTCCGTTTTCAAGAGAAGCTGTGCCCGTGGAATACTTTAATTAAAAAATAAACAAGCGACCCGAGCCGGTAAACGCGCGCGAGAGATTTAAAGCCGGCCTGGACCGGCCCCGGGACATTTGCATTTCGATTCGCCGACCACGAGTCGCTCCTTTATCGCGTGTCCGCCAGGCCACGGGAAGATTTGCGAGATCGACCGGGAACGGGACGGTTCGGCCGCGTCGTTCGTACGAAAAATCGTCGAGCGGTCGTTCGAATCGTTCGCAAAAGTGGCGCGGGTAACGGCGAAAATATCGAAGCCGTGCAAACAGGTGTATTTCACCGTGGCCGTCAAATGTACAGGGGCGAGATATGATTGAAGGGGCGGTGGAGGGTGCACGGGGGCGGAGAACAGCGCGTATCGCGAGCCGCCAAACAACGTTCACGAAGCGATAAACAGTTTGCGTTTTGTCGCGTGGCCGGCCGTGTAATCAGCAATTAATGAATCCGCGGCGCCGACGAAATTTGTTCGCGCGAGGTCCATAGAAAAGTGTTCGACGTAATCGATCTATCGGGTGTTTGCCACGGGAGAGCTGAAAAGTTAGCCGGTCCGGCGAGAGGGAAGAAAGGTCCTGCATTCGACGGAACGGATACGCCCGACATCGGAATAGTTGACCGCCTATTGAATTTATCCTGGACAGGTATCCTTCGCGCGGTTCGCTCGGGAGCAGCGCGACAAATTTTAACCGCCGCGTTGCAATCCGTTCGCACGATCGTCCAAAAACCGAACCAGAACGGGTACCGTTTCGAGCGTCGAATTTTCCGCAGACAGGCTAAAGTCCAAGTCAGCCGCGGCTCAAGGAGAGCCAATGGTAGCCTGGTGAGAGGCCCGGCAAGGTGTCCGGTGGCTTATTTTTCCTGGAGGGTGAGCCACGGGGGTGGGGATAAGTCGCGAAGGCGGTAGGGTGAGCCTTGAGCGAAAGAGGGGAAAAGACTGGAAAGTGGGGTAAAATAGGCCGCAGAGTGGGGACGGGAGGGCGACACTTAGATGGTTAAATCGAGGGGCTAAGGGGTGCGGTGGAGCCCATGGCCCAGGGTGGGTCGGGTGTCCCGATAGGCGTCCGAGCGACAGAGTCTACACTTCGTTAACCCGTTGCAGTGTTATTTAATTTGCAAAGTACGCGACGCGACAGAGACTGGCCGGGGGTCAATACGGAAATTTCGTAACGACCAGCGGACGTCAAGACGATCACCCGTCGACGACGGTTCGGATTTGAGAACGATACGGAACCGATCGCCCCGCGGAGCACCAGCCATAGAAAAACAGTCATCCACGGGCGGATCGCTCCACGATCGGGTCTCACCGCGACAAAAAAAAGCCACCCCTCGCAGGTACACGTCACCCAGAAACAAACCATGCCACATCGACTCACCCCAGATTTTCTTTGGGCAGGTGTACAAAAAATTCACGCCGGAAGGGAGGGGTGACGCGTGAACCCCGAGCATCCCTTTTTTTTCTCCCTGGCCCCTCTAATCGAGCTTTTTTGTCGACATTCACGGTGGGCCCGAAGGAGCGATAGACGCGCGGGTAACACACTGGCGAACTGTCTGGGCGAACAGAAAAAAAAAAAAAAAAAAAATGTTCAACCCCCGACGATCCGCTCGTTGGAGTGGCGATGACAGTTCGGTGTTTACGTTTATACGACACGCCGGCCAGACGATGATGATTTATCTGTACGGTTGCACGTGTTAGCCCGAAACGTTCGGTAAATATAAAATCTGGTGCGTCCGGCTGTGCGACCGGCGATAGTAAAAACCCCGTTGGACGCGGAAACACGACGAGAAATTTAAACGCGGCTCAATTTGCGCTGTCTCGCGTGTCTGTTTGCGGGGGGAAATATCGGAATTCCGGAAGCGTCTCGCATTCGAGCGCACCCTCGAACGGAAAAGCTGTAAGAGTCACGTCGAAGGACGATGTTGAGAAACCGTTTGGAGAAAGTATCGCTCGAATTTGTTTTTTACCAGAGGCTCGTCGAACAAAAGTACGTTCGACCTGGAAAAAATAAATACTCGAATCCGTGGCCAATTGAGCCTCATTATCGCCGCTCGACGCGGTAGCCGAGAAACAAACCAGCGGCATCGAACGCGGCAGAGAGTGTGCTTCGACGGATCATCAGTTGGTAGCGGAGGCGCCACAGGTTACCTCGATTCAGAAACGAGAGAAAGCCGAGTCGGTAAGAGAGAATTATTCCTGGATCTCGTCTAATCTAAAGAGGATTGTTCGATCCTGCCCTCGGGCCACCCACGCTCGAGCGAGGCTTCTTTCTCGCTAGAACGGTTTCTTCGAGTGCGACGCTTTGCGCGCCGTTCGCGAAGCAACGTTCCCTTCCGGATGACGAAACCGATGGAATCCTCGAGCGCGACCGCTAGGCCGCCGTCGCTTCTCCTCAAGAGCGGTAGGTGAAATTCGAGCGAGACACGAGGACAAGCGACGGATTACGATTTTTGTGTTGAAATAACTGCGGCGCGCGCGAGATCCTCCTCGAGTTGCAGCGAGCCGAGCGGAGAAAATAAAACCGCGGCCGCGTATCAGATTTTCCAGCAGAAAAGTTTCGCTCGAGCGAGAGGTATTTTTTTTTTCATTTCTCGCGCAACGAGGTATGGTCAGTTCAACGAGTTATTTTCATCAAGGTCGCCACACAGTCTTGGCTCCCTTCTCTCCCGTTTCGCAGTTTCTTTCCCGTTCTTTTCCAACTCTGCACTCTTTCATCCCTCTCTCTCTCTCTCTCTCTTTCTCTCTCTCTCTCTCGGACTCTTTCGGCCGCGAGTGTCCCCGGCGGACCCGCGCGCAACCCGAGTCCTATGGAAAATGTGCTATTTTAAATCCCCCCCGTCTGTCCTTCGTTCGATTAACCGCGACAAAAGTCGATCGAGACCAAGTCGGGAGACTTTCCTGGGCCGACGCGTCCACAGTTTCGGAAGCGGAGCTCGGCGCGCGTTGCGTCCCGCCGCGTCCTGCCTTCCTTCGTTTCGTTCCGTCCTTCTGTCCCCAGCCCCTTCGGAATTCACCCCACACGCGATCGCGATATATCAATTCCCGTTGCAACGAAGGGGATGATGCATCGCGCGCGTCCTGCCCGAGCCTGACGAGCCACGACTCCTCGCACTTATTACACGCGCTCGGTGCGCTGCGTGTTGCGTAAGCCTCGAGAATATCGATAGTCTAATAATACTGCCGTGCGTTCGCTTGTTCGCGGTGCATCAACAGCGTTTTTCCCGTTGCCCCCGGCTGTCTAGATACCGTACCGTCCCTATTTCCCCCGAATACGCGTGTCCAGGTTCGCGTGGCTCTGCGACGCGGTGACAGCCGCCTCACTCCACCCGTGTTCGCCATAAAGAAACCCGGCATCGCGGTGTATCGGCGAATCCGGCCCCTCCAATTTTAGATGCTTCGCCTTCCTTCTTTTTGCTTCATTCATTCCCTTCGCTTCCTCGGCCGCCTATCGTTCAGCCGCGGCGGTCCCCGCTTTTCATCTTCTTCTCTGCTTCGAACCGTCGCTCGGGCGCGGGTTGCCATTTTATTTTCGCGGGGCGCGCTCGCTATTTCTGGCCGTTCTAGAAAACCCGCCTCTCCTTTTTCCGGGTCTTGGCAACGGCGCACCGGTGGCGGTACGCGAACCGAACGAGGGAATTTATTCTTACGCGGTGACCACGAAAAATATTGGTCGGGAATGTTAGTGCCAAAGAGCAGGATCGCGGATCGGCTCGCAATTTTTCACGGCCGCGCGGGGCGAGCGGCGCCTGAAGGCTGCGGTAAAATCTGCACGCTCGCACGCCTGCCAGAACGACGAATTTATCTGGGTTTCGCCCCTTCTCGAGGTGGACAAAGAAAAAATGAACGATATACGCACCGCATCTTCGACTCGGTTTCTATCGACCGCGTCCCGCTCGATGCGATGATAACGTTTTCTCGCTGGATGTTTGGCAAATCGCGAGGGGAGTGGGGAAATTTCGGAGCGCAACGCTGCTGGGGTCGGGCGGAAAATATTCAATTCGATATATATATATGCGTGTGTGTGTGTGTGTGTCTGTTTGAAGGAGGGCAAGTCGTAGCCGGCCGGAAAATTTATTTAACGCATTGTGCAAATAATACGCGCGCGCGGCGCGCAGCGATAAAAGCGTTTGCACGGATAATGCGTTGCCGTCCCGTCAGAATTATGAGTATTGATCGCTTCGCAGTAAATGTATAGTTTGTATTAGCGCGTTCTAATGTATCCTAATATGTCGATAAATATGGCGGAATAGCGTTCATTGAACGATGACTATCGTGGCAAAACTGGGCATTTCGTTTCTTCTGCGCGGCGAGCGAGGGGAGCGAAAGGAGGGTCAATGACCCCGCAGAAAATCGATCGACTCGAGATCAGAAAGGACGAGGGTCAACGTAGAAATTCGCCGTGCCGATGATAACGAGCGGCGCGTCGATAATAGCGGCGGAAGAAGAGGCAGGACGGTCGAAGAACGACGTGCGGGAAAAAAGAAATTCGCACCGCGGTCGACGCGCTGGTCGAAAGGGCCTGCTCGGGTTCCTGGTCGGGAAGACGCGGTGCAGCTTCTCCTCGGGGCGAAGCCGCCGGGCAAACGGAATCCTCGCGAGCATTGTTTGCCCCGCGGTTCTTCCGCGGAACGCGCGAAGAATCGAGCGGACGACTCCGAAACGTCGAGAGGTGGAACGACGCGAAGACCGGTCCGCCCGGACAGAAGGGAGGAAAATGGGCCGGAAAAATCGTGGCCAGGCGTGCACGCGAAACGAAGAACGGCGTGCACACTCGCTCGGTGCACACGCGCCGCGAGGCGCGCGGAGGTTCGGCGATCGAAACCCAGCCATCGGGGAAATCTTTTTCGCCGCGCGCGAGATCCGCGCGTATTGGCTCGCCGTGTTTCGCATCCGCGTATTTTCGGACGATTTTCTCCTCGCCTGGCCGCGCGAGGGCAAAGGAGGGAACGAAAGGGAGAACGCACTCGTCCACCTTTCCAGCCCTCTTTCGGCCGTCCCTCTCCGTCGCTTTGCTCGCCCCACGTTAACGCTCGCGCGTCTCTGCGGAACGAGAGGCAACGGACCAGCGTTTAATGTAAATCGCCACGCATGGGCCGCGCGCGAGAGAGAGGAAGAGGGATGCATCGAGGCGCGAGAGGGCCAGAGGCGAAGAGGGTTGGCACGGCGTGCAGGCGGGGGCGGGGACGAGGAAACATACATATGTATAGGTAAACGTGTACCCACGCTTGCATCTCTCTCTCTCTCTCTTTCTCTCTCCCGCCACTCTCTTCCACCCGCCCGCTGTATCTTTCTCTCCGACCGTCTCACTCCATTCCTCCCACATCTCTTTCACTGGATACTCCATCCCGTTCGGCGGACGGTCGGCTCTCTTTTCCATTTCAGCTCCCATCCCTGTCACGCTCCGCTCGTATTCGATCGCCCTCGCCTCTTCTCCCGTTCGCGTTCGCGTGACCGTTCCGTGGACGCAGCCGCTCGGCCCCTTTTTTCTCGCCGTCTTTTTTTTCCCTTTTTTTGCCCCTGCTACGCCCCCAGACCGACGAGTGATTTTTATAATCTGCTACTTGTTGCGCGGCCCGCTCGGAAAAACCGGAAAATAGAGGAAAACAAATGCGGGCGGGCCGGCGCGGAAGGAACGCACGGTCCGGCTACGTCCAGAGGACAGAACGGGGTGGCCGGGCTGGATAATGGGGTGGGCGAGGACGACTGCGTTGAAGCGGGGGCATGGGGAGGTGGAGGCAAAAAAAGAAAGAAAAAGGCATCGCGGGACCGGCGGAAACGGATAGCCCGTGGCGCGACTGTGCTCGTGCCTCTGTCCCGCGCCTCGCGAGCGAAAACTCATTTACCCGTCCTGGCGTATCGCTTTTCGCCTGCCGCGTTCTCCATTCGTCTTACGTGCCGATCGTTAATGGTTTCCGCGCGCGGCGAACCAGTCGCCCGGCCGCGCCGGCGAAACGGTTAAAGAAAAGCGTCGCCCGATCGCGCCCAGCGACTAAAATAAACTTTGGAAGTTGGACACCGCGGGCAAGAAGCGGCGGCACGGACGGAGAGGGTGTGGAACTGACCGAACCGTGATCCCGCGTGTCCCGATGACACCGCGGAACGACGAGGAAGAACGCGAAATGCCCCGCGGCCGCGAGCGGAGGAAGCGAGAAGCGGCGACCGCGCGGACCCAGACGCGGAAACTTTGGTACGCGCGGCCACGGGAAGGAGAGCCGCGCAAAATGGCTTCCTCCTTTTCAGGAATTATCGCGATGTAGGAAGTCTCGGCCGACCTGGCGGGGCGGGAGGGCCGCGGAGCGGCCGTCGGCCGAAAGTTTAAAATAGAATATCTCGCGAGTAACTTTCATCGGTCGTCAAAAAATCATGCAGTGTCGTACCTAGCGGGGGGCTCGACCTCCCACCCACCGCAATCTCGCGGCGAGAGACGGAGAGAAAGAGAAAGGGAGAGAAGGAGCGTGGGGCGAAAGGGAACGAGGGGAAAGGAACGCGGGAAGAACGGTTGAACGAGAAGAAAACGAGGCGACGGGGATAGCAGCCCTCTCCACGCTGCGATCCTCCGAGCTCTAGGATAGGCCACGCGGCTCGACGTTGGAAACGGCAGAATGCACTCTCGGACACATGCACGAGCGCGAACTGTGCCGCGCGCTCGATGCATCGCCGCGCAACGGCGGCGAGGAACAGCTCGCGCGTGTACGCCGAGCGGCGTCGAGCGGCGTCCCGCGAGAATTTACCGCCGGTAACTGCGCCCCGGCAGGAAGTTCTCGCGCGGTCGATTCCGTATTAGGAATTACTGCTCCTGCTGTTCTCCGCTCTCCGCTTCCGTCGCTCGCCGTGCTTTCTTCTTCTACTTTCTCGTGCCGAAGGTCTTTCCCTGACGGCGACGTCCCACGCGTGTCCGCGCCGCCGGAGCGTGTAAACGGGAGACCAGCCCTCCTGCCCCTTTCGAAAATTACCATCGGGACGATCTCGAACGAGGGAGGAGGATCGAGGACCGGGGCGCCGTTTCGAAACGATAAAACCGAAGCGACCCGTGTCGCGACGCGCGTGTTTCGGCGACGAGAATCGTCGGCGAGAGTTTGACGGGCGGCGAACGCGTTTAATAGAAAAAGGCCGCGGCATCGCTGGACTACCGTTCCCGGTACAGTTGCACGGAGAGGCTGCATCGTGCAGCTCTGATTTTCACTCTCCACGCCAATGAATGACGTAGCTGAAGATACACCGCGCGGCGTCCGCGGCGTCCGCGGCGTCCGCGGCGTCCGCGGCGTCCGCGGCGTCCGCGGCGGGCCGATTCGCTCGCTCATATTCGCTAGAGCTCGCGCTCGCCTAGTCGCGCGCGAGTAGAGTACACACGGTCTGATCGGGGGCGCATGCGCAGACGCGTTGCGCGCTACGTCTCGACTCGACTCGCCTCGGCCCGACTTCTCGGCTCTCCGTGGCTCGCCCTCCCCGCCGCCAAGGTGCATGCATGCATTCTATGCGGCGTGCACCGCATTAGATGCATTTCTAAGTCGCGCCGCAATAAATCGCAGAAATATCGAAGTGAAGAGCCCCGCGTGGCCGCGTGACACGCGCAAAATTCGACTCGACGAACCGACGTACAACCGCGACAGGGATCAGCAGCACGGACCGAGGAAAAGGGAACCGACGCCGGCACGAAAACACCGGGAGATCGACTGGTCGGCCGCTCGATTTTCGTACAAACGGATAATCTTGTGCGCGAACGGGGAGAGTCACCTCTAAGCGACTCGCTCCGTCCGCGGGAGGAACCAGAGGGAGGAACACGGAGGAACGTTCTCGGTGTTGACGATCGCCACTCCTGAACACGCACACCACGCACGTGCGAAACTTGTGACGTTCTTCGACGTGCCTCTAGTAAATCCCGCTCCTGGTAGACGCCGCTGGTGGGGATAGGGGCTGCTCGCCGCTGGAGAAAGCTTTCCTCGGACGGTCAGGTGAAAAATCGCGACGTCGCTGTGATCGGGAACCGGTGATACGCGCTCGTCGACGTCGAATTGGAATAATGCCCCGCGGTTCTCGCACGCCGGCCAGGAAGTGAGAAAGGTTACGTTCGGCGAGCCGGCCGCGGACGAGTCGCCTCGCGGACGCCAGCAATTTTCACGGAAAAGGGCTGCCACGGATGCGGGAGCGTTTCGAAAGAGGAAGAAAAGAGCACGACACACTGAGTCACGTGCGAACCAGTCCCTCCCACTTGCGAACGCGGTACCGCGGTTTTCAGTATACTGAAAATCGTAACGTCGCGAACCTCTGGGAGCTCTGCTTCCTGCACTCTCGCGCCTAGAAGCCGCGTAACGCGAGGCCCGGCAGCGTCGAGGAAATTCGAGGGAGATCGAGGAGAGTCGAGAAAAATCGTGAAACCAAAGGGGAGGAGCAGAGGAGCGTCGAGGGTCACGGCAGCCGCCTGAAAAGCCGCACCGCCGTGCAGAAGTTAATCAGGAAACACGTACGATTTTCTACGACACGCGGAGGAGACGAGATTCGACTCGCGGCTAGCGACCGCAGTGTCGTACTCCGCATAGCGCCGAGTGGAACCGCGAACGAGTGCGAACGGAACGATGCGCGCGGAGATCAGTGCTCGTCGGCCGAGCGATCTTTGAAAGAGGTCGGGACAAAGGGGATAGAATCGGACGACGCGCGTTTCCGGTGATCGGCCCGCGTAATACCTTCCGCGAGCGGTATCGATACGAGGTGTGAGCACGCGAATATCCCCCCACGTCCATCCGCGGTGGTGGTCGGACACGTCTAGCGCAACATTTTCGCCTAGCCGGCGGTGATAAACGCGAAAGTGAGTGAAACGGGAGAAACTGATCGGCGTCGTGGCGCAGTGCCGGATGAACTGGAATCGCGATTCGTGCGAAGTGGAAGAGGATGGTGACCGGCGGAACGACGAGGGGCACGACGGTAGCGGGCACAATTATCGCCGAAACGACGATAACGAGGAGCTGGTAGATAGGGAATCGACGAGGCGCAAGTTTGCAGGTAAAGTTGCCGTTCGCGAGCCAAAACCTGCTTCGAGTATCGAGCTTCGCGCTATCGTCGCCGACGTCGAAGAAATCCAACGACGATCGAGGGTATCCGAGAAAGTTTCGGCCGCTCGCGATTTCAACTCGAGCGGGACGGAGCCGCCGATTCTTTTCGCGTCCCCCGATCGATCGTCGCACCGTGGATCCCTTCCACGTGTCTGCATCTCTCGCACCGAACTCTAACAACTATTAATATTCCTTGCTTGCAGAACTCCGACCGGTACGCTTTAGCCGCAAACTAACAAACCGATAGCACGCGGATTGGAGGAAAACGGCTGATCCGGACTATGCTCGAACAAAGTCACGCCGCTCTCGTTTCTTCGCATTTTCTTCGCCTTCCAATCGCCGTGCCGTTTCTTCTGCTTTTACGCGTTGCTTAGCTGACCTCGCGGGTTACGCGAGCCTGTCTCGTTCTCCCTCTGTGCACCATCGCTCCCTGAAACGAGAAAACGAACGAAAAAAAAATGGAGGAAAACTAGTAAAAGAACGGTCTGCCGGGGATCGCGGAAAATCGTTAGATTCGCGGCAAATCTACGAAGGATCAACCATAAACGAGCCACGCCAGGCTCTTGTGGAACGATCGATCGGATAGGTGCCGGAAGGAGGGAAGGGTGGTGCACGGAAAACAGGCAGTGGGGGAGTAGCCTGATGATTAGTTGCAGTGTTTTGGAAAACAATGCGCAGAATTTCGCCCGGTAATAAATAATAAAGAACAAATAAAGGATAACGTCGAGGAAGAGCGAGATAGCGTGCAGTCCGCGCGCATTAATAACCAACGTGGCCGCATACATTGTACATTATCGAATAAAAATTAAATAAGACAGGAACAGAGGTTGTCTCTCCAGTACCTGAAACATTCATTGGCCCTTTGGCGTTACCTTTCTCCACGCGTTCGTTCGATCGACCGAACAATACGGCCGCTCCGCGGGATCATTGCCCTACCTACCCCCGAACGTCTTCTATCTCCGGTCTAAATTAAAAAGAAAGAAAGAAGGGGGGAAGAAAAAAGGGAACAAAGTAGCGAACGTTCCCCGCGCGGTTGCGAGCGAATTTACCTGACTGGAAACGCAACGTG
Source organism: Nomada fucata (assembly GCA_948146005.1). Lineage (NCBI taxonomy): Eukaryota > Metazoa > Arthropoda > Insecta > Hymenoptera > Apidae > Nomada > Nomada fucata. The sequence continues at coordinate 5,840,409 of OX411278.1, read as the reverse complement.
CACTCGCCTCGCCCCTATCGTACCTTCCTTCTCCGTCTCGTAGCGACCCTCGAATCGAACCCTTAAACAGGTCCGTTCGTCCCGGTGTCGCCTCGGAACGTGTCTGCCACCAGAAGACGAGCGCGATACTCGAACGTGGGGTGAACGAAGGAAAACGGGTGTCAGCGGTGGATAAATATCGGCGTGGCGGCAGGAGGAAAAGAAGAAAAGGGAATGAAATAATTCCCCTATCCTAATCCCCCACCAACTCTGGACACGGGGCATCACGGATGGGCTCGCCCTTCCCTATGGGCCCAGTTCCACCCCCCTTTTTTAAAGCGACCAGCTGCGGGGTCAGTTTTCGTGGAGCGCGCGGCGCAGTAAGATGCTACGCTCAAAAATTGCCATCGGCCTCGTGTCACCGTGTCCCGTGGTCGCGTGAAAATTCGCGCGCCCGTCCGCTGGTGTCCGGCGTGTATACCGCTGGAGGCGAAAACAGCAACCCCCCCGAATATCCCCGATGGAGAGGAACGAACATTGGCCAAAGGAAGAGCGCGAGAGGGAAGGGAAGAAAAAACAGAGCGGCGCGAGAACAACCGCCGGATTGCTTCTGCAGTGATGAACGCGTGATGGATATTAAATGGGTGCACGGTACGCATCGACAGATTAATTCCATTTCCATCGGGCCCCGCTGCTTTTCACGAGCAAGGTTTTAACAAATACGCGACCGCGGCGCGCGCCAGAGGTTTCGAAATATTAAACGTTCGTTTCTTTCTCTCTATCTCTCTCTATCTATCTATCTCTTTCTCTATCTCTCTATTTTTCTCTTCTCTCGTTTGTCACTTTTATCGTTGCTCAAAACTTCGCGCACAAATATTTGCCCATCGCCGATCGCACTCGCAATAGACACGCTACCGTTAAAACTTTTCTCGCTCAGGCAGCGGCGGCCGGAGGAAAAAGAAACACCAGAAAATATAGTACAAGGAGGTGGAAACAAAATAGTATCATCGTAGATAAGTGCGCGACAATAAATGTTATCTGCCCAAGAGAATTCGTATATCTCCGGGCCGGTGAAAATTCTACGCGCTGCATCGAGTGACGGAAAGTTTGAACGCGTCTTTGATTCATGCTGCGCAAATTCCGTGCCGTTTCGCGTCGCGCGAATAATTACCCCTCGAATAGTGGCATCTTCCGTGAAAGCCACGGGAGGAAGAACTCCCCCCGCCCCAACCCTCGATCCTAAAAACGTGCGGCCATATCGGCTCGTTTAATTTCACTAATTTCTTTTCTCTCGATCGCGCGAGCCCGCAGAGCGGAGAAAGGGTTGCGGCCCTTCGAGCTTCGTTCTGCTTTGCCGCGAGATCGACGGGACAAGGGAGGATCGGAGGAGACGTTAAAGGGTTCGCGAAACGTTAGAAATCTCAAGAGGGTTCGAGAAGGGTAGAGAGCGCCGTAAGGATGACGGACCGGGAAAAATAATTACTCTTCGTACGCGCGAACGAAAGAGCGCTTGAAACCGCGGGGACGATCGCAGGACTCGGAGGAGATACTTTCGACGAAGGGGCGACGCTCCGTGACGAACGATAAAATATTTCTCGGCTGTCGCGGCAACAATTTGTTTTTTTCAGCCTCGAGGCGAGAAAGGGACCGCGTTAATATCGATCCGGGGAGAACAGCAGCCTTCCGGTTTGCCCGAAAGAACGGAAAAACGTTCCGAAAGAATTCTATTATCGTTGCGACTGATTGAATCGGGCAATCATCACGCGGAAATTGGATCTCCTCGTTCCGTTTTAAGCGACAAAAACTTTTCTCCCGTTTTCTTATCGCTGAGTCGCCCACCGAAAGTTCCGAGTAACAGGCTCGCCGTCGAAAGCTCGCCGGAGCCGACTCGCGAAAGTCCAACCCCACGCGGCACTCGAGCCAGCGCGAAAAGAAATTGCGCGTACCTTTAAACCGTTCTGCGACATCGAGAACCGAATCGCGAGAAATCGCGTGAATTTGGAAATTAAGCGGCACGCGGTCGCTGGACCGTTGCGATCAAACGACAATACAAATCGAGGAGGAAAATGTCGCTCCGGGAAGATCTACGCGGACCTTATTGATTAAAACAATCAAGGGGAACTCTTTCTGCGGCGCGACTTTCGGGGGAAAGGCGAAGAACGACCGACAGAGACATTGACAATGGTCCGAAGGGGGACAGAATCGCGTGGGGAGAGGGTGGATCGACAGCAGGAAAAGATGGCGTAAAAATGGAGGGTGAAAAATAGGAGCGGGATGAGGCACGGGAATCTCCACCCTCGTTCCCTTCTCGACACTCCTCCGCGGATGTTCCGATGGGAATACGGGATGCCTCGAAGATCTCCAAATTTCTCATCCCCGGGGCGCCGCGCCGCAACTTTTTAAGACGCCCTCCATTAGCGAGCGTGCGGGCCACCAGCGCGGCTTGTTTAGTCGCACGATTTGCAAATGGAAATTTTCCCCGAAGACGCGCGGCGACTAAGTTCATCGGGGAAAAGGGTCTCGCGGTTGAACGGTTAGCACGCGTAAAAAATTGATACGCTCGACGCCAGGCGAACCGATTCGCGTTAACCGAACGGCGACGGGGGGACGGGGGCAGGGAAAATGGGTGAAGAAGGACGGGGGAAGGGGGGAAGGTGGGATGGAAAATTGTAACGCAGATGGACACGCCGAGACAATAGCCGGGAGGAGCAAAGTCGGCGTTAGATCGGAAAAGCGGAAGGTCTATTTTTACAAATATTCCGACATTCCGAATAATTCAAGGCTGCAGACTAAGGCTAACAGGTAGACGGGGTCTCGGGGGGGGAAGGCGGTACCAAGTTAAAACAAACATTTTTGCGCGTGCGAGCTTCGGCCATAAAGCTCTGCCCGGCCAAACGCATTGGCCGGCAGTTGCATAACACTCTAGAATAGCTTCGGAAAATGGTGGACCTTCTCCCGCGGCCACCTTTTTCTTTTTCAGTCCAAGCCGGCCGTTCTACGTCTCGATACCAAGAATTCTCCCCTCCCTCTGCTTCCGTACGGCTCTATAAGATTCATTTTAGAACGTTCAAAGTATACGGGCTACTTCGCGTAGATTCCCCGTCCGAAATGGCCACCAATCGAGGGCAGAACGATACCGGTGGAACGATATTTCAAGAACGAATAGAGAGGCGGACGGACGGGAAGCGAACGATACAGACTTCCTGTGATTCGGTTGACAGAAGCGACGATCGAAGGGGTAACAACCGTACTCGCGAGCAAAAATATTCTAGGCCGGTCCTGCGACAAGATTTCTGGCTGCACCGGACACGAATCAATCTTTTCGCCCCGAACTATCACCGGCTGCGACCGATCCCGGAGACGGCGTAACGCTCGAGACGATTCTCGATCCGAAACGAGAGCCGCGTTCGACGAATAAATTCGTTCATCTAGCACGAAACACGACTGCATTGACTGATGGCAATTTACAGCCAACGACTTCTCGACCAAGTCGCGTCCGAAAGAAACGCAGGCAAGGTTTTATGGCGGCGACTTCGATTCGCCATCGCGCGTCGCAGAACCGGCAGCCCGGTCAAAAATAGCACGCGACATGGTGGATATTTTTTTGGAGGGCTCGCGAGAGGGATATATCGGAGGCGCATCTTTTGCCAAACGTCGATGCATCGGGCCTCGCGATATTTCGAGTAACGCGGGCTCCCGCGATTCCCAAGGAAAAAAGATTCCCCCCGGTTCGGGGCACGCGGGGAGGTGGTCCCTCGATTTGCCGTGCGCCGTCAACGAGTCTGAGGCAATTAAAATTATTTATCAAAAGGGTCGATGGAGGGGCGCGATCTGATTAAAATCTAATTTTTCACGGATACTCTCTTAATTAAAACATTAAATTGATTGCGGCGTTGAGGTGGCAAGGGGGGTTACCGTCTTCTCGAGGCGGGACGCGGCAACGGGAGACAGGGTCGAAGAAAAAGAGAAGCGCGAGGGGGGTGGCGGTGGTGGCGCGACCGATGGTGAAGTGGCGGAGAAGATGGGGCGGCGGTTCGCGCGAAAATAAATGAAAATGAAATCAATTATAAAACTGTTTGAGGAGACTCCGAGAAGCAGCCAGCGGCACCGATGGATGGATAGACGGACGGGTGGACTGGCGCGGGTCGATCTTGAATTTTCTTAATTAAAAATCTACAGACACTGCTTTCAATTAAAAACCGAAATGCCGCGGCTTGCTCGTTACCGATCGCCAAGCTTCCCCGGGACGGTCCGCAAGACAGCAGGGAATCGGTCGCGCACAAATGTTACTATTTACGATTGCGCCCGGCGAGACAATGGACCGCGCTAGATTGCAGGTTTCTTCTATCCTGCGCCCGAAATTCTTTAGGTCGATAACGAGAGAGAAAGGGCGAAAGGGGGAGAGAGAGTGAGAGTGGCTCTCTAATCTTCGCGAGATTTTCGCAGCACGAAAACGTCTCCCCGATTTATGATCCTCCTAAATCTCGACCGTCCTCCCCTCGGCCAGGCTCTTTTGTCCCTGGACACTTTTGCACTTTTAAAACTTACTTCGCCGCGGAAATTTCATTATAAGTGTCCCGGCTCTCGCGGTGGCGATAAGGCGACGCCAACTTGCCCGAGGCGGGCTTGTGCTTGCCGCTTTACATCGCGGCCTTTTGAAATATCGCCCCGGATTTCGCCGCCTCGTCCGTTCCTTCTGTTTCGGTCCGACTTTTCCGCGACTTAATCAGCGCGGAGCGCTCCATTTTATAGATAAACAAAGTTAAGGCGCCGCGAACTCGCCACCGAAATATCGCCTGCGAATTGCCAGCCGCGTTTCACCGGCAAAGACGAAACGCTCAATCGACGCCGTAATTCGTCCCCGATTTCCAACGCGCCCAACGAGGCGCGAGTTTTCCGGAAAAACCGAGCGCGTGATCGCGAATCAACGAGAGCGGAACGACGAAGGTTGGGGGCAACGAGGTCGGCCGATCGCGATTCCATCGAAACGCGGCGTAATCACGGGCGACAGTGAGATTCGCGAAATCCCAACCCTCTCGAAGATAATGCGCCTCCTCTTCCGGGCCCGGTTTAGCGAGATTACAGTGCGATCGCGATGCTTCGACGAAGAAGAGTGCAGCTGCTGCTAACGGAGGTAGCGGCATATGCCGCGTGGTCGGCAGTGCTCCTCCGATTATCCACATGCTACGCGTATACCTTGGAGAATGGACATCTGGCCTGCCCGCGGTGCTTTGCGGATTATTTGCTCGTTTGTTCCTCTCCGCGTCCCGATGAACGGCCGATACGCCGCTTCGAAGAACCCTGGAAATTCGGCGGGGAAACGGAAAGTTTCGCTGGGCGGTTTGCCTCGAAACGTCGCGGAGACGTATCCGCGAACCCGGTCGTCCGATGGGGCGCAGCAAACGCTGAATGCTAGAACACCGGATTGAAAAGAACTCGCCTTTTCGTTCGCGAGGCGTTGACCGACGTGCCTTTGCTCGCTTCTCGATCGTTCCAACTCGCTGGAGAATTAACGCAACGGAATAAAAGCGACTGCTGTGTCTCGGCGTCAACGTCGTAGCGCAAAGTGTCCAGCGGTCGAGGGCGAGGCAGAAGTAGTCGAAGAATAACCGTCGGCTGGGCTGGGGAGGGCACCTCGAGGGGGTGGTGGCTCACGGTTGAATCGGCCGCAAATTGCGGCGAAAAAGGTAAAAGTTGGCCGCGTAACTTTCATCCGCGCGGAGGTTGCCCCGTGATTTTTGTTTTCATTTGATTACCCTCGCTCGCCCCGCCGGCCCGCCGCGGCAGGGGCGGTAGAAAACGGCTGGTTAGCAACGCAAGGGGTGCGCTGGAAGTTGGCGAAAGCGCTCCGCGAGATCCCGTTATTTTCACGTGCTGGAATCGATAGCGGCCGCCCACACGTACATATTTCGCCCGGTCATGCCGGCGCGCACCGCCGTGTGCCGATGCGTTAGGTTGGGTCAGGTTAAGCTCGCGCTTAACCCGATAGCGCAGCTAGGTCACATCGCGCGGTAGGTGTTTACATCGGGGAAGACCACGCAAGGATGCCCAGGTAGCATGACCTACCGCGAAAGAGAAATCGCGTGGCCAAAATCTCACCCCACCGTCGTCGTCCTCAACCGCGTCGTTGCTTCCGCGCGACTCCCAGGGATTACTTTCCCATTTAGATTCTATCTGACGATCGCGCGCCGCTTTCCTTATGCTCCGCTCAGACGGCCATTCCCCGGCATTTTCTCGCGGCGCGGCCTCTCCTTTGTTTTTACTAATTACCCGGGACAAGTGAGCCATCGAGCATCCTTCCTCATCTTTCCTTTCGTCCTCCGGCGCCGATCATTAGGCGGCCGGCCAAGAGGGTGTCCCCGACGAATCGCTTCCCATTCTATTCTTTAAGCAACGCGACGAAACTATTGTTCCAATTACCGTCCGGGCGACAGCCTCTCGAATACTGTCGAATCGCCGATACGCATCCACCGATGGTTTCGCGTGCCTCGTCTTCGGTTGAACCGGTGCACCGCGGTGGCTCTGTTCGTTACATTAGCCCGTAGCCGATGGGCAAAAAAAAAAATGAATATATATATAGCAGGGTAATGGGGAACAATCGGTCGAAACCGCGCGAAGGAATCCGGACGGTCGGTCCAGCGGGGTTGAATTCGTCGATTCGACAGCGGTCCGCTGCAGCTGGCCCGACAAAAAATCAGCATCGATTGTTTTATCGTCCCCGGCTGTTTTACCCGTCCGTTGGTCAACCGGTCCTTTCTCCTTATTACGATTATCCCGGGGAAGGGTCGTCGAAACGGAGGGTCGTACGGTCTCATCCCTGCTTAGTTGGTTAAAGTCCGTCGGTTCCGAGGGTGAGGCGCGGGGCCAGGTTTCTTCGCAGCGCGGCGACGAAATCAAGGAGAGCGTGGCACCTCGGAGGCAAGGGCTCGTCGGAGACGAGCGACTAGCTGCCGTTGGAGTACCAGCGAGATGGAATTTTTTTTTTTACGCTGCTCTCTCCGAATGCGTCTCTTGCGGTCGGCGATAAAGGGAGATGTCGCCGGTAGCAAAAGAGACACGGTCCTTGGGATGTACCACATGTCACGGGGCCGCTTGTCCGTATATGCAAATCGTGCCGAGCCATTGTGTCCCGCTGAACCCCCCACCCCTTCGGGCCGACAAAAAGATCCAGGTCAAACTTTCATCCGGTTAGAAATTTTTATTTTCCTATGAACGAAACAACAAAAGGGGTCAACCCTGACGCCGTCCCGGGGTAGAATGCCGACGGGGTTCGGTTGGACTCGCGGCGCGGAGGGCGAGGAGGAGGAACTCGGCATTCTTCTGAACCGTTCAACGGTCGTAACAGTGTCGCTCTAAGACAATCGATACAATTACGCGGAACCGCTATCGACGCTGCGAAGAGACGAGGCAGGGAGGGTCGTGATCCCTCCGCAAGTTTTCCTCCTGCCCTAGCGCACCCTTGGTGCCTCGACGCGCAAAGGAAGAAAAAAAAGGGTGCGGAAGGTTCCCGAACGACCGACGCCGTTTAAATCCAGGAAAGGAAACGCGAGAATAATTGGACGCGTATCCCATTAACAAAATGGACGAGTCTCTTTTCGTTTCGCGAGAAGACCAGGGCCACGTTGTATCGTATAAATATGATACGACGCGAACGGCGCAGAGGAAAAGTAAGACGGGCAGCCGAGAAATGTATTAACGCCTATATTGGTGCCGCGTATCGATTATCGTAGTCTACAAATGGTAATAAGATCTGGTCTATCGAGGAAAGGCTCGCGCAGGGGAATGCCGCTCGAGAATTTCCACAGGCGAGGCACGCGGTTCTGGGGGTGGTCGATCAACCCCCGTGGAAACGCGACGGAGCGAGCTGCGGTCAACGCTAGGATTCGAAATACGACGGTGTACGTACTCTGTTACGTCGCGTACGCAACGATGTTATGTTAACCTTATCGTCGGGATGGTGAACTGGCACGTAGCGTCACGCTAACACCCCCCGATTGCTATTCGCCACGACGAACCGGGCGAAATCTTCGGAACCGCGAGTGAGGGTGGAATTCGTCGCGAGACTTCCTTCTAGACGCCACGAAATCGTGGCAGGATCTACGCGTTCCCCACGAACCGAATCGCTCAACTTTTAATTTCCGCCACCTTGGACAAAGTTCGAGCGTTTACTCCGACGTGTTCCCCGACGATGGAAATTTCACACGCATCCCCTTAACTCTAGCGGCAAGAATTCGTCGTATCCGAGAGTTTCCGCTTTTTCGCGAACCCCATCCGTGTCTCGTAAAGCGGGGAACGGGACGAGCCGCGGTTAACGACGGTATTCGAAATACATACACGTCGAACGCGAGGTCCATTCTGGCGTGTACGCAACAACGGCGTGCTAACCTTACTGTCACGCCGAGGCCAAAGGGATGTAAAGCCGCGATAACGCCTCCGAATCGTTATTGGGTGTGATAGAGAAGCCACCCCTCATCGTTTACAAACCGCTCTATCGTGGAAACGAAGCATCGTAAACAGCTGGAAAGTCGACGTCTAGAAAACCCTCGTGGGGCTCGGCTGTTGCGGTTGCTCGTTTAATTCAACGGGGTGGAGAAAAAAAGGAGCGAAATTTCACGCTTTGGGTCAACTTTTCGCCGAGGAATCTTGCGACGCCTGAACGGTCCGTGGGAACGATTGAAACTTTATGATAATAGACGAACGATGCGAGGATACGAGAAACGGCTGAGAATTGTCCCTTTTTCACCGTTGCCTTCTTTTCATCCGATCGATTCGCCAAGATTCCGTCCCTTTTCGAAAAAATCTGCCGCCGACACGAAGAATTGCATTAATACCATAGCCCGAATACCGAACAATGTATCGCGAAACGAAATTCGAGGCAGGAATTTCAGACTCATGGATGCTCGTGCAGCCGAATCACCGGCGTAGCAATCGAAATAATCGATAAAACGAACGCACCCGATGGTATGTGAATAACGTTTCGAAAGAGCAAACGCCACCGGAATGTACGTTCGAACGCTATTTTGCAACGGGCAAATTAAACAGTCAAAGACCTTGCCCGTTCCTGCAAGTGATACATTCGGCGAATCGGTCTCATCTGTAACGCCGATTATTTTAAAAACGTCGCGATGGACGAGAGTCGACAGGAGGCAGGAACAGGCGCGGAGAGAGAGAGAGGGAGAATGGAAGAAAGGAAGAAAGAAAGAAAGAAAGAAAGAAAGAACGGAAGAAAAAAGAAAGAAAGGGGGTGGTGGGAGTACGACAGCTATATATAGAGAATGAGAGAGAGAGAGAGAGAGAGAGAGAGAGCGAGCGCGATAGAGTGGAGGACGAGATGATCGGCGTAGGCGCCTCGTACGTCGTTATCCACCTGGCGGGGTTTGCGCAGCGCAAAACGCAAACGCAGGAAAGCGCAGAGAGAGAGGCGCTTCAGCGCATGGGGCAGTAGCGCTGGTCACGGGGGTGGGCAAGCGGGTTGGACGGTTGAGAACGGGACAAGGTCCAGCAGAGAGGGCTGCGTAGGGGCGAGCGAGAGGCAATGAGGGCCGCGGGGTTGCTGGAGAGGTCGAGGGGTGCGCGTCCGAGAGAGGGTTGGTGGCTCGGTGGTGTGATAGAGTCGGCGAGGAGGTGAGGTGGGGGTGCCCGACACGGGGCCACGGCGCAGTTGCTACTCAGACACGGGGATGCTCGCAATGCCTCTATCAAAGGTTACCGAAATTTTCCTAAAATAACCGCGTTTCGTATCGGAATCGGCGGAGGAACCGTGTCCGGTGCGCGCGAGGTGTTCTTAGACGAAGGGGGTAGCCCGGGTCGGGTGCGAGTCGCGGACCTCTCGGTAGAATCGCGGGGGCGCGTCGCGCGTCGAGTTCGAGCATAAGAAGGATCGAGAATCGGAACGGTTAATCGTGGTAGAGATCCGGTGGTGAGATCGGCGTGTTCTTCGTTAAGGGAACGAGGGCACGGGACGAGGTGAAAGCCTCAAGAGAAAGGGAAAGATCGAAAGGGGGAGAGAGCGAGGACGAGAGAACGAGAGAAAGAGAGGGCGAGGGTAGCGGAGAAGCAAGGGGGAAAGTTGAAGAAGGAGAAAGCGAGAAGGAAGATGGAGGCTGCTTTCTACCAAGAACGCTGTCCCGCGACGCACCAACAGACACTGGCGAGTCGCGAGGAGCACGTGGGGGAGAAAAGTCCGGGAAAGCACGAGGAGCGAGGAACAGGAAGAGACTAACTGCGAGAGCCGATGGGAGAGCGAGAAGGAGAGAGCCAGCCTCCCGACGCGTCTTACCACGACGCGCAAGGAACGACGCCGCGCGCCACCCTAGAAGGGGAACCGCGATCTGGAGGGGGATGAAAAAGGGGTGGCCGCGGCGGGGGTGGCGAAGACGCTCATTCGTTCCTACGGTCACGTGGCCCTTTTCTTACAAGCAAAGCTTTTTCCTTTCGTCCCGCGGGAAATTCGAACCCCTTACGTCGACGCTAGCCGAACCAAGCAGAAGGGATGAAGCCGTTCCACCGATGCCGGACGCCACGATCTACCCCCGTCTATATGTCGATGACCCCCTAATACAGAACCGTTCTTTTTACTCGCTTCGTTTCTTCCGGTCAGATTTTTTCGGGACCCGGCGGTCCCGAGTTTGCTTTTGAAACTTTTTGTACTTTAGGCGTCGATTCTCGATTCTTCCGTGCACACCGCGAATGCCGCGTACCGTACCGCACCTCGTAGAGAAGTAGAGAAGCAATCCGATCTTGCTCGCGGGAATGATACGGGTCGCAAACGCCCCCGCCTCCCCCCTACCGTCGTCTTCTTTCTGTTTCAGACGCGTCGCACTGTGTTGTTATGTGTTGTCATAGTTATTTCATTGAAAAATTAATTTCACCGTTTTCGAAACATCCGTCGATTTCTGTCTGTGGAACACAAAGTCTGAACAACTCCTCTTAAGTTTCTGTCGAAACCGGACTCGATTATTTAGACAAAAACCTTTCGTTCGAGCGTTTCTCATTTCGAAATTACGACAAATACGAAGAAGACGACGAAAGCACGGAAGAGAAAAGGAAAGAAGAGGAATGTGAATATAGGAAAGCAAGAGAAGAAAAAGATCGAAAAAAGCACAAAAAAAAGGGAAGAAAGGAAATTAATGAAAAAAAGCATTGCCTTAAAAAAAGAAGAGTATACCTACATTGTCGAAGGAAGAAGCAAGAAACACAGGGGGGGAAAAGAATATTAAAATACAAAAAATAACAAAAAAACACTTTAGACGCCTAACAAAGTAAATTGTAAAGATATGACTAAAGTATATTTTTAACAAGTTTTGAGAAACTTTAGATTTTAAAAGTAACTTTTAAAAGCGAAAGAATGAAAAAAAACCATAAAATTCTTAATAACTAAAAATGTGATCTAAAAGTCGTTGCTACCAAGAGAAGCCTTATGTCCTTGTTTCAATTAGTTCGGTTCCAAACGTAAGTATTACCATCAACTGCAAATGACGCGTTTTTGCATGGCATGCCGCATGACACCTACGTTTCTCATGGAACGAGTGCAAGCTCGCCGGGCGTTCTTCGATTTCGACCGCTTTGCGCTAACGTATTATCAATCGGGACGCGGCATCTCTGCGCGACGCGTCTCGCAAGTCGCAATAATGCCAGCCCTTTAAAGTACGGCACACCCAACCGCGGCCCCTGCGAAGTTGGCCCTCGTAATTGCGTAGACTTTCCACCGTGCAGAGCCGCAACACTTATCCCGGGGAATCGTTCGAAACGATTGGTCGCGGGGCCATCCGCAATCGTGACAACTGCACGCTGAAATCGCTACTGTCGGCCCGTGTCATTGTCATTAGGAATATTATTGTTGTAATTCGCGGCTGCATCAAGCAGTATGGGACGGCACGATGATTGGCAGCGATAAGTCGTGTCTCGATCCACTAGCGACGGTCTAGGGACCTCCGCGGGCAAACAAGATCTAGCGTTACAGATAACGGCTGTCTGCGGAAAATTGATTAACTGCGGAACGTGGTCCTGGGTAGACGCGCGAAAACCTCGACGGCCCTGACAAGAACGCCGACGGAATTGTCGCGAGGCGAGCCGAATCGCGATCGCCGAGACACCGAATCGGCGCGCCTCGTCGCGCGGAACTTGGGCGGAAAATCTGGAAAAATCGGTGAAAATCGGGCAGAATCGATCGTCGGGACCGGCCAGCTCGACGGGGACACGAGAACGGAGTCGGGGGCCGGGTGGGGCACGCGGGGTCGGGAGAGAAAAATTGCGAGGCGAACGGCCCGGCAGAAATGATTTTATTTTCCGTGCAAACGATGACGCACCGCTGGCAGACCCGGGAGCCGAGCGGCGATGATCAGGGGCGAGGGGACCGAGGGGGTAGCTGAACGGGGGTGAGCTGGGGTTCGATTTGAAATTTCCTATTTCGCAAACGCGAGGCCTGGCTCGAAAACCGGCCCTCGCGTGCAACGTAGCAACGCGCGACACGCGAACGATACGCTCGTTGGCGAACGGGCGAAAATGACGAGGGGGGACGGGTGATGCGGAGCATCGGCAACAGCGCGGCTTCGTTGAGCATTTTTTCGATGATTTTCAAGAGGCGGGGGCGAGGTGGCCGAGGAGGTGGAGGCACACGCATACGGGCACGGGGGCGCAGGGTTTGCGTGTAGGAGCGCGAGCGAGTCTATCATCCCATTTGGCTGGGTTCGTCGATGGTCGGTGTTGTTGCTCCGGGAATGCCAGCAGGGGGTGGCGGACAGAGGCGGAAAGGCGTTAGGGTGCCCCCTCCCCACCCCCCCCCCCGCTCCTGCCGATGGAAAGAGGAGGCGATGCAACTCGGTGTCGGTGGTAGCATGAACTAGGGTGAGCGAGCGAGAAAGGGAGCCGAGAGGCAGAGGGTAGCGGGCCTGCATGCATTTTTTTTCCACACCCCGCGTATTGATCCCGGAGTCATTCAAAATGGCGGCCGAGGCCGAGTCAGCCAATGACTGCCTGAATCGATGACTGCAGCGAGCCACCCCCGGACCGGCCAATGGGAGGCCGTCGCACGGCGTTCTATGCGGGAACCACCACCCCGATATACGAGACACCGGCCTACCACCTTCCCGGTGCTACTTGTACGTGCACACGCGTTCGCACGCGTGTTCGTTTCGTATTCCGGGTTCGAGCTCGCCGATGACCCGGGACACGTCGATGATTTCCATGGAAAATTCCCCTTCCCGGCCGGCCGAGCTGCATTTCGACCCCCCCCCCAAAAAACCATCCAACTTTCGACGATCGCTCGGCCGCCCGGCTATTTCCGTCCAGACCGTTCGCATTCGCCGCCCGACAATTAACGGCCCACCCACCCCTTTCGTTGCACCCTCGGAAAATAACGGGAGTCGGACCCGAGGCTCGTCGCTAGATCGAAAGAATCGTCGGCCCGGTTCTTCCGCGTCGTCGAGCCTTCGACTCGCTTCTTCGACGCGCTACCCGATGACGATTTCTCTTCCGGCAGTTTTCTAATCGATGCTCGAGCGTGGCTCCAGCGTATAGGCGCATCTTTGTCCTCCCGCGAGCACTCGTAGATTGATATCGGGCAACAGCTAGCTGGCTGCTTCGTGACACCGTTCAATCTCTAACGGAGTCGTTATCTTGGTCACCTTGATCCTGGATACCAGTTCCCTTATCTTATCGTGCCGTATGCTCGCGACGAGTCGCAGAAAAAGAGTTTGCGACTAACGGCGCAAACAGGTCTCCCCCCCTCCCTTCATCCTCCCCCTCCCCCCCCCTCCCCTTCGACGCCTTCAGCATTTTACTCGCGTCTTCCTGCGGGCGACAAGATCCTGAAAATCGGAGCGCGGGTCCGCGGGATCGCGCGAGGGCCGGGTACGTCGGTTCGTCAGCGGCGGTGCACAGGATTCGCCGGTGTCCGTCCGTTGAATCGAAGCGCATCAACTTTCTGCCACCGCACTCGTTTGCCGTACTTTGTGCTTGACGGCGGGGCAAAGAGAATGTCGAAACTGCACGAGGCACGAGGCACGATTGCATCACGGTTCGCAGAGCGTGCACCGCGCGCTGCATTACATCTGTGTGTGCATATGTACTTAGATTGGCTCCTATTGACATAGCCACAGACGACGACAGTGGTGGTACAGTCGGGAAAAATCCGAGCGACGCGTTCCGCAGCCTCGTCGCGGCGTGTCCACGCCGGTTCTCGCCCAACACTTTGATCTTCAATGGGAGAGCACGCTCGCTGCCCCCCGAATTTTCCGTCAGAATGAATTAACAGGAAATCGAGCGATCCGGACGCTTCAGTTTCACGGAACGTTCTCGTTCACCGAGGAATCGGTTACGCTCGAGACCTCAGCGGCGCGCAGTTCATCTTCCCGTCTTCGATCAGAACCGCCGACACCCGCGATGATTATCGGCTCTGGGATCGAATTGTGCGGCAGCTCGAGAATCGACTTCGTATGGAGCGCGCATCTTCGTGCCGCGAAAGCAGCAGGTTTTCCGTTTGCAATTTCTCCGGGCGGACGGAGGACGCGAGACAATTGCGGCTGCGTTTCCAAAAAAAATGTCGATTATATGCGAAACGCGGCCGTTCGAGCGAAGGGTAGAGACGCGAGCGCGTGCACTTTCTGCTCAAGCTGTACTAAACGCACGATGAAATGGTTTTTCTAGCGCAGGCAGTTTTTCTATTAAGCTTCATTTGTTTCTTTCATTGCGTAATGCGCCGGACGCGTCGCTCATTTCATCCTACTGGCGACCACTTCCACCGCTAGAATTCTTAATCCGGATTGCAGTTTCGATACGCGACGCGTCGTTCGCCCCGTCGGCGATGTTACACAATCTCGATCTCGATCGAGGGCGGAGACGTCCAAGAGCGCCGAATTTCAATAGGCAGTCATCGGTTAAGACAGCGATGACATTTTTCCAAGGCGATCGATATTTCGCGTCGCGGTTAGCCCGGACAGGAACCTAGAAAACAGGGCCGTCACCCTTTTCCGTGATCGTTCCACCCCTGTTCCCTGCCTCGCCACCAGGCGTCACTTCATCACGGGGTGGTTTTTCTCCCGAGGGGATGAACTGGCGAGGCAACCTCACACGAGCAGCGAGCAAAAATTCAAACTGCTCCCGATCGAAAGCACACGCCTCGCCTCCGAATCGGTTGGAACAACCGCTGCTGCTGCTTCGAGGAAGTTCGAAAAGCTCTCACTCCCCTGTCCCTTCGCGTCGAAGGGAAGGTAGGAGTCGCGAGGCGAATTGACCGCGGTTAAAAGTTGCGTCGCCAACGCGCACGGCAAAATTCTATACGCTCGGCAGGAAGCGAATGTACGATCTGACAAACTCGCTGTACTTGCATACGTTCAAAAGAGTATCGTCGAGGAAACGGCGCTCGGCATAGGCGGCGGTTGAACGGAGAACAGGTCGAGGGTCTCGTTTTGGCCGACAATCGAAAGAAAGAAGGCGAGATCAGGGTCAGAAGACAAATGTCTTCCTACGCAGAGCCGTGCGTTCTATCAGGGTAGTCGATCGGGTCGATTCACCGAGGGAAAAAGGAAAGAAAAGGAGAGAAAAAAAGAAAAGGGATGGCAGAAGAGGGGGTGGGCAGAGGGAGAGAGAGAGAGAGAAGGGGGAATCGCATCGCGCCGGCACAACTGGCCACCGAGATGCAAGTGCACGTGCACGTCGTGTGCATCGACTCGGAGTACACTGGTGTGTCGGTTGGTTCGTCGAGGTTCCAGCTGCCGATCGAGATCGGGGGAATCGGGATCGGGATTGGGATCTAAAATGTTACATGAACGTGTGCACGTACGTAGGTGCAATTGGTCGCCCGTTCGCCGGCCCGTGCGAATGCTAGCCGGTGCATATGTGCGCATACAGACCGCGATCCACCCACCCTTCGCAAAAGGGCCCCGTCTCTCACCTGTTTTTACCCTGCCGGTTCATTTGTAATTTAAAACGAGCCTCGATTGCTCAATGCGGCCCCCGCCCCACCCCGCGCCCACTTATCGCCCTAGTCCATAAATTCGGGCGCATTATTTCTGTCGTAAAAGTTGCGAGCCACTTGAGAAACAACCTCGGGTAACTCGGCGTGCCCGGTTATTTGATTGCCGATAGCTCTCGCCGGTTAGCAGACGCGGAACTCGGCGGATTCAACGAAAAAGTTCCTTTCTCGCGTTCGCTTGTGCGTCTTCGACGAGTCGGGCCCGTGGTTATTGTTTGTCGGCGCTGTTCGACGCGTCGACCCGGAAGGGTCGGATCCTAGAAGAAGGCCGACGCTCCGTCATCGGCGCGAAAGAGGAACGGCGCGTACTTTTTGTCACACATGGTTAGAGGTATGCACGCGCGTGTCGCGCGAGGGTAGCGGCAACGGGTGGAAGGGCAGGGCGAAGAATTCACGGGTGAGCTGCTTTCTTGGGGAAACTCATCCACCTGATGCGTGGAGGGCCCTCTCGGTTGCGGATAGTCACCGGAGGGTGGACGCTGTGTACTCGACGGCGCGACACGTTGGTGGGGATTGGAGCGAGAAGAAAAAAAGAGGACGCGCTTCTCCGCCCTCCGGACTAACACTTCCACGTGGCGTACACGTGGAAAAAAGGACGAAAGCGAGGTAAAAATGCGGCGCGTGGGGGTTGGCGCCCGCCGGTGGGGGTGAAGGCGGCGAAACGAAGGTAGGGAAAAGCAGACAGAGGAAAGGACCGAGTGCCCGGGAGGGTGGAGGGTGGAGGGTGCTCCCGCGTAGGAGCAAGCGACGGTGGCGGAAAACGAAAGAGAGGGACGCCGGAGAAGCGGCCAGAGGGGAAAGACGTTGTCGGAGCAGGAAGGGATGGAAAGCTTATATCGTGGTGGGGTGGACAAGTTAGACGAGCGCGATGAAGGGGCGAGACGAAGAAAGGAGGGGGCCGTCTATTTGACGGAGAGGACGCGTAAGACGCGTAGAATGACCATCGACCAGCCTCGGCTATGAAACGAGCAACGGCGCCTTTCGTTGGATAGTCGACGTCCACCTCGAGGTCGACGATCCATCGTTTGATCGGGATCGCGAACCGGGAGGAAGAATATATCCGCCGCCAGTTGACGAAAGGATTCATTAAGGGCACGATGCATTAAGGCTGCGGATAAAAAAGAATCCGATTCGAACGGACGACCCAGAGTGGGAAGGGATAAAAAAGAAAGCGCTTCCCACTCTCTTTCGTGCTGGTTAGTCACGCGTGTGTGGCCATACGGAGCATAAGGGAGGAGGCCATTTTTATACGACTCCGGTCCCCTTCTTTTTATTCGTACCTCATGCTGCTGTTACACCCCCTTACAAGGGCCCTCGATAACAATTTTTCAGTCAGTCAAATTCGTCGGGTCGTGAGGTTCGCACGTCCGCGTGTTCGCAGAGGAAAGGAAACGCGTGTCTCGGTGATCGGTTTCGTTGAGTACAGGTGAGACGAAACTTTCGGGGATGGACGAGCGCGTTGCGCGATAAAGCCGTTCGCGTATAAGTCCCCGCGAGCGAGGGTAGCGCCGGCGATTCGGATGGTTAGACGGGGAGGAACGGCGTTCTCGAAGGCTGCCTTTCTTTCTGGCGTATCTCGGAGGGGTGGCAAGCAACGGGAGCGCGAAGAAAAGAGACGGCCAGAGATTCGCGGAGCGGGGAAGCTTAAAAAGTGGAAAAAGGAGAAAGAGAAAATGCCCCACTCTCTTTCTCACCCCCGACGAGGGGCTACCCCCGTAGGAGACGTCGGCGGAGTCGGAAACGGAGAGGTTTCCCACCCACACTGAGAAGCTCGCACAGAAGGAGTACGAAGAGAGGGGTGGATGAGTGTTGAGGAAAAGGGGGAGACAGAGCGCGCGCTTCGTTCGTCGTCTGGTGGGGGCAAAGGAACAGAGGGGTGGCTTGAAAACTGCTGTCCTAGGGCAAGCTCAGTTTTTCGTCCTCTCGGAGGTAGATTTTGGTCGTGGGTGGACCGGTCAAGGGTCGGACGTTGGTCGAGGGTGGCCTGGGCCGGGGCCCAGGTCCTAAGGACCCTCGCTCGCGAGACTCTTAGACGGAAAAGGGAGCTGGCGAAGGGAGCCGGAGGCAGCCAGAAATTTCGCGACCGCGCACCACCTAAGACAACGCCCCTACCCGAACACGCGTTCTTTAAGGCACGAGGGGGTGGCTTTTAGTCAGACGCACGCGGTCTGAGAAGCGCGCCACCACCGGCCCCCGACGGAGAAGGACTTAGCGTTTCTCGCGAGCCGCAGACCCGAGTCAGTTTCGGTTCCTCCTCCGTCAAGGACTCGAGAACGCGAAAGAGGAGAGAGCTTTTTCCTTGATCGAGCAGACGTCGTGGTCGTGGTCGTTGTCGTTGTCGTCGTTGTCGTTGCCGTTGCCGTTGCCGTTGTCGTTGTCGTTGCCGTTGCCGCTGCCGCTGCCGCTACCGCTGCCGCTGCCGTTTTCGTCGTCGTTGTCGTTGCCGTTGTTATTGTCGTCGTCGTCGCCGTCGTCGTTTACGTCGTCGTCGCCGCCGCAGTGTTCCAACGTCTTCGCGTCTGCAACAGGATACCGGAACGACGCATCGTCTCGCTCGACTGATACACTTTGCACTCTCGACTCCAAGGAGAAAAGTCGACCAAGTGCGTTCGCGCGGATCAGCGTCTTCCTCGATCTACATCACTAGTTCGAAGCTTCGGCCTTCGCGAGAGATCGACCCCGGTCCGTTCGGAACGTAAGGGATCTTGGACTTGTTTTTCTTCGATATCGTGCCTGCCTGTCCGCGTATTCCGTCAGTGACCGCGACCAACTCCGCGGGACTTTGGAAAAAGTGATCGCTCTTCCTCGCATGCGGGCGAGAACGTGCCGGTGGAGTTCCTCGATCGTTTCTTTTTTCCTCCGTGATTTTGGTCAGTTTTCCCCTCTTTCGCCCAACCACCACCGATTAACCCCCTCCATCCCAGCTGCCTGACATGCCCGGTACACGTCATAGTCGTCTGCAGTGTTTCGTCGCGATCGCGGACGGCTCTATACCCTTTCTTAATTCTGCCACTCGAGTTGGAAATAGAGTGGCCTGTTAAGAGGCGACGAAGCAAACGGAAATGAGGAGCCGGGGAAACTACCAGAACGTGTGGCAACTTTGACGTTTGTCGTAGATTCGGCTGAAAATTTCGATCGCGAACACCGCGAAAGCCACCGATGCCGCGAACAATGCTGACGATTCTACGGAAGGTGATGAGGAAAACGGCATTCCTATTTCCTACGCCATATGTACCAGTGCAACTAGTTAAACGTTCAAGTACCATCGGGATGTTGAGGAATGTTCGCCGGTGTGAAATCTCGAATTGCCGGTCGCTTTAACCGTTAAACGCGACACCGCGCGTTGCTCGTCGTCGCGAGAGAAGCGCGCGATCAAGCCGAGTTTCGTTAAACTTTCAATTGAATCGAATTCCGGTACACGGAAGGGGAAACGCGCGAATGTCTTGTCGGATCGCCGATGAGCCAATGGTACAAATCTACGATTCAATAGCGATCGGTGTTTCGCCGCTGCCTCGTTGTGAAAAATAAGAGTGCTCGTGATAGGAAGTAGCTTGCACACCGGTGTCGAACAATCAAAGGACGATTCCGATCCCTTCGCTCCCTTCGATTGCAATTTCCTTCCTCTCGGAGAATCCGTCGAGAGATGACAGTGAATCTTTGTTTCTTTCCTCGAACGAAATCCCGGGCCTCCGTCCGCGGTGACGGGATGCGAGGCGACGGCGAGACGTTTCCCGATACGCGTGTTCTCGTGAAACGATTCTGATGGATCGAATACGAAGTATGCGTCCCAGCATCTGATCCCGTCGTTGAAGTGTCAAGCTCCTGTTCCGTTCGTCGTTTCTCGTTTCTTTCTTCTCGTTTCTCGTTTCTCGTTTCTCGTGTCTCCTTTCTCGTTTCTTGTTGCTTGTTTCGCGTCAAAGCAACACGGTCCCCGACAACAATTCCGTAGACTGTTATGAGCGCGAGCGGTTCGAACGAGTCCGTCAGAAACGAGTGGCACGGTGGAAAATGTTCGACGAAACGCACCTGTATTTCCCATTGCCGAATCGCCGTCGAACTCAGCGTCCCGGCATACCTGAAAAACGAGCCCGGATTAGCAGAATTTTGCTGGCGAAACCGCGTCCGGTATCGTGGACGACGGAAAATCGTCCATCGTAACCATTCGGGCCACGGGCTGTGATCTAGTTGCATGCTTAGAACGCGATTGAACGTGCGAACGAGTGAGAGACCGCTGCTGGTGCGGATAGTTGTGGAATCGTGCCGGTTAAGCAAGCGCCCACGTTGCTGATAAACGACCGGCATAAAAATAGCCTTTTCTTTCTGAATTGCAGCTTCGAGCGGGAGACGCGTTGCAGCAAGAGATTCCCGCGCAGGAGAGGAAGACTGGACAAAGCGGAAGAAGCAGAATAAGACGAGCAAAGCAGAAGAAGCGGAGGAACACAAGAGGAAGAGAAGAGCGAGAGCGAGACGCGTAGAAGCGGGGTTGCGACGGAAGTGATTCGATAGCGAAGCGAAGGAAGAACGCGAAGGGAGCTAGAGAGAGTAAAGAGTGTGCGTGAGAAGGGAAGAGGAAGAGGAAGAGGAAGAGGAAGAGACATAGAGAAGAAACGAGAGAAAAATCTGTGGAATAGGGCTAGATCTGGAGGAGAAGAAGCGAGTGGAAATATCGGTAGTGGAACAGCAAAAGAAGAGAAAAGGACGAAGAAGAAGAAGAAGAAGGAGAAGGAGAAGGAGAAGAAGAAGGGAAAAGAATAAGCTCGTTAGAGAGAACCTCGCGCCGCATACATATATATTTCAGTGTGTTCAAAAAACGAGTGTACCTAAGTGCAATATTATTAAACCTAAACGATAATAAGAAGCAACCACAACTACCATCGACGATATCGTTAACGGCGAACGGCCGATCGATTATCGAATAGAATTCCTTTTAAAGAGTAAAATACCCTAGAGTCGCATTTCGGGGAGGATTCGTGTTCGGACGCGAGGAGCAGAACGAAGAGGTCGTATAGAAGAGAACTGTGCAGACGGAGTGACCGAAATCTCGAGTGAGGAGTACTGCCGTCCCGATTCAAAGAAATCACACACGCGACTGTGCCGGTCCCTTGTTTACGCTATCGACGAAGGGTTAACGCGCGTTCGCGGGCACACGACGTACACACGCACACACACGCACATATACATAACGGGGCTACTAACTACTCAGGGCAAAACGGGACGAGCAGTAACATCCGCGAGTGCGATTTCTCACCCGACCGTATAGCCAACGACTTGCTTCGCTCGGCAAGATTCGCGTCAACACGGACTGTCCTTCTCGTTCACACCGTCCGGGCTGGGCAATCCTGAATTTTAACCTGAACTTAAGTGTACGATAGACTTTAAGTTAGATAGAACAAAGAAATAGATTGTTCTCCGCTGTCGGAGGACGTTTGAGTCGCGCGTGCATCGATTCGTCGAGCACAGGATCGCAAACACCCACACACCACGCACACACGCAACACGCACACACATACACGCGCACACATGCGTAGAGGATACGCGTACGTATCAACGGAAATACAGAGCGGAGGAAAGAGGAGCTGAAGAAAGGGCCGAAGAACGAGGTGAATAAAGAGGAGCCGAAGGGGAGACACCGAGCTGCGTAGACGCACGCAGATTCGAAGAACTAATCGGCGATCGGGTTACGGGAGACACGATTCGCAGGACCGTGAAAAGTGGAGGAAAAGTAGGCGACGCGAAGAACAGACTAGTCGGAGAGGTCGCGGAAGAAGCGTGAAACGAGAGTGAGAAGCGTGAGAGAGAGTGAAGGGGCAAAAGGACAGAGTTTCATGAGCCAAGTAGCGGGAAGCGGCGGCAGCAGCAGCAGCAGCAGCAGCAGCAGCAGCAGCAGGCCCGGGGAGTCGAAGCAGGTGGCGAGTAACTGACGTTGCCCGCCGCCCACGACGAGCGAGGATCGTTGTCCTTCGGACGATCCTGGGCTAAGGGAAGAACGATACAGCGTATAGAAAGGTAGGAAGGAACGGCGACGAGCGCGGAAGTGTTCCGGCCGTCGAGCTGCTTACCGAAGGGGGTGAGAAAAAGCGGGCAAGCTGCGCCGGAAGGGGGTAGCCCGGGCTTCTCGCGAAGGCCTCAAAATTTCGGACGCCACGGCGGCCCTGGACCTACGTGCCCAGACGCAAGCCCAACCCGACTTTGGCCTGGACCTCCAACAGCAACAACATCACCAACATCAACAGCAGCAGCATCAGCCGCAGCCGCAGCCCCAGTCGCAGCCGCAGCCGCAGTCGCAACAGCAGCAGCAACAACAGCAGCAGCAGCATCTGCAGGGCCAACATCCAGAAGCGCGTCCACACCATCACCTTCAACAGCACCATCATCATCATCATCATCATCATCATCATCCCGGAAATCATCTCCACTCTGGCGATTCGGGGGGTGGGATAGGAGGAGGTGGCGGTGGCGGTGGAGCCGGTGGAGGTGGAAGTGGCGGCAACGGTGGCGATAGCGGAACTGGCGGCGGTGGCGTTGCTGGTGTTGCTGGAGGAGGGACAACCGGCCACGAGGCGGACAGAATCGTCAAGATCCAGGACGAAGACACCGAGGACATCGAGAGGGAGGACGAGGAGGAAGACGAGGATCCTTGCAGTTCGAACGAAGCGGACCTCGAAAACGAGCCGGAACCAATGGAGGTTCAGACCTCGGCCGTCACCGCGGCGGCCGCGAATCTTCACGCGCTGCGTCAACACGTTTTCAAGATGTCCGACTACTGGCAGCAGCCGCAACGAGGGCCGCCTCAACATTCACCGGGATTGCAGCAGAGCCCGATCTCGAACTCGACCCAGCAGCAACAACACCAGCAACAAGTGCAACAGATGCACAGCCCTCTTGGCCAGCAGCAGCAGCCGCAACAGCAACAGCAGCCGCCGCAACAGCAGCAGCAGCAGTCGCAGCAACAGCAGCAGCAGCAGCAACAGCAATCGCAGACGAGTGCCTCGCAGGTGCAGCAGGCCGCCAACGCGGGATTAGGACAGACGACCAGTCCGCAACAGCAGATGCAGCAACAGCAACAGCACGCGATGTCCATGAGCCAGCAAACGGGCCAGGCGGCCCAGCATCAGCCTTCCCCGGCACCGACGACACCGTCGCCGCAGGCGGACCATCAGGGTGCCATCGCGTCGAGCATGGCTCAAAGTCTGCACAGCCTGGCCCAGGCCCAGGCCCAGCAAACCATTTCCCAGGCCTCGAGTCCGTCGCTGGCCGTCCAAGCCGTTCAGGCGGCTCAGGCGGCTCAGGCGCTCAATCAGAACTTGGGACAGGCGCTGACTCAAGCCTTGACGCAGAATATGCAACAGAACCTAGGGCAAACGTTGCAGCACAACCTGGCGCAGAGTCTGACGCCGAGCCTGTCGCCGCAGCAGCAACAGCAGCTGCTCAATCAACCGCAGAACCTTAGTCAGGCCAGTCAGAATCTGCAACAGAATCTACAGAGTCAGGCGCAGAATTTGTCGCAGACGCTGCAACAGCAGGCGCAAAACTTGTCCCAGAACCTCGGCCAGAGCTTGAGCCAGCAGGCGCTGCAGCAGCAAGCAGCGCAGAATCTTACGCAGAACTTGCAGCAGCAGGCGCAAAACCTGACTCAAAATCTGCAACAGCAGGCGCTGAGCATTGCCGGCAGTATCGCGCAAAACGGCGCCCTCGCCGGGATGAACATGTCGGCCAACCAGCAACAAAATTCCCAGAACTCGATGCTGAGCCCGGGGGCGACCAGCCAGGACTCCCACGACGCCAGCCTGACGGAAAAGCTTGTCAACGAGCTACAGGTGAGAGCGCGTTTCCGATACTTTTTTTCCCCCCCACCCTCTATCGCGATATTGTTTTCTCGATCCCGGTTACATTTTCCCTCGCCTCCGACCGCGGAGAGGAGAGATAAATAACTGGGACGAGGCGACCGCGATAAAAGTGCATAATGCGCCGATAAATAGGGTCGTTCACTTGGACCGACCGTAGCCGGACAATACTTTCAAACAGTTTCTGCCGGCGGAGAAAAATAATCGTCCCGGTCGTTCCGGCGGTTCGATCCCGCGAGATCTCGTATTCCGCGACCGAGACGGCCGACTCGGAAGTCCGGCATCGGTGACTCTCGCGACGCGACCACCTCTCGACCCCCCCGTCGGCTCGAGTCCGCGGCCGAAATTCCGCAAGACGCGTACGAAACCAGTCGTTTCGGTTAAACCGGATGACTTTCGATAAGTGACGATAAATAAGTGACGCGGCCGCGTCGTTGACAATTTCGCTGACTGTTTGAATCCGCGACTGTACCGAGATACACTGTACACTGACCATGGCTCACGCACATCGGAATACGTTGACTTGCCGCATCGCGTACCTCGACACGCGTACATGCATGCAACAAAATGAGCAAGAGCGACCGAGCGAGAGAGGGTGAGCGAGCGAGAGAGAGAGAGAGAGAGAGAGAGAGAGAGAGAGAGAGAGAGAGGGAGAGAGAGTAAACGTGTTTGCATGGGTGTGCGAGCAGCGGGCGCGCGGGATCTCCAGTTAGCGAGCGAGCGAGCAAGCACAGCGAGCCACGCACACATTAGAGTCACGGGGCCACAAATGCAAACGCGGCCCACGCACACCGATGCGAGGAGATGCAGATACGTCGTCTCTCGGGGTTCTTGACCCGCGCAACACAGATAATACTATACGCATACGTCATACGGTACGCCGAGAAGATGTTCCCGAGAAAATATCGCGGCGTGCTTCTGCGATGCCACAGTCCGCGAGCTTCGATACGAGGAAACTAAGTAAATATATCCCCGCAGATCTGCGTCGGATCCCTGCAAACTAATAGGAATCCGGGCGTCCGCCCTTGTGCACGCTAACGCGACGGCGCTAAGGGCCGAGGGCCTGAACGACGCGGTGATTTGCAAAATATTGATAGAGGAAGAGAATCGATGTTGTCATTTCAGAGTCGCGAGGCGATCCGCGAACAAAAGTCCCCGGACTCGGGGAGCAGTAGATTCAGTCGAACCGTTTCCTCTACCAGTTTTGTACAATCGAACGTAACGGGGACAGCGGTTGCGAATTAACGCGAGCTTCGCTGCTCCTCTCCTGAGAAGGAAAGCGATTTTCTAGTATCTTCGGCTAGAAGGAACGGCAGGGAAAAGCAAACTAACACGAGCCTACTCTTGCCCGATAGTCTCGTGCCTGTGCGGCGGGACTTGGTGGTGCGGGAGGTGCCGGTGGAGGCGGAGGAATGGGCAACATCAGCGAACGCACCCTCGAGGAATGCTGGTCCACCCTGCAACGAGTGAGTTGAACACTCAGCCCGTTCAAAATCCCCTTACTACTTCTCCTAGTCACGCAGCCTCCTCTAACTTTTCACCGTTTTTTTTTCTTTCTTTTCTTTCCGCCGATACGTACAGGCTCGATGTTTTCCTTACTTTCGGCACGACACTTTTTATCTCTTTTCTCCCTATGTTCCTCCCCGCACGTTCACACCGTAGTTTTCTACGACGACGCCCGATTTCACGATACCACGTTTTCGTTACGATTACGGTCCCCCATCAGTCGATGGCGTTCGCAAGCTTTTTCTACCTGCCATGTTTCGTTACAATTTTCTCCCCCCAGCTAGCATGCTCTACGTGCGTGTGTATGTGCTTGTCTCTCCATTTATTCGTTCATTCTTAACAACGACTGACCGCCGTGGCGGTTCGAGATCGATCCGGCGATTCACGCGCGAGACGAATCGAGCGGCGAATTTCATCCGGACTGGATCGTAGGCAGAGATGATCCGCAACGGTGTCTCGCAGCTCCAGAGACAATACCGGGTTTAATTGTTTCGTACGCGTATTCCGCGCACGACGCGACCGATTTAATGGTACAGTTGATCGCGATCGATAGCACGGGGTCTCCGCGTATACGGCATTCTTCGCCTTTTACGAGACAGAAGCGAAACGAATGGAAAGGAAGCGTCGCTAACGAGTCGTGAATCGAGTTGGTCCGTTCGTCCGACTCGCGGCAACGAGATGTCCGACGAGAGAAAAAAGAAAGGGGGAAGAAGGCTGACAGGAGCGAGGAAGGAAAATGGAAACAGTCGGTGGAAACTTTTAAATTCTCGTGCCGGGTACGAGGCAACAATTTGTTTCGCTAAGTAGCCGTGCCGCTCTTTTGTTTTTGCGACTTCTTTTATCCCCGCTAACTGCAGGGGGATGAATGGAAAGGTGGAAAAGAGGTGGTTAGAAGCGGTTCCATCCCCTCGTCGATCTCCTCCGCGAAAGCAAGCCGCGCGGCGAAGCGGGACGGGGCGGGGCGGGGCGAAACTTTAAGAAAATCGCAAAAACGCCGCACGATGTTGAAGTTTTCGCGTTTTAGCTGGGATTTAATTAAAACATTCGCCTCCTTTGTGGCGCTCGGCAGCCGTGAATCTCCATCGGTACAGTGCGTCGTGGCCAGCGCTCTTGGCAAAACGTACAAAGTGCGACAAGCTACGCGTCCTTCGCGCACTTTGTCCCTAGATAAAAAATCGGGAACGCGCGGAAACTTTGCCATCCTGTCCCGGCGTGCACGCGTGCAACGATTGAGATCGATCCAACGACGATTCGATCGCGACTCGCGCGCCGGCTGAAACCGGCGATGGTACGAGTCGTGAGAAAACAAATGCCCCGAAAGGAGATGGAAAGTCGAAAACATTAATGCGGTGCAACGTTGTATAAACACTCGCCGCTGAGTGATTCTCATGGCTCTAGAACGGGGTGAGCTGAACGTACGTGTATACGTAGGTAGCAACAAAGAGAACGGGAAGAGAGAGAGAGAGAGAAAGAGAGGGGACACGAGAGGGGGGTAGTTTTTGTTCTTTCACGAGCACGAAAATTAAAATCCAATTATTCCGACACCTCTGCTCGACCCTCCGGCGATTCAAATGAATTTTTTGCGCCGGCTCTTTCCCTCCAAATCTCTCTTTCACCCAGCTTTAAACCGGTTCGGCGTCGCAAGGTAACGTTACACAGCTGAGGGCTTACCCTTGACCGATCCAGAGTCCCGATTTTGAATCGGCAACAGCTGCCAGAACCGGAACTACGCCGCCGGGAGAAGAAGACGACGGCGAGAGAGAGAGAGAGAGAGAGAGAGAGAGAGAGAGAGAGAGAGAGGAAGAGAGGAAAAAAAGGGGGAGGGCAAAGGAGAATCTAAGTTCGCCGGGATCGATAATAGGTAGAATCGCGAGTGCTCTCTCGCCCGTCGTCCGCGCACATATAGGAAATAGGGAAAATTCGAGAAGCGAAATGAACGGATCGGACAAACTGCCGATGCACGGTTCTATCGAACGGATCTAACGCCCGGGCGTCTTTCTCACGTTCGGTTCCGCAACCCCTTGAGCATAATCATATTTTTTTTTCTCCTCCGCTGCCTTCGACCCCGGCGTGGCTCCATCCTATTATTTAAATAACGGTGCTCGCGCGCGTGCCATTGTTTCACTAACCCTTCTAATATTACGGAAAAGGGGCAAGACGTGGGGAGCTCTCTGTTTCGAGTCGAAGAAGAAAACCGGGGAATGAAAGATAGAAAGGGGTGGAAACGGGGGGGAAGAACTTCCGTGCCGCGTAGCCGTTATGGCGAAGGCAAAATTACGACATCTCAAGTCCAGGGGCAGCCGTATCTTCTGCCCGTCTAGAACGGACAAAGTTTCCTAGCTTTTCAGTAACTTTCTATAATTTTCAGATCGCATGATCGCCAACAATAACGCCGGCCTCGTGCCGCCTGTTTAAGATCATTCTAATCGAACCGTTCGATCTTCGATGAAGCGCCAACGAAACTCTTACCCCACGAGTGGACACGGTGGGAAATCGGGTCCCGAGCGACACAACGACCGACGGATAACGGCGGGATATCGAATCGTTGTCACCCGAAACACCGAGGAAAGCCGCATCGCGTTCGAAAAATGCCCGCTTGCCGATGGATACGTTCCGGGCACGACGACGCGGCGGCGGCGGTTCTTTATTCCTCCTCTTTTTTCTCGTTTTCGTCGCTCGTCCGCTCGGTTCCGCCGCGACCTACCCCAAGCGGTCGGCGCGAAAAAGACGGCGAGAAGGAGGGCGGCGCGGCGAACCGGGCGAACGAAAGAACGAGAAAGCCGGAGGGAACTCACGCGCCCACACACGGCTGCGAAGTTGCAACGCGGACGACCAAGGGGAAGAGTTGCACGGGCTAACGAAAGAGCGGGACAGAGCAATGCAACGGAGAGGAAAAAGGGAGGGCGAGGTGCGCGGAACAGAGTTTATTCTTTGTGTCGCGCGTATGGCTACGCGCTTTTTTTTTTATCGTTCGTTGACTCCGCTTCGTTCTGCAGTCGCGTTCACCGCATCGCTCGCCACGATAAGATTACATTCGCAGGGGCGGTCGCGCGCGATATTCGTTCGCTTCGAAAGAATCCCGGGGCCTTTCTACGGATGGGCTACTCGTTCTAGGAAAGTCGGGGTCGCCCGAAATTCGACGGCTCGCCCGACGATCGAGGGGCAGATATTTTCCGGCGTCCGCTCGACGGCCACTCTCCGGCGGCGAATGCCTCGTTCCTTAAACGATAGTCACTCTGCACAATGGCGAACTTATTAAACAACCGTTACCCTGTCACGTAGCGGCGGTAATTATTGTAAACTCGAAACGTGACGCGCACGCGGCAACCATTAACCCGGCGCTGGTTCGACTCGAATGCAAAACACCGAGCGACACGATCGCCGATCCCCGATGGCCCCCCGTGGGTGGAAAGAAATTTAATCGCCGGGCAGAAATGCCGGTGGTAAAAACGGGGAAGATGCGAAACGACGAAACTAGGAGACAGCGAGGTTTGTGGAGTAGAGTTGAGAAATCTCGACGGCTGGTCACGAGAGAGACCGTGCGCGTATCCCAGAACCTTTCCTCTCCTCTGGTCGGAGCTGCCGCGGCAAAAGATCGTTGCCCTTCTAAATATAAGTTTGCAAAATCGAATAGCAAAACTGCGGAGTTTTGCCGTGGTCTGTGCGGCTCTGTGTGTATATTGCCGGTAGATCAGCCCCCTTCTTCTTCTTCTTCTTCTTCTTCTTCTTCTTCTTCCCTTCTTCTCTTCTTCTCTTCTTCATCGTCTTCTTCTTCTTCTGCCGGCTGCACGCGGCTCTCGCAGTCCTCTTTCTAACGTGTCGCTTGGTCCTCCTCCGCCAGAGCGTATCCTCCGTCGGCTCTCTCCTACTCCCTCGAGTCTTCACCCATATCTACCACCTCCTTCGGATCGCCTCTTCGGGCCCCTCCGTCGTCGATCCCCACCGCAGCTCCCTGACCTCGAAGGCCTGCGAATACGCTCTTTCGTTCCCGTTGACTTTCGGACAAAATTCGTCTGCTCCCCTGAACACGTAGTCGTAGGTCGGGATCCGGGCGCGCCGCGGCTGCCCCAAGCCAGTCAGGAACTACTGTGTCATCCGGTACGCTTTACGCACGGGACACGGATCACGGATGCGACCACGCGGCTTTCGCCCGGCCCACGGAGAAATATGAGAATCGGTTGAAATGTCTCTCCACAGATTTAGTATTCACGACGCGAGCTATTTGCGTGACGCCGTCGAAATAATTCGTAAGCGATCTTCGCGTACAGGAACGTTGCACGGAAATCAAGTACGAGCGATGGCCGGGCCGATTCCGACGCGAGAAAACAAAGCTGAATCGAAGGTCCGAGAAAAGTCGGGGGGGAAGAACGATCGATTCGACTCGGATGGACGGGAACGGGGGGGACCGACAATATGTGCTATGCTCGAAACGAGCGAGATAAAAACAAAACCGTCCGCGTGGATTAAAAAATACGCGAGACGGAATCCAGGTCAACGGGGCTGTGCAATCGCAGCGTGTCAATGTCGGTCGCGTAGATCGCGAGGTGTGGAAAATCGCGCGCACTGAAGAATTCCGGCGATCGAGCGTCGATCTTTCCGATACGAGGGCGGCGAGGCCCCGTTGCCCTCGCGAAGAACAACGTCGAGAGGAAAAGGGAAGAGGCGATGCGCGCGATGGTTCCAAGTCGATCGAATGCTGAGGGGAAAAACGCGATATCGCTGGTCCGTTCGAGAATTTCGAGCGCAGAATTCTTCGCAGCGGCCGCGCTCGTCTCGTGACGCGGGCGAAACAGCGAAGAGCGGCCGCACTGTGTGCACGTTGCAACTGCTAGCGACCGGCGTCATCGTCATCGTCATCTCGTGCATGCGTGGGTGAATAGCCTGGCTGGTCTCGGGCAACATCGACGAGACGGAGAGGCCGGAGAGCCTCGAGGAGACAGAGAAAGCGAGCAAGCTCGGCGATCGGAACGAGAGGTTCCTGCGAAAAGAAAGACGGCTCATATCGAGCGGCAAAGAGGAGCGAGAGAGGCTCCTGGGAAGGAAGAGAAACGCTCGTCCGATCTGCAAAGAATCGTCGCGGATCTTCTTCCTCCTCCAAAAACGGAACGGACCTGGCCCCAACCCTCGGGACCCTCCGCTCGTTTCGCGAGCTGCTCGTTCACGCGGCGAACGTTTCGCCAGGTATTCGCCTACGATCCGGCGATCATCCCTGTTCGATCCGGTGCAAGTAAAACGTACGGGATTCGCTTCAGCAAGATGGTAAAGGACCAACCCCACTCCGAACTCTCGTGGATCCGCTCTGGTAGCTTCTCGAGGCGAGTATTCTACCTTCGGACCTTCGCGCCAGTGTCCCCCACCGTATGGTACCCGGCCAATCCGCCGCGAGGACGCCGGCGTGAAGCCTACGCGGCGGCGGGCAGGCCGATTCTCGCCGGCGCCCCAGCATTTTATACGGAAAAGACTCTTTAACGAAGCACAAGGTGCGCACGCACGACCAACTTCACGCGACACCACGCGCGCACCGCGTCACACGCACACGGGGAGGCGAAAGTGCGACGAAGACGACCGCGACGGCGACGGCGACGGCGACGGCGACGACGACGACGACGAAGACGATGACGATGACATAGACGAGGACGAGGACGAAGACATAGACGAAGACGGAGACGGTGACGAAGACGAAGACGAAGACGAAGACGAAGACAAAAACGACAACGACCACGACGACCGGTGACAAAGTTTCCCATATCCTCCTCTTCCTCGTGCCTTCCTCCCCGTTCCTTCTTCGCCCTATTTTCATCGGTGACAAATCGGCGACGATCGGTGGAAGCGGCGGCACCGCGAGAGATTCGATCGGCGATCGAAGGCGCTGGAGGCACGGCGACGCGGGACCAAGCGGACCGGAGCGGATGTCGTTCGGTTGAATCCGAATCCGTGGATGAATTTCGCCGGGGTCATCGCGGGGCCGTCAAAGTCTCCGGCGGCGACGAAGAAGCACGCAAGATGAGTGACAACGTGCGCGGCATTGACAGCTGACAGCGCGCGAGAGAAGTTCTCCTCGTCTCTCCTGCACGACCACGGTGTGCCCGGCTCCTTCTCTCGTCCTGTGCCGCCTCTTCGTCTTCGATTCCAGTGTGCCCGCGAGTGTTCCCTTCTTGCTCTACCCGGACCCCGGCTCCCTTCGTTCCGCATCCTCCTCGTCGTTCTCCTCCGCCCGTACTTCGCCGCCCCCACCAGCAAAGCGACCGCGCCGCGAAGTGCCGAACGATGAACTCGGCCAACAGTGTGCCATATTTTGTGATCTTTTTACTTAACTCCTACCACCGCGTTTTAACTGTGATCCACCTACTCTAGGGAACCGTGCACGAGAGGTAAGGAGGCATAATCTTCTATGTACTTCCAACTTAATCGTGGCCAATCGTCCGGACGGCGGCGCGATCTCTGTTTCGCGAGCAACGAGCATCGGTCGCGTCCAAGTACATGGCACTCGCGGGTCCCCTCGAAACCCTCGTCGCCGACGCAATTGTCGACCGAGGCGATCGTCGTCGGCCGATACGTCGTCCACGCGCGTCTCCCTCCCCGACCAGACGGAACGGCGGCCGATTCCGCCAGAAATGTCAAAACGGTTCTCCCGTGGAGCAGCGTACGCACGCCGGCCACGCATTCCAGAACGAGGACGACGCGCTCCTTCGAGCGCGAAACACCGTCAACTGGATCGACGCCGAGTCAACGTGTCACGCGACTCGCCGAGAGAAAGATCCTTTCCGTCTCCCCAAACAGGAACGCGGCGTCCACGCCGACCGTTCACTCCGAATCGAACGCACTTCCCTTCACGCCTCGCCGTGCCAAGAAAAGCGTATTGTTCGTCGGCTCCTTTCGAGGCTCGTCCCGTCTCCCTTTTCCCGTCGAAACCGCCCCTGCTCCTCCTCGTGTAACGTCGCACCTTCGGCGTGCCCCCTGCGATCCGTCCCGTTCCATCGCCTCCTTCGCGACCGGTCGCCCCGTTTCAAGCACTGTTTCGACGAAGCCGTCTGCTCGGTTGCCCGCCTTTTTCAAAGCGCACTGCTCGTGTCGCGAGGTACGAGCTGAGCCGCGACCTACTCTAACCGAAGGACTGATCGACCTCCCGTAGAGGCTCGCCGCTTACCGGCCGCTGCGGAACGCGTCTCGAACAATTTCGTGTACCTCTCTCCGATATACGTAGGAGCTTCATGAAGAATTTGTCAGCATACTCCAACCAGGGTCGCGAGAAAAGCGATTCGAACTAAGATGGGGAAACGGCGTTCGCATGAGGCAGAGGGAGAGACAGAGTGAGAGAGTGAAGGGGGGAGAACGAAGGAGAGAGCTTGCCGCCAGAAGAGAAACAGGGTGGAGAGGGAGGGAGGGTGGGAGGTAGGGAGGTAAAAGGAAACAGACCGCTGGGAGGAAAGGAGTAGATAAACGGAGAGATACAGCGCGTATGCAGATCGCGACGGAGAGCTGAAAGAAAAATTCTTTTACCGGCAAAAACTCGACCCCTTGGTTCTCGCAGGCCGTGGGAAATTTCGTTCGTCGCGGGCCTAGGGGAGCGACTCGAATTGCGCCCCGTTGCAGGCGAGAAAAAAAAAAGAATCCCTAGACTCTTCTAGCCACGGCCGGTGGGCCGAATCTCTGTCTGGCGCCTGGTGGGAAGAGCAGCCCGATCATTTTTCCGACCGCGGTTCGCGTGCTTCTGTTTTTCATTTTTTTTTGTTTTTTTTTCGAGTTCAACGACTCAATGACCACGACGAGGCGGGGCACGGGTTTGAGAAATGTCAAGAAATGCAAGCATCGTCGCGGAACGGGCCGCAGCGCGAGGGGGAGTGGGGGCGAGGAAACGAATGTGAAAAGAGAAACGGGCAGAAAGCTACCGAGAGACTCTCGGATAGATTGAAAAGAAGAAAAGGGAGAGAGAGAGAGAGAGAGAGAGAGAGGGGGGGCGAGAGAGAAAGAACCGAGGAGAGCCAGCAGACGTGGCAACGGCGCAAATGCAGAATGCACGCTGACATAAAACATACATATATGCAGGATGCAACAAGCAGCATCCAGCCTTCTCTTCTAGGAGTACTGGAAAACGAGGCTCGACGCGCGACGTACCGTCGGTCGACGCAACTGGAGCTCCCCCTCGAAACGGTCCAGCTTGGTCCCGATACGTTTCCCGACGACGCCGATCGATCCTTATCGCTTTCCCAAGTATGCGCGCAAGGGTGCAAAGTAACGAGCGGGCCCTCGCGTTATCTCGCAGGTGCAATTAGAATATCGAACACGTCCATCGCGGTCGGGCCCGTTCCGGCGCGGCGAGCCGCGCGACCGCTCCGCGATCTCGCCGACTTCCTCGGATCAATTACGCGTTCGAGCCGTTTCTCGCATTCCTCTATGGCCGATGAATAAAGCGTCCACGTGTTACAGAACGAACACCCACTGTTCTGCGTGCCGCGAGAAACGAGGTCGTTGACACGCGGGTTCGCGGATTTTTCCGCCAGCTAAAACGATCCCGTTCTACTTCGGGCGGCCCGATATTTTCGGCTTCGAACCCCTTTCTTTTATCTTCGACCGTGACCGGCTGAACGAGGTACGGAGGGAGAGAGAGAGAGAGAGAGATAGAGAGAGGTAGAGATAGATAGAGAGAGAAAGAGCGAGAGAGGGAACGAACGCATCGTGGCTGCTGAACCTGACCTCCGACAATACGCCGGCGTCGGCGGCATTCCGTCCAAGCCTCCGCGCGACTTCGCCTCTCTTTCGCTCTTGGGTAATCGCGTGCTCGTTATTAAAATAAATTGGAGATCGCGAGGGATCATCCTCCCGGTCTTTTCCCTTCGATACTCTTTCACTTTCGTCGCCGTCGTCGCTACGATTCTGGCTAACCGTGCTCGATTGGGGGGCGGGGGGGGGGGGGGTGAGATGAGGGGAACGAGACAGGGGAAAGGGGGAACAAAACCGACGGACGAAACGAGGCGAAAATACGGCCGGACCAGCCGCGAGAACCGAAGGACATCAACTTCTCTGTCCTTCGGCCCGTGATTCGTAGATTGTTACGCGAATGCTTCACGGTCGTCTCCGGTGTCGGGAATCCAGCAATCGGTCGTGCACTCGGTCAAGGTGGTGCGATTATCGTTAACACCGCGCTGATCGACTGTGCAAACGTTCCGGCGATACCGATTGTCAGCTCGGACACAGTTTTTATCGTTCGCCGAGCGCGAGCCGTTCCCGTTTCTCTCGCGTCGCCCGACTGAAAATACCTCCCCGGGATGTTCCGTCGATCGCGACGGGAAAACGAGGGGGACGGGGACGGCGAAAAGGCGGCCGGCCGAAGAGCGAAAGAAACGACGCGCCGCGGACTGCAGCGTACAGCGGCAGAACTGACGTCGGGGAAACCCGTTCGTATTGTCTTACCTGGCCGCGGTCGCAGCCGCGGTCGGAATCGGCGCGTCCACGCGCGTCGTCGCGACCTGTCGGCCGTCGAGCGTACGCGCGCGACCCGGCGAAAGAATATCGCGACGCGGGTTCCAAAGTAACCGACCCGAACGACGCGCGTCGCCCCCCGTCAAGGCGGTGAACGTCAAAGGGAAGTCGAAGGTATCCGCGAGAGTTCAGCGATCAACGCGGCCCGATCGAGGCCCGTCGCGCCGACACTGACGAGGCGAGACGGTGATCGCGAAAATTCTGATCGACGCGCCCGCGTCCGAGCTCCGTCGGCGAAGGTAATTGGATTATCGATGGGCCGAAAACAATGTACGCTACGCGCAACGAATCTCCGTGCGCTTGCTCGAATTAATATCGTGCGTGCGCTCGCGGCGACTCGTTCGGAAATCAAGTCTCCGAGACTGTGGTTCCGCAACGGGCTGTCGGAGTAGCGCGACCTAAAGAGCGCAAAAGGAAGAAATGAGCACAGCGGGATGAAAGGGGAGAGGGGAGAGGACAGAGAACTAGCGCGTAATCCGACACGTTCTTACATGGATGCAGCTGGATCTTAAATTCAATACACTCGCGCTTTTTCTCGCGCGCGACGTCGCTCGATCTTTCGCACCGATAATTACTCCACGTTCCGGCGCTGCTAGATGGCCGAACGCGCCCGACCGTTTGGGACGACCGGCTCGGCCCAGGGGAACCGGCGACCGATCTTCGGTGTCAATGCGGAAAACCGTTAGCCGGGAAAGGATCCTGACCCAGTGGAGCGGTATGCAAAACTGGATGACGCGATTCGACCGCATCCCGGCCGCGCTTTACGATCGTCCTCGCTTATAATACGCAAGAATGCGGAAACCTCGACTGACAATGAGGCTGTTCGAGTTCCGCGTGCGCGCGCGGAACTGTTGTATCGTGTCAACGATTTGTCGCGTCTAGCCGTGGATCGTCGAGAAGAGAACCGGGTAAAAACGACCGAGACCGAGGGCCACGACGATGAGGTCGAACGCTCGGCGATTATACACAGGTACCATAGACGCGTGGGTAATTGAATAATCGCCTGCCACCCGGTGCACTTCGAGAAAAGGAAGACACCGCGGACGGTAACGCTTCGCCCGTACAAGTTTGCTCGCGCGCTGGCCAACGGTGGACCCGGGTGGAAAAAGGGCATCGGGTGGTTCAGCCGCGGCAAATGGACGGCCGCGAACGCCGCGGCAAAATTTCCACGTGGATTTCCTAATAAACATACCGCCTATCGAGATGCCGGGTATATTTGCATACGAATCCATTGCAATGCGCCGGGGAAGTTACAGGCGGCGCGGGAAGCGTGGCGGAGTGTAAATGCACGACGTCGACGTCGGTTCTACGCAACACGTACGCACGCGTGTACGTACATATTTGTACGCGTGCGGAGTGTAAAGCACGAGCGCGTGCACCTTTAAATACGCGTGTGCGCGCGAGAGCGCGTGCGTGCACGCACGATGACTCAGAAACGAGTGCACGCGACAATGGATGTAGCAGCGATGGCATTAGTGGTACGTAGCAGGAAAATTGAGGGACGAAAAGAGACAAAGAGGGTGCAGCGGCTAGACGAAGGATGCCGGCAATAAGATCTAGAGAATCGGCCGCGGCCCCCGCGCGTCTCCGTCCCTCTCTACCCGGGGGTGTATCCTGCGGCAGATGCAGCAAGGGTCCCCTTTGCCCTGCGACCGGGCGCGATCTAGGATCTTCTCGTTGCTTCTCGATCGGAGCGCAGAATCCCCTATCCCGGTAAGCGCGATCCAGCGCGGACCGGTTGAAAATCGCGCGGCTGGACGCGCGGCGGCCGCGCCTCGACACCGCTCGACCGTTCAGAAAAAGCAACGCTCCCGGCGAAGACGTAATCTGTCGTTTCGGAAAAAATTCGGACACGATTTTTTCCAGATAATAAAGGCCAGGCCGGCGAACTACGATAAACAAATGAGACTTGGCAACGGCGGCTCGCGACGACCGCGGCAGCCAAGGCCTGCCAGACTTTTCTCTCTCTTTGGTCCCCGCTTTTTCTCTTCTTCCGTCTTATTCCGGCGGCTCGGTCTCCATCTTCGTCGCTATCCGACCATCTTTCTCCCGTGGTGCGGTGTCTTTCTCTGTCCATGACAGGATTTCCCTCTCCGCGGTTCTCGTTCTCGCCTTCTTGTTCATTGCCTGCCCCCGTCACCCCCGGCCCCACCGACAAGTACAGCAACGAGAAAGAAAGAGGCTGTGCCACTGTAGTGGGGCAGGGGGGGAAGAGGGAGAATACAGAGACGGTTATTTGCTTCTTTCGTTCGTCCTCTTATTTTCTTGCCCGCCTTCAGCACCGGCACCTTCTTCTTTCGTTGCTCCGCTTCCACCGAACAGCGGGGCCGCGCTGCGGGCCCTCTTCGGCCCCTCGCGGGCGCGTAGATCGACGACTATGGAAACGACGGTGCCGGCGGTGGTGTCGGTGGCGGAGCGGCGGTGGAAACGGCGGCGGAGACGGCGGCGTCGGCGGTGACGGCGTCGGCGGCGGCGATGCTTTATTTTTATTGCGATCTTCTCTCCCCCTTGGCCTGCGATTGCCACGGCCTTTCCACTCTTTCCCCGGCCGCTCGTTTCCTTCTTTTTTTCCCGTCTCCTTCTTTTTCGTTCTCTCCCTGCCGCGTGCTGGAGTTGTCTATGGTCAGTACTTTCGAAGAGGGATGGCGACGCGAAGCGCGCGCGCGCCTTGGCCTTCGCTAAATGTTTCTTTTTTCTCGTGCCTCCCCTCGTCGTGCCTTCTTCTTGCCTCCTTTT
Source organism: Nomada fucata (assembly GCA_948146005.1). NCBI lineage: Eukaryota > Metazoa > Arthropoda > Insecta > Hymenoptera > Apidae > Nomada > Nomada fucata. Next base: position 5,802,891 of record OX411278.1, on the reverse strand, counting down.
TGCCGTCTTCTTTCTTGCCTCTATTTGCTCGCGGGATAATCCGGCCCAAGCGAAGCCGGATAAATACGAAACTAATCGAGACAGGTGTCGAACGCACTTGAACTGTAAAAAAACGTAAAGACGGATAATGCGAATCTAGGTCTGCCTTGCGGGCGGATAAACTTGCAAAACTTTTTTCCAATTTCCGTTCCCCGTTGCCTACGCGCGTGCATCAGTTTCCCCCGCGTTCAATTGGAACGCGAACGATTTTCTAAATTCGCCCCGAATATCGGGGAAACTGCGGCGGTTTTCCCTGCTCGCGGAAAAATCGTCGCGAGATAAAAGACCGGGGACAAACAAAACTTCGCGTTATTTTTGCGCGACCTTTAAAACCTCCGCGAACGCCGCCGGCGGACTTTGAATGCCGTATCTCGATTGTCCTGCATTGCTCGATATCGCTCGATATACTTTCTCCGTAGCCGCGATGCGCAAACCGCTCTCCGCCCGCGACCACCGCAACTTCACCCCATTTTCCTGCGCGCTTTCCGGCCCGCCGCGGACGCGGATCTGGTCTGGCCGTCTAAATGCGACAAATCCGTTCGACGCGTTTCGCGTTTCGCGTTTCCCTTCTTACCGCGTGGAAACCGGAACCGGAAGCGGAACTTGTCGAACAGAACAGAGGCTCCTCCGGGCGCACGGTCGCCCCGACGTTGAGGCCGCGCATCTCCTCGGGCGTGACAGAATTCCGATAAAACCTGGCGCGCTATTCTTCGCCGCTACACCGTGTCGCGATTAACGATAGGGGAGGGTTAGAAAAAAAAAAAAAAGGAAAGAGAATCGTCCACCTCGATCCTCCGTTCCCGTTGATGTCCCGCGGGCGATACGCGCGCGCTTGTGGCATACGTGGCGCGTCTTATCGTAACGTCATTGATAAAGCGGCCATGATGGATAGGCAAAGTCTGCCCGCGAGGAGACCCCGCCCTATTTTTTCCTCCTCTAGCTGGACGCACTTTTACCGAACTCGACTGCGCCAGTGGCCTCGGGCCGCGCTCCACGCCCAAAATAATTTCTGCGAAGCCGCGGAAGAAGGCGAGCGCGTCGAAGAAGCGGGCCAGAGCCGTCCGCCGCGCAATTTTTGCGATCGACGCTTATTTGCGTACGCGCGGCGAAGCGGGGCGAGGTGTCGCGTCGCCGCTCGAGGTTGCGCAAGGGTCGTTCGTCGAAATTCGGCGGAAGAACGGACGCTGAGCCGAGGGAGACGAGCGCCTCGTACGGGTAGAGAGCCGCGGGCCACTCGGAGGAGGTGGCGAACGCGAAACCTCCGGGACATCTGACGGGGAACACGATCGAGCCGATCGGCGCGGAAGACGCGGTCGACTGTCGACTCCCGGTGGTTCTCCGCGGCGGCACGGCCGCGGTCGCGCTCGAGGCATCGGTTCACGGCTGTGTCGCGGCGTGCGGCTGGTCTCGGGCAGCCCCAAACGCCGCGGCGCAACGCGCGTGGACGCGCGGATGGGGAAGGCGAATGGAAAAATCCAGCGGGTCGACGATGACTGTACAGATCCGCAGATACTTCCTGCGTATCGCGGCACGCTCGTTCTATCGCTGGTAGCCTACTAGACCAAGGCTTTTCTCTTTTTCTGCGAGGCGCCGCGCCGGTTGCGCGAGGGTGGAGGAAGAGAAGCAGCAACGAGTGTTAGCGGTAGTACGGGCACCGCGAACAGAAGTAGTGGAGGGACGCATAGAAGGAGAAGGAGAGAAAGGGGGACGGCGGAGGACGCGTATGACGCGAAGAAGTAGGGGACAGAGCGAGGGAGGTTGTGAAAGAGAGATAGAACGGGGCACGATTGGCCCCTTCCGCCGTGTCAGCGGTGCCGATTGGCTCGCGTTCCCCGGAATCGTGTTATTTCAATCGATATCTCTTCGAGTAGCCGGCGATTTTTCGTCGCCGCGCGTTATCAGCGCCTTTCCACCTTTTTTTCTTCCCCCGTTTAGCACACGCACAGCGCGAGAGGCCAAGAAATCGCTCTGACCCCCCCTACGATCGGCTTAGTTCGCGAGAGACGCCACACGCTGGCGCACAGCGCTGCGTCCGCGCTTTTCTATTCCCGGACGCGCCAGCTACCCCCGTGAATTCGAAAAAAAATTCATAAAAATTCCGCGGTCGAAAGAGCGATTGTCACTTTGGTAGAATTCCGTAGCCGCGCGATCATTAATCCATCGTCACATCGGCGATCCCTCCTCGTCGCGCGAATCGTTCGTCGTTCGGCGGCCTCCGTTCCGCCTCGAGGGAATAGTTGTCGCGGTAAACGCAGTGGCCAGGGGAAACGAAAGGAAAAAACGAAACGGAAACGTAGCATCCTTGTGCACGTGAAAGCAGTGCGTCGGCATGCCCGGCCCCCGTACGTCGTGAGTGTTCGTTCGACGTTCGTGGATGCGTCGCGGATCGCGTCGCGATTATTTTTTTCCGCGAGAGGAAAACGCCGCCAAAGATGTAGTTCTAGTTCGAGAGTTACCGAGATCGGAGAAGGAAGCACGTGAAAGTGAAACGATACCGTCTTCTCGCGCGACAGGACGCCCATTGTCGGACGAAAGAAGAGTCCCACCCTCGCGTCCGCGTGCATGCGCCACGAACGGTGTCGCATTCTCACGCGGCGGTTTCTCCGCGCCGGTTTCCGGAAATATCGAGGGAAACGGTTGCTCGTGCCGGTCAGCCCCGTGTCTCAGACGAAAGAAGGGAGAAATATCCGCCGAACTTGAGCGAGGAATCCTGGGGAGAAGTTGCGACCCCGTGGAAAGCGAACGGCGGCAAATGCGGAGACACGCTGGCGATGCAGATAGCATCTCGCCGGCTGGCTAATCGGAATCGAGCGTGTCGCCGATGCGACCTGGTATAAGGGTGGCCATGTCAGTGGCAGAGTCTTTCGTATCACTGTGCGTGGAGGGCGGGAGGGACTCTTCAGGTCGCGTGCTCGAGATTCTTCCCTGAAGATGTATGGCACCAATGAAAGCCACGGGCCGAACCACGGGCCTTGGACACCGCCTCCTGCGCCCCAACCGCTCCCGCCGCAAGCCCAGCATCAAAACCATCCCCGACCTCACCCCCACAACCATCCGAGCCACCCGCCGTATGTACCGCCGCCGTATCAGCATCCTCATCACCACTTGCCGCACGAGGTAATTATTGACGATATTCCAGGCTGCCCGAACCGGCTATCTTCCCTACAACTCCAAGAATCTTTCGAAACTCGCTAGTCGGGATCGCCGCCTAAATACGCCCTGGGCTGCGCGACTCCTGCCTTTATTCGATAGCCCCGTAGGACCGCGTCTCCGTCGTGGCACCGACGTATCGTGCAAAGTCGCAACGGATCTTCCGTCTCGTACGTGCATAGACGCGTAGATCCAACCGAACGGCCCGTCGAAACCTCTGACCCCTTTTATCTGAAAACCTCGATGAATTGCCGTCAATCTAATCTGGTTCGCCAAATGAAAAGCTACGATGGCAAAGTTAGAATGAACCGTTTAAGGATACAGCCGCGGTAGAAAGTGAACGAGCCGAAGTATGTAAAAGCCGTCTGTCGTTGCCCTCTTGTTGGGCTAATCGAGTACCGTTTGATCGAGGATTAGAGATTGCTGTGCGCCGTGGCTACACGCCGAGCCGTACGCGTGATTAATATCGCGAAGGAAACCTACGACGATGACTTTTAACCACCTATAGCGCACCGGTTGCCTTCCCACCGCGAGCCTCGGTGCGCGCACTGTCGCGGTGCACGGTGGGCTATTCGCGAGGCAAGTATCGACGATTATCGCAACGTTACCAGCTCCGAGTTCTATCGACCTGCTGTTCCGACACCATCGCCGGTTAACTGTTCGGTAACGCGCCTTGTTCCTGTTCCCCTCGACCCGTACCTCCGATCTCGTTTTCCTCTCGAATCGAAAAATCTTCGATCGACGATCCGGCGATTCGCGGCCACATCTCGATCGCGGCAGCGCGCGTCGACGCGAAGATAAATAATTCCCACCTATCCGTGCTTATCAACATTTCGTTCGCATTGAACTGCGCTCTTTTTCTGTCGAGCACAAAGGCTGGATATCGAGCGCAAACGTATCGAAGATAGAATTTTCTCAAGGCCTCCCGCGCCTTTCACGCTCGCTTATTATTATAAAAAGCATCGGACCGGACGAAAGTCTCGGCCCTGGCGAGATTGCCACCCCAGATTCGTATACTTCCGACTGGGCACCGCGGACGTTCCGATTCAGGGTCGCCGGCGTGAAACTCCGGAGGGGCATCATTTTCGCGGATCCCCTAATCGGAACGATGGGATCAAGGGAACCGAAAGGACCGAAGGTTGCGCGATCGGCAGGTTACTCTATAACCGGAAGCACGGGGAGCAGCGAGATCACGGTGCTGCGATTCGAGCAGATTAAAGTCGAAGATTGCGGAGCGCAGAGAGAAAGAAAGAAAGAAAGAGAGAGACGGAGAGAGAGAGAGAGAGAGTAAGAGATAGAGGGGGAGAGAAAGAGAGGCGGAGAAGGTCCACCTTTTCCTTTATATTACAGCACTATTCGCGGTCGCAGTTTAAACAGATAGGTGGGTAGGTAGAAGAATGAGTCAGGCAATGCTAGGTGTGTTAGATTGGACGTTGCCTCCACGCAGACACGCAAGTACGCGCGGTGCACTGGCAACTGTATGCGAGCACGTGAACACAAAGATGGAAAGCGCTCGCTCGCGCGCGCGCGTGTACACCCACTCCGCGCGTACAGAGGAGCACACATACCTTCGGGTTAATAGCACATGCGAAGTGCTAGATGGCCGGCCGGCGTGCGTGGGTGGACGAAACACGTTACGCGCGTATGTGTGCCACGGAGAAAAGGCATATGGTCAGCAGGTGAGACATTTGCTTTGTATTCCAACTGTATAAAGTAGCCCACTTCCACTGACCAATGTTATTCCGTCGTTATTTACTGCGCCGAGGGCGAGACAAAGGGTTGCGTCGCTCGGATCCTTGGGATCCCGCACGAAAAACCCGTGCGGCTATCGAGCGCAGCGTTCGATCGGCTGACACCATTGACACGTTATCCTCGTGCGTTAACAGCGCGACGCGTTCGTCGCGTCGGGACAGCTCTGCAACGACGAGGAGATCGAGAACGAAAGAGCGAGGACGCGGAGGGTGGCGGCGAGATGGGGATCGCATTTTAGGAAGTACACTGGGTGTCGCATGATATATTTTTCCATTATTAAGGACATTAAGCCGGTGGGCCGCGAGGCAAGCAACTCTTTCCGCTCGCCCCTTCCTCGCCTCGCGTCTCGCCGCAAGACCTGGCCCTTTCCTACCCGCGTTTCCTTTTTTCCGTTGCGGCGACAACGATAAATCAGAAAAAAAGATTGAAACCGCCCCGCGGTTATGGCCGGGCGACGAAACGCAATTTTACGTCTGCCAGGAGATAAAAATGTGATTAATGAACGTATAGCTTTCCAGTACGAGAAAAAACCGAGGAACCTTTGTGAGCTGGCCGCGACTCTTAATTAGCATTCGCGTCGAGGCTCGCTAGAGGGACCGATGTCTCGAATGGGAGAGAAAATCTCTACGATTGGACTCGGCAACGCTTTCCGGGAAAGTTCGCCGAAAAATCTCGTCGGTCCACTTGAGACGGTCGTTAAAAATTCGCAACTCGTCCTTGCTACGACCGAATCGTTTCTCACCCCGTTCGACGGCCCTTGGCTACGGTTAATCGTCGAGAAAACGTTGTCGCGCGACAGAGCGTGCATCGTCTCGAAGATACGAAAGGGGTGCGCGGCAAATGAAAAAAAAATTATGACGTTTAAAAGGGACGAACGGAGGGCGACGGATGGACGACATCGATTCGTCTCGAGCGGGTCGTACGCTGAAGGAACGACGCTCGAGCGTCCGGAGACTGCGAAGAAACGGGATCGTCTAGCTCGTTCGAATCGAGACGCGCTACGAATACGGCAGGGATTGATTCGTCTCCGGGCGAAAGAAGCGTTCGAGAGGGTAAAAAAAAAAAAAGAAAAAATAAAAGCGGAGCCTCGCAGGCTTTTCCTCTCTCACGAGGATTAAGAATCAGGGATGCCCAGTGTCGAAGGTCGCCCGTCAAGTATCAAACGTCGCGACGCGCCAGAAAGAAAGGGTTGAAAGTCGTGGAAACTTGAGAACCCTCGCTGACAATTTCAATTCTCTCTCTGCCTTTTTCCCCGTCTCTTTCTGTCGTCTCAGGCCTGTCGCCAGCGTCCGCCGACACCGAGCCGTCCTTGTCGCGCCCGCGCGAAGGATGGCCTAAGATTCTTAAAACTTTTCGCGAGATTTTTCGATTTTAATTACAGTTTTAACATATTTTAATAAAATCCTTCGCAGCTCGTCCCACCCTCTGCAACCCCCGTTCTCTCCCAAGACCGCGGGAACACAGCGGCCGTTCCCTTCTTTAATTCCGACCAGTATCTCCTCCACCTCGCTCGAAGTCAGTATCGCCCCCCGACTTTTGCCACGTACTGTACGCTCGTTTCGACGTTAACCCTTTCGTTCGTACACCTACACCCACATCGATGACGGGAGCAACACCTGTTTCCTCGACGAGAACCCGAAATCAAGCGTTCCTCGTTGTTCCACCCGCCCGTGCTCGGCCCTTCGAGCAGTTTTACGTTCCTCCTCGCCGCGTTGAGGAACATCAAGGTGCTCGGCCGAGTGCGAAACTTGCGCCCCGTGCCGCACGCCGTGCAACACGCGTGTACAAATCGAAATATCGCATCGATCGGATGGTTCGGTTCGAAAACCTCGACGACGGTCGTTGACCCCTTTCCGCGGACAGCTGTTACGCACTTCCTATTAAATTCGTGGACGACGCTCTACGCGTGATCGATAGGAGATCCGACCTGCTCGGAGGCTCCGGCGGTGCACGTGTCCTGCACGGGCGCACCGAACGACGAGCAAACAGAGTTCCCAGCAATTCGAAACCGAACGCGAAAAATGACAGTCGCCGCGATCCGCATAGGAGTCATCGCGGGATTCGCTCGAACCGTTCACGCGCAACGAAACAGGCGAAGCTGCACGCGTCGTCCCCGTTTCACGTACACTTCGTATCGAATTCGTTCGATGCCGCGGGGCCTCGATAGCTCGCACGTTCGATAAGACGAACGCGGGGGATCGAACGCGTCAGCCGAACCTGCTCGACGATGCCAAAGGGGGGCCCGGACGATCGACGGGCGGTGCAGCGGTCAGAACTTCCGTCGATCGACCATCCCCCGTATTTCGTTCAAAAGTGCAGCGTACCAACTAACTCTGGCAGTTCTTCTCGCAGATCTTCATGCACAAAAGCGCGATGCAGATGCACGCGAGGGAGCTCGGAGCGGCGGGCGCGCTGACGGGAAGAGCCGGCGGCGGCGTAGCGGGCGGACTGGCGGGCCTAGGCCCGATCGGAGTCGGACCGGGCGGTATGATCGCCGGCAACGAGGTAAAGCCACACCAGTGCCAGCAATGCCTCAAGTCATTCTCCAGCAACCACCAGCTCGTGCAACACATCAGGGTCCACACCGGCGAGAAGCCGTACAAATGCAGCTATTGCGACCGCAGGTTCAAGCAGCTCAGTCATGTACAGCAACATACCCGCCTGCATACGGGTGAGTACTTGTGCCCCTATACGCAGCGCCGATTCGGCCCAACGAAATCCTACCCCGACCCTGACGACGATTACCAACTTTCGCGGCGCGACGGGATTTACCCTCCGCGGAAATTCATCGCCGTCGACCCGGCCGAACTTGTCCGCGATTCCTCCCCCGCGAATCGGTGAAAAATTACGCGCACCCGCGGCCACGCGGATTAAACCGCCGCGTTTCTCCGTAAACGGGACCGATACCGATAGCCGCGTACGTTCTACGAATGTGCCGCATTGCATCGCGGCCGCTCGATAATCGATAAATTAATACGCTATTATAATCGAGGGCGAGCGATCGTGCGTTCGGATTGCGGCTAATTTTAATGCGCGCCGCGAGATTGCTCAACGCGACTCGCGTTGCATCAGAATCGCAGTTTCCCAAGACACCGTTGGCTGGACACGTTGGTCGTCGGGCGACGCGGGCCGCGCGGCACCCGGACGGAGCCGCGTATCACGGGATAAGTTGAATTCGCGCGGGTCGAACGATCGAATTTATCGAGCCGCGCCGCGCGACCGAGAGCAGCGGTGACGGAAGGACGTGGAACGGACGAGAGGGACCGATAATAATGAGAAAATTCGACGGGCAAAGCCAGCGAATGGGTCGCGCCCGGGTAGAAAGAATTTCATTAAGGGGTGAGCGTAGTCAATCGGAAGGTATTAGCCTCGAGAAGCGAACGGTCAGCGCCGCGTATGACTCGGGCCCTCGGAGGAGTCTCGGTCGTCGACTCGTCCGCGATCTGCTGCCGAACGGGAGGGGAACGGGAAAAGGAAGAAGAAAAAAAGAAAAACCGAGGTAAAGAGGAAAACGAAATCTCGCCGGTATGCGAGCTATTTAATCGAAACGTCCGGGAGCTCTCGCTCTACGCCCGCGAGAGGATAGCAGGTCGATTCTTAACAAAACATTCCTTTGAAATCATTGCCGGGAGAAAGCAATTTCCAAGCCGGCAATCGAGTTCTCTCTCGTCAACTCGCCGCCGCCCCGTGCCGCGACGTTGAATCGAAAACGTTTCTTAACCGTCTCTAACGAGGAAAAAAAGGGCCGACATTGATTTCGGCACACTCGTTTCACCCCTTCGTACCCTTTCGACGACTACCAACGAGCAAGTAACTACAGCTCGGCCACCCCTTACATTAATAATCACCCTTCCCACGTTCCCGGCTCCCGTTCTATGTATACGGGTTGCTGCGGCTGGTACTCGAGCCAACCTCGATGCACACACGTGCGCCCACCTATCGCGTGCAAGTTTTTCCGCTTCTCTCGCGTCTCCTTATCGATGAAACGGTTCGAGTTAAAGGAACGCGCCGGACGCTCGTCGGACGATCGGCTCGCCGTCCCGTCCACGCCGGTACGAAAAACACGCCCGCGACGCCGCGACCCTCGCGACTCAAAAAATCGGCAACGAACGCGCAGCTGCAAACTCCTTTCGGATCCTCCCCGGCCGATCGCTGTACTCCCAAAACGATACCGCTTCCGTACAAACGCTCGCGTGCCATATTGATTTCTCGTTTCGGTGGGAAATCCCGTGGCCGGGCCGCAATTGGCCGATCCGCGTCAAAAAACGGCGGGAATTTACTGCCGCACCGTCGCGAACACGCGCCACCCACCCCGGTCGTACGCGCGCGCGTTACAACAATTTCCCTCGACCGACGAGCACACGTACGCGTGCAACACCTCCGTACACTCGCGGGCCCATAAAATTTGCGATGCACGTATATGGTTATAATTCATTAACCGAAATTCGAGGGAATTTCTGCTGTCGCGGGGTGCGCGAAACGCGAAACCGGGCGGCCGTGGGCCGGGGGGGGGGGGGTGGTGGCGCGTTGCGCACCACGGGGGATGGGAAACGCCGGCGAGGGTGGCAGAAACGAAGGACGGCGAATATAATATCGGCGAGTGTTCGCGATATCGATAGCTGGTCAATAGCTGCAGCCTAGACAAATACCTGCCGAGGGTGTAGTATCCGTCCTCCCCCGCCGTTGGCGGGCTCGCGAGGGTGAATGGGAGCGCGGCCAATAGGAGGACGGCTCGCCCCACCCGGGGGGCAGTGCGCGAAAAAGCGCGGGAATTTTTCAATTGTCCGCTCGCTCAATAATGGAAGCAAAGTTATACGCGCCGCCACCGTCGCACGCGCACAACCACCGTCGTCGCAAGCCCCGCGTCCTGCATCGCGCGCGCACTCGCGCGCACGTGAACGAACGGCAGGGCTGATAAATAGCCGTGCGCGTTTAGGAGCGCGTCCGGCGGATAGACGAGCCAGAGGCCACCAAAGATTATCCCTTCGGCGGCGAGGAAAACTCAATTTTCATCCAGCGAAATCTAATGATCGGTCAACCCCGCGCGCGCGGAATTAATCGTTAACTTCCGCTCGGCGAGCGTCGGCTGTTCGAGGCCGGTCCGCGCGAGGGGCGTGGAGACGCTCGAATTTCTGTATTAATCGCAATTAACGCTTCCGAAGACGGGCGAGGGAGGTCGGCGTGCGGAGGTCGAGGAGCACGGGGCCTGCATTAAAAGTCGACGGTGCAATAACGTTGTCCTCGTTAAGGGGGGAAGGGGGCAAGTTTTATAGGAAGACGATTTCATTAATAGCGATACAAATGGGAAAGAGGCACGACAGCAGGCTTCACCCCTTTCGACGTTGGCCGCGCTTGAAAAAAGAAGCACGTTCCCCGGCTGAAATTGGCCGGACAATTTTAAAGCCCACTTAAGACCGGGAAAAATTGCCGTATCGTCGGCGCATGAATAAAAATCATGCCCCCGCCCCTCAGCGAACCTCCTCGCCCCGTGCGAAAGGTGAAACGACCTCGCGTATCCGTGTCTGCTTAGGCGACGACGGGGAACCCGGTGGAAATAGGGAAAAGAAACGGCCAGGTCCTATGAAATTCAGAGTCGCCCGCGACTCGTTTTTTTCCCCCCTCGACATCGTTTCCACTTCCCTTTGGCGGTGCCGGCGGGTGACCTCCTGACGAGACCCAGAACTCTCGCCGAGTCGCGAGCCACCGCCTCGTACTTCTTTGGCCATCCTCGCACCACCTTTCCGCCCTTCCGCTCCTACTTTTAATTCGCTAATTTCACCCAGTTAAGAATTTATGCGACGGAATGTCTCGCCAGACGTCTCGAGAAAAATCAAAGCGTCGCAGCGGAAAGAACGGCGCCAACCCTTTATCACGAGTGACGCGAAATGAAAGATTAAACAAAAGCGACAGGGTTTTAGGCGACTGGAAAAGCTCGCAGTCCGGCGACTCGGAAGGCTCGTGGCACGAAACGTTACCAGTTTCTCCGCGAGCCAGTTCCTTCTTTGTCCCGTATCCACGAATACATCCTCCCGTTCGATCAACACTTCACAATTGCACGTTTTCTCGGTCGATCGATCGCGGCGAGCGCCATCCTTTCGACGACTTACTTAATTAATTCTGGTAATACGAGTTAATCAACCCGACCATTCCGGTATCGTAAATATTTTAACGACCGACATGAATCGTAATGGCAGCTTGCGCGCCGCCGATCGTAAATCGTTCGCGCATCAGAATTATGCCGACCACGGTCCCGTTTGCAAAAATCTTTCGGAACCGGAACGTCGAGAGTCCGCGTCCACGCGGCACGATCTATCGCCGCGAACCGAATCAAAGCCGAATCGTGCCCGGCATTTTGTTTGGCGTGCGTCGAAATTACATTCCCAAGATCAACACGGCATTAGGTAAATTCGGGGTGAAAAACACACCTGCGGGAACTTTTCCTCGCGGCAAACAGCTCGCGCGCGTACACACACGACGCCGGTAATCGGGGTTACCGAGAGGTAACGGTCAGAAAGTTCTATTTCCCGATAGCGAGGAGAAAGGCAATTAAACCGTTAAAAGGTAAAAGGTAAAGATAATTAACCCTTTGCCGGTAGGGACATGTCGGGGGGCACACGTGGCGGCCTCGACGGGAGCGAAATTTCCATGTCGGGAACATCCCAACGCCGCGGCGTGCGGAACGGTAAAATTTCGATGGCAGGAATATCCTGACATCCGTCCGCGAGGGGTTAAAAAGTTGAAGATACCGTATGGCCCGGTAGAAAATTAACGTGGTCATGCCGCATATGCATAGACCGACGGCCGATGAGTCTATTCTAATTTTCTACGAACCCTTCCGCGATGCTGCATTTTTTTTCCTCCACGAGGGTCAATTTGAATAGGGTCGCCGGGCTCTTCAGCGCTACTACACGCGTATACATTTTACACGGGGGGGGGGGGGGATGGTTCGGCGATACGCCTACGCGTTTCTATTTTTTTTCCTTTTCCTCCTCGACCTACTCCGCTTCTCTCCCCTTCGACCCTTTCACCCTTCCTTTCTCCCTTCTAATTTTTTGTTCTCTTCCTTTCTCTCCTCTCCGTATCTCGTCGACCGAAATCCTGACCAACGCGGCCTAATTGTCGACCGGTTTCGTACGTGCACGGCGCTCCTCTTTCGCCTCGGCGTTAGACACGGCTAGCGCACGACGCGGCTGCTTCTGCGTGTGACGCGTGCATTAGACAGCATGTGAAAACGCCACGTCATTTTTTTAAGGTCACCTTACAACGATCGCGCGCACACTATTGTCGCTGTTTGTAATTCGAGATAAGTAATCTGTCTTTCCGCGATGTTTGCTCGAAACCTTGTTGATAGGTTCGTCTAAGAAACAAACGGCTGCCTATTTCGACCGAATTTTTCATCGGCTTTCGCGGCTGTTCCCGAATGGAGGATTCCTCGGCGAGGAATCGCGCAGCGCCCCGAACGAATGTTCCGTGCAGGGGTCCGATCGGCATTGGAAGGAACGAATTTAACGGTCGAATTTCTCTTCGCGCGATCACGAACGAGACGCGAAAAAATATTAATCGCGTATCGGACGGAGTCTTAAAGCAGATCGACCTTTCCCCTCCGCCGACCCGAAGCTCTCGCCGCGCAAACAAAGAACGAAGAAGAAGGATAATTATTTGTCGAAGCGCACGCTTTCGGGCGGAAACGTTCTTTCAGCAGATATTCAACGCGCCGGTAGTTTTTCGAAAGCCGGATAAATCGACAGTGCAGTTCTCAGATTGTTGCCATGAGAGTGAATTTTTCTGCGTGTTATCTTATCGCGCATTACTGATATAGAATAGTATCCGAGATGCAATCGCTAGTAATAAGCGTTCTCTGAATTGTAAAAAGCAACATCGACGTGGAACATTTCAAACTGAACGTCGAAAAAGAAACGAACGATCCCGAACGAAGCCCTCGGTCTCCTTCAAACGAGTCACGATTATTATTTCAACGCGACAAGCCAGCGCCTCGTTTCACGGGGAGGGGACGGGGTGGACGACGAATAATTTTAAAATTCTTAAAGGGGCGCAACTCTTTCGGCCTTCGAAAGCGGCGAAACTTTACCCTTTCGCATTACTGACTTACTTTCGAACACTTGGGGGGGGGGCCGATAACGAAGCAGTCCAGCTTTCCCGAACCCGTCAAACGCAGGCAAAAGAAAAAGACAAAAAGAAATAACGACGACGACCACGAAGCCGCCAAGAAAATTGTCCGCGAAAGAGTCGCCGGGGATCAACGAATATTTCGTCGGAAAAAATGTTCCGACCGTTAAAGAACAGGCTCGCTGACGGTACGCGCAAGCATAGCACCAGAAGGCTGTAATCTCGCTTCATACCAACCAGTTCTCTACCTAATGTACACTCGCATGTGGCGAACGAGCTACGAAATCTAGATTGACTTTCTAAGCTGACACGAAAGCGACTTTTTGCACAAAGTCAGGTACGATCTTCAACGAGTATACTGTAGGATCACGCTTCAACCGCAGAACCGGTCTGTAGGTTAAGGATACTCCGTGTTCCCTCGCCGCGAGTGCAATAATTGCGAGCAAACGAATTCCATCGGACGGTGGAAAAATTACGCGATTCTTCCACGACGCAAGAACGACGACGCGGCGATTTCAATTTTCGTCGTTACGTATCGCGGCGGATCCGCGCGACACATCGCGGTACACCGAGAGATCCTGAAACCTGTTCCCGAGAGGGGCTGCGTCTGGATATTTTCTAAAAAATATCCCAATCGCAGACGCGATAAAAATTCCTCGAAGCTCGTCGAACCCCAACGAACGGTCTCCATTCTTCCGCGATATTACACGCTGCTCTCCTCTTTTTTTTTTCTATCGCGTTTCCCCCCTTCCGAGAGGGCTCCGGAGAGGAGAAGATTTACACGGGCCATTTATATCGGATAGTCGAGCCGGCGGGTCAAGAGTATTGAGCACGGCCGGCCGTAAAATAAGATATAGATTTCCATCTAGTAAACTTTCTACACGGCATGTGTGGGAGGTAACGCAGAACGCCATACGGCATGCGAGAACAGCTCTCCGGCATCTTACGTTAGAAACTTTGGGCGCAGCCTTGTGTGCACCGCTCGGGTTATACGCTCCACACACCTATGGACGAGTTATACCTTGCGCCGCGGAACGGGCTTTAAAGACGTGTGGCCACTTAAAACCGGCACGAGCTCAACTTTGCTCCGACGCGGAACGATTTACTTCTCTGCACAATTTTAAGGCAACCCCGTGATGGAAATAAAGGACAGAGTTGTACGCGGTTACGGAATGCGATTCAGAAGCTCGGGATAAAAATAAACGAGGGGGAATATACGCACTTTCAACCCTCGGTGGCAACCCTTTGTGTATAAATCTCGTGGAACTGGTACGAAAGAAATGTACGTCCGCGGCTTCTTTGAGAATCGGCAAACCAGAAACGGGCTCGTCATTGAAAGTCTCCGTCCTGTCAATAACAGGTGGCGGATTTCATTCGTTTTCCACCCTAATGGCCGCTCATTATCCACCTACCTGCCTACCTACTGACCTGTTTCTTATTGTCCGGCCGAATTTCGCGTGTTCTTTAGGGGATCCCGATTACATCACGATCAATTAACTAAATAATTAATTACATCCCGATCTGGCGTTGATACGTTCGTCTGTCCTCGCGGCGCTCCGTCGCGCGACGGAAAGCCCAGGCAAACGACGAACGCGTTCGAAACTGTAATTTCGACGAGGAGGGACGGCAAAAATCCTCTCGAAGTCTCCGTCGAGCAAATGGCTCGCGATGAAAAATCGTAAAGACAGAAGAGCCGGCGGGGACTTAGCTACGGCCACTCGACAAGCCGAACGTTCGTTCTGAGACATTAATTTTTACCCCTTTTTGCCCCCGTCTGTCTAATGACCCGAGGTCTGCTCCCGCCGCTTCTACAACGGCGATGACGACGTCGTCGACGGCGGCGCCGGGGTAAGGGGGAGAAAAAAAAGAAGCCCCGACGAAATGCCAGTTAAGCTGGACGGGAATCGTCGTCGGGAAGTGGTTCAAGATCTTGTCCTGCGTCCAGAAACGATCGTTACCACTCGGACGGATGTGCCGGAGAACTGCCCTGTACACTCCTTCCTTCCTTCCTTCCGGTACCTTGCGTAACTCCTTGCCCGTTTTTCTCCGCCACTCCAACCCTTGCTCCCGCGACGACTCCGTCGGCTCCTTGGCTCGTTTTCACCCCCTTCAAGGAGGGGAAGTGCCACACCGCCGCAACAATGGGACTCATCAGGCATCGGGAATAAATTATGCCGGGCTAAGTCCGACAGAAAAATGGACCGAGCCCCGAAATTAGAGCTGGTGCTTGCCGGAGGAGAAAAAAAAGCGCAAGCGAGAAGCTTCACTTCCGGTCGAGTGGTTGCCACAATTCTTCCTAATTAAAGCACCGTCGAACGGAGCTGGGCGGGACCGTCGCGACGACGGCACGGGGTCCTCGTTTAAACGTTCGGACGAGCCGGGTCCGTTCGTCGCGACGTTAGGCCGAGGGCACGAACGAACGAGAGCGCGCGGGTCACGGGAATCGTTGGTAATTGATTTCGTCGGCATCGGCCTTCAGGTAAGGCACGGGAAGAAAGGGTTTCGAGCCTCGGGTTCGGCGACCCGGGCGCTCCCCCCCCTGGGCGGTCGAACGAAAAAAGAACCAGTGAAAAAAGAGCGGAGGTATCGGTTGAAAAGGGAAAAGAGAAAACGATAAAGAGTTGCGGGGCAGGGCAGGTGAATCGGCCGAGAGGGAACGAGCGAGCGAGATGGAACGAGCCACCATATGCCCGAATAACGTTCCACCCGCGTACGATGCTACCAACCGGCGCGACGAGTTCGTTGCCGCCGTCGCAATAAACGAGAACAACCCCCGGAACGTCTTTCGCCTTGAGGCGTCGACGGTCCCCGGGGCGAGGGCACCGCTCGACGGACACCGTCGAGGCGCAAAAATTTCGGCCGGTCCCGACGAATGATTCGACCGGGGCGAGCAACGAGAAAATCGATCGTGAACAGCCCCGATGTCCGAACGTCCGCCGCTCGACGATTCTCAAACACTCCTGGCACGTTTGCCCGTCATCGTTCGCGGGGAGATATCTCGGAAACCAGATTGCTAGACCTTGCTATTCGACGCAAGCTCCCGGAGATAGTGCAGACGGTATTGAGCAGCAACGTGGTCGGCGGAAAACGCCCCGAGACTGTACCGAATACGACGTGGCTACGAAGTCATTCACCTTCGGCGTTCAGTATTCCGGCATCGGCCGATTCGGGACGAATCGTCGCGGGACAGCGACGCTCGTCGACGCGTCCCGTCGACCAGCTCGCGAAGTGAACAGCGCGGCGTATCGAGGAACGTTCGATGCTTCTTTTTTTTTATTCCACCCGCGCGGGCGAAGTCATCGAGGGACGAAGATCGCCGAAAGGGCAACGGGGAGCGCGCTCCATCGCGCTTGGCGGCCAGCGAATTTTGAAGAGGATGTACCGGGGTGATTTGGCCTAGACTACTGATGATGACTGTACGCCGCGTATGCGAGGGATAGAGGCGCACACACTCGTGAAATCTCGCACGTACGTACGCGCGGTACATTCGCCAGGGGGTAGAAATCATTAAAGGGGCGTGGCGTGCCCGTGGTTGCCCGGATGACGGTCACGTGAACCAAGATGGCCGACAACCAGGAGGGCTCCCCTCTTTGCAACAGTCATTTGTTATCGGCCATTTTATTTTAATGATTTCCATGCATGCGTGAAACACTCGGCTGTATCGCTCGGGAAAGGGATGTTCTGTCTCTCTACCTCTATCTCTCTCTCTCTCTCTCTCTCTCTCTACCTCCCTCCCACCCCCTACCCTTCTTCCCTCCTCCGCTCGTGCACTTTCACTCTCTCTCCCTCTCCCCCTCTCTCTCTCTCCCTCTTTCTCTAGCTCCTGTTCTCTTTCTCCCTTAAACTCTATGTCTTCTCTCTAGCCAGCCTGTTTGCCCTCTATGCGCCCGGTAACGCGTTCTCCTAGCGCGATACACGCTACACCGCGGCGACCGGACCGCTAACTTTAGTCCCGCGATAATTTCGAAGCCTATGAATTTCGGTGTCGTCCGCGTTAATGCTCTCCCCCTTTTTCGATACACTTCGTACGATTCCCCTGGTCGTCGTTTCCGCGAAACGCCCGTTGGAAACGGGAGTGGACGGTACGCCTACGAACACGATGCACATGCAAGCGTGGCCACTCGCGGCGCACTAGCCGTGACAAAACGGGAGGCAGTCGTTGCGCTTAAAAGTCTAGTAATCCGGGCGATGCGAAAGAAACGACGCGTTTCTCCAAATTTCGCTCGTAATTCGGGGCGCAATTTTGTAATCATCGATGCAATCGCGACGAGACCGGGCGACGATTCAATAAGGACCCACGTTAATGCACGTCGAACGGATGGATCCCTTTGCCAGCAGCAAAAGGACGACCGAGGTGTTCCTGCATCGCCCCAAGCGATTGCACTTCTTCCCCGCGATCGAGTGCCAACGATGATTCCGCCCCACCGAGGAGGAACATTATTGGAATCTATCGGTGATCGCAGCAAGACGTCACGCTAAATTACTTTCAAACGTATCCCCGGTGCGCGTGTATTAATTAGCCCCGAA
This sequence comes from Nomada fucata, assembly GCA_948146005.1. Lineage (NCBI taxonomy): Eukaryota > Metazoa > Arthropoda > Insecta > Hymenoptera > Apidae > Nomada > Nomada fucata. The sequence continues at coordinate 5,785,296 of OX411278.1, read as the reverse complement.
AACGGACGACGCAACGGCGTCGAAAAGTGCGTACGTATCGTGGCAGGGTTGACGCGATCAACCGTGCGCCGTTCCGAGAAAAGTCTTCGAGGGTCAAGCAACCCTTCCTCTCTGCACTCTGCAACCCTTTCTACACCGCCGCTCCGATTCCGGCGCGCTTCTCGTTCGTCCGTGTTCCCCGCGGCGGAGTCGTCGCGACATTACGCAGTTGCCTCGCGTAACCGCGAGACAATCGAGAATATCGCGTCTCGCAATCGGTCGGACGCCGCGCGATCGCGCCGTTCGGCAAAGCGGAACGAAAAAGAGAATCGTCATCGAACGGACAGGCGAACGCCGCGGCAAACATCGTCGCGATACGCAAACATTCCAATCGCTGGCACGCACCATTCTCATCCCCGATTTTTCCCCACCGGCAACTATGTATTTGCGCTCTCCCCCATGTCGCGAAATTCAAGGTATCGCTCGTATGAATAGCTCGGCGTGCATCATAGAGCGAGCGAGGCGGCCGTGCGCCGCGGCGCGGCGGCAAGAGGGGCGAGGTCATCGCGGTGTGCCCGACGCACGTGCGTACGAGTGCATGCAATTTAATGATTTCCAACCGGAATTTCGATGACGGCAACTGGAATGGGGGCTGGGGGGGTGGGGTGGGGTGGGGGTATGAAACGCACGAGAAAGATGGAGGCCGAAAGGCCGGCGAGGGAAAAAGAGACCGCGTGTGTCCGACGGCCCGGGTTGGTCAGGGCCGTGGACTGTGCACACGCGCAAAATCTCACGGGAGAAACAAAGAAGGGACGAGGGCGATCGAGGGAGGGACACGAATCGGCGAAAGACAAGCAACGAAGGGAGGATGACGGCGAAGCGGGCAGAAGGAGAGAGCGAGGAAGGGAGAGAGCGAGAGAGGACGTAAATTTTCTAGCGGTGCGTTCATTTGTTCGTTGAACGAAATGCGAATGCATTATACATGGATTGCAGGGGACATTAATTTTCTGCCGTGGACGTGCAGTGGGCCGTGGAGGGTCGCTGGGTGGTCGCCGCTACGAGGCCGGAGAGGGCTCGCCGTTTCCATAGACGAGGCAAGAGGGTTGCAAAGAGAGGGGATGTGCACGAGCATCGAAAAGAGCTAGAGGGAGGAACGAAGAGAAAGAGGGGAAGCCGGCGGGACGGAGAGGCCCGATGGGAAAGAGAGGAGCCCGAAGCCTGTTTCGCACGTATACGCTCACGTCCAACCACGTGCCAGCTTTTTCCAAGCTTTCTACCCACTTTTGCAAGCACGGCGGTGATTTTGACGAGTGGGCGACCGGTCGTTCCGTTTAGGGGTGGGGGGGGAAAAAAAGGCGCACACGCGCCGAGAGCTGGCCGAGTCGCGGATGAGAGCGGCGAAGGTTCGCACAGCGAAGGACGGGACCGGAGGGTTTGCGTTCGCCGCGAGTCCCGCGAAACCGCCCGCGCCGACAAATAATCAAATATATCGCCGGTCTCATCTGATATTCCAAGCCGGCGGAGGTGATGAATGTAATGACGTTGCACACCGTCAGGGAATTACGGTCGTCACGCAAAATTTAATGTCGATGCATGTTTAGCGCCGCCGCGAGGGATACACAGCGAGGCATTAAACCGTGAGGGGAACGATAAAAAGAAGAAGCGCATCGACGAAGAGCGGGCCCGTCCGCGTCCGCTGAAACGCGATCGTCCCTTTCGCGGAATTGTCCCTCGGTCAGAAAAAAGACCTGGCGATCGCGTCGTCCCACAGGATTCGTCGAAGCGACCGTCGTTAACTGCCGTTACATTTTTTTTTTTTTTTTTTATTCGTGGTAAAGCCGTTCATTAAATGTGGATCCCGCGTTCGTTATCCGGAATTGACGCGCGACAAACCGACAAAAATCCGTCAGCAAATCCCCACCAGCCAGGCCGAGCTACTTACCCCGAAATACCGCGCGTCCTCGCGCCGTTCAAAGAAAGCGTCATTGATTAATTTATACGCGACGTGCGAAACAGACGTGCGCCAAGTAAACGCAAACACGATAAAATTTTACGCGCGCACATACGCGACTTCTAAATAAACGTCTCCCATAAAACGCCGCCTGGTCTAGCTTGTAAAAATGATAAAGTAAAGCTCGTAAAAGTAATAGTTTACGTATTGGCTATAACTTTCGCCACGCGTTACAACAGCATTTTCCAATCTTACTTTGTACCGACGGCGTCTTTCGAATTTCTTCTCCTCTCTCTCTCCCCCCATCCCTTTCCCATCCCCCCGCTATTAAATGGTGAGCTTTGCATTAATAATCTGTGCCTCGCGCGGCCACAAAGCGGTAAATAAATTTTATACTGTTCCTCTATCGTGGAATTAATTGACCGTACAAGTTGTAAAGAAAATACAGCGACCATTATGAAAGCTTCGCGCGACGGATGTGACGTTAATTGAGGGATTATATCGCCCCTCGCGCCTAACCTTTCCCATCAGTGCGACTTTTATTGCCTGCTCACAGTTGCAACATCATCGGTCGGACGAAAAAGAACTTATTTGCCCGAGATCGCGAGGGCCACGTCGACGCGGCGAGAACCGAAGGTATTGAAAAATGCGGTCGGGCTTGTCGAGTTATTTTTATTAAAAGTTCGATCGGGCTGAATAAAAGATGAGTCCGTTGGTACGGGGAAGAAGCGGCCGGACCGAAAAGAAAGGGAGGAAGGAGGACGGGGAGATAACGGGATAGCAGATGGGAACAAGGAGAACAAGCGCCCGGGGTAAAAATGAACCGGGGAAGAATGTCGATATTAATAAAAGTTAAATTGAGCCAATCACTTGTGGGAATTAGAATGGAGTTCGCCGGACGAACGAACGAAACAGCGCAGGGAAACTTGCGGCGATCGCGAGGCCCGTTCCGCTCGTTCGAGGCGATTCGTCGAAACGGATTGAACGCGGCCGAAGATACTTTCCTGTCAAACGTCTCCGATGTAATATTAATCGGCTGGTGAAATAATCGTCGAAGAATTTCCGTAAATATTTCACCCGTCGATTTCCCGAGCAATGAAAACAGTCGGCGAAAATTGCGCTCGTCAGCCCTCATTAATACGAATCCATAATGCGCCGCTCTAGGGATCGATCGATGAAATTTTTAATACGCGTCGGGGCGACAACGCGCGGATAACTCGAACGCGGCGCGCGCGTGTTTCCATTGTTTTAAATTCGCGTGCAGATTACGGGTTGTTAAAACACCGCTGCTAATGGTCGTTTTAAAGCGAGTGGCATTTTTTACGCTCATCCCTAAATCTGGCCGCTGATACCTGTTGCTCGTCCCCGGGAAAAAAAAAAAAAGGCAATTCAACCGCTAACCGCCGTTGTCTCGTGGCGTGTTTTCCTATCTCGAACGCGTACCCGCGATTAATCGACCGTTCGGGGAACGTTACGCTTTTACAAATATCAGCGTAATTATCATTAAAAGGCAATTACACCGACGTCCCGAGTCGTCCCGCACGTTTCACTGTTTTACCCCGTCACCGAAATTAATCGGCATCGCGCCTAATTAATACGAACGGTCGATCGCCGGATATCTCGCGCGCGCGTGTTTTTCGCACAATCATGTTTTTCCTTTCGTTTTCTCGTTGCAGGTGAACGTCCGTACAAGTGCCATCTTCCGGACTGCGGGCGGGCATTCATTCAGCTATCGAACCTGCAGCAACACCTTCGGAATCACGACGCCCAGGTGGAACGAGCAAAGAATCGGCCGTTTCACTGCAACATCTGCGGCAAAGGCTTCGCCACAGAATCCAGCCTTCGTACCCATACGTCGAAGGTCAGTCATGTATGTACCAAATCCGACGTCCAACACCAACAGGCATTTTGGCTACTTAACGCGGTGCTCGCACACGATAAATAATCGAACCATGGTCGGAAAGAATCGGAGAACCGAGTCTAGAAATCAATCATACGGTTGTACAACGTGCGATGTAACTCGTACATAATATGCATTATCATATATACAACTCGCCAATCTCCTCTGAACGCTCTTCTATCGGACGATAAACGCTATTATATACATTACTTCCTAGCGCGTTACCAAATACGTTTCTCTGAATGCACACACGGTGGCGGGTCACGCTTCTGTCCGAATGATTTCTGTCAGCAGATTCAGTCCTATCTACGACAGGTCTCACGCTGTCCTCTTCTTCCTTTTTCTTTTACTCTTTTCATTTTCTTTCTCTTTCTTCTCCAATTTTTATCCGAGATCGATCGCGCAGCTTTGTTGTACAGCAAGCCGCGAGGCGTCGACAGCGATGGCGAGCCCTCTTGTTCTCGTAGCATCGCCAGGACGAGAATTCGATGCACGGTGTACGCGCTGTGTCCCGCATCTGCTCTAGCCGCGGTCGGCCAATATTTTTCGTTGGATAAGCGCCGCGTCGCGACGATCGATGGACAATCGCGAGAGAAAAGAAAGAACCGTGCAAAGAGTTTCGCTCCTAAATTAACAAGTGCCACGCGACTCTACGAAACTCTCCGTGCACCCGCCGGTGATCGTAACAAACAGCGAAAGATCCTAACGGTAGAGCTTAGATCGTTCTGCTGGGTTTCCTCGTAACGCTTGGGCCTGCTTTGGTTGTGGTTTCTCGCCAACGAAATGCTTCGAACTTGAACGGGAGTTCGCAGAGCGACCCAATTTCTATCTATCGCCCGTGGTCGACCGATAATCGTACCGACATCGTGACTGATTGCCCGCCGAACGTCGAACGTTCGCCACGATTTATCATCGATACAAGACGGTCCCGTTTCCTCGTCATTTAAGTACAGTCAGAAGGAGTAGAAAGGCTGCGGACACGGAAGTGACTCGGACGTCCGTTTATAAGGACCAACGCATTAAGGGGCGAATAATAACCGTTCGTTGGCACGCCAGTCCCGTGCGTGGCGCGGAGCGTAAAGTGTCAGGGCGGATAGCGCGGACGCAGCATCTATTACGGCTGTGATAAAAAAAAAAATTTAAAAAAAAACACAATCGAATGATCCGAGAGAAGGAGCGCGTCCCTGACACTTAATCGAATTCACCCTTGGCGGTGAATCGCGGCACGTAGCGATTACCAGAGGAATCTTGTACGGTGGGGTGGTTTTTTGCCCCGCTCCGGTCGGCCAACTGAATTTCTCGAACCTTTCGCTGCGCCAGGCACATGTCTTGACGAAAAAACGTGGGAAGGCATCTGTCGAGCCGTCCGTGACTCAGTCTTTTCTCTTGTTTCTCTTTGCTGTCTTCTCGCGCTTCTTTCGCCACATCGAAGAAACCAATCGTGCTCTTTTTATCCCGACCAATTAGACCAAGCATGTTGCGTAACCAGTCGTAAACTGACAATCTTGTTGTAACCGACCCTAAGGGAAAGAAACGGTAAAGTCGAGCGGGCGATTCGTTAGTGCCGCGGCCAGTCGAGCGACGACGGGAAATTTCGTTCATTTCGACCCGCGCGTTCGTTCCAGCGCGGACACTTCCCTGTCCGACGCGGTTCTGCGCTTCTTTTTCGGCTGTATCCTTCGTACCACGCGGAATCAAGTTTATTATCAGGTGCGCGGGGAAGCGCACCTGATAATAAACATCGTTTCTTTTTTAGCACGCGCCGCTCTTCGGTAATCCCCGATTGAAAGCTGATCCTCGGTTAAGGTCCGTCCGACTTCTCCCCCTTTTCCGCTAATCGATAAATCTCGAAGTATACGGATTTTCCACCCACGCGAACGGGACAGTCCTCGTCGCGAAATCGCGGGCGGAACGTTTAACGAAACGAATAGCTTAGGGGCTAGCTTTCGTGTCCCCCGCGGAAAGAGAAACGACCAACGACTCGCGTCGAAAGTAGTCCGGGTCGCGCGCGTCTTTCGAGCGCACGAGTCGATGATAAAAAGAAGCCGAGAAGAGGAAGGACAAACACGGAGAGGGATATTTTGCGAGAGAGGTCGCGGAATAGTAATTAAAAGCCGCCAGCACGACAGAAACACAGTCTATCCGTTTGGTGAAAGTAAAACGAAACGAAACGAAACGAAACAAATGGAGGAAAGGAGAAAGAGGGAGGGCGAGCGAGAGAGCGAGCAAGAGAGAGAGAGAGAGAGAGAGAGAGAGAGCCCATCTTACGCGGCTAATCGAATTTTCGCCAGGGCAGATTTCTTGAAATTGTTTTCGCTGTTCCAGGCTATCTAGCCCGTCCCTCCGTCGACTACCCTGATACCTAATGGATTGTTGTTTTTAAGAAGACAGAAAAAAAATAAAGAGAGAGAGGGAGGAAGAAAGGGAGCGCGGAAGAGAGCGAAAGCAATTGAAGAGCTTGGGGGGGAAGAATGAGAGAAAGAGGAAACGAAAGAGTTATACTCTGGATCGAGGCCTGGCGTGTCGGCGAAACATTATACCGGCCAAGAAAGACAATACAATCCGAGCACAATATTATAATAGTGCGGAGCGTAAATGTATTACACGGAACGATCGGTAGCCAGCCGTGGAAGCTTACATTTCCTCCCTCTGCGGTTCCTTCGTGCGCCTTATGAGCTGTGTTATCCCTTTCTTTGTTTCGAGCGAGCCGGCAACGTCAAGCGAACTTTCCTCGAATTCACGCGAGCTTTACACGTTCGGGAGCGTCCCGTTAAGTGACAACCATCGGACAATCTTTAGACAATGGGACAGGCCAAGGGGGGGAGTGACACGGCCCGATCGTGGAATCGATCGGCGCGATCCGGCCGAGCGAGTCGGGAGCGGATTACGCGCGCGGCTTCCCATCTCCGCGGCCAGGGAAAATCTCGATGCACTGCGAACTCGCCCGTGTTCAGTCTCCTCGCTGCTTCTCCGTCGCACGTCTTAACCATCTTGGAGTTTTTCCGCGGCGGCGGAGCCCTCGTACTCATCTGTAGTTTAACGGTGCAAGGGTTGAACGTCGAGCAAACACGATACAACCCCCTCTGCTGACGGACTTTCTCGTACTTTCGACCTTCTTCCACTCGCACCTCCGGGGCCTCCCCGTCGTGCCCCTCTACCCTCTCTTAATTGCCCGAGCGCGGAGCTCGGTAAAAACTCGTTAGCCATTAGATTTATTTTTCCTCGCCACAGGGATACATTTCGTGTTCTAAAAAGAAACAAAAAAAAAAACCGCTCGGGCGCGCGCGTCCGCCGCGCTGCTTCTTAACACGTTGGTTCACGTACATTTGATCAATGGGAAACTCGCAACGCGGTTATCGAAATTTCACGAGCGAAACCGCGGCTCCGTATGTATGTACGCACGATGAGCGTAAAAGCACCGTCGAATTGCAAACGAAACGCTTGTTTACTCTTTGTATCGGTCAAGGGACGTTGGAGTATGGCCATTCTTGAAAAATACAACTGATTCTGAACGATATTTCATTGTCTCGAATTAATGCAAACTGATCTTCATTTCATGCTGGTCTCTCTTTGTCGCAGTGTTCCAAGTACCCGTGGCAACGATTAAAGGTAAAATGTTCGGGTGAAAATGCGGGAGAGCCAATGGGAATTCCTTTCGGGTGTAATACCGATACGCTTGCAAAATTTTCTCATACCATTTATCCACTATAGTAATCAGGCAACCGCGAGTCGCTCTCTTTTGATCGATTGTCCCCGAAGCTGAATGAAATTCAGAGGAAATTAGAAGTACGTTCCACGTGTCTAGTGTCTGGCATTCGTTAACTGACTACGCCGTTAACATCCGCCGCGATAATTAGCCGCATTAAAGTCTCAATACGCACAGTCTCTGATCGTTCCATGCTTTCTCGATCGTATCGCTCCAGAAACGTCACGTCCACGTTATCCGTAACACGTTTTATAACATTGCAAATTACAATCCGAGAGTCGTCCTTCGATCGAACCTGTGAATCACCTGCGAAACGGGATGCGCGCACTTTTTTCTACCTCTACTCTTCTGTTTTCTAATTAACTCTCCCCCTACGTAATACCTCTACGCGATAAGCCCCACCAACCCCCCGCCCCCACGCTACCCGTGGCAAACATTGTGCTTCGTCGAGAATGCGGAGCACCGTTGTTCTTTCACGCTTTTCCAATGTTAAAATAAAAAAAAAAAGAACTGCGACAGGCTATTCGTGGCGTACCCATCTCGATGCAACCGAGAGTAAAGCCTCCTCGTCTGTTCCGACATTTTTTTTTTTCTACTGCCTTCACCCTGTCCCCTCGATATTAATTTTTTGCGCAGTCCACGCCCCTGCGGGCCCCATTTTTTCCACCACCGCCCCCCCTTCTATCTGGCTCTCTCTCTCTCTCACTCTCTTTCGAGTACACTTCATCACCAACCGAAACCTAACGAAATCATTCCCGCGCAGATTCGGCTAGGGTGGGATTTCTGCCCATTGTGCAACACCCCTGCGTGTTTTTTTCCCCCGTTCGTGTAGCGACGAAAGCGTTAGAGGGTCGCGTTCGTACTACTATTGGCACAACACGGGGAGAACGGTGTCCCCAACCCTTTCCCGGCAGCTACTGTTTTTTTCTTCCCCGGTTGCCTTGCCCTACTCCTTGGGAGCGATCGGACACGCATTGCCCACGGATCACCGGCGCCCCGATACACAAGAGAAAAAAAAAAAACGCGCCGAGCTGGAATAATATCCAATAGGTGGCACAAAAGGCGAAGAGAGGAGAAGGGAAATCGAGCAACTCGTAATGAAAGAAATCACGCGTGTCCCGTCCGGATTATCCCGTGGCCGTTCATTATCCGACCCCCGTGCAATTTGTTTTCTCTCCTCGCGCGCCCGTTCGCGGCTACGATCGGCCAGCTAGAGCAGCGGCGCGACCGTACGGTCTGAAAAGTGTTGAAAACGCGCGACACTTCCTCGCGCCTCGACGAAGCCTCGAGAGTTGCGAATCGTGGAGCCGAGGCTAAAGCGCAAGGCAACCGGTCAACGAATATCTCTCACCGACTTCGTTTGTTGGTGTAACCGTGTATCCCACGAAGGTTGTCTGCCGGCGAGGCTCGCGGCCTCGTTGCGGCTAAAAAAGCCAAGGAAAGGAGACGACTGGAAGAAAAAAAGGAAGGAAGAGAAATGACGCGAAAAGAATTGCGCTGCGTCAAATCGACCTTCGGGTTTGATCGCTTCGTTTCAAGAGAACAGGCATGCCCCGCCAGTGGTCCCCCAACCCCCTTCCAAACGGAATTATCGAAAGCCTCTCGCAGGGACGCGAAATATAGGGGAGGAACGAGAATTTCGAACGATTATGTGCACCCCTCGACGGAAAGACGACGAACGACGGATACCACGATTCGACGAGGACAGCCGCGACACTGGAATTACGACGGGTCGTCGTCTTCGGTAACGAATTACCTCGTGCCTATCAAAGACGGTCCCTTTTCAGTGAGCACAAAATGGCCCCGCGGAGCCGAGAGTCACGCATCGATACGCGTCTGTTCACACCCACTTCCTTTTTATGCCACTCCTCGGCCCGAACCTGCTTTCGACGACGATCTCGAAGAGTTCCATCAATCGTAACAGCTAGCGAAGCTCTGAAAGAGAAAGAAAAAACTGCACGGCAACGATTTCTCGACGGGCGGGGGAAAAAAAGGATACAAGCGAGAGCAGAGGCAAAAGGAAATGGGAAAGAAAGGTAGAGGGACGGAAGGAAAAAAAGGAGCTTCCCCCGTGGGCAAGATTATCGCTGGCAAACGCGAAGCTCGATCCAGTAACGCGTTCCGCCTGTTTAAGGGACCAGGAAGCATGCAATCGCGAATAGAGGTGTGCTGAGCTCGCGGCCAGCAACCACGTACACTCGGGTAGAGATGAATCTGGTCACGGCGAATCATAAAGTCCCTTGGGGATTCGCCCACGCTGCATCCACTCTCCGGCGCGGCGTGCGAAGAGAGACGGCGCAAAGAGAAAGGAGAGATGCGAGGAGCAGCGACGACGAAGAAGCGAGACGAGCGCAGAGAGCAGCAGGTAGAAGGAACGAGGAGAAAGAGAGCGGCGCGCTGAAGGAGAGCCGTGGTATTCGCGGTGCAAAAAGCGAGGATGCAGGTAAAAAAGGAAGAGCGCAGCGAAGAAACCGGTTTTTTCCAGTTGGGCCAGGTCGGGGCGTCGAACCTACGGACCGCAGCCTCCCTCCGAGAATAACTTGCATGCAGCAAGCGACAGCAAGAGCAGCAGCAGCAGCAGCAGCAGCAGCAGCAGCGACGCCGAAGACGTCGGCGGCCGGCAGCATCTTCGTGGTATCGGTTCAACCGACCCGAGCTTGCCCTAGGTCCGGGACGAAAGAAGTACGACGGGTTCTCGGCCCGGCGAAAACAAACCGGGAGGCGTGCCTTGAAAAGAATATCGGCTATCGTGAAAGAAGAACACGACGAGAAGGAGCGTGGGTGCGCGCGGAGTAGAGGAGAGAAAGCGGCGAAGAGAGACGGAACAGGGCAAGGACCCTCTAAACCCGATGTTATCGAAGGTTGATATACCTGGCCTGACGCGAACCCTTTACGCGCGCGCTAAATTTCCTTCGCCTTTTTTTTTTTTTTTTTTCTTCGTCGTCCGTTCCGCGTGTTCCACGTCCGTTGACCCAGGTCAGGGGAACAGCTTTACGCGAACCGTACTCGCGGCAAGACGACAATGGGAAAGCTCTCGTGTACCGCGGGAGGAAAAATTTGCCTAACGGAGAAGGCTGTACGCGCGTAAGGTCGACGACGTTCGATGTTATTTTAAACTGGCCCTGCCCGAGATTCGGCTCTCCCCCGTTCGTTGCTCGTCTCAACGCGGTCGCGGTTGTCCCAGGTCCGGGAAGAAAAAAAAGAAGGGCACGACTCGCTCCGGTAAAGATAGGTACGAAAGGCGGAGTGGGACATCGGGGGAATAAAAGAGAGAAGGACGACTCGGCGCGAGATAAGAAAAAAAAAGAGAAGGAAGAAGAAAGTACGAGGGAGAAAGAAGGAGATGAAAGGGAAGAAGAAGACGAAGAAGAAGAAGAAGAAGAAGGAGAGGAGAAAAGAAAGAAAGAAGGATGCGTTGCATCGATGTCGGGGCGGGGAACAGGCAGGAAGAAAAGAGCGAAGCGACTAAAGACCCCAAAACTTTGGGGTCATTGCCGTTTGGTCTCGTTTTAGCCTTCCCTTCCTCCCACCATCACCTCCTTCTTTCGTTCCCCTTCTTATTCTTTTTCTCTCCGTTTTAAGCACTCTTTCGAGCAAGGTTGGACGCCATGTTTTTCCTCAGCGCGTGCCCCTACCACCTCGTGTGCGTATTACCGACCTTCGCGTGTGCGAGAGAGAAAAGTGAGAGAAATAAATGAGACATGAAAAAAGGACGAGAAAAAAAAATTAAGAGAAAAAAAAAAAAGAAAAACGATACGACCGCGAAATTGTACATTAATACGAGACCGTCAATGCCGGAGACAGATACTTGCAATGAGGACGTCGAATTTCGTTCATTACCCTTCGTATTATCTGTTTAAAGAATGATCTTTGTTGCCTCGCCGATCGTATTCAATTCACCGACAGAGACACGGTCGGAGCGTATTTAAAGAATCGCGTATAAACGATCGAAGCGACGAACGCAACAGAGACCATCGTAATAGTGTCGTAGTAGTTAGTCACTTGATCTATGCTTCGCATTCCCGTTCATCTGTGAGGTCGAGCGAGATCAATCGGACGGGATCCACGATCCGGCGAAGCCGACGTTTCCTTTTTAAATGCACAGTCGGCTGGCATAGACGCCTCTTTGATCGCGGATTCGTTTCGATCGTTCTACAGACCTCACGCTTCTATACATTCGTCTGTCTGGGCTTCGCTTTCTCCTTCCAACGATCCGCACAAGTCCCGCTGGCCTGTCGATCGATTCGAGCTCAATTCGTCTCGCGACACCGACAAACTTATTTCCCGATCGCCCCGATCCTCCGTACCACGAAACAGACGATCCCCTGAGAACTCCTACGCCAGACACTCGAGGCGAATTCCCCTCGCAAAATGATAGTCCGTGGTGACGGTGATGGCAATCGGTGCCCTAACTCTCACTGGTCAATCGTTCTGTTCTGTGCGCTGCCTGTCCTGCGCTTCTGGTTCGCGACTCTGTGGTGGTATTCTGTGGGTCGGCTCTCTACCGGTACGCCGCATCTGCCTGCTTCCGGTCCCTCTTCTTCCGGCCCGCAAAGAAGGAGTTGCAACAGCGTGTTGTGTTCCAGCAACACGCCGCTCTGATCGGCGGCCCGAACGCAACCAGCTGCCCTGTCTGCCACAAACTCTTCCTCGGTGGCGAAGCTCTCATGGAGCACATGAAGCACACCCACAAGGATCCAAACGCATCCGGCGTCGCCAGTAAGTATCTACGATAGTTGTCAGCCACACCCTCGATTTCGTCCGTGTCACTTTTTTCTTTCTCGTTGCTTCAATCCTATTTGTACATGGGAACACATTTCTTCTCTACGCACTAACGCTAACCCTCTTCAACTCGACTAACGCACGATGTCAACGCGACAATCAAATCGTTTGCGCTTCGACACCCGGGGCGCCACGGGGACGACGATTCGTATGCGACACGGTTTTTTCCGCGAGCTTTCCTCGCCGGCGATGCGCCTCCGCGTTCAGCATCGCCAACGTTAACATTCGCACGACCGCGAAAGATTTTCGTCGTGCACGCTGCGATCGCCGCCTCCCCGTGGTCCCCGACCCACGCTGGAAATTTTCTCCGTCCGTCCACTAACACCAGCTAACGAGGCTTTCTCGCGTGAGTTTCTTCAAGGAGAAAGAAAGAAGGGAGATAGGCGTAACGAGGGTTACCTTAATTGCGAGTATGTCTAAACGAGAGAGAACGCGAGAGGTTGAAACGGCCGCTCCTCGAGGCACGAGGGGTGGCTCGTCCTTTAGCATTTAAGTACGTTTCACATCCCCCACCTGAAAACTTGCTTTGGCGCGGGCGATATGCACACATTGTTCTGTCACTTCTTCGTACTGTTTCGCTGAACGGAAAAAGGGGGTGTAGCACTTAGCACACTCGCCGACTAATACTTATGCGTACTATACTATCCGCTAATATAAAAACGGTGCTTCACAAGGGTGTCTAGTTCGACTTTTGTGCGTGTTTTGTTAAGTGTGTGGGCATACATATATAGATAGACGTACAGAGAAGAAGAATCGACAAGAGCGGACGTACGCCACTCGATGAGAATCTCTTAACGAAACGATTTACCGTATGCCAATATAACGTTTTCGAAACGCGTCGTGTCTCGTTTCCTCCATCATTTCCCCCATTAAACAGAAAACAGTGCCAGCGTCGACCTGGTGTCTTTCATACCGATAACAGAGACCCGAGTAACCCATCCTTCGTCGAAATGCATCGTTGTGCGAAACACTTCTCTAACGTCCGTGCGGACGATTCGATGATCTCCTGGAAGAGAAAAGCGAGAAAAAGGCGACGGAGAAACCGAAACGAAGACATGGAGGGAAAGGAGCAAATCGTGGAGAGAGGGAGAGAAAGAGAGCTGGAGCGAGCGAGCGAGCGAGAGAGAGAGAGAGGGGTAGAGAGCGAGAGGGAGAGAGAGATAGAGATAGCGATGATAAGGGAGAAACGTAAGAAAGGGTTGGAGAGAGCAATGGGGAGGAAAAGGGAAAAAGAATGCGATAGAATTCGTGAGAATGAGAGATTCGTCGAACTTTTCTTTGTGCGTCTATAAGCGTGCAAGCGTGCAAGCGCGCGTACGTGCGTGTACATCTTGGTTTTTGGGCCGACGACCTCGCTCGTGAAAGGGAGTCAGCAACGGCAGAAGCAGCGCGCGGTGCGTCCGAGGTCAGTGCTCTCCTGGTCCTCGGTTATCCGTGTCTGCAAGGATTCTCCCTTCGCCTTCGAGGTCGACTGGAATGTCGACGTACGTACGCGCGTGTGTACACGCGAATGCGTGAGAAATAAGGTGGCGGAGGAGGAGAAGGTGGTCCTCCTGGAAATGGAGGACGAGGAGAAGGAGGATGATGAAGATGATGGTGATGTTAATGGTGGTGATAGTGAGAGAGAAAAAAAAAGAGAAAAAAAAGAGCGAAGAAGGATGATGATAATGATGAATATGATGAATATGATGAATATGATGAATATGATGATGATATGATGATGATGATGATGATGGAGGAGGTGGCTTTCGTTCCTTGGGAAGCTTTATCCTGCTTAGCATTGACCTTGAAATTGTGTCGCCCTATTGTTCCCTCCGCTGACTGCACAACCTCCGTTGCCGGGGTTTACCTAGCGAAGCGACGGACCGCCAACCACCCGTGTCCAGTGTGCGGAAAACACTACGTCAACGAGGGTAGTCTTAGGAAACACCTGGCCTGCCATCCTGAGACCAGTCAGCTTAGCACAAGCCTCAGAATGTGGCCGTGCTCGGTGTGCCAAGCCGTCTTCACTCATGAAAGCGGTAAGTATAATCTTGTCTTTCAAGCAATCACGTATCCAGCGCGATCGTGCAATTACTTTCCGTTATTATCGATTCCGTGATACCGTCGTCGCGCATCACCGTTTCATTTCAATGGCGTTATCGGACCTTCGTTTTCTCGGTGTATCGATCCGAAGCTTGCGAAACTAATTAAAACTCTGTCGAGCCTGTTCTGCTTTGCTGTTAAGGTTTGTTGAGTCACATGGAGCACATGAGAATGGACCCGAAGCATCAATTCGCGGCGCAATACGTTTTAAGTCGTGCCGCCGCCGAGAGGCGGGAGAGGGAGATCCTTGCGTCTTCGAGTCTAGGTACGGGGCTGTCGTCCGGCCATCGTCGATTACCTGTGCAACAAGATCGTAACGATACATGTATGCAATTTTCGTTAACAGGTGCGGGATTGGGCGTGCTGGGAAGCCAGTCGGGCGGACCGCAAAATTTGCAACAACCACCGATGTGCCCGTCGCCGTCGGCTCATTCGGACAGCAGCAGTGGAAACGGAAGATTATCGTCAGCCGGTAGTGAACCTGGTACGCTACGATCTTGTTCCTCGTCTTCTTGCAAATGGTCGTCTGGAATAATCCAGTTAGAGTGTCGTGTATACCCTAGAGCAAGCAATCTTAACACCGAAACCACTTATCTCTCGTACACGTCTTTGTTGTAATGTATCCCATACACTTTAAGTAACCACCGTGCATCGAAAGGCAGCGAGAGTTATTGTAGTAAACATTATTACACTATCTGAGTAAAATAAATCATCCACGAATTCTTGTGTGAGTAATTTCGTCGTACGAACGCTCAGCTCGCTCTCCATATTATAATGATTTTCATGTGCGAACCGTCGATTAACGATTAGACGATAGTTCTGAAACCCCCCGTCAACCATACTAACGGGAGCAGACTTTTGCGCAGGTACCGGTCTGCTCAACAACAACAACAATAACAATAATAATAACATGGCGTCGGCGGGGCCCAGTGGCAACAAGCTCAGCGAAATGCTGCGGGCGGGAAGTCAACCAGGCTCCGCGCAACAATACCATGACGAAATGCAATCGCAACAGCAGCGTATGGCAGTGATGGCCGCCGCCGTATCAGCGGGTAAGAATTCCCAGTGCAATCTGCTTTTCCTGAATCGATCGGTCAACAAAATCAGCCGCGATACTGGCTTGTCCGTTCAAGGCTGCCGATGCCACTCTTATCGAGGAACGCGGCGAGCGACGCGCGACGCCGCCCGAGGAAAAAGATACGACGGTTTCGTTCTAATTATTCCCGATAAAGTTTGATTTACAATTATGTTTTTTCCGCGGCAAGGATTTTTCTTATCTTCCGTCCATACCAGTGCACTCGCGGTCTAAGATGTGCGACGAACCGATCGCCAACGGACCGACGATAACAATATGCGCTAGATGCACGGCGAGAAAAGTTTGCGAATTTCGCACGCGTTCCCGGACATTCCCAATTACACGTCCCCGGCGTAGAACGTTCTAACAAGGGGCGTATCCATTTATTTCTGTACCGCAGGCCTGCAAAATTCGGTCTCGCCGAATTTGTCGCCGGTGGACATGGCGTCCCTCGCGGCAGCGATGAGGATGGGGAACAACGGCGACATGAGCGGCGGTACGCAAGGATCAACGGGGCCGCAACAGCAGGGTGTACAAGCAACCGGGCCCGAGCAGACCCTGAGAATGCATCAGGCGGAAGCTCTGTTGCGTTCTCAAGCGGAGGCGGCGCTCAGATTGGCGGTAAGTGCGACGTCCCCCCTTGATACGATTCGATCCGTGGGTTCGTTAATCGCGATCCCGGTCCGTACTATTGAAATCCAACGAACGACTCGACCGAGCAGGTGTCGCAAGCGGCAGCGGCGGCAGCCAGTTCCGCGGTTGGCGGAGACGTGAGACATCATTTGGGCCAGCACAACGGGGGCGGCAGCACCTCCGGGATGCCAGGACACCATACGAACCAGCAGATGTCTCAGCAGGACACGTTGCCGCCTGATCTCGGTAAGTTTCACTTCGGTGTTCATCACGCTATTCACCAGACCGCATTCCACCTTCGAGCGTTAAATAGCGAGACTTTCGTCTCCTCGATGAATAGAACGAGACGCAGAGATCCTTCAGACCCAGGATCACGACAACTTATGGTTCACAGGGGAAGCGTTACGATTGCAAGAGCAGCGTTTGGAACAAGCGCTGAGGCTCCACGGTGATCCCCGAGCCTTAAGTTTTACTCTTCAACACGTTGTCAATCAGCAGAACAATCAGCAACCATGAAAATTCAGTTACTACTGAGACGAGTGGACCCCTTGGACGTCCGAGCAGACGAGCATGCAGCACGTTGAACGCCTCAATCAGCAGCCTCTTCACGATGCCGAGCGTTCAGCAGATCTCAACGAGCAGCAGCAAAGTTCGTCCGCCATCGGTCTTCATGCTCATCAACAACAGCAGCAGCAGCAGCAGCAGCAGCAGCAACAACAGCAACAGCAACACCAGCAGCAGCAGCATCCCGAAGACCGTGGTGTCAAGAGGAAGGCCGACGAAATGATCGGTAACTCTGACAACGTCTAAAGAACGATGTGCATCGGCGATGAACCGTCGCGACGGTTCTTCGCCTTCTACATCGATTCAAGTAGTAACGTCCAAGTGTGGTCAGCCGCGAAATTACTCATGTCTCAGCAGTATATACGAATTACTTCAATCACAGCAGGTCCCGAGATCTACCATTCGGGGCCTCTGAAAATCCTATAATCACTCGGTCCACGTGTGACGTTTCGTAAGGACGTCGCAATCGTTCCAATTGTAAAGGCGTTCTCTCTGACGCACCGGACAGAGAATAACGGTCATACGTATCTAGAAATCCGTTAGACGGTGTGTGACAACGTCGGCAGCGACAATGGTCTTCTAGCAGTATGCGATTTACCGCGTGCAACACGTTGTTCCTACTTCGGTCCTGGATCTAGAGTTCCTAGAACGACATGGTTCGCCGGACGAGAAGATCGTCGAGCGTCGGAGACGATGCCGAGCCGCACTCGAACGACGATCCTTGATCTTCTCCTTCGTGCGTACATCACCGTTTCGTCGAGTCGCTCTCTTCGAATTCTCAGGACGCATTGTCGCCATTTGCCGACCGATGTCACCCCTGAGACGTGCCATAATCATATTCAATGAAACTGTTAACTTATGTGTCTCTGGTCATCCCCGAGTCAGAGGATGATTGTGGGGAACGCAGAATACTATCGGTTTTTTTTTTTTAGTACAAGAGCCAAACTCGTAGACCAGACAAAGCTAAACGGTAGATAAGGAATATTCCCGTATATAGCTGTCGGTCCAGGCTCAACAAACTAAACTATATATATATATGTATATATATATATATATATATATATATATTATATATATATACATGTATATAATATATATATATATACATATACATATATATATATATAAACAAACACACATATATACAACACCTACAAATCAATTTAAGGCTCCCCTAATCTTAGATCCCGTAACGATTAAGCATAAACGCGTCCAACATGTGCGTAAATGCAGCTAGGTGGATCAGCCAATCCTCGTACGTCTGTTAATTATACTACGTACAGCATCCCCTTTCCGTTTATCGGATAAACGCGAAACGAGTTACGAGGCGGCCGATCTGAACCCCGATCGAACGGCGCGGCGAGTGGTATCGTCGTGCGGCCGCCGGCTGCATTAGTGATACAATATACGCAGACAGCATGGAAACTTCTTACACAGAAACACACCGTACACACAAACACAACCGCGTACACGCGATACTTACACGACGTAAGAATATTAAAATTGCGCGCAAACTTGTGCTGAACGACAGCACGAAAACTATTAGCTCGTAAGCGGACAAACAAAATATAATTATTACAAACAGTTAGATTATATATATTATATATATATATATACAGAGAATCTGAAGTGTATGATGGAAACAAAACGAAAATGTGGAACTGAGGCCCAGAAACGGCCCCCTCCAGAAGTACACGTGCACATTTTCAGAGCGGCGTGATAGTGTACGAGCATTTTCTCGTCAACAAACACGCCGGAAGTATCGAAGAACGAGTAAATAAAAATGAAAAATAATGGAGCAGAAGAGAGAAATAAAAAAAACTAAATGCTAAATATTATATATATTATATATATATATATATAAATATAAATATTATAAATAATAAATATAGGGTCTATGAGACTAGGATAAATTAGATGAAAGAGAAAATTGAATGCGTGCGAAACGTGTGCCCGCGTAGATGTACGCGAGTCCAAGTCATGTCGACGAAAGAATGAATGGCATACGGGAATCGAAAGTGGTATCAGAGGACGAGAGTAAGGGAGCAAGGAACACAGAGGAGAGCACAAAGATGGGACAGAGAGAGAAAAAGAGAGAGAGAGAGAGGGAGGGAGAGATAGGGAAGGCAAAAAGGAAAGACAGATGGAGAGAAAGGGAGATGGAGAATATATGGAAGATTTGGTGAATGAGCAACCTTGGAGTTGTCGCGTACGTACACGGGCACCCGGCTGAATGAAAGGCAAGCTGTGCGGCAGAGAATGCTTCGTGAGAATCAAGGAAGAGAGAGAGTGCAAAAATGGAACGCGTGAAAGATTTTAGAGTGGCGTGCTTCAGGTAATCTGAGGTCCTGTGATCGTTATAAGCGAAATATTTTTTTATTTCCGGGTATATATCTGAACGCGTAAAAATACTTGCGTCGTTTCGAACTTTTACTTGCAATATATCGTTACGTTCTCGCAATACTTAGAAAGAAGAAGAAGGCGAAGCAGAACAGAGGTGGATCAATTAAAAATACGAAGATGAGGATGACGAGGGAGAGGAGAAAAGGAAGGATATAGAAAGTCCGTAGGTTTGACCATGAAACGAACTTTAGAGACCCGGGCCAGCCCCTTAACCCTAAATACCTCTTTGCAGCACCCCGTCTATCGCGACCCCTAATCCCCCATTTTTCGGATCTTTTATAAAACTTCTGGACGGCCGTAATTACGATGGGGTTCCTTTCGACGAGATCGGGCGAAACGAAACGAAACGAAACGAAACATTGACCTTAAAACAGACGCGCGATCGAAAGAGGCGCGCGCGCTCATTTCACTCTTGGAACTCGAATATTGGCCGAGGCCATAGACCGACGCGGGCGGTTGTCGAAATTCGGAAATCAATTTTGTACGTACGAACGGGACGAAAAGTGGAGCGAAGCGAAAACGGATAGAGGATGATAGTGTTACAGATGGTCCAAAAGTTGTCGGCAAAATTATCGTTAAGATGGAAATCGTTTCAACGGCGATTACGCATACCTACGACGCGTTCCATATCCTCGTTTCTTCGAACGGCATTCGCGGACAGAACAGTACAGAAATGAATGGTGGCGTGCCGAATTTTTTCTTCCCCGTGACATCGTGTGTCGACCGCGTTGTTGTTGTTGTTGTTGTTGTCCCCTTTGGAGATTCTCGACGAGACTTTGCGTTCCGTGAACCGGTTCGTACGAATTTCCCTCGTTCCCGTGAACCTCTCGAAATTTCAATTTGTCCCCCGATTCATCAAACGCTTTTCCCGACTCTGTACCGCGGTAAACGAAACACTTTCATTGTCCGACTTCTACCCCTTCATACACTTCGAATACCCTTCGATCTCTCGACCAAACGTTTCGTCGCGAAGCAAAAAGAAAGGGGGGAAAGGAGCATTATTAAGCAAATTAGGAAGATCGCGAGTTCCACTTCATGGGATCCCTCCTCCTTTCAACACCTTTGGTTACCGCTCACGAGAGCGGCCTAACGTCGTCATCTTCGTTGAACGTAAAAGACACGCGCCGAGAAGCCGTCGAATAGCAAGGCTTTTTCACCATCTGGGACGACAGGAGAAAAAATGATTGCTAAAAGATTCATCGTCAAAGCTACATTTAACGATTGCACCCGCGTCGCGACAGGAACTCGAGAGATTTGCCATCGATTCGACCTCGCCCCTCGAGGGGGCATTTATCGCGGACATCAAAAGAACAAAAACCGTGACGAATAAAACCATTCGCACCGGCGATCATCGATATTCAGAGCGTGGGGAAGAGCCGCCTCGAGTTCCTGTTGCCGTCACTGCGGGTCGATCATTGATCGTTCTTATTATAACAATTTTTACGTTACAGGGCGTTTTTTCCTCGGATTAAGTAGTATGTACATACACCTTGATATCACAAGCATAAACTGAGAATTTACTGGTAAACTTAAATGAAGTACATAATGTGAAATAGGGTTAGTTTCTATGTAAATACCTAAAGCTGGACGAGTGCATACACCTCGTCCACGCAACCAACGATAATCGTTTTTATCGAACCAATGCTTCTGTTCGTCATCGGTGTACGCCTGGTCATTGGAGGGCCGTCCTTGTGCAAGCGCCTTGGCGCCGGTCCTGCAAAACAGAGCGAGCGTAATCAGCAACGAGAAGGTTTTGCGCGAGAGACGTTCTCCAAAATGGGCGTCGCTGATCGGGAAATTTTTTTTTCTCGACACTGATACACCCCTACACGATTTACACAGACACGCTCACAGTACACACAGCATTGCGATGGATTGTACAGCTACGATAGGATAGATAAGTAAGCGTAAAACACAATTCTTCACACACTCGCACCACCGGCACCGACTTGCCTCCAAATTAAGACAGGGACCAAATTCTTTGGCGACAACAATTTTCTGACAATTTTCCGGAGGTATTCGTAGGAGGCCACGAGAAGCGTTTCATGGAGAGATAGTCATGCTTATGGAGCTATATGATTCGCGTGTTTCGGTATAAAAGTGCGACGCGATTATCGAACCCGAGTTTCACGGTATCGACATCCGGTCCAAGTAGTATGGGGTGTCGAATGTTGAACGCTTAAAGGAACGAACAAGGGAGAGAGAGAGAGAGAGAGAGGGAGGGAGAGAACGATTTAGCGAGAATGGCAAAGGTATGAGAGGTCAGGCAAAGATCAGGGTTAATCGATAATTCGCGTAATGCACGTGCAAAAAGTATTGATTAAAATTCAAGAAAAGATTCATAATCTGTAGGCCGTTTGAAAATGTAAGAAAGCGTAAAAGAAAATCAAAATGATAACAATTGATCGAGAAATCTTGTCAGCAAGTAGTGTTTCAAAAATAAGCGATGAGGCAAAATTGATGTTTTACCACGGTCCCTCGACAAAACAGGCAAACATCAAAAAGCAAAAGAAAAATCATACGTACAAGGAAATAATGGTGCACTAAAATAGAAGCGGAGGAGATGATACGAAGAGATGTAAAAAAAGCAACAGCATCGCCATCTTTCACCATCACTATCGCCATTATCAGCAAACGTAAAGAAAACAAAAAAAATGTTAACAACAACAACAATACAATAAACACAACCATCAGCACAACGTCGAAATCTTTCGTGACGGCGGTGATCGTTCAGCGCAACGATCGCGTAACGATTCCGTGACGACAGCTTTTTCACCGGTGCATCCTGCCGTGCGCCGAGGGTTGCCTTTTTATTGAACGTTCAATGACGAACGGTGAGGAAGAGCATATAAGCGATCCAGAATCGGTAAAAGAATGGGGCAGTCGACTCAACTCCCCCGTACACAACACAACATCCCCACCCAGCGAGAAGGAGGAATTATTCCCGAGGCGCCGGCCCGTGCCCCGCGAACGTGTACCATAATAATTAAAAAAAAAAAATTAAACAAAACACACAGCAAGTTACAATAGCTCTAGTAGTGTATGTTCTGTAATCGAAGAATGATAAGCAAAGATAACGAATTAACGAAAGAAAAAAAATGACGTGCTCGCCGTTGCAGGCGTGCCGACAAAAAAAGCACAAAAAAAATAATTTACAAATATATTGATTTACATATGCCCGTAACTCGTAAGCGGGTCCGGTGGAGCAACGCGTCTACCTTCGCCAGATTTAACAACGAGCTACCGCCTGTCGATGCGACAGAAGCCAGCAACAGCAGACATCGACGGTTCAACGAAAGCGAATCCAGTGAGTAACGAATGGAGGAAAGTTCCAGGAGAAACGATCATGGATCCACGTTACCGTAGCCCGACACGGGGCTACCCGCGAAGGAAAATAGTCCACGCTCGTTCTCCAAGCGTCCGACCCCCGATACATCATCGAACACCAGCTGTTCGGGAACGATGGCCAATCGAAAGTGGGGCTAACGGAAGAGGACCGTGCAAGAGAGGCGAAACGGACGGCGTTGAACGCGGCAGAGAAACGATATCGGTGAATCGTTGACACGAACTAACCGACGACTGAAATCTAGGCGTAGAGGGAAGCACGCGATCTGCAAAGCCGGCCCTTACCCATAATCTTAATCTCTTTCATGTAAATTTGCTAAATGTTTAAATAATCTAAAAAAAATGCCATAGCCCGGATGCGCTGGTGTATACTCCCAGTGCATACACACTCACAAATACGACTCGACCTCACGAATTAAACGCAAAATCCGCGTCGCCGGTTCATCGAGGAACGGGCGCGCGGTAAAATTGGTATTCTCGCCAAGGAGCAAACAGTTCACAAATGACAATATCACAGACAAACACGTACAGGAGAAGACGAGCCGCGTGGCTCGCGTTTCACCGCCGCGTTAGGAATGAATACGCCGCGGATGATTCGCGACCCCGGTCAATACACAATGAAATGAAAGTTGCCCTGTTTCTCGAGCGTGCAACCCCGCGCGCTTCCACACTTTCCATACAGAAGCTGCACGTCGTACCGCCTGACGACGCGCGGCTTACACTCCCATGCCTAGCGCATGCACCCACACACACACACACAACGTACACGCTATACACTCGATTACACACTCGATTACACACGCTACGGATATGTAAAGCCAATTGATTTTGTAAATTGTCGTAAGAAAAAAAGCCAGCAGACTTTCAAAAATCGAAACGATTCGGCCATACGGTACTTTTTCACGAACATTAATATTAGATACGTTGCGGGAAAACGCGGTTCACTGACGGATCCGTTTGAGCCTCGTCGACGTTACGTACGCGCTTCTCAAGCGCGAAACGGATCGTCCCGAACGACAGGGAACGAGGACTCGCGGTTGACGCAGGTGAAACGCGATTTATCCAAAGATATCGATCAAAAAAAAGAAAAAAACAAACAAAACAATACGAGCACGATAAACCGAAGCAAAATTTCGCGGCCTTTGGCATACGTTTGGATGCAGAACCGATGATGATGATACGACGTTCGCGTTGCGACACGCGAGCGTCAACGTGCATCCCGGACTTGACGCCAATAAACCTGAAAGTGACGTGACATATCCTCGATCGAGGAATGTCCAGACAACGTGGACAGGCCGCGACGCGAGCAAGAACTAACGCGACTGGATAGAATTCCGTTTCCGCGGAACCGATAAAACAGCACAATTCGGTAATAATCGACGGCGTCGTGACACGACGAAGGGTGTACGAAAGGTGAGTGTGCGGCCTGTCCGACGTACTAAACCGATGTAACAACCATCCTAGCAAGTAGCAACGGCATTAGAGGAGCCGTTGTTCAAATTCGCGGCTTTACAGAAGCAAAAACCGTTGATTTGTTTTCGATCGGGTTTTAATTTTTTAATGAAATAATCTCACAACGAATATACCGCGTACGATCGGGCGCCGATCGATCCATGAGGGAGGATAGGGCAAAGACGTATGCGTATATTCGTGGCAGTGTGTATCGTAAGTGCGCAGCATATGATAAAACCGACAGTCTAGCAGTGCGAGCGCCTCGGCGGCATTCGCGTTTTCACGCGGTGTTCACGGCCGAGCCTCCGTGATTAAAAACCGGAATAAGTTGTTTAAATGTCCACTATATAAACGAAGAGGCATAGCTGGTAAGTCGGTGGGTTCGCGTTCGCCGTTCTCGATTCGTTCGTCCCGCTTCGTTCAACCGGGTGTACAGTAATACGTGAATCGTGTTAAGTACATTTGCACACACTGGATCAAAACGTGCTATTCACGAGCGAAAGGGCGGACCGATTGTTTCACGATGGCAGAACAGAGGCTGCGATGCCATCCCCGGAGTTCAAAGTACCAAAATTATTTACGTCCTTGTCTTTTAGATGATTCGGCGGCACCGACAGAGGTATCACGTTCAGAAACAGTAGAAATCCACTAAATTCCTTGTCGATCATCCCTTGATCGCCACTCCAGGCACTTTGGCACCGGTGTACACGTAATACACGTATTCAGGACGAAACGGCCTCGAGCCGAGAAATGAGTAGACGGACGAAAAGACAACCGATAAACATGCTGAAACTCTAGCAGAGTAGCGACGTGCCATGAATTTGATCGATCGAGACACGCCATTCGGAGAAACAATTGATGGCGACGGACGCACGAACCCACCGTGCTGGCTCGTCGTTGCACATCGTTAGACCCCACTCCCCACACCGGGGTCTTTCAATTTCCGCGACGAGTCGATACTCTTTTCAAAATATTCTACGAATTTTCGTTCAGAGAGATATCTTTTCTTTACTCTGCCCCGTCCCCCATTCGTCACTCGCCGTATACGCGTTCGAGGTGAAAAAACGAGTCCGAGAGTTTTGCATTTCAAACCACAATCGGGATCATCGCCAGGGGAAATAAAACGTCGCTACCTACGCGACATGGATAGTACGCGACGGACATTCGAATCCGTATGAAATCATTAGAGCAAGTGTACCGGTACAAAAGCAAAACGTATGGGTAGAGGAGAAAAATCCGCTTGGTGGGTGCCTTCGTCAGGGTTTTCTGTTACAGTTAAACAGACGTTCGCAAATATAACTCACAACTAGTAGTACTATGGTAGAACAATTATTACAATGTACCACAATAAACACTTAACTATGTAAGTACAATACAGGAAGCACATGGTCTTTTCAGTGTTTGCAGTTATGTCGTACACCACCGACAATCCCGTAGTGAATCGACCGGGTATACTGGTTTCTTTTCGTACGAAATTCTCATCGACCCCGTCCCAAATACACCCGTTTTACCCATGAATCGGAGTCGTCGCGTAACATTCGGCCGCGAAATTCCATCTGGACTCGGCGAACGCACGGTCCGCGTCGGCCGCGAAGAGAAGCGCACGAAGTTGCCCTCGACGAAGATATCAATCCTCCAGGGAAAGAAATTTTCACGAGTCCTCTTCGATTCGATTGTCGTTGTTCCTTTGGCCGCCATCCGGCACGCAGAGCGAGCCCCCCCCCCTTACCAAATCCGTGCTCCATCTAAAAACCAATCAGTATTTTAATAACGGGATAAATATGCTACTATGTGTACTAAGTGTTCGTAGTTTAGGCAACGTGTCCGCGTTGTATACTCCAAATAGACGAGAGAGAAAGGGAATCGAGAGAGAGAGCGAGTTTTAGAGCGCGAGAGGGAAACGATTGCACGGTGGAGTAACACATATTTAAACTAACAGATAATAATTCATTAATTACAGTACCGTAACCATTTGTCAAGTCAAGTTAATTAACAATTAACCGTAACGCATACACGCATAATTATTAATTAAACATACTCGACTCTATACTCTAAGGGCAGCAGCGATCGCAACCAAGCGTCGCATTTATTCAATAAATCGCGGAGGCACTCACTACGGACGCGTAAATGCGAGCTAAAGGGCTGAGGGACTCGAACGCGGATATCGGTGGGTGCTTGAACGGGCATCGCGACGCGTGTCACCGCATCGTCTGGGAAACGGTCGGCAAATTTTGCCAGAAATGGAACGCGAGAGCAACGAGCACAGGAACGATCGGGGTCAGAGTGCTGACCCCGGGAGCCGCGTGGTCGTGCCCGTTCAAGTTTCTCCCATTCTTCATTAGACTTTCAAGTGCAGCATTCAGTTATTTCACTTATGACGTTACTTTCAACACAATACAAAACACCCCACCATCCATTCCTTACAGATCAAACCCATTCACCGTATCCTCGCCCCGCGGGTAATCCTCTCAGAGCCTACCAACAATTTTACGTGTACGCATTGTTTCGAATTTCTTCGCGATTATCACCAACTATGAGTTCCCCGCGACGTCAGCTGCTTCCCGCGTGTGTTGCCCCTCAAAATCGGCCAACGTGCGATTCGAAGCGTTATGGAAACTCGTGGACGGATAGTTGGATGTCACGAGTGTTTCGCGGAACGAAATACAAACGCGGTGGAAGTAAACGGAATCGCAACTACCACCCGAGAGGGGAGGACGTTTCATTTTCGATACGTTAGAGGATGCGGCTGACGTCGAGAATTAAGAAAAAGAAAAAAAGGCAAACGAGTTAAGTTTCGATTTTCAGACAGTTTACGTGCAGTTAGTTATCAAGTAAAACAGCGCAAATTACTGGTTCATTTTCGGCGGTCGCTTTCGTCGCGTGTCCATTGTCCCGCATAAAGAATAACGTGTCAAACGTAATCGCACGAAAACATCTGTCGGACGCTTCACAATTGATACGCGACGAAATAGTGCCTGCTCAGGTTTAATGGTATCGGTTGAGTTTGGTCGAAGTCCCCTTTTGGGCAAATTATATCGACGCACTTCCGGTTCCGCGGGCCCTTCCGACATTCAAATTGAATGATTGTCATTTCGAAATTCAATTCTAGTCAAAAGGAAGGTACAAAGTCAGGGCGAGTCGAACTCGTTTGGCGAAATCGGTACTTAGTTATCACGAATGTTCGAGCAATGCGTCGGGTCGAAATCGATCGACGAACTGATCGTGACGGGAACAGCGAATACGCTTGCGTTCCCGTAGCCGGTCGATCGAAATTAGTCGTAGAAGGGAAACACGCAAAAGAGAGCGGAGGAATGGAAAAATCTGGGGAAAAAAGGGCCAGTGGAACCGTACACAAAGGAAATATCCGCGTTGTTGACGAAAGCAAGTAGCCTCTTTTCGTTATATCAAAAGTCGGCCAAAGTCCGATCGATCCTTGTATGAGCATAAACGACACTCTTTCGAAGTCCGAAAATAAAATGGATATACGGTGCGAATGAATTTCTCGAAAGGTTCGATGATAAATTGTTATTGATCTTTCGAATTCTATGTTTCCTTTTAGAAAATGCCTGCCAAATCAGCATTCTAACGTGGACCCGAGACGGATCCCGGATCGCATTCAACGCTTCTGAGAATTGTAAAGCTTGTAAAAATAGTAGGTACTACACGATTTGGATAAATCGAAACAAATGCGAGACTGGGTCCGTCGAAACGTTCTAGAATTCTGACTTCGTGATTAAATCGATTACTATTATTATTCCTGCTATTATTATCATCTTTATTGCGCTACTATTATTGCTATTAGTTATTAATAATTAGTTAATTATGAAGAAAAATTGCTATGGGGCAATTGGAGGCGTATTTTATAGAGAGAAACGGGAGATAGAACAACGGTTTGGTTCAAGTTCGCTCGAATCACCCCAAGCCATAAAGTTGTATCGTGTAACCATATGATTACGATCTGCAACATGAAAAGAAGCGAATCGACGAAGAATCAGTAGTAAGACAATAGTAGCCGCGTTTCGAGATTCTCCTTTTTTTCTGTTTAGTTTTTCCCTACTACCTTTTTCTTTAGACAAATATTATAGTTGTATGTATACAAGGACACACACATATAGATTCATATTATATTATATTATATTATATTATATTATATTATATTATATTATATTATACTATATTATATATAGAAAGAGAAAGAGAGAGAGAGAGAGAGAGAGAGAAAGAGTTATACTCGTTGAATATTATATATTATTTGTATACTTATTATTTATACGTGAGCGAAATCGGTACGTGAAAGTTGTACGTAGAAGGAGCGCGTTTAAACTAATTGCCTACTTTATCTGCAATCTATATAAATTATATTATTGCGCGAAAAACTTATTAGAACATATGTTCGGATGGCCTTTTATCTTACTTTCGATGTCTTCCCCTTAATTTTTATTTTACGTCTAACATCCAACTCGACTGAGAGTTGCACATCACTGACCCTCGCGTCGTTCGTTAAGCTTTACTTCTATTAACATTACGATGGACGAATCCTCGCTTTACCCTCCTTTTTTCAAAGAATGATGTCGCGCGCGTTAGCCGATCGGGGAGTCGGATAGCAAAAAGTATTCGCGTTATACGTTCCTTTTTGTCTCTTTTATGTATACCACACACATGTCCTCGTTCGAGTTCGAAGAGTACCGGGAGAAACGGAACAGGATTTCAAACTTAACATCTCGATTCTCATACTTCCCTTTTGGGAAATGAAATCAGCGGCATTTTATTCCAATGTAATCTTCGTCAATCGAGTCTCAGTGTCCTGGATCAGAAGATGACACCAAAAACTTTCTCGTTAAGCAAAACCTTTTCATTCATCCTCGAACGAGAACACTGATGTTCGATCGTTTTACTCAATCAAACAGTAAGCATTCTCCTGTGTACTTTTCAACTGTACTTCGCGACGTTTTTATTCACTGATCGTCACGTATGAACCGGAGAACAGATCGTATCGTTGTATCTGATCTCAATTCGAGTTCCTATTTTGAGAATTAAGAAAATAACAAAAAAAAAGTGCGAAGGAAAGGAGAAGGCGAAGGAGAAGAAAGTCGAAACGAAAGTGCTGGACATCGGTGAATACAAACACCGCGTCGAGTTATGTTTGCTAGTCAGAATTGGTTAAAACGAAGAATGGAAGCAACAGGCTAGGGAGTTTACGATTAGTTACTGCTTATTAATTAATTCATCGTTTTATCACGTAATTAGTGTTTTAATGGAAGGGCTCTGACGATCCTCGGGCCCTACGCGTCCTTAAGTAAGAGCGAAACGCACATACGCGCAACCGCGTAAAACGTATACAAAACTACGGTCCTTTAGTTACTATCCGCGTAGAAATGTCGCGCCGGTCCTCCGGTTTTATAAAAATTTGTTACAATTTATTGTTCGTATACGTCGAGTTCGTGCAGATCATCGCTTTCCTCCTCTATCCAGTTTAATTTTTTATCTCCACTTTCCAACATCTCGAAGGTATACATAGACACTGCAACCGATATAGTGCTACTATTACTACTATTACTACAACCGCAAACGTTAGGGAACACCGTTAGTTTAACATTTTTATTACACTAAACTTTCGTACTATTAGTTACTATTACGATTATTATTACGTTTAGTTATTATCATTATTGTTACTGTCATCGCTATCACAATGTAACGCCATCAATGCACATTGGAATCATCGTTGGGAAATCATATTTACGTTCAGTTAACTTGTTGCCGTGATAGCTTGGCCGTCGTTGGCCTTTTTCATTTTATTATCATTACGTCTGATCCAAGTGATTCGTTCCTTCGCGTCGGATATCGCTGCGAGCGGCACGACTGGGGCATCCCGTATGAAAGGGGATGCATCGCGCGTGAAAGCAAAATCTCTCAAATACGCTGACGATTGTCGCACGAAATTTAGGACATGTGCATTTATTAAATATTATCGTTACCTATTGTTCCGTCGACGAAACGTTGGAAGTGCCGATCCGGTCGAACTGGCGACGGTTGCCCGACGAGAATTTTCCACGATCCGAGCTTTGCGACAGAGTTCCGCGAATATGTCACCGATGAATACTCGACCAGGTCACCGCTTCGCGACCACACTTCCAACTACTTCCCGGCGTTATTAGTTACAGCTATTGCTATTATTACCACTATTATTAGTTATCGCCATCGATTCTTGATACGAGCCAATTATCGGTCGGCGAGCGAGATACGTATGTACGTAACTTTCGATCGCTTCTCGTCTCTTTCTGCGTAAGCGAAGCGCTATCCTGTCACGACGGCAAATGAAACGGCAATTACGATCGACGATCGGAACGGCCAGGTAGAAGACCGTTCAGGCCGACAGAAGGTTGGCGAACGATCGCAATTTGTCGCAATTAACATCCAAAATCGACGCGGAAGTTTCAGGTATCGGGACACGAATCGTTTCGTCGTCGTTCGGACAGTGCAGTCTCGAAGTCGCGGTTAATCGAGACGAGAAGGAGAGCGTGCGATTAAATATATTTCGAAGGAAGGCTGACATCCGGCATGCGATAACGAGCTGAAAGGTGCGATATTTCTGCATGCTCCAGGACGACGTCGACGGAGAACGGAGAGATCACTTCTCGTTGGCGTTGTCCAGGAGGTCAGAAACGTTCGAAGGTGTCGTATATAAAAGGATCCTCGAAGCGCCGCGTACGTAGTTGAACAGCGTTTACAAATTTCGATTTTCGGAACTGGTCGACGCGTAAAGAAAAAATGCGAAATAATGTAGAATATAAATCCCGAGGAGAAACGAGAAAAGAGATAGATAAGTAGGTAGAAGACGGGGGTTAGGGAGAAAGAGGGAGGAGGTAAGCGAGAAACAAATTGTACAGCGAAGAGTTGTATCGGATGAGAACGGAAAGATACATCTAGGGATTAATTCACCAGTCTCTTTCGGTTACGAACAAGTTCCGCATTGTGTAGGATTTCTCATAAATGGTTCTATGTATGATGATACATGTGATGTAATATCTAGGAGAAAGAGCAACGTTTTCGATGATTGCAAGAAACGATGAAATGTGGAGACAAGAAATTTCGAAATCGCGAGAGCCTTTTTACATAGCTCAAGTCAAATCTTCATCTGTCTAGGAACAAGAGAGAAAAAAAGAAATGTATTGTGTTCTATTCCTTTTTATGGTCGTTCTATTCGTCAACGAGTGCTTCCGTGCGACGGAATAACTTCCGGGCAAACGCGGAAGAACAATTCGAAATCCAACACATTTTCAGCGCCACCGATGCCAACTTTTATGTCATGGGTGGGCAGTGTTCGATGAGATTTACCTACTCTAGTATCAAGAATTGAACAATTAGGATATGTTGTATTTATCGAAGCAATTGGGGTAGCGTTCATTGATAAGCGTTTTTGGGGAAGCTCTTCTATCGTAGCAAAGTGATCTGCCGTTTATACCAATATATTATGTACAACCTCATCCTTTTGGACGCAGAAGAACTGCGATTTCGGTAGGAGGACATCTCCAAAATCTGATAGAAATATTCTTTGGATATCTTTTGCAACGGACGGAGTTCTGCTTCGTAACGGTTTTCGTCTGAAGCAAAACAATTGCGGCACGAAAAATTCGACGAGTGTTTCTCGAAGTGGCGTCAAAATGAGTAAATATAATTTTGATAAGTCGGGCGACGAATAACGAAGCTGTCCGAAGCAGAACCGCCGCTTTCTGATTAGACATATCAAAATCATGTAAAATTCGACACGATTGCGACAAGGAAATGTATTATTTACAAGCCGCATGAAAATAAGGAGGCGTTATTGTTCGAAATAGAATAGAGCAGCGTCAGATCCAAAATGCAGTGTTTCAGATACTCAAAAGTAGATGCCATTGAACACTGTACAAGAATATTTTGCAAATCATATTGTAATTGCGAATTCAGAAAGCAAACAAATGTTATGTGTATGCGTCTTTCGGGCTTCCTATTAAAGATATACAAGTTCGTTCCAACAAAAGTTCCACAGGATTCGATCGGTGTCGCGACAGAAAATTTTCCTATTGCAAAATTCATCGGACTTTTGAACAGCGGTACCGATCAACCAGATACGCGTCGAACGCAAGCCTTTCTACGTGAAAAACCTGGCAAATTGCGATAAAAAAAAAGAAGGAAAAAGTGAAAGGAAGGAACTCCACAAGATCCTTGAACTTTCGTTGACACGAGCTCGTATGCAAGCCGAGTCAGAATTAAGGCCGCCCGAGGTTCGAGTGTTCAGGCATTTAATAACAAACTTGAACGAGTTGCATTCGGGCGGCCATAGGTATACTGTAACACGACGTAGAATAGGTGATTAAGCGCGTATTTCTCGATGAAGCTTTTGTTCTGGTTGCGAGCGCCGTTGGAAGCTCGTCGAATCTGGAAGCACGCGATTGGCCAGCCTAAAATTTCAGGTATTTCGGAAATCGAAGGCGAAAAAAGCTAATGTATCGCGAGAGCGGTTATCGCTAAAATTTTGTATGGACGGAAGCAGTTTGAATGTCGATCAAAACATTATGAGAGCAGGAAAATTATGTAAAGCTTGTTGGTGAATGGTTACGTGCGAATGATTTCCAGGAACGAATGAGAAATTGAACGCCTCAGCTGGAAGCATGAGATAGGAAAAGTGTGTACGAATGCGAGTATGAAAACTAAACAAAATTTTACTACCAAGTGGACTAGAATCGCAACCGATGGGCATTATTAAGCGAAAATGAAATTTTCGGAGCGTTTTTTCGACGAAGAAAAGCGTCCAAAATTGTACCTATTTTCATTTTATAAATTATATATATATATATGTATATATATATGTATATGTATATGTATATGTATAGATATACGACGACCTAAACGATCATTATTGTGAGATGTAACGTGCGTGTAAGAAAAGAAGAGAGAGAGAGGGAGAGAGAGAACGAGAGAGAGAGAAAGAGAGAGAGAGAACGAGAAAGAGAGAAAGAAAGGGAGGACAGAAATAAGTTGAGGAAGGTAATGAAGAAGAACAAAAATTATTGTATCTATATTCGGAGGTGGTCGATGATGTATTCGAGTCGTGATTATTATTATTATTATTGCTATTATTATTATTATTATTATTATTATTATTATTATCTTATATTATGATTACTGTGTATAGTTAAGGCGAAAGTGGAATTTTAGTCGAAATTATGGAACGCGAAGTATATAGGGAGCGCGAATAGTGAGAGAAAGAGAGAGAATGCGAGAGTTGAGAGAAAATTTTTGTACAGTGATTGTACAGTGCAATGTCGGCCAGCAAAAAAAAGTCCCCCCTCCCCTCGAGCGAAAATGAACAAAAACAAAACGTCATGGCAAAAGTAAGTTAACGGTAAAGAGAAGGGATAGGCGAGCACACGCGTAAAAACGAAACAAAACATACATTTCGAGACAATACCATGCATATAAAGGAAATAGGAAGCAATAGAGAGTTTAAGTTATCTGGGATAATTTGTTTTCATCAGGTACACAGGTACAGGACACAGAAGATTTTCGATAGTAAACGACTCAATTTTGATTTCTTTTGAACGACGACCAAAACGAAAACGAAATAGCCAATGGTACAACAAAGTATTATATATCTATATATAAAAATATACATATATGTATGTATGTACGCACGCATACGTACGCAAATGCATAAACATAAACGCAACCGCGAATGCGTACGCGATGTGCTTCCTGGTTCGCGACAATGCAGCCCGAACGAACTTCCACATCCGACGAACACCTTACACCTATTCGAAATGAACCCCGGTTTTTCGTTCCACCTTTTCTCCCAGACCAACGTGACACACTGAACACGCACCTAATTCGAAAAAATAAAGGGGCGCATTGTCGCGTTCCAGGACGAGCAGAGGAGGAGAGGAGACGGTGGGAAATAACGATGCTCGGGCAAAGAGATAGGATGAATTCGATGAAGCGCGAGGAAATCGCGGAAAATCGCAGCAATTCTGATCGAACTCTGGTTTCACCTCGCGATCGTAGGCGATTGTTATCGACTTTCGGGCGCTCTCGCCAAAACATTTCTTTTAAACGAATCGTCGATTTTCACGAAACAGCAGCTCATTATTCGGCTTTTCCAGTAATCGCTTTGAATATCACAAAAATAGGAACGGGAAATATTTCGACGCAATAGTAGACAAAAATCAATGGGGAAAGATAGATTCGTTGACCGGTGGGGCTTATAGTATAATTGAGTCTTCTGTTTCTACTGCATCGTATCCATTTTCCTCGTGGGCGTTCCTAATTAATAAATTCATAACCATACGCGTCCTTTCCCAAATCCTCAGCACCTCATGCGACATCAATCACGTGTCCCACCCCGCACCCCGCACACTCCTTAACGGTTATTTCCACAAACAGCACAACCCCTCACGTTTCCAGCCCACCGCCGCCAACCCTAGTCCCTTCACTAGCAAACCGAGAAACCAATGTGAGTGAATGTGTCAACACCGTGCTACAATAGAAAATAGCTGATTTTAAGGAGGATAACGCGAAAAAAAAAGAAACAAAAGTAATATCATAGAGGAAGCGTCGAACAAACACACTACGACCCGAAGGAAGAAAAAATCGATCGATCGGAAAAACGTACACACACACACATTCGTCGGACTGTGTAGGGACATTTTGCATCAATTGTGTAAAACACGAGACAGAGGGAGAAAGTGTGCGTGTGTGTGAGAGAATGAAAATAAAAAAAAAAACAGTCGAGAGAGAATGCGCGTGTGGAAGAGCGAAAGCGAGAGGTAAGAAGAGACTAAAAAAGAATATGCGCGAGCGAGAAGAATAAGACGACGGAAGTTATAAAAAAAGGAAACAAAATGTACGAACGAACAATTGATACTGTCTTC
Organism: Nomada fucata; assembly: GCA_948146005.1. NCBI lineage: Eukaryota > Metazoa > Arthropoda > Insecta > Hymenoptera > Apidae > Nomada > Nomada fucata. The sequence goes on along the minus strand of OX411278.1, from coordinate 5,750,517 downwards.
GTTTTTAAGGTCGTTTCTCTGTTCGACACGCTACTATATGACTACTGACATTTGTCATTGGATTATTACCGACGGCGATGAATTGTCATTATTATTACAACACTATTACTATTATTATTGTGACGAATGAATATTACTAATTATCACTATTATTAACATTTATTATTGACATTATTATCACGATTTATTATTGCGATGATGATTACTGCGATTATTACTATTGTCATTATTATTATTATTATTGCTCTTATTATTATTATTATTAATATTATTATTTTTATTATTATTATTATTATTATTACGTGGTACAATAAAAATTTACTAAGCATCCGATGTGTACGAATCTCGTGACTACCATCTACATTCCCATATGAAGCACAGTGAGCATTTAATGGTTCAGGCCTATCTAGTTGCCTTATCTACTATAACTTTAACGACAAGCTGACCTCTCTTACGCTTGGAAATCATATCTGCTGCCCGTAGCCTGTCTCATACGCGAACGTATTAATGTATCACGAGACCATATTAATATATCACGAGACCTTCTTTCATCATTCTCCCATTACAAAACGTACCATACGGGGGATAGCTAAATAAAAGAAAATAACGAAACGCAATGCATGAAAAAAATGATAAAAAAATCGGACATTCCGTACGGAACAGATAGGCTAATAATATTTATTTCTAGTTGAAATTATTGTTAAATTAACCCAATCTCGATCGAATCGACGACTCCAAATGATCGCAGATATTCTCTAAATAATGCGTCGAACCATCAAATTGTACGTTCGATACGAAATCCGAGACTGAAAGATGCCTCGTGTCAGTGGGGTCATCGAAAGTAGATTGCCGACACTTCGGTCAGAATCATCGAAGCAGTGCACGACGAATCGTTACCGAGGAACGACGATGCGTCGATTCGGTGTCTATGAAAGAACGGTCTGCGTTGAATATTCTACGAAATGTCTCGGGGCAATCAGAAATTTTCGCGGGGCAGCCAATTTGTCGACGATGCCGAGGATAAACGCGGAACCTGCCTTACCAAGATCACGGACGCGATGTTTGATCGATTCTCGAACACGGTCATATGGAACGAAGGGCAGCCAGTCGGCGCCGTTAATTCCAGAGCCACAGAAAACTTGTCTGTATGACCTTCACGTGGAAAATCGAGGTAAGTGCCCTGAAAGGATCTCCCCACTTATTTCGCCCCTCCGTCACCTCTTTCTTACCACCTGAAGCACAGCGTCCAGGAAGTGCTGCACAAGCGAACGTTTATGAACCCTGCCATTCCCTCAGGCAAGATCGTCAACTTTTCCGGCTGGTTGCTACCAGTTCAGTATCAGGAAGCAATAGCTGCGTCTCATCAGCACACGAGAACTTTTGCGTCGCTTTTCGATGTTGGCCATATGATGCAGACGTCAGTGTGCGGCAAAGATGCGACCGATTTCCTGGAATCGCTAACGACCGGCGATCTGAAGAATTTAAAAATTGGTTGCGCCGCTCTTACACTGTTCACGAACGAGAACGGTGGCATTCTGGACGATCTCATCGTCACGAAAGACGACCACGATAAATATTTCGTCGTATCTAATGCTGGACGAAGGAACGAAGACTCTAGATTGCTACTTGAACAGCTGGCAAGTACATAGCATAATATTGCCACTTGGAACTGTACAGACGCCGCGTATTCATTTTCCTGCTTTTCAATTTCAGGAAAAGTTTACGGCGGAAGGTAAAACGGTGAATTTGAAATTCCTCGACCCCTTGGAGCAAGGCCTCGTCGCGCTGCAAGGGCCGACCGCGGCATCGGTTCTTCAGTCGATTGTGCGAACCGATCTGAAAGATCTGCGATTCATGAACTGCGTCGAAACTGAAGTGCTAGGCAACAAAATCAGAGTGTCTCGTTGCGGCTACACGGGCGAGGATGGTTTTGAAATATCCATGCCGGACAAAATTGCGAGCACTCTGGTGCGGATGATTATAGGCGTACCGGATACCAAACTAGCAGGCCTAGGAGCCAGGGACAGTTTAAGGTAATAGAAACAATCGAATTACAAGACGAGAAATTAGCGATTCGCCCACATGTTCATAGACTCGAAGCTGGTCTTTGCCTTTACGGGCACGACATCGACGAAGAAACTACTCCTGTCGAAGCCGGTCTCACTTGGCTAGTGGGTCAGTATATTGCATTGCTGTAGAGTGAAAAGGGACAACGACCAATAGTTAAGAGTCCGCGTCATAATATTTCTGTTTCAGCGAAACGAAGGAGAGCGGAGGCAAACTTTCCGGGGGCAGATAAAATACTCTCGCAGATCAAATCTGGCACCGAGAAGAAACGAATAGGACTGTCGATCGCGCATGGGCCACCAGCTAGAGAAGGGGCGTGCATTTTAACACCAGAGGGTGAAAGGGTTGGTAAGATCACGTCCGGTGGTCCCAGTCCGACCCTCGGACGTTCGATTGCTATGGGATATATACCGTCGAAACTGGCTCAGCACGGTGGTGGAATGCTGGTTGAAGTTCGGGGGAAAACTTACAAAGCGACCATCACGAAGATGCCTTTCGTAAAAACGAATTATTACGTGTCAAAGTGATCAACAAGTTGATACATTTCATGCATACAATTATGTGTTATTCACTTTCCATCGAATTCGACGGATAACGAAAAAGTAGCACCGTATATATAAGAGTCACTGTTTATGTAGGGTGAAGATAGAAGACGCGTTTGTAAGGATAGGTAAGAAACCCGTAAGGGAAAATCAATTGTAAAGTGGTATGTATAGAATAAACTTAATTATATAAGTCGAAGAACGTATTCATTGACGCACCACAGTCCCCTCTATAAATGCAAATAGAAGTTAAAATCTATATCGATACTGAAGCAACTCACTAGCCTACGAAATTAGAAAATCTCTAGCCCTACACCCGACGAATGCACAGCCAATTCGCTCGCTCTACTTTCCGTATAATTAATAATTATGTCACTGCATTACGTATGATGCAGTTGGTAATTATTAATTATACGCGAAATAGTAGCGATTGCCCAGGTCTCACCGCGTGGAGGTTGCTGTGCCTGGAGACCCGCCCGAAGACCGATTTCACACGGTGATACGGGTATCGTGACACATTTCACGTATCCTTGTGTGAAATAGGTCTAACCGGGGCCCATCCATCCTCCTTTTATTTAAACAAACCCGTGGCGATGCAGTTGAATGTGTTTCCATCGCATATTTGCAACACGCTTCACGTGCAAACGTCGTGCAAAAATGCAATAGAAGGCACATTTGGATATAAGTTGCACGAATCGAAAAAGCTGGAAATCAAAATCTAGTTGAGCTAGCAAAGGAAGCAAAGAAGCAGAGGCAAAGGCGAAGGCAAGGAAGAAACGTTTACAGTGGTAAGCACTCCTTCCTTATCACCTACCCACTTATGTAGTAACAGCTTCAATAATAATAATAATTTATCTCACTCAAAACTATAATTTAATTTAAATCTAATAATTTTATTATATCCTACCTAAGGCAATAATTGATTTGATAAATATGTAGGGTTAATCGGAAATATTCAGTAAAGTGTTAAATTGAGCGGCTCAAATAACAATATATGTGTACATATATGGGAGAAACGTGAAGGTGTATTTAATGGTGATCCTTTTTCCACTAGTTGATCGATGATACCTGGAACAGACTAACAAACTCGAAAGAAATTAGTAGCATTTCGATGGAGTATAATTACATTTTCAATTGATTCCGATCAAGTAACCGTTCGTAAACACATCATTTCCATATCAAATCCATATTTGTGCCCATACTATTTATCCATATAATCCATATTATTTTTTAATAAATATATTTATATTATACTTCATTTTTTTGAAAAATGCAATGTTCTATGACATCCATACACAAACCTACATATGTCATACACATGAAAAACATATGCAGGAATATACTATTTCTTAGGAAAGTCCTCATTTCTTTTTATAATATTAAATGTTAAATGAAGTACTAAACAAAATTTCAAATAGATTCGTTAATTTGTGATCTTTGAAAAAATATGATAAAGAAACACATCATTTTGAGCGTGCTAAATGAATTGCCCCCCTTAATGGGTCCTCTGGCCAACTCATTACGTTATCCAGCAGTATTTTTTGATGAACGCTCGATTGTAAATATCACAATAGTAATACACAATAAATAAACATAAAAATAATACCCAATAAATAAACACAATAACAATAGATGATAAATAAACACAATAATAATACTCGATAAATAAACACAATATTATTGCACAATAAATAAACGCAATGATAAAGACAAAATATAACAAAAATATCAAATATTGAAACATGTTCAGGTTCAGCCAGACAGGCAACAAACATTTGATTACCAACCACTTGTTATAAATCATATACGATAAACCGAAAGTGAATCATTGCTATCATTTTGGCAATGTTAATCAATTATGCAAAGCATCGAAAGTGTACAAAAAGCAAACGCGTATGGTGCTCGTATGGTAAGTTAATAATTTATCAAAAAAATTGGAAAAAACAGCAACACTATCGTGAGAAACCACGTACGTGTGTTTCTTACGATTCGAAATACTAATTTATTGCACCTGCACTTGTTAATACGTAACATGAATAATTATTAAATGGATACTGCACGTTTTCTATCAAACTGTATAGTATACTATACAGTATAGTATAGTATAGAAAAGAAACACGAAAATCATTATCGCAACGCTAAAATCAAGCATGTACATACGCAATCCAATCGCGATGCTGTCATTCGCAACTCTAACAAAAAACACGGACAATATTTTCCGGGTCTAACCGCAATCGCGGTCTGGATTTATTCGCAACTCTAATGCAACCCGCAACGAATCGCAGGAGATGCCGATAAAAATCGCAATTTGCCCAATACGATGGCAGTGGGCCAGGCAATAGCGCTGGCCAAACATTAAACAACAACTACAATTACAAAAGCGAGCATAGTGACAAAATAGTAACACAGAATGGCTCCCCATCCAAAGGATGCAGAGCCATTGGTAGTTGCCCTCTTGAGCGACAGTTTGTCGGGCCTCTTCAGCTTTTAGCCTCTTCTTTTCTTCGGGCGCAATGCCCGCTGAAACTTAGTCTAGGCTCGAGACTCTATCGGCAAGAAAAAAAAATAAAATGAAATAAAAATCTAAATCGCGTAGCTGAACGGAACACACGTGGACGAATCACGACCAAATACAATCGTAAAAATTGCGATTATAGAAAATCGTAAAGATTGCGATTAAAATTGTAATCGATCTTCGCCTACAAGCGCAGCCTCGAGCATAATGTCGCACGTTCGTTTCGGAGCCAAACCGCGATCGCGACCGCGACAAATTCGAAAAATCGATGGGCAAAACCAGAGGCGAACGCATTTTCGTCCGCGCTATGGCTTCACCGTCGACTTTTCAAATCAAATTTCCTGAAACAGGTTGAACACGCGAGATATTGCCTACCCGATCAGAGACTGTGTCAACCTGCCCGGCCGTACCTACTTACATCTATCAGACACACTAGAAGGTATACTACCTATCCTACCTAGGCCTATATTTAAAAAATGGCAAAGCATTCACACAAACACACCTCATTCCACGATTCTCAATCAAACACTCGGGTGCAAGAGCCTACACTAGAGAGGCGTCCCGGGACGCCCCCGACACCCGAGCTTGGCATACAATCATTCACACTCTAAGGGTACGTACCAATTCCTGAAATCGGCTGACAAAGGCTAGCTACCATTGCGTAAATGCGCGGAAACGTATATGCTTGTGCATTACTTTCTCATAAAATATTGATTGATAAATGTATTGTACATTTTCTTTCAAGTAACTATACTTGGTTTGTATAGTACTCTATTCTTTGCCATATTTTCATAACGCGTTAAGGTATTTAATGTAAATGCGTTTATAATTTGTTATCAAATTCCCGAGCCGACGCAATTCCACAGCCTAACCACACACACACAATGTGGAAAATACGTCGTGCACGGTACGCTAGCAATTGTCAGCCGCCAAACATTGTTATAAATTTAAAAACTATGATCATCGTGTCCATTGGTTTTCACTCACCCAAGTAGCACCTGGGCATGTGAGTGAGTTACTAACAATGAACACGGAAAGGGTTAAACCTGAAAATCCTGATCTAAAAAGATGATTAGTTCACGTAATATTACAATAAGTAATAGTATATTTTATTTTCATTCTCTTTAAAAATGACTCGACTTTAAAATGTATGAAATATCAATAAAGACTCGAAAATTGCTGAATAATAATTTTGTTATTGAGGAAAATTACTGTTATTGAAACAGAATTTACTCGAATGCAATTAAATATTTACTTGATAAATTGACAAACTATTAAATAAGCCTCGGATGATTCCTTAATCGAAGCAAATTGTTCAAGATAGCTACTCCGATTTCAAAATCTATCCGTATAGAAAGTGCCTTCTTGTACATAATGTCTAATAGATTTGATACGAATAGGACTCGACTATAGCATATAAAAATTAATATTAAATATCATTGGCTATGCACACACAATGCTCATTAAAATTTTTTTTGTTTGATTTAATTTATTTTGATACATGATTACTATGATCATGAAACACTTGCAGTAACGAAGTCGGAGGGTATCCGACTTCTGCACTGCTCAACGGTGATAAAAAATTTAAATTTATTATAAATGCAATTAGAAATTCAATATACAATATCTTCAATATATGTACATACATTTGTTCAATATATTTATTAATGTCATCATATATTTGTATCACGACATTTGTAACACGAGCAGTGCTTATTTGATCAAATAATTATTTGAATGAGGAATATTTCTATGTCTCTTAATTTATTTATATTAAAAAACCGCGGAGTACAAGAAGGCAGATGTAACCTCATATAAGAAATAATACACAAGAAAATAAAATTACATCTGACGGGTACAAAAATTATACCCGCGGTCACTATGCTCGCAAAACTAGTAAAAAAATACAACCAGTCACCCGTGCCGGTTCGGACCAATCGTCCTACGGCATGATTGGGGACCAGAGGAATCAAAACGCATGCGACTCACCATCCCGTTGATTGAAAAAATAGAGGAAGTACTAGTGGAAGACATCAGGAACGTCGCCGAGGCAGCTCGATTGAACTCAATCGTTAGGAAGTATGCAAACTGTACCTAAACAAGAAAGCAAAGAACATTAAAATCGACCTGTTAAATCTGTAGAATTTAATTCTTCATAGAAAACTGAGAATAGTTTAAAAGATACTTACATTTTCTCACTTTATCAGTGTCATCTAAAGCATCCGCTTCAGTGATGCACTGAGTCTACTTCCGATAGCGAATACAGGAAAAAAATAAAAATAAAAGACTGTGCACGGGACCGCAAATTGTATCGGCGAACAAATTAGGACTCTATTTTCGTGATTGAAATAATTTAAAAGGAGCACCGGTGCTCTAATAACAATATTAATGACCTGTAACCGAAAAACACTGAGTCTACAATCGCGTATAAGTAAAGTTTAAACAGAAATTTAGGCAGAGCCACTTGCTCTGAAAAGGGCTAAAAAACTGCGGAGCAAGCATTGACTCTAAGAACCGCATTGCGCGCGGTTACAATAATTCCTAAAAGAAAACCTACAAATTGATAAAGGAGAGCAAGGGTGAAAACACATATCTGCATATACACATACATATGTATATGTATATGCACCTTTCATCATGTTTGTTCCTACCGAGCGTTCATCAATAAAATGCTGCTGTTTTGTTAAGGATTACAAAATTACGATTATTCAATTGGTAAAGACCATGTGCATAAATATGAATAATAATCAAATCCAGTTAATGTCCCATTAGAGTAATGTATAGAGTAAATTACAGTAAATATGTCCGTGAGAGATGTATGATTATATTAAATTAAGTGTTACCAAATATACATTAAGATCCTGTGGCTGCCATATTGTATACCAATTTGTCCATTTCCAAGCCATTAATGATTGTAATTTGAATTCTATTCCAACCTTGGATTCCATTCACATTGTTTAATCTATTACGACAATAAGAAATAGAATATTAATTGCAGCCTCATCAAATCGTTCGTACTATTTGATTTGCAACGAACAGTCTATATGAAAGTCAAATTGATAATATATAGAAAAACTAGGTTATAACGCCGCGTGCTAATGCGTTGCAAAAACCTACTCGCATCTCACATTCTTTCTACTGTACTAAACACTTACATACAATATATATATATACTTTAAATATGCGCCGAACAATAATCTAATGAAATTTCCTACATCTATGCGTACAAATCTGTTTATTTCAACAAAAAATAAAAATTCTTACCGGGCAGCAAGAAGACCATTTGAAACAGTGTCGTCGTTGAACTACAGCGCAGTCCCGCCAGTCACACTCGCAACAATCGATCTTTTCGATTGCGTGTGCGATTCTCGGATCAAACGAAAATGGCGCCCTGAAACAGAATCAAAATTAAGTTACAATTGAATGCCAGCAAATATCATCCAGATTTTAGTAATCCCACAAGCAATTCCAGAATATATTGCAGGAAAACGAAACTTTGAACTGAAATACACTTATGACTTGCATTCCTGCATAAATGTTAACAGTTTTTGAAACATACACGAGCGGGTTCGGCTAGCTACGCATTCTGCGTAATGCTTTCCGAATACTTAGTCAGAAATACGTCAATTATCAATAAAAAACACAAATAAAACTGACGGGGGGCGGAAAATAGTAACCACTTATGTAATTATGGTTGTTGGTAGGAATATATTAGATAAAATTACATACCTTCATTAACAGGACGCTCACCACACTTCCGATCACGACAATGTCCATGGGGGGAAAGGGGGGGCGATTATCCTAAAGACATTGTACTATGATTGGTTTCGAATGGTGGTGGGGGTATAACAATAATATATGTTCCCTAAAAACCGTTATTTTTTAGTTTCACGCAATTAACTATATTCGGGTCCATTAATTAAGCAATGGTTATTGGAGAACGTACAAATGTGTTTTGTTGATTGAAAATCGGAAATATGCATTATTTAGCTTCAATTCCTTGCGTCTATTACCTAGGTAAGAGCTCTTACTGCAAGAGCTCTTACAGTATTTTTCTTGCAATACAAAAATAGCACTTAGACAATTAAATACGCAACGCCATTATTCTTAACTCCGATTTGAAAATTTCTAAATGCTTCTTTCGCGAAAGAAACACATTACTTGGATATGACACTTTTCAACGGAAAGAACTATGCAAAAGAACTGATTCAAACAACGGCTCCAGTGCCGTTCTTGACAGGGGTGCAAAAGGTGCCCCTGCATATGAACCGCCGAACCCAGGGGCGGCCACAGACCGTTTAATATACTTAAAATTTTGACTAATATTAAATTAATATGGGCGGCGGTATTGTTTTTGGTTACTGGTACTATAATTTGTCAATCTCCAACATATGCACAAAGAAACGATTAACTATTACAAGGAACACAATATTTTAAATTTAAATGTCGCAAAGTTAATCTTATAGAGGCGCTGGAGCCGGTTCGTTGCCAGCTTCCTTTATAACTAAATGTGCGCAGGTAGCACTCTTTTTTAATACGGCATTACAGAATACAGATCTTTTTCGTTATTATACAATAATGGGCGCTATAAATGATAAAGCGAGCCCCGTTAATGCAGAATCAAAAGATGCACAAAACTCAGATAAGCCACTGAAACCTTGTTGCGCTTGTCCTGAGACGAAGAAAATAAGGGACGAATGGTACGCAAGTATTTCGGCAACATATAAATGTTTTCCTTTCGAGATAAATTAATTTATTGACATTTATTTATTATACGTAACAGTAGCAGATTGAACAATTTTTGAACGAAATCTACGCTACTGACACGATATCCTTCTGCATGCCATACATAACCTTCTCGTAAATGTTTTCAACTAAAAAGCTATCCATTTTTTTTCAGTATAATTACCAAAGGCGAAGAAAACTGTAAACATTATATAGAAGCGCATAAGGCCTGTATGCGGTCACTTGGTTTCAACATATGAATGTAAATTATCTGTTATTTTAGAGAACATACTAAATGCTCAGACGATAAATTTGGTATTACTTAGCCGATTACTTGTCTGTTGAAACAATGTTATTTTATTAAACATTTACTTTAAAAAACAAAGATATCACTGTGTTTTTATCAGATACATTGTTTATTCAAATGCATCTGCCTGTGATGTATATTGTTTCATATTCTGTATTAAAATAAAAGCAATATAAATGACACGAAGCAATCACACATGAATTGGGAATTCTAACAAAGCATATATTTCAATACGACACGTGAAATTTTTGTACATTCACATAACAATTCCGTAGCTTGATTTGCCAGAACATTCCAGAATGCCGAACATATTCTCTTTAGATGTACAACAAAATGTATTAAGAATTTTGAATCAACAAGAATGCACTTTATAACAAAACAGTAGTACATATCCATGACAGTACTATTTGTATTAATTAGCAAGAAATTTGTCAACAAACATCCATATGTTTGAACCATGGTTAAATATATTCTGTTACACAAGAAATATAGTTTGAACCAAGGTTGCATATATCCTGTAGATATAATCACAATTTATAGGAAACAAGAAATGTAATAATGCTAATCGTAATGATAATGATCGAGATAATATAATTGTTTCAAGTATACAATGTAAATAACAGTTCACTGGACTGCGATGTCTTGCTTTTTCCTGTCGCAGCCTTGCACTTAACTTACAAGTTCAAGTATGGGTAGCCTTAAAGTAATTCAATAATTAAATAGAATATTTATAATTAGTATGAAAGTAGTTGTACTTCATGTATGAGTGAGTGAAGTGTAATGTAACAAAGACTGTGCAATTATGTGTACATGTATATAGATAAATGTATATATAATATACGGAAATATGTATACTCATTTTTGGAGACACCCCGGGATTGTGTACAAACAGTAGTGACAATAATAAATAGAAGAGTTAATTTGGGATTTATTTATTCATGTATCTGTTATTCCAGGATTAGAGCGCATTGTGAAGTATTATTGTTGGTATCTTTATTGACTTAAAATTGACAAGTTTTGGAGAACAACGTTCAATAAATATGTCGAGTACAAGTTAAAGATCATGCGACAGAACGTTGCTTAATGTTTGGACCAAATGGAGTGTCTTCAAAAATATTTGGATTCGATGATTAGCGTTAAATCGATAACAGCATCACAGCTACAAAAGAGTCTCGTGTATTAAGCTCTGCAATGGTTTTTTCGCGGATGCAGCCGATCGGCATAGGACGACTGGTTGACTAAAAATTAGCACAGCCTGTTCGGTGCGACGAAAATTGAGCACAACATTGTGAACAAGAGACGGCGATCAAGTTATATATGTATTTCTATCGTTTAAGTACCTGGAGACTGTCACTTTCTTACTCAACTGCACCTCCGAGTACATTATCTCCTAACTTAAGAAAAACAAATAATACGCGCAACATATGGACATATTTGTTTTTCTGATTTTTTTTTTTGGTTTCTTTTTTGGAAATGATAACTTTCTTTCGTCTATATGCGTACAGACGATTCGAGGAGCCGTTCGACATACGACGGCTAAGAAATGCAAGAATATATTGATAAATAATATTTCTGCAACTACTACACGATGGAGCAAACCTCCTAATAATAAAACCTAGAACACTGCGGTCATGTAACTTTGAGGATGCCGGACAACACTGGTTTGAGGCAGTCTATCGTCCTTTCGAATGATTGGACTCCTTTGCGGGCTAGTATGTCTCATCTATCTTGCGGTACACGAATCAAAGGTAATACTTTGCTCTCCTAAAATACAATCGGGGCATCACGGCTTGGCGTATAGGTCTCGTTAAATCGACATGCAAAGGCTTACGTGATATTCCATGTCCGTTTCCATGATACCGGTTACGGCAACGACTTGATACTGCCTCGCTTTCATCGCCGCGATTGATTTCCGCACCAAACGCATTGCACCTAGTGCACTATTCGTACTATTAAACTGTGCCATTTGAGGTGGACTATGACTTGGGTCGAGTACTAGCATAGTTATTGAACCATCTCTTAATTGTTCTACACCTATTATTGTTCTACTATGACCTACAATTATCACGAAATGACATAAAATTCTTAAACATTCTTGGTCTGTCTTTTATCGATCCTTTATAGTTTACCTTGATGCTGCAAATAAAGAGGTGGTTTAAAATCGTCGCATCGTTGGAAGTATTGTAAAATCCAGTTAAACATTTCAGGGTGTCCACCTTCAGCGTTAGTTGGCGTATAAAAATCTACCATCTGACATCTGCAATAATAATTGTTATGTAGAATGTGATATCGAAAATGGAGGGCAACCATTGCAGCGCATACTTGATTCTCAAACTAGACAGTAATATGACTACTTCCGTGGGGCCAATCCATTTTCTAGTATTCACCAATTTTCCTCCCAACTGTTCTGCTCCTTGAGTATCAAAACCCTGGGCCCAAGCCCATTCTATCATCTTCTGCAGCCTAGATATGGAAGGTATGGAACTACGAAGCGGGTTCTTAGTCGAACTACCGCTACCCAGACCAGAATTCCATGCCTTATAAACTAACTCATTGTACCCTGTATGTTGTAAGAGTGATGAAATTAACATTTGCAAATTTCTATAACCGCATCCCCAGCCTTTATCTCCATATGTTGTAGCATAATAGTCGACAGTGGAACACATCCAGGTGCTCAGTACATTACTGCAAGCTTGACTAACAGCCCGTATTTTCTGTACTAGTCCTAGTAAAAGTTTCAACAAACAATAAAGCATTATCGCGCCTTTGCCATTGAAGATTGTAAGGAATAATTATTACCGCGTGTGCACGAGCTGCCATCATCAATGCCGCTACTTTCAGCAACGCGCAGTTCGCTTTGCCTTTCATAATAATCAGCAATCGTCATCTCACCCGAATACACAGCCCGCTGCATATTCGTAACACTTTGTTCTCTAAAATTGCCTTGATTGTCCATCCCGTATTGAGCACGTAACATTTCAAATTCACGTTGTTCACGCAATTTTCTAAGTTCCTTTTCCAGCCTCTCCATATCCTTTGCCAACATACGATCTGTAGACAGATCTGGAGTTATGGGGGACGGGGTACATTTTTTACTAAAATGTTCCTCAATGTGTGCAGTTAATTCTTCACTGCTTTTGAACGAAGTATTAAAACAAACTGGACACGCCGGTGTATCACCACTGATAGTTGCTTGAGTAGACTGGGAAGCTGCACCATTCGCCGGGCTACGGGAAACAAGAAATAGGACGTGTTATAGCATCCATTATTATTAACAATGCGTTGCAATGGATATTTGATTTTACCTCAGGATATCCTTGTGCTCTATGTTAACGTGTAGCTCGAGATCAGATGAATTTGGAAAAGATGTGATACACAGAGGACAGTTGAACACACCGTCCCGAGATGGCGGGGATTCAGGAGGAAAGGACGGTGAAGTAAGATCAAAGTGTTGTCTGTTTATATGTTCTTCTAGCCTTAATGGACTGTCGGAACTATAGGGACACATGGGACACCCTTGAACCGGAAGCTTCGGCGAAGCGTGACAACGCAACTGCAAGTTTAGGCCTGAACGCAATGGAGATCCATGCCCAGCTGCACCTTCTATAACTGAAATGATACACACACATACTATTACGCTGTCCGCTCTGTTAATTTGAGATTCCAATGTCTGCATAGATTTCTTTATACCATTGTTGACGTTTCCAATGTTATTGTTATTATTGTTGTTATTCACATTAGAACTTGGAACCAGCGGCTCTGACTTTGGTATCTCTTGTTGCTGTTTTACACGTGGACTGAACGAGCTGCTCCAACCATTCTGAAGAAGAGGAGGACTCGGAGACATGTTGGGAGAAGGACATGGACGGCAACATTCGTCGTGCCTACGATCATCCACCAATGAATCATCATCGATAAATGCCATCATATCATTCTCCGGTGTGCTGCAACAATTATGTAAACAACGATTATTATACATTGAAACCTTAATAGTATAATAACTATACACTATACAATCAGTTTTGCAAACAAAATCCAATCCGTATTCTCTTTTTCGTTTACGAATTTGAGTCGCTTTCAAATATTTATTTTCAGGTCGGCCGATGTCTCTACCAAATACATACTTTGCTCAGATTGCAGTCGGACCGCATCTGAAAGGTACAACTGTCAGAACGTTTATACTGATTTGATGGCTATTCTGCAGGCCTCTTTTTGATTTTACTGTGTTCCCAACCAATTGGATAAAAAAAAATATACATATATACATATCCATATACACTAAATAACTATCTCTATTACAATGTTTGCAACTTTGTAAAATACATATTAGCGACATCTAAGACTTGTCTTTGCCGCCATTTCCTCTGGTACTCAGGACGATTTAAATACCGCTACAATAGCCCACGGTATATTTCAAAGATTATGCAAACAGTATAAAGAAATACATTGCATCATCGCAATATGTAATGTACCTTGGAGTTAAATAATCCAAATGGGCACTGTTAACGTGGGTTAGCATTTCCGTAGGCGAAATCTCTCCTAAATCGCAGAAGGGACAGTTTGCGGCCCCTTGAAGATGATAGTACTCCATGTGAGACCTCATCTCCTCGTCGTTAAAGCCCTCCAGGCCGCATATCTCGCACGTGTAATTCATTTCCGGTGGTTTACTGGTCGCCATTTTTATTACATTCAATCAACACTTATTGACCTACGATGAAAATAAAAGTGCACATTATTGCATTTCCATCCGTGTCGAATTTTCACAGAGGACAGAATACTAGTCGACATGCATTCAATGTGGCCCGAACCAGAACTTGTTAGGCGAGTGATTCGTGCAACGAACTGACTTTTCGTAACATCGTCAACGTGAAACGCGCCCGCGATAATTGCATTCTCGAACAAATATCCCGCCGTGTTACACTCCTCAGCGAAAACGGTAACGAGAACGCTGGCTCACAAAAAGTAATCCGCAACGGTGCATCAGAAATGCACCGTCGAGTATTTTCCTCGGCGAATCGATAATTGAATTCAGGGTCGCGTACTAGAGTCCGCGTTGCACCGTGATTACTCGTTAGGTTTCAAGCGAATCGCATTTCGCTTTTTCCGTTCGCAGCACTCGAAAATATCGCAGCACGAACGAAACGAACGGCTAGCTGTTTCCGATGCATTCTGTTACGGTGCGTGTCAGCAGCTTGCACAGTTGATCCACGGTGCAACGGTTTCAACTAATGGAAGGCGTTCGCAGCACGTTTCGGTAAACTACGTTTCTCCGCTCGTGGTTCTGCATTCAAACGGAAACTGTAACGATGCTTCTCTCGCCACAGCTCCCCTTTGACACCTGTATTCCACACGCTTCCGCGACGGCGTGTCGCTTAACGCATTTCCGTGGCCGACAGGTATCCCGCGATTCGCTTCTCAGGTGATGCTTCGGTCGGACAATCGCGACGGCGATGGCGACGGCGGCGAGAAGAAGCGCGGCTACCACGAACCGAATCAAAGGTGAAGAGTGCACTTTCGGTACCGTTTTTTCCACGAGGAATAGGTCACGTATGTTTGCGCTCGCTCATTCGCCCCCGAGGAAACTGGGCCAACCATTGAGTCGCAGAGGAAACGAGTACACCAGTTAGGTTGCTGGGTTGGGTTGACCCATTTAGGGTCACGGTAACGCGTGCACACTCGTGCTCGGCTTTCAGACTGTCGCGGAACTTCGAACGCCATCCCACTCACCGTATTAATAGGATCTAGTTTAGCGTACGGTCAGCCTGCAACCCCTTTGTACGGACACTTATTCTCGGAACGCGCAGCAAGGCGTCCGTGCAGGCCGAAGTGCCTAACACGGCGCCTCGTTTGCCTCCATATGACAGCGCCAATCCATCCCGGCACTTTCACGGAAAGAGTTTCCCGTTCCGCCACCCCTCTGTGCCGATAACCCGTCGCACGTCTGTACGAAGGGTTGCCGGAGGCGCCACCCTCGCGAACCCTCCATTTATCGCAGTCGGTAAGGCTCGTTCGGAGACGTTTCGCATGCACATCTTGCACTCCGCTAATTGCGAAGAACAATCTCTCAAGTAACCGAAGTTGAGGACGGGTGGGAACTGATTCTGCACGTTCCGGGGGATCGGAAATTGATAGGGATTTATTTAGGGCGTATGCAATGGGAAAGTTGTAGAAAAATGCAGCTAAACGCGGGAGTACGACGATAAAATATAAAAGTCGTTTAGTAGTCGTGCGAAGGAACATTCTTTGAGATACTTTTCACGCGCATGTACGGCTCATCATGTTTGAATCTTATTTGCGGTGGCGTGCAGCGTGTTGCCGGATTGCAGGAGTCGCTTTTTCTCGCACAGGTTTTTAACTGACAATTAGCGCAGCTAGGCGACATCGTTCGCGCGGTCCTTCGAGGAATCGCTGTCCCCTAAATCGAGGCTGTCCTGCAGATTTTAAACGCCAGCCCAGAGATCTGTCGTTGTAGGGAATTGACTATATTGGCCGAGAAATAACTGAAACCAAGCGCGCTTTTCACTCGAACAGCACGTTGCTCTGACCTTTCAGAGTTCGAGGAAATTTTACCACAACTTATATTTCCTCGCGCACTTATCGCTGCCTCGGTGCGTTTCAATTTCTCTCATTGTATTCCTATTGTCCCTCTACCTGCGTGGCCAGGTTTTCCATAATGACAGACCGGCAAGCAACGAGTGTATTCAAGCTGCAAAGCACCAATGGTAAGGTAATCAGTGCAAGCTATTCGGATTCAATTTGCGCACAGGTCGGCAATTTGTGGCACTTGATCGATCATTGGAACGCAGGCAAGAGAAAATTATAAGGGATGGTTCAAATGAGACAACCTTTCGAAGCAGGATAATGCAACGAAAAAAGAGGCGACAGTAGAAAGTGCGCATTCCTCTGGCACGGTACAAAACGTGCGTCAAATTTACGCGAGAAAATCAAATTCTGCCGCTGCTCGATGCTAGTTCATTGGCATGCGGCCAACGATTGACGGAGGATGCATTGTTCACGGAACTTGTATATACGTACGTATCTATGTGGTCTTTCTCCTCGGGGCCCGCTCCCCCCGTCACTCCTGCGTCTCCTTTCGTTAGCTTCGAAGGGTGCGTGAGTGAAATACTTGATACGGGTACGCAGGGTAACTAAAGCACCGTTAATTTATTTCACCAGCGGACACCGTCCTAACTTTCCACGATGATCGATTCGATCGGTATCCCTTGACAGTCCGGGTCGTAAAGAAAGGGAACAACGAACCTCGAACCATCGCCGACGAGATGTTATTTAAGGTTTCCGTAGCATACGGGTGTACAGGAAATCAAAATCTACAGTCTTAACGTCGGACAGATGCATACGCTGCCGTCCAATTACACGATCCTCTCCACTGGATAATTAATAACCATTGCGACTACTTAAGTGAGTTAGACCGAGCCGAGCAAAGTCCGCGTTGCAAAAACGTTTCTGGCACGGCGTTGCATCTATAGAAAGCGTCGGGGCTCGCCTTTGCTTGCGCGCGTCTGAAAAATTGCAATGGAAAAAGCTATTAGCGAGACCTACTTGCCGTACATTAATCGTATGCCGACCGTTGTTTCCGTAACGTGGTAACACTTAAGGTGTCAATTGTGCCTTGTTAAGCGGGTTCAAATACCTATGCACATTCTCTGAAGGCAATGCTCGCGCACCGCACGCAGGGCATTTCACGGTGTTTCCTGCAGCGTATGCCTTTTTTAATGTCAAAGGTGTCACCGTACGACTTGCAAGCATCGCGTCGTCAACCGTTCGTTTCGCGAAGCTTGGCCGCCGAGTGTAGCATGTTACATTAATTATGGTATTTACTGCGTACAAAGTGGTGACGTCGCAGTATAAACCGGTACGCATTACACGCTTGCAGGAACTTTGCGAAGTGTTTATCGACGTTCAGCTGGAAACTGGTTTCGGCCTCGGCCAATTTTCACTTCCATCGGCGCCGAATTTTCCTCGTCGAGCTCCCGCACTTTCCTGCGCGCGACTGCCGTCGATACAGTTGCGATCGCGAATAACGCTGGACGGGTTGGATGTACGCGTCCAGAATGGAATAACAAGACCGAGCTAACAATGAGTAAATAACGAGAGGCACCACCAGCAGAAGAAAGCGAAAAAGGACGCAAGGGAAGAGCGAGATATTCGAGGAGGAACAATCCGTCCGCAGCCTACGTGCGGCTTGAAACAGATTTATCGGCAGTATAAATTAATAAATTACTCGACCGTCGCGTCGAGCCGATTGACTCGACGAGAGTATCGGGCAGAGCTCATCCCACAACGTTGGACCTACCATAAGCTAACGTTTCGTAGAGAAATCTCGAGTTCGCGGCGGCAAACGGCCGTAGATTTTTAATTTCCCTAGCATGGAAGCCGCGTGTCGCGTTTCGTAAGTCCAATTAGCCGTCCCGCCTACGCAGAGAGAGCCCGATTATTCCTATTCATTTCGCGACAAAAGTCTTCGCTATCTTCACCTATCAATTCCGTATACATATATGTATTCAGTACGTCCTATGCATATACCATCCAAAGGCTGTCGAAACTATCGGCAAAAGTATGAGACCATATTTTATCAGTTCTCAGGGACGCTTCTCGAAATTGATTGCCTTCGATGCGATATCGTCCGATAGCGCAGTCGGCGCGCGTCGCGCGGGTAATCTGTTTGAACGATGATAAGAAAATTGAGCAATGACTAATGCTCGTTTAAGCGGAGTCAGTGCTTGCTCCACTTGGCCCTCTTGCTTCTCGATCGAATTCCATCGGCGAACGACAGCGTCGAACGCACAGTCGTGCAGTACGCGTAGTGCAGGCTCTGCACACTGCAATGCAAAGTGCACAGTGTGGGTACAGCACGAAGATGTCACAATGGTAGTTGCACTGCGTGACAACGCGCCACGCGTCTTTTCCCTCCTCCCACACGCAACTTCGTCCCGTCTCCATCTCTCATTCGGAGCTGCCTCCTGCCTCTTCCATCTTTCTCCTTCCCACTCTTATTGCCTGCCCTTTCCTTCGTTCGCGCGGCGTCCGGTCTCCTTCGTCCTCTCGCTCGCTCGTCCACGCCTGTCGAGTAAAAAGCTTACTGGCGGTTCGAGGCCGCAAGTGCGACGAAAAGCTCAGTCGCTCGCTGACCGCGCTCCCGTGCGTCTCGTATTCGCGCCAGTCCTCTTCTCGTCGACATGCCAACTCTGTCACAGTTGTACGCGATTGTCGGTGAATTTCGCGTGCTCGTCGATCGACATTGAGATGCGTCGGAGCGGCCAGTGATCACGGATCAAAATTCAGCCGTGATTCGATAGAAACGCACCGGCGCCGAACGATGCTGGCGATCGGTTTACTGACGACGATGTTCGCGGTCATCGCTGTCGCCAATCCTTTCCGCGAAGCTGCGCAGGGTAAGTTCCGCACTATTCATTTCGTTCGAAAATCGGTCGCCGTACCGTAACGGGGAAAACAGAGGGGACGAGGCGCAAGGCTGCGTTATCGCGGCGCGCGGATGAACCGCGATTATTTTTAAAATAGCCGATGTCAACCGGTCGGTTTCGCGGCTGCGCCAAAACGCGAGCGCGTCGTTCACTCGAACGCAAATTCAGTGAACCCATCTCCGTGCGTCTTTGTCATCGCGCCGAGAAGATATCGACGACAACTTCTGGCCACATGTGCGCTTCGCCGTCCCTCTCACCCGCACAGGGCATCTCTCTTTTCGTATTAATTCCGCTCGCTTTTGTCAGCGCTGGCTTTTCTTCGCGCTCAGCCTCTTCCGCTGTCTTCGATTCGCACTCGCGATCTTAACGCTTCTCCGTTCGCGAGCGTTATCGTAGCGCGCACTCGAACAGCGGGAACACGCCGAGGGCTTCTTTATCGGCTTTTCGTTGCCGAGTGCGCGTCAGTGTTGACGGAAACTTTGCCTCTCGCGGAATCCGCGCGGCAAGGAGCGTCCTCGCTTCTTCCGGGATTTGTCGCCGCTAATTGAAACCGCCAATGCATCGCGAAACGTTTCGACGATTCCGAAGAACGAGGAGCACCCGACGTCGCGGTACAAACAATTTCCACGAATCCCCGGTACCCTGTACCGTCGCAAGGGCCCCGGCGATCTTTAATCTCCCTCGAAATTTACACGGTGCACGTGCGTGTGAACGAGGTGTCGCTAACGGTCCTCCGCCTCTGCATCTCTTCGGCTCGGCTCGAAGGCGTCTACGGGCCTCGCGCAATAAGAGGAACGAGAACCGCAAGCCGGAGCCATTGGCAGCCGCGTATTCTCGTACAAGTACACGTATATTCGCGCAAGAGACTCGAAGGTGATAACGTGTCGCGTTTCTCTGATCCTCTCACCTTTCCGCTACGCGCGCACCTCCATCCCCTCGCTCGGTGCAACTTATCGCCGGCGTTTCGCTAGGCGTGCACGCCAACGGTATAATTCCGGGTTAATTGATATCTCATAAATGCCAGCGGGATTTTTCTTCGCGCTCGATCCCCGTTGAAATCTCCCGTCGGTCTCGTATCGGTCAATCGATCGTTGCGCGCCGGAGCGACGAAAGTTGCCGTGGGACCAGCACCCGACACTTGCACCGCGCAACGCTAATGGACACCTACTAGCCAACCCAGTTATCCGTTCTATCGGTTTTATCGGCTTCGGTGGAACGGCGTTTGTACCGATGCCCGCCTCGCGGTTCGACTCTCGGCTTATCGCATGCCACCGATACACACCCGGGCCCGTCGCGGCCAAGCTCCTTCGATGAATCACGGAAAAAGTACGCCCGCGATTCCTTTCTACCTGCAATAAAGCACCGTCCGTGTGTCATTCGGTTGCGGTATTTTTAGTTTAGGACGCGGGAAGGGTCGCGAGATAATCGTCGCCCGCGCGACGAGCGAGAAAAAAATGGACGTCGGCCGTAACGACGCGCGAAACAAACTGGATCGCAGCGATTTTCACGCACGCCACGCGCCCGTAAGTCCTTTCTATGCCGCGTGCACGATTTAAGCTGGAAATTGGAACGCGAGTTGCGCAACCGATTCGTGCCGGCGGACTGAATTAATCGAGCGCGGGATCGATCTTATTAATTGACCGCGTCAATTTCGCTCGTCGGCCGAAGGAATCTTTCGCTTTCCCCGGTTGCGGAATGTCGCGCGATTTTCATTCCTCCGTGGAACGTCGACGTCGCGATCGGCTATTGCGATATACGCGTCCCAAGCCTCCGTTCCGTCGACGACGACCGTTCCGTCGCCGTTTGTCCGTGCATCGCAGCTCCGTCGGCGCGGCGATTCCATCCGCGGGGAAAAAGGATACGCGTTTCGCAATCCCTGCTCTCGAACCGCAGTCCTTCGCGACGAAACCTCCCCGGGTATCCGGCGGCCGCACTCGTTTGGACGCCCGTGCGACGCGTCTCGTTACACGATTTTTAAAACGGCTACTGCATTTAGACGGACACTCGGGGGCTTCCTGACGCGCAGGATTTACGTCTATCCTGCTGCGGTCGGGATCCCGGGGGAACGATCTCTTTGGACCGGTTGTCGCGAAACGCGTCGCTGAAAAAAAAGGACCGGTGAAAAAGAATGAGAGGTACGAACGAAGGGGTTAAAGGAGAACGCGACTTCCAATCGGCAGGGCCCTGACACGGTCCACGGCCGCGTGTAGAAACATACTCTGCCTTCCGATACGTGTTCGTGGTGTGTAGAGAAAGTGGAGAGATAAATAAACACATAAAACCCCATGACAGCTTCACGCTGGATAAAAACATGTCGAGAGACATGTATCTCTCGGTACGCTCCTCCTCATCCTTCACCCCCTCGGCCCCGTCTCCCGCAACTCTTTCTCTTTCCCTTTCTCTCGGTCGTTTATTCGACAGTTTCTCTCCTTCGTTCCGCCCGGCGCTGCCTTTCCCGCAAAACGGCACCGGCTCTGAACGCAATAGTCACTGTTAATTGTATGTCCGACGACTGTGTTAAATGCAGCATCCCTGCCGGCTTCCTTCCCTCCAGCCCTCGTCGTGCCGTTTACGTATCGTGCGCTCAGATTCTCGTTAGACTGTCGCGTCGGTGCGCTCTTGCGAGCGAATGCAGCCGGAACGATTCGTCGACCAAACGCAACGCGCGTTCGGGACGGGGGCCGTTTGGCGACGGTCGTCCGACGTTCTCCAGAAAACGGGACAATTAGGGCCAACGGGTCGACCGCGCGAAACTGGTAACCGACCAATTGATTTAGAGAATCTAATTGATCGCGAGCAACGAGGACAGGCGGACGCGCGTGGTCTTCTCGCGAATTCATCGCAGGTCTTCCGACCTCCAGGCCTATCTTCCATCTGCTGGAAGGATTATTATCGCCAGGCGTGGGAGAATCGCGCTAGTTTTACGAGTGCAACGACACGGTTGACGCCATTCGCGCACGATACGGCGATACAAGGCGCAGCTGCGATGGGGTTGTCGCGTAACCCCTTTACACGGCCGCTATTGCCGCGCTCCCTGACCCCGCACCCGCGAAGATCCACACGGGACACCTAAGGAAACCGACGTCGACGCGTTTCATCGAATCGCCGAGACCGTGACCATCGACCGACGTCTTCCTACGAAAAAGCGTCGCCAGCCGAGGGAACGGAGCGAAACGCATATTTCTAGAGTGAAACTTTCAAAGCGCACAGACCTAAATTTACCTCGAGGAACTCTCGCCTCGCTTTTAATACCCCGTTCAAAGAGCACGGTGCTCGTTGCTCTTGGTCGTTCCGTTTCATCCGGGTGGATAAAATTAAGGGGACTTCGCAGCTTAGATCGGAGTAGCAGTCGAATGGCCGCAAACGACGTCGGCTATTTTTGTGTCGTCCGCGAGAGAAGCCGCAAACCCGTTACGATTTCGGGCGACGCACTTGCCACGGTGAATTTCACCATTCCAGACTTCTCTCGCCGCGGGGACAGAATAGACAATTCCGCCACTATTTTTAGCGACCGCGCAGTCACATCGCGGCCTGTCCCAGGTAGAAAAAACAATTTCCATGCCCATCCGTCGATCGATATTCGACGAAACAGCTGGCATTGCTCCGAGAAGCGCGAGACTTTCGGCTTCCGATCGGGCCATCTGTAAAAACGTTCCGCGCGACAATGTCGCGTCGGTGTCGGAAGCAAGGGAGGGAAATGGAGAAAGGAGGAGAGGCGAGAAGAAGGGACGGGGAAACATGAAAAATTTTAATGGCGAATTAAAACGATCGGGTTGACGTGGACGCTCGCTACGAATTTACGCGTTACGCGTACGCGATGTGTATACATTATATACGAAGGGGAGTGACGCAGGGAGAAACATAGTTAGGCCGCAATTTGTGTCCGACTGGTATCTATTAACTTAATTGTAACACGCTACGAACCCTCTCGTCTCCGGGCACTCCGGGCGCTCTGTGCTCCGTGTGCATCGTTTATTGTGCCCGGCATTCACGATTTCGGTCCCCGGTTCAAAAGCCAGTTTGACTGGACCCGCATATTATACTCGTAAAGTCGTAAAAGATCACTTACGCGAGACTGTCGGAATGAAACTGTAATGCGAGCGCGTGTTCATGTTCCCGTTCCCGCCGTGGAATCGTTAAACAAGAGTAATATCCGTGGCAAAAAGGAGGAGCGAAAGGTACACAGTGAATTATCTTGTCGGCCGCCGCGATCGGGACGTTACCGAGTAGCGGGGAAAACGAGAAATCGTTTGAAAGCGAAACGCTCGAGAAGTATGTGAAAAAATTTGGGGGACATCTGGAATACTAAAGTCGTCGGCAGCCTTCAATATTTTCAAGTGATTGTCCGGTCCCTTTTCAGAATGAAAGAAAGGACTTTTGGGAGGGTCCTCTGGTTTCGACGTGTCTCGCGTATCCTCATCCGGCATCGGAATGGAGGATCCTTTCTCTTTCTAACTGACGTAACCCAGGACACGCGTCTGTTTCGTGTCTCGGGAAACGCTCCGCTCACAGTATGCGTCCCGTCTACGGGTCCTCTGTACTCTATACATACTTGCCACACGTGTCACCGTTGAAATCTTTGTTCCAGAGATGTCCTGCTGCAGTTTGGCCGCCGGATCCTGCCGCAATGTCTGCTCGAAGGTACGTTTTTCCTGTCCCTGAAAAAAATCATCGCGCCGATCATTCCCGAGCGGTGAGACGCGCGGCAGCTTATCGGTTCAAACCGTCCCGCTCGCCTCTAAACGCCGCGACTATTAATCGTGCGCGCGACGTATCCCCGTGGGAATTTCAAAAAGACAATTTCGAACGGTCCGTGCGTAATTCCGTCGGACGCGCGCGATATCGCACCGCTGATAAATATCGTTGGCCCGACCCCGGGACGATAAAGGGTACAAAATATGCCGTGTCCACGGATATATTAGGATCTCTCGAAAAATAAAAAGGAGACTGCGCGCGACAAGGACGGGGCGCGTGGAGTGGAATGGCGAAAGAGGTGCTTCGTGCGTCGCGCGGCGTGGGGTGCACGCGTGGTTGTAGGTTGTAGCTTCTTTAAAAGTGGCTGCGGAGCCCCATCCGAGATAATATCGGAGACACAGGGGCCCGCTGAGAGATTTACGCAGGACTCCCTCTCCCCGGCCCCCTGCCCCTCACCGGGGGTCCCCCGAGGAGCTCATTCATACGCAAATATGATATTACGAATTGACGCGGCTCGCCACGAGAAACAGACCTACGGTATCAATGATATCGCGTTTCCTCGCAACGTGTACCCGCGGAAACGAATCCTCTCCGGGTCGTTTTCGTTTCGCGGCAAGGCGACCGGATCCATCGTGTCCTCCGCGGAGGCTCGTAGCTCCCGACGCGACGACTCCGGAGGTGGTCCACGCTTGACAAATATTTCGACTATTTTTCTCACGCGCGCATTACTAGGGGTGAATTATTATCGCGAAACGCGAGGCGACTGATTAACGAGGATAGACGGTCCGTCCGGTCGCGTTAACCGGATGTCCTAGGGAAGCGTATGAATTCTTGCTGCGAGATCCGTCGTTCGGTCGAACGGTTCGAGGACGGAGCGGAAAAGTTTCGCGGGGAAAGCGCCAACCCCCTTTAAATTGGTCGAGCGACTCGGTATCGCGCATAGTTCCCAGAATATATCGCGACAGAAATATATGCGTATGCGCGTCGTCTCCGCGGTGCCCGAAACGTTTACGCCCTTAACGTATGCAACAGTTCGACTCGATGGTTTCTATTTAAAACCACCGATCGTTCGTGCCCCGTTTTTCCCCCCGGAGCTTTCACGAAAATAAAGGGAAACGGGATCGCGCGAAACGGAAAAATGTTGCAGAAACGACGAGGACCGACGCGAACCGGGCGAGCCACGGCTATTCTGAAAACCTAACAGGACGCAGAGCCACGCACCGATGGATAGTCGTAACTCGCAATCGTGACAGGACTACGAAATAGACCTCTGCGTCCTCGTCGCGAACGTTCATTGAATTCGGAATGAATCCCTTAAATGGTGAAACAGTCGATATTCGTGACGGTCTATTGTCATTCAGCGACGAGCAACAGGAAATCGTGGCGAGCAATGAATACACCCCTGTCCTTGATTCTTGGTAACTTCTAACACGTCGCAGTTAGAATCCGAAAATCGTCCAAATTCCCATCGCTTCCAAAAAGGTTCAGCTGCGCCGTTTTTTGTATTTTTTTTTATCTCAACGAGCCGTCTCCACATTTTCTATCCGTCTCGCGTCTCTTTGATCGGCGCCCGAACAAGAATCGAGAGGAAAAAAAATGATAGACGTTCACGTTGCGTACACACTTTCAGATATCTCTGGTGGTCCTCGGGGCAGACGAAATGGCAAGGGAGAACGCGACGCGGCGCTTACTGGAGTTCTGTTCCTCCGAGCTGGTAAGCCGTCTTTAATCGATCCTTTTAATACTCGCTCAATGCGTCTAGTCGTCGAGTGTCGAGTGTCGACGCGAGAAACGTGGGACTAGATCGTTGGGTTCGCGTTATGTGGCGCGCACAAAAGATACCTCCCCTTCGCTTTGGCGGCCCTCGCCTTCAAATTGTCTCTATTCCTCTTTTCAGACGGAGTTCTGGGGCTGCGCGAACACGACTTTAAACGGTAAGGGGCTGAACAATCTTGTCGCGGCCTTTCGCGAACCGTCGCGGGGCAAGCATTTAAACGAACAAACGTTTCTACAGAGGCGAAGAGGCACGGCAATTGGACCGGACGGGGTTGCTGTCACCTGGCGCAGAATCCAGTGTGCAGATCCACCTGCGCCCTGTCAGGGTCCAGCAGACACCTCAACGAGTACTGCCGGCCGAGCGACGAGCCCGAATTTTTCTCCTGCCTGGAGAGACGCGAGGAGGCTGAGCGGTGTTGCAGCAACGTGTCCAACGACACCTGCAGATCCATATGTCAGGATCTGTTCTACAAGCCCGGGAGGATCTCCAATCTGAAGTCGTACAGCAGCAACGGGTGCTTCCATCAAGTGCCGAAGTGTTTGAAAAACGTGGCCGAGGTGAAGCACGCGGAGGATCCTAAACAGCGTGAGTACGATTCAAGATTCCAAGGGGCGCGAGTCGTTTACCTCCTGCCGTAACCAACCAATCGTCGCGCGTTCGCCCGTTCTCTGTAAAACAGATCTGCACTGCTGCAACGAGGCGACGACACCGGCCTGCCTGGAAACGTGCAAAAGGATCCTGCACGCCGCGACAACCGACCAAGAAATCATGGACGCTTTGGCGGAGAAGTGCAGTCCAGTTTTGCCCCAGTCACCGTTGTGGAGCTGTTTGCTAAAGTCTGGATCGCCGAAGCCGCCGCGTCTACCCTTAGACGCGGGCAAATTGTCGTGCTGCACCAAAGCGAACAAGCCGTCGTGCCAGAATCTCTGCTGGAGATCGTTTCAGGCGGACTGGGAGTCCGCGTGGCTTCAACTGGACGCGGAGTGCCTGTCGTCGAGCCTCGAGGGAGAGCTGCGAAGGTGCCTCGAGGACGCCGACGATCCCTGCGAAATGGGCTGCTCCGGGTTGTCCTATTGCGCCCGCTTCAACGACAGATCGACGACGCTATTCAGGTACGCAGCCTCTCGCGTCCCTCCGCTCGACGTTCTCCGTTCTCGCGTTCCATTTCCTCATCCAGCTTCTCGCCCATCCTCAGGAGTTGCTCAGCTTCGGCCGACGAGGCGGCCAAATGGGAAGCGGATCACTGGGCCAGAGGGGGAATCGTTCGAGGATTGGGCGTACCCGTTCGCGCCGCGGCTTCCTGCCCGCCGGAAACGCTCCGGGCAGCGGCGTGCCTCCTGCAACTGAGACCCTGCGAGAATAGAATCCACGAGACCAGACTCTGCCGGGAGGACTGTCTGGAGTTGATGGCCAGCTGCGTGGACTGGTCCGCGATCACGGGGCCCCATACGGCGGCGACCCTGTGCGCGAAGCTCTCCCCGGCTAGATCGGACGCCCCGTGCGTTTCCCTGAGGCCGTTCCTGGAGGATCCTCGGGACAACGAGCCGGTGCTGCGACTCGAGGAGGACATCGCCACTCCCTGCAAGAGTAATCCTTGCGCCCAGGGCGAAATGTGCGAGACGCTTGATCACGGTCGGCAAGCGTACCGTTGCACGCCGGTCTGCTCCCTCGGCGAAATGTCGAAGCAACTGGTCCCGGTGGGCGCTTGGGTGCAGATCCCCCGATACGATCAGCAGGGCTGCCTCCGAATCTGCCAGTGCACCACGCACGGATTGGAGAAGTGTCGGACGTTGAATTGCTTTCGATTCAACTCCTGCTGGGTGCACGATCGCTTCATCGCGCATAAGGCCAACTTCTATCTGGAGTGCAATCCGTGTCACTGCTTCGAGGGCGAGTCCAGCTGCTCCAAGAGGAGCTGCGGCGATACGAGGACACCCGCGTTGCCCTGCGACTGTCCCGCCCACTACGTGCCGGTCTGCGGTCGGCTCGGCTTCACTTTCGCGTCCGGCTGTCTCGCGAAGTGCGCGGAGATGTCGGCGAACGAGGTGGAATTCGGTAGCTGTACCTCGCGGGACCCGTGCGCCCCGAATCCCTGCGACGCCACGGAGAGATGCGTCCGCAGGACCAGAGTGTGCTTGTCCAAGCTGCACAAACCCTGCCGCCAGTACGAGTGCGTTCCCCTCGATTGCGATCCACGGGACGAGAGCGGCGGCCCGGTTTGCGACAAGGAGAACCGTCAGCATCCCTCGATGTGCGCGATGATCCGGGCCAGGGCCACCTTGGGCTACAGGGGACGGTGCCTGGAGGGATGCACGTTGCGCGGTCCGGTTTGCGGTGCCAACGGGGAGGTGTACGCGAACGAGTGCGCCGCCTGGGCGGAGAGGACCGTGCTCGACTACTACGGGCCCTGCGTGGCCGTCGGGCTGATAGGCGATCAAGCCAAACCCCGTTGCGGCGACGTCGTGCAGTGTCCACGTCTGATAGAGCCCTACTGCGTCGGCGTTACGCCTCCCGGTGCTTGCTGTCCAGTCTGCGCCGGAGCGGCGAAGCTGTTCTACTCGAAGAAACAGGTATGCCTCGCTATCTATTACGCGTTCGACGCGCGTCTCGCTAGTGTTTAACGTCGCTCTTCGTTCTCGGGCCCGCAGGTGGACAGGATATATTACACGATGGACGAGGACGCGGACAAGGATTCGGTGACGCTGGAGGTCCTGCTGTCCGCCCTGGCCCGGCAGATACAAGTGGCGCAGTGCGCCCTTCGCGGCATGATGACACCGGATCAGGACATATTCGTCGTTGTACAGCCGACGTCGAGGAGGCCCTCGATGCTGCAGCTGCGAGCTTGCGTGGCCGAGACTGAGAAGCTAGTTACCAGAATTTCGGAGAGGAGCCCCAGAATCGCGGCCGAGGTGCCGCTGGGCGCGCTCACCAGGGCTGAAATCGCTCACAGTTACGTGTCGATCGCGACGACCATCGAGGGATGCCTCGCGCGGATATTTCTCGGGGTTCTCGTTTACGTTACGGTGTCGTGAGAATTTCCATGCGACGGACGATTTTTAGGGGCGTAGGATCGTCGCTGATCGAGCGACGATCTCGTTTCGTATTTTTCTCGAGAGGCGCTAAGGCGTTCGTGTTACCTAATGGCGTTGCCGGTTGCGGCTTCGTCCAATTCATGACTGTGATTCTTCTAGTGCCTATAAATGTAATATAGAGAGAAGTAGAGTGTAGTTTCGTCTGTCTTTTAATATTACCAAAGAAAAGGGGAGGGCGGGGGGGGGGGGGGTGGAGTCCGTGGAACGTGTACAAATACAAATGCGCATAATCGATCGGTCGCAATCGCTCTCGTTGACGATCGGCGAATGGCAATTATGATGCTCGCTTTAAGTTGTAAATAAAGTTCAAGACCTAACGTAAGTTACCAAACAACGTCATTGTTCGTGGATTGTTACATTATGTTGTTCGCGAGATACAGCGATCGATAAAGAAAGGAAGGGCCCCTCTGCCGAACGTTCCAAATAATCCGCCCGCGACACGGATTGCTACGCTTCGCCCGGGTCCGATTTTCAATTACAAAGTGGGCGAAGAAGATTTGGATCGCTCGCGGACAGCCCTTAATACTGTATCGACGCGACGATACTCCCGTAATCGTTAAGCAAACTTTGCACGTCTTATTGTATCCTTAAAAATACAAAGTGTCTCCACTGTCGACGGTTGTACGTTTTAATAAATTTCTAATTTCAATCATACGCAAGTTCTCTCGTGACCGATGTACACGTACGTAGTGCATGAAATCCCAATGTACAACAGTACCGAATGTATTCCCGTTTCCTACAGGACCTTGTACCGCCCGCGGGACGCGGTGTGCGCCCCAGATGCCTGTAACTTGATCAGCTCTTCTTTGATCAACCGCGAAACTTCCGCCTTGGCCTTGCTAACTGCCAATTCACTGGTAGACTCGATGGCGAGATACAATTTCCTTTCCCCTTCTGGCGGGGCTTTACCAGGCGCGATATAGGTACCCCGGACGGTCAGGCCAGCCTCGGAGTACTCGGAAATCTGCGCGAGGGCTTCCTTGCTCGTGACCCGCCACCTTGCCTGCTGCGGGAAATCGTTGATCTCCAACTCCTCCTCGTATTTGCGGAAGGTCTGCTCGCCGGCCTCCGCGTCGCTCTCAACGAGGTCCTCCTCGCGCGGTTGGTAGTTCAGCTTGGTGTTCAACTTGGCCGCGAGCTGTTCGGCGACCGTCTTCGCCGTGATAAGATTCGTCGGACCAGCTCCTTTCAGTATAGCCTCCGCTGCCTGTTGCGTCGCCCCCTTCGCCTCGGCCCCCAAATTCTTAGCTATATTGATCTTGGATGCCAACCGCCTGGCCAGTTCCAGCTTGTCGGTCGCGCTGGGTACAGGTTGGCCCGGCACTGCGATATTCGTCGCCGAAGGTCTGGCGATCTCGCGGACCGTCCTCTTGGGCGCCAGCATGCTCTCGATCTGCTGGTCGATGTCGTTTTCTATATCCTCGTCGTCGGAGTCTTGCAGCCCGAGGGCAGCCTTCTGGAACTTCTTCTTCTCGTTCGCCAGCGCCGCCTCCGACTCGTCGAACTTGAACCCTTTGCCGCTGAAACCGCCTCCGGTGTGAACTTTCTTTCCGTCCGCTGCCTGCCGTGCTTTGTACCCCTCCCACAGTTGACGCAACGGTTCGGGAACAGGAACTCCAGCTAGCTCGTGCGCGCGCGAGATATCACCGGCGTAACGCTCCTGCTCGGACGTGATAAACGTGTACGCGTAGCCCTTGTTACCAGCCCTTCCCGTTCTTCCGCACCGATGCACGTAATCCTCGTAGTGATTCGGGCAATCGTAGTTTATAACGAGCACCAGCTGCTTCACGTCCAATCCCCTGGCGGCGACCGATGTGGCGACCAGCAGCTTTGTCCGGCCGGCTTTGAAGTCCAATATCGTCGAGTCCCTGTCGCACTGATCGATACCGCCGTGAAGCGACATGCAGGAATAAGAGGCTTTCATCAGATCCTTCAGCAGGGTATCCGCGTTCTCTTGCTTGTCCACGAATATTATCGTAGAGCCCTTGTCTTGATAGTGGCCAAGAATTTCGAGCAGCTTGTAAAACTTCTGATCTTCCTCGAGCACCACAACGTGCTGTTCGACGTCTTTGCATACAATCGACCGCCCTCCGACCTGCACTTCTACGGGTCTGGTCAATATTCGTCTCGCCAATGCCTCCATTTGCCGGGGGAACGTCGCGCTGAACAGCACGGTCTGTCGATCGGGCCGAACGTTCTCCATGATGCGCATCACTTGCGGCTCGAAACCCATATCGAACATTCGGTCTGCCTCGTCGAGAACTACGTAGGTTACCCTACGCAAATTCGTCACCCTTCCGCTGTTCGCAGCAAGCATATCGATCATTCTGCCGGGCGTGCAAACGATTATTTCGGCGCCCCTCTTCAGCTCGGCTATCTGCTCGGATATTCCGGTGCCGCCGTAAACGCAAACATGGGACAGCCCTAAGGACTTTGTGAACTTCTTCGAGTCCCTTCCGATCTGCATGCATAATTCTCTGGTCGGCGTCATGATCAACGCGATAGGACCGTCGCCGTCCGCCAGTGGAGACTGATCGAGAATGTGCCTGAACATCGGCAATAGGAACGCCAACGTTTTTCCACTTCCAGTTTTCGCTATGCCTATCAAATCGCGACCGGACATGATCGCGGGTATTGCTTGGCACTGAATAGGCGTCGGCTTCTCGTAGCCGAGTTTCTTCAGCACTTCCAGCTCTTTCTTCGTTACGCCGCACTGCGCCCACGATTTGATTGGTTTCGGACAGCCCTTGCCTTTCACGCGTATACCTTCTAACTCTTCTTTGTACGCGTCGACTTCGTCGGACGTCATTCTCGCTGCGCGTGTAAAGTACAGGATTAATAAAATAATAACAAGAAAGAAAGCAAATAAACAGCTTACCGATTTCCGGCACTTCGACGTAAAAAGCTTTTCTGAACGGCTGGTATTCTGTTGCCGCGTGGTCGACTTTGGCCAGCTCTCGCTTCTGCTTGTTCGCGATCCCCGCCGCTGTCTCGTGCAGGTTCTCGCCTTCTTCTTCGCTCGAGTATTCAAGACCGTCTTGATTCTGTTCGATTAATTCTCCCTTCTGTTTCTGCACCTTCTTCTTCGCTACACCGGTAACGATAACAACGCCGCCGCTTTGTGTACCAGCCGCGCTCATACCATTGTTGGCGCTCTTTCCACTCTTGTTGTCAAGCTTATTAACCTTCCGAACTTCTTCCTGAACCTATTTCAAAAATATACCTCCTTAAGTACGCGCAATAACAGGCCCACGCAAGTTGTGATAGATAATTGATAGATATAACGCGATACGAATACCTCTGCCATAAAAGCGTCAAGAGGATCAACTTCTTCTTCTTCCACTTCTTCCTCTTTACCTTTGCTTTCTTCTCTAACTTCTTCCGCTTCCTCTTTCGTTTCTCCATCTTCTTTTACTTCCTTGTTGCTATTCTGAACAACAGGAGTCTCCTCGTCACTGTCATCCTCGAGGGACCATTTTTTCATAGGCAGCTGAAGGTTTGCTAAAATGGATGCCTTACCGTCTTTCTTAGTTGCCTCCAATTCTTTCTTTTTCCTTTCCGCGCGCCACCGTTCTATTCTCTCTCTCCTCTTTTGCATTTCCAATTCTAATCTTTTCTGTTCCTCTTCCTGCGAAAAAAAGATCGAAATAAAGCGAATGCAACAATCAAATTAAGCGAGCTGGCCCCACTTGCGTGGACGACAGTGTCCCGCTCTGAGCTGGCTGCGGAATCAGCTACCTTGTCCAATTTAGTATGGTCAAAGGGCAGCTCGTCATTTTCTCCTTTCTCTTTCTCCTTGCGCTCTCTGGATCTCGATCTATTCGAACGATCCTTTCCAGAACGGGAAGACTTTGAGCCCGTGAGGCGCTTTTCTTTACCATCTCCGCTAGTATACCGAAAACAATCAAAGGCGACAGATTATACCATTATTGTGCACGCTTGGGAAACACATTTAAACACAAGCACCGTAACATAAATTACTTCTGCCAGCTGAAAATTGTCCTAGAAACATGGGAACGCTACGGAAAGTATCATTG
This sequence comes from Nomada fucata, assembly GCA_948146005.1. Classification (NCBI taxonomy): domain Eukaryota; kingdom Metazoa; phylum Arthropoda; class Insecta; order Hymenoptera; family Apidae; genus Nomada; species Nomada fucata. Next base: position 5,717,317 of record OX411278.1, on the reverse strand, counting down.
CTTCGCTCAATATCTATAACGTATCTATGCAGAATGTAATAGTAATTTTTATATACCCTTTCCTGTCACGATCTCTGTCCCTTTCGGACCGATCTCCCCGCCTGTCCCTGTCTCGATCTCTGGAGCGACTTCTTCTCTCCCTGTGTCGTCCTTTGTCTCTTTCTCTATCCCTGTCTCTGCTCCTAGACCGTCGCCGCTTTTTCTCCGGTGTAGCGGATCGGGACCTGGAACGGGATCTCGACCGCCTTCGGTGATGCCTATCCCTATAAAATCGTGACACCATAAGAGCACCGGCGGATAATTAACGTTAGCCGAATAATTAATGGTTCATAGGAGCAATACAGAAACAATTAACCTTGAATAGCTGTTAAATAAAACGTTTCGCTTACTTGTCGCTGCCTCGGACCATGTTTGCCGATGCTAATTAAGAGCGAGAGAAGTATACTCCTGCAAAATGTAGCACCTCTGTTATGAGAACATTTATCCTGGTGTTTTACCAATTTCCAAGCAAAATGCACGGTACAATTACTTTCGTTTACAAACGCAAACCCGAATTACTGTTCCGTAACTGGTGCTGCCAATTCGTTCGGAGTACCGGTAGGAAACTTCATTACCGAAAGTACAAGTAAAGGTAATATAGTTCACATGATCACCGAACTCTGTTTGCATCACACCAACAGTTTCCTTTGATATTAGATTATAATAAAAAGGAAGCACCTAGTCTATTCAAAAGTCAAAAAAGTAAAATCTAGCTGGAAACCTAAGCTACAGTTCCCAGTAAGTGCATATATCAAGCCTGATAGGTTTGCGATATACAATTCACAAAATAACAGGTTAATAGTTTATTTCTTTCCCTTTCATTACACCCCTCATAGTCTAAAAAATAACCACCACGAACCCAGATATTCAATTTATAATTCAACATCGCTTTTTAAAATCTGTCGGTAATCTATGTCAGAGAAAAGGAAATGGTATTGGGGCTCCAGTGCCTCAACGGCAGTCAATAATGAGACATGTGGCGCCATCTCGCGTGTGCGGCCTTTTTCGCCGTTTGCCGCACCGTCAAAAACAAATTTCTGCATTACATAGTTAATTAAAACAATGAAATTTTTTACGACTCCCAGTGCGAATTCTTTCACCGCACTGATTTCAAATTGTAGCTGCAGTCCATAGCTACCTTCCCCAACAGTTTCGACGATATAGCATTTGTTGTTCAAAACAGCCGATTCTTTAATTGTTTATAACTTTTGAACAACAAATGCTATATCGTTGAAACTGTTGGGGAAGGCAGATATGGTCTATAGTTTTAATTTGCGATAAGCCCGGTTGAAGAATTCGCACTGGAAACCGCTAAAAATGCAATTGTATAAATTAACGATGTAATCCAGAAATTCGGTTTTGACGGCGCGGCAAACTGCGAAAAAGGCCGCAAACGCGAGATGGCGCCACATACCCTATTTCGGAGTGTCTAACATTTAACAAAATTGTTACCTGGGCTCTAGGTGGTTATTTTGTAATGAATAGGGTGTCAAATTAAAGGGAAGAGAATAAGCTACACGATAACAAATACCTCGTCTCTGTAACTATATTCAGGTGGCCGGAATAATAATTTTAATTGTTTAATTGTTATTAAAAAATGATCCACACGTCGTACAATGTTCACACCCATGGCAGATGGTAAGTTATACGTGTAACTTTAATTTATATCTAGAGATCATTGCTATATCTGCCATGCAAGTTTATATAATCGCGTTTGTTTATAATTTCTTTAAACAAATTGAATTATCTCGGCTTCTGCTGGGCCGATTTTCATCAACGACGTCTGAAATTAAAGCTCTTGGTTTGAAGAACGACCTGTGCTTATTTTGGAACTACGCTGATGTTTAGTCCCGGCTTAATTCACAATTGAATTTTTAAATTGTTTATAAAAAATAAACACCGTATGGAGCATTTGTTAATCGTTTATTGTCGTGTAACAGCATCCTTTGCCTTCAGTTTAAGCTGTCATTCATTATTCTATGACAGGCAGAAGTCGAGATAATTGATACGACACGGAGTGCATTTTCGCCGATTCTTTAATTGTTTATAACATTTGTGCAACAAATGTTATATCATTGAAACTGTTGGGGAAGGCAGATATGGTCTATAGTTTTTATTTGCGATAAGCCCGGTTGAAGAATTCGCACTGGAAGCCGCTAAAAATGCAATTGTATAAATTAACGATGTAATCCAGAAATTCGGTTTTGACGGTGCGGCAAACTGCGAAAAAGGCCGCAAACGCGAGATGGCGCCACATACCCTATTTCGGAGTGTCTAACATTTAAAAAAATTGTTATCTGGGCTCTAGGTTGTTATTTTGTAATGAATAGGATGTCAAATTAAAGGGAAGAGAATAAGCTACACGATAAAAAATACCCCGTCCCTGTAACTATATTCAGGTGGCCGGAATAATAATTTAAATTGTTTAATTGTTATTAACAAATGAACCACACGTTGTAGAATATTCACACGCATTCTAGCTGGTAGGCTCTACTTTTAGCTTTAATTTATGTGTAGAGATCATTGATGTACCTGCCCTGCAAGTCTATGTAATCGCATTTGTTTATGTTTACCTTAAACAAATTAACTTATCTCGCAACTTCACTGGGTCAATGGTACATAAAAATAATTAATATATTTTCTTCTTTTACTTCTAAGTAAAGTACCGTCGGTTGCTCCGTTTTCTGTTGTCGATATTGTGTTTACAGAATTTGATATCGATTGTAGTGCTTTTAGAATAGTATCACAAGTAGATAAGGAACCAATTGTACGCCGTCCCTAAAATATTAATTCGTGTGAAAGATTGAGTTAGTAAAAAGTAGTTTGTATTTATATTATTCCGCGAAAAATGTTTCCTTCAATCGTGATCAACATATTAGAAACAGCAGGGTGACAAATTCAGTTAACACAAATTAAATTATATTTTATGCAACATCTGTTCGATACTTAAATATTTTATTTATATATAGACAGGTATGAGAAAGTATGTGGAATGAATTAATAAATATTTCTGTACATTCGTACAAGTCGCACGTTATACATTGTGCAATAAAAATTAGCCGCTCATGGTTGGTTACGTGGCCGGATATTCCATCATTATTTCAGTGTGCGCTGTTATAATTTCATCGATTGCGGTTCTATGCTTGTAGTAGTCCCGTATGAGCACGTGGCCAGCATGCTATCACTTGTCGCTAAATTTATTCACAAGCTGACGCCAATAGCGGCCAGATTTACAATGGTTACAAGATAAATGTATCGCGTGAAAGGCATACTTCGAATTCTGTAGAACGTCCCACTTCGTTAATTCCATTTCGGGGAAATTGCTGGAAATTCATTGCAAAGCAACAATATTCCATAATTAAAACGAGCAACGCGAGAATTAATAGAACGAACAAAGAAGCGAAAGTTGTGCTAACTAATATGGAACGAAATATTCGATTATCGCCGAATCGAGATTTCGAACAATCGCTCTCCTGAAATGTTAAATGCGTATACCTGTCCCGCTGAAAGTAAATCTGCTTTATTTTCGAATGGATCATCCTTACAGAAACGCGGAACAGAGGCTCGCCTTTGCACTAATTCATTTATATCAGCCAAAATTTCATCTGCTTTGCCAAATACCGTCGAGCTATCAGCTCCCTTCGAGAAAAGACCTGCCCTCCCGCACACGCGTCCAACACCCCCATAAACAAAGCGATTACAACGATCCTAACAAAGCGATCCTAACACTGCGAGCCTCTCTTCAATTATACCGACTAACGTTTAAAAACCAGCCGCTCGCGATATTCACTAACAATTTCACCCTCCACCCCCCCGCCCGATAGATCGCTCATAAATACATCAATCACCTGATTCATCCATCGCAGCAACGAAACAACGCTCTCCCTTTACACCATCGCAAACACCCGACGCGCCGCCAACGTTCGCACCGTGTTCCCGTTCGTTCGTTCTCCGTCAAAGCCAGCCCCGAACGGACGCGGGCGAAAGGCGGAAAAGCGGTCCCGAGAACAATTCGAATTCGTGGAAAATCCTGGCCGCGCCTCGCCGGGCAACGATTCGCGACAGATCCCGTTACAAAGCGCGAAGTCGAACCGAAGGGAAACGGGAAACGAGGCGGGCGTCGAATTTCTTCCATCGGGAACGACGGGAACGACGGGGACGTCCCGGATTGTTTCGCGGGCGTGTAAAAAATCCATTTGGGGGGACAGTAATAATTCCGCTCGACGGTTCATCCGCGGGCGCGCACACACCCCCGACGACGGACGCTTCCCGGCTGCTGCGGTGGATTACGAATGGAGCAGTCTAGATCTGTCATTCAGTTTAATCGTTTCCTATGCACTCCGCCGTGCCCATTGTCGGCCGAGCTCTATAATAATTTAATGCCAGATATAATAAGTTACTTGCTGTCTGGCCGGCTGCCAGCCTTGCCCTATTCATTCCTCTGTGAAAGCTGAAAACCGCCCCGCTCCCGCCGAACAGATGGAGCGTTAACTTATGGACCCGTGCGCCTCGAGCCGCGCCGCGCCGCGCCTCGCCGCGCCCTCGCGCTGGTTTCACTGAATTTAAACCCCCTCTGGCCGGATCTTAATTGGTCAGCCGCGCTAATTGAGACGGTCATTATGGAGCAGTAACGCGCGATCGACCGGAATTAGCATTTTTGCGTACGGAACGGCGAGAGCGACGTCGATCAAACGTTAGAGATCGTCGCGATTTTCCGGCCGATCGGTAGACGAACGGATCGCTGATTCTTGCGGGGTTGTCGCTGACGCAGTGGTTGCTGGGTTGTTTGGACTTCGGGGGTGGTTTCGATTTAATTGGAGGTAAAAGTTCGATCGGTAGTCACCCGGGGGGGGATTTAGTGCGATTGGTGGATGGTTTGAGCACGAGATTGAGTTCCGTCAAGGGGTTGTAAATGTTTCTTTCTTGATTCATTTTCGGGGAACGGAATGGTCAGGAAGCGGGGGTTGTAATTGACAGAAGCTTGCTTCGTCGTGGGTCGATTGTGTCGATGTAAGGCATATTTATATATTTCGTATGAAGCGTATCTTTTGCGTATTTCATAAGTGTGCCGCGTGTAATGAATTTAATTGGGGGCAGAATTTTGTTGATATATGTTATAAATTAAATGGTAATAGATAGAATAATGCGAGAGGCACGTGGCTAATTTTCCGCCCGCGCTTGCGCATACATTTTGGACGTACTTTAAACATACCTGCATACTATAGTTGCGTAAATATTTATACCCCAGTCGCGCGTACTGTATGCGCGTTGAAAGTAAGAAGCGTGCAGGACGAGAAACGATTTACCCTTACGATTCTTTAAACGTCGGTGAACTTAAAACAACGCGCAGAACTGCGACTGTGCCGCACGGAGAGCGGTTCGAATTAATACCGAGAATCTGAAGATTTGTTGGCGGTAGCGTAAGACATTTTAATTACAGCAATTTAAATTCAATAATTTTGGTGTCTCGCTCGGGCCGGAGGAGTTGCGCAGCTGTTCAGCGAATTAGCATACTAAACTTTATCACCAACAGCTCGACAAAGACGTGCCAAGGCGGCTGAACTAATTTCGAAGATAGAATAAAGTTGGAGGCGTGCGCACTCATCCCTGGCCGCCATTCGGGAATCAAAACTTACGGCGAACTAACCCCGTCATTACTATTTATTTTTGCTCGAGTTCCGCCCGCTGTTAAGAATACCCTTTTCGGCTATTATCATATCGAGAAGAGAGCTGGGAAATTTCTCGCGTCAATCACGGCTAACGGGTGTTCAAATCGGAGCGGCAGAATCGAACGGCGAATTGTAATAAATTAAGCGTTCGCCACGGCGATTGCTTCGAACTGACGACTTCAACTGTTCTTCGTATTGTTTACCAGAAAATTAATAAAACATAAAACCGTACCTAGTTTCGTTAAGAAATTATTTCAATAACTCGTCCTCGGTGGCACCGTGATTCGAGTACCATTGTCGAGTACAACGGTGACATAATTCCGGTACCATTATCGCGCACGGCGCTTCCGTTCAATTAAATCCATCATTATTAAAACAATAAGGCGACCCCAACGCTGTGTTCAAATCACGATTGACACTTAACTGCAACTAACTCAGCCCCCGTTTAAAAATCCCATCAATGTTGATCGTACGATACGAATCAACGCCCGAAACGGTGCGAAATTATCCACGATTAATACGATCCTTCCCTCAGGAGTTGCACGGCCGCGAAATTCAGCATCAAATCCTTACAATCGGCGCTTCGTCGAAGGCCGATCCATACGCGACATGAAACAAGTCCGCCCCTTTGGGAATTATGGAAATATCCGACCTCGCGCACTCCAGCGGACACTTTAAAATACGATCCTTGCGTCTCGCTCATTTTTACAGTCATTACCGCCGGCATAATTTCCCGTACATCCAGGGGGCGGGCGGCGGCCAGGTCGTCGGGTAATTCTGGCGCGGCCAACTGCCCGTCCCGTCGACTACGAACGAAGCTGTGAGAACGCGTAACGGAGCCGGGGGTGAACGCGGAAAGAAACGACGGCGAGGCGGAAGCGCGGGGGACGTCGTCCAGGAGAACGAAGGAGCAGCCGGGGATGGTCGAGGGGTAAATTTGTATTCAATTTCGGTGGAACTGTTTCGCTTTACTCGGTATACCCGCACGCGTTACGTCGGACGACGTGCCCGGCCTCTCAAACGGTCCTTATATCATCGATGCGGTCTCGCGGGCCGCGGGGGCAGCGCTGCAACACCTCCGGCAAGGGGCATCGCCGTCGCGTACGCCCGTTTCCTTTCCGCTTTCCGCGAGGAAGCGCCGCGACTCCAACCCCCCTCGAGCGGTTCTTCTCCCTTTCCGGCCACGAAGGATCACCGGAACGCCGGTGGCGTAATAAACGGCGCCACTTCCCCTCGAGTTACTTTTTCATGGGGCCCCCCTCACCCTTGTATATTCTTTTAGGGCCGCGGTAAAAAGTTTCACGGCCGTCTGAAAGCCGGCCGGTCGACTTCGTTTTACGCGTATCGCTGTCCCGGTCGATTTCGACTCGGGGGATATCGTCGGGATGTATCGAGGAGAGGGTGGGGAGGGAGAGGAGGGTCGAAGGAAGTTCCGGTTGTAACGAGGAAACGCAGGGTGCAGTTCGGGAACGGTGATTTTGGACGGAGAGAATTGGATTCGCGCGATTGAGCGGAATATTAAATTCGAACGGAGAGGGACCGGGGACAGATGCTTGGAACTTTCGAATATTACGGGGTCTTTTTTCCTTTTTTTTTTAACGTATCGCGGAGTAGACGGCGCGTTCGAAATGACGGCCGTAGAATTTCGCGTAAAAATGTTTTGCTTAGCGTTACGGCGCCGTGGAGTGGAGGATTTACGAGAGTTTCGAATATTTATTCGAAACAATAGCTTCTACGGTTTGAAACGAGTCACGGCTCCCGAAGCTTTATTGGCCACTTTAGATTCCTGAGCGCAGATTTATGTATGATTTTGAATTTCTGCCCGATTTACGAGATTCTCTCGCGCGAGGTCGATCGGGGATTTAGAAGTCTTGCGGGGAACGCTTCGTCCGTGGACTGTGCACGATTTGTTTGTCGCGCGTGTTAATCGAATTTTAATTCACTTTAATTCGCGTGCATTCGTTGCGACGTTCCTCGCGCGAGAAGAATACGAATCAATGCGAGGCTGAAAGCGTGTCGAACGATTGAAATAGTTGGACAAACGTTTCGTACCTGTTCTACCGTGACCGCAACTTCTTCGTCGCAATGGAACACATTCGGTTTCGAAACTAATCTTTTGTGGTTTCTACTTCATTTACGCGTTTGCCCGCATTCCTGATTTCTTTCCCATATAAATATCAAGATCCAATTTCAATTTCCTTCGGTGCCCCGCGTTTTCTCCGTTCTCATTGAATTCCAAAATTCTCTAAATCCCAAACAAGCCGCCGGATCACATTTTACCGCGGTACAAAACGGTTTACCCACCAGCACAATTTGTCCCGCATGCATCATACACTCGTCCCACTAAAGTTCTCCCCCATATTTCGCACTCGTAGTACCAAAACTCCTAAGTTGAACCAAAACCCCCAAAAAACAAAAAAAAAACAAAAAGAAAAACGCTCACCCACGGTATCTAATATCCGCGCACATTAAACCCGCGGTCTTGGCGAGAAGAATTAAATAGAAATCCAGGGAACTTGCGTCGACGAAACGGTTGAAAGGGAAGGGAAATTTGCGACGCGGCGGCTCGCGCTATTTACGCACAGGCAGTTTGCAACGCGGAACGTTTCGTTCTCCTCGAAAATGAAACCGGGCGCAGGGTGAATCGTTTCTCCGCGGATTCAACGATCGATAATAAAAAAGGGGCGAAGAAAAGTGAGGACAAGCAACGCGTCGTTGGCGACTCGGAACATAGAATTGACGGAGGGAGCGGTGGCGAAAATGTTGTCGCATTCGTAATGAAAGTAAAACAGAAGCAAAGCGACGGGCGAAAGGAAATTGGAAAAGTGGAATCTCCAGCCGTAGTGGCTGTCTTTCGACGCGCCATATGGGCCAAGGCTCCATTAGGATTTAATGGGATTATCGGTATAATTTTACCGGTACTTCGGCTGGTGAACTTTCCGATCCATAACAATTACCCCGTGCTTTTACGCGAACCATAAAGCGGAGCATGCGAAACCGGCGGATCTGATCGAAATCAGAGGAACCGTAGTCTAATGACGTTCCATCCGAAGTACGCGTGTCGTTATCCAATGTAGATATTGTTAACGATCCGCTTTCGGATGTAAATGCATGTAAGAGGTGCGATCAAAAGGTTCGTGCAATTGTTAAATCTCTCGCGGCAGAAAGTTCGGATTAAAGGAGACGCATTTACGGTTTACACGACATTGGCTCGTTCGTGCTCGACATCTGTGCCAAACATCGATATTGCGTGGCTTGGTTACGTGTCACAGTCAATTGTTTAACAGTTTAACAGTTTTGTTTATCATCACTATTACGTAATTCGCGTTAAATAGTACGGCCACAAGTATTAATAATAAATTGTGGGCGTACATAATCGTCGAATGTATTACCCAATTAATAATTATTTTGCCATTATATTTGTTTCAATGCTGCGTACATATGGAAATAATGGTTTAAAATTGAATCGCAAGTAATATTCAAGTTCGAGTTCCTTTATAAGTGCATCAACGAGTCGTACGGTGAATTTTGTTCAACGTCGTTGCACGCAGACCCTCTGCAATGGCCTTATTGGACGTCGTTGTCCAGTGGACACCAGTGGAAGTCGTAAATGTGTCACGGGGAAATTAAAAGGGAATAAAGAGTAAGTCGTATTTGTACGAGCGGCGGAAAATCTCCAGAGGCTATCGCGATACCACGCGTGTCAATAACAGGTAACGATTTCACGAACAACTTTATCCTCCGTGTACCGGTTTTATCAGGAGTGCAATTAATCTTGCCCGGTGTGTAACGTCCGGCAGAGCATAACTCTTATCACGGGTGACATTACCGGTGCCAATCCTTCGCGCGTTCGAATCTCTCGTTTTCCCCCTTCGTTCGCGGTGTAATGAACTTTTAATGAGGCCCGTTTTGTAAATGTATGCCGCAAATTCTGGATACAATATTTAAATGTATGAAATTTATTTATTTATTATTTAAATGTGTGAGCGACTATCTTAATTTAATTCGAAGTTCCAAATTACGAATCGATCTATTTAATTCACGTAGTGGTAATTTTAGAACGAGATGCTCGGTTAACAGCTATAATTTCGTTTAATTTCAGGCTGCACACGAACGTTATTTACACGAATTACGCGAATAGTTATTGCGTTTAAACGTTCGACGTCTCTGCAATGTTCGGAACATTAATTATGTTCAAGTAAATTTGCTATTACCGTTTCGACAAGATCCAAGATCATTCACAGTTCTCCATAAATTTCTACAGAGCTTGACAAATTTTTAACTTTCAATTTTAAGAGAACAATAATGGGAACATGGTTCTCTCATTGGAAAGTTTAAGGGAACCTCGCGATCTTTAGAGGCTAGAGATAATATTAGCTTCGAAGCAACAAGTTCGTCGGGGTTTGTTCGAGTTTGTTTTGCTCCCCCGCTAGGCAATAAATACATTACGCGTTTATTTGGGATTCAAATAAGCCGACGCCTCGTATAAATGAAGCTTCTGTGTCAAGTGCAGCACGCCGCGTCGAGCAATCATTTTTTCCCTGAATAGTTTAATCGATGCAATCACGATCCAGCGAATAGTCTCGAAGAGGCAGCGACCCATCGTCATTGCAAGTGTAATACTTACATGAACGTGTATAAAAAGATCGATCGTTATTTTCTGCCAAATTAAACTGCGTTAAAATTTTGCAAAAGTTTCTTATTTAATTGTCATAAATTTGAAATACAATACAGCTTTCTGAATTAAATATTGGCCTTCAACTATTGCACCTGCCCGTGAACAAAAGTACACGATCGACGATGAATTTTATTTAATGTTGACAACTCGATTAGTTTCCAAGGTATCGTAGATGTTCAAAACGTCCAGAATGAATTGTGCGAACGAATGAATAACAGGTGGGCAGCATTGTATCTCATTCTATCTGTCTCCTTTTTAAACTGCATACGCACAGGTGCAATAGTAAATAAAGACGGGCGCAAAATAAAGGTACTTTGCTGAGACAGCAACAGGGGGTTGCGAAAAATTACACCTCGCTTTAAGCACAGATATTTCGGAAACAATGAAGCATATCCGCGTGAAACGACGACCGGTTTATAAAAAGAAAAGTGCTTTGTAGTTCATGACGTGAAATGTTTAAAAATAGACTGCGCAGTCTTGGGGCATGGGTGACACGGATATAGGGCGATCTTGATAGATATTAATGCATACATACGAGAAGGATCTGCGGATGTTACAGATATTTTAGGAGTTAAGTTACAGTTCGAAAAGTGGATGTCATGATTATTAAGTGCAGTGCCGTAGAAATTCCGCTATTTAATACGTATGCTGAGTAATTCTACTGAATTGCATTAAATAATTAATCTGAAACTTGAATTTGGCTGTCTTGGGTCGCTTAAATTTAGTGGCGTTTAAATTGAAACGAACCCAAGCCCTCTTCCCAGTACCGTAAAATAAATATGTTCCCACATTTCCAACGATGAATGTTCACATATTAAACTTCTAAATATTTAACAGAGTTTAATACCTGCCAGACTTTAATACTATCTCGATCCATGATCGTTGCAACGAAAACATATTCACTGCAAAATTTGTATATCAGCTATTCGAATACATCAAAAGCGAAAGTCGTTCTTGGAAACGCGTCTCATCGTCCTACACTTTTCCATTGCATCCCCTAAATGTTCTCAACTATCCCAAGAGTATCTATCGTAGATGCACAACGACAACGTTTCAAATCACTCAACGCCATTAATCCCGTCAACGAACAGCAATCGCGCCCCTAAAAATCGACCACTTCAATTTCTGTCCTTCGCTTATACGTGGACAACAAATACATATATATTTGTCACGTTTCTCGCCGTGTTCCCGAATACGATAAAACAGTAGGGCTCAATGACGGGCCGGTGCAAGTATCTGGCAACAAACAGAACTGCTAAGGGCGCAAGTTATCGAAGGGGAAAGATATTCGCAACGTGTGTAACGAGGCGGTAAGAAGGGGGTGGGATCGTTTCGCCGAACGTGTGCCTAGTCGCTGCGAGTATGCGCATGTACACATGTATTCGGGGGTGTTGGTGTCGCGTCCCGACGCCTTGTATACCGTCGCAATTGCGCGCAAGCCTCGGTATATAATTGGGATGAATATTGAGAAGTTGGCAGTGAAGTTGTAAGTAAACTTGGATGCCTCGGGGCGAGCCCGCTCCGCTTGAGAGCAGAGACGTGTTGCGGACAGATCTCCTCTGCCCTCCTCGCCTAAACCATTCCTTATTCACCTATCGCAGCCACCTTCTGCAAAACTATACGAATATCCCGAAATATTCAGACAGCTTGGAACAGTATTTACCAGTTACACTCGCGACCCCGTTCCTCGCAAAGATTGCCGTCGAATTGAACGGGGAAGATTTCATCGATACGAAACCGAACTTTCGTTTGTCGAGCGAATAACGGGCAGGAAGATTCGGATGCGTTGTGCGACGAGTTTATAGACAGAGGATATTCATCGGGTGCCTGGACGGATTTATTTGTTCGTTTGACGAGTAGTTCGGTTTTATTTTATACGGTAGAACGTGGTGTCGCACGAATACAATGTTTCTTATTGTTAGCTGTAGAACACGATGCATACTTTCCTCTGGCCCTCTGGTTGCTCGTGTAAATGCGCTTAATAAATTTGAATTTGTTCAAATTTTTTAGTGTAGTAGTCAAAGCGACAGGTGGTACTTGGATATAACGACGGTGAATTTTTTCGTCGCCCCTATGCGTGCCGATAGTTGTATAAATGAAAAATGGGAAACGATTAATTAATAAGTAGGTATTGTTTTATTGATTTACATTACTTTGCTTCGTTCAAATAGGTTCCCTTGGCATTCGAGTGTAACCTATTTCTGATTTATGCACTTTGTACATTTTTGGAATTAGTATGTGTATATTAATATAGTGTTTCTCGTCTGTAGCGCGCATCACAAGAGCACGCGATATGTTGGCGTTTGTGTGCCTTCAGAATTATATTTCGCGCCAGCTTGACTCTCTGTTTGATAATAATGACGTTCAATATTCTGACAAGAATTCCCGGAGAGGAACTGTTTAGGAAAGGCCAATTTATGGACTCGTGCGTGTATTACCGTGCAAGGTGTTTTATTAAGGAAATACGTAATAAACCAGGGCAGCAATATTGTGAAAGTTCGCTGCATTAATTCGCGTTATTAATCATATTAAAAAACTTGCTCGAATAAGATCTCTATTTATCGCAGCCAAAATGATCCTTCCGCGTCGCGTCGTATAATTTCGTTGTTGCAAGATAATTTATAATAAATTGTCTCGTGGACAGTAAAGTAACAAACATTCTACTATACCCGCGTTAGCAAAGTTAAGTATAGCAGTGATATAAAATTACTTTGATTACCCCGACATCCAACATTTTCAGATCTATATCAATCTATTATTCGAATTTCGCAGAACTATTTCTCGATTACTCATTATTTATAAAATTAGGACAAGCATTCAAAAATATAGCTTTTCGTAGTTTTAATTGTCGGTCAGAAGTAATTCACTTACTAATATCCATTTCTACTTATCGTTGTTCTCTACGACAATTCACGTTGCTGCTCGCTGTGATTACTATGGCCTGTCCTAAAATGTCAGCATTTAAAACAGAGATTAAACGAAATATCGAGAGGACGGATACGAAGAACAAACACGAACCCGAAATAATCTTAATACCGAACACGTCCAGGAGAGATTTTCGTCGTACAGAGGCGATTATAATAGGAGGCAATGCGCGAAAAGTTGAGAACGATCTTGCTGCCTGAAAGCAGAGACATGTTGCGGATAGCTGGTACTCTGCTCCACTCGCCTTAACCACGTTATTCGCCCATCGGAGTTCCCGTGCAAAACTATGCGAATATTCTCGATCATCCGACGGTCCCTGATGGAATTCGTGATTCGTGCTCGACGACGAGGTGCGCACTCGGTTATCGGTACGGTGTCGAACAGAATCGGTCATTTTCTGCAGCTTTCGTTCGGTTCGTCTTGTTCCCTTTTCCACCCTCTAATCTTTACCCCCGTAACGTTTGCTTTGCCTCGTAATCGCGTCGCATCATCGATCCCGATACGAGGCGCGCAGAGGAAGGTTGCACACGGTGCAACGCGAACGAGGTCCAAGGGGAATGTAATATCGAACACTTGACCGAATAATAATTCTGCGGCGCGGCGCGTTATCGATGACGGGTATCACGCGTGTGCGCACAGCTTTTGCTACGCATTGTATCACACGGGAAACGGCTGGATTTGCGCGATGAAATCGATTGCGCGTATGAAAAGTGAGCCGATTTCGACAGGTGGCGAAGGTGGCGAAGGTGGTGGCGAGGTTGGCGGAATTTTTGGTGACATTCGACTAAATTTTATTATTAAATGGCAACAACGCGGATCGATTTGGTTCGTTACGTTTTTTAATATTGTTGTATGTTAGATAAGGATGGAATTGTCTTTTCTTCTTCGGTTTCTTACGTTTGTTTGAACAAACTGTACATTTTGATTAGCAATTATTGATGATAGCAGTATATGGTGTGCGTACAATTGATGGAAGATGAACGGGTGCATAAAACGATATTAAAATAATTGTTGCGGCAACGTTGAAAGATATGGACGAGGTGTTAGTTGTATATTAGCTCCTTCTTTGCGAAATTCCTCATTCGGTTCACTTCGTTTTGTTTCAATTATCGACGAGGCGAGAATGTTTGATCGCAGAAAATTGATCTTTGACGTCAATGAGTTTCGGGATAGCTTATAAATTGCTTGAATAGAATGTTAAATTGACTTTTAATTAAAGTGGGGGGTCAAACTTGGTGAAATAAGGAAGATTGCCAGTCTCTAACAGGTGTTGCACTATCAAACTAAAACGACCTGCCCTCTGTCCTGTTAGATTGTTCAACTTGAGCATTTTTTCACTCGCTGTTCTACCCTTTCGTCCGTTCAATTTATCGTATTTCATCTGAACCGTTTGGGTAGCACTGCACGTATAATAAATGCACTTTTATGACCACAGCTATAGCGCCCCGTGGTGCACAAAGGCGAATCAAAGACAGACGATTTGTACCGTAAGGCTGGCTCGAAATTCAGCAACAAGTTCAACGGGACTATGGAAAAAAGGAACGCGTTGGTAACTAAATAGAAACTTCCGGTACATAAATATTGAGTGAGTATACTCTTCACCATCTGGCTTCGGCTCCGTATGCTTCTTTATATCCGGAAACTTGCCGCAACCCAGACGCGAGTTTTGCATAAAGCCGAAGAAAGTTCCTTTATTTAAAAATCGTCGATGTTGGTGGATTACAATTTTTTTTTAGCAAAATTCCCTCGCGTTCTTTTGCTCGCTTCGCCTCTGTATTCCTGTTTCCCTCTTTTTTTTCTAAAACTCTGCTGCATGTGGAAAACAAATAGAAGCTGGCTACATTTTGCAGGCTTCGTCCTGGTACTTCAAGGGAAGGAAGACTTCCTTTGAGAATCAAATTGAGAAAATTAGTTGGAAGATATATAGGAATTATATAGAATAAAATTGCAATAATAATGGAAGAGATATTTTTAAACATTACTCTGTCAAGTATAGTTCTACTCGAGTAATCATTTTTATGAGAAATTGAGAAGATGAAGAAATTATTATTATCGTTATTATTATTACTATTATTATAATGGTGTATCTCGACAATTTTCATCTAACGTTTAAATTAATGTAATTACGCTTAATAGAATTACTATTGTACTACTTAAATACAAATTGAATTAACGTAACAAAGTAGCAATATAATAAATCCATCGAAGAACGATACAAGCTTTCGTTCGATAAATAACAATTGCAATTAAGAGACGTAAGGAGAAAATGTTGATAGATTAACGAGTCGCGCGAAGAAAAGCCATCGTAAGTAATTTTTCGTCAGGCGAATCACGGTGATTTTATGCCCCGAAGTAGTCGCAACGTCTGTCCCTGATACCAGTTACAATACCATGCACTTACGGTTACAGAGTTAACTCGCCTGGCAAGCGCGTAATTATTAACTGGAGCGGAGAATGCCAAGTAATTTTCAGCCGGTGAAAATTTCATGGGAGATACGTACTTGCCATCCGTGCAAGACGTTTTAACGAACCGGGAGCTGTCGTCGTTGCTCACGGCAGTCTTGCCTTTTAAACCGACCTTAACCCTTTCCCGCATTGACCCCGCTGCGTGGATACACGATGATTCTTTTTGTTCTCTTCCTTCGGCGTTTTTCTTCAATTGTTGATACGGTAGGCGTAATAGCCGTGGAACAGGTGTGGTAACATAACAAATACAACGTAACTGTTTCAATATCAGAATGTCGATCGACTGATTAATTCTCAGCGACTTAACGAGTCAGACAAAATCCATCTGTACATAATTTCGCAAAGTTCCTGTTCGACTGTGCCATAGACTGCCTAATTAATGTCGGTGGAAAATTCGCAGCCCAAATAAAAATCCGTCAATTACTCCGGGAATTAAAGTCAAAATGATCGTCGTGTTGAATAAAAGATCAGAGCACCACTGTTTCCAGCGTATATAGGAGGGGTACGTATGTTCGACTTGATTTCGGAATAACGCGGCGGAACTTGGCCGATTCTTTCGTTCGATTGATGTTCAATACGGGAAATGTGACGGCCGATACTTCACCTACGCTGTGATATTCTTCGGGATGAATGTCGACGAAGATCGTGGGCGAGTATTCCGGAGACAAATAGTCGGACAGTGGTGTTCCTATTCATGGTAGATTGCGGATTTTCTGAAATTTCACGTTCACCATATTCGTAGAAAATTGTTGTCCCGCGTGCGTTACATCCGCAGACGCGTTTCAACAATTTTATCTGTGAAAAATTAAGGGGATCGTTCACCGGGAAACGCGCAAGAACGATTCTCCAAGTTTCTGTGAACGAATTATTACGTTTGCGATACAATAAAATAATATTGAAGAAGATACTTTGCTTTACGCACGTCGAACGAAATATTAAACGAATACATTTTATTTGCATCGAACTGAAAACGGTAACGCGATCGAAAGGAATTAATTTTTACGCGGGGGCGGGGGGTGGAAAAATTGTTTACGAAAGCCAATGGGGCGCACGCGGCGAATGCCTGGAAGATATATTTACCAAATATTAGGTAAAATTGCCCGATTTACGATTATATTATCCGATCCAGCAAAACATTATCGCATCCCGTGCAGGCGATATTTACGGCGCGGGTAGACAAAAGGCGACAAATTTTTATTCCCCGACGCCTGACGTACTCTGCCGGATATTTCTGAGTATTTGACGTTCAGGATCCGATTTCCTGGGATACGTACCAGCTTTGACACTCTAATGCTTCGAGTGCGAGATACAGCGTGTACAAGCGAGAGGAAAAATACGAACGCCTCGGTGAAACCGGATATAAAGGCACTTGCGCCGGCTAAAGAATTTCGATATCGATAATCACTTAAATTTATTCGCGCAGTTGAAGGGCTCGCTGGGATGCAAATTTTCGTCGTGGCCGGCAATGCGTTCTCGCCGATGCTAATTTCGGGATAATAAATAATAAGCCACGCTCGGGCGATCACAAGCACACAAATTCAAGCATTCAATGGATAAATAAATTGGAGGGCGACAGATTCAAAGCGGAATTCATTTACAACGGATGGGTAAAAAGTCATCCGGGCAATTGAATTTTATTACACCGTTATTTTATTTTCATTTTGCTCTTTCCTCGTTATTCGTAGCCACAAGATTGTCAAGACAACATTTAAAACTGATCCCTTTTACGTATACGACACCGATCGATCAATAAACAATTGGCAACAAATTCTTGATACAAATTGCCTTCCAAGAAATCGGAATTTAAATGTTCGATTCGCGTTACAAAAAGATAGCCTGCGTTTAAATAATCGCGCGATAGTGTCGGAGAAAAATTGTTTATCAATTATTCCCGTGACAGACGCCGACGGAATCTCGCCAAATGCATTGACACGGCTGCAGAATTAACAACGCGAACGTCGACGAAGAGAGAAATCCAGGGAACAAACCAAC
The DNA here is from genome assembly GCA_948146005.1 of Nomada fucata. Taxonomy (NCBI): domain Eukaryota; kingdom Metazoa; phylum Arthropoda; class Insecta; order Hymenoptera; family Apidae; genus Nomada; species Nomada fucata. The sequence continues at coordinate 5,699,548 of OX411278.1, read as the reverse complement.
GGAGTTCAACGGGCGCACCGACTAGTGCACAATCACGAATGGTCGCAGTTACACGCATCCTTTAGTGATAGGCTCCATTACGAAGAAGAATTAGGCGTGTGCCTCTGCAGGACCAATCTGTACAGCGTATTCTAATAGAGGGCGCGGGTATAAACGGTGGATAATAAGTCACTTACACGGTTCCTGGACCAGGGGGTTGGCCGGAAGCCAGTTCTATTCGCGCTTCGGTTGTTCCGATCTATTCTATACCGTGCACGTCACACGCATGACGCTCTTAACTAAATTATGGACAAAGTAGTCCGATTCCACGGTTTAAGGGGGGCACTCGCAAAGTTCCTCTCTCAATGGAGATCTACGTTTGAGCGTACCGTGACTGCGTGTACCGTCGAGTGCCAGGCAGATGCGTTTGTTGCCACTTTATTCCGGGGAGGGGTGAGAAATATAGCGAGACGGCTTCTCCTTTAAAATTAACCGCTGAGAACGAAGTCTGGACGTTTCAGTAGATATAACTTTTAGTCCGCGTTTGGATTGGATCGCGCAGTTCAGTTAGTGGGGCACTTGAAGTAAATGTACGATTGTAACGCTGAACCAATGAATTGTTATATCGAAGGGAAAACGATTAATCGAAAAATGCAGCCAAAAATGTTTCCGAATCCCTCGCAGAAAGAAAAGTCAAGATTCTAAATTAGCCCGAGAATTCCGCCGGCCTCAACTCAATCGAGGATAATTATATGGAAATTATGGAAACTACGTGCTCAGTTTACTGCACAGTTATAATCGCTTCCCTCTGAAATTATATACACGAGATACTTTGTACAGTCTTGATTAACAGTGGGCAAATTTTTGCCACGATTTTCCCACTAATCACGAAGAGAACGCGATCAAAGAATTGGGAAGAAATAGAACTTATATCCTCAATTCGCTTACTCTGTATCTCCTCATACCTCCCCGAACAAATTCTCCCACTTTTACGTCCAATCCTTTCTAGGGTGTCTAGCCATTCATACAATTAACTCCAACGTAGCCGTCCCGTTGCACCATTGTCGAAATTTCACGTTTCCATCCCTCAGGCGGCGCGTTTCACCTGGACCCGCTTGTAAAACCGTTAGAAATAGGCAGGCGAATTAATTGTCCCGATTCGCATCGATACGCCGGAAGGCACGAAAGAGGCGAGCGCGCACGAACGGCACGGGTTTCACGGCGAAATTTGAGCAGCCCCATTAAACCGGACGAAAATTCGGAAATGTAACCGGATAATTGAGATAGACACGGGCTGACGGCGACATAATTACTGTCACTGGCCGATTTACCACGATAATTTCGTGATACGCTCGCCGGCCGAGGTAATTTCATAATGGCCGGCTCCGTGGACAACGCGAACCCGAAAAATCTAGATTAACCAGCCGGTGATTAAAGAACGGGCCGATAATGAGACGAACTAGGACGATTTTTAACCGTTCCGCGGATATCCGCCATTTCATTTCGCTTTTCCGCGTCGTCCACCGTTCTGGTTTCGTTTCTAACAGTATTCGCGGTGCGACAGACGCATGGAATTCACGAGCGCGTGGGAATTGTGTGTGTCATCACGATTCTGTACAGCGAAGCTTTAAACCTGTCGAACTGCTTCCCAATTTTATACGTCGAAAAGGTATGTACATCAGCCGGCGTTCGCCACGAGACGCTCAAGCGACCGCGAATCTTCACGGTTCTGAATATTTCGCGAACCCATCTCTGCCCACCTTCGTATCCCCACGAATCGTTCCGTTTCTCCGTTCAAACTTTGACCACCGTGGACAACTGTCCGGGCCTCTGTCCACCGTGTCGCCCAGGCGTCCAACGGGGTCCACGCAGACTTGGTACCCAGACAACGCAACAGCATTATCCGCGTCGTCACGTCGGTAGAAGTTTTCCGGACACCGTTCCGCAAGCATCTCGGCTTTCTCCTACACCAGGGGCGATAAAGGCCGGTGCAGTGCCGTAGCTGGCCTAGAGGGCCGGAGAATTTTGTCCCTTGGACGCTTAAACCTGTTCAGGTACTTGCAACGACGACTATAGCCGTTGGCAGAGTGCGCCGGCTCTCCTGTAATTATCCACAGGCAGGCAGTCAGTAATTTTCTTTAATCACAGAAGCGGTGCCGGTCGAAAGGATTCGACCTGGAGCAAACAGGCTCCTCCGGACGTTACGGTAGCCCATGGGCGTGTGACCAGGGTGCTGGTCGAAGGATAAAGAGTACAGGTTGGAGGGAATAGAGGGACAGAGGGAAACCGAGGAAACGTGGTAAATCTGTGGCTTGAGTTCGGTGGTAAAAATTTTGCGAAGGGTTGCTCGACGGTGGCAGGGTTGTGGAGGGGGATAGGATAATTGACCTCTGGCGATGGTCTTTTATTCGTTGGATCGGATTAGAGCACAGAGAGCCGAAGAGGTCTGAACGTAGATCAGAGGGAATGTTTAGGGCACGTTGCTGATATATTCATGGGTGAGTGAAGTGGGGATAAATTAATTTCGTAGTGGATGCTAAGTAGTGGAACATTGTTTTCTGCGGATATGTTGAAACAATTTGGGTGTCGAAATTGTAAATGGTGTAAAAACTAGAAGGGAACAGTTTCTATGTTATTTTTATTATTCTTATTCTTTTTAGTTTTACTTCCATTATGTCGGATAATTTAATTCCCTATTTTGTTATTATTTACTTATTTATTGATTATCGTTGGGCACAGAACAAAGTCTTTGTTTTTGATTGAAGGCCACAATTATCTTTGCGAATATATTAAATTGCAATAAAGTGTTACATTGAAAGAGGCCGATTGAAACGTCTGACCACGGGGATTATTCTACTTAAATTTTTAAGTGCCCAACCGCGGTATAAAATGGGAACGTGAAAACAAATGTGGCCGGTCCTCAGCTTATCGTAAATTAACATACGCGCGGAACACAAAGAGCGAAACAACTTTCACGGAACGGCGTGGAAAAGTTTCTGATATAAGTTTTCCGAGACGTCAACAGCCGTTTTCATATCTAATAAAAACTTCCTTGGGCTGGCGACACTTACGTTTTCACAAAGAAGAGTCGACACGTCTCGCGTGAAATTGTAAATTCTAAAACACTGGGCACCTATGAACGAGCTAGGGAGATCGTAACTTTTCAGGCTACTTTCGTGAGACTTTGTTTAACAAAAAAATTGTACACGTCATTGCCGACATTTTACTTCGCGTTCTGCTGCGGTTATTCGAATTTCGAAACGAAATAACAATAAAATTCAATTAATTGCAGTAGTGTCTATTCATAAATTGTTATATCGTATAAACTTTCCCCCTCTTGCTTTCCCCCTCCCATGCGAACCAATTCTTATTTTCTTCGTCTTGCATATTTGTCTCGCGTACTTGTCATCTCACCTGACATCCGTCACATTGTGCCTTCGTATTCAAACTCAATTAGTTAAATTAAACTAAAGCGTGGCAAACATACAGCTTTTCGCAAAAAGTTCGTCAAGTGATCGAAGTTCGTCGCTTGATATCTTCAAGTAAGATCAATAATATTTGTTTAACGAAGAAAGTATCTTAAAATCGAAGAAGCGAGGGGTAATAAATGTATCCAACCGTTCAACACTGTGACTTCGCCGATGATATTCAAGCAACAAATAAAAATGATGGCCTGCTGAAAAATCCCGTAAACAAAAAACAAATACCGTAGCTGAAGCTTCTCACCTGTTCCACAAATTCTGCATCTGTCAACAGGAATATCTACTTAAAGCTGACTCTGGAACTATTTATATATACCCCACTTCGCGAAGCTGGTTATCAAGCAGCTGATGAATATCACGAATAAAACGCGCATCCAATATCGTACACAGTACCTACCACTGAAATTTCTTGAATTAAAACGCTTTGAAACAACTCCCAAGCATTCCACAATATCTCAACCCCACTCGCTATATTTCGTGCGCCATTCCACAGCTAATTCTCTTCTGGATAAGTCAATTGCGCCGTAATTGCGACGCAATTTCATCGCCGGGAATGAAATTTCACGCGCACGGAATCTTGCGTGACACACAACTCAAAGAACGACAGTCCCGTACTTTCGGGGCCGTACGAGTTCCATTATCGCAGGAACCACGTCAGTAGAAAGCGGTTGACGTTAGACGTCCTGGATAATCGCGGTGTTCCGGTTGCAGAAACTGTTGCTGCTACAGCAGCCCCGTCGTAACAGTGGCGCGCAGATGTCATCGATGCACTTCGTGTTTCGAGCAAATGGAATTAATGTCAGGCCAGCAGGGAAGCCCCCGTTCGATCTAACCATTTGCATTTGCCAATTATAATACTATACACGGTGTCTCGGCAGATACGATCGCCGTAAGAAGTAACGGTTTCAATACGGGACGCACGGGGTGAATGGAGGGTGGAGAAATGCAACAGTCACGATCTTAATTACATCGAGACGATCGCTTTGAGGCGAGCTTTCGCGAAGAGCCAATGGTGTCCGACGAATGAAACCGGGCTCTATATAAAATGCATTTGAATCGTGCCAGCTACGAGTCTAAATTGAAATACGAGCACTGTTTGGTATTAAAAAAGTGTGCCGTCTAATTATAAATTGCGAAGTGAGAATAATATTCCGCGTAAAGTTGCTCCTCCTTCAGAAATTCTTCCGTCCGTAGTAATAGAATAATAATTCTTGAGTGGATTGTTGAACGTTTAAATTCTCCATCGAAGCAGAAGCGTAAGAATTTGATGAAACTGTGTGCACCGGATCGGGGTCAGAATAAATACGCCTCAAGCATTACGAAAAATCACCGTAAACAAAAGGAAACGAGAAGATTTATATTGCGACGAATTAACAGCGGCACGTTCGAAGGGGGCCAGGGATGTTATTTAGCCAAAATTGATGAAACATTCGAATGAACGCACGTGCGAAGGATGATGCATCATGGCCGTGACATCGCGGCGCATCGCTGACCAGGATTCAAATGATATATGCCTGCGGGCGTCAAGTTTACGTCTGCTAAAATGCGATTCGTGGAAATTAACAGGGATCGCCGTGCGAGAAACAAACGTGGACAAAAGATTGGATCGAAGGGAAGGCAGGGTGGGTAAGCGTGTTTCAAAGAAATCGACCGAATCCCGACAGAAATTAATGCGATTTCGGTAAGACGGAGGAACAACGAGCATTGCGACCACGAAGTTAAGCGAAGTTCAACAAGGAGAACGGTTACGACAACCGAAGAATCGTAGAAAGTCATTGTGAAGCTAGAAGCTTGCCTCCAGTGAACTTTCTATGAAAGACATCTGCATTGGTGTCTTTCCCTTTCCTTTCTTTTTGCAAACGATTTCCAAGCGGACTGTAACAATATTTTGGACGCTTGTTCATAAAACACCTGTATAATAATTAATTACTATGTGCGTGATGATTATGAACTGAAATGGTCTCAACCTATCTAATACAATATTGATAAAAGTCGAATAAAAAGGTTTGAAAATTGCGATGCGTTCCGAATGAGACACAACTGTCAAAGAATTAATTAATAATAATAAGTTGCGTTAAACGATCCAATAGTCGAGAGAAACGTTTACGAGTTTCCGTTATCAATTTTCATCCTTCGAATGGCCCACGCTAAAATAATTCATTCTGTAATACAAAGACTGAAAAAATATACCGTCCACAAGAAATTTAACGAATTTCCCAACTAAAGGCTCTTCATGAACGCGCGGAGGGTCCCTAATGGGTTTATCTTTCTTTTAAACATATTCCCTGTGAGAACAGACACGGAAGAACAACACGCACGCGGGTTCCTCGCAAATTTCATGACACACCGAGCCCTCCATTGCCTCTTTTTCCCCGCTGGTCCACCCCTCACGAAGAGAAACTAATTAGCATCGCTCAGATGGGCCCAGCGCGACCACACAAGGTTTAATCAAACCTCAAAGTAGTCCGTGGCTGGCCAGTTGTTCCATGGAGACGACAGATCCAACCCTTGGACATAATCTAAAGTATTCCTCCCTTTCACGTTCCCCTCTGCGATCCGATTCCTTTCTCTCCGGTTGTCTACGTTGGTAAAAAATACTGGCGGCCTTGAAAATAAGGGACGCGTGAATCCACAGACCTGGGAGGGAAAAATATTAAACTAGGATATAGGTATCATCCCCCTGGTGGCAATACGGTGCATTTGATATTTCACAAATATTAAAAATTCACAATTTATTACGAAACATTATCAGCCGATTGATGGAATCAAAATTTGGAATATGTTCAGTCGGATGTCGGGTCTCTCTTCAAACCTAAATTCAGCTACATAATGTTTCTTGTTTTCAATTTTTATACGACAGATACATAGCTAGATAGAACACACCGCCGCCGCTAAAAAGGCATTCAGAACTACCGGGCAAACAAATAATAAGATCACGAATGTCCAACTACAATCCCAAACAGTGCACCCAGTGTCCGCTTGCTCGTCAATAGAACTTGCATCAATCCCGATTCCAGTATCCAATATAGACCTTGACCTCGATCGACACCATTATCATCACCCCGGAGGATCCATTCCCTGCGTCCTCTCTAATCGAATCCACCGCCCCCGTCTCATTCGCCGATTTCACTGTTGATTTCACTGTTCACTGTTGGTAGGAGCAAACAAACGTGGACCCGAATAGACCGACTTCCGTCGGACTACCACGGAGCGTAAAAACTGGCGAGCGATGAAAAGATACCAATGCACGGGGGAGAAGAACGCTCCCCTATGGTTCCCACCGAACGATCGATCGGCATACGCGATAAAGGGTGGAAGATTTAGACGCCGCCCTTCATTATTATGAATGAGATTTGCACTGGCCGACGGACGATCGAATATTTCAGCGGGGCGAGGCGATGTATCGTCGGTTGGCGCTACGCGATTCGGGGCGCATTCGAATAACATATGTAGATTTGGCCGGCGCGTGGCAAATATTTGTTTTCGCTTCCCGTCGGCGAACAGCGGTGGGCACAGAGTCGCAGAACCTGAGAGATCCTCGGCTGAGGAGCGTACGCGTCATTCTCCGTGGGAATCCACGCCAGCTTTAATATCGTCCCGTATTTGCACGACATTACGCGCGATATACGCGCGATATACGCGCGATATACGCGCCATGGGGATGCGGTCGCGAGCGTTTGCAATCGCCGTGACACGGATGGGGCTGGTTCGCGCCTAGGAGACCGCCGACACTTGGGGCTAGATGTCGGTGCTCCCCGGTGGAACGTTATCGCGCCTTTCCGGAAAGAATGAACGCGGAATTTTCGGGGGGTAACGTTGCCCGAGCGGGTTCTTAACGGGGCTCCTCCGTCGGACGGCGAGAGATTACTTTGTTGGCGGTGTAAGAAGAGAGCAATTTCTGGTACAGATATCTGGTTAATGGGAACGAATGACAGTTTGCCGGGGAGCTTGACAAATTAAATCGGCCGGTGGCTTGCTTAAGCGTGCACGTGGATTTAGAATGTCTGGTTTCCGTGGTGGTTCTTTTGAGCGAAGAAGTGCGTTTACGTGTACAGTAAATACATATAGGTACTATAGTTGCGGATTTGGAGGGGTGGTGTGTATTTTGTAAAAAAACGGCCGTGAATTTTTTATATTTAGTTGAATTCGAGTATAGAATCGCACTCGCGATTTTTGTGACGTAAAAGTTTGGTCGAACCGTTCAAAGGGAAAGGCATGTTGTAACATGATATTGGTGAATTATGATAATGAAATAACGGATTTGAAAACATTTGTGCAGTCGGCTCTAGATTATTCTAACTTATAGTTAGACAGTATTTGAGTAGGTGCATTTAATGGATAGGACTGATGGTGGAAATGAAACAGTTGCTAGTATTCAAAATCATTTATTACTAACTGTTGTCTTCAGTATGCTAGGTGCACTGGAGAAGGGATAGACAATAAATATTTACATTTAATTTAAGCTGTTGTTCCATACTATTTTTTATTCATAGACCATTGAAAATAAGTTGCAGGGTTTAAACGGGTTTAACTCTCAAGTCAAAATTATCAGTCCCTGATAATGTTAGCGATTATTCATAATCGTCTAATAATACGCTATTATATACTGCTAATATATAAAAGATTTTTCAGGAAATATTGCGCACAATATTTTTCAGGTATTCGTCTCATGACTTTCAGCACAAAATATCGGTCCATCCTCTTCGACTAACGAATCATTCAACAATGAAACTTACGAAACCGTCCGAAGATATAAACGACGGTCCCAAAAATTTCTGTTCCCCATCGGGATTAACACAAAAATCGATCCGGAGAGACTCGAGCGTCCGCGAAAACCGCACTGCTTCGAAAGTGCAATTTCACTCCTTTAAAGGAAAAGCGAAATCAATAATAAGGCACCGCCTTCCCCACCCCGTAATCCTAATTAAACGTGGAAAACGACGCGTAAGCCGAAGCAGGCGATCCCATCTAACTTCTCCGCCACAGTATCGAAATCATTCCCTCGGCGGTGCCCTCTCCGGTAATCCCCGCCGATGCATTAAGCGGATTCGCCAGGTTCGAGGGCGAATTCTTTTGGAAGCGAGCGTCCCGTTTGTCGCCGCGTTATTTCGCCTGCGATTTGTCCACGCTGGAAACAACGCCGCTCTATGCCTCTCGTCCTCGCGGCACGGCGTCTATCGTCTAGAAAATCAGCCAGCATCTTCGTGTAACGTAACGCCAACCTTTCTCCCCGCGGTAGGACAGGGTAGGAACCCTAATCCCACCCCGATGCGCGCTTTTATCGTCGAAACGGACAGACGAGGAGACGGCGCCGTGTTTTCTCTGGCGTGACGGCTGCTCGTCCGCGGAACTTTCATCGAAACGCGTGCACAGGGCGGTGGAAAAGTCGCGGATGGTCTTGCACGAATGATAATTTCAACTTTAAACAATACTTGGTTTTAAATTCGTTTGCTTTGGACGTAGTTAAATATAATTCGTGCAGTTCAGTCTTCGCTGTCTACAAGGGAGTATGTTTTATGCGTAAGTGTGCATACACGATGCCCTGTTTCAATTGAAATAATTATTATTTAAAGAAGAAATTACCGGCGTAAAAATATTCCAATATTAGCATACCTAGAGAATGGAAACTGAAAACGCAGCAATGCACGGTTTTCTTCATATCCCATGTTTTTATTTGCCCTTATCACTTTCGATATAGTGGCCAAGACGATTTCTGGCAGCGTTGCTAGTCTCGTCAGTCCGTTTGCTTTATTATGAATTTTTCTATGAGCTCTCGACGGATACCCGCACGACTGTGGATACGCGTGCGCGGTCGTCGTTCTTCTTTTATCTCGCGCGCGGAATGTATCGGCTGGATAACAAAAGCCGTGCGGATTTTTTGTCCCGAATATCCAGTTCGATGACGCGACACCATGTGTCAGGAGACCTTTTATTGCATTTTCGCGAAACAAGCACGCCACTTCGCTCCTCCATTTACGGCGAGAACGTTTGACCGACTTCGCTTCCGTTGCCATCTCGCACGATTACACGCACAAAATATTGTCCCATTCAATTATGGGTTTCTGTGCTGGACAGATGCCAACGCGACTCGTTAAGACTGCGATATGAGCCGGCCTGTGCATTAACGCATCGCAAATGCTGAACGTCGCTCGATTACGATATTCCCTTCTCGTTCGCGAAGCAAGATTGATTCGTGATATTTAGAAAATTTGAACGAAGCATGGAAGGCGCGGTTATTAGTTGAATATTTATTTTTCGTTCAGAAATTGGAGCGCAGAGTATAATGTCTATAATGTCTACCAAGCAAAGGTAGTGGTACTGTCAAATATATATTCAATTGTTTCGTTGCTGTCGCTTTTTTATATTTCCATGTCCCCCGTTCTGCTCACGAGACGAATCTTTAATTAACGAACACGTCCAAGCCCACCGAAACTAACGATAAAGTATCTGCACGGTGCAATGGCAAAGGCGATAGCTCGCAACAAAATACGCGTCGCGTTAAAACAATCGACAGATTTATTTGATCCTTGCATTACGCGACCTTCCAACGATACGAAACAGTTTCACGAAATACCAAAACCCATCGCGATAAACGCTCTTATTCCATTCGATTTTCTTATCGCGTACCACAAATTGCACCCCTTTGTCCGTCTCGATCTTCGCCCGTCACTTGCGACACAAGCGTCGCCAGTTATTATCGCACGAGACCGAGGGGGTTGATGGTGCCAAACGATCACCGCATTCAGATCAATCCCATTCAACCACCGTAAGAGTTCCCGTCGCACCCTGAAGAAACAGAACCGGCATAATATGGCAACGATCGCACAATAGCCGCCAACAAGCTCCGGCTCCTTCGTGGCTTCTCGTTAATCAGCATAGCGCCCTGATCTATCCTGGACGTGGGGACCCTCTGCGTGCATCGCAAGCTCGAATCCCTCCCTGGCCCAGTATGTGTTACCGGGGATGTGCCGCGTTATCTCCAGGGCCGGCATACTATACACGGCATTACGGTGGTCGCGCGGCTCGTTGTACATAGGTGCCGTTTACGTGCAGGCATGCTCTATGTACGCCTAGTCGTGGCGGAGAGGTGTCAGATTGCGATAAACGGTCCACTTACAGATGGCGTCGGGTTTATAGGACGATAAAAAATAAAAAAATGCGAGACGGGAAAGGAAATAAAACGCGTGACCGTTGAATGGAGCGATGCTTCCATAAATGTGTCAAAGGGGTCGGCGGGGGTGACGAGTGACTACCGCCGGACGGAGAGCGAGGCCGGTGTTTCGCAATTTTTCTACTCGCCGAGGACCTTTGACAGGGGCGTTGCAGCGCGGAAAATGGAAGGGAATCGGGAGAATTCGATCCACTGGCGGCGCCGGGCGAGCGTTGCCTTCGAAGCATTTCAAATTCTTCGCCGTTTCTTCTTTAACGAAAGGGGGCGCGAGACGAGGGCAATGTAGGGGTGCGTGGGTTTATTGCGGGACGAAATAATAAGTGGTAGGACGAGCGTAATTATATTATTCGTACTGATAGATCGAGGACGTTTCGTATCTTTCTCTTTTCATGGGTGTAGGATGTTTGAAGTGCGTTTTGTAATTGTATTTACAATTTGTATTTATAAGCGTATGATTGTGTGGATACACAATTACGAATGCTTGTAGTTTTTTGTGGGATATTTTTTGTGGGATAAATTAATAAGTGGAAGGACGTGCGTAATAATTTTATTCGTACTGATAGATCGAAGAGACTTCGTATCTTTTTCTTTTGATGGGTGTAGGCTGGTTGAAGTGCGTTTTGTAATTGTATTTACAATTTGTATTTATAAGCGTATGATTGTGTGGATACATAATTACGAATGCTTGTAGTTTTTGTGGGATATTTTTTGTGATATGAATTAATAAGTGGAAGGACGAGCGTAATTATATTATTCGTACTGATAGATCGAGGAGGTTTCGTATCTTTTTCTTTTGATGGGTGTACGCTGCTTGAAGTGCGTTTTTTAATTGTATTTACAATTTGTATTTATAAGCGTATGATTGTGTGGACACATAATTACGAATGCTTGCAGTTTTTTATGGGATGCGTTTTGAGGGATGAAATAATAAGTGGAAGGACGTGCGTAATAATTTTATTCGTACTGATAGATCGAAGAGACTTCGTATCTTTTTCTTTTGATGGGTGTAGGCTGGTTGAAGTGCGTTTTGTAATTGTATTTACAATTTGTATTTATAAGCGTATGATTGTGTGGACACATAATTACGAATGCTTGCGATTGACAAACGAAATATTTAAGAGCAGGGAAAACTCATTCGACACAACGTATAAAAACGATTCATTGTAAATTGGCACGGAATCGCGGAATATCGTGAAAGAGATTAATGGCTCCGGGGAAAAAATCGTGACGTACTCTTCTTCCACCGCCATCCCGATCGACTTCTCTATTTTTGTCTTTCGCGGCTGCACAATTACGAAAGTTCGGTCATTAATTATTTTCGCGATACGCTCGATTTTGTATTAGCGGCTCGTTGCGACCGATCGATACTTTTGGTAGCGGAGCATCGCGTATTCAGCCTCTAATAATTCTTATTTTTTATATACCGGCGAACGACGGAGAATTATTTAAATATCTTCTGTCTAACTTGACTACGAAATGGACCAATTGCGGCCCCAGGTGGCTGACAGTATTCCCCTGTCGGACAGTTACTTATCAATTTTGTTCCACTAATCTCCCATCGGTGCGTTCTTGCGTCCCATAGTATTAAGAAAGATTCGCGACTCCACAACATTCGCTCCTTCCCATAGTAAATTGTTCCGCGTCTTAAAGGGGCCGTTGCACTGTGAACATTGTCTTGTAAAATCTGTATGGGATAAATATGATACGGTGGTGGAATATTTTAATTTCTAGAAAATTGATTTTCTATTGTAGATGTAATTATTAAATCGCCGCGACGCATCCATTTGGCGTCGATTAATTTAATACGGAGTTCAATGTTGGATCTCAACAAAGTAATGCAAATTGTATTGATATGAAATTTCGAACTCGTCTTCTCGCAAGTTTCCGTAACGAAAGATTCTATTGCATCGCGTTGGATGCGCTCGTAATTCTGTTTGTTATCTGATAACCGAATACTCATCTCTCCGTGCATTTCACGTTTCAAAATAATTCTATAAATGTGGCAAAATTAAATTAGCTGTGATTCGTAATGTTATATTTATCGTAATATTGCTGCACTTCATTTTCCATTGGAGTAAAGGTGCAAGGAGATTGAACAACACGAACATCAATTTCCAACTATTTGCAATTTCTTTTGCACTATATTTTGTTCTACGTGAATTTGTAACAATTTTTCAGCACTCTTTATTTGATGGGGAATTAACAATAAATTCCGTCCGTGTCAATCACTGATATTTGGAATACGTCGAATATATTTGGAAACAGTCCGTATCGCGCACGAAATACATAAAAATTACCGTAATAACGAACGCAGCACTGAAGTACTCGAGTACAATCGAGCTAATTTCTCTCATGAAAGTCGAGTGAAATACAATTGCATGCTCGATGATTATTTCATGGATTGCAAGTAGTCATTGTTCGTCAATGAAAGAAACTCTGTCGAATTCATAATTGCTCCTCCGTGTGCTAGAAACTGGTTGCAGTTTCTCATCGACGAATAATGAAACGCATGAATTCCACCATTCCGCCTTTAACAATGTAATTTCAATCAAGAAGCGATTGCCTCTAATTCATCGAATCGCCGATCATAAATATCGAACAGGCTTCCGATTTCTCAAAGAAAGGGATAAAACTATTCTCGTATCTGGCACATTATCCACAGTCATCGATTTCAATTTAACATCATTTCTGTCACCTCGAAAATGCATTAAAGTTACGTCACACGGGTCACCAACAATTAAACTTCGACTGGTCCCAAATTAAAATCCTCTTCCACTGACGCGGAATGAAGGACCAACCCCAGAAAGGACACCCTCGAAAAATTAAAGAAATTCGTCTCCAAATCTACCCAGCGTTCAATTTCGATTCTCCGTCCGACGCCGCGAACGTCGCGTCACGACCGAATCGAGGAATCGGAGTCTGCCAGCCAAAGGCCACAGGACGTACCCAAGTCGAAAGAAAAATCGTACCAACCCTGATAATACGGAATTCACGGGGAAACGCGATTAGACAGCACGGTACGTCCGCGACCCAACGCTAGACCACCGCTTCAGAACGACGTCTGTCGCATTGTTTTTCGCCCTTAAACCGTGAAATTTTCCCTTTGCAAACTCCGCGCGGCAGTTTATTGAATTATTCACTAGATAACAAGCCGCCGCGGCTCGCGCAGCTAAGAGGGAAGACAATTACCAGGAAACAGCTCGAGATAACAACAACAACCGACATCCCAGACCCGATGGTGTCGCAGGACTTTGTCGTCGGATATGGTGCCGCGACTACTCGAACAACAAGCCTCCGTTACCTACCGCACATTTACCCTGGCGGAGGGGTCCAGGGGAGGGAGAGTGAATCACCCCCTTCGCATTGACGTTCACTGTTATCTTTATGGTCCGGTCTGTGTATCGCGATCGGGAGCGACTGTTAATTAACGCGGTTCTTTCATTAAACGCAGCCCCCTCGGTACCAACGTTTCATTGCGTTCCTTCCTTCCTCGTTTGCGATTCCACCGATTGTTCCGTCGCGCAGTCGCTCCTTTCCTCCATGGACGATGTTCCCTCCGCTGCACGATTTTCGTGCCGATTTTTGTCGGAAAATCTTGGTTCTCTTGTTTCATTTCCGCCGTTCTTGCGACCGTTTCCCGTGGCTTCGCGTGCTTCCACGTGAGTTAGTATGCTTGCTGTCGATTGCGTTCGATGGTTCTTGGATAATGGAGGATCTTTGTGACGTTTGCTTTCTTCGCTTCGACGTTCATTGCGGTTTAGATTTACGAGATGCAGCTTTGTTGATCTCAATGGAATATAAGGGAGGTGGTGTTGTATTGTTTGGCGGGTGGAGTTGTCGCAGTTGCTTTTGTAAAGTAAATGAATTAATCTTGAACATCTGAAACAGATTGCGTCGAGGAACCTTTTTTCGTGGCCAATAAACGGCGGAGGACAATCTTTCCAGTGATTTCTATTTCTGTTTGCGTTTACTTCTCGTCGCATTGCCACTTTAATCGAAAAAGCTTTGATTCATTCCATTATTTGGATAGGAAATACAGATAGCGTGCATGTATATATGCGTATGTCTGTATACGTAGAAAGTTTATCTGGTATTGCTCTATTTTTTCCACGTGGCACGAAGAAGTAACATTATTTACTTGCGCGTTTCCCCGTTGCATTCGGGCATGTTCGTATCCGAGAAAGTTTACATTGCAGTATAAGAGGAGTTTATGCGCTCGCTAAAATAGAATATCGTACCACCAGGAAGTAACAAACGTTTCGACAATTTCAGGAGCACGTCGAAGTCAGAATAAAACGGCGGAGAATCACATTTATTGTATCGTTGTGCAATTTATCTCGTAGTTGTAGGTGGTCAGAGATACACTTACTTAGGGAATTGTGCATTGCCAAGCGTTATCTATAAATACAGCCCGGCTGTATTGAAACTGTAAGGTAAACCGGCTGGCTGAAACGTGTTACGAGGTGGAGAAATATCGCATAACTCAGGATTACTTTCCACGGCATACAAACGTGCGTGAAATCGTCTTATCACCGAGCCTCCGTTTACCTTTACTCGTGGCGAAACCCGTGAGTTCAACCGGCCAGTCAAATTTATGGCACTTTATCACTGCGAAGCATTTTTTACAATATAAATCACTGGGTCGCAAGAAGCATTCACCGGACGAAGGGCGAAAATAAAAGCGACGCCTGTCCGGTTGCTTATTGATTTCCTGTGAGATCGAACTCAGCCCGAGGCATTATCTTGATTCATAACTTTCACAATTTAAAGGAGGGACCTTATTTTTTTTTCTCGTGTCATCTTACATTCTTCTTTTTACCTGCGCCATTATTTGTTCGAAGCAAGGTGCTTTTTTATTATTCCCGGCATAGATTCTTTTGGGTTAAATGCGATTCCTTTTTGCAACTACGTTCGCCACCTTTTTAAATGTACAGTAATCGTGAAACAACTACTAGTTGCTTTAACAACAATTTACGACGTGAAATATTTTTTATTGCTTCCGCAAATTCAGGCGGAACGTAAATTAACATTATTTTCTAACTAACGAAGCCCGCTGAGAAAATATTAATATTTGAATTTTACTGTCTGTTTCACGCTTAATGGACCCATCGAACACGCATGATAAGCGATGCGTCGGTCGCGAATCAGAAAATATGCACCTGTGATCGTACCTGTAGTGTGAAAAAAAAAGGAAAAAAACAGGAGCGATCGGAATGCAATTTGCTCTGTCATTCGTGACAACCAATCGAACCACGTTTATCGCGGCAATGAACAAATGCAGAATAGTTGGAGTAAATCTGAGGATTGATCGAATTTCAGTTCGAATTTCAGCACCTTCGCTTCGATTACTGATCAAGAACCGAGGTCTACGAGATTAGGGACCGGGTTAGAAATAAGGATTAAAAATAACTCGAATAAACAAGAGCAGTTTCCAACAGTCATTTATTTCTACGAAACTCAGGTAGACGTACGTGCAAACGAATTACAAATTGAATTTTCCAAGAAAATCTGTTCTGTTGCGTGAAATACTCGCTCAATATTTTCGTACAACCACCCTTGCCGCCCGTATCGTGCCGGTTAATCAAACTGGGAAAATGGTGAAAGTATATTTCTGCGTGTGATGCGTCGAGCAAATAGTCCATAGCGGGCAGGAGTACTTTGCTGTAATTTGCTGTACCTGTCTGCGCTAAAATTAGTGTCATCTGTGTCGCACGAGGGACGTTTAAATCGTTCAGGAGGGCAAGGCTATGTTGCACTACGTAAAATAGAGATTTTCAAACTGATTTCTGTATTTCTCTATCAGCCAAGTAACATGTAGCTTTAGAAATTTTTGTTTAAACAGGTGCAGAACTCGTATCGTTGCTTCTAATTATACTGGTCAAGCTGATAGCCCTTTAAATATCTGGATTAATATTAAAGGAATGTTTATTTTCCCTTTAGCAATATACGAAATCGCTGTACTAATCGCAATTAAAATTGAATAAGTTTTCTGTACACATCCAGACAAAATTTTTAGGGCGTAAATTAATAATAACTCGCACAGTCAATCCCCTGTCAAATTATCGTCCAGATATCTTTAAAACCTGATTTAACTTCTAGACGGGTTAATTGTAGTTGGCACATAAGTCCGGGATTCTTGTACATATTTGTTCAAGTAACGCAGAAATAAACCGATATTACGTTACTGCAGAACGAGGGACCGATAAAGGTGATAGAATTTCCAACTAGAAATTCTCTTCTCTGTTATGACTAGCTACGCCACGTAATGTAACAATTCATCGTGCTCTTCAATTGAAGAAAATCTATTCAAACAGACTAATTGATTCACTTGCCGTTAGAGTGAATCGCTTACGCACGAGAAATATGTCGTTCGTGTTGTCTTCTCTCCTTTGCGTTTTAAAAATAAAACAGGGTCCTATGACGCGAGTTTTTGTTATACTAATTAAGAGTGTGGAATCAGATGTAGCACGAGATAAAAAATAATTGATCAACGTTCCGTGAATTGCAACTTTTCGAAAATTCCTCACCATGGCACGGCCCTCTATTATTTACCAATTACTATTGTACATGTTGCTGAATTTAATTTACAACTATTCTGTTACATTCATTCTTTTGCTAGATTGTATTAAACAATTCCGCATGAAACCAACTGCGTTTTTCAATACCTTGAACGTAACAGATCTGTTCAATATTTCGAGCAAACGAGAACCTTGTTCAATGTTCATTCACTCGTGCAACCGTCCAATGACGGCGTAAAGCACGATCAGCATTCGGACGGCAGCAATAAACTGATAATTACGCTTTGTTTATCGAATATTGGTTTCTCATAAATGTAAATGCGGCAACGATTATTCAAACGGGCGAAACACAAGCAGACTTCAATCGTCCGTGTCTACTTGTCTGATTGAAATTACGTTTCTGTATTTTCAATGCGAGTTTCATTAACATTAACGATTAAAAGGAACCAATAAATCGACGGCTGAAAATAAAGCAGAGGAAAACGAGATGAAAAATCGACAGAAGTACACATAACGTTTCAGAAAGAATTAGGCGTACATTTATTTGTATTTGTAGCGTCCATTTATTCATAACATAAGTAATTTCTATACATATATTATGTCTACCTGAAGTGCAAATGTTTTAAATCTAGATATTCGAAGATAGGTAAATATTACTTCTAATATAAGTGATACAATTCTAAATCGAAAGTGCTAAAGAAACCGCAGTGTCTCTAAAGCTAACGCGACGAAATGTCTGGAAGTTTCAACGTTCTTGATCCGATCTAATGCGTCAACTACGGCGATCCATTCTATCAGTGATCGCTTCCACGCGGATAGCTAAGGTGGAGACGTAAAAAGGAAAGAAGGAGAAAATAAGGCACACGGTATCAAAGCCAAGTTATGTGCCCTTTCACGAGTACCTGAACGAAGTCCTGCACGCGTAGCTTTACGACCGCGAACAGACGTGATCCATTCCGTGGTTAATGCGACGCTGGAAGTTTCTATAAAAGATTCGTGATCCATTCTTTCGGGACAGAATGGTCGGACTTTCCTTTGCACGAGTCCAAGAATTCCGGCAAAGTTTGCCCTCAGGTTTTGCTTCACTCGCAGGATATAATTTTGGAAGAATTACTTCCTATCGTTTCGAAACTATTACCGCCGAGGCAATATTAATACAGGTTAACTATAGATCCTTATCCCCTCTTCGCCGATTCTCGCGTTCTTATTTCACCCGTGAAGCTCTTTTTCATTTGTCGAAAATACCATTTCCCTTCGACGTCGGGATTCGATAAAACAGATTATTACTCGAACGTTCGTCGATCGATCGCGCTAATTAAACGAGAAACACACGCCGAATAAACAAGTCGCTCTAAATGCCACCCTCGCGCAGAGATGCAAATAGGGATTCTGATTTTATGAATAACAAAAGCGCAGCTCGATACCAAAGATCACTTCGTAAATACACCCACGGCGATGGAAGGGAATCCTTGAGTTCCGATGCGAGAATTGCGAAACGAAAAACAGGAAGGACAAAATTTATAACGAGGCAAGCGAAATGTATCCTCTCCCTCCGGTATCCTTTTTCCTCCCCTCGGTTAATAGCTGTAACGTAAGCGGGACGGAAGGTACGTCAAATGGCGCCGTAGGAACGGCATATCTTATTAGAAACAAATATTCATGTCACATACCCGGCGCCGGCTGGTGCCAAGTGTTTGACTGTTTCCCTACGCTGCACGTGCGTGAGAAACTCCGCATATCCTTCCACCGTCTTTCCAAGAAGTATAAAATAATATTGGACGAATATTTCCCTTCCGCGTTGTGCACCGCCTTACGGTCCACCCTTTCCGCGGGTAATCTATAATCGCTGCTTCCTATTTCGCTGATTTCAATTTCACGCGGACTTCGCGGATACGTAGAGCGCTATCGTTCGACGATCTCTGTCGTTCAATAAAATCTCCAATCTTTGCCTACTGAACTTCAGGTACATCAATTCTTTTTTGTCCGCTTCAAACGGCCGGTTTCGAATCGACTGAGTCTCGAATTGAAGGGGAGGCTCTCTCAAGCTTTAACGCGTCGAACGACGAATGAAATAGCGTTTGCCGTTGAAAAGTTAGCAACATTTGAAGATATCACGAGATTCGCTGTTTATACTGTGCTGCACGATGGTAGGACGATTTTAAACTCCATTCGACGTCTGGCTTTCATTTTCTATGGTGGTTAATTCGTGATCCTATTAGTTAGCCCCGCGAATAAAATGTATTTCGCGCACTTATTGCAGCTCATTGGCTCAAGTCTATGGACCACTGATTCCGGTTGCCCTCTCAAGTGTACGAAATTCTTCCAAGCATTTTTACGGGTCTGTAGAACTGCTGACATGGCGCGAAGCACGAAGTTCCGCGGATTTGTGGAAATATTTCTTAAGGACGATCTGTTTGGTTTGTAAGAAAAACACGAGGAACGGTCGGAAACCCTGGAATTCTGAAAGATCAGACGGGATCGGGTATTTTATAAAATAAACTTGTTAGAGAATTTGCCGATCCGCAGACGCGTTGTTATAAAATGTTGAATTTGCTGTAAGAACCCCCCCCAAAAGAACTTAGACATCTGAAGCTATCCTATTCGTCCAAAATTGTTCAAACATCCCTGTTGTAAATGATTGTTTCGTTTTTCTGAAATTTGTTTCCACGTGTATCGCGCTTCAAATCTATTTACAATATCGACGTTGGACAGTCAAGGAAAGGATACCTTACTCAACGTGTTTCATTGCACACCGTTCGAGCGACGAAGAAACGGCTGTGGAAAATTAATTGGGTTTCATTTAGAAGTTTCACTTTCGTGGCTGTATTTGTACCTGGAAAGTTGGCCCCGTTTCAGCACACCACCGCGAATTTTTCTTCGACCGCAAAGATGCGCTGATCTCGCTTTGCTTTACGAGCACGTATTTGACATGTGTATCCGATATCAAACCGCTGGACTGTATCGAACTGTCGGTTCACGCTTACCAAGCAGAACGTAAACTCGGGAGAGCAAGTACAAAAAGTGTTCCATTTGAATTAAAGAGAGGAGAAAATGTATCATTTGTCTGTGCCACTTCAAACAGGTAGCACGAAACGAAAAGTTGAAACAACAGACAACAAATATGTTGCTTGCCTCGTGAATACATTTCTACGAAGTAAATTTAATGTACGAAAAATATTTATACATACCTTTTGTCCCTTTTATATTTCATCCATTAGTCAACGAGAAACAATACGATCAGCTGTTACGACGAAATTCTACTTTCCATTCATTGACGAAGTGTACATCTATTCTGGAACACGTTCACCGGTAATATTTTTTTGAAAGAAAATACCAACAACGAAGTACAATATTTATTAAGAAAACACCAACGAGAAGTGTAATATTCGTACTGTATAAAATGTAAGTATCACAAATTTATTAGACAAAATTCAATGGTAACTAAAAGTAAAATAGTTACTTTATTTTTGCATTGAAATAGCAATGAATAAACAACGGACACCTATTGAAGGACTGAACTTTGCAGTACACCTGCAAACAGCAGAAAAAAATAACGATTACGTGCAAGGTAAAAGAAATTTCACTAGACACCGTAGAACCATGTTATATCGTACAGCTTCATATGTCACACGAAGCTCTATCTTTATTTCCTTCTGATAATGACTACAATATGTTCACAGATATTTACAGAATTCCGTTGCATCGTTCCATCTTTATACAGTTCCGCGATCGACAATGATTTTCGTCAACTTCGTGTTCAGACGTCGTTCACTGCGATACGTGCAGGTATATAAAATTATCGTACACCTAATATGTAATACATACATCGCACTGTCAGACTAATAGGAAACCATGCAGCACGCTCGCGTTTTGCTCGTGCAACGAACAATTGTTCACCCGCTCGTTCTTTCGTATTTCTCTTTCCTTTCGCTGGCAATGGAGGAGCCAATTATACGGCTATCATACATAATACAGACCCTTGGAAAAATATCGCCGGCTACATTTATTCACGAAGCACATATCAACGGGACAAAACTGAAGCGATCGCTGTAATTCAACCTTAATTACCTCATTTGTAAGAGGGTCGTCGACTTAAGCGTCCGCCTAATGCAACGAACGCGTATCGAACCTTCCCCTTTTTATTACGATAATAACGGAACGATCAATTGGGAAATTTCAATGATCCAAAAGTCGACGCGGCTATTTCGCTAGTGTGGATCGCGAACCTGACCGGCACGCTGAAGCGAACTCTGTCTCGAATTATACGCGTTAATTTCGTTTCAATGGGCGGCAAAACAATTTTAACGGTACGAACGAATTACTAATTACCTCATTGCGGGGTGAAATTTAGTTGTACGTTTGCGTATTACACCGCGCGACGATCGTGTCGGAATTCGATTAATTTTTTCCGCCGTGTTAATTTTCGTCCACGATATCCGCAACGTTCGCTATCCACGTAATTTATATAATAATATCAGTCGCAAGTCAGCGCGTGATTCAATCGAGAGTACAGCAATGCAGGTATAGTCTTTATCGTGCCTAGATTTACAGTACTTCTATCGTAAGTATCGTCTTGAAAGAAATTAAAGAAAAAAAAAAAATCGAAGAAAAACGCCCGAGGAACATTCAAGCGCTTCTCACGTATAAAGAGAAACTCTCGCGCATTGGCCAAAAAGAAACCTCTTTACGTCAGGAGCACACGACCTATCTTATCGTCGAAGATTTACATTAATTTCGCGTCCTACTTTGGATATGTTCGCCGGCTGTGCCGCTGCATTCGTTGAACACAGAAATATTAATGCGAGTACGCCATGGATTCGTAACGTCAGGTTCCCATTAAACATTCCCCCCGCCCCTAATAATGCTAAAAGCGAAAAGCGACGACAAAAAAATCGGCCACTTTATACAAGCCACTGTACAATTCCGGTCGAGCAAAAAAATTTCATTCGAGGCTTTGTCGTGTCGGTCGTGGTCGCAAAATAGCTTTCCTTTTGTTAACCGTATTTCCGCGGGCATAGAAAATGAAAGGGAAAGAACTAAAAGGGAAAACAACTTTTAACAGGTATACAGTAAACCATAGAACGAGACAAACAGCGCAATGCTCTATTCTACGCGTGGTCGATAGAACGCAGTGCGTACCGAGCAAATTGAACGCTTCCTATAATTAATAATTGGAATGGATCGCGTTAATGGGCACGCAACGGTTCTTAGGGAACCCGCTGTACAATCTGTTTCTCCTTTATCCGGAACGGAAATCAGTTCTCTCGTACGTATTGTCTGTCGTTACAATCGAAGATGGCGTTTGCGAACGGGAGCTTTTTAAGCATCGGCCACGGCTGGTGGCCGTGCGCCGCCGTGGAATAGTCGTAAGTGGTATAGCCCCGGCGCTGGTCAGACACCGGGGCACCTGACGACGATTCAGAAGGAACGCGCTCGTGTATGGTGCATAAAATGCAAGAAAATTTGGATATACGAGCGTCTCACGAGGAAACTTTCGTGTAATATGTTAGTCCGAAGTTTCTTGCAAAAAAAAAACAACTGATATAATGTACGAGCCACTTTGCGTTAAACTCCGCGAGATTTATCGCCCACAGTTGCTGATGGACCTCGCGGGTTTAATACTTATTATTAATATGTTATTTATCCATTCTGAGATGGCACGTCCTTGTTAACTTTCGCGAAGCTATATACTTTGTTTTTTAAACGAATTATTGTACAAAGGATTACAGTTACAGTTTCATTTTCTTGCAACTAGCGTGCAGTATGGCGTGGCTTGTAGATGAAATGGAATTGAAAAGGTATCAATTTTGTTAGATTTGTTTAGCTTTGGAAAATTGGAGAATGAATATTTGGTACAGGAATAAAGTAGACATTGTACACGGCTTTCGATAGCGGTATACGAATTTTGGACACGGGGTGTCCCGATGTTTCGTGCATTACGATATTTCAGCGTGCAACGTGTACCTTTCATTTTTTTTTTTTCACCAATCGCACACGAATGCAAAGCAACGGCCCTTATAATTAATACATTCATTGTACGATTTTTCTTTATAGTAATTAATTATTTCTCGCACGCGCAACGCAAACCTGCTTTCCTCTCGTTATTTCTTGTTACAAAAAAATGTCTTGCAGCCTTGTTTAATTTGTACGCGTAGAATTCGCGCAGTGATATTGTCGTTTTTACAGGCGACGTTGTAAGTAGAGACAGAGCGTGAATGGTCAGACGTGAGAACCGATCGGCGATACGACTACGATGTGCTACAAAATTTCATCTGTCTTCGTCCATGTCTAATTGCAGAAAAATAAAACTCTCGCGTTAAATATTGAATCGTCGGGAAGGGGATATGTTTTGATAGATATGTTAAAGTGTAGGTACGCAATCAATGTATACACTCATCAACGAATGCGTACATCTATTATTTATACGCATACGAACGCATATATTAAAAACTAAACGTTTTACATGTGGATAGGGCAGGTCTTATTCATTTTCAGCGCACCGATCCTGGATATTTTAGTGAAATTAATACAGTTTTTGAACGACAAATTTTCCAATACATTCAACGAAATAATTAGCGTGCTGATAGCGAGGAAAACATTTTTTGAAGCTCCTGTAAAGTTCTGCTGATTGTGTTAAAGTCTGGAAAGTGTAAAAGGTTTCTACTGAAAACCAACGTGAATCGTCAAGCATATTCACTCTGAAGCAATTAAAAATATTTGCCGCTCGTGAACACTCTAGTGCACACGTTTACTCCAGCTTCCATTAAAACTCTGACAAACGCATGAACACCCAGGCGTACCATCGAAGACTTCGTCACCGGTCAGAGAAATGTTGCATTTCATTTTTCACCATTCTCAAATCGTCCGTGACAGATGCGAGATACAACGCTAGCGAGCAAACGGTGGAAACTGCTACGAAACTATTCCTTCGTAACGGGATAAAGAATCAATTCCTTGCGTCGTGATTCATCGTGGTTAAAATTGCTCGGAGAATTATTTTCCACGTAATTCAGACTAACTGCAGGAAATAATGTAAGAAATAAATAACGCCGGGAAAGCAAAAATCGAGCGAAAGAACGTCGAGCAATTCTTTGGAAGACAATGTATGAGTAAACTGTCAGGAAATCATCTAACTAAATAATTGACTCTTCGCAGAAAGCTCGAGGAATCGGAACCCTGCCTTCGACGTACTTTTATATAGATAAAAAGTACACAGAATTCGATGTTTATGTTCAACACACGTGCCATGGAACTTGCATGTGCAAAGACACTGGCTATGAAATGTAAAAACGAAAGAAGGAGATACGATGTTGCGAGCCAGTGTGTTTCCAAGAGCTGGTTAAATACGCTCCCTTTTAAATAAATGATGTTTATTCAAAGCAACACAGTTAACAGAGTGTTTCAGCCCGTAACCAACTTCCGAAATAGGGGAACTGTTCTGCAACAGTTTTAACCGGAATTACGACCAGCTGTCTCTACAATCTCCATTTTCAGGCTTGCGTTATTTAAATATGCAAAAATAATATTCTACCCAATAATATTGTACATATTTACACCGAATCTGACGAACTCGGCAAACGAACGGGAAGTTTCGTACCATACTCAATTATCCATCGATAATGCGCACGCAGACAGTAACGGCTAATGAAAATCTTAACCAAAGATCCTCCTCTACTTCGCCAAGCATTCAACGCGAACCGTCGTTCAACATATCCGTTCCCGCAACCAGATCCGTAGAAATATTTCCAATTAAAAAACGAGCCCAAACTTTCCTGAATTCTCACACCCCCTACCCCACGCGATCCGTCAGCGTTCCTCCATCGAAATCGAACTTCTCGTCAAGAATGATCTTTGATTCTTCGAGCGTAGCCGTGACGAAAGTTAGCCCCCTGGGTCAATGGAAGTTCCCGACGATCACGATGGAAGCGATCCGGGACGATGAGGTCCACGGTTGTCGGCTGACGACCATGGTACCAAGCGAGCCGTGAAATCCTCTTCAGGAGGCGCAGCAGCACGGCCAGGTTCGACGGGCCATATTTCACACGGCCGTTATGCCGGCGTGAGGGTAATAATACCGCACAATTACCGTGGATCTGAAGTTCTCGAAAGAAGGGAAATAAAATCAGCATAAAGCGAGCCACCAAATGGCGTCGGCAGACCTTTAATGAAAGTACCAGCGGCGCGGGTGAGAAGGAAAGGCACGAGGAACAGCGGCTGGAAGACGCGGAACGAAGAGGGGGTTGGCCCTTAAATTAATTCGCGATGAATTACGTCCGCGCCAGATGTTCGGGCAGTTGTGTTTATTTATGAAGGAACTAAGATCGTCTTCGCGCAGTCCTTAAAGCTGGATTCGCCCGTGGAATTCTGAATTCTTTGCCCTTTGCTATTTAGGGCTGTGCGTCGGATGGACACCGACGGATGGATTGACGGAACCAGCGAGGTGTCCAGGGGAGGAATTCGGGAACGGTGCGTCTAGAATCGATGTCTCGGCTTCCTTGGAAATGATAATATCGCAGGCACGCGATTCGACGTACAACGAGAGCTTGCAATTCAATTTACAACGAAGGCGGATGTCGCTGCAGGTCAGGCTTTTGGGATTGAAATTTTCCGAGGCGGCTCTCACCTCGGATTAAAATTTTTATTCGCCTCGTCGGGGAAACGAGATTTATCCTAGACACTCGCGTTAATGTCTCAAGACACTTTACGAATATATTACGTTACTAATGGCGCTGTTATATCCAATAGATTTCGGTGACGACACTCCTGGCACGGTGCAGAAAATAAAACACTGGGCATGTCCGTTTCTAAACTACTGCTTGCAATTGACATAATTCGTAACCGGGTGAAACGAAATCCCCCTATCAAAGGATACTGTTAAAACACCGATCCCCAAGTTTCTCACTGGAGCAACGGAAGTATTCGAATAATCGCCTATAATAATGCCTGGAAGCACCGGTACGCCTCGTTGTATCTTTCGATCCGCCACGCGAAGTTGCTTCTAAACTATCTGTAATTCCTCGGAGTTGTTCGACGTTGGCCGCGGAACGATTTGATCGCCGTGCACCGGGATCACCCTTAAATCCTCTCGACGGTTAACAAAGTTTCGTGGGGTCGGGAGGGGATGATGGGGGTGCGGGGGTGGACGAATCTTTTCCACGAAGCGGAATCGTTCCATCGATAGAAAACAGAACGACGGGTAGTGTCGGGGGGTAACGCGGTGTCTCCGCGAGGAAAGAATCCACCGATAGCACCGAACCGATGGTCCGGTCGTTTTCGAGACACGAAGAAGCGAGAACCCTTGGAGGACGTCCATTTACTTAGCGCTAAATACACATTCGACGCCCGGCCGTCGACGTTGAGCGTCCGTCGACGTCGTGATCGAACGTTAAACTTGTCACGCTTTAATCCCCCAATCGCGCGATTCTCGACTGACTGTACAAATTCTCTTCGGTTTCCTACCAACCACTTTCTCTCTCTCTCTCTCATTGTACCTCTCTCCCTTTATCACCTTGCCGACCGGACGGGATTAAAGCTAACTTTCCGTGTCGACAAACAAATGATTAACCGGAAGGGGTGAACGCAGGTGTACGCCAACGAACAGTCAGAGATATAAAAATATCGTCGGTAATATTTTCGTTTATTCTTTCACGCTGATTCTCCGTTATATCGTTCGTTTCTATTTAACTAAAATCGCCTAGGCGAAGACAGGACTCGATCCTATAACGAACACGCTCGCGACGTCCCCTTTTCACGGGACGCGAACGAACCAGATTTGTTCGATGACAGATCGTTCGATCATTGGTAGTTGGACAAAGGGTGGAGAATTGCTGCGAGCGCAGAGATCGACTGTTCAACGCGAGCTGCCGGGTGGATTTTAACACGGACGCAGCAAACACTGCGTTCTACGCGATGAACTAAATTATTTATTGGTTTTTTGAGGGGGTCGATAGAGACTCCGCGACGTCCCCGAGGATCCGTTTAACCCTTGCGCAGAAATTTGGGACAAGAATTGCCCCTGCTTTTAATGTACGTACCGTTGAAGTTATTATACTCGAGGGGAGGAAACAAACTATTTTGGAACGGACGCGTCGCGTGTAAATTGAACGAAATGTCACGACAATGCTCATTTTGTGTTCGCCGTTCTGCGAATGCCTGACGAATATTTGACACGGAGTTTCTTATCGACGCGGTGCATTTGCGCATTCCGCGAATAGGGGTTAATAGAGTTATTTGGAAGAGGAATAAATAGCGCTCGGAAAAGCGAGAGAAATGTTCACTTGCCCCCTGAGAAATTGAACAACGCATATTGATCCTCGAGTGGCAATAAAATAAGTACGCGATAAAAAATATTTTTCACAAACGAAACAGGATCCTCCGTGGTACCTTTACGCGCTACCTTTTGCGACGAACAGTTTTAGTCCCATCTACCTCTGTGCTGTACAATATTCGTTTTCGAATCGGTCTGTATTATATCGCGTTCTGTTTCATACAATTTGAAGAGCCCTTTGTTCGCGTGCGCCGAGTAAGCTTTGATTGAAATTTTAATTTTAACCAACACGCGCCCACGCCTTTTCACCCGTGCTTTCGATATTGAAGCTTGCTGCGCTGTTGAACAGCGTGCCGGTTA
The DNA here is from genome assembly GCA_948146005.1 of Nomada fucata. Lineage (NCBI taxonomy): Eukaryota > Metazoa > Arthropoda > Insecta > Hymenoptera > Apidae > Nomada > Nomada fucata. The sequence continues at coordinate 5,671,771 of OX411278.1, read as the reverse complement.
TGAACGTTCAATTGATCTGCCGCTAATGTATTTAAAGAGTTTTCAGGCGAAAAAACGCCACTTTACCTCGACGACGGACAAACGGAAAAATTAATTAGCCGCTAATATTTTATCGAAAACCTGTGCAACAACAAACGTTGCAATGATCATGGAAAACACGCGACATTCGCCCTCATTTCTTTATTACCAAACAAATTTTTCGTAAAAATTAATTCAAACTTCTCACTGTAGATTACCTTTAAAAAAAATCTCAACTACCCCTGGCGACAAGTATTTAAAAAAGAAATCAATGGCACCGTACAATCTCGAATATCATAAATGTTTCGAATTTCCGTTGCATTTAATTTCGTTACAAATATCTGCAGCGCGTCACGGTTAAATAACTTCGTGCATTCCCCGCGCGCACTTTTAACAAAAATGTCCAATCCCAAACATCGAAACGATCATCGTCCAATGATATGAAAAATTCGCCTCGAATCGCGACGATCCTCTCGATCTGGTTGTTCGCGAGCGAGCGCGTGATCGCGATCTCTAAAAATCATTTGGTCCGATCGAAGGAACTCGTTGAAACACCCAGCTTTGCTTGGAAAGTGTCCCTTTGCTCGTACACGTAAAAGCCTGTCGACAGTCATTAAAAACGTCATACACCCCATTAACGTCTGCCGTTCGTTTACGATGACTACTTATTCAGATACCTTATTTACCCTGACGTGACAGTATGCACGCACGCACACACACACACGTGCACGCACGTGCACGCACAAGCTTGCCTGTGTATGATACATAAATACGTGTGCAAGCATATGTACATGTACATCGCGGGAATCTATTGCCGCTGAAACTGAGAAGTACACACCTGGCTGCTTAATCAGCGGATATACCTGTGCGTCGTGCTATTTCGTCGCCAGGATCGCTGTATTACATTTTCGCGTTCGTCAACCCTTTCCCCTACAACATCCCCCTCTCGCGTTTGTATCGTTATTTCAAGGATCCTCCAGGTGGAGGATTAATGTCTTCCCGAATCGATTTCTTTTTACTTTCTCTCTTTATGTCCCGTTTATCTCGCCATTTCGGTCGGTTAACTCAGTCAGTCGGACGTAGAACGACAGGGGTTGATTATTCACACTATGCAGGGTGCGTGTTCGGGGGAAATATTCCGGGCCAATTGTTGTTTAATGCACAAACGAATGGAACGGAGGGAACGAGTAGAAAAATAACTGAATTTTGCATACGACTGCGCGCATGGATAAGAAGCAGCGATTGATTTGCGCGGAATTGAACAGCTTCAACGCGTTACTTCGTCGATATAATCGCACGTCGCGCAGCGTTTCAGGGATTGAGCTGGCATACTCCTGTCGGCAAACAGATGAACCGGTACACGGGCGATCGGAAATGCTAGACAGGTGTAAACACATTGTTTGCACAAGCTCCGAGTGGAATTTTTAATATTTCATTGATCGCGTTTTCGCCGGCGAGATATAAACTTTCGACGATCCGCGTTGGTACACGCGGGGCAGAAATTTCATATCCGTCGTCACGATCGTTTAATTTCTGAAACACACCTGCGCACTCCTGCCGAATTAAATCGTGCATAATTAATAAGTGGCCGTGCGTCCGCGACGCAGACGTTAAATTGGCCGCCGAGGTGAAACACATTCGTGGGAAGCACCGTCGAAATTCTAACTGAAGTATCGAACGCTATAGATATCGATGCTGGTCGCAGGTACCGCGGCAATGTTAAATCGCAACGAATGGATCCATATTTATAGGGTAGCTGCACAGTTATGCTGGCCACGTAGAAATGTGAGTTTTCGGAACCGCTCGTCAACTACCAGTCACGTAAAAGCGAAGCGATACATCATCCCGTAATAAGAAACACCGCTTCTTGACCTCGCTCGAACCTTTCTCGATGGGACGCCTCTTTCAAAAACTTCCGGAACATCTGAAAAAATAATATCACCGACCGCGACTCGAAAGGCGAAATTCAACTCTACAAAGATTCGAGTATTAAGGTCCGACCCTCCGTCAAATAGCATTTCCAATATTATGCTACCATGGAACTCCGTGCGTTGTTTTACGAAACTCTTTCTTTCAGTGCGAGGTTCAAGGAACAGACTGTCCGTCCTCGAGGAGTCGATAGAATGGCAAAATAAATATCGCAGTGTCGCCCGTTTTTATTTCGAAGGGCGAAACAAATACTTTAGAAAGCGAATGCACGCTGGTTGCTGTAAAATAATACATCGTATCGAGCTCAGAAAATTATTCGCCGTACAGTGATCCCGTTGTTACCGGAAATCGCGAGCAGCTTCGAAATAAATCTAACAAGTGACGCGTTTCGCCTTCGTGTCTGAAAACACTCGAGACTCTTCCGTGTAAAAACATCTCCTTTAAATGGTTCACCCTGCATAACACCATTCTCGCAGCCCCTTTCGTTCTCCACTGAGATACGCCGTCCCTTGATCTCGTTAAAACTACGATTTACGAATAAGCCACTCAGGGAAGACGATACTTCGTCGGCGCCGAATTAACCGAGCGTTAATTAAACAAAGCGCACCCTACGTCGATCCTTTCTTACATCGTTACGATCTCGATATATATATATACGTATATATAACAAAGTTTCCAAACCTTTGGATGTCCAAGCGTTCACTGACATCTTTGCCGAACGACGATCAGCAGAGAAACGAGGACGAGATATCTGAAGGCTTGAGGATGAAACGCGTTGGAACTCGCGCTGTGCATTGGCCTCTTTTTGCCAAATCGTACAGTAGGCGCTGGTGTTGCCACTGATGGGTATCCCATGTGTCCATTAATCGTGTTGTCCACGGATAGGGGTTTCTTCTCCATTTTCTCCATTTCCGCCGAGCCATAAACGGTTTCGTCTTCCTCGTCGTAGAAGGACGGCCGAGCCGCCGTTTGCGTCTTCGCTGAGCCTGAAATCTCTGGAATATATCGTAGAACGGACGAGTTCGTTTCATTTGGACACGAACGATTCTGTTGCTCAAAGTATTGACAAACTTATTAATTGCGTTCAGGCGGATGGCGCGTACGAATAAATGTTTTAACAAACAAGTTTGCGAGGTATTCGATATTTGGTGACGGTACGATTAGTTGCAAGATATGTAAGATTTGAGTTTTGAACGGATTTACCGAAAAGACTTTTAGTGCAGGGGTCTGTGAATAATATTATAGAGTGATATTTAAATGGTTAATTGTATATCTTAAATGTGAAGCAACTTCTTATTTTGAACGCCATAAAAACTTCCACTTGATGTCCCGTTTGGAAATAGCCTCCCGTTAAGCCATTTATTAAAGAGATATATTAATTTCTGAAATCGTCCATCGTAAACCAATAATATGAGTGTCAGTCAATAATTGTTGGCAGTGAGAACAATTTCAAATATCTCTAAATATGTTCGTAGAACGGAGATATCTATCTGTTTATTAATGAGTTTCATTTTACAACCTCACTTGGAATACTTGTCAACATAAATATTACATGCTCGAATCATCGTATTACGTGCAGCTGATTATAAGGCTAGCCCAAAATTACGAATATTTCGTAAAAATCAATAATAAATACAAAATACATAAGTAATAAATTCATTCTATCTTTACTCTTTACTGAGACCGCTGTCGTAATCACCGATGCGTACGTATATTACAATACATTCCAGTGGTTCTTAACCCTTTCGAAATTAACACCTTCGATCGCAAGGGAAATTTGCGAAACTTTTCGAAATCACTCAAGTCACAAAACTAGCAACAAAAATAGCACGAACGTACCTTTTATTAAAAACTATATACCACCAATTACATTGTCAGTAAACCGAGAAAGCATTAATTTAAACAAAAATCACATCTGTAAGTAGTTCTCGTAATTTCCCAGGAAGGTCGGTTAAGAGCCACTGTTGCATTGATTCGACCAGAAAAAAAATTCTCCAATTTCAATTTATCACAGCGTCCCATAAAATCAAACGGAACCACAACTAATTCCGTGTAAGATCAGCATCGATCCTTCCCTGTCTCGTGGAATTCCGTGCTCGATCCTCCCTTTCGTTCCCGTGGCGTTAACGCGCCAGTGAATCATCGACGGTGGTCTCGGGGCAAAGGAGAATCTACACCATGTACGGGAAGTAAGTAAATCCTGGCGTCACCGTACAACATTGATTCCCAAGACGTCAGGGGGTTCTTTCGACGATTTACGAAGGACACGGCGGCGCAATACCCCTCAGCCGTAGTGCATCGGTTCTGTGTTTCCCCGGAGTGCCCTGACCCGATTGAAAGATCCCCCGTTTCGGTATGCGAAAAGATGAAGATTGACCGAGAGAAAACGAACGGTTCGGAGGAAAATCCTCGCGGGACTTTCGTCGCAAAGCGGGGATACTTGTAAACGCGGCATACGCTTAAGCCACGGGGTGATTTTCATTTCTGTCACGACACCAACGGTATTTCCTATGAAACGCGAGGGTGCCGGCCACGATTGCTGCGTGGAATTTCTGCGAGGACTCGTTAATTGGATAAACGACCTGGACACGCGCTGATGGGCTGGCAATGTGGGACAATGATTGACTCGAGTTTTTCAGGGTAATGTGCGCGCGTTCGGTTGAAAGTTGGAGACATCGTTGAGCATGGTCCTGGTGTCTGTTAAAAGGCTAGGAAAGAAATGAGAAATTTTGGGGTATGACGTAGACGAGACTGGAGAGGTCTGATAAGCAGGAATACAGATTAATTATGTTTCATTTGGGATTATTTACTGTTCGTTAGCTTTATATTGTAATGTAAGATTCTATTTTATTTATTAATTGGGAAATATAAAACTGTGTGAATTAAGCGTACAGAATACCAGCCAAGTTTGTTTGTTTAAACATATCTTGATATAAATGTGTTCATCGTTGTAAGGACATAGTATACATACCTATTTCTGCAACCTGATTATAGAAATCTATTATTTTATATAAAGTTATCTATAATGTTATTATTCGAAGAGATTCGAATTTGATGTTTTGCAAATATAGTTTAGGAGGATCCGTGTGTGCGAATGAAATGATATTTGCAATAATGGCTTCGTTGGTTTTGCGTAGGCGCATGCGATGCTTTAACTTCCCGCATTTTCAACTCTTTGCTCGGCTTGGCGATAATCGTTCGATCTATTGGACGCGTTTTTTTGCCCGGAAAAATCGATGGACGGGCATATTTATTAAATTAAACCGCCACGAGCTGTTCCCCGTCAATATCGGTTGAATAATACATCAAAGATGGAGTGCGACAGGGTTTTAAAAATAGAAAACCATTTGGAAATATGTAGGTGGTACGTTGAAACGCGTAATCTGCAGCATTTAACATTTATATGTACACCCAATGACGCGCGTGAAATATTAAAGTCAGGCTTTCGCAACAATTTAACCGATTCCACAGAGAACGGTCCGTTCTACTATTAAATTATTACAATTAATTATTACGATAAACGAGCCGCGGGAAAGAATTATTTTCAAGCCGCGGGAATATATTCTCCACCTTGGGCAGGAACCCGATCTCTTATTCCTGCGCCAGTGAAAATAGCTTCCACGTTCTAGATTTCATCTACTCTCGTACACGTACACGCGAAACCCATATTTCACGAATCTATCGGAAGTAGAATTACCGTCAAAGGGAATACAAAACCGCGCAATAAGCGATGGAGCCGCATCAAGTGCTGTAATTTCAAGGAGAACACCATTTGCATACATTACGACACTCTCGACTACCTGTGTTTAGTTAAAAGATTCATCGTACCGTCAGAGAAAATTTCACCGCAGTATCCCGATGGAACAAAAATTGTTTCGAAAAATAATGGTATCAGTCTCACTCACCGTACAGACGAATATTGCTCTCCACGTCGCCCAGAGAACTCTTTGCCACGCACTTGTAAGTACCAACGTCCTGTTCCTGTAAATTTCGAATGGTCAACACCATCCGAACCTCGAACTCCGACTTCACGATCGCCTGCACGTCGTACTGCTGGCTCGATATTATCATTGCTGGACAAACCGAGAAAAGAAGAAACAATTCAATTCGTATCAAACCTCGAGCTGTAACCTGGGCCTTCATCAAACAAAATTGTAATTTACATCAAACCTCAATAGGGTCGATTAGCTCGAAGATTCGCGTTAAAGAAACGACGAAATAACCTCGCGACACAGGAATAAATTCCTAAACCAGTCGACGAATCTCACGAATCTAACGACGATAGCAGAAATAAATTTCAGTCGTCGATATTTCATTTCTCTGTTAGCTACCAATTTACCGCAATGAGGTATCCATTTCGAAGTACCCAAAAATCGTTTCGAATATCCAGAACGATGTTCGATACTTCACCCGGACGATACTTTATCCGGCGAATAAACCAACGCAAATGTCCCGTATTTAATAACCTGGCACAAATACAGAATGCGACGCTCGCGTATTGTATACGACGTCGTCGGCGAATATTGCAAACGAGCCGGGGAATACGGAGCGACGTATAAAAGTGTGCGAGAATTCACTTCTTAAACGCGAGCCGGGTCTCCTTATTACAGTCTGAAACGTTCCCCTCTGTATATGTATGCGCGCGTATGTATGCATGAACGGTATACGTAGTCAGGTCGGAGAAAAAGGGGGACTACAGGATTTTCCACGCGGTGTGAAAATTACATACGAATGCATTGGAACGAAGGGCTCCGTAGAAGTTGCGCCGAAGCGGAAGCTTGTCTGCTCGTACAGGCTGGGAACTGCTCGATGAATGTATTCTCGTGTGTCCCCGAGTAATTCGCTCTCGCGTTTGTCTGAAACTTTTTTGCAAACTTCTGCGTGGAGATATTAAACCGGTTAGGACGAGAGGACGCGTGCCGTAACTACCCCGGACGATACGTTCGATCGCGAAACATCGCCGAGCGAATCGTTTCAATCGCGATTCATTCGTTTTCTTTTTATCGTGCGGTAATCGAGCAGCGGTGTACATTTGCGTATTATTCGGTCTTTTCGTTTCGACTCGAGTGTTCGATGTTTTTTTGGCAAGCAGAGATAAATTGCTTGAATTCGATCGGAGAAATATCGTATTATTAGTAGTCTCGGTTCTGATACTTTCGCATTCGTCGTCTGTAATCCGTTTGGTGTACACGTTCTCGACGGCGTTGAGTTCGCGAAGGACGGGTGTTAAATTGGATCGGAAAGGAGTTAATTTTAATGGGACGTTTCGTTTTTGCAATTCGACCGTGCGGTGTAATATTTCAGTCAATTAGTTCAAAGCTGAGTTTAATGCGATCACTTTTGTGTGGTCCGCTCAGTTATTAATGCAACCGCACATTACATGCCCTCGTTGGCCATTAATCGCGTTTTCCTACTAAATAATTACCTCGCGGCGATGAACGAAACTAGGCTTGTAAGATTTAATATGTGTGACTCGATTTCCTATTTGCGTATTATCGCGTGTTCTATGCTGAAATATCTGAATCCAATATTAAACGGCGATAGTGGTTCAATTTCATTCTGATACCGGTCGGCCCGTATAAATAATTATTAATCGATTAAATAATATTTCGACGAGCGAATCTTTCGTTCGGAAGAATGAATTACGCAATCCGGTGCGCGATCAATGAATTCCAAAATACCACCTTTACCAATACGTCTCTCAAACCGTAACTTACCCCATTATTATTAGAAATTATCCGTGGAAATTCGCGATACCGAAATACCTGCCGTTGTTAAATGATTTGCAACGATGCGACAGAAAAACTGTGTACCAAAAAGGGTCCACCGACGAAATAAAAAAAGAAACCGCCCGCACAAATTTCTCCTTTGCTGACACGGTGAAATAAAATATATCCTCGTAAAACGTCACGTAAAATAGGAGAGCCAAAAGGACCTGGCGAGATTTACGGTTCGATGGATAAATTGTATACGCGTGTCAAGATTCGCCACAAATACCTCCATAGTGAAGACTAATTTGCCAAGAATGAGAGAGAGAGAGAGAGAGAGAGAGAGAGAGAGAGAGAGAGAGAGAGAGAGAGAGAGAGAGAGAGAGAGAGAGAGAGAGAGGGAGGGACCTTAACTTACCGTTATCCTTTTTCCAATAATTAATCGACTTCGGCGAAGCTTCGACAAAACATTCCAGGACCACGTCGGTGCCCAGAGGTGCCCCTACCAGTTGATTAGGTACATGAATTACCGGCGAGACTGCGAAACGGAATTCAAGGTTGGATTTGTAGTCGTAGAACATTGGCGTTTCCCTTCGTTCCCGGATGGGGAAGCCGGCAAATCACCGGGTAAAAGCGTAATCACTATTACTCACAGTGTACGGTCATAAAAATACGTTTGCTGACCGCCGGTGGCACGCCGTTGCTGGCGATACAGAGATAAACACCCATCTCGTTCCTCGTGATCTTTGTCAGCTGCAGCTCCTCGCCCTGGCACTCGCCCACCGATGTCACTGGACAAAGTGATCGCTGGTAAAGTCTTCGTTGATCGAGTATCGCGCTCGGCGCGATATTTTGTATGGGATAATATCGGGGGGCGGAGTTTGACGAGAAATTTCGCGTCGATCTCCTTGGGCTTGGATTAAAGCGGCGTCTGTAATTATTAGCCTAGCGTGTGTCGATCAGCGATGCACCGGGGGTGATCGAAGGAGAAGGTAATCGTCGTTCAACGTTTCATTGGGCGTCTCGGATTTTCGCGGGGCGATACAAAGAAAGTTTGATACGAGTTGCATTAACCTTGCAACAGTTCGGTGCGCCTGGAAACGCTCCCAGACGTTTCAGCCTACGAGAAGTTATCGTAGTGTTTAGGGTAGTAAAAACTGATGGGGTAGCGTAAGTAGGAATTTGCTGGACCGTGGACTTTGGACACGCTGGTATAGGTTTGGAACAAGTGTCGGTTACGGCGGTGAAATTTATTTGAATACGCTTGTAATGATATTTGTGCGACTAAGAGAATCGTGGAGCTTTATTAATTTATTTTATTCATTCGCGTTATGGTACGTGCTCGAGACTGTGTACGATTTGCAGTCGTATCAGAACATCCTTTTCATATTTGTTAGAAATAAATAAGTATTTGTTTCGTCCTTCGCCAATGTTCAATTTTTAAATACGTCAAGGAGGCTTTCTATCTTGAAACACTTCTGTTAGATTAACGATTAATAACATTTAATAATAAATTTGAACGAGGTGAATACATGCGGATGGTTTTTAATTAGTCAACCAAAATCCATTGTACTTTAGTTAAACATATACCGCTGTTGTACAGACAAGAAAAACTGGCTAAGACAAACTGAGCATTCTAATGCAATTTGTTACACCTGCTCGTCTTCCCTGGCTGGAATATTGCAGAGGGATGCACAAACTACTGTTCTCTGTGCACCCCTTGGCTGAAACTGGTGGAAACATTGATTTCCTTCAAATTTCAGAATATAAGGGCGGATTGTATAAACTCATCGTTTCAGATTTAATTACGAAGGAACGCAGAATATTATGGACGTTTTGCGACCCGCAGTTGTAAACGCCACGTTTCCCCCAGTTTCATTAATAATTCCGCGACGTTCCCTGTTTATTGTGCTACTAAAAATTGCCATTGTTAAGTAAAAATTTTCATTATTATAATTTACAAAGGTACTTGGCGCCACCGTTTCGTTTGCCTAAGTTGTCCGTCTGTAAGAAACATTAATTACGGGCACTGCGCTTCGCGTGCTTCATTGTTTAAAGTACTGTTGTTATTCTAGCGCGGGGATGTAATTTGTTAAATTAAGATAAATGGCTTTTCCGCCGGGGTAACTCGAGTTAACGATGTTTTTCGATATCACGACGGACGGGGTACTTGTTCACAAAACAAGAATTAAATTTCATTGAAAATTCCAGTTGCAACGTACGATCTAATGGACGATAAAAGGAATAACATTTTCTATTCAACTGGCGTGTTCACACCTCGGTGGTAGATTCAGAAAATCAATCAATATCAACTCCGACGTACTATTAATCAGCGATGCGAGCTAATACAAATTACATCCACGCAGTGTTACTCCGCTTCCCCAAAAATCGAAGCTCGAAAATGAACTACCGTAAACACGTCGAACTGTTCGCCGGCCGTTCCAATGGATATTTCTAATTAATGAGTTCGTAAATCATAAATCATCGAAACCCGCTGAATTCGCCTTGAGATCGTGCTACGTTGCGAATTCGAAAGCCGCGCAACGTTAATTACGAAGTTGCCGTTAAATTAAATTAAATTAAAAGTCCAGTTCACCTAAGACCGTGAAACGCGAGATTCTTGAATGTTAAGCTTACAACTGAAAGAAAAATCAAATTAACCGTGACAGCTAGAATTGAATATACCACCAATTTCACGAGACAGATATTTGTAGATAGTATTCCCGACGAGACAATCCACATTCGTGTTACGAAATGAATCCGCTGCTTTCGTAACGATATTACACGCGTTACCCTTCCACAAATCGGAACGTCCCTGCGCAATTGCTACTGATATAATTCCCAAAAATTGCCCATCACCGCGGACACCACCCGGGGCGTACGTCGCGCGTCTTGCTCGCAGAAATTTCGTCTTACGTATAATTAAACTGCGAACCCGGCAGCATGGGTTCACAACTTTTCCCCGCGATACCAAATAATTATCTCCATTGTGAGCCAACAATAAGCCACCGCTCGCACAGTCAGAGACGGCCGTCGCACTTAATACGTGTTGCAAGGGGTTGCACTCGCGGTGTATCGCCGTGGCCCCGTCGACGGCGCGCTGAAATTCGCCTGCTATTAGTAACGCCACGCCGAAGGGAATACTAAATACGTCGTTTGGACCGAAACATCGACGCACGAACGACGGGATGCAACTTCAACCGACGCCACGCTTCTGTCCATCAGGTTGTTCACCGATTTTATGAACACTATCTGCTGATCGTTTTCACCAGCGCGACGTCCTCGTCGACGATATCGTTTTATACGCGCGCCACGGCGATCCAACCGGGTTATTACGGGGCGTTTCAAGAGCGTAATAGAGTCGCATGAATGGTTGGTAATATTGTTAAGGAACGGGCTACCCGGGAATAACTTTCTTTTTTCATTTTCGCTCCAAGCGACGAATATTTCTGGAGATATTCGAGTTCGGTACGGACGGCCCGGGTGACACGATTATCGTTTCACGTTTACGTCCATGTTCGGGAAATTTTTGTAATATGTTTTTTTTTTTGGTGGAGTCGCTATTGGATCGAGGGAGTAGTGTATAGAGCGGAGGGTTCGTCGAGGGTGTAATTATTGAGCTATGTTAATCGCGATGGATTGTGAATAATTTTGGTAGAGCTCGAAGCGGAACGTTTTTAATTCGAGTGGTGTCGAGAGATAAATGCAATTAAGCCTACTTGCTTCGCAAAAATTATAATTGTGCGCCTGTATCATTAATTGTTTAGCACGTAAATGACTAACTGATATCAATCCTCGACACCTTGGGATCGTCTCAGTTCGGTGCATTATTACTGAAGCAAACATTGCATACCAATTAGCCAAGGCGTCAAGTTAATTATAAAGCGCCGCATAGCGTTATAATTACCACAATAAAGGGCATCGAACGGCACACCTCTAGCGTCCAATCAAATTCCAATCAATTACTACGAACTATGTCTCTGGTGTAATTTTTTGCCCTCGCATAAAAAGCCGATAAAAAGAAAACTCTGTCCCCCCTCCCAATCGATTCTCAGCGGCGCTGCGTAAAGTGTTACTTAACAATTTGACGAAAGTTACGCTCCCCGCGGGCAGTTTCGTCCGAGCGTACCGCGGCGGTTCGCGGCGAAATAAGGAAATTAAAATACCAAGTGAATCCAGGGCGGGGGCTGCGTTCGTGGAAAACATAATTGTATATTCCACGTTATATCGGTGAAACGGTAGGGGGACGTCATCTATATTAAATCTTACCGTGAAACTTCTGGTTCAAGGCGTTTCCTGCAAATGGCTTCCGAATTATAATGTTCTTCCCGTCCTCTCGGCGCCACGACACGCGGGGCGGGGGCACGCCTCTTGCACGGCACGTTAAGTTCACCTGTACGTGTTACGAAAGCAGAATTATAAGGAGAAATCAACTTGGTTATTGCCGGCCGCGGTCTGATCCCGGGTCACGTAGAAATATGTTTGGAAGAATTAGAGCCACTGCCGGTGTATCGAGTCCGTTCGACCGAGGGCTGTTTCACCTGCTCCCGGCCGTATCGTTCGTCGGAAAGTATTTCGATTACGCCGGCGTGGAAACGTGCCATTCGAGCGATTCATGAAAATGTCGGGCGGCTCGAACGTCGGGCAATTAGGTTTGAAAGCGGTCGCGAGATAATTCTTTTTTATTACGCTGCAGCGTCTCGGGTAGGTTAATGAAAATATTTTCCAACGATGCACTTTGCTAAGGATTTCGTTACGACGGGAAGGAAGACTTAGGGCACCTTCTCTTCACCTTATAGGATTTTAATAAATTAGCTGGGGAGAATGTGGAACGCGAAGTGGAGAGGTTTTACTGTACACGCGGGGGGATCATGGAAAAGGTTTGGAGAAAAATTGGAACTTTACGAGAAGATTGATTTGCGCGTGTACGTAATAGTAGATTGACATCGATCGATTTTATTGCTGGATTAGACGTTTCACTGTCTATGAACGCGAGGGGACAGGACATTTTGCAAACTGCCTTTTATTTAAGGGAATTTTATGGAAACGTTTACGTCAGTTCTGGCGAGATATTATAGAATTAAAATTTATCACGCTTTGATAATTACTGTTAGCATTTCGCGTCGCCTCTCTGTTAACGTGATACAAGTTCAAAGTCATATTTTTCCCGGGCATTATTCATAATCCTTACGAGAAACTCTATCAGGCCTATTTACAAACTCGTAGCTTTTCTATTTAAATTGACAGCCATTTTAGAGCCCCCCCAAGCTCTTCCACGACGGAACAGCGGGGGTGTCGTTTAAAGTAAACCACGTTGAAGAAAACCATAAGCAGTTTGAATTTATAATGTGCATCGCGCCACTGCTGCCATACTTTGTGGCGAAAGAGTGTCATGCGAACAGATTAAATTTTCGCTGCACTTTCTGGGCTGACGTTGAATTTCCTGTTTTATATAGGGAATGATACTGCTAACCGAACACTCGCGTAGCCAGTAATTAATAATCATCGTTACGCCTTAAAAGGAGGATGCAATACAGACAATAAATTATTGAAAACAGACGTGCAAATGAATTTCTCGGAGATATTATAAAAGACTTTCAAAGAAAAATTTAAGATGGACACTTATTTGTAGTCTTAATGACTAAAAGGATTCAATTAATTTCACTGTCTGGTATGACATATTTATTTTTACAACGATTTTCATCTTAATTCCTTTTTTCATAATCAGTCAATCGCGATATGCTTATCAGATACCAATCTCTAACACCCAGAAGACGAACAAATTCCACAAAACAACCGCAGACCATCCCATATTTAAATACTGTTCCAAACTAACGACAAATCCATATGCCACGCGACCAACAAATAGCAAACATTAAAATGAACTCAACTTAAAAGCGAAATATTTCTACGGAATTGATAAGTATAACGCTGATACTCTCGACTTTCCGGCCCATCGTGAAAAAAAATTTTGTCGTAAACATTCCCCCAACCTTCGGCTATTCGTATCAGTCTTCGTTGTGTCACCGCCCTCGTACGTACATACATTCCTTTTGATCCGGCATTAAACCGAACCTATGTACCAAAACATTTCACGACAGAAGAGCATTTCGTAGGTCACTGCTCGAACGGAGTCAGTAGTGCGCCGTCTTCCGTGTCGAGGTGTTCCCCGTGAGAGAACGCGGCAGCAGAAAGAAGGACTCGAGAGACGCGAGCACACCACCCGAGCACTTCGACTGTCCGCTGGTGCACGGTGAGCGACAAATGTACTGTTCTACGTACCGCGTTGCGAATGCATTCATCCTGTACGCGTCTTCGAACCGTACAAAGCGAACGACACGGAACGCGATAAAACGTCGATATCGACGCGAACGGATAAAACGGACGAAGCGGATGAAACGTTTAATCGTTCGTCGCGATCGTACTTCGATCGTTAGAGTTCTGAAGCTCTCTTTACGAAATTGTACATTACAAGGGCTGAGAAATGGAACGGAGTGAAACAGAGGACGATCGGGGCGGTTTGTTCCGAGCTTGTTAATAACACGGCCCCCGATTGCAATAATAATTGAGTTTCAACGAGGGGGATAGCCGTTTCATTTTTCAACGGGCCACGCTGGTATTCGTGCACGCGATGGGTTAACAAAAACTTCCGCGAGCGTTGCAATATTATTGCATTAATCCCAGTCGGAACAGACGCACGAAGTCCTGAAATTCGTTGCGCGGTGCTCGAATAAGAGAGCCGGGCTTTGGAATAATCGAGGCCCCGTTCGTGATTCAATTCTGCGTCGTTCGACGAAACGGGACGAAGTTCCCTCTATTGGCTTAAAGAATATCGGGGCCCCCCTCGTCCGATCGTAATCACGTTACCATTAAACAATAGCAAATGCTCAATTTGGCCTCCGGTCTGTACGAAAACAAAAGGGAAACCATACACGGTTGCACAATTGGAAATCGTTGAAATTCGATCGGGTCGAACTGTTGCGCGACGAGCCTGGAAATTACCGGAAAATGTAATCGGTTCGAAACTTCGTACGTTCTGACCGACGAGCTATACGTTCATGTACGAAAAAACAAAGAGAACCGAAGTTGTCGAAATTATCCAACGGAATTTCCCTGTCGAGCGGTTTCGCGACGATTGGCTGCTCGATATTTACGAGCCGCCTCGTCAATTTTCAATTAACGACGCGGTGAGATCCGGCAATGAGACCGTTATTATAAATGGGGGTTGATATTGCGAACGAGTTTAAAAGCTTCGGCCCGAGTCGCGTTGAAATTCAGATAAAGTGGAGAACGTATCGTTTCGGTGCAGGTGGATCGCGACGCGCAACGAGATTTTTTATAAACACTCTACCAGGCCATGGAAAGCGTGCTGGGTACGTGCTGCTAATAACAATATGTTATCGCGCGGATGAAAAAGTGTGATTCGTTTATTTCGCATTGAAGTTCGTTGATCCGTGTGCACATCGCTAACGAGAAATTCTCGCGGATCGTAGGTGAGTAGTTTTTTATTTCTGATAAATAGACGGCAGATGTTTCGGGTAATAAATAAGCAATCACGATGTACTTGTGCTTACGAAATGAACGCAATTTTATCGTGACACTGTATCAAACGTTTTGCATTCACCATTGTATTGCGATTTATCCTAATTGTATTCCTTTGTTGCTGGTTATTATTCGTGATTCGAACTTCTTTTTTTATGATAATATCGATGGCGATGAAATTAGATTGTTTTTTATGAGTCTGATTATAATGATTGTGTTAAGAACTTCCTCTCCCTAACTTGTTAAACGACTAACGAAGTTACGACATATGATTGTTCCGTGAAGCTTAGCCTTCTCGCTAATTATGCAAGCAATTTCGCCGCAATGCAAACGAAAGTCAACACAAATTTCCTTTTCGAGCCGTTTTGTGAATTTTCGGTCCCGAAGCGCAGCTATGTATTACGGTGAATTAGGTCGTCATTCCATCGCGACTTTTTAATTGTGCTTTCGCAAAATTTCGTGGGTAAACTAGTTTTAATTACTGCGACTACAAAATTTCCCAGAGCAATTTCATTCGGGAATATTGAACGCTCATTAAGGGTAAAGGTACTTTCCGGTGCTCTTGACGAACAATTCTCAGAGAAGCGTAAAATATTCCTCACGTCGGGGCGGAAAGTTTTGCAAGAATGTTGGAAGGAAAAAACTGTTCACAAGTTACGTTAGACGGAACGAGTCATGCAGTGACATGCAACAGGTTACTCGAGTGATCTCAATATTCATAAAATCTTTTCGTTCGTTTACGTCTCTAGTTCTTCATTTTGAAGCAAAAGTATTATGTACACGTAGACGTGTACACAAGAAACGATTAGCAAATGTAGAACAAACAATTATTTAATTAATACAGCTTAATTAATGTAGCTTGAACAATTCAAGCCAATTCATCGCGGTAGGATATAATTTAAATTTTCTCAGCTAGTTACCTGTCCCCCTTCGCGTACCATGACGTCACTGGAGGTATCCTCAGGAATAAAGTCTGGTGGCACCACGATGGACAACATACCTGTCTGAAAGAATAACACATTTTTCTTATATGTTCACGGACAATTGTCAATTTATCTCGCCTGTAATAATTCACCTTCGAGATCGATTTTCCATTCAATTCGAAGGACACACTGCAGTAACCAATATCGCTCATAGAAAATACTGTAGAAGTTATTTTTTGTAAACCCCACGTAGTTGGGAATAGAGGACAGGTGGTGTAATAAGATTTCAGTTACTCTCATTAAAACACCATCTTTATTATAAATGCGTCGACACACGACGTGACTCAAACACACGATACTTTGCACTACGCTCTGTTTCCACTCTCTCTTCACTCTCACTTAGCTCTGCCCTTAGCTCTGCCTTATTCATTCTTTATATTCTTTCACTCTTAGTTTCTCTTTCATTCTATTCCTCATTTGCTCTCACTCATTTAGGACACACCCCCGCAGTCAATCCTCGGTGGTGGTCGGTCCCGACCACCCGAACCCTTGGGCCACTGTCCGAACGTACCTTTCATACATCGCAATCATTCTAAACATTCACGCAGTATTTCCAATCCTACAATACTTCTAATCTGTTTCAGTATCCTGTTATTTCATTACACCTTTCAACCTAATATCTTTCCATTTTCGCCGGACCGTGCACTGTTTAAGCCTGTCAAAAATACTGCAACCGGAAACCAACGGAACCTCGCCAGACCAAATTTACAGTCAAATTTACAGCTTCCCCGAAGCAAATAAATCCAGGCAACGTTGCAACGTAATCTTTCGCTATTCCCAAAAATTTACGCATTCACGTTCGCAAAGTTAAGCGTCGCGACCGCGGCGAAGGCCAAGCGAACCGTTGCGGCTTGCACGCTAAGAGCGTGGTTGAACCCTTCTGCCAAAACTCGACCCACCCGCGGGTTATATTTTCACGCGGGCAACGGAAACGGCCGGAATTTATTGTTAATGATACCCCCAACGGCTGCGCGATGCGTCGAGTAAATTTCCTTTCTTACCGAATCTCTGAATTATATCCGTACACGTTACTCTGTTCGCCGGCGAGACTGAATAACGTAGGAGCTCCTAAATCCTCACCCTATTTCGCCCGCCTTAACCTTCGCTGCGGGGGTAGACGGCGGCAACATATCACGGGGTTGCGTAGAGCGGGTCGGGAACGGGGTGTGCCGATGCCAATGAGCGCCGTGGCTTCTCGTTAATTAACGACGCGCCGCCCGTGCGATGCAATAAGTAACGGTCGACGTAAAATGTCCACAGGGCAATATTTGTCGAACAATGCCCTGTTATCGATTAATCCGTGCCTACGTTTTTGTATTGGAATCCCGGGGATATTCAAACGCGAGCCAAATCGACGGTGAAATTATCTTTCCGTTCTCTCGCGCTGTCGATTTCGTTGATTACTCGCGTTTTGCAGGAAGGAAGAATCTGAATTCTGACGATCCGGTTGACGTGCTCGTTGATACGGGCCCACGCGAAGGATTGCGTTGGGTCGGTTTCAACGGAAGATCGAATCGTTGGGGCGAATTTATCCTTTTTTGGGCAGAGTCGTCAGAGTTGTGCTCGCTCGTTACGAATTTTCACTGCGACTCCGGTTTTGTTTATGGGAGTCTCGCCGAATCGAGGTTCATTCTTCGTCGCCCCTCGAAGGAACGGCCCCCTTATACGGGATTAGGAGAACATCTTTCGATTTTCCACCCCCGAGTCGTTCACCCAACGACTTTTTGCCGTCACGACGGCAAGACCGGCTGCACCTGGTGCTCGTTGATTGATTATAGAACGATTCGTTCCAGGTGATTCACTGGTATAGCAGTTCCCTTTGCGGACGATTCTTGTGTAATCGTGAGGAAGACGAGGAATCTTCCCGGGTGAATTGAAAATGTAAAGGAAGAAAGGAAGAACAGATTCGAACGTGTTTGAATATCGAATGAAACAAAAGTCCTGGAACGGAATATAAAATAAATTGTCACCTCGCGTGTCGAAGTAGTTGTCCTCGACAAAATTCTCGTCAGCTCTGTAAATCGCTTATTCGCATTTCGGCAATCCTTCCTTTCATTCCAACCGTTCGAAGCTGAAAAATAAATCGGGCGCAGAATGGGTCGGATCTCGCCATTATTAGCAAACGGATTGCTGCAATATCTGCAGCGCGATCGTGATTCCTCGCGAAACCGTGAATGCAGGTCCGAAACTTTGTTCCAAAAGCCGTCTGCTCGTCGAACCGCGAATCGTTCGCGGAAATAGGAGGATCTCGCCGCCGTTATAAATCTTTACGCATCCTCTGCATACCATTATACATCTCCCCACTTCGCTCGCGGCTTAAAGTAGTCAAACATTAGCCGACAGACGACGCGGGCATACATGCTCGTGCTCCTTGACGCAAGGCGTGCACGTAATTGCGAGACAGTAATCTGCGCTGCGACGAAACTTCAATCGTTATAACCGAGTTGTCTCGCAACTACTTAAAACAGTCTCAACGAATACGTCGGCTACGAAGGCCTGGCGAACGATAACGCGCATCTCGCTGTCTCTCCGCGTCTCACTTATCCCTTATCCCTGCCAGGTGACAGTTCAGTGACAGGCGGACACGTGCCCGGGCACGTAAACTTGAGGGTGTCACGAGTGAATTATGAAACTCCGCTTCGTTCCATAAATTAATTATTGTCTAGTTGGAGACGGCTCTATCCCCCGATAGATGCTGATAAATATATGGACGTTAATCGAAACAGCCGGTCGATCGATCAATTCGTTTCGCGGCCGTAAGTCGAGACCCCTCGGTCGCCTGCGATCGACTCTTTTTTCGGCTCGTTCGTCTTGTCGATGGGCCACGGTTCGACGAGGCTATTAATTTCTGGTAACAATTGTAGACGCGGTCGGAAAATAGTCGTAAATAGAAAATAGGAAAATAGAATATTTTCCGCGATGTTCCGAGGAACAGTCGGTGAGAATTCGGTTCAGCTGCTAGCGCGAAGGACGTATTTATTAATTTTGTAACGTTTGCGCCGCGATAAGACGGGAAATTCGTTTAAAGAATATTTGCGTTGCGTTCTGTGGACGCCGCGTAATTTTGTTTAATACGATTCGAACTTGCTTGCGAGACGAAGCGAAGCTACTTCTTTGCAAGTAATCCTCTTACGTTTCTGCAAAGGGAACACGAATATCTGGCTAATTGTTTGTAGGATAATTAATATTCATCTGCGTGCTGTTTACGGAAATTGTTTGATACCGTCTTAAAGCCTGTATATTCGCGTGCGCGTCGTTTCGAGTTTATAATTACTTTTTTCATAACTTTTGTTTAACGCTCGCGTCAATATACGGCCCTAGAAGGTGCGATCATCTTATCAAACTTCGAAGGAAAGGGAGGAACCATCGTGCTCAAGGATAACGTCGATTGACGCACTAGGAAATACTTTAATCCGGGTTAAGCGAGGAGTTTTGAAACATTTTTATGAAAAGATAGTGCCCCCCCCCCCTCCCCTATCATTAAAGCGGCGTCAGCTAAACGAAGAATTGATTATTATAATGCCACGTTCTCTGAATATTTAATTAAAAAATATTCCATACAACATTCGCAATATAGAGGGTACAATTGGCCAAATATTCCCAAGCTTCAATTGTATTATTGTTTCGTTTCGGATCCTTCGTGCTTGTATCGCACAATTGCTTCATTTTTATTGCACGCAGTTCCGCAGACTAATTCAGCGTATTCCTCCGTTCGTCCAGGCAGACAGAATTGTAAAAAGAACAGGGTCGAAGGGACGCGACATCCGCCGAGACGGGTAGGGAAACTAGAAGGAAATATAATTACTGGAAACCAGACCATTCGGAGATTTCTTATTATTTTATCATCCTTATTGCACTCCTCGTCATGAAATTCGCGTTCAGTTTTCCCCGCGGACCATTGATATCGCGACCCCTTCAATTGCATTACACTCTCTGAAAGCAGGCGACAAATATTCCATCCTCCTTAAAAACTAAGAAAGCCGTCCGCCAATAGAACCGTCGGGATACAAAACGCGTTAAATATACAACACTTCATAGAATTGAATCCCAGAAATGAATGGCCACCCTCCAGGCTTAAAGGTTCACCACGATCGACGACAAAGGTAACCAGATGTCACCCCCGGCTGCCACCGGGGCGAGAAGAAACCTTGTCGTCCCAGATAACCGTGAAAAAATATTACTCGAACGAAGGCTTCCCCCTTAATTCCGCGTGACCATTAATCGCAAACCACCGTCGCCAACCGCTAATAATTAAAGAGATTGTCCCCCCATTGAATGTATCTCGCGTAACAGCCGGATGACGTTTCCATTCACCCGTCGTTCCCGCGAGCATATTTCATCCCCGGGGGCGCGTTTTGTTGGTAGCGGGCGGGCGTTCGGCGGCGACGACGACGAGCGTGCTCGAAAGGAGCAGCCAGGTTGGAGCGGCGCGGAAACGAGCAGGGAAATACGGTTAGCCGAAACGAAACTGCTCGTAGAACTCGCCGGCCCCGTTGCGACAGGGTGGCGTCGAGTTCCACCACTCGACGGAGACCCCGGAAAAAGCGAAGGAGAGGGCAGAAGAAATTGCCAGCCGACTGGGACCGACGAAAGGGGACAAAAGAAACCTGTACACGCGCTAGAAGGGTTTTCCACCGATTGACAGAAAGGTATTTTAGGCGTTGTTCCTCGCGTTCATTACTTAAAGGTCCCTGGAAAAGGAAGCGGCAAAGAGCGGGGGTGCTTTCTAAGTTTCCAACATCCCCCACCCCACCCTCAGGCCTCCTGGTCGCGCTTCCTGCACTACTTAAGATTACTGTTTCTTCCCGTAGATTCCTGGACAGGCGCGACGGAAGCCTGGATTCAATCTGAAATGTCGGTAAATTAGATCTCAAAGGAGAAACCCGACTCTATCTCGCGCCGTATCACAGTTTGCTAAGGTGAGACGGGTCGAAGGGCGGAAAGAAAGGAGTCGTACGCTGGTACGTGTGTCTGTCTGTTAGCGCGACCCTGTCTCGACGCCAGAAGGTACGGTCGCATCCCCGACGGAGCACCGAATGAAAGGTGACGTTTGTGCGTTAGAGAAAATGGCTCGTTAAGGAACTTCTTTCTGCTGACACCTTGGAGAACGTTAAACTTCTCTGAACCTCGTTACAATGGAAATGCGCGAGTGGTTTTTCTTTCGTCGGCGAAGAGATACTCGTCGGGAGTGCTGCGCGGAATTTTTTCGCCTTGGACGACATTTCGAAGTGCGATACTTTACTCGTACCTCGATAGGCCTGTCGCGCGTCGGGGTAACATTGGAAATGAAAAAGGACGGGTGATTGTATTTGTTGTGTGGAACATTGCCGAACAGAACGCCAAATGTTCCCATCAGAGAAATTTGAAGCACCGTTCGCGGGAGTAAACGGTTTTCTATTCGCGATTTTGGACAGTGGACGCATCGCTCGACTGGAATATTTTGTTCTGTTAGATTCGAGTAGATGTATCATTTAAAATGTTTCGCGCAGGTTCGATTAGTTTAATATTTAAACGCAGCGGTCGTTGGGTTAATGCTTGCGCGAAATTTCAAGATTTCCATGCTCGTTACGTGTTATGAAAGAACCTTTGGATAAGCTGGAACGAAATGAGACAGTAGCTTCTATACCAATTTGTTTTATACAAAAGGCGTCAGGGATCGATCGCAGAAATGTTTCCCCTTTTTTGTTGCCTTTATTCACATCGAGATTGCATTGTGACCATTTTCTCCCCCAACCCCCGCAGGAGCGAAATTTTATTCCACCGTGAATTCCGTGTTCACGAGTGCGTTGAAATTTTTTAGCGTGGTAGAGAAATGGGTCGTCTCGCTGTTCGTCAATTTTATGCAAGGTTATTTGCCTCCCACGCTTCAGGAATGGAGCCACCAAGAGACGCGGATACAGCCACAATTTTTGTTCCGTTTCGAGGCTTCGATATTCGACCAATTAAAAGATTTGGCATTCGCGCGAGAGAAAGATCTGCGAAATTTTCTGTGGATATTGGACACTATCGAAGCATCACTATCGATACATTTAATCAACCATCAAGGTTGCAGGTAAATTATGAATCGAGGACAATCTGTCGAGCGAAGTAAAGCTCTAAATTCATTCTTCGCGCTATCGCATGTGGTTCGATTGTGTCCAACAGAAAGGAAATATAAGAAATTCTTCCGGTGAAAATAATAGACACCTGGATGTTATTTTCAAGGTGTTCGTAAACGAGGGCCGGCATTCCAGAATTGGGGAAGACCGCGCAAGTTTCCTGGTATACTATGCCCCTCCAGCTCCTAGAGAAATGCCTCCGATATTTGCAGAGATTGTAACATCGCACGTAACTAATATCCACGAGTTTCGATATTTCGGTTAATAACGTTGCGGCTTTGTTACACTATTCTGTCCATAGCAGTTGCGAACTGTCGGGAACAGTGGGGCCCCCGTTTAATTGAATAATTTCATGCACTTTCAACACAGGCCGATCAAAAATTTGATAATTAGACTGCCGGGTTGCGATAATTTTTCCATCCGTCCCTTCGAAACATTTGGCATCGTGAATATTTTTCGTCCTAAATATTACGTTACGTCTGATCTCTCGTCGCGTTCATTCAAAATATGCATTCGAAACCGCATCTAATTCGACAAATCCGTGAAAGTTTGAATTAATATTCGTAACTAGCTCGCATGTATAACAAATCTGGTATTTTCTCTAAAACAATGATTCGGGAAATTTGAAATTAACTTGTGCCGCGATCAAATTCTATTTCAAGCATCGCTTTCCAACGATTCACTTTCCAACAAATCAGTTCGGGCATCGTTGTAAAGCAGTCGGCTACTTCGCGGTGCTCGAAACGATTTCTTTACCATTCTCATTGCATTCTCGATCCTGTTCCACGTGGATCGCATCGCGGGCAATGAATTAAAGTATGCAAATTCAACCGGCGGCTGCAAAGGAATTTGACATAGTGCGAAAGATCGTATCCAGAAAGCGTACAGAGTCACCTAATTGGAATTGATGTGCCCCCCCACAGCCCACTGCAGAAGCAGAACTTTATCGATCTAAACGGCGCCGGTGTTACCATTTCCAATTAGTTATTTCACCGAGTTTCTCGGCTCACCGCGATTCGTCCTGCAGGCTGAACTGCACGCGGAAAGCTCCGATTCCGACCGCTTGGCTACTGAAAACGTTCCAAATAGGAAGCAACTGAACGCGTCTGATAGCGATCCGTGCCCGTGTAAACTCAGCTGTTCGTTGTAACGATTTTACAGTTCTCAAGGAGGCATGGTGATAGGCACAATCATGGCCACTGCACCGCCTTGTCTTTGTTTAATTAATTCACAGCCGCGCGGAATAATGAATCGCGAAACGCAAGGTGTCTGGTCTTATTCAGCAAAATCTAGATACAGCCTTCGAGTTAAAAGTGTTAGACAATATTTGAAAAACGATAGGGGGCAATGTGATAGCGCGGGCGACAAATAATTGATTTGGGGTATTTAAAAATATTTTCGGCTGTGGCGAGGTTTGTTATATTTGTTCACGAAGTGCTAGAAATGCTCGCTTTTGAAATATTGTTGCGACTAATTGTATATCGAATGATGTTGCGTAGCGACGAATTGTACTGTTTATCGAAATTTTATATAAGTGTTTTATGAACTCACCTGACTTTTCATGGGGTCCGTGTTAATCTGACACATGTAGAGTCCCTCGTCCTCCTTTTGTACACTCTTTATGTGAAGATTCCACATAGTATGATCGCTATGCGATACCGAGACCCTATTGTTGTGAGTGATTACGTGATCGTGGATCGCTTGAATCGCTTTAGTATCCACTTTCAACCAGCCGACCTGCGAATAAATTTATTCGTTCGATGTTGTCACAAAATTTAGTCCAAATGCTGCAATACGCAAAAAAACAGGACAAGCATTTGTAATACTTCTGGCGTAAAGGGACGATATATCTCTGCAACTATGTTAAAATTAGTAGACTGCGAACATTTAGAGACAATCATCAGTTGCAGAACATTTATCAGTTCTCCAAATAATCGATTGAAACATATTCAGAACATTCGGAGAATTTAAAATCCAAAAGAGATAAATCAAACTAATATAATGAAGGCAAGTAATATCAATAACTGGAACGCCTATTTATCGCAATTAATATCAGAGTGATGTTCAAACACCGAATACCAATTCATTTCGTGGCCTTAAATTAATAGAACGAAGGACGGCCCCGAAAAATCTTTCTACCGTAATGGAATCGCAATATCTGAACGACAGCGTTTTGAAGGGACTAATTCAATTGAGCGGGCGATTTACCACAGCCGGGCGGATTGAGCCTGCTAGTCAGGTGTAAGTCGCCCGGCCAGATCGAAAGGGTTAATGAGACGGCAACACGCGGAGCAAACGGGAACGATCGGAGACCGTAGGCATGTTCACGGATTTAAACGACTGAGAATACCGCAATTTCCCTATAGACAGACCGTATACGGAATACAAACAAGTTAGATACCTATGCTACGAATGGGGAAACTCGTGTAGACCGCGAGTACGCGTGTTCTATCTCCTTGGCCAAACTTCGGACGATATTTGCATTTTCCTTAGAATATTCGAAATCTCGCGAAGTCGCAGAAGCGTGCTAGGTGGCCTCGAGAAACGCTTGTATTAATAGAAAGGGGGTTAGAGGGTGTGCACGAAGGATGTCGTAATGGTGTTCGAAATTGTTTTCAGAGAGTGGCTCTCCATTCCGGGAAAGATGCATGTAATTGAAATTTATTCCCGACGTATGCTTGGTCGAACCCAAGTGTATAATTAATGAAGCATTGTGCGTAGGAATTCAGAAAGTCAGAGATGTTTAAGGGGAATTACAGACGTAGAAAGTTCGGAGGATAAATCATTTAATGTTCCGTACTAGAAGCGCGTATATTTTGATGTTAAAAATCTGTATTTTCTTAACGAAGAAAAGAAACGATTCCCTGATTAGATCGATTTCTTTTGGAAATTTTCGCTCGCTATTTCGGTGCGTAATGAATCAAATTGAATTATAATGAATGTAGAGATTTGGAAAAAGGAGAAGAGTTATCATTCATCGGTTATTGAACAACGGTTTACCCATCAATGAACGATGTTGAACAGCATTTTATCTGTTTTAGAGTGACGGGTATCTTCAATTAAATTTCGTGGTTCCATATCGATATGCTATTATTCGGATTAAAATAATAGTTGGCAAGATAATGAAACTTGTACATTTATAAATGTTCCAAATTAGAAATTATATTATATAACTATAAATAATATGTATAAATTATATTATATGACATATTCAATTACGTGATATTAGTAATATTAACAGCTTCGACATCGAATTTTTCATTCTAAATATAATAATATTGATTATTCACCGCAAAACATTTTACAATAAAATACACTTTGCGCGTCACATTTTGTATTATTCGCGCGGATACCGAACGCGCACGAAATGTGCCGAACTAACACGAGGGGCATAAAGACGAGATGGTCGTGCCGATTCAAAGTCGAACGAAGTTCGTCACTGTTCGTCGTAGAAAGTGCATCGCTCCGTTCTACGCGATAATTTTATAATTATTGCGCAAAGTAAATGATATTTGCACATAGAATTTAATACAATGGTTACGTCATTGTTGTAAAGCAGCAGTTTTGCGCAGGGTTTGTCAGTGTAATTCGTGAAAACACGCACGGGAGGACAGTGTATACGCATAGGAACGAGGTCATAAAATATATTAGATAAGGTTTAATGCGAATTTGATGCCCACGCATATCCAGTACTCTTGCGCGTGTATCGCTGAATTCTGTATTGTTAATTTACAGGTGTGTTTCTTTTTATGTTAGGAAGCGTGAATAAATTTGCAAATAAGTTTGCAAAGAATAAATCGAACGGAGCTGCAGGAGAATCCTTCGATGTTGTTTGTACACAGTGCCACCTTGGGCAGCGGAACTGGTGAGCGTTCGTTTTTTTTTCAATTACTTTAATCTTTCAGTATTATCGTTTGTTAAACGCGTATTTCAATGCCTCTGACAATCACACTCTGAATATGAAGCAAAGAATATATCTCGGTATATAAAATTGCAATTATTGGGGGAATTCTGTTTCCCCTATACGACACGCGGTTTAGTGAGCGCCGGTGGCGCCATCACATACGTGTATTAACCAATGTATATCTTTTTCACGTGCGCGACTACGTTACCGATGTGCAAGCTTATTGTTAATTAAAGCGTTCTTCATTCAACTATACGATATGATAACAATATCGTGATGCGGTACGCGTATTAATTATTACGATACACGTGCAATTTATTTTCAATCTACACATCGTTGTAGGCGACTCAATACAATTGCACAAAAGTGTAATCTAGCTGTTCGAGATATTTGTTAAGCCGAAGAAAGATTTTCAGCGTAGATAAATATTACGATAAATAGTTTTTCTACTATTTCACGTGGCTAGTTGTAAATGAATATTCAGACGAACGCGTAGTGAACGTTATTTCACTCGCACCGGATCAATTACAATTACGATTTATAATATTTGAAAAATCGCGGAAACTGCACAGTCTATGTAGGCGAATTGTGTTTTATTCAAGAACGAAATTATATTGAAGCTCATTGAATACCTTGAATAGGAGTACTTTGTTTCTCTAATGTATTAACTACCGATAGAGATTCTAGAATACAAAGGAATAATTAAGTTTGCATGAAATTTATGATTTACGGTAAAGTGTAACAACTTCGAGGATTCATTAGTTGATAAAGTCCATGAATGGGATGGGGTACAATGAATTCAAGTATGAAAGGCTTTCATGTTTGATCCATCTGAACTGGAAAATTGAGAGACCGGAATAAATGCAGGCAGCTTCTTTGGCATTCTTCCGTCTATTCATGGAAAGTTTACCGCGGGTTCATAACTTTATGTACTTACGCGCGAATCGTAACAAATTTAATTACGCAAAATAAGCTTATACTACCGTTAAGTTCGCCAAGATGCTTCTGATTCATAAATACCAGCTGGTGTAGCAGTGTTAATTTAACGCCGACGAAATTCCTTCTGGTAAAATCGTTTACTTTATTTTCACGGTGACAATTTTTGTCAATTCCTTCCTTTAGTTGAAGTCCCTCGGCAGACGTCATTATTTTTAATTAAACTCGCTTCCGTTCAAACGGTGTACGGGGAATAACTTTTATGAATAGAAAGCGAATAGGTGCAAGTAGTATTCGAGATAAAATACACCGGTATTAGTAGTAACAAATGTATTGAAATAAAAGTTAATAGCAGTAATTGATAATACTAACAGAAAATTCGTTCAATAATAAATGATAACATTGTAATCCTCTTGTTTAAAAATATTAAAAGGTTTCAATACTTTTTATTACTGTAATGCAAATATATTCATAATTAAATATAAAATATACAATGTTGTTGACTAAAGACTAATTCAGGTTCGACTAATTATCTCTATTTGATTTATTGGATGAAAATCGACTTAGATTTTAATTCCACTTCGTATCGAAAGGGTTGCGTAGGTTGCGTAACTCTGTTACAATTAAAAATTTCCAATGCAATTTAAAAATGTTAATACGTGCAATCTAATTGCATTGTGGTGTTGCTAAAAGTATAATTGCACGGAGCCCGTTCCTTGCGGCCCCATTAAAGCGGAAACTTTGGATTCTTCGAACTGTTGTTCGGACAGTTGGGGCACTCTTTTTCTGCTAGAGTACACGAGTTTGCTTAATGAAATTGTCTTGATGGTTGTAGATATGAAATCCAATACGACAAGGAAAACAGTCCTGTTTTTCTGTTGAAACAAGGATGAGCAATAGGGACAGCGAATCAAGCAGAGTGCCAGTGAATTTCGTGGCAACATATTGGCGAATTCGTTTTGTCGAGGGAGCTGCTTTACTCGAACGAAACTGGGAAATCCGAAGTTCGCTATTATCGATTTTAGTATTATACATTTATCGTATGGCCGCCGACGAAGCAAATATTTTTTAAATACAAATTACAGGGAACTCGAATAGTTTTCCAGGTCTTGCTTCTTCTAAATTTAATAAGTGCGCAAGTATTTCTTCTCTCAATGGGCAATTAAATCAAAATGTTTGAACACGTTAAATCCTCGAAGGATTAAGACCGCGTTTAGTACAGGAACAAATTGTCCACTCTGTTTAAGAACTAAATGCCCCAACTTTGGCCGATCCCTCGGTTCGAACAACTTCTCCATCTTCAATTTAAAACGTGACCGTGCACGACCATCAACTTCTGATACTCATTCCACCTTTCTACCCATTGCGAATCGTAACACGTTTCTCACGTTGTTATATTCTGCACAGTGTCTCGTGCGATTGCAACCGTGTACGAAGGGAAAAGGAATTAAGTAATCTCTATCGTGCGCAGGGAAGAATCAATTGATTGTCTCAATTCAATTAAGCCGGCAATTACGGCGAGCCTGGGCAACAACATTTCTATCACAATTTCACTTCGATGCCGCGATTCGAGGAGCATCAACTCGTTCAATAAGTAACGTTCAATTCTCTCTCGCGAGACGATATCGCGAACTTGAATGATTGCGATGGAAAGAAATTTCGTACGTCTGATGAATTTTCATAAGGGGAAACTTACCCTGTAACCCCCCAAATGTTTGACCAGACACGTGAAAGTTGCGTCCCTTCCGAGCGGCACCGTTAGATTCGTGATAGGGCCAGCGAATTCGGGTGGAAAAGCACCGCCTGAAACAGATACGACGCACGTGAAAAACTCCTCCGATTTGCATATCTTGCTCGCAGCAATACAACGGCATGACGTTCATTTGCTAAGCGGGGCGCAGCCGCTAAAGAATGGTCGAGCGGGGTAGCAAGAAACGAGATAAGTTTCGTCTGGTAAACGAGGGGGATCTCGTTGCCGGAACGTCGCTGTTGGAAATATCGATCTTCTGATTTCATTCATTTAAACATCGAAAGATCGTGCGGCTGGAGGTCTCTCCTATCCGGGATTCCTCATAAATATAAAATGGCACAGATACACGAACACAAAAGGCAAGTATAAAAAAAGATACGCAGGCATTACGATGTTTCTTCAGCGCGTCTGTTAAATTATCTCGTCGCTCAGGGCACAGGTGTTGCGCCCACTGTTTCACAGCTCGACGCACGGACGGGTCCTGAACATTTCGAATATTTTTTTTCCCCCCGCAGAGGCGTCTAGCCTGCTCCCTTCCCTCTCGTTCCTCTCCGCCACTGTGTACCCGTTTATTTATGCGAATCCATTATATCCCACCCGTCGCGAGATCCACTGAATAATATTCGCGATGGTGACGCGGCCGTTCTCGTTGTTTTCGACATAAACAAATGCGCTCGGGGTTCTTCGCGGTGCGCGCATGGCGACGACGCGCACCGAGCGAATCGTTCGAACGGGAAACGGGGGTGGAATCGTGGCTGTTCCTCATTTCAGAGAAAAATTCGCACGGATTGCGCGAAACATTTACGAAACCGCGGAGCCGTTTAATCTCAGAAGAAACGTCGCGTTCAATATTTCCTTCAACGTCGTAAATAATTGTCAAGCGAGGTAGCAGCGCAGCGTTTGCAGCAGCGCAGCGTTTGCAGCAGCGCCGCGTTTGCAGCAGCGCAGCGTTTGCAGCAGCGCGCACAATTCAGTCACAACAGCGGGCACGCGGGTAAAATTTTATTTCATGGCGGTTCGAAGGGGTTGCCAGAAACATTAAGAACCGTGGCAATTGATTTTTCCCTTAGTCGGCCCGCGGCAGCATCGTTGCGCATTTCCACGGAAATCCCGAGCGTGGCGT
Source organism: Nomada fucata (assembly GCA_948146005.1). Classification (NCBI taxonomy): domain Eukaryota; kingdom Metazoa; phylum Arthropoda; class Insecta; order Hymenoptera; family Apidae; genus Nomada; species Nomada fucata. The sequence goes on along the minus strand of OX411278.1, from coordinate 5,641,780 downwards.
TTACATTTGTCGAGGGTAACGCGGTCGAAATTCCATTTAATGGGAGGGGCGGCGGCGAATTCATTTGTAAGAAAGGGGAACGCTTCGAACCACCGCGATACGTGCCCGCTGCAAGACGCAGCGCGTCGCAATACGGATGCCTTCCGCTACGTGCAGTCGCACGCCGAATTTCGCGTTTCATTCTCGTGGGCGCGGCGAGCAACGGTAATTTGATGCCGAATAAACGAGCCGTGTCTGCGCGATGCAGGTAACATCAAATGCCTCACATATCCCGCGATATTAAATGGCACTCGATTAGCCGTGACCGCCCCTCGCGCTGTCTGTTCATCGATAAATTTCGACGCCACGCACATTTTACCCCGCGCCACTACGCGACGACCCCCGCGATTATCACGCAAAAGCGGAATTTAGTTGCGATTCGTGGCCATTTTTCTTCTCCTCCTCGTGTACGTTCCCCGTACTTTCGAGCGGGTTGTTAGGGTAATTAGCGGTTTTGCTGTTACTAATTTCGCTTCTCGTTGGCTGTCCTTGCGAAGCGAGTAATCGTTAATTCGCGACGTATTATTATTAGTATCGAAGAGGTTGAAATTATTGTAAGAGAAATCACTAATACCCGAATCGAAGTCTCGGTTAGGTATTAGAATCATTGCGTAGGCGTGTATATATTAACAAGGTGTGCTCTCTGGACCGTGGTCTATACAAGAATGCCTTCCTTTGGCAAAAGCGTCGGTCGTGAGGATGTCTACGTCACCATGGCCCTTTTCGACCATTTTAGGGTTCGCCTCGAAAGAAAGGTTCGGTAGACAAAGACAGCGTGCATCTGCGCAATGTAAATGGCCCGATCCCCGCCGTTCCTGTACCTCGAATATTCTAACATTATTTTTAAATAATTTGATTCATATTACTCGTGGAATTGCGAATCGTTTTTTCTTTGTTCAGAAAAATTCATAGACCCTTTATATAGAGTTATCTGTAAATGGCTCTCTGTTCGTTTTAGCTGTAGCTGTAAAGAAAGTATTGTTTCCCCGTTATCTGTTTTTCTGCCTCAGTGATCAATAACGACACTCTTCCTGTCAGAATCCAATAAGTAAGTCGAAGCAGTCAATCGTCGTGGCACGACAAAAGAATGAGAAATACTCGACGTGCGGTTGCAATCGGACTTCCTGGTTGTTTTAAATAGGTGACTGTTCTTTGCGATAGGGAAACGCGAAAGTTTCGAGGTAGAAACAACTTGAAACTTGAATCATATAAATCGTTAATTTTTTTAGAAATATACCCTGGACGGAATTAAATAATTAATTGACGAAACTTCTTGCCCAGAATTAAAAACTTTGCACCATCTTATCCACTGTTCGAACGTCATTTTAACTTCGATAAGTATTGCACGACACGCTTTTAAAGGGACTGTACTTGTACATTTTTGAGTAATTCCTGAAGCTCGTTACTCATTTCAGATTTGTCCCTTTTTTCATCGCCCACCGAAACGAGCATTTTAAGCACCTTAATGCTCCAAGTATAAAGTAACAGCAGTGCCTCGTAAACGACTTTGAGAAATTACAACGCGGGAGTTAATTTATTTGCCCCTATTTAAGCGGGGCTTACTCGGCTTAATTACAACAGAAATCGGTATATCGTTGAAAGATTATTTATAAAGGGAAACAGCAAAGATCACAAGAAACAGAAGAGTTCGAATAACATATTTTCTATTTAATTTTCGGTTAATGGTTACTTCGATTCTAAATTCACATTCCAATACTCCGCGTCAAGTCTTTCCAAAAGTGTTTCGCAATAAAATAACCATCCATTTGTCCATTAATTTCTCCGCTCGCAAAACTAGATAACCTGCTCAACTCTGTACAGTATTACCTCGGATAACTGAGCCTCGATAACTATGTAATACTCTATATACGATATATACGAAAATAAATGCCACAGTTTTGAATCATTCAGAGCGTCCAGTCCCCCAATACTAAAATCACTTAGAAACTAGATGAAACAGTCCTAATCCGTGCCTCCTATTTAATCATCCCGATCATTCGATCCCTATTAATCGAACACTTGCTGCGCACAAATCGACCGTTTCCACAGCAATGATAAAATTCATCGTGCCCAATTAAAGTCGACCCGGCAAAGGATCCCGTTCGAGAGACATGAAATCACAATAATTAGCCGGATGCTTTCCGCGTTGAAGAACTTTTCAAGCGTCTGTGTAGGCGTCGCGTCAGATGCACAGAGAGCGAACCGGGACGAATGTCAGACGACGGCGATAAAGGGGAATAAAAGACGGCGGAAAGAAAGTCAAAAGGATACCTCAGCCGAGACGTCGACGGGCAATGAAATAATACGTAAAACAGTTGTTACCCGAACGAGGCAGAGCTCGCTGGATAAACCGCTGCGGCAGAAGGAATGGAAAAAGGAGTTCCGGGGAGAAGATTAGCCTGAAGTCGAGCCGTAGGATCTTCCGGGGGGACAAGCTTGACCTATTTGTCTCATAACAGCGGTAATAGGATCCGGGAGGTATTATAAGTAGAAGTGACAATCGCCGTGGGACAAGCAGTCTGTCGAGTAGGCGGGTGGCAAAGTGAATTGCCGGCGACGGAAATACGTGGAAGCAAATGGCAGGAATAAATGTCCGGTAGGTTTGACGGGCAGCGGGTCGCTTTGGGGCGAAATCAAATTCCTCTATTGGCTCCGACGCGGTGGAGTTACTTATTGTCGTAATTTGAAAACGGTATCAATTCGCGTGCCGCCGTCCGCCCGCTCCTCGTATCGCTTGCGCTGTTTGTTCTGTCGTGGCCCCGTAATATTGGGAAACAGGGCGGCCCTCTGTGTTTCGGAGAGTTGGCACGACACCGTTTCCATCGGGCCTTTCAGAGGCATATGCGAAGGAGGAGATAAGGGCTGTTTTACGACCAGAAATTTTTATCGTAATCGTTTCATCGTCCGCGTACCTTTGCGATTCGACGCCGAGACGATACCTGAGGGTTCACGAGTAAAATTAATTGCCCGCGAGGGATTGCAATAAAACGGGGAGCGAAGGATGGGCCGACGAGCAAACGTTGCGGTCGGTATATTTATTTTTAGGAAAGTACACTTGTCTCTTTTTGACTGAAGTAAAAAGTTGTGCCAATTGTCCCAATTTTTAAAAGAGGGGAAACTTTCTTACCAGCTCGTTGATGGATGGAGGGGTAGTATTTTAGAATAAATCTTGCACGTTCGAGCCACGTGTTTGAGGGGAAGGGAGACATTTACGGAAAAGCAACGAAACGGTACGTCGAATCGGAGAACCTCCGCGAGTGTTAACCGGAAGCAGCAAGATTGCATAAAACAATGGAGGGTTCGCTGAACTTTCTTGAACTTCACCTATCCCGCGATATCGGGACTCTGTCCTCCAGCGATGCCGTAAATCATTCACGCTGGCGTCACTGAGGTAAGGGCAGGTATCGCTGAACGACTGACTGACAAGAATGAAATTTCTGCGCTGAATTTGAAATACCTGGAGCATTCGGATGCCTCGACAAGCTGGTCTATCGATTTTGCACTTCTATCGGATACCGATACCGAAATATCAGAACGTCGAGGCATTAAAACGAGTTCGTTCCCATCCTAATATCCCAACGCGATTAGATCCCTTCTTAAATCTATTATATCGTACTATATCGGGCGAATCCTGCGGTAAAGCTCGGTCATTTCGCTGCCACCGCGGGGCAAACAGAGAGGATGCACTCCGCCGCGTCACGATTTATAAAATTCTTTATTACGACACGCGACGCAAACGTTTCGTCCACGATACTAATCCCACCCTGACGCGTATACGCCGCGGAAGTTCGGAATTTTACGATATTTAATATAGGGAAGAAGCTGCCCCAGATAAGTTCGATGATAAGCCGTTCGCGAAAAGTTTCGGTAACGGAAGATCGTAACCTGTTACGCGATATATTGATCGTTTCGATGGGCATGGACGATTTATGGACCCAAGTAAACTGCGGTATCTTTCTCGATTCACAGGGGCACGATTTTGCCCGAATTGGACTGCAAGGTATTTACGATTTCATTAGAGGAGCTGCGTATGCGAGTAAATTACTCGTTAAAGGGAAAATCGTACGAGATTTGTGTAAATATAGTGGCTACAAATGGGGGTCATTATCGAGGTACGAAATGTTTCGAACGGTACACGAAAATTTATTTCGACCGACTGTTGATCGTCGTAATATTAATGTACTCGAATATAATTAATACCAGCAATAATATCATTCGTCTGCCGTTCAATATAACGAACAACAGAACGTTTCGCGGAGGAATCACCTAGAACGATCGAGCCATAAAATAAGCTGATCGATATCTATAAAAACACTCACGATAGTGTCTTTATCGAAACAAACGAAAAAGCTCGCGGAAAGAATGTCGAACTCTTGCGAGACCAAAACTGATTTTACGCCCAGATTTGCCCAACGTCATTCATTTACCGTGATCGATCTGCCTGTCGTTTGCAAACTCATCGTCCGCGTTCCCGTGACACCGCGCGCTTCCAATCGCAAATGAAAACTGTTTCCCTCGTCGCTACTTTCGCCACCGCCGTCTTGCGCGACGATACGAGACGGCACCGTCCGCCTGTCTCTTATTATTTTCACTTTGAAAAGCGGATCACGATGGCAGTGAGCGTAAACAATATTAAAGGCATTCCTTATCGCGGCAAACGTAAATCTGTGATACGCAATATTGCGACGATAAAGGCGAACGTTTTTCGCCCGAGATCGTACCGACCCGAACGAAGCGTCGCTCCATTCTGCAATATTCATTGCTTCATATGCATGTCCCCGGTTTAAGCGATATACACGATGATTAAGCGGACTCGCGGCGCGATTGTTATGAAATTTTTCATCCTCCATGGCCTCTCCCCGAACGCACTTTAACGCGTTTAAGCCTCCCCGTCTTTTTCCCTTTTACTTTCCGTTCGGGTACTCCCTTTCCTCTTCCACCTTTTTTACCAGCGCGGCGTGCCCGGCGCGAAAATGAACGCTGATATCCAAGCGGAAGGTATGACTTTAATTAAAGCGCGGAAGGATTTCGCGTGAGTTATTTGTTCGGCGAGCTGCCTCGGTGTCTTTTATGTTTCGTACGAAACGAAGAGATTCGCGAGCCGGGGAACGAGGCACGGATATACCTCATTTCCGATGCGAAATTAACTTAACCGGACGACTCCGTTAAAACGGCCCCGGCGAAACGCGTCGATACGAATTGAATTAGATTCGTTTCTCGCGCTGTTCGTTGAAGAGCGCGAGTAATTCATCGATACAGTTGTCGTGTCACCTCGGCGCGTCGATTAATATCCTGAACGGTGCTCTTCGATTGAGCCGAATTAATCGTGGGCAAGAGCGAATGCGTCTACGATTTGAAATTTTCCTACGAGGGTACAACGCTTGCCGTTTTTTCCGCCTATTGTCTTTTCCGACATGTTCATTTAACGGGGGCTTCTGTTTCGGTCGCCCTGTTCGCCGCAATAGTAAACAACAATGATAATAATAGTAAAAAAATGGGAGGACAGTCCGCAGTTGCTGATTAACAATATCGCGAGGTGCAATTAATTAATTCCGGAACAGTCATGTGTTATGGTAAAATATCGCGAAAACGGCGTGAAATTATTTCCATAGAATTAAATTAAACGGGATTTCATTTCGGTCCCGTGTACAGCTGTCCGAAATTAGTTTGAGAGAATTTCCCAGCTACCTTACTCATTTTGGTACGTGGAAACTCGCGCGCGTCACTGGGCTTTAATTTTTTAATTCCTTGAAATAAACGCAGTCGGCTGAGCTGGTGCTCGTAAAAAAGTGGGGAAAACTGTTTACCGAAGGGTTGCAGGAAATGTTGTTTGTTCGTTAAGCGTTCAAAGAACGGGCAGGCACCGTAATCGTCGCAGAAAGTGGAGGTTTGAGCAATTGTAATGTGCAGGGACGATCGCGAAGGGATTGAAGCAAGCAACGTTGTGTAATGGAGTATAAAACGAAACTGGACTATTCATGTGACAATTTAGAAAACATTTGTTCGCATGTTTCTGGTAACATTCATTTCGCAGATGCACATTTATGTACCGAATTAAATGTTCGGGGTAAAATGAACATAATCTAAGCACTGTAAGCTAAATATTTCGGGAAGCTAGTGTGAATACTTTAAATTCTTATTCTTACACCGCTGCCGTCCCAGGGAATTGCGTCGAAAAATTCCGCAACACCGAGTATATTACTCGTGGCTATCGCAGTTTTTCAGTGTACACGAAATTTAAATTTCGCGCATTCTTTAATATATGTTTCTGCCACTTTTATATATTTTCGCAGCTCGCACGAAGTTAGATTACGAAAATTTGTCAAAGGTGGTCCATTTACCATTTCGTGTCTTCATAAGGTTTATATTTTTAATTAATAAACGTCCCTGGTACGTGCTTTTTCATTTCTTGTGACAGCCATTTTCTCCATTACCTTGCGTTCCACACTTTTCTATTCTATTAAGTCCTGCTGGTCCAATTTCACAGAATTCTGTAATTCCCCGCGTTTCTCTTAGACATTTTCTATATCTTATCCAAAGTTTCTGTATCTCTCCTCCACTTTCCTGTATCTTACTTTCAGCAATATCTCGTGCCAAAAGTTTTGTCCCCTTTCTAATGAATCGATTTTTCCAGTTCTTGCCCCTTGCATCTGCAACTGCACTCTCGTCCCTCTCCGATTCCCTTCACTTCGCGTTTTTCCTCTCGATCGTCATTTTTTTGCAACCTCTTCTCGTCTATATTTCGCTATAATTTGTTTCTTTCTTATTCGAACTTGCACGCCACATCTCGCGTTTTTTAAAATATATTATTTCTCGAATTTTAATTGGACAGTGATACTGGAATATCTATTATTTGTAACATTTAATGCTACGTGAATACAATCGCACGAATCTAAATTCTGATAAAATAATGCAATGAAGAAACGTTTTAAAGGAGCAGTTTCGCATAGCTAGCGGACTTTTAAAACAAATGTTTCGCGAACGAACGGGGAGGGGTAGGAGAATGTTTAAATATTGACCTTGCTTATTTTATAATCGTTTTTACGGTAACTGCTCCGAGCGAACGCAGAATTTTTCTAGATGGCATTGTGCAATTTTTGCTTACCTATCGAATAAATGATTCGGCATACCTCATACTAAAATTATCCTCCGAGAAATTTGTCTCATTCGAGAATTTCAATAAGTTTCTCACGTTTTTCGTTCACTAACGTTCCATTAATAAACGAAATTACGCGATAGAAATAATACACGATGCTGTAGCTAAGCCTGTAACGCGACAAAATTCCCACTATCTATTAATACAATTGTCTGACTCGTTACGGCCGATTCTCCTTAAATCGCCGATCCTCTTAATAACGAAATTCCTCCGCTCCAATCGAAATATGATTAATACGTTCATCACTCTCCTGCCGGATAATCCAAGATTGCTAATAAATCATGCATTGGCATAATTTCGTTCAGGGGGTACTTAGAGTAAGAGGCGATGAACAAGCCACGAGTGAAATATGCATTCACGGTTAATTATTGGTTTTTGCTTCGCGGAAAGGGAGGTAAAAAGAGAGGGGGGAAAAAAAAGACAGAAGGGTACTACCAACGGGTCAACGAAAGAGGGTCGCATCGAATCGCGTTGGTAATTTTTCATTTCTCTTTTTCGCTGGAACTCCTCTCCGGGCATAATTTTTTCACGGCTGTCAAAACGAAATATTGAAGGACACTCGAGAGAGAGTCCATAAGTGGCCGGGCAGAATTGATTCAACTTAATTTATTCTCGAGTTTGGTTACGCTGAATAGCCCCTCCTTTTGCTTCGTCGTTCGTTAAGCCGCTGATAAGCAGAAGTTCTCAATTGGCCGGAAGTCTGCTTTCAGCACTTCGCACGTTCCTTCAGGACCTTATTTATCCCTTTCACTGTCGGCCATTTGCGCTAGATGTTCGATATAAGCAAGACACTTAACCCTTCCACGTCCCTTTCACAGACACCCTTCGCCAAATCGAATTTATTATTTCCGATAAATGTGCTCGTGCTCGTGGTATTTTACTGCAATATTTTACGCTTCCAATTTGTTCCCCGCTTTTCATTAATTCGTCTTGGTGGTAATGAAACATCCACGTGGCAGAGGGTGATTAGAACGTCAAACTTGTCAAAGAAATTATAATTACTGGGCTACACTCTGCACTTGATATATTAATGTCACTTGATCCTTTCACGTTTTAGATATTCTTTTATATTGTATGTGTCACGTCGCAGCCACATATCGTAATGCGGTTAATTAAGCATCGAAGTGTATTAAATAACTCTTTCGCTGCGCATTCTAATTCCCCACATTTCGTATCGCTGGTAATAAGCGACAGTAACAATTCGTTCCTCGATTAATCGACTATCAGTTATTTACCCTGTCCCATTGAAAACCCAGACACTTCAAACGAAATTGAAATACAAAACTGGAAAATAAGGAAAGGCGCAGAATGTGTCAATGAAGCATTCTAATTCGCTAGAAGAATATTCAACTTCATCTATTCTAATAAATCGTGATCACGCGAAAGATCGGCCAAGAGCTCAAAAATAAAAAAATCATGCGTCCTGCTAACAATAATGTAACCACGAACTATTGTCGCCGAACGAGGTTTAATTAATGATACGGCGCCCGTTGCGGGTGTTAAAATTCCAAGGGGCATCGTTCGTTAATATTCCCAAACTGTTGGCGTTCGATGCGCTTCCCTCTTCACGTCCCCAGCCAATCGATAGAAATCGATACGCGATACGATGTGACGGTATAATTTCTTAGGTCGGTGTAGAAATTTGTTGCAATATTTGTTGCATGGATATCGTTTTGGGAATACTATAAGCACGGTTCACACTTTCGCTACGGTGAACGCATATCTACGTCTTAAAATATTCAACAATCGTTTCGGCTAAAAATTTGTGTGAACGTTTCAATTATTCAGACAAATCGTACCTTGACTAATTGAGCAGAGTATCGAAGCGTTCATGCACGTATAGTCCTTCGATATGGAGCAAATCGTAACGAAGGGGTCAAGGAATATAATTGTCTAGAAGGTGTTAAAATTCCAAGGTGCATCGTTCGTTAATATTCCCGAACTGTTGGCGTTCGATGCGCTTCCCTCTTCACGTCCCCAGCCAATCGATAGAAATCGATACGCGATACGATGTGACGGTATCATTGTGCACCGTTGCTTCGAGCGCTCTCAGAACGTCGCTCCTTCCTCTTTCTTCCGAGGAACGTTATCTCCACTTATTCCAGGGCGGATGCCTCCCCGCGGGGCTGCTTGAAATAACCACGATCGCGAAATGGTAGTTCCACGCTTACAATAAAGCCCCGATGCTTGTTTCGAACGGGCACCGACGTCGCGAACAATTCGATGTAATCGCGTCTTTGGAAACGTTATGCATCTTCCGGGGCGCCTTAAACGCGGCTGCGGTACACGCCTGCGAATCGCGCGGAAACGCGCCGCTCGAAATTGTCGAGGAATAATTCGAGTCGCGCATGGACGATTTTCTCGCGGAGCGGGGCGCTCAGAAAAATGCGCACGGGTGTAAAGCAACGCATTCTACGGCGGTTCCACGAGAATGAAACTGTTCGCACTTTTGTCTATTCATTTCTACGGGGTTTTATTTCGCGAGGCAACGTACCCTTCGACGGCTGCAAAGGAATACAAGCGTTCCGTTGCGGCGTTCCATTTTCGTTTATTCGTTTTGTTGTCGGTTTTGTCGCCCTTTAAATTTATACTGTTTGAGGACCGCGGTAGATAATAGGGCAACATTCTTCGGAAAATTTCGGATTACTTATGCGCGAATGTTGTGAGTAGCTTTCGGGGGCAACTTACTGTTCTTGTGGAAAATGCGGCGCTTTTGTGCGCTGGAAATTTATACGCCGTGAATATTAATATTTAATATTTATTCTGGAAAAGTAAGAATTTGCGCCGGTAGGATATCCTGCACGTTATCTCGTAGTAATGTACCTTTCTTTTTATCCTCGCTTCTCGGTGCAATATTCATAATCTTTCTGATTATTATTTAGGTATCGCGCAGGCGTTGCGCAGTCCCGACTGCTCTTACGCACCGAGCGTTCCAAATTCTAAACGAAATTCGTTACATCTTCTATCATGTTACAGAACTTAATACACAATTTTATACAATACTATTCGTCGCAAATAAATTTGATCCTGCGTTCTTCATTAATACTTCCACAAACACAGAATGTCCATGAAACGCACTTCTATTCCCCCGATTTGAGGAAACTTCCCCGACAACTATATCGTAACGGTAAACCGTTATTGCCATAATAATGTCTTGCGTTTGTTTCGAACGGAACAATCGATTCGCCCTGTTCAAGAGCCGGGAAGGTAAACTGAACGGGGGTAAAGTCTGCGATACTTCGTCCCGTTGTTGAAGGTCCTCGGTACAGCCGAACGAACTAACAATGGACGACGAGGATAATTCTAAACGAGAACGTTTCCCCACAATAAGATGACTTTTCGTCAACGGCGATGCAAAACCTAATTCCCATTGAAGCTTCGACCGGAATGTCGCTCGACGGATCGCGAATAATTGATCTCGTTCAAAGGAAGGCAAACAGAGTTTTCATAGAGCGCACCAAGCAGACCCCAGGCAGCCCGGTTCAAAGCTTATTGCGTTTGCGCCAATTGTTCATTAACTTTCACGGAAGAATTAACGGATAATGAAGGGGCGGCGGGGGGTAGGGGGTGGAAGTTGAAGTAAAGTCGCAATTCATCCGGGCAGAGAGTGTACTTAATTCAAAACGGCACGATACGCGCTCGTATTACACGCTTTTCATGAGAAATCCACTTGTCGAGGATTGAAGTAGCGAAAGCGGGCAACTGAGAAGCTAGTTTGTCGTTTCCCTTGTATTTGTCGCGGAAGTCGTAGAGAAAACGGGGAGGAGAAAAGAGAAAACGGAAACTCGAATTAGCCGAAAGCCACTCCGAGAAGATTCCCGATTGCGTTAAAGGGATCGGGCTAACTGTTCGACTTGGCTTCGAAACAGGTTGCCGGCCGAAATAAACGAAATGGAAATATGAACGTCGTTTCGGGAAGCTGGGACGAGATCGTGGGTACTGTGCGTCGGTTCGTCCCGCAAAATGTTGCGCTCACGCGATTCCCTTCTTTTGTGCCGATTTTAAACCGTACCGTATTGGAAGAAATTCTTTGCAGAACGATGGAAACAAAACGGGGATCCTGGCGTATCTCTGCGATCGAAATGATTTCTTCTTGCGGTTGTGAGATGTAGTCTGGACGTACGTGATTTAATTTGGGATGCAATGATTGTACCAGGGGGCAGGTATATTTTAATGTAGCAGCTTTTCAAGTAATGCAATTCAGCGTCGAGCACCTGCACAATGGGCGCAGAAACAGCAATGAAAGCTAATAAATTAAAATAACAACCGAAACAGTTATCATTCAATCTCGTTATGATAAATATAGTGCACAAAGTCAGGCTTATTCTTCGTTATTCGCGCTCGCGTCATGTTCGATTATCTGTCTCTACTTATTCCCTCGTTGAAAACAAAGCCCCAGCGTCCCGTTCGGCGATAAATTTACCGATTCTAGTTTCAAAGCGAACGATCTGCTCCCTTTATCAATACCCAGAACCGCAAATACGTTTCTTCCAAGGTACGCCATAAAACTATATGAAAAGGCGACCTATCAACAGTACAGGGTTCTCCTTCGTGGGATCGCGGGAGGCACGAGCGAGAAAATGGAAGAGGAAAATGGAAAGGGGCACGGTGATCGGGGCAATCGGGCGAGTAAACTCGCAACGAGCTTGCAACCTGTTCTCTCATTTCGGCGATATTCGCGTGGCGTTCGCGATTCGTCCGGTTCGTCTCCGGGCGGTGAAAAAAAAAAAAAACAAAACACAGAGGCGAAAGAAAAATGGAACAGCATAGCTGGCATCCACGAAAAGTTAATATTTCGCCGGGGAAAGATCGCGAGGCCAATATCGGCGTGCATCGCCGGTAGGCAGCGTGCGTTTCAAAAGCGGATTAGTCCCGTTGTTGTATTTACAGGTGGTCGCGAAGCGAACGGCTTAGTTGCAAAATTGGCCGCCCGGTACACGCGATTCATCATCGACGGCCGCGTTCCGCCGCGAATTCGCCCGGCTTTCGAATTCCCACGGAAGGAACCTTCCACCTGTAATTGACACTCACGTGGGCCCGGTTACCGTGCACCGTCGCGGGCGGGCACAATTTTTATTAGCGCTCCTCCCGTTTCGTTCGCGCGGCGAACGAATTCGATCGATCGCCCCGATTCCCACGGATCGCGTCCCGTCGCATCCAGAGAACAGACACACTTCTCGACGGTATCGGACGAATTATAATCGCGCGAGTTGCGCTGACGTCGACGCACGATTTTTCGAACCACCGACGGCGCACTTGGGATCGCGCGATTCGCGACGAAATTCGTTCGTCGATTCGCGGATTTTCGCGAACGCTGGATGTTCCGTTTCGTCGTTTCGAACGGTACGGCAAGTGGACAGATGAAGCTGCGTTTAATCTATGCGCGCGACGACAGTACGATAGGACCATTTATAGAATGTGTTGGAATTTGATTATTGCGAGGAAGCTTACCGAAGATGTCGTTCGGGTAAATCAGGAGGGCTATTAACACCATTAGTAGTGCCTTTTGCCGAACCACCATTTTGTCACAGTCATCGATCCACCTGGAAGAATAAAAGAAACGTTAATTAAACGCGCGACCGGGATTAACGGAACGGCTGGGGTAATTTAATCGCAATAATTAATTCCGGGTAACGTAATTAGCGAACCTCTCGGCTTCAACTTTCTGTAAATTTAAGGCAGGTTCGTTTATCGACCGTCTATGTTAATGTGCAAATCGGTATGGGACTTTTAATTTCATCCTGGACGAAACGTCCAAGATGCATCGCGGAAATGAAAAAGCTGGCGAAACTTAGTAGGAAATCATTAAATATCTTGCAGTGCGACATAAACGACCGAATTCGATTCGACCGGATTCTGATTGAATGGGAAATATTGGCGGAAAATCCGTCGTCTGATTCAATTTGATATTAGCTCGTTTCGTGTTCGACGAGTCCCGAGGCAAAAGAGTTGGATAAAAGTGAAAGAATTTCATGTTAATGGTAATACGGTTCGATTCGAGCAACCGGAATCGAAAATGGAAAGAAACTTTAATGATATCTAAGAAGTAAAGAGGATCGACTCTTTTCTCGGGATCGTGAGTAGATTATTACTCTTCGTCACTTTCTTTGGAAAATAGAGGAGCCGAAACCGTCTTTAGGGAACGATCAACGAGACACTGATTACAAGATATCATTGCACGTGCAAACGGGTGACTAATGAGTTTCCGAGTGCCCTGTAAAATATATCTTACAAGTATCATACAAAAGAATCATACAGACTTTTAATCTAATCTAATATGAAAAATGGACGAAACAAACACGAGTAAAAGTTAAACTAAATCCATTCAAATTGAAATTAAATTAACAATGTACAATGCACAATCTTCCCTTTTATTATCCTCTATAATTATAAACGGAACAGAGCGTAAGATTGTCGTTTTGTTTCCAGAATTTAACCAATCCCACGCCGAAACGGGTAACCCTTTAATCTTTTCCCGCAAAATACCGCAAAGCACCAGGGGTGAAGCTTCTTTCGCGGTCGCTTAATGAACACAGACGGCTATTTTCGAAAGCGGTGAAATTATTTCAGCTGGCAAAATTGCGTCACGCTCTTTGAGGAGGTTAATTTAGCAGAAAACAGCAGATAAAATTTCGTCCCGCGTTAAACTGCAATTCGCGTGCGAAATGTCGGGACGGAGCGTTTCCTGGTTCGGCAAAAACTCCTTATTCGCCGACTTATTATCACCTACGCCCACCGCTCGTCATCCACCGTGTCTCATTACCCTCCTATCAGGTAGCGCGAGATGCTTTTTCGTTAGCCCCGTGCGATGCATTAATAACCCGTCCCTGCCGTTTCCATTATCTCGACGCGTAATCTGTTTCCGACCGTGCCGGGGCCAAAAATCGTTTCGGGATATATCATTCGCGGCGTCCGCCGGACAAACGGAATCGTTTAAGCGAGCGAAATTGAAAAACTAAGTTAAGCCGGCCAGTGAACCGCCTCGCAAACCGAGAACCATTAAGCCCCGCGCTCCTTTTCTCTTTTCTATGGCGAGAAACGCCGGACAGTAAGCGGGGAATAGTAAAAGCATAATTTAAAAACTTTAAATGAGAAGGGCGAAGCGAGGAGGCGAAAGATCGAGGGGCGCGCTCTGTTACGTCGGGACGCTCGGTTCACTGGGACTCGAGATACGAATTTGGATGGAAACAATCGCGAAGTAACGTGTGGACGGAGAATTTGATCCCCGGCGATCGAACGAAGGGGATGCTTAAGCAGAAGACGTTCGACCGGCCTCTGGCGAGAATAAACCGGGCGTGCTCCCCGTCGGGAAGCTTTTCGAAACAGTTGAAAATCAGTTTTCCCCGTGCGAGGAGACGGCCTCGTTATCGGTGCTCGCGAGATTCGAAGGGGAAATCCAGACCGACGTTGAAAAACGAACGACGCGAGAAACGCGTGTCGCCGGTGGAAACATTAAAGTCGCGTCGCTGTTTCTGACAGGATTCCGAGGGGACAGTCCTGGTTCTTTGCCGCAGACTTTGCGCGCAGATCAAAGTGTCCGGCTGTATTAGAAGTCTCGTGTCATATTCCGCATCGGCGGAGAATTGGCGATCGAGATTAGCAACGTTGGATTAAAGAATGATAAATGTGTGAGGTGTGAAATGCGTTGCGGATTAGCGCCGTTCCTTTTATTGCTGTATAATTTCTTGGGTCGGTGTAGAAATTCGTTGCAACATTTATTCCATTGATGTCGTTTTGCGAGTGCTGCGAGAAACCTTGGGAATACTATAATCACGGTTCGCACTTTCGCTACGATGAACGCATATCTACGTATTAAAATATTCAACAATGGTTTTGGCTAAAAATTTGTGTGAATGTTTCAATTATTTAGACAAATCATGCCTTGACTAATTAAGCAGAGCATGGAAGTGTTCATGCATGTATAGTTCTTCGATATTGAGCAAATCGTAGCGAAGGGGTCAAGGAATATAATTGTCGAGAAACTTTACGTGGCAGATGCGTGAGTACACATATATTGAAAGTATCCCTCTTTGTTTCATATCCCGTTTCTATCGTAATATTTTTATCTTCTGTTGTGATTCGCATCGCAACATTGAATTTCGGAGTTCAAAATGTAGGTTGATTGTTATTGCAATTCGATTTCGAATATCAGAAATATAATTGGTCATAAGTTTGTGACGGTTTCCATTCTGTAATTTCCGCGTTCCATTAGTCTGTACGAACAGTAGACGGGCATTTATTGATTAGGCTGAGAATAGTAATATTAGGTTTGGATTTCGGCTAACAAGAAGCCGACACGCTGGCTTCTGCTGAACGCCCAGTTCTCAGCAAACAATACCCTCAAAGTAATTACGTATGTATACCTGGCGATTATTGTATTACACGATGAATCGATCGTCCTGCTGGCGAGACTTTTCATATGAAATCCTTGCTGCATCTATGAACGGCATTTGTTAGCGGATTATCTTAAGAATCGATTATAGTAAACGTTAATACGCTTGAGATTAATTAACGAAATATTTTGAGATCAATTAAAATCCATCGTCTTATTAGTATGCATACGATTTTGAAATTATTCTTGAAATTATTCTTGAAGTTATTCTTCCAATTATCACGTACTGATATGCTTTCTTATTTGCTTTTAAAAGATGTAAGGTATGAAATAATTGAAATGAATAAGCATGTACGTATAATTTCAGGCGTAGAATGTTAATAAATATTAGAGCGTAATCATATATCGTCAAATAAAGGAAGGTACATTTGCTATGCTTCTGACGGAATTTCATTTTATAAGAACTGCATACCCGAAGGATTTAATTCGTTCAACTACAGCCTGGTGTTTCATTCTTATTAATATCCCGAAAAAGTTGTAAAAATGTCTTCGTTGAACAGAGGAAATCGTACCGCAGTCTGTTTATAGCCCTCTGAGCGTGCACAACTTTACAAGCGGCAACAGGTGTGACATTTTCAACGATATGAGCATTAATACCTCTAAATTATTACAGTCGTAAATAAATGTATCACCCGAGTGTGTCGGTCACGGCCGAGGCTCGTGTATAAAAATTCCGCTCAAAGTAATACACACGTACCTCCAAATATTTGTATTATAATTTTCTGAACACTAAAAATTCACCAGTTCCCTCAAGAGAACGGAAACCGTTCTCGCGAATAAGAAACGCTTCTCCTGTTGCCCTCCTTTTTCTGTTTCATTTAACTCGAATTTCACGAAGGCAGTAAAATTTCAATTCGCGCGAAACGATGCAGCACGCCGAATTTAAATTCATATTAGAGGGAGAGGTACTTAAAAACAAATATTCTACGTACAATGTTATATTTTAAACGCGCGTGTACACTATCCAGCGAACTTTGCCGAGCGTTCAAGAACGAGCACGCGCATAGTGACGAATATCTGTAACGTAAACCTTTCGAGCCTCCGTTAGAAAGTTTGTTTTATTCGAAACTTGGAAAATTAAATTTAAACTTCGCGTGGCACTACTTGAGGTGGAGTAAATTTGTATAGCGGAACAATTAATGTGCAATGTGACAGAATGATATATATTATTGCGACGTACGATCAGGAGGTACTGCCGGCGCGCCGCGGCGGCCTGAGTAAATTCAGTAGTCGAAGTCGGTGATTAGTCAGACGCAGACCTCGCGCCAAGTTTACCCTAGCACCCTGAACTTCCATAATAATCATCGACCGTCTGATCGATACAGATTCCCCGTTGTTCGTGTTTCGATACGTCTAGACGTATCTATTTATACATGTATTCGAGCGATACGTGGGATAATTATTTTCGTATTAAATTGACTGTCCGACCGGTTGCACCGAAACTTCGCTCTACTTCCAATACACTGTATCCATAATACTCAAATTTTAATTTTAGTCGATTAATTCTCAGTATATTATAGACGTACACAAAACTATCAGAGTTCCACGTTTATCCGTAATTCCTTTCGACAGACACACACACACATACACACACACTCCGTAATGTTATTTAAACATAGATCAATTAAGAAACCATCGATCATATTCTTTTCGTCTAACTTCATATTTTAAATTGATCTTTAATATGCCTCGTTTGCTTGCACATTTAACCACAGATTCTTCCACGTTTAAAAAAAGTCCCCCATTATATACATAGAACAAGAAGACGGCCGCATTCTTCAACCACTTTAAACGATACAGACGCGCCAGCCTATTTATATTACATTTCAGCTACCTGTTTACTCAAATGAATGAACCTTTGAAATCATTTTCCCTGGCATCACCGTCCCCTCGCCGAAAGACATACGGTCTCTTGATAGTTAAGAAGTTACACGTTCCGGGCTTCGTCTGGCCGGGGCAACATTGTATACTCAAGGCTGTCCAAATATTTGTTAAAGAGACCGGCGTCGGGTCGGTCCTTAATTCCCGCAACTTTCCGTATCTCTAAACGGAAACACAGTCGCGCAAGAAGCTAATCTGCATTTGAAATTTCATCCGTGTCGAATGCAGAATGAGCTGGCCGCCACGTTGACCCCCTTAAGCGTGTTCCAGCGATCCGTTAATTCGAGGAAATTTTCGAATAAAGTTCGCCCGTTCATCAAAACCGCACGAACAATCAGCCGTCCAGAAGGAGAATTCATTCTGCCCCGGGCTGGAGGATTGTGTATGCCGAAGTTTCGACGAAACACGACTCGTACGAGTCTCTTTTTTCTTCTTCTTCCCCTTTTTTCCTCCCGAGGGATGATTTACGAAGTGTAATTTTAATTTTGTGCGGGCACCAAGGGACAGTCGCGTTCTAGTTTTGTCGGCGCAGCTTTTCGCGCGGTCGAGGTTGATTGGTTTTTAATTGCTTCTTGATGTTACATTAGTCTTGGATTATTATTATTGTTTGTTCATTAATTTATTAGCCGTTCATTTCTCGTAAACTATCGTCTTACCTCCATGACGGTGCGTCTTATGAAGTTAACGTAGTTCTAGCTGACAACGTATAATACCGCGGCTTTCGACTCGTACTTTCCGATGATATTATAATGCGTCGAAACGATCGAAGCATTCAGGGAAAAGGATAGCCGTCTGTCATCCTCATTGGATAAACGTTAATTGGCATTCGGATGGACTTTGCGTTATTTGAAAATTAATACCTCACCAATGCCACTGTTTCAAAAAGCTGACAGACTTGTTCGATCGACGTTCATAAAATTAACACGAATATTTTAATACAAAATTCAATACGCTGTTTTCGAAAATGTTTAAGATAAAATACGACTGACTAAAATATTACGTGACCGTTACATTATTTTTATAACTCTTGCCGAAGCTTCGAATTGCACGTCGATTTTAGCGAAACTAAAGGACGGAGCAACAATAAAAAGGAATTCTGTAAGAAATCTTATCTTGCCCGGCCAGATAGTTCATCGCGAGTTGCTTGAATATTCAGCACCCTGTAACGCTTAATGGTAACCCAATTACTCGACAAAAAGTTTAGCGACCCATGTGTAATGAGATTAATCGCGTTCCAACCATAGTTTCGCTGAACAAACAAGTCGACTTTCCTCGAGATTGACCATGGAACAGAAAAACGTTAATTAATTACTTTTACCAAGCGTCCGCGCGATGGCGGTGGTTCATTCCCGCAGTTTTGCAGTTTATTTACCGATGATGGTACTCGTCATTGCACCCTGTGTGAAACGATCGCGGCTTTTTCCTCGCAAGAACTTTGATAGAACGGGAAACTTCAATTACCTAGGCCGCGTAGTAAATGGATGGTCTTGCAACATCGTCGACAATAACGAAAAAAATCATAGCAAGAACCGAAACGCCGAAACAATTGACATCTTTAACGCATGCGCTAACGAAATTTGTACTTTCTGCGAGAAATTAGAATTCGATTTTTGTTTGGTAAATATCCTTCGACTATAAATATGAAATAATTTGGGCATAGAATACTTGAAATTAGTCATCGATTACGTGACGAACAGAGGTGTAATAAGAAACACGCGAGTAATAAATTGATCGACGACGAAAGTTGTTTCAATTGTACCCGTGAACAATCTAACGGTATTAAATAGCTTGGGTTCGACAATGGTTAATATCTTACAGTCATTAATCGATAATCCATGATTATAAGCGATTGTGCAGACGCTACTTAGGGCACGGTTCAATGATTGATTCATGGAAACAGCGATTAGTGAATTATCGAAATTTGCCAATGAATTATTCAATGATCGCCAGCTATTTATTCGTCGTATTAATTATGTAATAGGATCGATACGTTCTCTAGCCATTTGAGCAGATCAATCGTTGCCAAAGCATCCAGCTCAAAGAGAATATTACAAGGCAATGATGAAATTTATGCGAATTAAATATTTCGCCTGCAACTCGATGATATAAAGGCATCCAATTATTGCGTGCCCGATCTTCAAACATGGCAGCGATACGAATGACGAAACGTATCGACAATTTCAAAAGGACCTTCATTCTTCTTGATCACTTCGCCAATAAATAATTCCGGTGCACACGCACCGATGACGCATCAGTCAAATATTTCACAAACTTGTTCGAACTCAGCCCGACATCAATTACACTTCCAAAGTGTACCTTTGGAAATCCAAAGTGTCCCAACTACAAACAGCTCCGTTCATCGAAATGAACCTCTAATTATACACGTTTACTATCTAACAATCGATCTTGCGCAAACGAAATTCAGAAACGAGACGCTCCTGTCGAGAATCATTCAACTATCGTTACAATCCGATCACCAACAAATCTATTTGACTTCCATTCACCCTCTCCATCGCATCCACTATATCGGCCCAACCTATTGTTACAGACGGACTCCTTTGACGACCATTAAATCGTCCGCGAACCATCAATTTTCCGCGCAATCGTGCGACCAAGCACAACCGACCGGGTCGCTTTGCAGGAAATTTTTAATTGGCCAAGTCGCCCGACGGCGTTTGAACCGCGATTATCGCAACGATTCCAGGCTCGAGTGCGCGATTTTAATGGGCCCCGAATCTGCACACGCGATCTCGCACGCAGGCCCGTCCAATTCGGGCCGCAACTTCCAAAATGGATCCTCGTCGGAACACGCACAGTTGTCGTTCGCACAGAATCTCGTTACAAGCGAAAACTTTCTCGCGAAACTTCCTCCTCGGCTATCAATGCCCGTCTTCGGCCGTCCTCCGTCGGATTGTCTGTCTTTTCCCTGCCTCGCCCCGTTTCGCGTTCTCCCTTCGTCCCCCTATTTCTATTTATCTCCCTCGCCCCTCCGTTTATGACGTTAAGCGGCTCGGTGAAAGCGCTCGCGAACAAATTACGATTACGGATCGTCCGTCGGTCGTCGTACCTGCCCCCCGCCGCCGACGTCGTCCGTATTGTCGCGTCGAGTACAACGGGTGGGTCGGCGGAAAAGGGGTGGAAAGAAAACGAGAGTTGGAATTGGCCATTATGCGTCGACGAAGGGGTATAAGGAGGGGGCACTCGCGGCGAACAGCCCCGGCCGAGTTTGAAAATGTTTTAAGAGAGACTCGAGCCCGTTTGTGCGGCCGCGGGAAAATTAATGCCGCTTGTTCCGGGGAATAAATTTCCGGCTGACGCGTATTTGTTTCGCCGGATCCCGATCCGACCCGGCCACCGTTTCACGCGGTTTCGAATTTGGCTGGGCCGGAACGCCAACCCGATTCGGCGATATTCTTCTCGACCGGCTAGGTTCGAATAGTCGACCCTAAAATTTGGGTAACTGGAGATAGTGGTGTTTTCGTTTTATTCGTTTTATTATTTTATTATTTTTAAGTACTTTATATTATTATTTTCAAGTACTTCTCGTTCTGCGCTGTCTCCGTTTGGGTTTCGTTAATGAAACTGCATTTTACGTCGAGGGCTCATTTTGGACGATAGTTCGGTTTGGTTATTTCTGTTTTGCGTTATCGCTATTAATAATATCGATAATGACGTCTGCCAGAAACGTGTAGGCTCTTTTGTTTGTTTTTTTTTTAGAATTATTAGACGTTATAAATTGCACAGCTTAAGATATTTCGCGTACAAATACAGTCGCACGGTTGTGTAATAGAGGAGTTAATTTCCACCGCTTCCACTTTTAATAAACGTTCGCGTGATACATCGCGGCGTGTAATGCGGGAATATAAAGCGCTTATGTACATTTCCGTGATTTACAGTTAATTCATTCACACGGAACTTACTTTCTGCTTCCTAGGATGCTTCAGCGCCGCCCACGGAATATAATTTAGCAGGTCGAATTAAAGTTGCGAATTTCGGTACGATATCGAAACACACGGGCCAACGTTGAGCGATTTATCAGCGCGGACTCAATGCTTCAATATTTTCCAGCGAACAAATATCGACACCCCTCGACACCCTCGACACCCCTTACTACTTTTTAAAAGTAATATCTCTCGTCGAGTGCCAAGAACATTACATATTATCATACGAACAACGTATGCATATAAGAATGTATCGTGACGGTAATAGAACATCCAAATAACACACCCGTAATAACAATTTATCTTCTCTCATTAAAACTAAAATAGATGACACGGTCACTCATCGCCTTCGGCCAAATATTTCATCGCGCAATACTTTTCGTTTAATGGAGCTACTATCTGCGTGCATAACTATACGCGCACACGCGCGTCTCTGTACCGAGGCAGCCCATTATTCTCGAACGTATCGCGTGAAAGTAAGAAGTTTGTCCCGCGAACTCGTTACGCTAACTTTCCTGCGCTGTCCTGTTTTCGGGCGATCGCCACGTGGTCAAGGTTCTTGAAGAAGACAGAAAAGGACGAGGGGAAATTCAGTGGCCGACGCGATGCCCCGAGGGGGTGGCACAGCTTTCTATCTACCCTTTGCTATTGTCAGCGTGTTTCCGTTCCTTGTGTGCCCCGTTTCGATCTAGGCGAGTCCGCGATAAAAAGAATAACGGCGATGATCCACGGTATTACGAGAAGTCTGGCGTCGCGGACCGTAGACGTTCATAGCGCTGATAAAAGCAACTTCCACGAGACCCGTCTCTGTTTTCTCGTACGCGAAAGAACAACTGGATCCCGTGTGTTAACGTTCCTTTCGCATTTCTGTCGGATGCTTTTCTGATTAAATGAGAGAGGAGCGTGGCGAACTGACGAGCAGCGAATCGGTGCGCGACGTCGAGAACAAACGGATGGGACCAGAATTTCCGAATCCTCGATATCTTTGGCAGGAAATTCCGATTTCGGTCGGCCGATCGACGCCGTTTCGAATATTGTACACGCGGTAGCAACGTTTGGTTCATTTCGTTTCTTTTCGGTAGGTATACATGTTGCAACATTCGATAGCAGAGAGAGAAAGAGAGAGAGAGAGAGAGAGGGCTAAACTCGTGCTGAAGAAATAGTACGGAGGATTCCTACAGTCCACCACGCGGTCGTACTAAAAATAAATAAATAGAGTCACGGATGGCGCAATCGAAGGTGCAACAGTTGAACGCGGGTAACTGAATTGAAAACATAAAACAGCCGCGACTTTTCAGAGCAGCGGTTGAATATTCATCGGGCAAACGTGCAACTGAATATATTCTCGCCTTTAACACAATATTGCTGCCGGTTACAATACGTTCGTAATTATCGACGATATTCATTTAACGAAGCTTTAATTCCCAGTTTTGCCGGATTGCAATATATTCTTCCGCTCGAGCGTCGTTAAATTCTTGTCACGTTAAATGGATAATTGCTCTCAGTCTCGGACACGTCGACACGCCTCGCCTCGAATCTTCGTTAGACTCGCCCGAATTTCCGCACGAGGGTTCGTTTATTATGAAGGACCAGCCACTAAAACGAGAATCCCCGAGCCAATGAACTAGTTCGCGCAGAATCCACCGAAGCGTAGCGAAAGAATTGACTGGAAATCTGCAGGAATCCGTGTCACTAACGACAAGCGCGCAACGCATTTCACTTGCCCCGAAACTTTCGACTCTCGAACCCGCGTCCCCGCGTGCATCCGCCGTATTTACCAGGCTTTCCCAATTCCCCTGCTTCCGAAACGTCGAGCGCCGTCGAACGACGCAAATAAATGGCCATGCAAATCGGCGGCCGCGTCCGCGGGCAAACGCGTTCTCGTCCTCGTCATTAAATCCGCGACGGGATGGAAAAAAAGGGTCGTGAAACGGAGGGAGGTTCGCGTCCGCTTTCTTCGTCCTTTCTTTTCCTGTTACCGAGGTTCGTCAAGGGGCCGCGACGCCGCGAGGAAATACGTCGTCTAGGAGTAAGTCGTCCTTGTCCTTGACGTTTCCTGACTAACGACCTGGCTCGGTACTCCGCGGCTAATGATCGATTGATTGATGCGGCAGGAAATTAGGGAAACCCGCGGTGTCGTGGTCGGTTTATAAATTTCGCCAGCTGGACAACGCCGTGGGAGAGGGAAAGGGTTGCGAGTCGCGGGGATCGGGAAGAAGGGGGATGGGGGTTGGATCGCGAAAACAAAACGCGGCGGGGAACCCGTTCTCATAACGGAGGCAGGGTCTCCCTTTCGAAGGAAGTCGTGTTCGATCCCGACAAACTTTTCCGGACTTTTACCCGCCTCCGCGGCTCGCCATTCTCCGCCGTTTGCCTCTCGCCACCTCCCTTTTCCCTTTTCCCTGTCGTTTGGCCGGAAAGTCGGCACAGTCAGACTGCGGGAACCACCCTTGACACCTTCCAGCTTGTGTGTTTTTACGATTTGCCCGAGAGTTTTCGGAAACTTGCGGCCGCGCGACGTCGTGACAGGGTCTCGCGGGGGAAACTGCTGAAATTTTGAATTGAAATCCTGCCTTTATGGATCGGGGTGTGTATGTGTGTGTGTGTAACGCGTTTGGCATTGGCTTCACGGGTAGTAAGAACCAGAAGGGTGGAAACCCTTTATTTTTTGGCGGATTTCAGGCACAGCTATTTGGGACGGCTATTAGACTTTTGGGGAATCGAGTGAATCGATTTCTTTTGTTTAATATTCACTTTCGGGGTAGGATTTGGGTGAAACGATATTAATTCAGTATAGGACGGTGACTTTTGCGAAATTCGATAGCGTTTGTTTTAGTCTCGCTGACAGGGAAACATCCCGAACTGTCGTCCCTGAATTTGTTTCGAAAACAGCACGGAAAAGATTTGTTGAAAATCGTCAATTTGTACACGCAGTTTTGTAAACGCAATGCAAGCGCAGCAAGTTTTGTTAACACTTTTTTTAAATACCTCTGAGCGTTCTTGACATGTTTCGCGGAAGGGAACATCGTTAACATTTCTCAAAGCATGATTTCGCAACCTAAACATGCGATTGGGCGGCTGTAAAAAAATACCTTTCCCCTATTTTCACCTGCTTAATATAACCGCCAAGTTTCGTAAAAATCGGCGACGTTCAGTTCGCGATGTTCCCCGGTCGGACAGAAATAATTTCACGAGACGAATTATTTTGTAGTGAAATAATTATCGCGCGGGCATCAGGATTAAATTAAAACGAAATAAACAGGCACGTTATAATTGAACTGTCTCGCAATTCGATTCAAATGTATTTTCGACGAACAAGTTAACGGTGCAAGCTTTTCACATTCTTCGAGAACCCCGAGAATAATACGAAAATCTGCAGCTCGATCAAATTTTACCAATTGCAAATTGAGCGAGACAAACGTCGGTACAAATTTCCCGGACGAAACTTGCGGTCCCGTAAGTTTATTGCAAATTTCCGACCCTCGAGCAGAGGGCCGGTGCAGCGCTGCGAATCCACAGAAAGCACACTCGACAGGCACGAAACAAACGAAGGGGGTTCTACACCGGAACTGTTTGATCATCAGCGACGTGGGCGAGCGAAAAATCGCGAAAACATTGCGCTACTAACCGCAAAGGGACCGGAAGTAATACCCGTTTATCCCCTGGTCGGCGACAAACTGGATCTCTGCGGCGCTTTTTAACCTGTCGCGCAACACACGCTGCCTTTCTTTCTCTTCTCGCTAACCGAAAGGGTGAATCCCCGGTTCCGAGGGACAGCAAAGAGTATGCCGCGGTAATTAATGAAAGTGAATTTCCATCAGGGCTGCTACCCCATTCTTTCTTTCTTCCCCATCCCGTACCTGGAACACTGTGTCGCGCGGTGTTGCGCAAAACACATCGTTGAATCGTCGCTTTGAAAGATTGAAACGGTGTATTTTCGTTGCTCGCATTGGAATTATCGCTAATTCTTTGGCGTACTTGTTTCGAGAAGGAATACAGAATCGTGCGCAGGTAAATTCGTCGTTCGGAAGAATCGCGATGATTGAGATTTATTAGGTGAAAATTTGAAACGTTCTGTATAAATAAATGATGTCAAATACATTTGGCGAATTCGTAATGGAAATTGGAGTTTATTCCGTGCATAGTACTCTCGTTCGTCCGTTAAACTGGCCGAGCCTGATGCTCGACGCAAATCCGAGGACCGTATTATTAAATATTTAAAACGGCATTGTATCGATTCCCTTCTGAAAAGATTATTAACGACGCGACAGATTGTCGCGTGGAAATAATATTTCCATTTATATTTATTCCGTTGAGCGCCAAACGCGATTCAAGTTGTAGCCAGAATACTGTACAATATTTCGTTGCAACATTTCAAACATCTTTTCAATCGTAGAAAAGCTCCCCTTTCTCGGCGGGTCTGCATTCAACTTGTGGATTTCTACATGCAGAATATCTCAAACAGAAATCCTTCCGCTACACTTTACGCCGAATTTATCATGCAACTTCGTTTAAACACGTGCCGCATTCGCGATTCACCCAAAGAAGGACATTCCCATCGCCTTTTTCCCCTCCTATCCCACCGAACGAAAGTACAGAGCGCAATCTTCCCATTCATCTTACAATCACCGCGTACTTCAAGCATGCAGTCGCAAAGCGGATCTCGCGACAATGCGTGTTCGGTTGATTAATTCATCCGACGCGAAGTCTGCTCTATTAGTCAACCTCGCGAGCGGGATTAACATTTTACAAACACACCTTGAACCCCCCCGTGCACCTCGCCTACGGAACCAAGTTTCCAGCCCTAAACTTCCATCCATTCGCTCGTACGTTGAATCCAAAGTTTATCGCCCCCGTCTTAATCCCATTGAGCTCTCAGACAATCGTCCCGACGAAGGGAAAAACGAAGGAAAGAAAATTCACAGTTCCGTGAGAAGATTCGCCTAGACGCGTGGCACGTCCCCTCGTCGTAACAGGTACGTCAAACGACAAGGTGCGTCTGCCTTCGAAGCCCTCGGCGTCCCGGAAATGCCAACAAAAAAATCTCCTACGCCACGAGTTGTACAGGAGCGTCGACCGGAGTCTGCTGACTTTTCGAAATTCTAGAAGGAGGAATGGTTCCCGGCAATTCAGGCATCTGTTCGTGGGCGTAAAATAAATCAGAGTGCAGGTCGAGGGATCCACGGCGCGATATATCCCAGAACGTCGGGTATATTCGGGTGGTTAAGTTCTCGTTGGTTTCGCGGAGGGAAACGACGCGACGTCGACGTCGACGTCCGCCCGCGACGTCTATAGATTTCGTTCACGTCGAAGTCGAAGCACAGGATCCCCGCCCGCCGTGTTCATAAATCTTCCAACGAGATCCCTTACCTGCGCCAACGTTACGCTCGTCCGATCCGACGTGTCTGTGTTTTTTGATGGAACCTGGTCGCGGGGGTGGATGGTCGGTCGAGCATAAATGATCTCGCGAATAAATGAAATTCGTTGTCGCCCTGTCGCAAGTTGTCAAACCCCCCGGTGAACGGCTCTTACGACGAATTGAGTATTACTTTGGGGTTCGGTTACGTAGCTGGCGTTGGTAATAGGTGGTTCTTTTGCTGGGATAGGGAGAATGAGGGAATTGAGGTGGAAAGAGGTGAAATATGGGTGAACGGTTTGGTTTCGTATGGGGTTTCTTTAATTCGAATACGTTTTATTTTATGGGAATATTGATGTTTATAATGGGAAGTTTATACGGCGATTCGATTCGAAGAGTTTCGTGTCTGATGAGTTTGTTACATTATTAGTTCGTAGTTCTCTGGTTTCCAATGCATGGAATTTTGTAAATCGTCTTTTGGAGAAGTTGAAATGTTTTTCTAGAGAAAATTATATTGTTTATTTATTATTTTTGGATTATATATATATATATATTATTTTATTATTATATATATATATATTATATATATTATTATTATTATTTTGTTTGTTGTAGTTCCAGTTACCAATATATTACGATGTTGTCGTCAGTCAATTAAAGTAATTCCCTGGTTAAATAAGTTTATTTATCGCGTATATTTATACAGAATGGAGCAATAAATAAAAGGGAAAATATGTTTCCACAACATTGTAATGACAAAACAAATTTTCATTTAGTCTGTTCAGTTTTATCGACATTCCCCGCAAACAATTAACAATTATTTCATAAATATCCACCGTCTAGTAATAATGACAGTCATGGCATGGACAATTAAATTCGACACAATTTACGACTGCTTCCGGATAACTACTACAATTTAAATAGTCCGTCCATAAATAATTATATTAAATCACGAACAATCCAATGAATTAATTTGCACGTAGATAAAACATCGCAAACGGTTTGAACCATATTTTCCCTTTCAGCGATATACACAAAATTCAGCGGTCTCGAAAATTCAATGGCAGGAAAATTTCCTGGCATCCGGTGTAGGAAAACGGCGTCCGTTTTCGAACGATTATCGCGTTCATCGGAGCAGGTAGCATGGAGACGCAATCAATCCTGATATTGATGTAAAGAGAATCGAATTATCAAGTGCCCGTACGTGCCTCGTAAGAATTGAGTAATTCTAGAAGTGACGTTCGTTTATCGAGATTCGTAGACGGAATTTATTCCTACATCCAGTTCTCGTATTTCACAATTCCTGGCAATCCTCCGATCGTAAAATTCAACGCTGTCGTCAGTCAATTTGTATTATCAGAGGGAAATTAAGCCGAATGGACGTTTGTGTGAATAGAACGATGTAATAACTTCAACTCGCCCTCGTACTACTTTTCCCAAAATTGTATATTAATGAAATACCTCCGATTCCCAGCAGAACAACGATTACGTACGAGCAAAAAGTTTGTTAGGATACCGTTCTGCAAAAGAATTTCGATTAAATTCTAGCTTCGCAGCGCCTAGAAGATTTCGCGTTTTGCAAATGAAATGAGCAACGAATCCCCTCTGGAACCTACCGGATGAAAGCTGGAATAGAAAAATGCACCGGTACGCATAGTATACATACATCGCTCGCATTGTTCTCAGCGTTATTGTAATTCTTCGCGTATTCAGCATATTTGCAGTTTTTCCGCGAGACTGTTCCTGAATTTTCAAGTAATTTAGAAGGCAAGCAAAGGTCTGCCGCGTTCAAAAGGCTGCCACGCACTTGTGCCGGGACCGTTAAAAAAAAAGTCTCGGTCTCTATAGAACCACGGCGCACTCAATTTCTGCATTCAATTTCCCATTTCTGAAAAACCAAAAGCGACGTCACGCTCCGATCGAGTGTAATACAGCACTAATCGAAATGAACGCCTCGACGAAAGCAGAAACACCAATCGCTTTCTAATTCTGTCGAATTCTCGCGCGAAACAATCTCCCGAAAATCTTCGCGTTCGGGAATCTTCGTTTTCGCGACGCCTCGATATTTAATCCCCCTTAATTACGTCAATTTTTACCCATTTCCGATTTGATCGGTGGAACGTCTGACGGAGCGAATCACGGCACCGACCCTTCTTAAGCACCTCTCGCGATTTCTCTTTTCCGCGTCTGCCTCTGTATTCCCGTAATGCCGAAGTCGGCCCAACTCGAGATACGTCCACGTTTCCCTGTAAATATTTGAAGGGGAGTTCCTCGTCGACATTCCGGTTGCCCGCCACCCACCTCGTACACTTTTATCCGTCGAAAGTATCAGAGCATCCGACTTATTTTTATTTTCGACGACAGACAAGCTTCGCTAGTCGAGACGCGTTCGCGTTGAGAGCAACCGCTTAATATTTCATAAAGTCAATTCGATGTTTATAACCCGTGCGCGCACGTTCGTCCTCTTGGATTCGCCACGAACTCGTTCACTTCTCGCCGCGCTAAAGTAATTGTTCCGAGCGGATTGATTGTTGCTCGGAACGGTGACGAATTGTTTCGCAAGAGTCAAAATCGACGCGAAGCTTCGCTGTGGCCCGAACGAAGAAACGGGATGAAAAATTCAGGCCGACCGCTCGAAGCTTCAACTAATCCTTTGTTAAGCGTGGCCTCTATTCAAGAAGGATTCAGAACCGAGGGGAACAGATTCGGGGGGTTAAAAACGTAGGAAAAGAAGATTTATTGCGGCAAATAATCTTCGAATCGCCCTTGTACCTTCGTTCTTGAAATATCTCGAATTCAAACAAATTTCGCTTCGTCTGGGAAATAGAGATTATTTTTCCGCGCAGGAAAGTTCGCTTCGGTTTAAATGTATTTCGAAGTCCCCGGTCGGCGTACTGAAGGAACTCTGACTTTGTTTTATTCGATATTTCGTCGGCAATAAATAACGGAAGTGGACGAAACAGAACTTTTTACTTCTAAATTTTATACATTGAACCAGATTTTGTCTGGTTGACGTAGTTTCTGTTCGAAAGGCAGAAGAAATTTTAAGAGAATTATTGAAGTCGCATTTCCACGAGAAGCCTGTCGAAGAAAATTTGGCAATTCTCGGGATCCTAATACGCCCGGATTTTTGTTTGTGCTTTCTGTCGGTGCTCTTTGCTCTACGCACCCTTCGAGGAACTTTGTGCTGACAGTCACGTCCCACGTGCAGGGTGATCGTAAAAATGGAAAAAAGGGTTCCGGGACCGAGGGTGTTACTTTTCCCTTTAAGAACGATTCTATTCTAAATTCGTCATACTGTCAGAACAAATTTCGCGGCGCGACGTTTTCTGAAAGGTAAGACGTAACTGTCTTCGATTGCCATCCTTCTTGAGAAACGTGAAAGGACGCGAATCTGCGGCAAACATTGTACGCATGAGAAGAGTAAAAAGGTTTATCTTTATTTCATAATAGTTTTACCTTTCGGAAATGTGAAAAGATGTTCGATTCTCCAAGTGGAACGTCGATTAATAAACGGAGAAACAACGAAGAGGAAATTTGTTGTATTAAATGAAATACTTCGTACGAACGAAACTAACTCTTAATTTGCCCTTCGTATCCAGTAAATTGTAAGTATACCCCCGTCAAGCTGACTTCTTATTTTAGAATTCTGGAACGTAAAAGTACCCGTAGTATATGACCCGTTCGCTATTACTTCGTCTTCGGGAGAAAGGGCGTAACGTCTGTCAGATATCTCCTTTCTTTTTAATTCGTGCAATAAAATTTTCCAGATTAAATTGAACAAAGTTTAGAACGGTAATTTGTACCGTGCCGTCTTTTCTTTTCGCGACCGTTCAACCCCGACGAACGCTGCAAAACAGTTTTTAACGTTAAGACCCTGATTTATCATGACAGGTCATTCTCGAGAGTTCCACCGTGAACGCACTGTTTGTTACACATCCCCTTTACGTCGAATTCGTGTGATATAACTTGTAGGTTTTATGCACCCTCTTTCATAAATCCTTGAGGAATTCTTTATCGTTTAGCATGCTGTGCAGCGTGTATAAACGTAAACTTTTACATCGCCGGAGCATTAATAGAGCCTTTTTTGTGGGACAATTGACGGTGCCTTAAAACATGAAAACGACAGGCACGGGAAATAAAAAGAAGCGATCCCCGTATACCTCGTCTTGTTTATAACAAATTGCGTTTATTAGAAGCATTTTAATTTAGTTGGGAATTTGATGACCACTTGTCAGAACGAAGAACAGCCGGGTCAGAGATTGCACGTTGGCCCGCAAGCTCAAATGAAAAGATCAAGCTTGTTTAAAAATGTCGATTCAATAACTTCGACATTTTTTTCCTCTTTCCTGCGGCAGAACGTTAAGCCGCTTTGCTCGTTCCCTCTCAGACAGTAAATCGAATGCCACATTAATAAATAAGAAAAGAATATTCTTGACTAAGTTTCGGTTCGGATCGACCCAGTTTCCTTTAGAAAAGTTAAGGGAGTTCGTGTAAAAAGATGATTAATCCAGATAGTCTCACGGATTTCTATATTGGGATATATATCGTATATTAAAGGCAGCGAAACATCGTCCTCTGTTTGAGTTTATCTATGATAAATCCATTTATCTATCAATCGCGATTTGATGATAGATACTTAGACTAAAGTGCATTCGATGGCGGTATCAAACAAATTCATGCAAATCCGTTCCCCGATCAGTATTCGATTATGAATTTTTCGTGCTTGTCAATTATTCCAGATATTCCTCGTGATATCGTTGAAGTTGTATTTAATCAAATACCATTATCCGATACCGTTATAGAATGAAATTAAATATTCGTTGCGCGTATAGTCGCGATCAACTTCTTCGCTTCGTACAGTATTCCACATTATTTGCCATGTATTCGAAAAAATTGTAATTAAAAGTTCACGATCGAACGTGGACAATAATTTCACCCTAAGGAACAAAGGTAGAATGTCGTAAAAAAAGATCAACGACGGCCCGCCGACGTGTCTCACGAAACGACCATAAATGTGAACATAAGTGGTTCAACCTTCATCCAGTCCTCGTTATCTCCACTTCGCGAATTTACCGACACGACGTTACTCGTCACGGGCCTGGCACCGAAGCACTTTTCTCGCATCTTTTCCCATGATTCGCTGGAATATATTGCCCGCGGGAAGTGGTGCGTCTAAATGTGTTAAAATGTTCGTCGCGCGATAATTAATCGACAGAGGACACCCGTGTGGGACAAACAAACAAACGTAGATTCAATTGCAAACCTGTCTCACTTATTTCTTGAATCGCGTTCGAGTTCCAATCGTTCCACTGCTCGCGACTCAGTTCGTTATTCAGAACAATATTCCTCTATCCGATGCAATTGAGAAACTTAAAGATAACGTTTCACCGTTTCGCTGACCCATTGCTAACCAACAATTAATTCTCGTGATGCTTGGTTTTCGTTAAATCCATTTACACAATGCAAAGCAGTTCCGTTTCGAAACGTTGAAATGGAAGTTCCACCGAAATACAATTTTCGTGCGTCTTTACGACAGAGTTCGTGTTATGTTTTGCTCGACGCGACATATAATTTTGCATAACATTTGCTGCATTACCTTGACGTGGTCGGATACTTTTGCTACCAACTATATTTACATAGGTATGCACGAAAACTCGACCAGTTAAAGAACGGACTGAGTCGCGTCGACAAGAATGTTATTAAAAAGGAAAAGCGACTGACAAATAGGATACTCGAGGGAATAATTTCGCGAATGTACGTGTCTTCTTTCTCCGTCAGTGTATGCGCGCAGGAATAATGGAAATGCCGCAAACTATTTCAAGAATACCGAGATTTGAAACGATATATCAATGACGGACACCATTCGATACCATCGGTTGGGTCTTAAAATCGTATGAAAAATTAACTGCATCCTTTCGCGTTTAGAAAGGGGAGAGAAGTTTATCGACGCTTGATAACATTCATTTACACGGGCTATTTTATATCCCCCGTCAATTGCGATCCCCCCCGATTACGTTCCATCGGCGCGAGCGCGGAATTAAAACGCGGCCGAATCGCGGTGGGCGAAATCGAGATAAATGAATGTCGATCTTGTGGTTACCGATATGTAGGGGCAACAAATAAAAAAAAAATAAAAATAAAAATTAAAACGGAACACGGTCTGTTCTGTTTTTCGTGGGACACTGATATCGTTGGAAATTTATTGGTGCCGGCCGAAATTCGGGCAAACATTTGCTCTTGATTATAAATTCTTTATCGAACAGGTGAACGATGCAAAAAGAATTCGATGCGCCGACGGCCGACTCCTATTTCGAAGAAATAGAACAAATATTTTCGCCGTGGAGAGGAATTTTCACGCGGCATTGCAGGTTCTTTTTCCTTTAATCGCGATCGAACCTTCGCAATATCTGTGCACGAGATTTCTATCGAATATTTTCCGGAATCTTTGATTTGCGACGGGATCATCTGTCGTCGTTCTGTTCGCAAGATTTCCGTTTTATTTCTGCGTTCCTTTGCCAACTACGACGCGCTGGCAAGAATTGTTTACAGGCGTAGCGGAGCACAGAGCCTTCGCGTCGAGAAATTCGTACCATTTACTGTCCGTAAGCTCAAAACGCGATGCTAATTAAGAAGTCGTTGGGGTGAAATTAATAGAGCGATCATCTTTCTGCGAAACGCGAACTCGCAGAAAATTCGCGTCCGATCTTTTGGCCATTTTCTGCGACGAATGTTATGCGAAAAAATTCTGCAAACACTGGCATAATTTTTTAATAGCATTTCAATCATCTGTCGGCCAGCGTCTAATACAATATTCAGTTGCGTACATTTTTAATGGTCACGAGGCACAATTTTCTTTGCCGGCAATTTTAGACGTCGAGTCTTGTAAATTTAGACGAATCTATGAATACCAGAACATCGACTCGGGAAAATGATTCCAGAATGCAATTTATCTGCTCCGAAGTGTGTCACGTAAATTCGTCGGATTCTCGAGATTCTAATAAATAATAAAACATCGATATTGCCACTTTCGTAGATATAATTAAAAATGGATTCTAATAATTCGCAGAAATATTCGAAATGGGAAACGTATCCGGCAATCTATTAGCAAAAGCTAATTGAACTAATAAAACGGTGTGCAATAAATCTCGCATTATTTTCGTTGAACTGAAGCGGACAAAACTTTTCGATAATTCTAATAAATTCGTAGCTTACCATTATCGGAAATTAACGCGATTAACAATTCGCCCCTTTAAACCGTCCGCGTGATTGCTTAGACGCAGCCAGTGCTAACACGCATGAATCATCCCCTGAACACGGGGCGAGTGGCAAAGCAGATAAGAATGAGAACGATGATCTCACGTTGCCGGTTGTTTAATTTACGTTTTTATCGGGCAGAAAGTTGCCGGCCCACGAGTCTCTAAACAATGCCGGACGGGCAAGATTAGTGAATTCTCTGCGCTCGTTTCCCGGCGAAAATTGCTACGACATATTTATAATAAAATTATTCGCGAGCGGAATGGAGAATTGGACCGTTCTAATATTCAGAAACACGAAATATATATTGATTTCGTCTGTAAATTAAAGCAATATTAAATAACACGTGGCGTCGAATGATATTGAGATATAAAATGAAATATTATAGGTTTTCCCTCTAGTATTTCGTTATCGATCAACTCTTTCATAAACAGTCTACTGGTAATAATAATAACTGCCAACGCTCCTAAATTCAAATTACATTCCGCATCTGAACAAAATTGAATCTTCACCGAAGTATTGCGAACAACACCGCCGAGCGTAAGAATTATTCGAAACTTTCTCAAGAGAATCTGCTTGCTCTGTGCAATTGCAAAAATTCTCCGCCACGCTTCGGGACCTAATTTCTTAATGGCGACAGCGTCCCAGATAGGAGGCACGACTCGACAATCGAAACGATTCTTCCTCAACGAAACCCAACAATTACACATTGTTCCGCGATACGAAGAGCCGCGCTCTATTCGCCCCGCGTGTCATTTTCACAATTTCATTCACCCCCCACCGTCCCTGCGTATCCCTTTAATCATTCTCTTCCCTCATGCCAAACCGAATCAACTCGAAAAATAAATCGCTCGTCGCGTCGAAGAAAGAACCTTCCCCGTCGTTCGAACCATTCTCAAAGTTCCCCCGTATCAAGTCACGGAAATCGTAAGGGTTCGCGCAGCTACGTAGAAATGCCCTCTAATTCTTCCTCGTAGCGCGTTCACGTTACTCCTTTACGACCCATTTTCCAGTTTCGCGTTACCAGCCGCGACGCTCCCGTAATCGATACAATTTTCCACGTCAGCGCTTTAATTACAATTTCAATGAACTCTCTAAGCAGCGCAATTATAACTCGCGTCTCGCCTATCCACGGCCTCCTCCACTGGGGCGCGTATACTCGCCGTCGAGAACGCGACCGATTAAAACGATTCTCGTTCGTCGAACATACGCTCCTCTGTTTTCTCCGTTTCTCACGCCGACGACAGGGGAGAACCGGGCCGTTTCAAAGACGAAATAAGGCCGCTCTCGCCGCGGGGACCGGAAAACATGCCGCAGCCACGGAAAACGCGATCTCTCTCCCAGTAAATGAACATCGAGAGATACCGATTCGCTATCTGCGATCGTCGTTCGTTTCCACGCGAAACGAGCTCGTCGCTCGCGGCCCCGTGTATTAACGTTTTTATTTTTATGATAAACAGGAATCACAATTCCGCCCCCGGGGAGCTTTTCCTCTCCGTGTACCCCCTCTCGCCTCGTCTTTCTCCCCTTTCCGACGGGTCGGTGTTTTTCTTCCTTTCTTGTTTCTTTCTTTCTGTTCCTCTTTTTTTGCTATTCCTATCTTCGTCGATAAAGAGGGAACCGGGGCGCGCAGTCGGGATTCCTTGATGTTCGGCCCGCGTTCCCGGCGTTTAATGCGCTAGAAAAATGTTTTCGCGGTCCGGACCGGTTGAAACGCGGCTACGCTCCGCGCTTCATAACTCACGGGTATGCGTGTGACACGGGCGCGACGGTAACAGTGCAGGTGTAATGAATAAATCCGGATGGTAGTCGAATTTTCGGAGGGGCGAACTTTTCGGTGCCAGACGAGGATTTATGGATTTTTAATGGCCCGGTGATTCGGGGAACGAATGTTTGGACTTGAATTAAGTATCCGTTTCGGTGGTTCATTATTTCGATGGTTGAACGTTTCAATAGTTCATTCAACCGTGGTATAAATAAAAATTGGATCATTTGATCGGCGTAGCTCGGGGAGCTACGTATAATTGGATGAATTACTAGTTTGAGCGTAATGCGATAAATATGATTCGTTAATCAGAATCAATTTAGCGCGTGTCCTTTAATTGGTCGCTTCGTTCTTATCGCGATGTACATTGTTTCAAATTGGTGTCGGAAGAAACTCGATGATTGAATACACAGTTGTCTTGAATTAATTACTTATGCTATCTAAAAAAATGTAATAATTCGAACCCATTCGAAAGGTACTCTAATCAGCTTCAAGATTCCAAGCGTTATATAAAAATTGCTTCCGCGAGTATGTCATAAATGTGAAACTAGTGCAGTCTAATTGGAAAACGTTTAAATGGAACGCGATGCCCCTCGCAACTTGCTAGAGAGAGCGAGTATTTTAAATAGTTTGAATATCATGATCCCGGTATAATCTTCATCCGGGATATTTGTGTGAAAAGCAAGCCGTGACCCCTTGTAAAATATAGATGGCCGCTCTTAATGCGGAATGAGTCGCTAGAAATTGCCGTTATTATCCCCGGAGAAAGCCGAGCGAGATAAAAGTTGCAAGATTTCCAAGGGAACATAAGTCAGATTAAACGAAATCCTTCCGAACGGAAGAGCACTCGGAAAATTAACAGGCGCGTCACTATTCTTCGCCGCGAAATACCCTAATTACTAAACATAACCGTCGTCGTCGCCGCGAAGGATCTCGCAAGAGAACAACAGAAGGGAAAACGGTCGGATAAATAATTCCGCGCAAACGACCCGTTTCGACGAATAAAATTTTCTTTCAAATAGAAAAAAAAAAAAAATAGCATATTTATTCGCGTCGCGTGGAAAATCGGAAAATGTTCACCGACGTACCGCGTGGCTGCGGCGCCGGCAAAAACGGAACGGCCGATTTCCCTGGGAAAAACGCCGCTGCCAAGTAATTATCGCGCCGGAACGAATTTTGGAAAATTACGCCGACCATGCCCGATGCACCCTTTCCATTTCAATCGGCCTTTGTGAACACTGCACCCCGTCTGTCCACAGAATGACGGTTAAACGGTCGTCGAGACGAATCGTGAAATTGCAATGAGCGAAACACCAGTCGGTACGAGTAACGTGTTCAAAGAAATCGAGTTTTCCGGTGGTAAATGCGACGTTTCACGAGGGGGGGGGGGTCACCCCCCCGGGAATACGTCGACGCGATGGATTGTTTCAGGAATTTCTTTGAAACATAGCCGGTGCAAAGTTGCTTTTTTCTCCGCGTGCTCGACGTACTAACGGGACCGTCTAATTTTGCAGGACGGTACAATTAACCCTTTTACCGGTGCACCCGGTGCAGCGAGATAATGCATCGGATTTTTGTCCCGCTCGAGCGTCCGTAAAATTCCTGAAAAAGAAGCTCGGAGTCTCTCCTCATTTTTTGATTTTACAAAGCGTCATTCCGGCTGGCGATCGATGGAAATAAAAGTGGGCTGGTACTTTGTGGAAAGCGCGTCGGGAATTATTATTTCGCGAAGATTGATATGAGCGAGCTGCGAATTTGTTTGCGCGACGAATGAATCGTGTCGAGTTTCGTTGCTTTAAGCGTGTCCGGATGCAATTGTTGGACGCGATGGTTGAATGCGATTGTTGCCTAGGATGATTGGATTTGAAAGAGACGACAATAATTGATGCGGACTCTGGACGAACGTAGTGACGAAAACAGAAATAATTCTTACTTCGATCGTTGCTGCTTGTACGTCGAATTTTTATGGAACGTGCATTTACGTATTTCAAAAAAATCGATGTACTTGCGTAACCCTTTGGATTACCACATCTCACTGTAACGGCTACCGTCTAAACAATTACTTAAAACCAACTTCGGGTCGCAATATTATTTAATCCCTCTCCATATCTCGCCGCAAGATCTGCTAAATATTTTAGCGACAGTACCCGGAGTTTGCGCCCCTAATTTCATCGAAACTACAAAATCCAACCCACCGGTATTATTCATAATACGAACTCCGTAATAAAGCCGCGTCTGTCACAGTACAACCCGCCGTTCAGATCAGCCGCGGCAACGGGGTAAATATTCGATCACTCTGCAGCTTAAAATCATCCCCCTTTGCCCAGCAGGTACGATAACCACGACCATCCGTGTAACGTCGTATTAAATCCGCGACAACACCTGTCCGCCGTACGAGGTCCTATAAATTTCAAAGCCTCCCGATTGGATCGCTCAACCATTCATGACTCTTTATAACGCTTCGCGCAACAATCGAGATATTACGTCCATGGCATTAAAGGACTACAACGATGCGCGAACTTTCGCCACCGTTCACGCCGCGCCCTACGACGATGCATTTATGGAAATGAGAAACGTTATCGGGGGATTCGACGGGGAAAGCCGAGGGAAAGTATTTTCCGGGTGTTCCATCGGTGGTTGGATTTTTTTTTTAACACGAGAGCCAGCAACACGTAGACACGGGGATGATATCGATGGTAGTTCGCCGCGAGGGGGAAAAAAAACAACCGTGCGACCCGAACGCAATCTAACTTTCAGCCCGAAACAGTGGGTCATGCAGGTAAGAGAGAAAGGAATTAACTGTTCATTACCGGTGAACCAGAAATAAGTAGGAGGGAAAGTTGTTGTTTTTTTTCTCTCTCCTTTCTTTTGTTTTCCTTCCTATCCCTCCGCGGACTGTATCGCAGTCGGGCGTGAATTTCCAGAGGGGTCCAACGAATCGCGAAATTTCGCTGTGGAGAAAGTTTTTTCTCCTTTTACCAATCCTCCCCTTACCACCGCCAACCACCCGCGCTCCTGCTTCTCCTTTCTTTCCTTCTCGCTTTTTTCCACGGAACCGGCGAACGCGTTGTCCTCGCGAATAATCGATCGGTTTCGCTTCAGAAATTTGTCGGCGGAACGAACTTGGCGAACGTGTTGCAGGAACGTGAAATCGTAGCTGCCGGGGCTCGCTGTCTTTTCGATTCTTTTCTTGTCCCTTTTTCTTTATTTCTTACGGTGTCCCCGGACTCTAGCACTCTCTCTCCCTTTCTTCATCCACGAGACTCGCCTGACCTGTTACCTCTTCGATGGAATAGTTGTCCAGGACGGTTGCTTACGTTCGTAATTACGAATCCCACGTGTCCCTGACTATGACGCATACGACGTAACCGGACAATGAACGCGACGAAATATCCGCCAGGTATTTTAATTCGTCCTCCCATCGATTATACTAGGCCGCTGTAAAAATCGTTTCGAGGGAAACGGACGACGATACGATTCACGACCATCGCGAAAAACTTGCGCCCCTCGTTTGAAATTCGCCGCGACGTTCACGGGAGATACAAGAGAACAGGGGAAACCCGGCCAACCGTGAGATTTATATGGCGAATTTGTACACCGGTTGAACAACGGGACTAACGATTCGCAAAGGGGCGCAGAAACGCGAGAAGCTAATTCCGTCTATCTCGAATTTCGAGCACGCGATTATTCGCCGTTGTTGCTGTATCCTCGCAGCCGGCAGGAACGTAGGGCCGAGGACGGAACGACGGAGCGTTGTTAACGATTAACGGAGTTAACGGTTAGGGAGAAGGCAGTCGAGCGTCCGGACTCGTTTCTGTCTGCCGCGAAGTTTTTCTCTTAATGGATGGGCCGCGTTGCACGGGACACAGATGCAGTTTCCGGAAATTGATCGTTAAACGGGTAAAATGGGATTACGGTATCGGTTATTGTGATTCGCGCTAATTAACTGGCCCGACACGGGTAGACGGAAGCGAACCGCATTCGTCGCATCGATATGTTATTTGGTCGACGGTTTGATCCCGACTCGAGAACAGATTCTGGTTGAGAGATTTTGTTTCAGAGAGGTCGGGAAGTAAATGGTTAATAGACATCGAGGATGTAGTTTCATTGGCGACAATGAATTTCTGTCGGTGAATTTTTGGTAGAATGGTCGTACGAAATTATAGAATTAAGAGAGAGACAGTAGTAGAAAATTTGTACAGCCCGTTACCAACAAATTTTGCTGCTTTGTATTTAACACATTTCGTCGAGAGCTTTAGCTTGCCAATGCTTTCAAATATTTCCAAATGTTTTCCTGCTTGGAAATATTTTCCGAGCGTTCGCAAATGCGTTTGAAGGATCAGTCAATTAGCCAATCGGACGTATCGATACTTGAAATAATATATCAAATAATTTATAAATGTATAATCGCGATTACGATCGAGAATAAGAGGCGACCACGGTTATAGACACGCTTCTGTCGATCATTTGTTTCCCACTGAACGAATTCATGTTCTTTCTTTCTTCCGGTTGAACAGCCGCAGCATAACTGCACGATACGCGGCGTTGGACACGTGTTGAATATATTCACTCCGGAATTAACTTTCGGTTTATCAATCGCATAACAAATATATCGCTCCGCGCGAGAGTTCATTTCATAGCACGGGCATTGAATTACTAAATGCACAATCAATACATCCAGTCTTGTAGCTGGTATTCGAGTGTCCGAACTGTAAACCGCGGTGCAATTTGCCCGCTTCCCCGACACGACTAACGCGCAAATATTCTTTCGATACGAACCCCTAATGTGGTCGCGTCAATTATCCGAGCCACGTTCAAGTGCGAGCAGCATTGAACTCGTGCTACCAACCGCACGAATTTCATACCAAATACGACACAACGGTGGCAAAATTAAGTATAACGCGAAACCAAAATTGCACTTTACCAATTCCGTCCTTTCGTTGAAACAGAACTGTTTCCACTTAAACGCGACCCATTCAATATTATAGAGAATCCGACATAGAAAATCCGAGCAAAGCCCGCAATAAATGTAAAGCTTAAACGTAATCCAGCAGACGTCGTCGTTAAAAACGGCAAGCGTCAAGCCGCGAAGTTACGCTCGCGAATCGTCGTGGCATAAATACGAACACGCGGAGGAGCAACGAAATTTCGCGAGACTCCATCTCGCTCGACGCCATTCATGGACGAACGCGAAGGGACACTCGAGCGTCCCAAGGAAGCGGGACACCGGCGCGAAAACGCTAATGAAATGCACGGGCAAACACTGTAAATCAATTCCGGTGTTGTTCGAACGGATCCCCCGTGATTAGAGGGCTCCGACTAATTGCCCAATTATCGTAAATTACAGGGACGATTGAGGGGGGGGGGGGGCCACGAAAGACGCGGCGGCCGCGGAATTTTCGTCTCCGCGATGGCAGGGTCGTCCGCGCAACGGCGACGCCACCGGGCGTTCCGTCGACCGGTGTACGTGCATTTCGTTCGCGTCTCCGTGTTCGACGTGTCTCAATTAAAAACAATAACGAAGACACCGGCCAGAAGTGGCAATCCAATTATTCCAGCGACGTTTCCGCCGTTTATTTCGGAGCCGATGGACTCGGTTGGTTCCAATTTTTTCTCGCGTTACGATGCACGCTTCGAGGGGACGAATAATTCCCCAACGATGTTGCCCCGATTCTATTTTAACCCATTTTCTCCCTGTCCGATCGCTTCCCTCTTGTACCGACCCCTCGTTCGGGCTAACGACGAGATCACTCCAGTCCGTAGGTCGGAAAATTTCGAGAAGTCGACGGGCCTTTCATTTTTCGAAACGCGAGTCCGATGGTTCGCCTCGTCGCTGATTGAACTCGTTTCGAATTTAACCGAAACGTTCACGCTCGAACGCGACATCTTTCGTTAACGTTAACCCGATCGTTTCTATCGCGGATTAACGAAACGATCCTTTCGTCGAGGGGCTAGTGGGGGAGGGTTTACAAGCGCCGCGTTTTCGCCGCCAGAAAAGATTGGGGTTGTTGAAAGTTTCGCGGCGGGGACGAGACGGCGAGTCCGCTGGGAGAAATCGCGAAAAGAGCCCCTCGATGGAAATTAGTTTCGTTACCCGTTGCAACGGCGAGCCTCGTGTGTTTTCGAGTTACAGCCGGCTGTAAAAATTGCTCCGTTAATTGTCGCGGCGCTTGTGCATTCATTAGCGCCGGAGGAGCTGCCCGGCACAATTATT
This sequence comes from Nomada fucata, assembly GCA_948146005.1. Classification (NCBI taxonomy): domain Eukaryota; kingdom Metazoa; phylum Arthropoda; class Insecta; order Hymenoptera; family Apidae; genus Nomada; species Nomada fucata. Next base: position 5,599,779 of record OX411278.1, on the reverse strand, counting down.
CCTGTACTTTTGTCGGCGGGCCTCGCGGACGACGTTTTTGAACGTTGTCCGTCTCCGCGTTCGCCCGGGCTGACTAAGGATCCCCGAGGAATATTGAACCCGTCCTTTAAAACGAGCACGAACAACATGCAACATATTTCGAGTCCCCGTTCGATACGGTCGTGAGAAATCGCCTTCGACCTTCGATATTGCCTTCGATCCCTTTCAACACCCGCACAATTCGGAGCCCGCGCCTGTCTCTGTGAAACAAAACGGGCCAGTCCGTTGCACTACGAAAACACCGAAGGTAGTTGCATAATTCTGCTCTCGGGCAACGTCGGTTGCTCGACGGACACAGCGAATTATCATTCACGTTTCACGTCGGTCGGGGTTGACGTATCCGACTTAAATCGTCCCGACCGCGTGATGGAGCGGCTGACATAAAAAGCTGACCGCGTTCAGATCGATTGATCGAGGGGAACGAGCGCGATCGCGTCGCTGCGTTCCCCACGAAACAACCGATCCCCCTTTTTCCACCTGTCCCCGATCAAATGCCACGAACCTTCGTTCCAACAATAATCAACAATACTGAAAAGAACATTCACTGCTCCGGTAAACCCCGTCCGCGTAACCCGGTTCACGCGTAAACGATCCGAGATTCCCGGCACACCGCGATCGTTCATTCGCCACCAGCACGGTCCAGGTCGAATCGACGGCCGGTCGAGGCTTACGTAAATCCGCGACTCGGTGCCGTCGATTTCCTCGCGGACGATTTCGCGTCGCGGTCCCTGGACAACGCGAAACGAACGGGACAGCCGCGTCCCGGGGAGAACTCGCGGGACGGTTTCGCGTGAAACGAGGCCTGAAAATTGCACGCGATTCCGCGCGACGAACGAACGGAGCAACCTCGACGACGAAGTGGGGGGGGGAGGGTTGGCTTGTCCGTGTAAGAATTTCTGTCAAACCTGCGCGGTAGTCCTCGAAGAAGTTTCTCATATCTCAAGGCCTTCTGGGCGAGGATCGTGCGAGGGTAAACTCCTGCGGCATCGCGATGAGTTACGTCGCGGGGGGGGTTGCCGCTGTTTGCACGCGCCTCGCGTGGACGCACGTGATCCACGCCACCTGTCCGTTGGCAACGGCCGTACGCACGGACTGAGGTACGCCGGTAAACTGAATCTGGATCCTGACGGTCCTCCTTCGCCGAGGAGGCCCGGTCCGTGCAGGACGAGGCGCGCAAACTCGTTGGAACGCAGGAGCGACGAGGCGCGACACCGGTGCGAGCAAGAGAGAACGGATGGGTGCGAGAAGAGGGTGGACTTGAGGGTGCGAGCGAGACCGGAACCGTCGAAGGGCGCAGAGAACGAAGGGGGGGAGAACGGGGACGAAGAGCGGAGAATTGAAAAAGCGTAAGGGCTGAAGCCGGGAGATGGTGCACCGTGGAGGAAGGACCACGGGTGGTTATAGGTGTAAGAAGAGACGACGAGGATAACGAGCCCGGGCGAAGAGAATAGGGGGATACGCTGTGATTGGGATGATCGAAGGAGAAGGAGAAGCTGGAGTGGAATCGCGACGGCTGGGGGGAGGGGGGATGATAAGTGTAATAAGGTGGACGCGGGGAACGGTGTAAATAATGGCTCAGATATGGCACTTGGGAGTAGGGTTATCGCGATGCCACTGGAGACCCGACCGTGGGATAATTCCTCGCCCTTTATGCAGACGGTGGTGTAACGTTAAGCCTGGAGGTGCAGTCCTGTCAATCAACCCGTGAGATGTGAGAATTTGTGGGCCCGGTTGATCGGGGGGATTTTTTCTCTTTATGCCGCTCCGAGGAATCGATTGGTGAAAAATTGTATTACGCAGGGTGTATTCGAATTAGGCGTCGCTGCTTCGGATTGAAATGAGACGCGAGTTGTTTCAGATAGATCGCGGTCCTTTAATTTACCGCAATGTCCGCATTGTGACGTTCCGGTTCATGGATCGAGATGTCTGACGATCGAGGGTAAATTTCATCGATGGCGGACGCGACATTGTTTTTTAGGTCACCCACCGTCTTTGGTTTATTGATATAAAGTTTGCTCTGAAAAAAACCTAGGGGCGAGGTCTAATGGTGTCAAATCGCATGAGCTTGATGTCTCGTTCTCGAGAAATAATTAATGTTATGAAGTGAACTTTATATTAAAATAGGGAAACATACAAATTCTCGAATAATTTGTTTTTTTTTTGTTCGGTGCAAAGATGTGGCACTCAATTTGGATAGACCTGTACTTGCTATACTAATATACCACCCCCATATTATTACACACGTCGTTTACCGAAAGATTAATTAATACGAATCGAGTAATTCTCTTAAAACGAAGGGTTTATTATTAAAATTTCTGTACTCCTCCTGCGATCCTAAACTTCTTCCAAATAGTGCATATATCTCTAGAACGTGTTAAAATTCGGAAAGAATTGAAATTTTCGTTCAACGCGATCAACGACATTACAAACAAAGTTCAACTTCCATTTATTTGTAAACTCGGCCACGTTGCAAATCTGTTCTACTATATCAATTCGCAATAAAGATAGAACGTAAATATACCCGAACGAAATTGATCTGGCGTACAGAAAGGAAGTGCAAGTTGAAGTTAACCGGAGAGAATATGTGAAAAAAGGATAAGGACAAAAGGAAATGGGGGGACAGTGCATTGGAAAGCAATGGAAGCTGGGGCAAGCAGACGAACAGGGGTGAAAGGTAAAGACAAAAGGAAGTGGGAAGGGACGATGCATGGGGAAAATGGGAAAAATTGCCTGGAAGTGATTGAACATAAGTGAAGAAGACAAAAGGCCGGTGAAGGAAGAGCATACGAAGAAGAAGTGGCACTCTGGCGACAAATAATTCGGAAAATTCCATTCGGTCGTTCGATCGAATCGTTCTAAAGTAGACTTATGTTAAATGTACGCAGCAGTGAATATATTACCTACCAGCGAACACCTGTCAATAATTAAACATCCTAAATACAAAACACTTTCCCCGTACAATCTACTGCCCTAAAGAAGATCGTCGAACGCCGACGAAAATCCGTGCATAGGTCAGCTGCGAAACAGGAAATGCAAAAGGGGAGAAGCTACCTGTTATTCGAAGTACACCGGGTCCGAACCGAAGAAAGTAGAAAAAAGACGGGCAAGAGATGTACGGAATCGAAGCGAATAACGGAAAAAGAATAGCAAATGGACAGCCACGTAGAAAGGCGAAGCGAAGGAATCGTGAAGGGAAGCATGGGCATGATTCAATCGCAAAGACCGTGGACCCTCAAAGGGAAAAAAGCTTCGATAATTTGCTACGATGTCTCGACGGAAGTTGAAACGTGGAAGACAATTCGTATCGCCGTGGCTGGACCACGTGTACAATAAACGTAGGAAGGGACTTCCGCGGAGTGCATTATCGTTATTAGATTTATGATACCGTGATACGCGAAGATGTCGGTTGAATCCTAATTGAGGGAGCCTCGCGGTTCGTCGTGAATCTGCCGTGGAATGTCAGTCGACGAAAATTGTGCGCGAGTTCTCGAATCGCGCGTTGACGAGTTTGGTTTGCGAAATTACACCTGGGATTGGGTCTGGTGTAAATAGAATTCTTGGAAAATCTGACGGGAGACGATTTCCCTTGCTTTTTCCACAAGGTGACAAAAAAGAATGAAACCTTGCGAAACTCGAAACTTATTTATTTGAACCGGTTTCAGGAAGCACGTGAAACTGAATTATCTTCGTCGTCCGTGGAAATCGTTGAACGTTCTTGTGCGGGCACGATGACAAATTTCGTCCTCGTTTCCATCTCCAAGATTGACGTGTTACAATAGGTTTTATGAGAATTGAGGATTTCGTTTGAATTTCGCGAGGTGGTGTTCCGGCGTGCGTAAAATTAGAAGGGCGTTTAAGTGTCGCAATTCCAACTAATTCACGGGGGACTCTGTAGAATCGGGGGCGATGAACGTTTACCGCGGAATCGATCTCCCGTGGACAATCGCTGCTCTGCAAATCCACATACGAAGAATGAGATTTAATATCCGTGGAATGTCAAGCCTTCGAAGCCCTCGATGTAGAACAGTAGTTTTGCAACAATTACACACTCGTATCTTAACGCGAAATACAGGGAACTGGTGAATGTGACGCGGCATATGTTTTTCCGTTTACGATTCGAAACTGACTTATCAAAACTGACAATCGTATTACACCGATTGAACTGTAACTGTGAACGGAGAACCGACGAAAGTTGAAAGCGACAGATCTTCTCTTCTTTCCTTGGTGCGTGAACAACAATTGAATTGACGCCTGTCCTTAACGCAAGAGGTATTGTTGACTGGTAAATGGTATTGGACTGCAGGATTCGTTACGTTTTAATGACGGTACTCGTTGAGCGCAGATACTGTCAAAGGGGTTGTTTTTTTTTTTTTAATAAAAAAATACAATGGGATTTCGTCACGCCGTTTCCTTTTTATCGTTGCAGTCCTTCCATTCTTTTCGCTGCATTTGTGGCCAACTCGCGGGAAAGCATGGCCGCAATGTCAAAGACCACGGCACCCTTTGAATACCATTGAAAAATATCTTGTTATTTAGAATTTTCATCGGTTAGATGCAATTTCAAGAAAATAATACGAGCACCGTTGCTGCGAAAATTCTTTGTCAGCGTAAATCTGTCAAATGAAAAGCAGAACACGCGCAGGGAACACGCGTTCCGATAACTTTTCATCGAATATTGAGTTAAATAATATATTGAGTTAACTAAAGAAAATAACAGCGCGCGAATAACTTTGCGAACATCTATGCAACTTTAACGCAAATGAAATCGAATCATTCACTGTCTACATTTATCATTAATTATTTACTTAGCAGCTTGACAGATTATTAATGCTGAAAGTGGGGAAAGTGGAAACGTCCTCCCCTTTATCCAAGGACCAATGAGCCTGATAGGTGGATGGTTTCCTAAAGCTTTCAGACGATGCCCGGGACGAATTTTGTCGAAGCTCACGAGAAGTTTCAGGCGAGTATATCCGCGCGAGTCTGATTATCCAGAAAGTTGTAATCAGGTTAGGCCGCCAAGGGCTGTGTCACTGTTGGCTGAAAATTAATAGACGCCAGCTCCGTCAAGAAGCTGGCGCGAGCACCCTAGCTGCTCTCGATGATAGATTTCATAAAGAAACAACGTCTCTCAAACGAGAACCGTCAGTTTAAGAAAAGCCTCGCGCGATTCACGCGATTCTCCGACGCTTATCGCGCTCGCAAAACGCACGGAAAGAATCGGACGAAAATCCATCTCGACGGAGGGACGGACGGATGTAAATGAATACGACCCATCGTTGGAAAGTATGAAAAAAATTAGCCCGTCCCGTATAAACTGTGGATTGACCGTGCTGGAAACGAGACGAGGGGAAACGTAAGCTCGGAAATGTGTTTTAAAGTCGCGCGTTCCGTTCGACAGCGAGAAATTCATAGGTCGAGAGGGAAATCAATCCTGTTCAACTGTTTTATAAATTTTTCTTTCCCTCGTCAATTTCCATTTCGTCGTTAAGCAATTTTTTGCCAGTGTCCGTTGAGTTCGTTGATTGACATCTCGATGGGACTGCACGAGTCGAGCGTCTTCGAGGGATGATTTCGTGCGATTAGCTCGCATCGTTTATTTATGTCACGACGTCGATATGAATAAAATATACAACGCGTTGGCGGAACGGATATGCTAAGCCGGCCGAGTGTTCGATAAATTGCACGTAATGACAGTATCGATCGCAATTATTTAATATCCTCGTTGCAAGAAGGCATGCCCTGCCCCCCCCCCTCTCCTCGGAAAAGACACGGAAACAACTTTCCGATGGATAACAGCCAAGTAACAACTTGCATGTCATTAAGCAAGTTAGACGGTGCTGGGATTTAATTAACTCGTTTCGATACTGCCAGCAGGTTCGTGTTTCGCAATTGTTACAGGGGGTGCAGTAATTTCAATCTGCAACGTTTTAGGAATCGTGTAACATAATTAAAAGTTAAGTGGATAGAACGCTCGGAGTATTATTACGATGTTACATCTGTTACCCGTGTCAGAATTCTTTCTACCAACATTTTCGCCCTTTTTTTTTTTTCAAAGCTGCTCGAAAATAGTATGCCGCACGGGGACACAAATCGGAAGAATATGTTCAAATATATATTTCTATCCGTCAGAGCGGCACGCGATCGTTATTTCAAAAGCAAAATAGCAACTCGAAACGGAACGATTTCGAAAATTATCGCGCTGTAAAAGATCCTCGAGACGTGCGCGGAAAATTCGGCTTTGTGAAAATATCCATCGGCCCGTATTCGATTTTCGAGAAGCTGCCGGACAAATCGGACGGTGCTCGACGCTTCCCGATGCTCGAAAATATCGCCGAGAGCTTATTCTGAAATAACAAGGGGGAACGTCGCGCTTCGCGGTCACTCCTTCCGTACGTCGAACCGCCGGAAATACCAGAAACTTTCTTGCCATTATCCCCGCTGCCGGTATCGATCATTTCACGCGCAGGGGAGTTAAAAAAATACGGTTAAAATTGAAATCAAATGAAGCGAAAAGTTGAACGAAAAAAAGTTGAAAATTCCGAATAAAGAATCAACGAAAATCGAACGACAATTCGATGCAATATCGCTCGGCGAAACGATCCGTCCTCGCACGGGACCCTCGCAGCCGCCTCGTCCCCGAGTCAAAGCGGAATATAATCCGCGGCGCGGTCCGCGAAAATTCCGCCAGGATCCGCCAAAAAAGAAGAAGCAACAAAAAAGCCAGACAGTCGCGCGTAGACAAAGGGTGGGGAAAGCAGATAACTAGGGACAAGCGCGACTCGCACAATCCGCCGCGGCCGCGAAACGAATCTCCATTATGCTCTTCATTTTCCGGGGCTGCACGGCGATACACAGGCTCGCCGAACACGTCGGTCTATAGCAATTACCGTCGTCGTAGGAATGTCCATGCGCGTCGTCGCGACCTGTTAAACGACACCCTGACCCAACCGCCCACCCGCCCGCCGGTAAAGTTTCTTTGATGTTGCGCCCGCGTGTTAGCCGGGCGGACGCGCGTTTACGTGGCGGCGCAAGAACGCCGCTGCAACGAAATTCGCGATGCCCGTGAAACTTTAGCAGAGGCGTTGCCGGGCCCCGTGACCGCCGCCTGCCCCTGGCGCAGTTCGAAGGATTTTTGTCGGTGAACCGGCGCTGGAACATTAAGGACGCCCGAAATTGATGACGGGATGTCGCTTCGTTCGCGGGGGCGAGCAGAAGGTAGAGGCGGAAATTCTTTGGAATAATTCTGGACAGAATTTGGGGTTGCGCAGAGTGGACAGCGAAAGTATCGGATGAATGGAAGCGTGAGGGAGTGAAAGTTTTGTTCGCGACGAATGGGCGATGTTTGGCTCGCGTTTGGGGGCGGTTTTCAGCCCGGGGGCGAAATATTTGGTCCTGGAATGAATTAGAATGATTTCTGTTCGGATGATAACGTGGTTGTGCGGAAGGTATAGAGGTAGAGGTATTAAATAATTGCTTCAGTATATTGTAGTTTGAAGTAACATTTAAATATTGCTTCCGAATGGGGCCTCGTTTGTATTCGTTTGATTGGAACAGATTTGTGATCTGTCGGAGGATCGTGCATCTGACTTTTAAGTGAACAGAATTTTTTGGTATACCTTTTCGCTGCGGAAATGAAAGGAATTTTGCTATTTTCGTTCAAGTGAGCTTGAAATTTTGAGACGGCAGGGATTAATGAGGATATTGTACCGAAAGGTGCGCGAAACTCTTTTCACGTTTTCGAATATAGCAACGACAGCAATTATCGCGCGGCGAAATGCGCCGGCCGACAGTCGCGACGAATTAAGCGGAACGCGAAATTTTCTTTGATGTCGCGCGCGGCAACTGCGCCAGGATTTAAATCATAATTAGAAACCGTTATGCACTTACTAATTACAATCGTCGTTTGTCACGAGAAACAGAATGCGAACTGTCTCGCAATTCACGTTCTCGATTTTCGTTAAAAAATACAGCAGAAATATTTCACATCTGTTTCCTGGAACTTTAATCATTATAATTGACCGGTTTCACCGCGTCGACCATGATTCCAATATACTGTTCAGAAACGGATTACTCATTTTTAATAATTACACAGAGTAATATTCTCGTTCGTTGATCACAATCGCTCGTGCGAACGCAGAAGAATACGAACCGAATCGCAGTTTTAACGAAAAGAGGGCAAGGAAATTAAAGCGACCGCGAACGTTATTCGAGGAATCGTCGATTATCGCGGACTCGCGAGATCCTAGAAATCGTCGACACAAAGGTAATTACCCATTGCGATGAATGGCCTGTGCGGATCGTCGCGACAAGTTAAAGGGACGTCGTGGAACTTGTAAAGTTTCTTTCATGTCGCACATGTCCCCCATGCGAACGCATTTACATATACGCGGGTTTACCCGCAAGAACGAGTCCCCGCACCCCCATAGAAATCCCGCTGGGATAGGACGGCGCAAGTAGGGCGGAATATTTTAAGGAATCGCGGGATCTCGTTGTGCGGGCATAGAAATCGTTCCCGTGGAAACGAGCGACAATTAAAAGCAGGAATCGGTTTCGCCGGCACGCCGATTGCTAATCGTAAAGAAATTAAATTTAAATAAGCTTTTTCCGGTTTACAAAGTGGCACGGCGGCCAGGTCGGGCTGGCCTTTAAGCGTTTGATACTAATTGGACGCGGCGCTCCTACCTGATACTTACGTCGACCATCCCGAACGCGCTCCGGGGTCGTTAACAATTTTTCTAATTAACTTTGAAAATCTTTCGGTGATCGTTCTGCTGACTTTCGTAGGGAACAACCGGCTTTCCGGATCTCTGCGTTTGTACGGTTGTACCGTCTGGATCGGTTGACGTATAGAATTAGTCGAAAATCGGAGAAACAGCGGTGGGAAATTGTTTCGCTTAATTTGTTGCGGATGAAAAAGCCGTATAGTTGAATAGTACTGCGAGGTAACGAAAAATGGGAAATATATTTTGCATTGTTTCAGCGATTCAGCTCCGACACAAAGATATTAGCGAACAAAACTAGGACTTTTAATACAAATTCGATATCCTTTGTTCTATTGTGCATAAAAATTTGTAAAAAGTCACTGAACAGTGGACGAAACAGACGCTTCGTTACAGTTTCTCGACTGGAAATTGAATTTTCGGAATTGGTAAATTGTAAATTTACCTGCGCGAAAGATAAATCATCGCAATTAGAATATATCACGATCATTTTTGCGTCTCGTTAGCATCGAGGAAGTTAAATTGAAATAATTGGTGTCCATATGTATAACGAAGTTAGTTCAACTCCCATGTATTGATTTGCTGCATACGTACGGGCACCAAAGTAGAATATTAACATTCCCTCAGAGTTTTCCTATCTCTCACATTAACGAGTATGGGATCGCATTACCCCGCGTTTGTTTCTTCCTCCATTCGTATAATTGGAAAGCGAAGAGGTCCCCTTTGTTTTTATCCAGCCGCGACGCGAGGACCGCGGCTGACCAAAGCGCGTCCTAATCTACTGCGCGTAGCCTCGGGCTGGCGCGGTGTTTTGTAGGTGAGATAAATGGAAGACCCATCCACACTTTTCATCAGGCAACGCTGCCGTGTATAATTAAAGTCGCAGACTGCAGGTAAACGCGAAGCTGATCTTGCAAAGGCATTTATTAAAAGTAGCGAGAAATTCGTTTACCACGGCGTCTGTGTCGCGCCGTGCGTCGGCGTGTATTAAGTAATATTTATTATTTAACGAGAGCCCGAGGACCAATCTGCTGCAGAGTAATTCATCGCGCGAAATTTGATATGCTGCGATATAACATTGCAAAGATTTTCCGTCTAACGAATGTCTAACGCATCTTTCTTTATAAATTATTTATCGTCGTTGAAACAGTATGTACGAAACTTCTTCGGCGAAGTTCAAAACGAATTGATTACTCACATACTAATGTAATAAAGTGGCACAGAATCGGCAGTAAAATTTCCATTTCGCCCATGAATTAATCGCGAAGGGTCACGTACGAGAACAGCCGTGTTCATTAGTATTCTGTACCAATCAGTATAATTGCTCTCCTCCCTCATTTACCGATATTATCCGAACTCACTTTCTTACCCGTTGAATGAAAGGCGAAACGCAACCCCTTAATTATATCATTTACAATTCCACTTCACTTGCAAGATCAAGGGAAACAAATTGCACGCGCAACACGGATCAACTACAGTTAGACAAGTACTGCCGTCTCCTCGATCCGTGCAGCGAAAGTGTTAATCTATCCCGGGATGCCTGGAAAGTCCGGGGTGTGTGTCGGAGCGGAGGGTGGAACGACGAAAGTCTCAGTCGTTCTTTTCGCCCAACATCAATGAAGTTTGTATCTGGCGCACATGGCGCGTGTGTATCCAGGTTGAGTTAGTGACGGGCGGGCTGTCGCCAGTATGTGCCAGCTGTTTCACTGCTACCCCGTCGGGTCCACCCTTCCACAGCCAAACCACCCACAATCCCTTCCTACGATCTCAGCTTTAACAATCTTGTATGACGCGGGACGAGAGACCTTTGCTCGTGCTCCGCAGCTGTGACGCGGTTCGGCATATCATCGAAATATTATTTCGCCGAATTTTAAGTTTCGTGCCCGGCCCTCTGTTCGCCCCCGTGGCCCCTGCCAGCCAATTTTGAACGCCCGGATGCCCGTATCGTGGGAAACTTGACCACCGCGTTCACCTCGGAACGATACTTGATTCGTCACGGGAAGGAAGAATTGTTTTCCGCCTCTTCTTCCATCTGGTTAGAATGAGGGTGGATTTTTATGCACGATACAGGGTTGATCGGATGAACGTTCCTAAGGGGTAGTCGGTCGAAGGCTTTTGTAGAGGGGCACCTGTTTCGCGGATTCTCTGAAAGTGTTGTATTCAAGTGATAGGAAATATTACTTGGACGGTAAACATCAAACGGGGTAAATAAATGTGTAATCAGTTTTTAAACCGGGCTACTTTTTCGTCTTTACTGTAATTGGATCCGGGGCACAGACGATGGTTTTCTTCGCATCCTTGGACGGACTGCTTTCGTTTGGAAAAAGTTAATGCCTCGCGTGAAAAATTCATTCGTTCACTTTAATCCGACTTTAAATATTTTGCACATTTTCTGTCTGGAATAGAGGAGTTCGATATGGCTGGTACATGTTTGGCACATATTTATGTTATATACGCGTTTTATTATTTAGTCTGCCAACATTTTTAGGGGTACACCTTTCTTGCCTGCTGTTGTGCATAGAATGTTACAATTAGGTGAAGAATAGGAGACGATCATAATAGTGTTCTGGTTATCGCGCTGTAAACGGTTCAGATTTAACGTGAAATGCTCGCGATGAAGACGGAAACGTTTTATGGGTTATGAAAAATTGCGAGGTAAGTGGATTACTATCTCCTGCCAGTGGAACGAAATTAGGTTAAACGATCATCGCGAAACATTAGAAGCGACCATCAGTGATCGCAGTCGAATTAAATGGGAAAATAAAACACGCTAAATTTATCGACTTTAATCTGATTCTACAGAGGTTGTGTATTACTGCCTGAATTTTCTTTGGGTCTGATCCAAACCGCAGGGCAACTTTTGATGAAATTTGTTACTCCACGTGCTTTAATATTCCATCGCAAGTAGAGCTGATAAATAAATCGAGGACAGATATTTTATTGATTCATAAAACGTTTATAGTATTCTAAATTTCGACGTTCCTTTCATAAAAGCCGTATCTCTTCGTTTCTCTGCCCTGTATTACCATTAACAATTTTAAAGCACGAATAAACGCGTTCGTCCGGAATGTTTATACGACATGTGAAACAGTCAGCGCGTCTGGATTCGTGCAAGAAATGTTTCGCTGTGCAGTAATGAAAGCTCGATTCACGTAACAACAATTTGTCGCGCGTTGAAGGATCCTTACAATGTTGAAAGACACACGGCCACCGCACATGAACAACCATTGTCGCCACAAAGAAACGAATAATTATTATTTCTCGCATTGCACAGCCGGTGCGATACAAAACTTCGTTTCCGAGGGGTGTTTTTCCTTTTACAATTTCACTCCTGTGACACGATGTACGCGCCAGTACAGAGAGACAAAGTTTCCCTTTCTACGTTTATACTATAAACCAGGAGAGGAAATTACACAGCACGTGGCGCGGCCGCCAGTGAAAAACATACACTTTATTGTTCCCCCAAGAAAGAGTCAAATAAATTAATTTGCTCGAGTACACATTAATTGCAACTGCGTTTCGTTCCACGGACTCGCCATAAATGTACCGGACATTTAAAGGGAAAGGACCCTTTTCTGGGATTATTTAGGAACGTATTTCTCGACGAAATTTATTAGAAGGCTGTGTAATTGAAACGCTGGGCTCGTTCAATTTCTTTATCCAGTATTAATTTTTTCAGCTCGTTTTTATCAGATTGTCCAGCGAAATTTCGCAGGGAATACGTTATATTAATAAAGCTCATCTGACGGGAGAATTAAAAGCATTGATCAGAAACGATATTGACGTCTCCAGGTAAAGGTAATTTCAAAGAGTTGTTTGTGACGCGTGAACGAAAGGCAATGTGCACCTCATTCACGTGCACGCAACCATTCTTCCTCGATTCTATGATTTTCAAACCCGGCAAAATATTACTCATGACTTCCCTTTATTTGCTCCAATTTTGTTGAAAGTATACTTAAACGTATATACTTCAAAGGTGGTATTATTTTAAAAGTAGAATCAAGGGAAGGGTTTTGTACAGAACTACTTGTTTAACCCATATTTAGATTTCGTGGATACCAAATTTTGTAGCGTTCTAATTAGTTTCTCAGCTTCAATATTTATTCAAAAGAATTACAACAACGTTGGTTTATAGAAAATATCTCTCCTAGTATCTGTATAACTTCTTGAATCCTCTAGAGCGCAATAGAGAAACGGGGCCGTATATTTTAGTGCGTATCGATGAGCTACCGAAAATAAAAATGAAGTCATCATGTATAGATTCCCCTATACTCTCAAACTTTACTTCCTACGGTTTTCAAACTCTAATCGAGCGAAGGATATAACTCGTCCCAATTCCACGGCACACCCCGTATATTAAATTTCTGTACTATCTCATATATTCCCCTGTTAAACAGCAGTACACGATACGCAGGAATATCGCATATCTCGTCTAATTAAAGTTATTGACTTAATATAATGTTACACTGCATACGTCCTCTCACGGAAATTAAAATAATATTTGCCAATGCTGAAAACCAACATCCTCCAAAGTAGACATTATCCAATTGTTTTAAACAATTAATTAGCCACACGTTTACTCACTCTTCCATACATTATTATCATAATAATAGTCTTACCCTTTCTTTTATCCACGTATTATCAATTACTGAATATCGCGTCGTTAAATTCTTCGACACAAATTTTAATAATATCATAGGCTGCAAGTATAAATACTTAAATTCGGTGTTTAAAATTCCCCAAGCTATGATTTATACAAATAATCGAAACTGTTGCACAGAATATTTATATAAATTTTTAACGAACCCTTGCTATATACGTGCCATCTCCTTAACGAAATGGTTAAACGTTTACCTCCCCCGAATTATCATTCGATTCCAACACTAAGCGTTCACTCGTCTCTCGTTACATACTCGCCCTTAACAAACTCCATGGGATACAAAACTCGGCCCCGTCTACCAGCAACCATCTACCCTTTATAATTTAACAGGGCGTATAAAACGGCTGTAAAAGGAACAGAAAGTGTCGTTTGGTATCCGAGGTTCCTGCGTAAACGGCCCGCTCGAAATCTCGAAAGAAAGCAACCCCCCAGCCTCGCGTTCAGCCCGTGCGTAATTTCAAGGATTCGTTTTATTACCAACGCGGTACATTGTTGCGACGAGATAGCCGGCTTGTCGTTCCCAACTAGCGACACCGTCGTCCCACGGTTTACGACAATTTTCAGTACACCCACTTAAACGGGCAGGCAAATGACCATAATAAGCTTCTTCCGACTGCGAGCTGCTCGGACTCTGCGGTTTGCATAAGAGCTCCCGACTCTGTCACGGTGAGTTAAAGGGCATCCACGAACAACGAGGATTTCAGGTAATGTGTAAGAAGGGCCGGCCTGTTTAATTAACAGGCCCATTGTCGTCTAGACGAGGCCGAGAAAACTCGGCTGGAAAACCGCGAGCGAACAATGGGGAACCGATCGAATGCACTCTAATTCGTCGTCCTGTTATTCTCTTCATTTTTTTTTCTCCTCTTTTTTCTCTCTTTTCAACCACTGCAATCGAACGCTCCGGGACTTTACTGTCGCGGAATATTTTATTCTTCGGGCTCCTTTTTAATTTAACGGATCGAGCCACGTTCACCGGGGTGAGCACGGCCCGCTTAATTGACTTCTTTAACGTCGTCGCGGCGAGGTGTTCGAGCTTCCTCGTTGGGAAACGTATTCCGGGGTACGCTGGCGTCTCGATAGGGAGAAACTTTTATGGGAATTTTATGGAAAATGTTCGCGATGCTCCTTTGCAATAATCGTAATACCACGCGTCGCTCTGTTTTCTCTTAGAGAATTAATGGTTTTAAATGGGCAAGTTGTATTTGGATATACCAGTATATTCGACGACGACGTACCATTCTGCATAGAAAAATTGAGTATCAATGCTTTCGAAGGATTCGTCAATAACAATTCGTCGGATTCGGACGCCACGTATCGTCGATCAATAAAACGATGTTAATCGAAAATATAAGTGTGCTCGTTTTAACCGAGATGAACAGAGGTTTCATTTGTCGCGACTTGTACATTAAGGCAGTACATACTTGAATCGATGTTAATACAACCCTCAAAGGAATAAGACGTTCGTCTATCGTTTATTTCACAAATAACCACGGGGAAAAAGTATATGTCGTTAATTGTTTGCTGCATTTCGTACGTTTCGCGTTCCCCGAATAAACTCCCGTGTATAAATATATTGCGCAGTCGGGACGTTCCGGTTTATACACGCGACAGCGGTATGCATGTGTATCGGGCGAGTTAGATTCAGTAGAACCGTCAGCAACGTTACGATCTCAATCTCAGTGAAATCTCGCCGTTTTATGGAGAGATTGCGTCCGTTTCACGGCGGACAGTTATTGAAGCGATCCGCGCATACGAAAGTGCAAGAAGACGTCACCGGGTGCAATTACGCTATTTAGCGTCGCACCATTTCTGTCGCCCGATGATCCACTCGGGATTTACTCGCCAGCCGGAAATTTTGGCGATCTAGCGGCGAAAGTTTCGCCCCCTGCTCTTCCGTTCCGCGTTTTGGAACATCCGCGAAACGTTTCTCGTTCGTCTCCGTTTGTTGCATGAAAAGTGTTGGATGAAGATTGTTGGACGAGAAAATTTTAATTCGATCCCATCGGACGTTCCGTTCACTTTCGAGGGTTCAGAGGCACTGTGATCGTAGCGCCAGGTGGAAATAAGGTGATTCGTAAGGTGAAAGTGAAACAGAATTGTGGGTCGGAGCTTTTGCATGTGAGATTAGATTGCTCGGGAAGAACGATTCTTTGCGGAATAGTTTACTGATAGCCTCATCCTCGTTTCTGAAACTGTGCCGATCAAACGTGAGGCGGAACTTGAAGGGCAAATAGTAATCCGTATTATCCTGAGTCACCTCGATTAGAGGCGCAGAATTTCCACGTGGGCGCCCCGTATATTTTTGCCGCTGTTCTCGGTGATTTATGGCGAGCTTTGTTCCGCGGTTTCGGTTTCATTCTCGATACGACGGATTGCCTCGCGCTTAATCGTCGCCGCGTCGCGGCCGCGCTGTAATATAATAAAAAAGAAATCCATACAGCGCAGAGAAATTCGGGGTGTCGGCGAGGAAGTCGCAGGGCGAAGAATGTTTAACGCGATTCCTGTCACGCTCCCGACCAAGAAAAATAATATTCTGAGGGGAAATTCTCGAATTCAACTGAATGGACGGCCTGGGCGTCCCGCTTTCAAAAGATTCATACTTAGTCACTTGTAAGAGGGACGAAAAAGAAAATGGAAGCGCGGACTGCAAGACATTGTTCACCCCCTCAGCGTTGCTTTCGTGGGTTCAGCCGCGCCGGGAAGGCAGGTAGTGGGGCCTAAGAATGTCGTTTCTTCGTGCATTCAAACCGCGTCAAGCGTTCCCCCATGTTGCGATCGTCGCGATTCACGAGAGCAAAAAAAAAAGAAGGAAAATCTAAACAATGGGCCGACATTTTGGTTGAAGAGGGTGGAAACAATGGTTCGCGCCCTACACCTCGGTATTGCACCTCCGGGCGATAAGTTGCCATAATCGCTCGTCTTTACGCTCCTGAGCTAGATATATTACAGCGGCCGTGAACACTTCGATTGTTATCGAGCGGATTCGGGAGGCGTAACTCGCCTTTATCGATGGCACTTAATCGTGAAAGTATAGATCGTTTGTCGAGTAATGCGTCTGGAAAATTTATGCGGTGCAAATCGCGCGGGTAAAACGTACTGCTTAAATGACTATAATCGGCGAGAAATATCATCAACATTTGGGACGTTGCTCGAATGATAATCGGGGACAATGAAACGGTGGCAAACGTAGTTTCTTGATTTAATTGTCGGAGACGTCGAACATCGATTTGGATAAAATCCAAGACTTTTCCGTATACTGTATTATATTATTTAGATGATAATTGCAACTCAAGTCTCACCAGTATACGGCTTCCTCTTTCTTACCATTGTATTTCTAAATATGTGCTCTTGTACATTACATTAGTAACGATTAATCGGTGGAAGGAAGACTTTCTCTTGCGATTCGGATTGCGAGAATTTGATTCATCTAAATAATATATATAAAGCAGAATACTTAATATGGTCTTACACTCTCTATTAACACCTCAACCATTTTACTCGTGTAAACCAAATTTTTCATAGGTACTTGCAGCCATAGCTTAGCATAGACTGCCACGAGTCTCGGACACTCGACACCATCCCCCCGATTTCATCCCCCCCAATACTTCGCGATAATTTACAGACACCCTTTGCTTATTTGTAAACCGTATCTCAACGTAAACTAATTTCAATATATCGTTCTTCGACGTGCACCCTCGAAATACACGAATCCCCCAGCAACCCCGGATACTTTCATCCATTGCAAGATCAATTTCAACGCACCCACGTTAAACGACTCCGCCCTCCAATTACACGTTACCAAACGCGCCTGCCGTTCGCCAAAAACTGATCCATGCAACGTTTCCGCGCGAGTTCGAAAACTGAGACAAGAATACGCACCCGCGTCTAACTTCCCAACGCCAGGCAGCGTAAATAATTATCCCCGCTTCTCGTGAATCCCAACGAGCGGCACGCGCCTCTCTCCCTAACTCTCGGCGACACGCGATCACCCGAAAATCGATTTGCCACGAAGACGCGCGACGACGGCGGATACGCGGAGAAATATCGCGGAGGCGACGCAATAATCACCAGGGGTCCCCGTGCGCGGTCCCATTCGACGCCAGCCCGCTATCCCACCGCCGTCAACCCTTAAGCTTAACCGTAGATAACGGCGGACAATTACCACCCCACTATATCAGCGAGTAATTATTCCGACGTTGGCGGAAATTTCCGCGTGCGTTCGTACGCGCGTCACGCGCACGCACACGCCTGCGCCAGGTCGTGCCCGCGTCGGCAAAGGCAACGGCCGACGCATCGAACAAAGGGCAAAGGGAGACGGAGGTAGGATAGAGGTGGGCTGGGGAGGAGCCGGGGGGGGACGCGCACGTACAGATGGAACGAGAATTTTTGTAGAACGGATACTAGGTTCCATTAGAGCGGATACTTTTAATACTACCATTGAGATTTGTTTGCCAATGACAATGCGGACCCGTGCAGCCGAAGAGCGGAAGCGGGCGCATAGGCTGCGGATCGCGGCTGTGGAACCGCGCGACGGTGAAGAGGCGAGAGGACTCGCCCGGTTGAGGCTCGGTCCGCGGTTGAAAACGCTTGCCACCGGCCCCGGGGTGGGCGGAAGGGGGACGAGGAACAGAGACGAGAGCTGTGCACGGGCCGCGAGGCCGAGAAGGAGGGCGAAACGGTGAAAGGGCGACGGTTGGGGGCGAAGGGGGTCGGCGGTGGTGTACGGGCGGCGAGAGATGCGCCGCGGCACAATGGAGGAAAATTAATCGCTGAAATCTGGGTACAATGTAGAAGAGTCGCGAGGTTGGGGGTTGACTGGGGGTTTATGAAAAAAGCCACGACTCCACCGGCGAAGCCATAAGTCAGCGATTTCCTCTGGTACATTGAGTCGACGGCCGCGCGGGCCAGCCGACCGTGCACCGCCCCCGTGTGTCCACCTCACCCCCTAGCACCCGCCGGCACCCCGTAGCACCCAGCCGGCTATCTTGCGAGTTCTTACGTTGGGACGGCACCGACCCGTAAGACGTACGCGTCGCGTACGTCATTCCGTACGAGCCGTTATCTCTGGACCTTTCACGGGCTGCGAGGCGGCGGGACGTTTAAAAAATTTTCGCCCGAGTGTTATCTAGCCGGCCGCGAGAGAAACGAGCGATTCCGCTCGTTCGATCGACCGTCGGAGCGATTCGTCTTTGAAACGGGCAGGCGTTTTTGGGAGACGGGGCGCGAGTTCGGCGGGGTGGTTGATTTTTGTATTGGTTGAAGGAATCGGCGGTTGGTTCGGCGAGGCTTGTCGAGTTTCGAACGCTTCTTCTTTTTTTATTTTTGTTTTGTGCCTCCTGTGTCGTCGGATATGGGAGTTTTATTAATCGTCGAGGGGTAATTTAATTGGTTAATTGTAGTCGGATTGGAGGAATAGAATTATTGGTGTTCGAAATATAAGTTCGATAGTCGAAAGGGGCTGCTAGGTGTCGCTTCTGTTGGTTATGTCTCTTAGTTTGGAAGGAGCAGTGAAATTTAGCGGAGGCTGTTTGAAATCTTTCTTTATAAAACGGACATTCCACTTGAATAATTGTACGATATAGTGTACATAATTGTGCACGTACATGGTATATTCACTTAAGGCAGAAATTGATTTATTGCTGATTAATTGGAGACCTGGTGACGCGTGCTAGACGCGTACGCGTTACGAGTTTTCTGGCTGGCGTAATTGTTGAATATTCGCTTGACTCTGACAAGCCTTAAAGTAACGATAAGTTAAGAAGTCCTCTTGGATTCGTTGCTCGTACTTTGTCAAGCCTGGCTGAAACGAAAGTTCGTTGTTATTGGGTTCGCGTGATGCATCTGGGGAGTTTGTAAGTTTTCCGTGTTAAGTAAGTGCATTGGCAAATGAAAATTTCCATCCTACTTTTTGTTCCATCGGTTCTGCTCTGGGTACAATGTATTTTACTTTAGAAATGTTACACTCTTTCACGATTTATTCCAGACGATATCACGCATGCAATTCTTATATCTATAATTATGTAAACGAAGATGTAACTTCTTCGATGTGGCCTCGATTAAATAGAAATTATAGTTTCAAAGAAAGAATATATACGAACGGGTGACTCTCATAATAAATATAATTTTGAATGGGATCCACAGAAGTTAATTAATAAAGATTCTTTTGCATCGGTTATAACGATTCGCCATAGAGCTACTGTGAAATCTTCAAAGACAGTTTTCACAAAGCGCGTAAATGAGAGGTAAAAAGGTTTTTGCATTTAATGAAATTGGTGAGGGTGAATTGAAAGGCGTGGAAATGAAAAACGAATTCTCGACTGATGCGGTATTCGCGCTACATTTTTGCCGTCGCAGCTTTTAAATGCAAGCGTTCTAGAAGCCGCAATATGTAACTTTTGCTCGCTTTCAAGTGACGTGTTATTCATTTTCCCAACATATTTTTGTTGCGCGATGTTACAAATTTCTGTCACCCTTTCATTTACGTGACACAATGAGTGTTTCGTTATCGCATGTTTGCCCAATCTATTTATCTAAGTTAATCTTAAGACTTCCTAAAACGATTACTAAATTTAATTCCAATCCAAGTCAAATAAAACGCCCCTCTTTAATTTCCATATATTTCATTTCCCTTTAAATTCGATCGATAATCTGTGCACCTAGTAATTCATTTTTGCTTCCTATCGTGAAACATATGTACTGGAAAATGTGTCCGCGGGTAAAATTAAAATATCCTACAGCTTATTAATCATATTTCTTGTACAATTTATGACAAGATCTTAATCACTTTAAATGGGTGGATTTCAATGATCGCAATAAATAATAGTCGAAAGGAGACAGAAATAATCGAAATTTTATTCTCATTATAAAATCGTCAGCTTCAAATTTTCATAATCAGTATTTGAAAACGAATACATTTATGAAATAATACTCGAACTATTGTACGCTGAAATCGTGTTCCAAGAGAATTAATCAAATGCTACAATATTAAGGTAAAAATGAAAATTCTTATTTAGGGCGATATGAATTTTAACCGAGTCCTAATTCAATTAAATCTTGACCATCATATACACACATGTACATGTGCACTCGCACACCTGAAGATTCTATAATTGAGAATCATCTAGCCTCGAAAGGAAAGTATAATCCGGCTTATTTCTTTCTTTCCCCGTCTCGAGACGCCCTTGTTATCTGTGATTAACTTCCTTCCGATTGCACGGGAATCTGGTCAGAATTCATTATGTTTGATTAAATAATACGCAATACCCTTAATTAAATCGTGCAAATTCACGAACGATAACGATAATAAGGTCGAAACGTGCGAGCCGACCGCAGCGGAATGAAATAACGCGTATTACGATATTGAATTCGAAAAAATCGGATCAGACGATTCATTTTAATTAACGAAGTCGGTTTACGGTGTGGAATAATCGTTTAATTATAAAATAACCAACGGGGGAAGGACCGTCGAGAACCACGTCGACTCGACGATTCCATCATTTCGTGATTTCCTTATCTCCTTATCATAAATGAAATGCATAGCACCATCCTGAAGTTGGAATGAAATTTTCGCGCAGTGTAGTACTCGAGGAAATATCGAGTAAGTATTTTTTCGTCGACCACAATCCGCGTTCAGGTAGTGAAAAGTTACGTTTCATCGTTGGATAGCCGGTGGACCTATTCGATGTAACATCTCGGATAATATTGGAGATAGAAAAATGGGTGTAAACGGTGGAAATTTTTTACATTTCCCGGGAGAGAATTTAGCTGGGAAAATGGATCTGACATTGTTTAATTATTTAATTTCCTTCGAGCGGGAATTAAA
This sequence comes from Nomada fucata, assembly GCA_948146005.1. Lineage (NCBI taxonomy): Eukaryota > Metazoa > Arthropoda > Insecta > Hymenoptera > Apidae > Nomada > Nomada fucata. The sequence continues at coordinate 5,578,538 of OX411278.1, read as the reverse complement.
ATACTACGCTTTTACGTTAAATTTGATCCTGCACAATGTTCGTACATATTCGTTTTTTTTTTTTTAGAAATATCTATGTGTATAAAGGCTAGCTTAAATGAAACGTACTGAGATCGTACCGCAACGCCTGAGCTTTAATCCTATCATTACGATCTGCACGGACGATCCTGTTAAAACGTTGTAGACTCGATTGTAAATGCAAAAATACGATCCGTTCATCCGAAGCATTGCCGAATTATGCACACTGCGAATTCTCGACAACTTCGCCGCGCATAAATCGAGGGGGATTAAAATGAAAATTGTTTTTGCCCCAGGCAATTGTTGTTCGCCCGTGCTAGGTTTTCACGCTACATTCTGGACGCGCCTTGGCGCGGAAAACGCTTCGTATCTTTTTCTTCTTCTTTTTTTTTTTTTTTGGAAAGCTTTTGCGTTGTTCGCCCTCAAATTACACGTTTTCCGGGCGATGTAACATTAACCGCGAGCTAGAAACCAACCAGATCTTGTTGCCGGGCTTTCCTATTAATTGCGACAAAGTCGTTTCGTTATACGAAAGGTAGTGACGATGTAAAGGGAAATTAGAGAAGTTGAAAATATTGTTTATCAAATTGTTTTATCGAACGGGTGCACGCTTCTTCGTATATTATAAATCGAATCGTTTCACGAATTGTCCGAAAAATTGTGCAATTACGCGGAAGAATTATTTGCCAAAGACAAATATATTTTCTTCGTTCATCATTGTACGGCAATATAGTTTAATCGATACAGATCGTTATTATATAATAATATTATAAGCTGACCGATAATAGAACTTTTATACGATTTAAATAAATCGAAAGTTAAATCCTACCGTAGCGTATTGGCAAAATTCTACAGTACCGTACATAAATTCGTTGTTTCGTAGAAATAAATATATTTGCATCTTCTGTAATAGTAAAACAGTAGTTCTTGACCAGTACGAACTGAAATTCACGTGACGTGTCCCCTATCATTTTATCATTCCTTTCCAACAAAATATTCGTGCAATCTAGATGAAACAAATAGCGCTAAGGATAAAAAGGTGCGAGGAACAAATATCTCCAATGAAATTCATCTATTTCTCGTAATTTCTCTAATGTAATATTCGTACGATTTCAGGTAGCACACTTCATCCTTGAATCGAACTCCCGCTGTAGGCTATTAATCCCGCACGCTTCCATAACAAGTTTTTGCTATGAACCGCTGTTAACATTCGTACTCGTGCGGTCGAAGGGAACTCGTTCAGTTTTCCGTTTGCCGCCGACCTGTGAAGTGATTTGCACGTGAACGGTGATTGACATTCGAGCACCGATGAATCATACCTGGAGTATCGGCGGTACAACGATGCAGTTAATTCCATCAGTGGAATACGGGGATACGCAGCACAACGAACGGGGAAAAATGGTGCGTGTTTACCTGAATATAATTGCGTCTTTGTTCGAGATATATCCATCTTGTAATGGAGGAATGACGAAATATTATTACCACGACAGGCGAGAAGAATTCGCAGAGTTTCATTAATTATGCTTCTGTGCCTACTTCCGTTTTGTTCAAGTTAGAAATGTTCAAGTTAATGCTTCTATCGGGTTCAGCGATATCAGGTGAGATATTTCTTTCCGTATAAGATCCTACGTTAATACGATAGGAAGAAATGTGATCAATTTAACAGAAACTGAACACATAGGCGTCGGCTGGACGTTATTTACGCGGCTATTCGACCGACGAAACATTTTCTTGATTCGTTGCTCATGGAAGGTTGCCAGTTTATTGTTTTTCGATGCTTGTCGATTGACTTCTCACTGTGAAAATAATTTAGCGAATACACTTGTACATCCTGGATACGTGCTACTTCTATCCGGATTGGCTGTATCGTTCTTCAGTGCTTCGGTTGCTTTAGATACCATCGCGTCTAAGCAAATTTTATTTGACGCAACGCGCTATCAGACAATGATTAGCAAACGAGGTATTGAGAAATCGGAAAATAGCGATACGACTCGGATATTGATAAACGGGAAATCGATAAATAATTGAGACTCGTCGTGAAATGCGGGCCAACTCTATTACAGATGCTTTTTCTGACCCGTCACTGTCAACGTCTAACAGGATTACTATCGACGCTAATTGAAACGTCATTAAAATAGTTATTCCGTCGCAATTGGCCATAAATTGGCCGTCGAGTAAAAACACCTGATCTGACATTTTATGCGCGTGACGGAACGCGGACAGGTACGGTCGATACAGGATGCACGTGACAATTATTAAAACAGGGTCAACGTCACTTAACGTCGTCGACATTTATCGCCGTTTAACAGAATTAATGATCACACCTGTACGCGGGCGACGTGATGTGTTCATTAATACGGCTGGATTTCACCGCGAACGGCGGTGTTTTTCGCGATACCAAAAAGACCATCGAAATATTACTCCGCTTTTGACTTCGTTTTTCAACCCCTCCCCCTCCCCCTTTCTTTTTTGTTCACCCCCGTAACGAATCGGCCGTGCCGTGGTTTGTGAAATATTCCCGCAGATATCCAGATTTCGCAGATTTCGTTGCCATTTCAAAAAGCAATTTGTTGGACAATTTTTTGCACACCGAGGATTACGTTTAATTTAATACCGCCGTAAGTTCGGGCAAATATTAATATTGCAAGGGGCCATGGCAACGCGAGAAATAATGTGCTGCTGTAAAATGGATGTATTGCTTGCAATCTTTAAATTTCAAATTACCCATTTGGATCTCTGATCGCCCTCGAGACAAAAGTTGCCGTTTCACGATCGCCCCACGCGTTATTCCGTTTTGATCAGCGACGGTGTAATTTCCCATTCGTCGGGCACGCTGTTCCGTTTTACATGCATTCGCATTCGGCCACTTACGTTGTTTTTTACGCGTGCCGCTTCGTATATCAATTGTATATTACACCTGGCGGTGGTACGCGATAGATGTTGGGCGGACCAGCCCACTTCATACATCAATCCGCAGAAACGCGAACAAAACAAACATTTGAAAAAGGTGAGACCGCCATTTCGTCGCACCGTTGAATAGATGGAACGATTCGCGCATGAATGCGGGATTACCTGGGGGAGAAATTTTTGTTTTTCACCGCACAGCGAACGAACGAGCGGCGGCTTCGTGCCATTAGTTTATTATTTCACACGGAAAACCTTGTTATCGAGGTCTTGTTCTCCTTTTTCTTTTATCGTGCACGACGGTCCTGGAAATTTATTGATACACCTTGATATTTTTCAGCTGAACTCACTGACGTTACAGACTTTTTCGTGTCGGTTTCATTTTCAAAGTAACGCGATGGTAACGGGCTTCATACAGTTAGATGTTTTTCACTTGGTTTGCGAAAGATTTTGCTTCGAAAGGGTCGAATGTGTGAACCTAGAAAGTAAAAGTATGTTTGAGTAGCATTTTATACCGGGCCGTACTGCGTAAATATTTTTAAACAAGAAGTTATCTGTCGCGAATGATATTAATAGAGATGCAAATATATTTTCTAACGTAGTTAGATACAGAGCTATCGAAATTATTATTAGATTAATCCTCGTTCCTCGAAAAGCTTAAAATTCGCTCGTTCATCTTGCAATTGACAAGTATTCGTGCACTTTTCCGAGTAACGTGTAATATCATTTATATTGACTTTCTGAAGCATTCTCGAACTAAGGCAGCCCTCAAACCTTTCAAGTAGCGGAGGTTTCGTAGCAAATGAATACCACCGAACGTTGTCTAAATGTTTAAATCATCTCGAAGACATCTTGCATCGTTTTAAATAAATCCGACCAGAATATATGAACATACTAAGAACATCAAATTATAACAATTTCATTCGATTTCGCACCGGAATCTTAACTTTTGGTGACGTGCAATTTTATCCCTTATCACGAGGGTCATATATTAACATATGAATATATTAATATATTATTATCATATATTAATATATTAACAGGCGAATTCGTTCGGAAATTTGTAAATAATTCGGAACTAGAATTTCGTCATTTTAATAATAGTCCAAGGAAACGTCGATCGGTTGATTGTAAAAGTCGCGAATCGTCGAATACGTCGGAACAACGGAAGCTCGCCGCCAGTTGTCGACTGTCGAAAATACTGTTTAAAAACTTATTTCCCCCCTGGACGAAAAATAGTCAAAGTAGGCCGGTAGAAAAGTAGATTTTCCCCCTGGATGGGCTATAATGGGAAAAGTAATTCCAATTTAAATAACATCCCGAAGTGCTGGGAAAAATAATATCCCGCGATCGTCGCCGGAACTCCTGAAAAGTAGAAACTAATTCGAAAGGATAATTCGTCCAAATGATCCGCCCGCGAAACGTAGAACGCAATCGATAGAAAATATATCCATCGTTTTGTTATACCACGTACTCAACCGGAAGATCTTTTCGATCAAACCATTGGTCGTATCCTCGTCGCAAAAAAGTTTCCTAATTTTGTAAGATAATTGTAAGAAACGTAATTTCTTAGTTCTATTTTCATTCGTGTCGTAATAGCCGGCTTCTAAATAGAAGCGGTGAGCTCGTTCTGTTTCGCTGTTGGGAGAGGTCGCTTTTACAACAATTAGATTTTCTTCCTCTTCCCTAATCAGGTTGATTACAGCGCCTGTTTTGAAACTATATTTTCGGTACCAGAATTTCAATGATTACCAATGATTCAGTTTGCCAGTCGAATATTTTCTGCACAAATCTCGTTCAGTCACCGATTGAAACGTAAACGATGCCTCGTCTATTTGTTAGTTGACTCGAAATGTAACTTCCGAATGTTTCACCAATTGTCTTTCTCGATTCTTGTTAAAGTAGAGCAGAAATGTAATTTGCGATACATTTCTAAGGGCTCCAACTAACGAGACACAACGGACCTGTTCGCCGGTTTCCTGTTGTATAAAAATTCATCTGCAGAAAAGTTCGCCACACACGCGACACAATACCGCGAACAAAGAGCACGTGGCTTTCTTCTCTCTCGTCTGAGCATTTGTTTGCCAACCAGAAACGAAACTTGAACGGGCTGTCTTACACGGCACGTCGTTATTCTACTGCGGCGAAATGTTATTCGTTTCGTTTTAATTTCCGTCGGCCGTCGTTATAGCGGATCAATGGCGTCAGGTCGTAAACTTGTCCGCTCAACGGATACACGTCGGTATAGGCCTTCCTGGAATAGTTTCATGGTGTTTCTATAGGATTTACAAGTCCGCACCTCGTTCAAGTTTTGATTAACCCTTGCCCTCTCGCATTAGTAGCTTGGACGTTGTTATTTGTGTACAACGATCCTGCGTTGTGGTGAAAGTTTGAATTTAATGATATATGCGATGGAAAAGTTGCTGCACGATTTTTGGACGATCTAATGACGTCTCGCGAATTATAATTAAAAATCGGTTGGTGCGAGAGAATTTTTGTCCGAGATGCTATTGAAGTATTTTTGTTTGTAGAAAGAGAAACAGAACGTGCTTTCGTAGAATAGATAACGAAGTTTTCGTGAAGTAATTAAAGTACTACGAAATTTAAATATTCATTATGCGTTTACTCGATTTTTTAACGAGTCTAGTATTAGACACAGGAATCAGAAAATATTCCACTTTTAATTCAGAGTTTTGTTTATATTCCTTCCGCGCCATTATGGAATATTTTATACGAGTTTCGTGGGGCTTAAGAATTATTTCAACATCAGTCACTTCCAAGGAAAATTTCCTCTAATATACTCATATTCACACCAATGTACTTTACGTATAAACGATCCCGTTAATCGAAACAGAGCTTCCAGGCAAGCGCGGACAAGGCGCGATTAATGTTCATTTTACACAAACAATGGTAGCTGTGTCTTTAAACATGAACGGTGTTTTCAACGAAACTGCCGGCCAGCCGGAATTATACCATTCTTACAAGAACGACAAAAGAAAGAGAAATAACAGAACACACGGCGAAATGAATTATGTCTCTTAGGAAGCGAAGTATACAATTCTTTTTAGCTCAATCTGCGAGCATTTAACGCCAATTGAAATTCCATTAACGATAGAACTAATCGAGGAACAACGATAAGGCAGAACCGGCCAGGTAAACCTGTGGCGGACGCAGATTCCGTGAAACGTTTACGATGGCCTGAAATAAGGAATAAAGTGAAACTGTGCAGAGAACGTTCGCCCTCGTGGCATCGAATGAACGGATGATAAGAGTCGGACGTCTGGGGTGTAGCGTTAGAATCCATCGAGAAGGAAATTAAATAGATAACATTTGCCATCGTAAGCAGGCGGATCTGTTCGTGTTACTGCCGCGTGAGACAATTTCATCTGCTTTTAACGGGCAACGATATATTTGAAGTTTACACGTTGACGGCAACCAGAGGCTGGAAACCAGGGTGGAAAGGCACGACGCAGACACCGCGCACCATCGCCCCCTTTCCTCCACGTTGTTTGCACTGTCTCGACGACAGGCATGTACCGTTTTCGTAACTATAGCGGCGAAAGTATCGTTGTTTTCTCGGTACAAATCATATTTGGATGTTTCACTCCGTTGAATATATATTGCAGTTCGAATATTTCATCGCGTATCTTTTCGGAAGACAAGTTTGTGGTCGAAAAATCGATATTCATAGTACGTTACCCCATTTAAGATCTGACTTACGTTGCTGTTGTTGTTTCATCGCTCCAAATGCGATTGAGAAAGACATAGTCTGGCGACGATAATTCTTTGCAAACATTTCATCATAAATTACAGCGTGTCGGAAGACTGTTACCAAGATGTTACTAAGTGGACTATTAAAATAAATCCTGAAAGTTTCACCCGGATTCTAAATTAATGGCAAGGACAGTTCAATGCAAGAAGCACTGGAGAGTGTCGTCGGGCAATAAAGGGTTAAGGGAATGGAATAGAATAGTATCATCTTCGTGATAAATATTTTTTGTCGCTGTATCTTTGCGCGTCAAGCTTCTTTGAAATGTTTCGTTACGCAATGGACAGTTTGCTAACAAGAGAACCCGCGGACAACAGAGCGGAAAAATTATCGTCGCGCGATGGAATAATGTTGGAGGAAAAATCAAGGAACAGGTGGCTCCGTCAGGAGTAAATTAAGCGCAGAATTTACGCGAGGTTCGAGCAAACGAGACTATATTACACGGAATTGATATTGCCGTGCGATTTCAAGTGAAAAATGATCATATCGGGGGACAAAATTAAATTAACGACGGGCCATTAAATTTCCCGCATAGATCGAGGCGAGCTGCAGGGAATAGGACTTTAAGGGGGTATGATTCTGGTTGAAGTAGTTTGTCGTCGTTAGCACTCAATAATGTTTCGAGAAACGGCGGGTGAAGAATTTCATGGGGCGCATATAACGCCAACGAGAAATTCCGAGACAACAGTCGTGTACAGTCTCGCACGTGTGATACGGGACATAACTATGAAAGTTGTTTGTTATTATTCCCGTGATACTACCACTTGAGCACACAGGCGTTAATTCAACGACCGCGTAAATTCTGTTAAAAGAACGTTTCTGAACAAGCCGAATAAATTTTGCAAGCACTCGTGCGACGTAGAAACTGTGGAACGCTGCTTAGAAAATTCGCGAGACAAAATCGTAATCGGCTGTATCCATAGGTTATCTTAATGATTGCCGCAAAGTCTGTGCAATTGTATTTCACGGAACATGGAACACTTGCAAAGTGAGACTTGTGCCCGAATAATTATACATTCTTTCTTCTGCCCTTTTTAATTCTCAATTATTCTTGCTCGCCTTTCCGAGTCAGTAAACGTGAATGTAGCCTGCCTGATCGTCGACCATTACTACTTATTTCAATATGTAGTCTAATAATACAAGAAAGCAAGAACACCATAATATGTCAAAATGTTCCAATTCTTTTTGCTCAGGTGCCTATATAATCAACGTCGATTCAGTCTGCCTAGTGATGGACTATTACTACTTGTTCGAGTATCTCTTCTAATATTTGGATAAATTAAGAGTGCCATTCAATGAATGAATGTATAAAAGTGTTCCAATTCTTTTTGTTCACGTTCCTATATGTGTAATCGTCGTCAATTCAGCCTGCCTAGCGATTGACTATTACTACTTATTCGAGTATGTCTTCTAATATTTGGATAAATTAAGAGTACCATTCAGAGAATGAATGTATAAAAATGATTCAATTCTTTTTGTTCGCCTTCCCAAATTAGTGATCGTACATTCGGTCTGTCTAGTGATTGACTGTTACTACTTATTTGAATGTCCCTTCTAATACTGTGATAAATTAAAGATGTAACTGATCGTGGAATTCTTCTACTCTGATAAACTTTATGTCAGGCAATGAAAACAGCTGTTTAAGTTCCTGTAACAATTATAACAAGCCCCAAAGTAATTATAAAATTAAACCATTCGTCTATAAGATTCTTCTACGCGGATATTAAGAAAAACAGAAATTTTGTCACGTGTTTGAATTGTTCTGGTTCATCTTTCCCGGCGTAACAACATTTTTCCCTTTAGGATCGCGACGAAGCCAGCTCGTTTCACTTTTACGCGGTGCATTACTCGGGTTTCGGCTTTAAGTAGCGATTTCGTGTCACTGTTCACGCCATCTATGTTCACCTGTCTCGCCGGTAACAGTTCTTTCCTGTGTGACAGAAAAGCGTGCCATTTAAGACGTAGGGGCGCATTTTGAAGAGCCACGTACCGATCGTAAAGCTTATACGAGAATCGCACCGGCAAGAGTTAGATGCGAATCCGCTGTTGCATCGAAGAACTTCGCGATCGCGTTGCGCCACTTTCAAATTTTTCACCTTTCTCTCCTTGGCAGACGGGGAATCATAAAACACGTCGATTTCTTGCTTCGATGCAATAGTGTAAAATAGAACAAATGACCTGCCAACCTTTCTCTTGCAATTGTGTATCGCGGAACGAGTAACCCGTTTCAAGAACAGTGCATCGTTACGAATATTATCCTGTACCGACGTAACAATACCTTTTCGTGGGTAGAAATCTGACCCCATTTAACTTTTCATCAATTCAATTACGGTTGACAGCGCATAGAGATTCAGGTATCGAAATTCAGGTAACGAGAATCCAAGTTCCGCAACTTCTCATTCGGATTTTAATTAAAATACTCAGTCAGCTGAAATCATTTCAATTCGAGTTCGTTACAGCGAAGGAAACTAATGGGTTTCGCATATCGTGATGCCCCGTCGATCGCAAAATATCAGATACACCATAAAACTTGAAACACTTTCCTTTCCGGCAGCGCCAGATTTTTTTTGTCTAAATAATTCATTGTCGATCGAGGACTCGCGAATGCCTCGAGTCGCATGGGACACGAGCAAGGTATCTTCTCGGTGAATTCCGCGTATTGAAAGAGCGCAAGATTTATGGAGGAGCCAGCGAGTAATCCTGGCCGGTGGGGACAAAAAACAAGAGAGAAGTCAATAAACAGAATTATTTATCACACGTGTGTCAAGGCATCCGCACCAATCTCTAAGGATACGCGGCCTTTCTGCGTCGCGTCGAGCCTCCGTGTTTCCGCCGCCCCGATTCGTGGGATCCCAAAGAACCGTCCAAAGAGAAGGGAAGAATACAAAAAGATCGAGCGAAGATCCTCCCGCATACGGGAGACTATCGAGTTCGTCAAAGTGACGGAGCCCTCCGGAATCTGTCGAATCTTCTCGAAAATACGCGTCGCTGCGACCACCTTCGCCAAGACATAATTCCACGAAACAGTGGGAATGAAGGAACTTCTTTGGAAAGCGGTCCAAGTCTTCGGGAATGTTAAGGACAACTTTTTTTTCCTTCAAAATTTTGTAGAACTTTTTTGAACTCTCGAAAGGTACAGTTCGCGGAAGTTGCAGGGAACGAAGATTCTGAAATTTGTAATTGAAATTTTTATGATCGAAAGGGCCGGCCACCGACTTCTGGGTCTTACGATTCTTCTCGTAGAGTGATACGAGGAAATAAATGGAACGAATAGGACGAAAGAATGGCGTGTAAAATACGGGCAATATTTGGAATCTTCCGTGGAATCGTCACTTGGGTTCTTTTCTGGGCCACCCTGTGCTTGATCGTTATTCAAATTTCGCGCCGGAGTGTATCCGACTGTTCTGCATACACTTATGTATCCCAGAGGTAGAAGAGTGACGGAGTGGAAGCCTGGAGCAGAGATATCGGGTGAAGATGGTGGAATAGAGCAACGACGACACCTTCTTCCTTTCTTGGATCTTTAAAAGAAGACAGATATTCGCATTATGAACGAGCTTCGGTGAATCCAATATTTCCAACGGGGACATTCGGAGGTTTCATTGGTCGCTAGTAAAATTATTTGATTATATTTCGCACTGTCGTGGAGCTATTTTTTATTTTGAAATTAAATGTTGCTTGGCTTAAATGCTGAAAGAAACTGTTGAACAAAAATATTGTCGAACGTCGCTTGAGACATTTTTAATTAGATTTCCTGTTTGGCAGTAATTTGTGTACCAAGTTAATATTGAAAATAGTAGCGCGACATTTCAAACACCTATCACTATATGTATATTTAACTTCCTATCGAGATTAAATTTATTATTATTCTCGAATCATGTTTTAACAGCACAGTGCAAAAACTATGACGACTGTTGGTCAATTACAATTCTTCGTTTATTTCACATTCCCCATAATTGAATATCTTTTACATTTAACGATATAAACCACCATCCCCTTTTAACTCCAAAAATCGCACTAATAATTACCATGCAACAAAACGACAATAAAATCCATCCGAATTAAACTTATTCAAACTAAACGATTGTCACCTGACACTCGACACAGACCCCCCCTGAAAAAACCATCCCCCGACCGAATCAATCCACCATCCACACCCAGTCGAGGACCATCAGAAAGCCGGACGAGCAACAGAAAAACATTCACGATCCCCTCAACACGGTCTCGCGCCCCAGGAATTACATTTACAAGCGTCTAACAGAGGCGAGGCACCGCGTCCCGTGGCTCGTCGACGCAGGATACGTCTTATTCGTTCCGTGAGATCCCCAAAGGAGTACAGGAAGGACGGTGGTCCGACGCGGCTTCGCGTACCTCTATCGTGCGTACGCCACCCCCGCAAAAGGGAGGTCGACCACACCGACGGGTACACGCAAACGTTTCACCGTGTCTGTGCCCGATTTTTGCAGGTATTGGTGCCCCATCATGCTAGTCGTAAGGGCGGCGGCTTATCTCTACGAGCTCTCCTCGAGGAGGCTAAAGTAGAGCGAGCCATATCCTCTGCCCTGTCCTCTTCCCCTTCGTCCTGCCGTCCCGTCGTTCCGTTCGACGAAGCGATGACGTTTCCACTGTCTCTATCCTGGCCCACCGATCTCCCCGTTGTACCTGCGACGAATTATCACGATCCATGAACTCGGTCCCCCTTGTCGCCCGATGATTCAGTGCGGGCTGATAACGACCGACGCGACCCGTGGTTTGCCCAGTGATTTTCAGAGCGAGCTGGAAACACGCGGAAGTTCGGGTTTCTTTAATGGATCGGCCGTTTCGATTGCCCGAATTTTAAGTATTACTTTTGTTTGTATCGTCGGAATGGTAGTTGTGACGATTACGAAGGTACTTCGTTGGAAAGGATCGGGATTACTTTTGTGTCGATGAACAGAAACTTTAGATTTTCCAAGTTGTAGATCGGTGTTCCGTTGGGTTGTGATTATTATTATTTGTATCGTCGAGGTAGCGATCGATGGGATGGGATATATTTAATTGGATTTAATATTTGTACTGCCCTCAGTGATATTAATAATATAGCAATATATTTCCTCGCGTGATCAGTATTATTGATAAGAGAGACTTGAATGAGAAATATTTCAGAAGGGATAGATAAGGAGGGAATATAAGATAAAGATTGTGGATCTTTTTTGGGGTGGAATATTATAGATAAATTCGATCGTCGTTTTATTGAAGGATACATCTTTCAGTGAAGATATCGACGAAAGTAGCTGGTTCTGGTTCTTGCATTTACGTATTTATATATTTTGTACGTTTCGTTGAGGATTCGAATGAAAAATAGGAAAATGTGACCTAATAATAAACGTACCATTGAATTTAACTCAATTTCATTCGTTGAAATTTTTCACGTGATATCGCGGAGCACTGAAAGGCACCGAATTTTTAGTGAAGCTAGATTTAATAATCTGAAACAGCATTGAGAAATGTATGAATGAAGTGAAAGAAAAAATGTGATATTGAAAAAGTTTAATAACGTAGCAAACATCTGTATATATACGCAGCTAAAAAAAAATGGTAATAATATTGGAACATCCAGACTATTGTTTCGCAGGACATTTCTGCGTAAAATATCGTATCTGAGTATGTGCAGTTAATTTCGAATTGCAAATTTTATTTCACATTTCGCAGAGGTTAAATATTTATTAAACGAGTTTCATATAAAATATCGGAGAATATAATTAGTTCATATTTCAGCATTAATGAAAAAAATATTTTTGCCGGAGCACGTCGTGGCGAAGGGATGGATCAGAAACATTGACTAACAGAGAACGTAGCGAAATGGAATTGTATTATAATGCGTAACCAGGCTTAGAATCTAAAGCAGCACAAAAATGGCAGATAATAAAGAGCGGGCCAGAAGAAACCTCGCTCATCCAAGATTATCGCAAGCGTGACGTCGGAATATCCTCCATTACCCAATGGAATAGCAAAAGAATCGCAGAAAATATTGTTGACGCGAACAGAGAAAATGTAAAACATTATTCCGACCGGCAGGCTATGAGAAAATCTTTTCGATTTTCTCATCGAGACAGAGAAAAGTTATTGGCGAATGATCGAATGAAACGTTATCGGAATCTTTGAATGCCTTCTGACATGAATTTTAAATACACGCCTAATATAATTGTAAGCACTGGACAGCCGAAATAAATGATTGACCCCGCTTGATGCAGAAATTAAAAGGGCACGGTAAGATAAAAATTATTAACATAGCGTCAAGAATCGCAGTAGAGAAAAACACGTAAACCCTTTAGTTTTTTTAAATTTCACTCATTAGGTCGCAAAAATTTTGTATTTTGTATTATCTGAATATTCCATTCGTATTGTTAGGCAATTTCAAATAGACGAATCGGACTTCTGACTATCTGCTTCTGTTTTATCGGTTTTTTTAAGAATACGCGAAAAACAACTGAATTACAGCTTAATGACACGCCCCGTGCAGGTATATTGCGCGTACCTACGTTTCGTATATACACATACATACATACGTCTACGTATCAACAGGTTTCGTGATCGATACCGGGCTTTTAATAATTCCGATCCTTCCCACCCTGTAGCATCGAACGAGACTGTCAAAGGGCGAACGCACTGCAGTCACGGCCAGCCAACAACTCTAACTACTTTGCTTTCTGCTTTTAACAATACTATAGTTGTTTCCCCGTGGTAAGAGAATTTTTAAACGAACGAGCTACGGTTCACTCTCAACGCATATTTATGCGCAATAAAATGATACTACTATATGAAAGGGAAAATACAAAAAAAAGTATACATACCATCGGTAAATAATAATACCAATTTTTGCAGAAATATTGCAGAAACTTCACTGCCAATTCGAACAAACAGACAATCGAGCACATAAATTCAATGGAAGCTCCTCATATCGAATGGTTAATTTTCGAATATCGACATACCCATTTGTATATAGCAGACCAGATTTCTAAATATGATACAAAATTCGCTAATGCCTCCTTTGAAAATATGTTCGGTACGTATCAATTACTGAAACTATTACTTCATTGCTATCACGCCCCGAAGCATAAACACCCCCCAAAATTAAACGGCCTATATCTTTATCAATGGTTAGAAAGGGGCGCATAAGTGGCCGATGGCAAGAAGGGTAACTCGCAATGAGGGTGGAAACGGAGCCATAAATTCACTCCTTAGTTCTCGTAGAATGCCGAATGAAGAAAGATCGCTTGTGTTACGAACAGTATAATCTGCAAGATAAGTGCAATATCTTTTTTTCCTGTTTTTCACGATAGGCACCGGTTCGGATAGGACACGTAGGCGTGGTTCGATCTATCGAAATAGACTGTCTCGCGTTATCGTTATCAAGCGGCGGTGATTGATGGAGTCACGGCTTTTATAATAATTACTCCATTGTCATCTAATTGTTTACCGTAATTTGGGGCGGCCAAATGTATGGCGAAGACCACGATCGGCTCATATTTCTAGATGCAGAGCCTCGTTCCCCCCTTTCGATTAAGAATGATTGCTATTGACGATGAGGAAGCACCTTAGGCTTGCGAGATTAAATAGGGATTGTCGAGGAAATTGTTTGAAAGTGTGTATACGTTAATTCGTTTTGAAGGGGAATTAGGAATTTGTCATGTATCGAATAATATTTTAAGGAATCGTATTTTGAATCAGACGTGTCAATTATCGCGACGATGCATAGGAAAATTGAATGCAGAAAGGGGGTTAATCAGTTGCATATTTTGGTGCATCGTTTGGTACATTCTGCGCATTAAATTATACGAACCTTATTAACAATAAAGTAATGAACACTAAGACGAAAGGGATCTCCAGATTTCAAGATCTTTTACAAAAATAACAGTGCTTGAAAATATTTACCTAACAAAGTTATTCTTTTGTTTCAGGTGCACGAATTTACTTCGGGAAAAGCTTCTTGGCGTGCAGGGGTAGAGGACCTAGTAAGAATAATTTTTTTTTACTAGAAAACTAGTAAGTATAATATTCTTAATTTTTGTTGTCTCTAATTCATAAAAGACATAGAACTATTTTGTCGTCAAGTATTAATTGATAACATTTGCATATTAACAAGATCTTTCTTGTAATAACCTAAAATATTGCAGTAAAAACATATATTTCGGTAGTAATTCGAAGATGGTAGATAATATCGTGGGTAGGGAAATGTGTTATTGATTCGTGGTTCATTTTTTATCAAACGCAGGTCTACAGATGGTCTTCTGAAAAACACGGGAGGCTTGAGAAATTGCTGTCAAAGTTCACCCTACATCCTGTTTAGATATCCTTTTTCTATCAAAACTCTGACAGCTTCCCTCTATCGTATCTCAAACGAGAATATCTCGTTCAATCATTCCATGTTATTCTTTCACTTTACAGTATGCTACGGCTTATGTAATATACTAAGAAATTGGGGTAAAAAGGGAAGAAACATTTCAATGGACAGCGGAAAGTTATTTGCTTCGAAAAATCTATTCCACGTACTTACAGTAAGAAGGGGGAAAAAGATAAACTCGTGAGCAAGTTAGAAATTCATTTTCAGCCGGTTTTCCTACGCGTCTAATTCGAATTCTAATTGACTGGAAAGTCGGCATTAAGTTCTTCCTTTAATATGAAATGGCTAAGAAGAATGGGAGAGGAGGTGACTGTGAAATCTAAAAATCAAATGATAGAATGGGAAGGGAAAATAAATATACGAAGTAGTATCAAGTAATTATAAAAAGGCAAAATGATTGAGAGTATTTTAAATATATTTCGATGATATCTAAAGGTAATCAACTTAAATATCGAGGGAACATAAATTCATCACCGTATCCCCATATAAAAATATAAATTATTCAATTAAAAACAGAATTTTGAAATTCAGTCACAGCTCCGAAAATCGTACAACTTCCCCGTCAATCGATATCCTGTCTAATACACCCCCTCGATGACTCTGTCGTAAGCAAAGCAAATAATTCCCTTCGAATATTCATCGTGTTTAATACAAACGTACACTGAACACTCTAATACATACCGAAAAGAGAAAAAAAAAGCTACAGCCTAACCCGAACGTAAAATAACAAAGTAATGCCCAGTATTCGGTTGTATTTCTATTATATACGTTCAAACGGAGCAGCCAGAAGGGAAAAGTAAAGAGGGTGAGATCGAGGGAGACCCCGGTAAAGATATTAGGTGGCAGGTTCGAGCAAGCACGGAAACCCCATCAGCTCGAAGCTCGTAAATTTTCCTGCTGGCTGCCGAAACTCTGTTCCAATAGGCCTACATAAGAATATACTGCAGACTGGTTGTGACTTCAATCCATAAGTACTCCCCTCCTCTATCCTAGTTCCACTTTCTTTGGGTTGGCATAGTCTCTGCAACGGGCAGGGGTTTTCGTATTCTTCGTTGTCCATTGTCTCTTTCCATTCGTTTCGTCGACTGATCCATGTTGACTGACGAGTCCCGATCAGTGCTCCTAATGTGGTGATGCCTTGGTGAACGACAGGGAACCGGGGCTTCCTTGTGGAGGAAGATGAGAACTCTAGTCCAGGTGATGGATCATAGTAATAGTGCCGCAGGTAGGCTGACCCTGGTGTACTCTCTAATCTGAAATTTGTGATTTCTTTTTACGTCAGCTGTATTTATTATATGCATTATCTATCGTGTTTATTATTACTGTTGTTAATAATATTATTATCTATTGGTTTGAGGGATTATTAGCATTATTGACAGGAAAGTACTTTAGAATCGCAACGATAGTCTGGGAAATATTGAATTTCTTGCTATTTCCACGTCGATTCGAAATTAATATTGCAGAAATTAGTAATAAATTTATAATGCAATACTTTGTGCCGGTACTGCCAAGTTTTGAATAATTATGTTGGTGCTAGGTCTGTTTTTTAATTTACGTTCGCCCAAAGCTTTAACCGGCTGTGTACATTAATAAATTGACAATAATTATAATATTTCTCCGTTTATTAAAACTTTTTTACAGTCGTAGGCAAGATAATAATTGCACTGGTATTAGCATTATGTGGGTTTCATCCTTTGACGGGTGAAATTTGTTAAGCTCTTTGTCGGTATGTTTAAATGAAAATGTAATATCCTTTTGAATTATTAGATGACATAGATATTTCAATTCCGGATCGGATAACAAATTTTCATTTCCATGAAATGCTTCCCCGCGGCATTGCCTTCTAATAATAAATGAGTTAACTTTTCTTAATTCAGCGCTTATCCATGGAAATTAAATAAAATTATTTTTTGGAATAGAATTCAGCCCAATTTAGAATTATAATTGCTTCTCAAAAGGATAATTATATTGCACGCATATCATGTGTGGCTGAAAGTAAGAGAATCAACAGTTCTCGTAGTTTCCATTGACTTCAAATCGCGTACAAAAATTTGAACAGCAGAACCACCGTGAATATTTTCTCCCCCCTCTTCCTCATAAGTTGTTGGAATTCCCCAAGCATCGAACTTTCTACCCTCCATCCCTTTGCAACGTGTCCATCAATCAAATTTATCCCTTCAGGGTAATTAGATTTTTCTCTTATATTAAATTTTACTCAAAAGTTTGTCACGTGTTAGAAGCAGAACAAATGATTGCAAAATGTTCGGGCACGTCGTATTTGTTCGGTTCAGTGTGTAAATTATAGTAAATATAACACAGGAAAATAATCGATCACGCAAAATCAGATGATTCCTCGGAAGGAAAATTGTTTGTATATTTCTAATAATAATTTAGACTTTATAAATTGCGCGCCTTTGATCTCTCTAATAATGCGGAAAATCGATTCACTGTAGCAATTATCTTGTTCCGTATCACATAAAACAAGAAGGAAAAAATTGTTTCGGTAAATCAATAAAATTCCAAAAGAAATTCATAAAGTACAAGGGACCACTCTGTAGGTTATTGTAGAGATTAAAAGAAAACTTCGATTATTGAAAGACATTTTGTACTCAATAATATCGTAGCCTGAGGTCGTGTAAATAATTACTTTTATTAAAAAATTACCCCGATAAGGAGTCCACTGTATATTATTGAGTGGATACGCTGGCGATCATCTTGATATGTGAAAATTATTTCTCTCGGAAGCTTGATTTTAATGGACTAGCTGGTTCGAAAGTTTTCTTATAGCCCCCAGCTACGCTCAATAAGTCTCCTCCTTTGCGTAATTTCCCATCGATACGTCTCGTGTCTACCGTGTGTTTCACACCAAATACAGGAGAGTACTCAAGATAAGTTATAAAATTATATTTTCACTTTTATTTGTCTTTGTGTTCATAGTGTGATTGAATTTAAAATTGATTTAGGTTCTCATTTCTTTTTTTTTACACTCGAGGTTTCGGAACCCTGGCTATTTCGAAAACTTATGCTTTCTGTCAAATTATATATACATGGTAGATGCGAAACAATGATCTGATGTCGAGTGACGCATTTGTTTATAAATATCTTTCTGTTCCAAGATTAGTTTGCTTGCAACAATATTTCGTATTTCGTATGACTTAAAAATTCCACGTGGAAAAATAAGAAATTGTTGAATGAAATTACCGTGGGAAGTGAGATGTATTTTGTTGCTATAAAAGTAGTACTTGTTTTGTAGTAGGACACATTTTTTGGAACATCCTGTACGGAGTACCGAACTCGCGAACAGAGACATTCAACAACCTTTTAAGAATTTCTGTAGAAAAAGTTAGCGAACCCTCGTGGATACGTAGAAAAAGGTCTCTGCCTCTTATTCTTGCACTCTACAATACGAGAATGCTGCCACGTGAACAATGCACAGAACAATGAAATACTTTAAGACCGTCCTACGTCTACAATTACAATAATACAAAGCACAATTTATTATTTAATCGTTCATTTCAACAGAATATAGAATTACAAAAAAGACTAAAGTCCCCTTCTTTATTATTCTTTATTATCGTAAAAGTTCTCAAGTTCTCTTTTCTTTCAATTGTTGTTGTTTATAAATGTTTTCGCCTGTTCTAAAAGCTTTCTTACCTTTTTACAAATCGGACCAAATATTTTAATTTTGTTTGGCAAAATACAACTTCATTTATTGTACAACACCGATATTAGTCTTCCTCACAATTAAGTGATACAAATCAATACTAATGCGACCAGATCAAATCGAACAAACTGCTTCAATTCAACAAAATACTGTAACTTCATACACAACGCCACTATTAATCCGCGTACAAAGGTGACTCTCTAGAATTGGGTGATACAAATCAGTCTTTATACATCCAGAACAAACTGCTTCAATCTAATTAAAACAAAATGCTCTAACTTCTTTTACATCAGCAATTTTAATCATTGTACAAAATTCACCCCGCACAATTAAATGGTACAAATGAACCTTTATGAATCCAGAACAAACTGCGCCAACTTAACTAAAAAAAAATGCTGTAACTTCATTTACAACAGCAATGTTAATTCTTCTACAAAGGTGACTTTGTGCATTCAAGTGATACAGATCAATCTTTGGTCATCCAGAATTGTTTCTCTGACTAAATGAACAAAATATACATTCTATACCAACACGATTACCAAAACAAGAATCAGAAATCCATTAAAAATTCAACGGCTCCGCAAAAACGCACAACAATACTCCGCGTGTCCGCTTTACAGAATGCAGCACCCTAAAAAGCTGCCCCAAGATCGAAATGATCAACGTACAATCCCGTTCGCATATTCAACGCCGTTAATTCCTTCTTCTGACCCCGTCATCCGGCCAATAAAGGATTGCCCTCAGATCGGCTCCGTCCGCCTATATATCCCCCGTCGAAATAATTTCACATCCAACAGCACGACAAAGGTCCACCCGGTCGCAGGCCTTTCACGACGAGAAATCCAAAGTCGATATCGAGTCCCTCTTCTGTCTTCTCCGCTGAATAACATGCATTAGCCTTTCGTCAGATTAGAGAGGAGCCGTTGGAAGTTTGCGCAGTCCGGCCAGCTGCATGCTACCGCCCGACAGAGACAAGGGGGAGGGTAAAAAGCGGGTAAAGCGAACAGAATCGGACACGTCGAACGAAGACAGACGTCGAAAGGGATGGAATCGAAGCGGAGACGGACAGCAGGATTAGCATATTATTTACGCGCGACATCCGACCAGATTCGAAAACAGTTGGCGCCTGAACTTTAAATCTCCTTTCAGGGCTGATACTCTTCGCGGCAGTCTCACCTCATTAAAGCCCTACGTCTCGAGGAGATTCCCTGGACATGTCTATATAGGATCGTGCTCCTGTTCCTATTCATCCTCCTCCACCTCTTCAATTTCTTCCTCGACCTGTCTGGCCGCCGAGAAATGACACCCCTTCTATCTTAGCCCGTTCGGTTCGTCGACAACGGACACGTAGCAGGACGAACCCTTGGACGATGGGGAAAGAAAGTCACATTCATTCCCAAGTTTAATTCACCGTGTGGAAATCGCGGTGAATGCCATTACCGCCACCGTGGATCCTACGTATACCGAAGAACCTTTATGCTACGTGCCTGCCAGGTGGAAAGGACCAGAGGAAGCCTTTGGCTCTGAGCCCAGGGACACCTGAAATTAACGTGCTCCCCGTAACGTGCTCTCTTAACGAGGTAAATAGGATTACATCGCGAGATGTGCCGATCGATTGTTGCGGCCCGCCACGCTCACTTCGAGGCGTGTTGCAATTTATTAATTGCTCCAATTGGGTTAATATTGGATCGGTCAGGAAATTCGGTCGGTCTTTTTTTTAAACGGGGTAATTTTACTTCTGTTTATTTATTGCCCGCGAATCAATCGATCTTATTCTTCTTTTTAAAAGTTTGATGCGAACTTGTAACACGATGTGTAATCTTTTGAGCGAAGAAAGAATTCTCGTACGGTTTTTCTTTTAGACGGCGCAGACGTTTTGATTAGTCCCAGCTGATTGTGATTGTTTAGCGAACTTAGCATATTATGTTTTATATTCCACCATGGAAACGATAGAAGGCACGACAAATATTTATTAGTATTGGTTTCGATTGCAAGAATGAAATTTGTCAAATTCAACCGACAATTCCAAGCGATTTCGTACGTCACTTTATTATTGTTATTATCCATAGTAATTTCGTCGAGTTATTGCAGGATCAAATGCGTATTTTTACGTATCGTATGCATACGCGTTAATTTATATAATTGCTTTCTGCCCACCTGCGCATTATTAAAAAATTCTCCGAAATTCGCGTAATGCATATTCGCCGGGCAAAGAAAAAAAAGTAAATACAGCATTATAGAAATCGGAACGAAATTATTCCATCAGTTGCAACGAGAATCCTATAAATGAAACAATCGACAAGCGAGCACCAACATTGTTACCCAAAAACAACAAATAAAATCCTCCTCGTTTAACGATCAATTATCACGCAGTTGTTAAAAGATGTACCGAATCATGGAACGCCTTGTAACGATTTCGAAGTGCTTGCTTTATCGTGTTTCAGAGCACCCCTGGCAAACGACCGGACATCTGGGGAAGACACTGGTTCAACTTTCTTTCAATTGGAATCCGTGATTCTGCTCGGAGATAAAAAGGATAAATTACTTCCCTAGCGAGTGAAAAAATTCAATTAAAAATGGGGAAACTGCGGACGACAGATGGATTCAAAGGACTGAGCACACATCTGCAGCGACCGTCGACATCGAAAGTTGAACGTCGTCGTCGTCATCGTCGATGCTGGCTGCGAGGTCTTTCGCAGAGATTTGCAAGAAATTCCCATAAATTTTCTGCCCGTACGTCTCTTGGAAAAATCGGGCCAACCCGCGACGCGCACCATTTTCAGCCGCCCCTTCCTTCGTTTTTTTTTTTTTTTTGTATCAAAACCGATTAGAACATCGGCATTGCTCGCGGGATCTTTATATGCTTGTCGATAACGATTACGCGATCGCCACGCGGAATCGATCCTTCGAAGATCTTGCCAATCCCACTTCGGTCGTAGGGAGAAGCGATGGTTCGATAGTCAAATAACAGTTTATCGTCGCGATTCATTATCGGGATCCTTATGAATGACCATTAATAATATCCCATAGACGCGGTTACACGCTTCTGCACTATCCGACGCGATAAAAAATGTACGTAACGGAGCGATACAGCCAAATAATGTCTGTCGAGCTTTACGTTACTTCCTCGTGCTTGTGGTAACGCGCAAAACCTACGTGGGCTCTGTTTTGCGATAAATTGCGTTGGACACTGCTCCTGGTACTTCCCGCATGGGGAAACCCCTATTGATTACTAATGCCGACTGGCAAAATGTGCATTAAGAAGTTTTATTAATAACTGATCGGACTTGTTGATTCGTGCAGAAATCAAACTTCACATTACACCCCGAATACGTTAGTATACGTTAATAATAATTATAATCAAGCCACTAACTAAGAATGTGCATGTGGTTTAATGATTATTATTGCATTGCGAGTCCTTTCAATTTGAGAATTTATTGTTCAATTAAATAACAGATGAATGATGTTTGAATTATGAATTCCCATCGAATTATTGGAACGGTTCAGTTTGATTCAACCTTTAGAGAAGTGATTTATTTTTAATTGGGATCCATTTTTCGGCAGATGCAGTCGATGAGTAAGATTTAATTCATCGGTTGAAACTTGGAAGCCGTTTCGCAGTGGGAAATAAAATATGTAATTGCGGAGTTTAGAAGTGTAATGCAAATTCACCAATGCAAATAGCAACAATGCAATGCAGTAGCAACAATGTCTGGGAAAATGTGTGGAAACGTGGAAACTGTAGAATTGTATTTATAATCAGACGTATAGTAGGAGAATCTGAGTAACAGCAAGAGATAAATTCAAGAAGAAATGTATGAAATTTAATAGTTAACACGCGAAAAGCATCGCGCGTTCTGCAAGATTCGCCAGGAAAATTTCGCGATAATTCGAACGTTGGAAGCCAGGATTCGATTTACAAACAGTGGACGCAGAATTGAATTACAAGAAATAATAGTAGCATTTCAACTCTGATAGTCATTCTCCCAGAACGGATCGTACGGTACGAAATTTCCAGGATTTTCCCTCAAACAATTTACAAATAACGAAAGCCCGGTAAAGCACTGCACAGTTCAAGTAACGACTCGAAACGTAAAGTAACAACTGCCCATTATCGCTGCTCGCAGATATCTCCATTAAACTATAATGAGTTATCCTGAGACATCCCGATCGACACCGAAGACCCTCCCGTCCGACTTCGCGCAACATTTCCTGGCAACTTTTATTAAAGCGCCTTATCCCATTCGAATCTCTCGCGACGATCGGCGGGAAAGAAACGAAAGTCGCGAAAATGGCCCATAAATCTGAGCAAAGAGCGCGAACAAATGTCGACGAAAATCTCCTCCGCCGCCTCCGCCGCCGCCGTGCGGTACGTATCGAGTAGTAGACGATGAAAATTTCCGACAACATCCATCGAACTTGTACTTCCCGTAAGTTCCCGATCCTGCGAGCGCACTTCGCCCGCGAGTAAATCAGAATGGGATCAAAGGATCGCAGGATCTCGACGTATGGATACGTCGCGCCTTTCTTGTTCCTCCGGGGTCGTACGTATTCACGCGACACCTTTGTGTACCTCTCGTGCAGGGCACCGGTGAAAAACAAATCTCCATGGGATTGCGCTCATCCCACTCGCGATACTTGGAAAAACATGATACTCTGAAATAATACACAGGTACATTTGCATACCCTGTTGTGCGCGTCGCGCGAAAATAAATGGGCGTGTAAACAGACGAAAGGGAGTTGTGCGGTGGGAAATTCTACGCGGTGGATGCTAGAACAACGAGAACGCGAAAATAATGCATCGCGCCAAGGCCAAGATGCGTTCCGATGGGAAACTACAAATTGGACGGTGGAAAATGGAACGTCTCGTTCGCGGGAACAAGAAGCGCAAAGTACGTGGCTCGGGAAACACGAATTCGACTCCTGTGCCCGTTCGAGCAGGCAGTATTTTTATCGACCGGGTAACGAAACACCCCTTAATTCCAGAATAATGTGCTCGCACGTGTGTTGCATAAAATTTGATATTGCCCCGGGTGAAAATTTTATTTTTCCTTGGTAACTGAATATTTTGTATGGGCTGCCTCTTGTCCGGATATGAATTTCAATTTTCCGAGCCAGTATATCGTATTCGGACTGGAAGGCTGCTGTTTAATGTTCGTCGAGATAATAGAAATAATCGGCCCGGATTTTTGATACCGGTATTCGGGCGTACTGTTACATTTTTCGGTACACATTTTGGTCAATCGTTACTTTTGTATGGCCACGTTTTAAATTTCACGGCCCTTCATTTAATCTTGTTGTCAGACGAAACTCGAATGAAATATACTCTGCTATCGTTGCACGGACTGGGTCTTCAAAGTCCATCGACCTTGCTTGTTAAAATAAATTCGTAAACCGCGAGACCGTGCGATTATAAATAATGTATGATACCGTTGCTATTACAGAATGGAGTTTGAAGTCTACAGCGAGGTTCATTAAAGTTTCATTCTAGACAAGGTGTTTAATCAGCACGGAATGTTGCAATAATACATACATTTGCATAGGGTGCGTGTTTGGTCGAGGAAAGGGATGGGCTTTGAGAGAAAGATTGAAGCGTATAAAGTCGGGGGGTAGCAACGTGGTAAAGTGCGGGGGGTGTCTTTGTGAACGAAACAGAAATTTCGTTGAAATGATAAAGCGACAGATATGCAAAGGAGACACGTTGTTATTTCGCGATTGATGTTACGATTTTTGGAAAACTTTTCTTGCCTTGCAATTGATTAACTGAATGCTGCAACGGTGCAGAGTCCTCGGTATTTTAACAGACATCAAAGTAAGTTTAAAGACGTAGCTCTCGTTATTATATGTCGTACAATTTATTTTGCCATTTCGTTAGAATATGTTTTACTTCAATAGTGATTTTAGTACCTTTAAAGGTGTCGATGCGACAACTATTTTAGTGGGGCGGGAGGTATATTTAGGTGTACGTTCGCGAGTATTGTTTACTTCTTGAAAAATAATATAATATCCTGTTGTTGAACGATTACCCGTAAATTTGGTGAAACGTGTGCGAGGCACGTTAAAATTGTGGCTCGCAGACAAGACAATTCAATTAAACTTGCCAATTGATTAATGTGAGAAGCGGCGTGTATTCCTGCACTTGAGGCGAAAGCGCTGAGAATTCTTAAGCCCCCCTTATGGCAAGTAAATTATTCTTTCGAAGAGTGATTACTGCAATTAGATTACGTTAGATTTCATTACTGACCACCATTTGCAGCATTTAAAAGCATTATTTTGATTTACCAACAATTTGATTTACATTGCATCGGTGTTCCTTAAATTTATATCATTCTCAACAAAATATTCCAGTAAGATCTCAACATTTACATAGAACCCCTTCGTATTAAAGTTAGCTATAACGGTGGGTGCTTGAGGATAACAAACAAAAAGACTTATAATTTGGAAAATCGATGCAGCGGGGGACGTGTACTATTGAAAATGACGAGTATTTAACTAGGGACTATTAAGATCCCGTTCCTTTATGAAAAATTGAGCATTCTTGGGCCCCATTGTATTAGTACGATTTAAAAGACGGAACTGGATAAAGAGGCATTAAGGTAGGAACCGTCGACACGGGGAATGGTGGATACGAATATTATTCACGCTCAATTTAACTTATTGAAAGCCACGAAATGCTGCTTGATGGCTCAGGCTACAATAGCGTAACAATTAATCGCTGAATGGAGTATCTCAGTGCTCCGTAATTTCCTGTCATTTATCAAAACCATCCCCGGCAAAGTTTCTATGAAACGCATGCACTGCCGATTTCTATAATTCATATGATATCGTTGAAATTACTTTTTCAATTACATACGTTTTATTTATTACGTCTCCCCATAGTTATTGGTAAAGGGGAACCGAAAAGAAGGAACAACGTCTACGAACATTATAATTTTTTTTTATTTGTACACATTTGTATTAATATTTATAAAAAATGTTACAGAATTAATAATACCTAGAAATGAAATATTTAATACAAATTACATTCTGTTCGAAACAAATTATTAGCTTTGCATGCACCCATGGGATGCCCCCGATGACATGTATATTTACAAACGAAGCAAATTATTTAACAAATTTGAACATCGTATAAATTCAAGGCGATGAATAATTCCTATCAGAATTTTATACTACAGCGGACGATTAAATTAAACAAAAAGTCTATAGTGGAGAATAAAACTTACAATACTTTGACAATATCTTTTACAATTTTCAATGCGAAATTTAATAGCGGTGCTTAGGAAATTCATTGGATAGTAGAGTACAGTAATTTATATTAAATGCATAAAAAAATATACTTATCGTAACGGAAATAAATATCCTCAGCGAATTAGGATTCATTCGAAAGCGAAGACCATTATGAATTATACAATCGCAGAATGAAATAAAATATGATCAATTACACTACTTAAAAGCTAACTGCTAATGTTCGTCGATTTATCCATCGATTATTATTAATGCGCGCGTAATTTTTAATAAAATACAAAATGAAAATAAAAAGCACAAATATAAACTTGACTGAGGTGAATGAAATTACAATCACAATTGTACTACTCACTGGTTCGTATTATGAATAGTGATACAGGATGAACCAGCTTGACGTGACTATTTCCACTACAATCTTTGTGCCTTATTTATCAGGGGGAAATTTCTTCGATTTGTATAAGTTTCGTTTGAAAGAATTTTCGCCAAACTCGAGAAACACGTTTAAAAACATTAAACACGATACTTGGGAATCGAAGTTTAAGTTTCTTTGCCTTTTACGTCTATTACAATTAAATACAACCTATTTATTTAATCGGTGAATAATATAGTTGCTTCAAACTAGAGTAGAACGTACGTAAATACAAATCTATCCTTTAACACGACAGTTGCATCCTGTATAAGGCAAATTCCTTCACCGACGCTCACCCACGCGCATCGATAGGCATGGCTCGTTAAATTAATACCTACTTTACATTATCATTAGAAGTTCATTAAGAAGCGATCCTCTGAGCAGAAAAAGTTATAGTACATAAGAATGAATGTACAACGGTTCACGTATTTTGTACTAAGCTTAACCAACTCCGCCCATCCCCACCAACTGATGTTGGAAATCGAATTTGCACTAATCGAACCGCGTTCTTCTCTTCGCCCTCTTTGTATTCTGAGGTAGCTGGCACCACTATTGTTTCTCCATCTTCCGATTCATTATAATTATACACTTCTTCTACCTGTTCCGAATCTTCGCCTTTGCACTCAATTGTTTCAGTTTCCGCAAAGGTCATCTAAACATTATAAAATTATTAATCTATTAAAGTTATATGAACATTACTCAAATATCGTTCAAGCAACATTCTTTCGTTCCTAGTCATTATCAGTTACATTATAATACATAATTAAGTAGCAAATAATCACGCACCTCTGTATCGACAAGGTGACTCACTTCTTCGTCCCCAACATTTTCATCCGACGGAATATTTAGAACATCTTCTTCGTTATACATTTGATCCTCGCTTTGTTGCTGTATAATAACGTGGTTCTTCAACTCCGTTACGTATAACTCAGTTTCGTCCAACTATAAAGTGATACAAATATTTAGAAAAAGAGAAATACGTCTGGCATAAACTATACTGTGCAAAATACAACAAAAATAAACGTATTACCTGATCGTTTTCTGCATCATCTACTAAAAGTTCCATGTTACCATCAGGGATCGTTATAACTTGGTCATCGTCCGTAGTAAGTCTTGGTTGATTAACCACAATCGTGTCATTTAAGTGGCCCTATAAATACCCAAATGATATTTGTATGAACATTACTATACATTTATAGAGCACCATAACTTTGCAATAGTCCTAGCGGCTCACCTGTGTTTGCATATGGGTGTACAATAAAGGTTTTCTCATGAAACCCATACCGCATACCAAACATTCGTATGGCTTTTTATCGCTGTGTATAAATCGATGCGCATTTCGATTGTCCCTGCTATTAAATGCTTTACCACAAACCTGAAATTTTAAAACAATATTTAACTTGAAAATAGAACATTGGATGAATCGTAAACAATCGATAATAATTGATCACTGTACCTCACAGAGATACGGCTTCTCTCCAGTGTGTATGCGCATATGTTTTTTAAAGTGCTCGGGGTAAACGAACGTAGCTGTACATATATCGCATTTATACGGTCTTTCGCCAGTATGCGCAGCTTTTATATGATAATCTAATAATCTTCGTCGTTTGAATCCTTTCCCACAATCGTCACATTTGTACCGTTTGTCATTGTAATGAGTTGCACGCTTATGGGACTGTAGGTTGGAACGCTGACTGAGAATTGAAGAAAAAGCTATGGTATACTGTCGTTACATTTGATAATTATATAATTAATTCGTATATAAATAGACATACCTAAATGTAGCTCCACAAAATTCACACTGATACGGTTTCTCGCCCGTGTGTGTCCTTTCATGATCCCTTATTTCAGCTTTTCTGGCGAATGCTTTACCGCACACCCTACATATATACGGTTTGTAGCCAGTATGTACAATATTATGCACCTCCAAATTATGCGGAGAACCAAACGCTTTTCCTGCAGATTTATCGTTTTATACTATGAATTTTCGTTCTGATTGCGAGCAAAAAGGATGAGTATTTTAATCAATCATACCGCATTGATGACAAACATATTCCTTTACACCGTTATGAGTTCTTTCATGCTGATTAAGATTTTGTTGACTCAAAAATGTTTTGTTACATTGCGAACACTCAAAAGGACGAGGCCGGATTTCATGCGTCTTTACGTGCGCCTTATATGTATACTTCGATGCAAAATCTTTGCCACAACTCTCACACACATAAGGACGTACACCTGTGTGCGTATTGATATGTTCTTCTAATAAATTTCTGGAACTATAATAACAATATAAATTATACAGCATACGTATCATTGCATAGCCACTTGGGTAATTTAAAAAATCATGTTTCAAATGTACCTATATCGTTTCCCACAAGTTTCGCACGGCCAAGATTTCACTTGCGGATAATGAATTCTCTTGTGAATCCTAAATAAACGCAAGTTACTAAATATTCTATTACATATCTCGCATTGGAAGTCTCCCTCCTCTTTAGCAACGTGATCATCAAGATGAACAGAAAGTTCGTTCCTCTTTTTAAAATCGTCACCGCATATGTCGCAAATATATAGACGGGTTTCGTGTGCACTCTTCATATGGGCAATAATAGACTTTGCATCCCCTATAGCCTTCTCTTCCTCGCATGTACATAATAAACAGGTGTATACAGAACCGTCTCTAGTGACCAGCTAAAAAAAAAGAGGGAAAAAATTATAAAAATAACGCGATATAAATAAACACCAGCTAGCGCACACGACTGATAAACACTTTACCTGTTCCTGTTGCATTTCCACTTTTGGTGTAATCTTTGCTCGTTTTATCCTCTTCCTTTCTTCGTTACTTGTTTCTGGTAACGGCTCGACTTTAAGAATAATTTCCTCCGGTTCGCAACGAGGGTATTCCTCTTCTTCCTCCAATCTCTCTTCTTCTATCTCCATTTCTTGCGCTTCTTGTTCATCCTATAGAACACATTTTTGGATGTTACGCACTAGCAACAATATAATTTCTATTTCATTCCATCGATTACCTTTTGCGAATATTTCATATCCATTTCGGCATATTGAGTTTCCACGTTTTCTATATAATCATGGTCGTTGTACTCTTCTTCGTTCTGTATATCGGATATCTTTTTCATGGTCTTCCTATAATTATTAAACAGTTCTAATTTCACCTCCGTCAGTCGACTTTCGAGTTCGTCGATCTAAAAATACAAGAAATTATCTATGACTGCCTTTATATAATTATGAGAAAACATTTTTGATTCAGGTTCTACTTACCTCGTTGAATAATTTATAACATTTTTTACATATAACAATAGAATGTACGTTGTCCTCGTTTAAGTCTACCTCCAAGACGGTGCAAATAATATCTACAAGTGGTCTGTCCGACGATGTTACAGAGTTCTCATTAAAGATACGTATGCTATTCCTAGTCGATACGCCAACTTTACTATTACATATCAAGCAATGTGTGCTATCCTTTTCCAAATCTGCTGTCATCTTTTTGGTAACTGAAAATACGGTACATGTTGAGGCAAAAATTTCGTAATATAACTAAACAGTTCTTAAATATTCGAGTCTAATCATATGCATGTATGTTGATTTCCATAATATCTTATTTCTATCAGTATTTATTTGTTTCTCTTTTTTTAACCGATACATTATATTTATTAATATAACGCTTAAGCCATAAAATAAGATATATTAATGGAAAGACAAGTATCAAGCATTAATTAATATCATTATATCATATATAAAGAAGAGGACAATGTTTCAATACTTTGCATTTGGCGGAATAACTTTTCATTTTCGTGATCGAGAATTATGAGCGGGGCTAGAATTTGTGAAAATCAAATTTTCGTAATGCTCTCTTCTTATGTAATAGCGCACGGTGTGCGCCGTGGAACACGAAAGCATCCATCGTTATCGTTCTACTGCCGAACAATAACGTATTTGACAATTTATTCTACAAGCGCAGAGAAGAGTAAAATAACGTGGCGAAGCGTCGAACTGGATCGCTCCGATAGCACAGAACGAAGCGTTCCGTTCTTGGCTCGCATCGATAAGTAACCGCTAAAACCCAATAACCCTAACAATAACGGTCGAGGGGCAGTAAACAAAATATTTGCCTGCGTTCCTCGTCAAAATGAAGCCTTCTTATAATAAACGTAAAAAGTTGCCAGCACTGACTTGAAATTTTCGTTCCTCTGTTCGAACGATTGGTAGCGAGCGAAACGGTAGACAGGTCTGGACGCCAACGCCATTTAAGTCCTCATGACAACAAGTAGGTTGTGTGGTCGCGTAGAAAGTATATTATGGAAAATGCACGCCGAAACTGTTGGCCACTTTTTGGGAAACGTGAACAGCTATTTGATGCCGTCTTCGGGTTAGGTGGAGGCACGCGATTGCGTATGCACGCGTCGAATGCCCTCTATCGGATCCTCTCTGTCTGTAATGTACAACAATATTTTATAAAATTTCAATAGCTCTGAAGCGTAAAAAGTTATACGAGGGATATATTTTAATTAATTGAATATAAATATTGCAAGTTTTAAGTAAGTTTAACATATATCAGCGATTATTAGTACTATTGTTAAAAGACATGTTTTTACTCCGAAATATCTTTATGCTGTACGATATTGTCTGTATATATAATGGTTATAATGGAAAACTACAACAATTTAATGTAAAATACTTATATTTCTATTAATTCTATTAAATTATACATATATACAATACATATTCCAACTTAAGTAGCGTAAAATGTTTAAATATGACGAATGTTTCAACATATAGTTAGAGGGAGCTGTGGTATGTCTTGTTTTTTGAAGTCTATCCATAAACCAATCAGAACTTCCCACTTGCACCTACTTTCATTGTGGTACGACAGTCAAGAATGACACGTTGTTCATGGAGTACCTTGATCGCCGGTAATTTCGAAAAAGGCGTGCGCCATTCTATGTGACATATACATATGTTGTATCCATAAATGGGGGAATCGGTAACAGTTGCGGCATACAGTGATACATTGTGGTTATTCATTATTGATTACTGATCGAGAACACGATCAATGAAAAGCAGACACCAACGTGTACGTCACGACGTTTATTATTATCGTATGATTTTGCCAGTTACCTAACCCTTTAGTGTTATATCAGTGCAGATAATACTTTGTTCTTCTCTGAAATTCACATTCATGATTGTGATACTCGATTCTTCGAATTGCCGGCTGTCAGTGGATAAACAAAAACGCGTGATTATTGACAAGTTCTCAAACTTTCGTTTTCGAAATGAACAAAAATGAGTCGACAAGTAGATACGGACCTCTCGTCGGTGCAATTGATGAAGGGACAAGTAGTGCTAGATTTTTGGTACTAACCTTTTGTTCGTTACTTATAATATTTAATTATTGCAGCTTAGTATGTCTAATTTAATGCCCAACGAAATATGTGTTGATAAAATTAATACGGTTAAATTAATTATACGTAAGCTGATAATTTGTATAATTGTGGTTTGTTTACATTTCTATATGAAGTTATACCAATCATCAATTTATTTATAACCCTTGAACGATACGCTGTGGGTGACCCCACAATCTTATCTGCATAGATGACGTTTATGTTTACATTTGAAATATCTTACATTTAGTTTATCTTGAGTTGCCAGCTCCTTATATTAAAAAACTGACTGCCTTATTAATGCCAAACAAAGGAAAGGCTGTCGTTCCAGGGTTAAAAAATGGATATACTATGCTGCCACATATATTCTTTTATTCCTATCGTTTATTTAATAGTCTATATATCATGTTAGGTTTTCGCAGCAAATACAGCAGAGGTATTAACATATCATCAAGTCCCAATATCACAATCATGCCCAAAAGAGGGATGGGTTGAGCAGAACCCTATGGAAATATTAAATGCAGTTAAGGAATGCCTTAATCAGACTGTATACAATTTAAGACAGCTTACTATAGATCCTAGCGATATAGTTGCATTAGGTATAACAAACCAAAGGGAAACTACTGTTGTATGGGATTCGGTTACTGGAGAACCGTTATATAATGCCATAGGTAACTATACGCGCCAGTATTTTTGTTCTTAATATATTGTGGATGGTACATTGTTCAAGCATATAGCATTGGTTCCTGCACAGTATTGCATGTACCATATAACTCTGGTTATCCGAGATAATGTGGATCGAGCCTACCTTCTATAATACGATGAACTTAACAAATTAAACCAAATATGTTAAATACAGAACAGTAAATACAGAACTTAGTTGCATCTACCTGTATCAAAGTCCGTGTGGTATACAACTGTTCAATAATATTCTTGAAAAACATTGTAGCTTTGTTCCATGGCCGAATAACACGGAACCTCGGAGGCCTCCTTTAAAGCACCTCTGTTAAACAGGGGGCAGATAACCATGGTTCCACTATACGTAAGAAATGCATGTCTATCTAAGACGTCAATTCATGTCTTCCATCCACAATGTGTTAATTCAGTAATTGGCAAAAGTGTGACACTTGTATACATTATGTTACAGTATGGATGGACATGAGAACAACCTCAATTGTGGATGATGTACTAAAAAAGATACGTAATCAAAATAAGAACTATTTGAAGCCACTCTGTGGCTTGCCAATTAGTCCTTATTTCAGTGCTTTGAAGATAAAGTGGTTGTTAGATAATGTACCACGCGTTCGCGAAGCTTTGAATAAAAAACGATGCATGTTTGGAACAATTGATTCCTGGTTAATTTGGGTCAGTAGGAAAATAATGATTTATTCAAATATATTTTAAATACGAACGAGGTAACTGAGTATACTCCTGTCTACAGAACTTAACTGGTGGAACTAATTATGGTGTTCACGCCACTGATGTGACAAATGCTTCACGAACAATGCTAATGAACATCACAACTTTAAAATGGGATCCGACATTGCTATCATTTTTTGATATACCATTAGAGATTTTACCCGAGATTCGGAGTTCGTCTGAAATATATGGTTATGTACAAGACGATATTCTATTTGGTGTACCGATATCAGGAGTAAGTACCTATTATGATTAAAATGCAAAGTTAAATATGAAGAATGGAACTAATCAATGAATCTAAACTCTAAATTCATATATCTAGTATTAACAAAGACAATTGACTAGCAAAAACCATTTACTTCTACAGTGTTTAGGCGATCAGCAATCAGCATTAGTAGGACAAATGTGTTTTCAAAAAGGGCAGGCAAAAAGCACTTATGGTACTGGGTGTTTCCTTTTATACAATACTGGAACTGCTGTAAGGATCAAGTTTAATCTTACTAAAAATATATCTTTCTAAATTAAATATCAAATATTCTTGAAGATTGTAGATTCATCCCATGGGCTATTGACAACAGTTGCTTATCAGTTAGGGCCAAAAACACAGCCAGTATATGCCCTTGAGGGATCGGTAGCTATAGCCGGGGCTGTTATTCAGTGGCTAAAAGATAATCTTGGTATAATATCAGATGTGAAAGAGTCCGAGTCGCTCATAGAACAAATATCTTCGGATAATCGCATTACATTTGTGCCAGCTTTTGCTGGTTTATATGCTCCATATTGGAGAAAAGACGCAAGAAGGTAAAACAACATAATAACTCGTTGCTGTATTTGTGCCTGTATATAGACGCGTAGATCTTAACTAAACTTTATTGTCACATATCCCTTGCAAAGTATTCACATTTCAGCGTTATATGCGGGATTACCGAAGACACTAATACTACACATATTGTAAAGGCTGCTTTGCAAGCTGTTTGTTTTCAGACCAGAGACATTTTGGAAGCCATGCGAGAGGACACTGGTTTAATTTTGTCTAAATTGTTAGTAGACGGGGCAATGACTAACAATAACTTACTGATGCAAATGCAAGCAGATATTTGTGGTATTCCAGTTGGTAAGTGAAGTGATTTTCGAATAATATTTTCTACCCTTTATCAGAGAAACTAAAATAATAAATAGAATAAGACTCACATTGATATGAAAAATTGTACAAGAAAGTGAGGCCTTTAATGTGCGAAACTACCGCACTTGGAGTTGCAATAGCTGCAGGAAGTGCAGCTGGTATACGAAAATGGGATTTAAAAATAGACACTGCTGTGCCGAGTGACAGCTTCCTACCTTCGATAACTGAAAATGGTATGTTTATAAATATTTGAATTTTTTATATCATTCAGTCTGAATGATTAAACGAAATAATCACATGCTCCTTTCAGAACGAGATATATTATATTCACAATGGAAAATGGCTATTGATCGAAGCTTGGGTTGGGAACCAGTAACAGATACCAATGGTATGTTTTCGCTTTCGTGTTGCAACTTTGCTTGTAATGCTAATTCTATCATAATTTTGTGCAACTTTATTCCAGATGACACACAGAATATGCACAAAGCTACTGCCCCGGGCATATTTTTCATAAGTACGATACTTCTCCTTATGGTTGCCAGATATAATTCTATATTATGACTGAACATGTACAGTACCACGTACTGTATTGGTCTGCCATTGGTCTATTGGTCTCAAATAATGCATTTGGGCAGGTCCTGTTTGCTAACATATACTTAAGTTACTTCGTAATGTAAATGTACTAATCTTATTAAACTCAGTTAGTGTAAGTTTATATATATATATAAGTATAGAAGATGAACTATAGAACAAATACAAATAACAAGTGCCATAGTTCTGTGATAATTTTAATATTGATTGGAACATAGAAAACGGAGAAAATGTTATTGGATGATGAACAATCTGAGATCTATTTTAAATGTATGTATTTATTATTATTTTCATCCGGAATACTTAAGATAGATGATTGATCTTCGACCATGTGACCTGCAATATCAGTCGCGTGCTTTCTTATTCCTTTGTCCTTTTCACTTACCATTTCGTTTGCAATTGGTACTGAAGGGGTATCCTATGAAATCGTATAAAATGTAATCAACATCAATAATTATATAAAAGGGTACGCGACATTTGAAACATTACTATTATGATATCACTGGTAGAAGTTTGAACCGTGACAAGAGCTGTAGCAAGCCAACCATCACTTCTTATATTATCAATACCCAATCGCGTTCGTTGTGGTACAAGTATTCGTGAAATAAGTGAACGACAATCTGAGGATACTTTTGGTTCTTTAGGAAACGCAATTTTATTCTGCACTTGCTGTATCACGAAAAGGAAAGATCAAATTTCGTGGAAAAATTTCTGTCTAAGCAACACGCGTGTACAAACAAGATTTTTCGTTACCCCAAACTTTCCATTACTTTTTCTTTTAATGTACCTGGGTACCTTTAGAAGTTGGCTGTAATTTGTATCATCGAATGGGAGTCGACCGTAAACCATTGCATAGAGCACTACACCCGTGGACCATACATCGGATAATTGAGGTAAATATGGGACTCCCTTTAATATTTCTGGCGACGCGTATGCGTAACTTCCGCAGAAAGTTTCACTTAACGGAGACACTCCGTTTTTTGTTATCATTTGTCCACGTGCAAATCCAAAATCGGATAATTTTATGTTATAATTTTGATCCATTAAAAGGTTCTCGCATTTTACATCTCTTAAATAAATGTCATTTGATTATGTATCGCAATGGTTTTTTATCTATTGTTACTTTTTTTTCTTTTACCTATGTACTACACCTCGTCCATGGCAATAATCGAGAGCTTCCAATAACTGTCGAAACCACCGACGACTACGGAATTCATCGATAAATGTGTCGCGTCTTATCATATCCAATAAACTACCATTTCGAGCGTATTCCATAATTATATAAACGCTGTATATTAAGTTTTTTTTTAAACAAGTTTTTGATTACAACAAGAAAAAAGGACGGGAAAGTTTAATGAAATTAAATAAAGATTAACTAACCGATGGGTGGTTTCGATGGCTTGGAGGAAACGTATTAAATTTGGATGTTTCAAACCCTTAACAACTTCGATTTCACGCGGTAAAAATTTTCTTAAATAATCACCAGGCGCTTGAAACTTCGAAACGATTTTTACGGCCACTTGGCAGTTATGTCGACCAGACTTTGCAATCTATAGTTATAATGATTCCTTTATCAATAATTTATTTACAATTTCTTATTGACTTTAATGTCGATACACTTTTTTTGTTATAACATACTTTAACTGTAGCATACGAGCCAGCACCAATCGTTTTACCGAGAACGTAGCCGTGTGATTCCAGGACAGTTAACTTTTTATCCGATTTTTCCTCATTTTCTTTTTTTATGGGTTTTAATACGGAGTCCGGAGAATTATCTGTTATTGGTGTAGTTGCCATTTTATATGTAAGCTATTACTGTCGCTGTAAATGATTAATATTATTAATAAACTATATTATTATATTATTCATAATTGCTTCATCGCCATGCAAATTTTAATACTAACACCGACGTCATTTTAACTGTTGAGTTACATGTTTGACAAAATATGGTAAGAGTAAGGGACGTTGCATAATTTGTAATTTTAATAATTATGAATTGAAATTTGGCGCGATGCTCTTTATGAATTATCAGAATCGATTAGAAACACTTGAAATACGATTATCGATATCGGTATAATTTTACACGCGTTGTGAACTGGTAATTGTTCACAGTTGGATTAGTAATAAACTAAATAACTATTACATTTTACCCTACAATTGTCGCGCTGTCAGTTCTTCTTTAATAATAAATATTAATGATAAACCATTTATTATATATGCGTCACCCATCTAGATACTACGTATGTAACGGTCATAGCCAGTTGCGTCCATTACGTGCGGATCGTAAACACGGTGTTTCGTTAAGCATTAGTATTGATTGGTTTCTGTAAAACAATATATAAAGACATAATTATGGCAGATGTATTAGATATCGACAATGCAGAAGAGTTTGAAGTCGACGACGAAGGGGATCGTAAGTTTATATGACCATAAATCTATGTTTATGCGTGTGCGTCATTTGTTATAACCTCTTTTTGACCCGCAACTTTAGTACTATATACATATGTATACATTGTATCTCGTTGCGAAAACTTGCTAAATACGATGACTGTGCTATTGTATCTAAGCTCATGCTCGCTGAGATGTATAATACACGATTGGACTGTTTACGAATAAAGGGTGGTCACTCTTAACATAACGTCCTGTTCAGGAAACATACATTAAAATCTGTAATTTCGAATGGCGATCGCATTCATATATGGCTTTAATCAATACCAGGCTGTTAGTAGTTGTATCTAATATGTTGATATGTGGTCGCCAAAGTTGTAGGAACATAAAGAGTGCGAGCAATAGACATTTTTGCTTATTAACTTTTTAATGGTGTGCTATATATCACAGTGGGCATAGTTCTAAGTAATACTATAGTCCCGCTAATAGTTTTATGTATTGTTTACCAGAGGGAATTGCACGTTTGAAAGAAAAAGCTAAGAGAAGAAAGGGCAGAGGACATGGTGCCGAATTGGTATCTATTCGTGATGATATTGGTCATTACGAGTCAGTGAATGTTGTCGAGGAAGATGATGATGAACCAGGCCCACAGAGATGTAAGAAAGTATTTTATATGGAACTATAAAGTAATGGAGCACTTTCCATGTTGAAATTTTTATAAATATTACGAATTATGCGTTTGTATATATTGGAATTTTTATTTTAATTTTCCAGCTGTAGAAGGATGGATCTTATTTATAAATTCTGTGCACGAGGAAGCACAAGAAGATGACATTCAAGATAAATTTTCAGAATTTGGGCAGATAAAAAATTTACATTTGAATTTAGATAGAAGGACAGGGTTCTTAAAAGGGTACGCTCTGGTAGAATATGAAACATTTAAAGAGGCTCAAGCAGCAAAGGATGCTTTAAATGGAACAGAAATTTTGGGGCAACCAATTTCTGTTGACTGGTGTTTTGTAAAGGGACCAAAGAAGTATGATATTTTATTCTTTGAGTCTAATGAGTTTTCCTTTTTTCTGAATGTTGCTAATAACATGTTTTCTTTGTGTAGGATTAAGAAGAGGAGTCATAGAAGACGGTGAAAGGAGGCAATAGTTGTAAAAAGAATTTATTTCCCGACATATATTACATTGATTGAGGAAGATAATTTTGTATTTCGCAGATATTGTAAAAAAAAAAAGGAAACAAAGCATTGAAAATTATATAAATTTACAAAATGATTCATGAAACTAATATTCTAGGAATTCTATTTAATTTTAATTCACACATCGAAAGAAGTTCAAACTACATGTGTAACCGTAACAATTTAGGTACTCCGAATGCATTATTTATACCGAATACAATCTTAACTAAATAGTTATATATTTTATTTGAAAAAAATATATCAATTTCAACGTGATTGATTTCACATTCACAATTTGAAAATAAAATGCGTGAAATCGTTCAAAAATTTTATTTTGCTCGTGCTAAGCTACATATTTTACAAATAATAGACCTTTATTGAAATGTAATTCTGTTTATATACATTACATTCAATATCTTTATTAAAGAATGTATCTTAATAAATAGATCGCGAGGTAAAGCATATTAAGCGTAATAATTGAGATTAGCTTTCTTCTTTGCTTGAACTTCATTAATAGCTTCCATTAAATCTTCATGAGTAACTGCAGTTGCATTGCGCCTTAATGCTATCATACCCTGTACGAAGAAAAAAGACAAATGAATTGTTTATATATTAATTAAAATGGATTTAAGACATCGGAACAATACGTACTGCCTCCACACAGACGGCTTTACATTGGGCGCCATTGAAATCGTCAGTAGATCTCGATAATTCTTCGAAATTTACATCCGGAGACATATTCATTTTCCGTGAATGAATTTGCATAATGCGCGCCCTGGCTTCTTCATTCGGGTGCGGGAATTCTATTTTCCTGTCCAAACGACCTGATCTCAATAGAGCTGGGTCTAAAATATCTACCCTGTTTGTAGCAGCAATGACTTTAATATCGGCAGTAGAACTAAATCCATCCAACTGATTTAATAATTCCAGCATAGTACGTTGCACCTCTCTGTCGCCAGCTTTTTCAGAATCAAATCGTTTTGTACCAATTGCGTCCAGCTCGTCTATGAAAATAATAGCAGGTGCCTTCTCCTTTGCAAGTGAGAATGCATCTCTTACTAACTTTGCACCATCTCCAATAAACATTTGCACAAGTTGCGGACCAGCTAGTTTCAAGAAAGTCGACTTTGTTTGAGCAGCACAGGCTCTAGCTAATAATGTTTTTCCAGTTCCTGGAGGACCATACAACAATACTCCTTTGGGTGGCTGAATACCAAGATTTTCAAACTTCTCCTTATGTGTCATAGGTAAAACTACAGCCTCTATTAATTCTTGAATTTGTTTGTCCAAGCCACCGATATCAGAATATTGTTCAGTAGGTCTTTCATCCACCTCCATAGCTTTAACTCTTGCATCATATTCAGCGGGCAATGTTTCGAGAACAAGATAGCTGTCTTTATTGACGCCAACCAGGTCACCTGGTTTTAATGCCTCTGCGTCAACCAGTCCAATTACAGGTAAGAAATATGTTTGACGAGTAGAAGTTTTAATAACAGCACATTTGCCTTTTCTCTGTGCATCTAGATCAACAATCGCACCATCCTCCTCACCCATGTTTTGTGGATCAACGTCCAATAGCTCTATAACATTGGATACTAAATACGGTAATGTTTTATTTACTTTAATCTTTTCTGTGTTCTCCTTAATTTTGTCATTCTGCGCCTGAAGTTCATGGGATATGCGCATCACTTCGCTTTTCATAATTTTAATTTCGTTGTCTAATAAACGTGTACGAGACACAATCTCATCGGTGGACATCCTCCATACCTCCTCGCCCAAAGCTTCCTATGAATATTCAGAGAATGTATATAATTAATTAGAAAATTAAAATGAGTCTTATTCACTTGACCAAATAGACATATGTACAAAGAGTTTTCAAATATTTGCAAGTGAACATCCGCAAACACAAAAGTACGATTATGAATGTTGAAAGTAAATCGATGCACTTGTTTAGCCGCTGTATATTAACTATTGTTGAGAAGATTTATATTGAATATTTCGTATTAAAAGTTACGATTTAGACCGACAATTTTTGTTATGTGTTCATTTGGATTTGCTTGTCACTTCGTTCTAACCTACATAAAATAAATTTATGTTTCATACCTCTCCATCCTCCCAAAGAGATTTATCTTCAAGGGTAGCCATTTATTTTAATAACTTTATTTCAAGATGCTAAAAATTAGAAACCTTTTATATGTCGATCCCTTTCACAAATTGTATTCAATCGCAAATTCCAACGCACCTAACAATTGCTGAATCACTAGATGTCCAATATAAAATATTCGTCTACCATTTCTTAATCTATGGTTGAAAATGTGTTATGATTACTTTGTGGAACATTTCACGTTTACGATAATTATTGAAATTTTACACTTAGGAGCTAATACTTATAAACTATTCTCAAAAACTAATTCACAATTTTTCTTGCAACCAATAGTTGGAGTACAATTTATTTATTTTGTAAGAATTATATTATGATATAGAAAAGTATTCAAAGTTTCAAAGTCAAGATAAAAATATTTAAAATTAAAATTTCACGGATTATAGGCCAATATTCCTACCGGAATATAAATCGATAGACTTCTTAAATTTTCCCTAGGGTTTCACATATCTTCACAAAACCCTACCTCTTTTGCCCACCACAAATATCTCAATAAATAATAGTACATAGTTCAATTGACCGCCATTCATGAAGTCATATAAGAATAGACAAATCACACAGTGTATATTTTCGGCTTGAATTGTTGGGGTCCCGAGACACAGACGAGTTATAGGAATGGACAAGACATCTTATGGACTTTCGTGGTCCAATGTGACTGACATACCGACTCCGAAAAACCACGCTGATTCAAGCGTCCTCTGCACATGAACAGTGTGTTTTGAAGAACTATTATTTACTGAAGTAGTGCTGAGGACAGGATTCATTCTTTTGTTGTAGGTATAATGGATGATTGGCTGGCAAAGAATAACATATTGAGGCTGCAGGAATGGAGTA
This sequence comes from Nomada fucata, assembly GCA_948146005.1. Lineage (NCBI taxonomy): Eukaryota > Metazoa > Arthropoda > Insecta > Hymenoptera > Apidae > Nomada > Nomada fucata. Next base: position 5,537,048 of record OX411278.1, on the reverse strand, counting down.
TTGGATACAATTACTGCAATGCATAACAATCAGTTCGATGACATAGGACATAAATTAAAGCTAGCGGTAGAAGCTACCATCACCTCCGAACATTGATGTAGGTCGCCTGCAAGTCGATAAAATGGTATTTGTTAATAATTTCTTTAAACAAATTCAATTATCTCGCGTTCTACCTGGCCGACTTTAACCATCGGCATCTTAAATTAAAGGCCTCGGTCCGAGGAACTATATGTTCGTATTTTATAACAACCCTGCCCCCGTCATTCCACTCCTTTTCAAATAAACCTCTCTTTCTGATATGCTTCTTGTTTGGCCCTCCTTTATTTCTATTTCCTCTATATATCCCTTAACATTTTTTCTCTCTCCTTTTAGATGCTTACTAATATATTTTTTGTGTGTGCAGGTTCCTCATACAAAGAGTAAAGAGTATTGGCCGGCACTTCTCATCATGCATAAGCACGAGAAATGTAAATATTTTAATTCAATAATTAATTAATGTCGGTAAAGATGTGCTTAAAACTACGCGGGTCTCTGCCATATCTACAGTGCCTGCTATCGTCTCGCCATCTATATAGGACTCCATGAAACTGCTCGTGCCTCTTCTTACCTTAAGTGTAAATGTAGCAGAGGCTCGGGTTAGCTTCATTCACATCTGTATAGATGGCGATTCTAATGACGAATTTGCGTGTAGGTAAGACAGGGATACGAGTGATACGTAAATTCAAGCCCTTCTTTACAAATAGTGGAATGAACCGTTTCGTACTCTCAATTACATATTAATAAAGTGTTAGCAAACAACGTGTTACAATCTATACAATAATATGTGCAGTATAATATAATAATAATACAGTATAATATGTACAGTAACATTGTAAGTTCATTATATTTAGCTTCTTATATTTTTAAGTCTCATTCCAGCTGTTGCATTTCATAGTTTCTTCTCTTAAGGCTCTCCGTCAATTCCTTTTCTTCTGCTCTCATCAAATTCATACTTATGAGACTCGTTCCATTCCTTGTTAAATAATCCTCTCTTTCTTTTACGCTTCTGGTTTGGTCCTACCTTCTTTCTTTTTCCTTTAAATATTGCTTAACAATATTTACTAAAATATATTGTTTGTGTGTGCAGGTTTTGCAGGCAAAGAGTAAGGAGCTTGACCGACATTCCTCATTGGGCATAAAGCAAGAAAGAAGAAAGAATAACCCTTGCCACATACTTTAGTTATAGTAAATTGGTTTCTAAGAATAGTTTGCAACTATTAGCGCATAAGATTAATTTAGAACAATTGTGTAATTAACTGTTATGTATACCTAGTATACATTTTATTTTATATTCTCTTTATTCAGTAGATCTTGTATAAACTGTAATATTACTGTTACTACAAGTTCTACTGAATGCGCTAAATATAAAATGCAAGATACAATAAATACTTTGGGCTTTACATATGCACAAGTTACACAATTGTTGTAATTTAAAATACGCTTCAGCAAATAAAGTACGTAAATTTTAGTATAAGTTTTATCTGTAAGGTAAACTGTAAATTAATCTTAAACAAATGAACTATTGTTCATAAGTATTAGTTTGTAAATTTGAATTATCACATTTTTGTAACTTGTATCTTCATTACTTAATTTCAATAAATCTTAAATAAAAAGAATTCTACGCCTCTCTTTATTTTAACACCTTAACTATCCTTGACAAGACCTAATTCCAATTCCTTAAACAAGTACTACCATGCATGAACTTTAAATGCAAAGTTCCCAAACGGAGGACTTGTAAAAATAAACCTCAACATTACTAAACATATTGCAACCAGGTTGCAAACAAATGCCTAGCGAAAATGAAATACGGTTGCAAATGATACCTTACAAAAACTCAACAAAGTTGTAACCAGCGCCACGGGAAAATATAAGATAGTTGCAAATAGCGCCCAAAAAAATGCTACAAAGTTGCAAACAACTGCTCATAAAAATGAAATCAAGTTGCAAACAAGACAACGCGAAAGCAAAGTTTCGAATTGAGCCCAAAGGAAACGCAACAAAGTAGCAAAAATTTTCTAGAAAAATTGCAACAATGTTGCAAATCAAGCTTTAAGAAAAATGCAACAAAGTTGCAAACCACGCCTTGCGAAAACGTAACAAAGTTGCAAAAATTCTCGAGAAAGATTTGCAACAATGTTGCGCCAAAAATTTTGCAACAAAGTTGCAAACAACGCCTCGCGAAAACGTAACAAAGTTGCAAAAATTCTCGAGAAAGATTTGCAACAATGTTGCGCCAAAAATTTTGCAACAAAGTTGCAAACAACGCCTCGTGAAAACGCAACAAAGTTGCAAAAACTCGGGAGAAAATTTGCAACAATGTTGCGCCAAAAATTTGCAACAAAGTTGCAAAAATTCTGGAGAAAAATTTGCAACTTTGTTACGTTTTCGCGAGGCGTGGTTTGCAACTTTGTTGCAAAATTTTCGGTGCAACATTGTTGCCAATTTTTCTCCAAAATTTTTGCAACTTTGTTGCAAATTTTTCTCCCGAGTTTTTGCAACTTTGTTGCAAATTTTTGGCGCAACATTGTTGCAAATTTTTCTCCAGAATTTTTGCAACTTTGTTGCGTTTTCGCGAGGCGTTGTTTGCAACTTTGTTTCGTTTTCGCGATGCGTTGTTTGCAACTTTCTTTCGTTTTCGCGAGGCGTTGCTTGCAACTTTGTTGAACTGTTTTAAAGTTCAATTTGCAGCAAATGAAGACTTCGATAATGATGAAAATGATTGAGAATTTTCTTCTGCTAAGTTTAATAACGTATGGGGCAATTTTTACAAGTTTCTCGTTTCAGAACTTTGCATTTAAAGTTCATCCACGGTACTATTTGTCTAAGGAATTGGAATCAGGTTCTTTCAAGGATTGGTAAGGTATGAAAATTAAAAAAGGCAGTGCAATTCTTTTTATTAAGCATTTATTTAAACTATTCAATGAAGATTCAAGTTACACAAATGTTGTAATTCAATTTTACAAGCTAATCCTTATTAACTATTTACAATACATCGTACAACCAAATGTG